>CM044319.1:42960000-44210000 GCA_024291935.2 Okapia johnstoni | reverse complement strand
AGTCTGGAGTTCCAGTCTCAACTCCTCAATCTTCACAGCTCAGCCCATTTTGGGGGTGTCTGGCCGTTAGAATGTCTACTCCCATCAGAAACAAACCATCCTCCTAAGGCCTTTCCTTAGTCTCTGTCCTCACTTAGGCAATCTGAAAATCCAAAGAGATACCTTCCTTGGAAGCAGAGTTATTCAATCAAAATGACACTTTGTGTGAAGCTTTATAAAGCAAGTGTGAAATGAAGACATGTCACTGCATCCTTCCTGCTACTGTCCCAGCTCCCTTTTGCTCCCAATACAGCTGTTAAATTCTTGAACAAGAATGCTTCCGCAAGGGCATGCGCTCACACACACACCCCCCTCAAGAATAAACAAAATGTAAGGACAGTATAGTCTAAATCCATATTTGGAGAATTCCCCTAAAGGGAATGTGACCAGGAGTTCACACACAGTAAACATGCTCTTTTATGGAGCCATGCAGACCAGTTTCCCTCCTTGTGGTTCCTGAAATTCTCTGTTGAAAGGATCATGCCCCTGTGCTGGCATAACCAAAATTCTCAGAGGAGCTGCCTGCCAGCAAAGGTGAAATTCAGGCCTGCTCCTCCAGAGAAAGCAATAACTGCCTGCGACCTTAAAATACCCATCTCTCCTCCGCACACCCACTGCTGGTCTTTATCAGGGTTTTAAAAAGCATGGGGTCTAGTTTCAGCCAGGTACCCCATTATATCTATAGTTAGAAATACATCTAGAAACACATCCTCTGTACATTAAGATATGCTATAATGCCATCTGCCTTTATAAAACTATTTTAAGACATATTTCTTCAATTATATTTTACACTGAAATCTAACAATTAAAAGCATATTCGTCCCCTATGCTATGAATGACTATCACTGGGCCTCAGCCACCTAGAGATTTGTGTTCTAGCTGGAGTTGAAAGAGGTGTCCTTTTTCTCACCTCACACACAAGGAAGAGTTAATCTGGGTTTGAGTTGATCCCACTCTCCCCACTGCCGGTGGCTTCACTTTAGAATAAAAGTGGGTGAAAATAATTTTTCTTATCTGCAACCCACTATCGAAGTAACATGAACAATCAGATGGTGATAGGGAAGAGAAAGCTTGTTCAAGGAAACATCCGGGCATAATTGGCCTTTGTTTTTCCACCATGTGGGTGTTGAAGCTAATCTGTTTGCTGGAACATGGGAGAGATAGTGCTTTATGGTAATTGTTCCTCCTACAACTCTTAAGAGTTTTGATTAGCAGGTGGGCTCCATTTCCCCCTAGCTACTTTCTTTTCCATGATAAACTAGGTAATGTTTTTTCCCCATTCAAACCTCAACCCTTGAAAATCCTTCCTTTCTTACTAAAGCAAGGACTTCTAGCAAAGATTCTTGGCCTACAGCTGAAAAGTTCTCCAGTGTCGATGATAATAGACTACCACAAGGACTTTGCACCAATAGGTCACATCCCAGGCTGGCCCCACTGAACTGAGAGCTCTGCCTTCTGGCTCATCTTCCCGTAGGCTACCTCCCAGCATGGGAAGGAGTTAAAGCAGAATAAGGAAAACAAGGGGGAGCATGGAAGAGAGGGGTTGTCTAGGTGGATTTCTACATTTTAAGCAGAAAGGAAAAATTGAGAAGGAGGGCTGTAATGAGATCTGGAATTACTCACATTCCCCCCTGCAGGGTAATTTTTATCCTGCACCCTATCTGAGCTTCAAGGACCAGTTGATTTAACTTCGGATCTTCCCAGGTGGCTCAGTTGGTAAAGAATCAGCCTGCCAATACAGGAGACACAGGAGACGTGAGTTCGATCCCCTGGAGGAGGAAATAGCAACCTGCCCCAGAATTCTTGCCTGGAAAAATCCCACCGACAGAAGAACCTGGTGGGCTACAAAGTCCATAGGGTTGCAAAGAGTCGGACACAACTGAGTGACTGAGCACACACACCTGTAACTGAGCCGTCAGTCCTAAAGGGACCAACGGTTGCCATTTCTAGCCTCAGAGGAGCAAAAGAAAACTGTGCTTAGAAAACAAAATCAAAGGTCTCTGAGTCTCTTCATTTGGAAAAGTGAACTAGGAAACACCCCACGTAGAGAAGTACAGATTAGAAAAATAGATCAAGATCAGATGATATTCGGTAAATTTAATGTATAGCTTTACTGGATGAATACAGAGAGCCAAAAAGAAATATCCTACCAATCTCTAGCATGCTGGTGAATTTTAACTGCAAGGTGTGAGAGAGAAGCATGAAATATTTTGAAAAAGGCATGGATTTAAGTACAGATTCTAGGAAAAATTCCTCACTCACTGTCCTGCCTCACACTCGTGCATGAAAACCCCAATTCTGCCCAAGATCCTTGGGGGAAGAAGGTATTATGATTTCTAGAAGCATTGGACTTTAATTCCTTCCAAGTGTGGGGGGAAGCAGGAGAGAGGAGTGGTGTTCTGAGATAAATTCAGATTCTTGAACTGCAGGAATGGTCTCCATGGTCCCTATTCCCCTGGTGTGGTAACTGACCGCTAAATGAGCTTTGGAAGTTGGAAGCGGGAATAATACTTTCAAGTTGCCCAAATCATGCCAGCTGGGCTCACCTCTGCCCCCCACTTCCTCCTGCCTGCTGCTGTCGTTTGGATCTTTCTCTTCAATGGAATTTGATCTTCTGTGGGTGGTAAGAGGGAGTCATTATCACGCCTCCGCCATGGACTTTCTTTGATGTTTGTAATTTCAGATTTCCAGCATATTCCAGGCACACTGTTATCTCCAAAACTTTGAATTCTTTTCTGAGCTTTATAGAAATTCTGGTCTCTGGATATGCTCATTTTAGGCAACGTTTACCTTTCAAAAATACCTCTGTCATGCACAGAATTATTTTCCTTCTGTGAACTTTTTCTTTCAGTCTCTATGGATTACAGAGAAAGCAGAGGATTTGCAAAATTGTCTTTCTTGGTTTTGCACCTACTTTTCCTTCAGCATCTCCAGATACTTTCCAAATGATGATGTTACTTACTGTTACTGGAGGCTCAGTGTACCACCCAGGAGGACAGTGAAGGGGGACTCAGGCTGAGCCTGACACTCGTGGGCACAAATCCTGGCTCAGCCAGCGACCAGCAGAGCCCCTTAGACAGGACACCTCACCACCCTGCATGGTGGTTCTCTCGCCTCCTTGCAGCTCATCACCCTAATAAGGGAGTGACTACCTTATTATATCTGGCTCCAAACAAGACCCAAGGTAACCTGATGGACCCCTCCCATTTTTCGTCTTTTCCATCTGTCTCACCTTTTCTTTCCTGACTTACTCTTGGCTTTCAGGGTTGACACCCAGTTCCACTTTTAGGATAGAAGGACTCGGTCCCCTGGCTGCTGGAGAAGCTGCTGCCAACAGCCCTCTACCCCCGAGATCCTCTGGAATTGCCTTCACTGAAGAAAGTTCCTGGCCCAGGTTGCAGCCCCTGCCAGGACCCTACAGCCAAGATCAACACACAGTATAAAGTCTCAGCCCACATTTCCCAACCTGAGACTCAGATGGGTCATCTCAGCTTCAGAACCAAGGGGCTTAACTGTGACATTTTGGAGACTGCGTCTCAGCACAGCTTCTCTCTCAGCCCCAGAAGGTGATGTTTTCCTCTGAGTCACACCCCAATAAACTTCCTGCACGTCAGTCTCCATCCTAGCATCTGTGTCCTGGGGAACCACACCTGCCATATCTGTGATGAGGTAGGATGGCGAAGACACAATCAGATGGATGAAAAAGTGCACATTAAATAGGTTGAGAGCAATACATGATGATGTCTAACAAAGAGTCGCAAGTTACTATTCAAAAAACACAGGAGATAACTTCAGTGGGGTGAGAGCAGTGAGGAGGGGCTCCCTGGAGGAGGTGTTATAAGTATTGGGACTTGTCGACGGGTAGGATTTGAAAAGAAGAAAGAAAAACACAGGATGCTAGGATGGAAACTGCTTTCCACAGCAACTGTACCATCTTACATTCTACCTAGCAAAGTGTGAGAGTTACAATTTCTCCACATCCTCACCAGCACTTGTTGTTTTTAAAACTATACACATCCTAGTAGGTGTGAAGTGGTAGCTCATTGTGGTTCATATTTCATTCTTAGTTGTAGAAATATGTGTATATTTCTTTTCCCTTTCTTCACAACAATTTTAATAAACTAGCTCTCTATTGATTTTTATTGCAAATCTTTTAAAGAGATAAATTTGACTTAAGCCACCTTAAAGGAGCTCACATTTTGTGTTATAAATCTCTCCATTCAAATTGCTTTTCACTTCCCCAATGATCTTGTCATGGAGGATTTTCTCTGTTTTTCTTTCTCAAGTCTCTTGTGTTATGCCTCTACGGTCCAGTGGAGATTTTTCTGTTTCCTCAGCAATTTGTCAGTTGAATTCATCTAGTCAAAAGAGCTGCTAGTCCTTGTTGTCTCTTTTGAGTAACATATATATTTTGTTGGCAAGATATGAAGCTACCAGTATCATAGTCTTCTTTACTGAGGGTGAAATGATACAGGAATGAGGAAGTCACTACAACCAGACCCACCCCTTTCCCTGCCATGATTGATTCCATGACAAATTCTGGAAATCCTCAGACTGTCTTTGTTTAAAAACTTTCCCAGCCAAATACTAGCCGTCAGTTTCCTTACTGACTTTAAGAAAGGCTAATGGCAGTCAATCACAATGGAAAATAAAACTTTCTGTTTTTGGTATGTTTTAAACATGAAATAGAGAATAAATATAGGGTAATCTTTGAGTGTTGTTTCCAAATCTTTTAAAAAATTGTGCATGCAGGGCAAAAAAGGCATTTGAGGAATCTATCACCCTTGCAAGATAAAACAATTCATAAACTAGGATTAGAAGAGAACTTTGTTAACATAATAAAGGATATACATGAGAAACCCATAGCTAACATCACATTCAATGATGAAAGTCTAAAAGCTTTCCCCCTAAGATTAGGGACAAAACAAGGATGCCCACTTTCAATACTTCTGTTCACCATAGTTTAAGCCACACAATTAGACAAGAAAATATATAAAAGGCATCCAAACCAGAAAGAAAGAACTAAGACGTGTCACAGATGACATGATGTTATATGAAGAAAACACTAAAGAATTTACAAAAAAACTATGAGAACTAATAAGCAAATCCATCAGAGTTGCAGGCAATAAGATCAACATGCAAAAATGAATTATATTTCCATACCCAAGAAATGAGTAATCCAAAAAAGGAAATTTTAAATTTCATTTACAATATCATTAAAAAGAATAAAATACTTAGGAATAAAATCAACCAAAAAGGTTCAAGACTTGTAAATTAAAACTACAAAATATTGCTGAAAGAAATTTTGAAAAGACTTTAATAAATAGGGAGACATCTTATGCCCATGCATTGGAAGACAATATTGTTAAGACAGAAATACTTCCCAGTGTGATCTACAAATTCAATGTAATCCCTATCAAAATCAAAACGGCCTTCTCACAGAATAAAAAACCTGATCCTAAAATTTATACAGAATCTTAAGGGACCCCCCAAATAGCCAAAATAATTTTGTAAAAGAAAAGTAGAGTTGTGGACTCATAACCCCCAAGTTTAAAAGTTACTATAAAGTCAGAATAATCAAAATAGTGTGGTACTGGCATAAGGAGAGATAAAACTGCTGCTAAGTCGCTTCAGTCATGTCCGACTCTTTGCAACCCCATAGACGGCAGCCCACCAGGCTCCCCCGTCCCTGGGATTCTCCAGACAAGAATACTGGAGTGGGTTGCCATTTCCTTCTCCAATGCATGAAAGTGAAAAGTGAAAGTGAAGTCGCTCAGTCGTGTCAGACTCTTGGCGACCCCATGGACTGCAGTCTACTAGGCTCCCCTGTCCATGGGATTCTCCAGGCAAGAGTACTGGAGTGGGGTGCCATTGCCTTCTCCAGAGATAAAACAGACCTCTGGAATAGAGAGTCCCAAAATAACCCCATATATTTATGCCCAGTTGGCTTTTGACATCGATGCCAAGACCATCCAATGGGGGAAAGAACATCCTCTTCAAAAAATGGTTCTGGAACAACTGGATATCTACACGTGAAAGAATGATGTTAGATCCTTACTTCACACCATATACAAAAATTAACTAAAATAGATCAAAGACCAAAATGTAACATCTGCAACTCTGCAATTTTTGGAAGATAATGTGGAGGAAAATCTTCATGACATAATTAGTTAACAAAGAAATAAAAATCAAAACCACAATGAGACATTACTTTACACTTACTAAGATGGCTACAATCAACAGTTGGATGATAACCAGTGTCGTCAAGGATGTGAAGAAATCAGAACTTTCGTACAATGCTGTTAAAAATGTAAATGGTGCGGACACTTTGGAAAACAGCCTGGCAGTTCCACAAAACAAATTAATCATGAGTCACTACTTGACTCAGCAATTCTACTCCAAGAGAGGTGAAAATTTGTGTCCACATAAGTACTTGTACACAAATGTTCATGACAGCATTCTTTATAACACCCCAACACAGAAACAACCCATGTGTCAATCAATGGACAAATGTATAAATAAAATCTGGTATATTCATACAGTGGATTATTATTTGGCCTTAAAAGGGAATGTAGTTCATGTGAGGGTGCTCAGTCATTCAGTTGTGTCCAGCTCTTTGTAACAGCACAGACTGTACCTGCCAGGTTCCTCTGTCCATGGAATTTTCCAGGCAAGAATTCTGGAGTGGGTTGCTATTTCCTCCCCCAGGGGATCTTCCTGACTCAGGGATCAAATCTGAGTCTCTTACATCTCCTGCATTAGCAGCCAGGTTCTTTAACACTAGCACCACCTAGGAAGCCCAATATACCTGTATATTATATCTCGATGGAGCTATCAAAAAGAGTTCAAAGGGACTAGACTCCTCCAGTCCTTCTGACTTTGCCCTTACTCACGATCGAGTGGGCAAACCTCCAGTTTCAGCAGCTGGTCTCAAATTGCCCCTTTGTCGGTAATTTTGGGGCTGCTCCTGTTCTTAGGTCCATTGGCTACTGCGTGATTTCCCATCATTTCCTCCTGCACTTTGCCAATAACAAACAGGTCTGTGGCTGTTGGCTGCTTTGTCACACCCACTTGTGCTGCGGTGTTCAACAGGATTCTCTGTAACCTACTTTTTGTTGTAATTATTGCCTATGGCTTTTTCGTTTTTTTTTCTGTGGATTTTTTTGCTCTCTGGTTGCTCTCTTTTTATGTGGGGATACAGAAATATCCAAAAATTATCCTGGCACGATGACCACCACCTTCCCAGGATTCCCATAGGAGAGCTTTGTCGAGTACCCCTTGTGGATACGAATTTCAAAGATTCCCCCTCTCCTCATTTGTATCGAGCATTTGAGCTTCATGGATGGGTGACTTGGAGATGAGGAGGTGGGGATTTTGGGGGTGATTCACAGTTGACCACACAGCACTTGATTCGAGCTGGGGGCTACAGCTTTTCTGAGCGATCACAGGGGAACCCATTGAGCCCCTTGTTTTAATAGCCTCGAGGCTCTGCAGCTCAGCTGGACTTTCTCAGGTTGTTATTTCATATTTTCTCCTGTGAGTCTTCAGTAGTGCAATTCAGCCCACCTATTGCTCAGAAAATATTGCTATGGTAACCTATTCTGGCATGTAAAGCAGTTACTTAGAGTTGAAGGAAATGAAGGTGGGCTAAAAAACTGAAGACTTCAACCACTGTGCTTCCGTTTATTCCCCCAAAGGCACTTGAAAGGATTAAGGGAAACAAACACTTTAGGGACATTGCCATGCTCTGTCCATCACAGATGAAGAAGTTTCAATCCACCTGGAATTCTCACAGGACACTTCCTCTGAAGCAGAGAATGCTGGTGAATTTAATTCCTTGCCACACTGGGGTCTGCAGGAGAGTCGGTAATGAGACTGCCAGATGACTAATTTGAGATCAAAATATAGTTTGTTTTAAAGCATCTTCAATTCCTGTGGAGTTCTATTAAGATTTAAACTCCAGTTTCCACAGCTGTGAACCCAGTTCCAAGGTTGAACGGAGAAGTCCAGTGTTTTACAGATTCTGTCTTCTAAATGGTTGCCAAGAATCCCGCGAAATGTGCACGTGTGCAAAGTCTTTCAACTGGAAATGGGGAAAAGATGCTATATTAGTTTCCTATGGCTGCTGTAATGAATTACCGTACACTTAGTGGTATAAAACAGCACAAATTTATCCTACAGTAATCAGAAGTCCAAAGTGGGCCTCCCTGAACTAAAATTCAAGTGTCAGCAGAGCATTTTCGAGGCTCCAGGGAGAAGGTTTCCTTGCCTTTTCCAGCTTCAAGCATCTGTCTACACTCCTTGGCTAACAGCCCTTCCTCCAATTTCAAAGTTGGCTGGGCAGTACCTTCAAATCTCTCCCCGACTCTCTGATCTCTGCTTCTGTTGTCACCTTCTCTGACCCTCTTGCCTTCCTCTTATAAGCATCCCTGTGTTGACAGTGGGCCCATCCTGGATAATTCAGGATAACATCGCATCTCAAGATCATCCCTTAATCACATCCACAAAACTTCTTTCCTCACATAAGGTAATGTCGTCGTGGTTTCTGGGGATTAGGATGTGGGCATTATTGAAGGGGGCCATTATTTTGGCTGCCACAGATCCCAACATATCTTAGGTACTCCTGTCCTAACCAGAATCTGGTCTTTTCACCTGGATTCCTATGAAGCAGAAAACCCTCCAGGCCCTGGTGCCAGGGGACCTAGAATGCCACCGTACACCTCAAAGCCAAGTATGCTCTGGGATGCTCTTAGGAAACAAACACTTCTTAACTTTGCTTAGAGTGAGGAAGACATCCAACAGCAAAGTGTCCTACTTAAATCAATTACTCACCTGCCAGCCTTCTCTGCCAAACTTCTTTGTCAACTACCCTTACTTTCTCTTTTCTATCTTCAATCTCTCTCTCCTTTGCCCAAGGATATGGTTAAGCCTTGTCTATCCTAAAAAAGTAAACAGCACTACCTTCCCAGGACACTACAGCAGCTCTTGACTTAGACAAGGTGGCGGTTCAAGAACCCTTTTATTTAACAGGAAATCGGGGCTCATTATCCAGGATACCACGTGACTACTGCTAAAAACTCTTCACCACCCTCTTTCTGTCCACCCACAAATGCTTCACCCTTTTCCAAATATCTGCTATTCCCCACCACACACCTCACTCCTTACCAGCTTTTCATGCAGCTCAGCCAGGTGTTCCCACCATTCTCTCTTGGCAAGAGCAATTCCCATTGCCTGGAATATCCTCCAGTCTCTCTCTTCTTCACCCAGAAGCTCTCTCCTGGTCCCTCCTGTCTCTGGTCAATGTTCACGTTATCCATGAATTCCCAGGCAGTATTAGTGGCCCATCCTCGGGGCTCCCACAAGCTCTGCTCCTACTGGATTTACTTCTCTGTGTCTCTACCTTCCATGGACCACGAATTCTTTACAAGTAAGGATGCGGTTGCTCACCTCTGATGCCACAGCATCGAGCACAGTGCCTCATACAAAGCAGTTACTCGACACCATTCTCATGGGTGGTGGAATGGCTCCATTCCTGCTCCAAATTCTCTTTTGACTTCTGGTCCTCCATGCCTCTTCCCCTGGGATCCTGCTGAATTGTCAACATTGACTTGCTCCAAATGAAGTCCCTCTTCTTGCCCGTATATCATAAATTTCCTGATTTCTTTTCTATTTGATCCCTATTTATTAAGCCCACATTCTGTGCTAGAACCAAGGGGTACAAAGATAAATAAGATCCAGCCATGCCCTCAAGGAGGGTCTAGATCAGGGCTTCCCATTCTTGATGTTACTGACATTTTGGGCTGGATAATCTGTTATGGGGGCTTGTCCTGTGCACTCTTGGATGTTTAGCACCATCTCTGGCTCCTGCCCACCAAGTGCTGGCTGCATCCTTCTCCCAACTGTGACAACCAAAAATGTCTGCAGACATTGTCAAAAGTCCCCTATGAGACAATCTTACCTTCGTTGAGAACCACTGGTCTAGATGCAGAGACATCAAGAAACAAAAGAAGAAAATTTCCATATGAGGTAGGTGTAAGCACAAAGTAAAAAATGATCAGTAAGAAAACTGGAGACATGGAAAATATTTGTATGTATGCTGATGAACTGGCCCAGAAGCTAAAACTTTGCCACATGAAATAATTACAAGGCAACACAAGACAGCATTTTCATAATGGGAGATGAGAGGGTTAAAACATTCAGTCCTTGCTGTGTCAGAAGCTGCTTTGCATTTGTTGATTTATTTCATTCTTACAACAATCCTGCAAGGCAGGGATTGTTTTTCACTAGTCAGAGGAGGAGAGTGAGCTACTGAGTTAGGTTCCAGGCACAAGGTGACACGTCGGTGTCTCTGTATTTGCTAAAGGCACCACCTTTCTCTCTGCTACCCTGTCTTTGGAGTCAGCACACGGTCTTTTTGGAGCCACTCCGGTTTCACCCTCGCCTCCACTGGTGTGTGTCTGGAGGACTACAGCATGACAGTGTCTCATATCTGTGCTTCTTTCCCTAATTCCTGCCTTTCCCCACCTCCAGTTTCACCCTGGTCCTCTCCATCCTAAGCTACCCTGGTGGCTCCATGGTAATGAATTCATCTGTAGTGCAGGAGATGTGATCCCTGGGTCAGGAAGATCCCCTGCAGGAGGAAATGGCAACCTGCTCCAGTATTCTTGTCTGGAGAATCCCATGGACAGAGGAGCCTGGGGCTACAGTCCAGGGAGTCTGACACGACTGAGCGACTAAGCCACAAGGCAACAATATCTCCACCCTAAACACTCATTACCCAGCATGAATCTTAATACACAATTTGATATAGCACCTGCTTTCTCTCCATGGCAAACCAAATCCAAATCCAAACTTCACGGCTTGGCTTTCCAGCCTCCTTTCTCTGACTTCTGCCCAGGTTCCCCGCTGGATTCTCACTGCCTCCTAAAATACATGTCCTGTTCTGCTAATAGCAGTGAACATTTCTGAAAGGCTTATCATATTGGTTCATAGAATCCTTGTGTGTGTGCATGCTAAGTTGCTTTAGTATCTGACTCTTTGTGACCCTATGGATCCCAGCCCACCAGGCTCCTCTGTCCATGGACTTCTCCAGGCAAGAATACTGGAATGGCCTGCCATGCCCTCCTCAGGGGATCTTCCCGACCCAGGGATCTAACCCTCCTGTCTTCTGTCTCCTGCATTGGCAGCCGGGTTCTTTACCACTATCGCCACCTGGGAAGTTCATCCTAGAATCCTTACAGATGCCCAATAAAGTGGATGGTGCTGTTCTTGTTTTATAAATACCCTAAGCTGCTTCCTCTTTGCCTTTGCTTATGCATTCATGTTACCTGGACACCTGGATTCCCCCTTCCTTCATCCCTTTTGCTCTAGGTAAATCCTCTTTCAAGACTCAACTCTGACATCACACCTTTCCAAAGCGGCTCTGGATCACTTAACCCTTGGAAATGGTTATTTTCTCTGTATAGTATATTGTCCTGGGATTTATCTCATATCCTTCTCACAGTAAGCTTCTAGAAGGACATCAGCATCACCCCTATACTCCTGGAATTCTACCCTTAAAAAAGTGAAGTGAAAGTGAAGTTTCTCAGTCTTGTCTGACTCTTTGTGACCCCACGGACCATAGTCTTCATGCAGACTCTTTACAGTCTGAACCACCAGGCAAGTCATAAAGTGAAAGTCACTCAGTCATGTCTGACTCTTTGCAACCCCATGGACTTGTAGTCTATGGAATTTTCCAGGCCAGAATACTGGAGTGGGTAGCCTTTCCCTTCTCCAGAGGATCTTCCCAATCCAGGAATGGAACCAGGGTCTCCTGCATTGCAGGCGGATTCTTTACCAGCTGAGCTACCTGGTCTAGTTATTACCTGGTTTACCCTTATTAGATGCTCAAATACACTTTATCTGAACAAAGTTGAGACCACTGCTCGTGTGGTTTCTGATCTTTAAAATTTTTCCTCTATCACCCTGCGTGCTCAATCGCTAAAGTCGCGTTTGACTCCGACTCCATGGACTGCGGCCAGCCAGGTTCCTCCGTCCATGGGGATTTTCCAGGCAAGACGGCCATGGTTAACATCAGGGCTGTGAGCCACGCCTCCTGTGCCATCGGCCAGCACCGCCCGCTCTGTCGGGGATCAAGGGCGCAGGCTCGCTTCTATGTCCTATCTGCATCTAGGGACACTCGCTCCTAACCTGAGCAAGATGGAACCTGGCGAGTGACCGCTCCCACTCTCCCCTGGGTAGCGGTGGGGACCTCCCTATCTCCCTCCTCTGCCAACAAATTGAGGACGATCAATCCCAGGATCCAGCGCAGAGGGGTCTGTCGGCTGAAGGCGTCCCCTGCTGGCGAGATGCGGACTCGCAGGAATTGTATGACACCTCTCTAGCTTTATTGGCCCAAAGCATCTGAAACCATGACTTTTTCATCGTGGGGAGGGTGTACGAAAGCAGGAAAGTCCGAGAAGACATTGTTTGCTTTGCTTCCGACTCATCAGATCCCTTTTCTGTTGTTCTCAGTTCAGGGATTGAACCTACGCTCTGTTTCCTGCACTGGCAGATGGATTCTTGACCACTAGCGGCACCTGGGAAGCCTTACCGTTTATACATAAGTCATAGCCCTTCTGACTACAGGGGAGGCTTTCCTGCTTTCCAATGCGAAGTGATCCTGACAACCCACCAGGGCTTTCATGGCATGCTCTCTGAACACAGGCAGGAGATCAGATTATGGTCGGCCCCTCAAACAAATGAAGATGCTGGGTCCTAGAGGGAAGAATGGCTGTCTCTATGTGACATCTCCTGTGTTAATACCAAGCAACTGGATCCCAACTGAATGGAGCACTGTCGGGGGATCTTGAGACTCTGCCTGGCTGGGGGAGGCAGGGGGGCCAAGGCTCTTATGCTGCCCTACACTGTGCTTTCCCATATCAGGCATTCAAGCAAAGGCACAGCTGTTTCTTACTGGGAAGTCTTAGGTGTCTCCTCTGGCCACCCTGCTTTGTGGATGACTAAATACACTAACACCATTTCCTGTCTTGGGCATTTTCATTTTGCAAGATGATACCATTACAAGGTTTAGCTAGACCATGTATGTGTTTGTATTCTAGACCGGATGTTCCCACACCTAGTGTGCTGAGAATCACAGATTCCTTTGCTCTGCTAAAATCTCCTGGGCACGGGGCAAGAAATACCTGAAAATTCTCAGGGTTTCTTGTGTGGCATTTGGGAACTCATGTCCCAGAAGTCTGTTGTCCATAGGTGGAGAAGGTTCCAACACCTCTTTTTCAGCCTAAGTCCACCAGAATCCAAGGATGCAGAATTTCCAGGCTTCGAAATAGCTGGGATATCTCTATGTACCTGCATCTGTCACATGACTTGGAAAAGAATGTTACTTGACAACTTCTCTAGACCTCCAAGGCTCCCAAGAGCTCAGCCACATGCCATGTGTGTCCTCCACGGTTTCTGGCATGTAGCAGGCTCTTAATTCATAAAGATTTACGGTTTATGAAGTCATTATTCTACCAGAACACCCAGTCTGAAGAGTAGCCTTGAAAACTGCATTAATCTACCTGATGGTTGTCTTAAGAAGGTTATGACAGGATTGGAACACTTCCTAAAACCTAGGTCTGATCAGAATCCCAGGGGACCTGGACTGTCAAAAATCCTTGGTCTATTCTCCAAAAGGCCCAAGCTGGTTCAGGCTTTTCGGAGTCCTTGTTCCTACTGCTGTTGGGCAGCAGGCCTTTCGTGTAGGATTTATGTACTGATAAAAGACAGCCAACAAGAACTCAGTGCTTCATACCGGACACCACCCTAGTATCTTACATGTTACTGCATTCAATTCGTTCCATCTTACAAAATAGGTTTTGGAACTGCCTTTGTTCTACTCATTCAATAGGCCCAGGAAAGAAACAGAACTGGAACTGGAATCCAGGCATTCTGGTTCCAGAGCACTTGTTTTTAACCACTATGCATTTTTGTATAAACAAGATCCTTTTTTATTTGAATTCAGCTTGCACCTGGGCAGTTGAGACCAAAAGAAATCTAGAAATTGCAATGACATCACCTGTCGTCCAGAGGACCCAAAGGTTCCTACTTGGATATAGTGATCTGCTTGGCTCCTGGCCTGTGCTGCCTGGCCTTGCTGGCTGGAGGCCACTCAATCCTATTCGTCAAATTAATGGCCCCAGGCATGCCACCTGCAGCTGTGCTCTTGGCACAGGGACTTAAGGGGTCTTCTCTGTGTGCAAATGGGCCTTGCAGATTCTGGTGACTGGCTCCCTCCCATGTGAATCCTGGCCAGGCAGGTGAGGTCTGGTTGTCTGGATGTCCCTAGGCTGGACTGGCCTTGCGAGCATAATCTCATATAGGACTCCCAGCAAGTCCTGAGGTTAGCCATTATAGGAATAAGAACAATCTTTCCACCTTCTGTTTATATGCTTTTCTCACAAATGGCAAGACCAATGGACACCAGACACAATGTAACAAGGAGAGCCAGTCTGGGTGGGATAGACGTGCATCCAGGACTCAAGTCCAGGCGGACCAAGCAAGGTGAAAGCAGTAATAAATGATACAAAGTTGATGTAATTGTTTAATGACACAGGAAAATAACTTATGAAACAAGATGGTTACAAATACTGGGTAGAGGATCACTTACTTCACTTTTGATAAAAAAAATTAAAAAGTATGTATACAAAACACTGGAAGATTAAGTATCAAAATATCAACAGTATTTACTTCTGTTCCAGTGATTAAATATTCTTCTCTGCTTTTGTGTAGTTTTTGAAACATGATTATTCTGAAACAAAGAAAAGTCACTGTAAAGAGAAACAGTTATTAAATGCCAGAAGTCCAGCAATCAAGGTCTGAAGCCCAGCACATCCAGCGAGGGGAACAGTGGTCAAGCCCAGATGTGGGACAGTATCATTCTTTTCCTACTGGAATGCTGTTTACCAGATTTGTTTCTTCGGCATTTAATATTCTTAGCACATTTAATAGGAATCTATGAATATTAACTAGTACAACAGCAAAATGATGCTAGCAACTTTGGTTTTAAATTACTACAAAATGTAATCACCATTTTGCAGTTATAAACCACACTAGAAATAAAACATCAAACACACCAGAAATCAAAAATTACTACAACAAAAACCCCCATCTGATTCAACCACTGACTGCTGTTCATTCTGTTATGTGTTCATTTTCAGTTTTCACCATAAATCTATTTTCGTTTCATGGATCTGGAAGAGGCAGCTTTTCTCAAAAAGATGCTTTTGCCTTCTAAATATTGTTGGATGTATTTAGAGTTGGAAGGACTCACCAAAATTGAAACCACTTCAAAGAAACAAATTTGACTGGAGTGGCACCATTCTTTGTGCCTTAGTCTGCTAAGTTACCAAACGGAGAACAGCAGAGACTACACTTGTAAATGACACTCAAAAATCTGGGATTTCCCCCAATCTACCCTCAATGTCAGGACTGCTAGGGGCGCTTTATTCAAATAACAATGACAACCCATATTTCTTACTCCTGGAAAAGTAAAATGGAGAAAGACTCATTGTTTTAAAGCCTGGCATATAAAAGCCCAATGCTCCCTTAATTGAAGGTGCTTCTTAGGGATTTCCCAAAGCTCTCTGCCCTTTCACACAACAACATTTTCAGGAGGGGTCAAAAAACTACTGTTAAGGTCCAAGAAAAAACTGAAACCAAAAAAAATTGAGATGATTTTTTGCACCACCACCACCTGTCCAGTGTCCGGTCACCTGCCCTTTCTGGCAGGCTGACACAGCAATCCAAGTCACAAAAGGCTACAGACACTACGAAGGCAAGGTACCAAAAGAATTACATTAAAACAGTAACAAGTTTGGGGAAAAAAAAGATTTACACTTAGAAATATCCTATCATCACAAAGACTAAAAAGATGCCTTGCTTTTGCTCTTGGGCAATCAAGACATCGCAACCTGTTTTATATCCCCAAAAAGGAGACTCACTGGAAACCTCAGTGCTGGCGACCCAAGTCAATTCATACTCATTAGATGAGTCCAAATCCTACAGTAACACAAATTTCCTTTCTTACAGCAAGAAAAAGAAAATCCATTTCAGGACAAAGGTATGTCTTCAGTGAGAGAACTGCCTGCCATCAGATGGCTTCTTGCTTATGTGTTTGAAGATCTTGGACTTCTCGACTTTCTTGGCTTTCTGGTAGCCAAATCCACCGCCACCGCCTCGCTTTCTAACTTTGCCGTCATTGCTGTTCACATCTAAAGGGGGAATTAAGGAAATCCAGCAACACAAAGACAGCCAACTCCAAACTACCACCTAGGGGAGAACCAGCCAGCTGTTTACCAGGGGCCCCACCACCCCTCCCTGAGCCACCACAATGTGAACACTCCAATCAGGAGTGGCCACAGGACTGGGGGCTAAAACTAGCAGGGAGGATTTTTAAACCCAGTTAATACTTACATGTTACAACTTCCCTGGCTCTGTCTGCCACTCAAATTCCGTTGTCCTTTTATAAAGGCATAAACTGCCTCGTCTCTGTCGTCTCCACCCTGACTACCCCACGCGAGCACTGACACGAGATGACCACCCGGGCCCCAGGCCTCAGCCAGAGCACAAGTCAACCTGAGTGCTAAGCCCCAAGGCCCCTGGTCAAGCTTCTGGCCTATAGTTCCTGGACAAATTCATAACCACAGAGAAAAGGATACTCAAATCAACAAAAGGAGGCACCTTGAAGCCAAATGACAGAGCAACCTGAGGCAAATTTAAGTTATTAACACTGAAGATCTGTTTCAGGGAATGGGAATCATAGGCTCGAATGTATGCCTTATATGCTTCCTGGGCTGACTTATGAAGGAAGTAGTTCTTTTCAATCAGTTTTTCAAGCTGCAACAGAAAGAAATATTGGCTTTAATACAAGAATGCACAATTCATCTATAACATTTGTTCCAAAACACTTGCTCCAAGCTTTGTAATAACTGCAAAATCAGGGTGCAGTAGGAATAATGACAAAATTCATGTAAGGTGCAGACTGAAACCAGGTACAGGAATGTGCTCACCAGCACCGCAGACAGCAATGGTCACTCAAGTCCAGACTTCCCCCTTTATGGACAGGGAGACTTGGAGGAGAGTGACTGTCAATGAGACACTTACAGAGGCAGGGCTGGGATGCCCTCCCACATACCTGAGACTGAATGTCAGAAATTTTGGACCAGGAAAACTCAAATTCACTTAATGGAACCTAGAAAACAAAAGCAGGCAGGTTAGTAAACCGGGTTGGTCTGATGCAGCTCATCAGTCACTGATGAGACGGAAGGGAAAAGGCTTGTGGAATTTCAATTTCACGGACCAGACACCTGTTTCCCTGTCTCCCAATGCCAGTGGGAGAGGCGCACCTTCCCTCTCCTAATGCACACTGAATGGAACCCTCCTCAAAGAAAAGGTGTGAAACTGAATGGGACAATGATGCACTGAAGCCCTCTTCTCTAAATAAACAATCTGTAGATGCAACGTGATGAAACAGCTTTTAGCTTCTACTTTACAGAACCACTAGCTCTTCTCTCCGTGTTGGGAAAGCTGCCCAGACACCACACTGCCCTGTGACTGGGGTTTGTGACACCAGGTCACCTTGACCACCAACTCCTACAGAAGGGATTTCTTACCAGTCATCTCTTATGAGATAACTGGAAAAGTACCCGTGCAGGTGCTGGGGGAAAAGAACAGGTGACCGAATCCCACGCCCTGCAGCCCTGGAGGGAGACAGGTGAGTGGGCAGGCAATCTGACAAGCACCTGTGCTGGGGACATATGAAGGAGGGATGACATCAGCGACGACCCCTCAAGAGGAACCAGGAACCAGGTAGCTAGAGAAAAACTGCAAAGGCCGGATGGCAATTTCTAGGAACTGCTTCTAGTTAGGGGGTGGGGGAAAATCCACCAGGAAACATGTGCCAATGAGGAGGCAAACGTCGGGATAAAGACAAGGCTGGACAAGCATTCACAAGACTCGGCAACAGACAGGCCAAAGTCAGATGAGGGTGGACTGAAACCAGAATCAGAGGAGTTAAAACAGAACCCACTTTTCAAAACAGCAGACTGAGGAAAGGTAATATAAAGTAGCCACGCTGGAGCTCGTGACAAAAGAGTGGATTCAGGGCTGAAGTTATCTTTTTGGTCAGTGATTGCAGACAGTAAAGAGCTAACTGCCAGGCAAGGACTGGGGCCCGGAGAGGCAGGGGTAGAAGGGGATGGGCTCCCTGCAGCTGTGGGTGAGGTGAAGACACCAGGTGAAGACAGGGACGCCCCCTGAGTGACACAGGCTCAAACACAGTGCTTTGTGGGTAGTTTTTGGCTCATATTTCCTGGATGAGACCTACAGAAACCTCATTTGCTAAACCGCGCACCAACTGTCCTAATAGAATGGCGACAACTTGGAACCCCTTGGACACATCTAGAAATGGTGCTTGAGGCCATGTGCACTGGCAAACAATTCCTCTAGAGAGGAATCTGTCCCCATTGTAAGGTTTTCCAAGTGAAGATCTTTACCTTGGATTGCTTCAGGTAACGAAGGAAACCCAATTCTTCAGGGCGCAAAATGAGCAAGGCGTGCCCTCTTCCATTCAGACCTCTGGCTGTTCTGCCCACACGGTGAATGTACTCCTTTGGTGGAGAGAGAAAACCTGAGGTAATACACTGGTTTGCACGGCAACCTTAGTGGTTGCCACACAGCCTATCACCATGCTCCCCAAAACTAGTGATCCCCCATCCCTTCTGCAGGCACCATCCCCACAGAGGTACCGAGGCCAAGGAGAGCCAGACAGGACATTCACATTAATTCTATTCTCCAATCAAATGACTAGTAAGTGTGCTTCAACTTCATAAGGGCTTTTAGAAACATTCAAATGGCTGACAACTTATATAATCTATCTTTTGTTGAAAATACCTAAAAAAACTTATTTTACTACATATACTAAAGAATGGCATCTACCTCCATAAGCACATTTTATTCTTCTGACATCTACTGCTCTTAATAGACTGCCCCAAGCAGGCAACGTTCCTAAGTTAAGTCCCACTGATGCCTCTCAAATTTCCTTTCACACACCCTCTTTGGGTCCTGTGAAAGCCCCAAACACTGTGAGCATCTGTGAGATACTGCAGAGTCGCTGTATGGCTGCACGCTGAAGCGTGACTGGAACAACACGTGGAATCATCTGCGGGATGAGGTACTTCTCAGGGAACCTGGGTAGACAACTCGAGGATGCCAGTTACCTTGGGGTCATCTGGAGGGTCATACTGAACAATCCAGTCCACTTCAGGAATATCCAGCCCTCTAGCTGCCACATCTGTGCACAACAGGATCCCTGAATCTGCGTTGCAGAACTGGAAGAACGTAGTCGTACGCTTATTTTGTTTCTGCCTTCCCTAGAACCAAAACAAAACATCCACTGGAGGAGGAGATTTGAGACCATTTGTGGGAGGTCTTGATGTAGAACCTCTCAACTGTGGAACTGTTACCAGCTTTATTTCAAGTTCACTACCCGGCCTATTTCCCCAAGCGATGGCATCTGTTTCTCCTTTCAGGTTCCCACTCCCCGAACCCCCCAGCAAAATTCCCTCCACACAGGACCCATCACCTGTTATTGTCCAAACTACTCAGAACAAGGTTCAGAGGCGAGAACAATACCTTAATCCCCACAATCTACGTAACTTGGTAAGTGTAAGCTGTTTTTAATAAACTTATCATAACCACTTACATGAATGGCCAGGACAGGCAAATCGATGTAGTTCAGCAACTCGTAGTGGTATTTCACGGACTTACAGGATGAAAAGAACACCATTAGCTTCTTCTTTCGGTTCTTCTTAAGGAATGTAAAGAGCAGGAGGAATCTCTTTTCAGAAGGACAGACAACATATCCCTAGAAGAGGTTCAAGAGAACAGACACAAAATAATCGAATGGGCACTTTCAACTTCATGAACCAATACAATCTGATGGAAAGAACAGATTAACATGCATATACACTGTTAAGCCTCACCTACAGCAAAATTACTACCTTCATTATAATAATTGCAGTCCTGAAATAAGACCGATTGTAAATCTTTTGATTCCTTTTATTGGCTACAATCACTGGATACTAAATATTTCCCATACTTCTGAGACTACTGGTTATCAAGTTCTTGTAGTCATAGTATAACAATACTTCTATTAACTGGAACCTTCAAAATGTATCAGTGATTCATTTTTAGAAGGTCCTTAACAGCAAGATCCCAAATAACCACAGCTGAAGTGCACTATCCTAAACAACATCACAAAGCTAGGTGAATATATTTTTAAAACTAAACAACCAATGAAAGGTTTTTAAGCTAAAGTGTTACAGGAAAGAAATATTTAACTCATTAAAAGACTCAGTCTTAAAGTTCTATTTTTAATCAACCTGTTTTGGATCTTTGTCACCTCATTCCCACAGTTACATGCTTGAAACCAGCCTCTGCACCTTCTAACTCACCTCACATCTTAGTGCAAGGTATTACTGAACAACAAAATGCATTTTACGCATATAAAATTGGTGGGACTATTGTTAAGTTCATTAACCCATTTGCTTTTTAGAGGATCCTCCAAACACTTGCAAGGAAACACCAAAGGAGATCCTTAAAATGGAAGGTATTCACAAAAAGTACCTGCTCAAGACCGTCTACAGTTGCATTAGCTTTATCATCATCAACACCAACATACAAAGGCTCCTTTTTCAGAGAAATCCTCGCCAGGTCTTCAACTTTTCGAGTTTGTGTGGCAGAGAAGAGCATGGTCTGTCTGCGTGCTGAAATACATCCATATAAAAATAACCCAAATCTTTCAGGGAATTTTTAGAACTGCTTCACAACTAAAAATGCTCCAAGTAGAACTTTCAGAAATGAGAAACATGGTATCACTACAGACAGTAAGAAAGGAACAGCAAGGACAACTTTATGTCTATAGATTTGACAACTAGGTTGAAATGGACAATTTCCGCTAAAGCTCACTTAAGACAGCTTACTTTCCAACTCATCTTTAACAAAATTTTAGCAAAGTGAATTCAGAAATAAAAGCATCTATCAGAATTTAACATTTATTTCTGATTTAAGAAACAGCAGACTAGGAACGAAAGAGATCATCCTCAGTCCCACCAAGGGCATCTAGACGTGCAGCATCTACATCACACTCAGTGCTGAGAGACTGAATGCTTTCCCGCCTAATACCAGGAGTGAGATAAAGATGTGTTCTTTCGCCAGTTCTACTCAGGAGTACACTGGAGGGTCTGGCCAGTGCAATCAGACATGAAAACAATAAAGTGAAAAATTTTACCTCACATAAGGTACGAAAAAACCTGTACAGTGATACAGAGTTGTAGGTGGATGTTCATAGCAACCTTATGTGTAACAGACCAAAACCGTTAACAACACAGCCGTCCATCAACAGTTAAATGGATATACAAGTTGTGGCATAGTTATACAACAGAATGCCAGGGAGGAACAAAGCAAAGAACTATTGAGAATGTAACGGCACAGACAAATCACAGAATTTGTTGAGCACAAGAAACCAGACAAAAAGACAGTACTACATATGATTCTATTCATACAAAACCCTGAAAAATGCAAACTTATCTACACTGACAGAAAGCAGACCAACAGCCACCTGTGAGAGAGGAGACCTGTGAGCAGTTGTTTTAAGTAGGGAAGGGTTGTTGCTACTGAGGGAGAGAGGGAGGGATCACAAAGGTGCATAAAGGAAGCTTTGAGAGTTATGAGAATATTCACTGTATTGACTGTGGTGACAGCTTCAAGGTGTGAATAGGACAAAATGTATCAATCATATACTGAAAACATAATAATCTTTACATGTAAGATTATTATGTTAATTATAGCTCGATGAAGCAGTAAGAAACAAACTGTATAAGGCACTGAACCATAGTGTTATTATAGATATAAGCAGTTTATAAGTGTTTCAAGTACTATAACCAAGATACATACAACTTAAACATAACACAGAAGGCAACAAGGCAATGAATACTGGAAGATGAGAGATGGGGTGGCAGGGATGGACAGGAATGAGACATACATCAAAACTGTTTAACTTGCACTGTAAGCTCTCAAATGGCAAAACCACTGTGTTAAGTTACCAGTAAGATCGATGTATATATTGCAAATGACCTCTAAGGCTGATCAGCACAACTACTTCACTTGGTTAAATTAAAATGCTGACATTAATAGTTTTCATACAGGAAAAATTCTCAGCTACTTCCAACAGCTGCTCTGCAAACCACGTGAAGATGCAACCCACTTACTTGGCAGAAGTTTAATGATTTGCTTTAATTCCTCTTCAAACCCAACATCCAAGATACGATCAGCTTCATCAATAACCAGACACTGTAGGTTTTTATACATAAACCCTGGGGTATTCTGTCAAGACAAAGGACAGAAAAAAACTGTTAGCTGCCAAGTTTATGTTTCACACAGACAGAAGATGGGGCGTCACAATAGTGTCCTCTTACCTGCATGTGGTCCAGGAGACGGCCTGGTGTGGCCACGACAATGTTGATCCCATTGGCAAGCTTCTGAGCTTCAGCAGACCTGTTACTGCCACCCATTATTAACCCATATGTGTGAACATGGTGTGTCATCAGCTCCTTAAGGACACCAAAAGTCTGCATGGCCAGTTCCCTAGTAGGTGAGAGAATAAGGACTCCTGTTCCTAAAAAGCAAAACAGGATATATGGTGAAAGTCAAACTGTAGTTACCACCAGGAGTCCATCCACAGTCATGAAAGACTTCTAGTGAGATTCTGACAGACAGTGGGCTCACAGGCTTACCATTCCTGGGCATGAACTTTAACTTAACAATGAGTTCAACTGCAGGGATGAGAAACGCCAGGGTTTTGCCACTGCCTGTTTTTGCAGCTGCTAGAAGATCCCTAAAGAATAAAAAGGACAAGGAGAAACATATTTGCTCTACTCATTCAACAAGTATTCACTGAATACCTACCATAAACTATCACACGTTTTAGGCACTGAGGCTAGATCATAACAAGAAAATAGTCCCCACCTTCTCTATCACTGAAATCAATCATGTGGGTTAAGAACTTAACTCAGAAATAACAATTGTGCTAAAAACAGAAGTGAACAATTTTCTCCAAACATCAATAAATAACCTAAAGCCTTTAACGAAGGTTAGACATATTATCCAACACAATATGAGATCAATAGAACATACTGGTATTTTTTTCCAAACTACTGGCACTAAAAACAGATATTGAGTGTGTGTATGTGTGCGTGCTCAGTCGTGACCAACTCTTTGCGACCCCATGGACTGTAGCCCACCAGGCCCCTCTATCCATGGGATTTTCCAGGCAAGAATACTAGTTGGCTTGCCATTTCCCTCTCCAGGGCATCTTCCCAACTCAGGGATCAAACCCGCATCTCTTCCATCTCCTGCATTGGCAGGTGAGTTCCTTACCACTAGCGCCACTTGGGAAGCCCAGGACTAATGCCCAAACCTCAATGTTAACCATACCTGCCTTCCAGAAGTGGTCTGATACTTTTATGTTGAATTTCAGTCATGTTTGTAAAGCCCATTTCTTTTATTGCCTTCAAAGTATTCTCATTGACAAGATTAGTCAGAGAATCAAATGAAGTATCCTCAAAAGCTCCTAAACAGAAGACAGTTAATCATTAACAAATTTACCTTTTCTGAATAGTTAATATTGCTTGTTTACCAAATTAGTTTTGCTGATTGAAAACATTACTGGGTTGGTGCCAAGCTTAGAAGAGCTTCTTCCAATAAGAAAGACTAAACCCCAACCATTCCTATATAACAAGAAAAAGGCCTTATACTTGTTGCAGGTTTCTCCACTGCTAATGGCTGTGTAATCCAAAGCCTATACTGTAACGAAATAACAATCAAAGGACTTGATTTTTGTAAATCAAACTTTGTAAATCACTTTATTTTAATGTAAAATAAAAATGCCGAGGTGGGAGCACACTGGGGGAGAGGTGGTGATGTGAGGTTTGCAGGTGAAAATTCAGAGAAAACACTCAGTATAAAAACTGAATGAAGTCAATCAAAATAGTAACTCTCACTCCAAAAAGACAACTGAGAAGAGTCAGATATGGCCCCAGATGGTGAGACTGTACCTATGTATCAGGTGTGCGGTGGTTCTCCAGCAGGGAAAGGCATCAGACCACCTGGCAGCTCCCTGCTCAACACACACTCTGGCTATAACCCAGGTGTTGGCAACCTTGGAACCACTGACATCTTGGGATGGATAATTCTTTGCTGTGAGAGACTGTCCTATGCATTGTAAGAGGTCCTGCAGTATCACTGACCTCTACCCTCTGGACACTTTTCTGGGACACAGGAGGTTTAAGGGGTGCAGGACTTTGAATGGGAAAACTGGGATGGGTCCCCCTACCTAGGAGGTAAAATTACCCTGCTTGAGACCCGCTGCCTTAACCTTTGCAATTCTGATTATACAGGTTGGGTTGTGGGCCTCACTATTCTATTAAACAAAAACCCCAAACCAAACAACTCAAGTAACTGCTAGACATTTCTAGTTAGGAGCAATTGATTCTAAACTCTTGACTTTACAGATAGAGAAATGGAGGTCAGAGGAGGTGGCCCTCGCATAAGCCCTTCAATAATGTTAATTTCATCCTCCTTTGTTAGTAACAGAGCCAGCATTAAACCTCTGGGCTCCAAACTTCCATGCCAATGATTTTCCTACTGTAACACGGAAAGTGACAAACCAAAGGAAGAGAGGACCCTAAGAGCTATTTGTGTGCATGTCAAAATATTTAATGTTAGGAATAAAGAAAAAGGAAAAATAGAGAAAGAAATAAGAACTAAAGCACACAATGTGGAAGATAAAAAGCAGCAATTAGATATAAAACCATTTCTTATCAATACTTATTAATATTTTTTTCCAGCTAAATTAAATGGTACAACTGAACCTTTAAATCCTATAATCCAGGGAAGTGTGACATTTTAGAAATCTACCTGGAAAAACACTTTGATAATTACCTGTCAGTCCCAGGGGCAGGCTGGGCACTTCGCTGTCCTCATGCTCATCATCTGGCTTCTCCACACTGTTTTCTGTTTCTTCAGGAGCCTGGGCACCATCTTCAACGTCTCCTATGTCCTCAGGTTTTTCTTTTTTGGAATCTTTGGTTTAAAGGACAAATACCCCCCAATTTTTTTAAAACAAGAATACCAAATGAGATCATAAAATAAAAGATGTGTGACGCAAAAAAAAAAAAAAAAAAAAAAAGCATATTTTCAAAAGCTTAACACATTTTCAGTTTTAATTCGCTAAGAACCTCTTTTTCCTGATTAAAAAAATCTGGCTGCATTAAAAAACTCAACAGGACACGCAGATCTGTTAACAAAGCTTTATTTTTTAGGCTTCTTAGTGTTGTGTGTGTGTGTGTGTGTATATATATATATACACACTATATATAGTATATATATTTATTAAAGTACAGTTGATTTACAACATTGTGTTGGTTTCAGGTAAACAGCAAACTGATTCAGTTATGCATACATATATAGGTATATGTATTATTGATATTAAAAAAAATCCTTCTTCATTATATTGAATGGTTCCTTGTGCTATACAGTAAATCCTTGTCATCCATTTTGTAGAGGGTAGTAACACCTGTTAATCCCATACTCCCAATTTATTCATCCCCCCTTCTCTTTTGGTAACTACCCAGTTGTTTTCTATGTTTCTGAGTCTGTTTCTGTTTCATAAGTTCATTTGTACTATTTTTTCAGATTTCACATATAAGTGATATTATACTTCTTTCTCTGACTTACTTATTATACCGTCTTAAGTAAGAAATTTCTTATAAGCTGAACTAAACAATTTAAGTAGACCAATCACTCCCAATGCTATAAAATTCATTAAGGAAACAAGGGAAAGTAATTAATTAAAAAAACAAAAACCCATAACAAGCACCTTTTCTCCTATAACACAAATTTTCTATAAAAGCTAATTTTGTCTTAAAGGGGAACAGAAACACAAAAGGCTCTTTATACTACTTGAGATAGATTACAAAGCAAGAGCAACAAACTACTTAGCTGGGTGACTGAAACTGACTGGCCGGTTCCTTGAATCTAAGTGGTAAGAGGAGAGGGAAGGTTTCCTAGCTCTTCATTCTTATCACACATTCACAACTCTCAAAACACAGTCCCCTAAACTACCTTCCCAATCCTACCTCCCATCGTGCTCTTAAATGTTCTACTTTGGGCCAAATAGGTTAAATCCATGCTGGGCCTTTAAAAATTCATGATTTTTAAATGGCAGTCAATGATGCTACTTAGAACAGAATTGACCTAAACCAGAACTGAGGACTCTGTAACCCAGGACTGGCCTCTTCCTTGGACCTTATGACCACCTTTCTGGGAAATGGTCAACTCTGTAGGACCCATACGTTCAAAGGCCATGAATATTATCAGCTGGACTTCAAGGCTTATGACTTCTCTTTTGGTTAAAACAGTTCTTAAAGGTTATCAATAGGATTTAAATTTCCAGCCCTGTGAATCAGTGCTTGAGAGTAGAACTATCACTTCCTCCAGCATACTCAGAACAAGAATCCTAAAGGCACTAACAATTTTAGAACAGGATTACAATCGGTTTAAATCAAAATTGTAATGTCTAATTCTCATGCTTTAGTCTCTGTCTTGTTTCACTTTTTGTTTAAGCAGTTTCCCATAATTCACAAATGCATTATAGTCCGTAGGCAGTAAAAAGACAGCCATGCATGTTTGAAAAATCCAATGCATCTTTCTAGATGAAAACTTTATTTCAGACAAAAGGTGAACAGGACATGCTAATGCAGGTGTTGGCAAATGTTATCTATAAAGAACCAGATTTGTAAACACTTTAGGTTTTGCAGGCTGTATGGTCTCTCTCATCACAAAGGTCAAGTAAACAAATGGGCATCACAGCATTCCAGTTAAGCTTGTCTGCAAAAATAGGCAGAAGGCTGAACAGTTTGCCCATACCTGTTTGACCCTCCCTTGAAATCTCTGCCTGCTCACAGTTCAATTAAAATGCCTGTTCTTTCAGCTAAACTTATTCAGTCCAATAATCTTCTAAATGAAAGTACCCCTCTTCCCCCATCCTGGCCATTCTACTCACTAGGGAATTAATGTTCCATTTATTCAGAGAGGAAAGGCAGAATGATAACTTGAAAAACTTAATGGCTTAAGTTAAAAAAAGTACATACCAGGCCCAGCATCATCCACAATTTTTCTCTTTTTCTTCTTCTTCTTCTTTGATTCTGAATTGGGAGACTGCATTGCTGCTTCTCCACTGGTCAACGTGGTACATTTCTTGGAGGCTTTTTCAACTTTGACATTTTCCCCTGTTTCTTTAGATACATCTCCATTTTGGGCTTCTGACATGCCTGTATTTACAGACTCTTTCATGGATTTTTTAACTTTGACCTTTCCCATGGCTTCCTTAGGTAGGTCTCCATTGCTGGCTTCTGGCAAGTTTGCATTCACAGATTGTTTTCGAGACTTTTTCACTTTTCCAACTACTCCTGCTTCTTCAGATATGTCTCCATTTTGGGCTTCTGACAACCCAGCACTCATAGGTTGTTTTAGGGATTTTTTAACTTTTCTGCTTCCTACTGTTTCTTTAGCTATATCTCCATTTTGGGCTTCTGACAAGCCCACATTCACAGACTGCTTTAGGGACTTTTTAACTTTTCCATCTCCCACGGTTTCTTCAGACACATCTCCATTTTGAGTTTCTGACAGTCTCACAGCTGAGGCACCTGTTAAAAAAAAGAAAACACTGTGACAAAGGAGAGGCTTGCTTAGAAACCCTGGAATTCCTAATGAAATGCCATGGCTTCCAGTGCTGAAATGATTTAGCTTTTACTTCCCTGTTATGAACATTAAAATGAGTTCCAATTTTACAGTATTCCACTGCAGGACAAGTAAATTAAAAACAGGGAGAGAATGCTGCATTGATTTTTTAACTTCAAAAAACCAACTCTCTGTTCATAAGGTGTCAAAAGTCTGAAACAAGAAAACTTCAATGAGGTTAAATATGTAAACAGATGGGGCCAAACAATGGTACTTACAAAACATACATATTAGCAATTTAACAAATCTACTTTCTTAGACATCAGTGAATTGAAAATTCTGTTGATGAAACTTATTTGCCTTGATATTTATCGTATATAAATGCCTAACAATGTTTTACAAGTTTCTGTTTATACATTGACAAAGTATCACCTTTTGTTACCTTAACTATCAAGAAGTAGTCAGCAATGCTTTGTTATTCCATAGGAAATGTAAACATCAGGGAACTTCAAAGACATTATTCCTAAAATTCACACACACTTGTTCCCTCCTCCAGGATTTCTTTCAATCAACTAATCTCTATAGAAAACCAACTAGTGTAAGGCAGTATGCCTCCAACATTGCCCTGGGGGTGGGGGGGGGTCTTAAGTGTAACAGGGCAGAGGTCCCCAACCTCTGAGATCTAATGCCTGATGATCTGAGGTGGGAGCTGATACAACGATAACAGAAATAAAGTGCACAATAAATGCAATTCGGGCTTGAATCATCCGGAAACCCGCCCCTGCCCCCACCCCCCAACTCCTCACGGTGAAAAATTGTCTTTCATGAAACCAGTCCCTGGTGCCTAAAAGGTTAAAGACCGCTGTTATACATGACCTAAAAAGGCTAACATAATTAACTTCAGGATGTCTGCTCCACTGTTAGGAAGTTAGGACTGCAATCGAGGTAGGTAAAGAAAAGTGACACTCAGGTAAAATGCTTTTCAATAGTCTTTTTTATGAACACAAATACGCAGAAGCTCCTAAGAAATGTATAACTTAAAGTGCGGGGTAACGGTAAGACAAAGCACGAGCATATGCATCACGCGTATGCCCGTGCATGAGACACTTTAGAAGATGAAGTTCTGCAGGAGTCGAGACAGAGTGTAGGTAGACAGACGAAAACAAGGGCACCAGGTATGTCCGTGAAATGAGTGACACCCAGCTTGTTATGAAACGATACACACACGAAAGAGATGATGTGAAAGGGAGATGCGTGGGGACGAAAAGTCCCACGTGTCTGCTGGGAGATGGGGTTGGGGATGAGGTGGACCCTAGAGGTCGTGAAGGAGTCGGAATAGGGAGGGTGGAAGTGGGGCTGCCTGGTTCAGCTGGAAGCACAGCTGGAAAGAAAATCAACGGGGTCCTGTCCGCGTTCTGAAAAGAGAAACTGCTGTTGAAAGGTCAGGGGCAGATCTGGGCCAACGCGGCGTCGGCACCTGCGCTGGGCCCGCATGGAGGCTGCCCCGGGCTGCCTCTCCCCGCTCGCCAAGCACACGTGCTCTGGGGGAAGCTGCCAGCGCCACACCGGGGCCGCAGTCACCAGCGCCGCCCGGTCCCGTAGCGCGCCACGGCCCACGTGCCGGCTCCCTCCGCAACCCGGGCCGTCGAGAGGTTCAGCGCATCTCACCCTGGAGCTTTAGGTTTCGTTGTCGCAATTTGAGGTTCCGCTTCTCGATCTTCTTGCGTAAAAGTTTCATCGGTAAATGAGACATCTTGTCGGTGAAGTGCGCTCACCGCGGCACCACAGCCCAGCTTTTCGGCTCTCCCAAGTGACGTTATTTCCTCTCGAGTCACACGTGCGCTATGCAGCCAGAGATTTTATCCCACTAAGTCTCATGAACCGGGGCACACCAGGCCTCCTTGTCCCATCACCAATCCTCTGAGTCCACCCTCAAACCCATGTCCATTGGAGTCCGGTTTCATCCTTCTCCTCCTGCCCCTCAATCTTTCCCAGCATCAGGGTCTTTTCAGATGAGTCAGCTCTGATCATCAGGTGGCCAAAGTATTGGAGTTTCAGCTTCAAAATCAATCCTTCCAATGAACACCCAGGACTGATCTCCTGTAGGATGGACTAGTTGGATCTCCTTGCAGTCCAAGGGACTCTCAAGAGTCTTCTCCAACACCACAGTTCAAAAGCATCAATTCTTCGGCACTCAGCTTTCTTTATAGTCCAACTCTCGCATCCATACATGACCACTGGAAAAGCCATTGCCTTGACTAGACGGACCTTTGTTAACAAAGTAATGTCTCTGCTTTTTAATATGCTGTCTAGGTTGGTCATAACTTTCCTTCCAAGGAGTAAGCGTCTTTTAATTTCATGGCTGCAATCACCATCAGCAGTGATTTTGGAGCACAGAAAAATAAACTCAGCTACTGTTTCCACTGTTTTCCCATCTATCTGACATGAAATGATGGGACTGGATGCCATGATCTTAGTTTTCTGAACGTTGAGCTTTAAGCCAACTTTTTCACTCTCCTCTTTCACTTTCATCAAGAGGCTCTTTAGTTCTTCTTCACTTTCTGCCATAAGGTGATGTCATTTGCATATCTGAGGCTATTGATATTTCTCCCAGCAATCTTGATTCCAGATTGTGCTTCCTCCAGCCCAGCGTTTCTCATGATGTACTCTGCATATAAGTTAAATAAGCAAGGTGACAATATACAGCCTTGATGTACTGCTTTTCCTATTTGGAACCAGTCTGTTGTTCCATGTCCAGTTCTAACTGTTGCTTCCTGACCTGCATACAGGTTTCTCAAGAGGCAGGTCAGGGGGTCTGGTATTCCCATCTCTTTCAGAATTTTCCACAGTTTATTGTGATCCACACAGTCAAAGGCTTTGGCATAGTCAATAAAGCAGAAATAAATGTTTTTCTGGAACTCTCTTGCTTTTTTGATGATCCAGCGGATGTTGGCAATTTGATCTCTTGTTCCTCTGCCTTTTCTAAAACCAGCTCAACATCTGGAAGTTCACGGTTCACATATTGCTGAAGCCTGGCTTGGAGAATTTTGAGCATTACTTTACTAGCGTATGAGATGAGTGCAATTGTGCGGTAGTTTAAGCATTCTTTGGCATTGCCTTTCTTTGGGATTGGAATGAAAACTGACCTTTTCCAGTCCTGTGGGCCACTGCTGCGGTTCATGGGGTCGCAAAGAGTCAGACACAACTGAGTGACTGAACTGAACTGAACTGAATACCTAAGTCTCACACATATGTGTTTCCAAACTTGTTGACCACTCTCCTTAGTGAGAAATACACTCATTTTCTGTGTTGCCTGCTACCCAGCAATGTAAATATAACATTTCTCAAAGCAATCTAACTTGTTTCATTCTTATGTTTTTCCTTTGATACCATTCATCCCGTCCTAAATTCTGTATCCATTAAATATTCTGATTAGTGTGCATTAAAATGGATTCTACTGCTCTACTAATTGATTGGCTGCAGTTTGAAAAGTTCAGGTTTAAAACCCCCAAAGCTCACATGCACAGACCCTTTAGAACTGCTGAACAGAAATTACAATCTGATTGGCTAGTAGACCCTTTTATGTGTGTGTGTGGAGGAGGGTACAGTAAAAAAAAAAGTGGTTACTAACATTAAAAATTTGGGCTAGTTCATGGAAAAATTAATATTTTTCTTTAAATATTGGTCTTAATGGGCTCAAATTCCTCTTGGCAATAATCAGTTTGAGCTGAACAATAATTGGAAGGGTTAATTAAAGCTAGAATAATTTGTCTGGTGGATTGGCAGGACCTGAGCTAATAGGGATTAGACAAAATTATAGGGAAGAAGGGAGAGGAAGAAAACTTTGGAGGGAGTTCAAACAGAAAGTAAGTAAATTGAGAAATCATATTGAATTGGACTAGAAAACAGAGGCAACCCATGATGTGCTTAAGTTGTTACTGATTAGGCAGGTTAAAGAATGAGCCAGATATTTAAACTGGCACAAACACACAGATATATACACAGATAAGATTAGGTGATGATCTTTTCTCTCGACCAGACAGTCACTAGCCATTTGCTGTGGGGTCAAGCCAATCTGTGCTGCAGGACTCTCCGTTGGCCTGCATAAAACGAAACCTCAAACCTCTACTCTTGACCAATCTCAAGGTTCATAAACTCGAGTCACTTTGCACTCAAATTTGGCCTCAGTACAAACTGGATAACCAAAACCTCTGGCCTCAGTTCGGGACTTTCAATATTTTATTAGATCTCACTAACTTCCTCAAACGGAATGGCAAATGGTCAGAGGTCCCCTATATTCAAGCCTTCTGGGATCTTAGAAGCCGTCCTTCTCTCTGCAAGGACTGTTCTACGTATCAAACCCTGCTCTTCTCTCTCTCCCCCTCCATTACAAAAGAATCCATATCTAAAGCCCCTAAAAGGCCCCCTAAACCCTGAGCCCCCGATTTTGACCCAGCAGATGAGCCTCCTCCCTACCGCCGTGGAGAAAAAACTTCCAGAGATGAGACCCCATCCTCTAGCCCTTCCTCCTCCAAAACAGGAAGCGATGACTCCAAAACCCCCTAAGAAATTTCCACCGCACCTCCGTCGGCCAGGACCTGAAGCAAACACACGTTCCCTCTCAGAGAGGTCGCAGGACCGGAGGGCCCTACATGGGTTCATGTGCCTTTCTCAATTTTTGATGAGCCAAACTGAAGAAAAATTGGGATCATTTTCAGAAAATCCTACTAGATATAGAAAAGAATTCCTCCACCTTACACAAGCATATCATTTAACCTGGAATGATCTTTATTACATCCTAAATGCCACTTTAACCGCCGATGAAAAGGAACAGATATGGCAGGCAGCCCGGACTCATGCTGATCAACTCCACAACCAAGATAGGACTAATCTGGTGGCTGATGATACAGTCCCTTTAACTGAGCCACGGTGGACATATCAAGCAGGCGATGCTGGCATCGGGTACCTGCATCACATGATCACCTGTTTATTAGAAGGAATGCTAAAAAGCTCTCACATTCATGTTAACTACAATAAGATTAGCGAAGTGACTCAAGAAAAATATGCAAATCCTGCCCTTTTTCTTTCACAACTTACTGAGGCAGTCCAAAACTACACTAATCTAGATATTTCCACCCCTGCCGGACTACTGTACCTACACATCCAGTTCGTAAGCCAGTCAGCCCCCGATATTCACCGAAAACTATGCCAGTTACAGAAGGGCCCCGAAACCCCTCAGCGAGATCTCCTAGAAATAGCCTTTAAAGTTTTCAACAATAGGGAGGAAGAAGTGAAAAAAGAAAAAGAAAGAAAGGCCAAATGTGCTTTATTAGCTGCAGCCATCCAAGAAAAAACTCCACCCCTTTGGCCCATCAACCTTGGCCCATCCATACGGGACCTAACCCTCCAGGCCCCTGCTTCACATGTAACCAAATGGGACACTGGGCTAAGTCCTGCCCAAACCCCCAGCCACCCACAAAATCCTGTTCCACCTGCAAACAATGGGACCATTGGAAAATGGATTGTCCTCAGACACTATCCACCAAATCTCGGGGTCCACCCCAGGCCCAACAACAATGGACCGGGAACCAGACTCAGGGGGGCCCTGGCACCCCAGACCATGGTTCCTCAGATGAGGTGAGGGATGATACAATTGTGCCTGAGTTATTCCAGTGATGGAGCCCAAGCTCCAGACCCCAAGTCTGCCCCATACAGACAGACTTGGAGCTTCGGGTAATTGGCACAGTGGCCAGACACAAAGTCTTGTTCCTAATAGACACTGGAGTGGCCTTTTCACTTTTAACCTCTTTTAAGGGCCCTCTCCAGCCTTCAGAAGTGGCCATCAAAGGGGTCTCAGACATCTCTTTTTATCCCCAAATAACCCCTCCTCTCCTTTGTTCCTCTGGTAAGGCAACACTAATACATTCTTTTATAGTAATTCCTCAATGCTCAATAGCATTGATGGGACGCGATCTTCTGGCTAAGCTACAAACTGCTATAAACTTCCCATTCTTAGATTCCATATCAATTCTTTGCATCCAAATGGCACCTGAACCCTTGGCCAGCCCTCACTCCCAAAACCTGCCCCCGACCTTCCCCTGATAGATCCTCAGGTCTGGGACACTGAAGCCCTGTTGGTAGCCCCACACCATTACCCCATACAGGTGTTTCTTAAAAATCCCTCTCAGGTAATAACCCAAACTCAATATACCCTGACCACACAATCCTGTCAAGGACTTAAACCAATAATCTCCCGATTGCTCAAAGCCGGCCTTTTGTGGCCTATCTGTTCTCCTCATGATACCCCTTTACTGGCAGTCAAAAAGGGACCTCATTCCTGGCATCTAGTCAAGATCTTTGCAAGATCAATGAGGCCATAATACCTGTACACCCCATGGTCACTAATCCCTATACCCCTTTCTCACATATTCCTCGTGACACACTCTACTTCACAGTACTGGACCTCAAAGATGCTTTCTTTACTATACCTCTACACCACTCTTCACAGCCCCTGTTTGCCTTCACCTGGACAGAGCCAGACACATATCAATCTCAACAATTAATTTGGACCGTTTTACAACAAGGGTTTAGAGATAGCCCTCATTTTTTCAGTCAAGCCCTTCAAAAGGACCTACAAACTTTAGACCTAGGCTCTACTACCTTACTCCAATATGTAGATGATTTATTGTTATGTAGTTCCTCTCACCATAACTGCCTAGTCCACACTGTGGCAGTATTAAATGCACTAGGCAACTGGGGCTACTCGCTCTCCAAAACACAACTTGCTTCCACCACTGTCAGTTACATGGGATTGCGTCTCACTCCCACATCCAAAATAATTCCAGCTCAGAGACTTCGAGCCTTGACACAGACCCCCAGGCCCCAAACCAAGAGGGAACTTCTTTTTCTATTAGGTCTATTAAACTTCTTCCAAATATGGATCCCAAATTTTGCCCTCCACGCGAAATCTCTCTATCAAGCTACTCGAGGAAACTTAGATGAACCCTTATTGGCCCCCACCTCTCTCCATACCCCAATACAAACTCTCATCAAACATTTACTATAGGCCCCTTCTTACCCGATTATGCCAAGCCTTTTTTCCTTTTTTGTACATTCTCAACAAGGACATGCCTTAGGGATTCTGTGCAAAAAAGGGGGGGATATATGGGGGCCTCTAGCTTTTCTTATCCAAACAACTCGATCTCGTCACGCTCAGATGGCCACCTTGTCTCCAGGCCCTGGCTGCAACTACCCTCTTAATACCTGAAGCCCAAAAACTAACCCGAAATGCTCCTCTAAATGTATGTTCACCTCATTCCTTCAAAGATTTACTCTCTCCTCGGGCTTTCCTTTCTCTGCCCCTGCTCGACTACAGATCCTCCACGCACACCTCATCAACCCATCCCTTTCTTTGATGCCTTGTAAACCTCTTAATCCTGCTAGCTCACTCCCTACACCAGATCCGGAAGCAGAACACCTATCCCATGACTGTGTTCAGGCCTTAGATACGACACTTAATGCCTTTGAACATATAACCGATTACCCCTTACTGACCCCAAAGTCCCATCCTGGTTTATAGACGGCAGTGCCCCCAAAACAAGCCCCATTTGGGGCTGGATATGCTATAGTCCAGGGACAGCCCGACAAAGTTATCCCCCCCCACCCCCACCTCATCAAGTCAGCCACAATCCGAGCTCACACATCCGCACAACAGGCTGAACTGATAGCTCTTACACAAGCTTTGACCCTAGCCAAAGACCAAAAGGTAAACATTTACACTGACTCCAAGTATGTCTATAACATTTTACATTCTAACATCATAATCTGGAGGGAGAAGGGATTCCTGACTCAGAAGGGCACACCTATTCTCAATGCTCCTTTTATTCCTGAACTCCTCCATGCGGCTCAGCTCCCAAAACAAGCTGCTGTAATGCATTGCCGGGGACATCACCGACATGGTCCTATCTCCTTTTATAGCAATATAGCAGGTCATGAAGCAAAGCGGCAGGCCGCCTCTGTTAGTCCTGTCTTTACTATGGCCCAAACTGACGAGCCTAACATCCACACATTACTGTCATATTTACATTCCCTTTTCCACCCCTCTGCAAAAGTACTTAAGGCTTTCCTTCAGAACTTTACTGAACTAAGGACGATGTGACTTATTTAAATAATCTGACCCAAACTTTGGGAGTTCACATCCCAAATCACCCAAAATATCACACGAGCCCTTCAAGTTCCTTGGAAGTTTCACATTCCTTATCATCCTCGATTTTCTGGTAAGGTTGAGAGAGCCAACCGAGTCCTAAAAGAAACTGACCGAATTAATGATCGAACTTCATCAAGACTGGACTAAGCTTCTCCTTTTAGCCCTCTTAAAGGTCCGAGCCTTACCACAAAACCCCTTAAATATCAGTCCAATCCAGGCCACGTATGGGAGGCCCATAGTACCTTTAGGCCTCCCTCCCTCCCAGGACGGTTCCAAACTGCCATGCCACTTTCCTTTTCCTTTACTTGCCCAGATACGAGATGCCCTTTGGCAACATATGGATGACTTACTCCCTCGACCACATCTCAATCTTCCATACCCATCCCTTCAAACAGGAGACAAAGTCTATATGACAACTCAGTTCCACTCAGATCTAACCCCAAAATGGCAAGGTCCCTACGCGGTAATTCTGCTGACCCCTACCGCTGCAAAATTAAAAGAAATCACCCCTTGGGTACCCGTCACTCAGCTAAAAAAGGTTATGCAGCCCAATGATGAAAATGCTTGCCAGGCTAATACTTACCAAGTTTCTCACACAGGCCCTACGACTCCAAAGTTCTTACTGCTTCCACCCGCCACGACTGGCGACGGATGAGCCAGTCATTTTCAAGGCTGCAATTATTCCTAGAACAACTTCTGGCACGTATCTGGGTCTCGAGTCCTCAAGGATCCACATTCAAACACGTTAAAGATTGCATCTCCACCCTGCGGCTACAGGGAACCTTTTCTAACTTTTACCCCTTCTCGGACTATTCATTTTTATCATCCTCCTACTCACCTTTGGGCCTTGTTTGTTTAATCTTTTCCAGGGATTCCTCCAAGACCGAATACGAGCCCTTACCCGAGACCAAGTCAAGACTGTTCTTTTGCTCGAGACCCTGACGGCTAGAATAGAAAATCAACACCATGGGCCTTACTTAGACTCCCTTCCTCCCAGACCACAAACCTCTGACCCTCATCTAGCAGCACAAAGAAGCCCTGAATATTAATGCCTCCCACCTCTCTTTCTCTTTTTATATATATTCCTCAGGGTCTGGAATGAAGGGAAGTTGCAAGGCTCAAAATAGCTTGGAGTTAAAACTCCCCTCCGGGTCCCTCCCCACCATTCTATGCAAAACAAAGAACTCTTTTACCCGAAGAAAAAAAATGGACATTAATGTTGATTACGCCCAGCTCCCTGCAGATCCCAGCCTCTGGCAGATCTCCAGAATTCCTTGCCCCAGCTGTTTAAGAGAAAACTAATTAGAACAATCTTGGAGAAAAATGGGCCCCCTTAAAATAGTAGATTTCCACATATATGCCTATATATACTTTTTTCTTGGCTTAGTGCAGCAGCTCAGTAATCTGACTGCTGCCCCTTCTGGCCTCATTAAAGGTGATCTGTTCCTGTAAAGTGTCACTCTTGTTCTTTTTCCGAACCTCACCTTCTCTGACTCCCTTACCCTACATATGGCAGTTTAAATAGATGTATATCAGTTTAAATATATTCATGTATATATATATATATATATATATATATATACATAATATTGTTTATATTTAATTTTTTTGTATATTATGAAGTTTTGACATATTTAAAAACCTTTTCTGACTGGACAGATTGCTCCTTTGGGGACTAGCCAATTTTTAGAGATATAGCAAATGACTTAGCCAAGAGCATGCCTATAACATGCAAACTAACTAATGCAGAGCTCTGCTTCTTTCATCTGGCTTGTGTACCCCTGGAGGCAATATTTCTCTACCTTAATCATCCCAGAGCCAGGCACCAAGGAACTAGGGACCACTCCTATAGACTGTGTGCATGCAAGCTCAGTCACTCAGTTGTGTTTGACTCGTTGCAGCCCCATGGACTATAGCCCTTCCAGGCTCCTCTGTCCATGGGATTTCTCCAGGCAAGAATACTGCAATGGGTTGCCATTTTCTTCTCCAGGGGATCTTCCTGACCTTGGGATTGAACTCGTGTCTCCTGCATTGCAGGCAGATTCTTTACTGTTGAGCCAGCTGGGAAGCCCCTCCTACAGCTTACATCAAATTAAATTATCCAAACCAGTCAACTGCAAACTGTTTATTTTGCCTTGCCATGCTTTTCCTGAAGAACAACCAGTAAAGACTGTGGCCTATGCTCTCCCTTTGGTTCTGCTCCTTCTGCCTCTGTGGGGTACTGGCGCTTTCCCACGTGGCCCTGCATGGCATGGCGTACCTCCTGATTCTAGTACCAATGAGTACAATAAAGTTTGTTTCCTTGAACCTCTCCTGTGTCTCCTCTTGTGGTTGAATGTGACCATCACATAAAAGAGCACAGAATCTATATACGTACATATCTGTTTCTGTCTATATACACACACATATATTTACATGATTATACACCTGAGTATTGGGTCTGTGACTTTGAAAATCACTTGAGGGATTTTTAAATCCCTCACTCATTAGTTGATGCAACAGCTAATATAGCTTTCATCTTCCCTTAAAGTGCATGGAAATGCTCAATTTTAGGGATTGACAACCTTCCAGTAGTCACATATAAGGCTATTGATGCCATTTTTTTTCTAGATTATTATGAAAGAATGACAGATGATAACCTTGCATCAACCTTCAAAATTAGAGGTGAATGTTTTAATAGAGTGAATTTCCAAGACCAGGTCTTGTAAAAAAATGAGCATCACTGAATTGGACTTCAGAAGATAATCTGTGAGATTTGGGGAGGTGACAATTAAAAACATGTGTCTCTGAAAATTCTTTGGTCCCTCACTGCTAGAGACTATCTTAGTATCTATTTAGTATATATTTTTAAGTCGTTAAAATTTTTGCCTGTGTTCCTCATCTCAGGTATCTTTCTCTCCAGAACATATTCATTTCTCAGTTAACTTATTTTGTAATTATTTTCTGAGCATATTTGTGCCAGGAATATGTGATTGATGAGTGCTAAGTTCTGGGAGTAGAACTGTGGATAAGATTGATGTGGCTTGCCTCTGTGGAGCTTACATATCTTACGTGCAAAACAACTGTGATAAACTGCACAGTGAGAAGGGAAGCACGTGACAGGTCAGGGAATGGGGTTGGGAATAGACTTAATTTCTTCATTTAATGCCCACTGTGCATGTGCATTGGGCTAGAGGCAGGAAGAACAGGGACTAGAGATGCTGCCTTTTATTTGCCTTCTGAAAATATTTAAATGTAATGTGGATCGTGCCTTCCCCCTACCGTTCTTTTCAATTTCATTTGAGATCCTTAAGCCTTAGACAACTGTTTGTAAAATAAAAAGCAGATTTGTGTGTACAAAATTTCTTCTGATTCAAATAAAAACAACCTCACTTCACCGAGAAGAGAAATCAGTCTATTTCACAAACCCCTTAGAATTTAGTCTGAAATAACTGACTCACTCTCTAATGCTTGAAATAAATTTCTAGGAAATTTTAGATGCTATTCTCTGTAAGGTTAACCACCTATGATACATAGGAAAGTGTTACATTACTATAAATGAGCAGGGTATTGCATCCTTCGATTGGCTTGACCCTGGTTCTCTGTATTTCTGTAGTGTCCTAAACAGATGGCAGGTGCTTGAGAAATGTCTTCTTCAGTGAACTGACAGATGTGAAAATGAGAGAGCATTTTAGGGAGCATTGTACAATTAATTCTCCAAGTCATTGTTGATTATTGACATATATGATTATTATAGCTAGTTCTAGGGACTGGAGTGGGTATAAAGCATATAACAAGACTTTCCCTCAATAAGTGTATTCATTTATTACTGAAAACAAAATATTAGGGTTTCGCTGGTGGTCCAGTGGTTTAGAAGTCCCCTGCCAGTGCAGGGGACATGACTTTAATCCCTAGTCTGGGAGGATCCCACATGCCCTGGGCAACTAAGGGAGTGCCCCACAACTACTGAACCCACACTCTAGAGCCTGTGGGCCACAGCCACTGAAGCCTGTGAGCCCTAGAGCCCATGCTCTGCAACAAGAGAAGACCCTGCAATGAGAAACCTGGGCACTGCAACTAGGGAGTCGCCCCGTTCACCGCAACTGGAGAAAGTCCACGTGTAGCAACAAAGACCCAGCACAGCCAAAGATAAATAATTAAAAAAATATCTACTCTGTGCCAGGTACTGCTTTGGGCCCTGAGAATCAGCAGTGAATAAGACAGGCAATGTCCTTGTTTCCAGGGAGCTTACTGCCTAGAGAGGGGAGACAGATATTAATCAGGCAAATAGGTGAAAGAACACAGTAACTTTACAGGCAGCTAAATGCTGGAGAGACATTCACGCAAGATGATGTAATATAATAGTGAGAGATGGGTGGGGGGCCAGGGCAGTTTGCTGCTCAGGGTGGGAGGTATTTTTGTGGAGCCAAAGTTAGTCATGCAAAGATCTGAGATCAGAGAAAAGGCTGGCAAAGACAGTCTTAATATTTCATTAAATAACTGTACAGGATCAGAAGAGCAGTGGGGTAGAGGGGAGTCCAGCGCTGGGGCCAGGCTTGGGGAATGAGGCTTGAGTAGGGATAAAGGTTGTGGATGGCAAGGAAGTGAGAACTTCAAAAAGACACTTTCCTTTGACTACTTGCCTCCTGAGCCTTCCAGTTTGACCACTGATCCAGTCTATCCACTGGTGATTGAATCATAGACACGTGCTTGCTTATCCAGTACCTAGTGGAAATAAGAGTTCAGAATTGGGATCTACTTTAAGACACTTTTTATTTGGCATGACTTTTTTTGTTTGTTTTTTTTGGCCACACTGAGTGGCATGTGGAATCCTAGTTCCCCAACAAAGGATTGAATTGGTGTTCCCTGCAATGCAAGCCCAGAATCAACCACTGGATGCCCATCCCTCTGGGTCATCCCAGTGCACCAGCCCCAAACACCCTGTCTTATATATCGAACCTGGACTGGCGATTCGTTTCACATATGATAATATACATGTTTCAATGCCATTCTCCCAAATCATCCCACCCTTGCCCTCTCCCACAGAGTCCAAAACACTGTTCTATACATCTGTGTCTCTTTTGCTGTCTCGCATACAGGGTTATCATCACCATCTTTCTAAATTCCATATATATGCGTTAGTATACTTTATTGGTATATTTCGTTCTGGCGTACTTCACTCTGTATAATAGGCTCCAGTTCCAACATGTCATTATTACTGGTTCATTATTTTACAGAAGTGCAGCCCAAGATCTCCCCTTTCACCCTGCTCACTTACCCCATCTTTCCCAGGGGTGTGTTGCGATTCACGTGATAGTTTTTTTCATAATAATTTCAACAGCCACCAGGTCAACTATTTCCCTAAAATATTTGGAAAATGGACCACTTTCAGAGAATGAGTGTAGAGAAGCAACTGCTACCTCCAACCATCTGTTTTACTACAGTGAAAGCTCTGAGAAGTCTGACTCTTCAACAACTGGTTTTAAGCGATTTATCAGACACCTACTTGTGTTGCTCCTATTGTTTGGGTCTTTACTTCACAGCTAATTTTCCTTTCTTGAAGACAGGAATGTTATTTCATTCATCTTTAGAGACTATATACGCTCAGAACTTTTCATGTATTCACTAATTCTTTCCAACTAGTATCTATTGATTAATGATTAAGTGGCAGGTAATTGGCTAGGTGTTGGTAATATAAAGTTAAATTAGCCAAAGGTTCCACACTTTTGGTGAAAGTCAGAGACGTCTTCCTTCCCATTTGGACTTCCCATGCCAGCACAGTACCTGGAGTTATGGAGGCCCACAATAAATGTTTGACACCCTGCTTCAAGAATACCTCTCTGACACAGTGGAGAGAATAGAGGCAAGATGATCAATGGTGGCTGTTGCAATGGTTCAGTAGGGATGTTGTGAAGGTCATGGACTGGAACAGACTGGAACAAGGGGAGTTTGAATATATATTTCTGAGAAAGAATGAACATAACTGGGTGACCAGTTGGATGAGGCAGTTAGGAGCAAGGGAGGAGCAAAGAGGATGCTTCTGAAACTCCTAGCTTGAGATGTGCAGTATAGAACCCAAGAAGAGAAAGAAAGCTTGAAGGACAGTGGTGGAGAGGAGAAAGGGGAAAGGGAGAATGGGTTTAGTAGGAACATTCAGTTTAAGAAGAAGTATGTAATAGAGGGGCTTCCCAGGTGGCTCACTGGTAAAGAATCCACCTGCCAATGCAGGAGACAAGGGTTTGACCCCTGATCCAGGAAGATCCCTTGGAGGAGGAAATGGGAACCCACTCCAGAATTCTTTCCTGGGAAATCCCATGGACAGAGGAGCCTTGTGGGCTTCAGTCCATGGAGTCGCAAAAGAGTCAGACATGCCTGAGAGACTAAACAACAATGACCACATATAATAGATGCCCACAGGTATCTTCTGAGTGAGTGAAGGTAGGGATGGATTGGTGCTTGTGTACCTGTGGACAGACGGAGGAGATAGACTCAATGAGGCAAATGTTTTTGCTGTATAAAATTCTTAGCCTGTGATGTCAATTGCCCAGTGGTTTTGGCAACTGGAGCAGGTAAAAGAGGGACAGTAACACTCGGCTCTAAGTGTCTATAGGTTTGGTTGTGGAATAATGTAACACACGTGTGAGGTGTGGTTAAACTTAGACCTCCTATCAGCAAGGGAGTAGGTAGAGTCATTAGAAATTTTTGAGGGCAGTTGAGTTAAGTTATAGGGAAGATAAAGAAATGTGCGTATAGACCATTAAGGTCCTTACGTAAGAGGCTTAAGGCATAGTTTATTACAATATAGGCTCTTGGGAAGGGAGGGGAGGGTGACCAAAGTTATGCTTTTGGAAGATTTTGTTTTTTTGTTTTTTGTTTTGGTCAGTAATGTTCAGGAGGAATTGGATAAGGGAGAGAATTTTTAAAGAAAATTTATTTATCTATTTTTGGCTGTGCTTGGTCTTTGTTTAGTTGCTTTCTCCAGTTGTGGTGTGCAGGCTTTTCATTGCAGCGGCTTCTCTTGTGGAGCAAAGGCTCTAGGGCGCAGGCTCAGTAGTTGTGGGATATGGGCTTAGTTGCCCCTCAGCATGTGGGACCTTCCCAGACCAGGGATCGAACCCGTGTCCCCTGCATTGGCAGTCAGATTATTAGCTCGTAGCTGTTTTGCTATCCAGAATGAAGTGATGGGATTTCACAGTGCTTGTTTCATGCCCCCATGTGCTCTCTGTTGCCTGGCACACCCTCCCCTCCTTCCCTGCCTCTGCTTCATTTTGCCCACTCATCAGCTTCCTTCTCGTCATCCTTCAAGACTCAGCTTCAATGCGGCACCCTCTGCGGAGATCCCCCAAACCTCAGGGGCAGGGTTGCTGCCCCCCTCCTTGAGACTGTGTGTGTGTTGTGTTTCTGTCGGTACTTCTTTCACGCTGGATGTGGTGTGTTCTCTTCACTATCTTTTCTTTCTAGTACCCTGTGAGCCACTTAAAGACAGAAATACTGTCCTGGGGTTCCAGAACTCTTGCCTTGTACATAGTAGGCTTAGGTTTATCAAACCTAAGACTCTTTCATCTTCTGCACTGGCAGGTGGAGTCTTTACCACTGAGCCACCAGGGAAGCCCTATTTAGTTTATATAAAATACCTCCAATACATCTTGAGGTAATACTTATAATACCCCTAGAAACTTCAGGACATAATCAGCTACTATTCATGCACATGGAGCAGAATTAAACAGGAGTTCAGTAGGAGTAGGGACAACCAGTTAAGACCAAAAACTGTGAGGAAGACCTGGAGCTGAGGACTGGCATTTCTACTAAGGTGAGAACACGAGAGGCAAGGGAAATGAATCCCTCATATATTCACGTCATTGTTTTTAAGTAAGTTTAATTAAACTGCACCCATCAAAGCATCTGGTGGAAGAACTTCTGTATTTTATACTGGAAATGTGAGTTGAAATTCTAACTACATTCATGTGACTGATTGGAAAGAATATCTAACTGGGTCACCTTTCTCCATCAAAGGAAAGAGGATGTATTTGCCCTGGGTGGAGGGATATGATTATGGAAATGATATTCTCTTGAAGCCCCACATTGAAAACTGATGCTGCTTATCCATTTTTAGAGCACAGGGAAAATTATGGTTATTGAAAACCTGAAGGAGTGTATCTTCATACACCTTAATTGAACATTATAATAAAAATATGAAATTTATGAGTAGCTGGCTTGATTCTTCAGCCTATTATGGAGAACAGTCTGCTGTAAACTTCCAAAGGTTTCCTCGCTTGGGTTTATGTGAAATTGTGCACAGACTCACTCATCCTTTTTGCCAGAACATCTGACTTGTTTTCCAGACAGGGGTCTGGGGGCCCGATCTGGGATGGGGAAGACAGAGATATTGTGTCTGGAAAGATTCATGGAATGCCAGAGCTGGAATTAATGTTGGGTTATTAGCTTCCTATATAGAGCCATCTATATAGGCTTTTCTCTTGGAAGAAGGTGCAGCTGGGTCCCCTCTGACACAAACACTAGGCTTGCTGATTGATGAGAAATTTGATTGCATATTCTTTTTTTTAAAAATTATTTATTTATTTGGCCATGTTGGGTCTTAGTCACAGCACATGGGATCTTTGGTGCATCATGTGGAGTCTTCTGTTTCAACACTTGGACTCTGTAGTCATTCTGACATGGGGATCACATACTCTGGTTTTAGACAAGGAAAACAATTCCACTAAAACAAAGGGGCCAAGTGGCCCCAGTATCAGGAAGGGAGAATTAGGCCCAACATTGGTAGGATCTCCATGTACTGTCCTGGGAGGCCTGACCTTAGCCTGTGTGTTGTTGTTTAGTCGCTAAGTCTAGTGTCTGACTCTTTAGTGACCACTGTAGCTCCGCCAGGCTTCTCTGTCCATGGGGTTTCCCAGGCAAGAATACTGCAGTGACTTGCCATTTCCTTCTCCTGATATCTTCCGACCCAGGGACCAAACCATGGCTTCTCCTGCATTTCCTGCATTGTAGGTGAACTCTTTACCCCTGAGCCACCAGGAAAACCCGATCTTAGCCTGTACTTCAGGTTAAATATATTTTTTTTTTTGAGGCAAAACAGAAACAAGAAGGTACATTTCCTTGGGATGATTTATCAGTCTATTCACCCTTTAAAAGTTATTTCTTAATCACTCTAGAAACATATGAGCTGAGAAATACCAAATACTGATGATGGCTCAGTGGCCAGTCTGGCTCAGGATTCAGGCACAAATCCAAATGAAAATCAGTTATTTCTTTAGAATTTTGATATTTAGTGCTAATCTCATCTGTCTTGTAGGCATTAATTGCTTATCTCGGTCCAGTACACATGATATGTTTTATACTCGGTATTTATTAATTTTTAAAATAACCTTCATGTTTCATATCAAGTATTCATTGATGGTATTAGCTCATTAATAATTAGCCACTGAATTAGCCTCAAACTTGAATTATTCAGCCTAGGATAATACAAAAATGTCTCATATTTTGGACTCCATAGTTTAAGATATCTCTTGAGATTATTTTCATATTAATTGAATATTTTTTTCAGCCTATTACTGGTTTATGGGCTTCCCAGGTGATTCAGTGGTAAAGAATCTGCCTGTCAATATAGGAGACACAGAAGACACCGGTTTGATCCCTGGGTCAGGAAGATCCCTGGGAGGAGGAATGGCAACCCGTTCCAGTTTTCTTGCCTGGAAAATTCCATGGACAGAGGAGCCTGGCAGGCTACAGTTAATGGGGTTACAAGGAGTCAGACACGACTGAATAACTGAGAATGAGTATAAACTGGTTTGACGGAAGATCTCAGGCTCACTGAGGTGCAAACATTTTAGACCTTGACTTTTTAAACTCTTACCCTGTCCTGTCAGATCCTTGTATCTGCTGTATTGTGAGGTTCCTTAGACATATTTCAGCTTGATTCTCTAACTTTTCATCTTTACTTATTAAAAAAATCTACCTGTTGAGTATGTCAACCTCTTATGCAATTCAAATCTCCCTTCTCCCTCTATGGCGGTCTAGGTGTGCCTCTCCAAAGATCTGAAAGGGAGAAGCCAGGCAGCTGTCTGCTACTTTCTTCTTCCCTCTTCTTTCTTGTGCTTGTTCCATGGGTGTTACAGTGAGGAGAAGGGGGAGGAAAAAATGCAGAATCATTTGCTTTCTAGATTTTCCGTGGTGAATTGGTTCTTCTCCTTTAAAACAATAGTTTAATGTATTTATTTAGTTTCAGGTCTTCACAAGTGTGGGCTCTTCCCTAGTTGTGGTAAGTGGGAGCTACTGTCTAGTTTTGGTGCACAGGATTCTCACTATGGTGGTTTCTCTTGCTGCGGAACATGGGCTCTAGAGCACAGGCAATAGTTGTGGCACATGGGCTCAGTTGCTCCAAGGTGTGTGGGATCTTTCTGGATCCAGGATCGAACGCGGGTCTCCTGCGATGACAGGCGGATTCTCTACCACTGAGCCACCAGAGAAGCCTGGTTCTTTTTGTTCTTGTCATTGGTTGAAAGTACTTTCTTCTTGGGCAAACAATCACATATTGACAATGGGGAGGTTACTCTACCTATTTCTCCGGTCACCGGCCCTTACTGAGCTCTCTACCACATGGCCTGAACAGGGGGAGGCAAACTGCCCCAGAAGTTTCCGTGGACAAAGAACTTTCTAGGACATTCCTGTAGGTGTTTCTGGTCCTTCTGTGGTGCACCTGCGTGTTCTAGTTGACTCCTAGGGGGCAGCTGTGTGTATCTTCCTGCCACGTGCATGCCTCATTGTCCCATGCAGTAGACGTCTCCAGGTGCAATGGAGCTAAAGGTGCTAGAATAGTACACGTGGTTAGTCATTTTCTCTTTCTTTTTCCCACCTCCCCTCCCCCCTGCCCCTCTTTCTTTAAATCTTCTCTCCTCAACTTGAGATGAACACATCTTACACTTAGTGCTGCACTCTCATGGGCTCATTTTTGCAAGTGGTTGGCTATGAATTCACAAGCATGTGACTTCCTAAGGCAACAGGACAGGTGTGGACAAAGGAAGGCCTGCATGAGTATATTGTGTTAGCTCAATGCCGATCTAGGGAGCTATATTGGTGTTGATTCTCCCCTTTTCTTGGGGAAATTCACTGTAGCTATGAAATAAAAATGTCTTTTGATTCTCATCCACATTTTTACCTGGTTTGCCTTATGTCTGTGTGAGAAGGCTAATCAACTGGTATCCCCGATCCTTATAAAGTCATAGGGTCAGGCTGTATAAACTTGGGGTCAGATGTTTACGTTTTTGTGTTTTGTTTCCTTATCTGTAAAATGGAGATGATATTAGTAACTACCTAGCATGGCTATTGAGAGAATGAAATGAATAAGTACACATCAAGTGCTTGGAACAGTCCTATCAATAAATGTTGTATAATGCCAATAATAGGTGAGTTGGTCCATTAAGAAGACTGAGCACTGAAGAACTGATGCTGGAGAAGACTCTTGAGAGTCCCTTGGACTGCAAGATCAAACCAGTTGATCCTAAAGGAAATCAACCTTGAATATTCATTAGAAGGACTGATGATGAAGCTGAAGCTCCAATGCTTTGGACACATGATGTGAAGAGCCGACTCATTGGAAAAGACCCTGATGCTGGGAAAGATTGAAGGCAAGAGGAGAAGGGGGCGACAGATGATGAGATGGTTAGAAATGATATCATTGACTCAATGGACTTGAGTTTGAGCAAGCTCTGGGAGATAGTGAAGGACTGGGAAGCCTGGTGTGCTGTATTCCATGGGGTCTCAAAGAATCAGATACAACTTATCGACTGAACAACAATAACAACAATGCCAATAACGTGTTCCTCTGGCTTGCTATTTAGTGTCTGTCTGAACCGTGAACTTCCAGATGTTCAAGCTGGTTTTAGAAAAGGCAGAAGAACCAGAGATCAAATTGCCAATATCTGCTGGATCATCGAAAAAGCAAGAGAGTTCCAGAAAAACATCTATTTCTGCTTTATTGACTATGCCAAAGCCTTTGACCATGTGTATCACAATAAACTGTGGAAAATTCTGAAAGAGATGGGAATACCAGATCATCTGACCTGTCTCTTGAAAAACCTGTATGAAGGTCAGGAAGCAACAGTTAGAACTGGACATGGAACAACAGACTGGTTCCAAATAGGAAAAGCAGTACATGAAGGCTGTATGTTGTCACCCTGCTTATTTAACTTATATACAGAGTACATCATGAGAAACGCTGGGCTGGAAGAAACACAAGCTGGAATCAAGATTGCTGGGAGAAATATCAATAACCTCAGATATGCAGATGACACCACCCTTATGGCAGAAATTGAAGAAGAACTGAAGAGCCTCTTGATGAAAGTGAAAGAGGAGAGTGAAAAAGTTGGCTTAAAGCTCAACGTTCAGAAAACTAAGATCATGGCATCTGGTCCCATCACTTCATGGGAAATAGATGGGGAAAGAGTGGAAACAGTGTCAGACTTTATTTTTTTGGTCTCCAAAATCACTGCAGATGGTGATTGCAGCCATGAAATTAAAAGACACTTACTCCTTGGAAGGAAGGTTATGGCCAACCTAGATAGCATATTAAAAAGCAGAGACATTACTCTGCAAACAAAAGTCCGTCTAGTCAAGGCTATGGTTTTTCCAGTGGTCATGTATGGATGAGCGAGTTGGACGGTAAAGAAAGCTGAGCGCCAAAGAATTGATGCTTTTGAACTGTGGTGTTGGAGAAGACTGCAAGGAGATCCAATCAATCCATCCTAAAGGAGATCAATCCTGGGTGTTCATTGGAAGGACTGATGTTGAAGCTGAAACTCCAATACTTTGGCCACCTTATGCGAAGAGTTGACTCCTTGGAAAAGACCCTGATGCTGGGTAGGATTGGAGGCAGGAAGAGAAGGGGACAACAGAGGATGAGATGGTTGGATGGCATCACCGACTCGATGGACATGGGTTTGGGTAGGCTCCGGGAGTTGGTGATGGACAGAGAGGCTTGGCGTGCTGCAATTCATGGGGTCGCAAAGAGTCGGACACGACTGAGCGACTGAACTGAACTGAACTGAACTGAAGGGAAACCTTATACAGGCTGGAAGTAGCCAGAGAGCTCATCAAAAATGTGCTTATTGTACTCTGAGCTTTGGGTGCCAAGGCACATGTTGTATTTGTCTTCCAGCACACAGTGTGGTGCCTGGCAAGTAATCAGGACTCAGTAGGAAATGAATGAATGAATGAATGAATGAACATACTCTCAGTCCTACTTTACTCCTTGGCATGGCCTCTTCCCAGTACAGCTCAGACAGCTTAGGCAGAGGAAGAATGAAGCCTCAGAGAGGCACAGAATTTGAACTATAATGCACAAAGTCCTGCTTACTAGATCACCTCTCCACAGACCCCACATTTACTTAGGAAGCTTCAAAGAATTTTGTTGTTAAGAACCTACTTCCATTGTTCCTACTCGAAGCATCATTATTAGCACTGCAGATCTTTATACTTGCTGTGAAGGCTACAACAGGGTCAACTAAATAGTGAGCTGATTAATCACAGCTTCAGATGCTGCTTCTGTCTCATAACTTACAGACTGACAGGCTCATCATTCTGAAATCCTAATCTTCCCTAGGGAACAAGGTTTTTCTATAACAAACTTTTCTTTTTTCTTTCAACATGAAGGTTCTCAATAAAAAAAACACAATCTCTCTTTTTTCAACAGAGTGCACTGCAGTTCTTTATACCTATTCAGCTAATATATATATGTTTTAAGAAGTCACAGTGAGAGATTGATTCATGCACACATACCCACAAAGAGAAATATGGGCTAAACCTGTAGACGTCATTGACTGCTTTCAGCTCATAAGGTAACTTATGGCCACAAAGTCACCCAGAAATGTACAGTTCAGCCTTAAGTCATAATGGTTGTGAGTCTGAAGTTTTCAGTTCACAGTCTGCTCCTAAAGCAATGTCTGAGAAAATATAGCAATAATTGCTCAAGTTCTGCACTTGTACTTGAGGCCTTGAGAATTTGGATTTTTGTGACTGAAACAGTGTACTAAATCATACTACTTTTAACAAGATTCAGAAGGGGATAAATATTTCCTTTGAAAGCTCCTGTGGCTCATTCTCTTTGATTACCAACCTTCTCAGAAGCTTAAGTACTAAAAAGTTATTAAGATAATAGTAGTAAATAATAAAAAGAAAATATATCTTGACATTTGCAGTGAAAAATAAGTATCCTACTTCAGTCTTAATCCCAGTGGCAACTTCTTTTAACTTGCTAAGCTCTCTCTTCTAGTGAACAGCATCGTATTTCTAAGAAACTTATATTTTGCTATATCTTAGTCTAAAAATTTTAGGCTTTCCTGGCTTTCTATAAAGATAGTAGTTTTCTCCTATATTAAGTAGGATATCCTCTTAATCCTTCCTGACATAGTCATGTTATTGTTCTTAATTGTTAATTAATGCTTACTTCACTGTTCACATACAAATATGACTTGACAGAGATGTTATTTTACCTTTCTCAGACATTTTACTTGTCTTGTTTTTCATGTAAATAATTTACTGTCTTTTTTTTTACTATGTGTTTTAACTTTAAAAAGTTGTTGTAATTATCATGAGTATTTTGTAACCATGGGATTATATTTTTTTCCCCAGAACCATCCTTTCTGGAAGTCTTTATCCTGTTGCTTCAATCTTGTCTGTTTGCTCTTTGCACTTGTTACCTAAGATCAATTTTCTGTATAACATAGGAAGCTCAAATCCAGTGCTCTGTGATAACCTAGAAGTGTGAGATGGGGTGGGAGGTAGGAAGGAGGTTCAAGAGGAAGGGGACATATGTATACCTATGGCTGATTCATGCTGATGTATGGTAGAAACCAGCACAATATTATACAGCAATTATCCTCCAATTAAAAATACACATATTAATAAAAAATAAAAATATAAATAAACTGGGACAGATTTATTTGATTTGATGATATCTCCTTCTGTATCATAAGAAATATGCTGACAGGAGAGACTTAAATATATATCACTTATAACGAGGCAATTCTTAAAATCTGATATCAAAAATATTTATCTTTTTTTCTCTTCTGTGTCTTATGCCTGCAAACCCTCTTTTAGCCCATGGTGAATGGATTTGGCTAGTTCTCAGTGAGTTTCTGTCCTTGATAATCACATCTGAAATAAAGCAATTGTGATAACTTGAATAGCTGAAAAATTTTCCGGTGCTTAATTACCCTGACCACTTATATTAATTGTGAATAACCTGAAGACATAAATTGAACCAGAAGCTCTCTGTTTCTACCTCTTTCAGATTCGCTTTTTTGACAACCTTGTATTCTGGTCCTTTCATCTATATTTGAGGGCTTATGACACACCGTGTGGTTTGGCTCTTACTTTGGTATTACTGTAAATGTGAGCACCAGCTTAACTGGGTGATTATTAAGGAAAAATGTGTTTAATTTAACAAGTGTTATGGACCAAATGTTTGTGTCATGCCTCCTAATTCTTTTTTTAAACTTTCTATTTTATATTGGAGTATAGTTGGTTAACAATGTTGTGATAGTTTCAGGTGGGCAACAAAGTGATTCAGTTATACATGTGCATATATCTATTCTTTTTCAAATTCTTTCCCCATTTAGGTTGTCAGGTAATATTGAGCAGAATTCCCTGTGATCAGGTTCAGTAGGCCTTTGTTTGTTGTCTATTTTATTTTTAAAAAAACTTTTTACTTTGTATTGGGGTATAGCTGACAAACAATGTTGTGATATTTTCAGGTGAACAGCTAAGGGACTCAGTGATACATATACATGTATCTGTTCTCCCCCAAACTCCCTTCCCATCCAGGCTGCCATGTAACATTGAGCAGAGTTCCCTGTGCTATTCAGTAGATCCTTGTTGTTTATCTATTTTAAGTATAGCAGTGTGCCAATCCCCAACTTCCTAACTATCCCTTCCCCCCATTCTTGGATCACTCTTCAATTCTTATGTGGAAACTCTACAGCCCTCAGTGCATTAGGAGGTAGAGGCTTTGGGATGTGGCTGAGATTAGATGAGGTCATGAGGGTGGGGTCCTCGTGAATAGGTTTAGTTCCCTTGTAACTATCTGCCTTTGTAACTACTTAGAAGAGGTGGAGTAGCCCTCATAGTCAACAAAAGAGTCCAGAACGCAGTACTTGGATGCAATCTCAAAAATGTTAGAATGATCTCTGTTTATTTCCAAGGCAAACCATTCAATATCACAGTAATTCAAGTCTATGCCCCACCCATTAATGCTGAAGAAGCTGAAGTTGAATGGTTCTATAAAGACCTACAAGACCTTCTAACTAACACCCCAAAAAGATGTCCTTTTCATCAAAGGGGACTGGAATGCAAAAGTAGGAAGTCAAGAAACACCTGGAGTAACAGGCAAATTTGGCCCTGGAGTACCAAATGAAGCAGGGAAAAGGCTAACAGAGTTTTGCCAAGAGAACGCACTGGGCATAGCAAACACCCTTTTTCAACAACACAAGAGAAAACTGTACACATGGACATCACCAGACGGTCAATACTGAAACTAGATTGATTATTGTGGGCTGCCGTCTCTGGGGTCACACAGAGTCAGACACGACTGAAGTGACTTAGCAGCAGCAGCAGCAGCTTTGCAGCCAAAGATGGAGAAGCTCTATACAGGCAGCAAAAACAAGACTGGGAGCTGACTGTGGCTCAGATCATGAGCATCTTACTGCAAAATTCAGATTTAAATTGAAGAAAGTAGGGAAAACCACTAGACCATTCAGGTACGACCTAAATCAATCCCTTATGATTATACAGTGGAAATGACAAATAGATTCAAGGGATTAGATCTGATAGGTAGAGTGCCTGAAGAACAATGGAATGAGGTTTGTGACACTGTACAGGAGGCAGTGATCAAGACCATTCCCATGAATAAGAAATGCAAAAACGCAAAATGGTTGCCTGAGGTGAACTTACAAAAAGCTGAGAAAAGAAGAGAAGTGAAAGGCAAAGGAGAAAAGGAAAGATATACCCATTTGAATGCAGAGTTCCAAAGAATAGCAAGTAGAGATAATAAAGCGTTCCTCAGTGATCAATGCAAAGAAATAGAGGAAAACAAAAGAATGGGAAAGACTAGAGATTTCTTCAAGAAAATTAGAGATACTAAGGGAATACTTCATGCAAAGATGGGCACAATAAAGGACTGAAATGGACCTAAGAGAAGCAGAAGATATTAGGAGAGGTGGCAACAATACACAGAAGAACTATACAAAAAAGATCTTCATGACCCAGATAACCATGATGGTGTAATCATTCATCTAGAGCCAGATATCCTGGAATGCAAAGTCAAGTGGGTCTTAGGAAGCATCAATACAAACAAAGCTAGTGGAGGTGATGGAATTCCAGTTGAGCTCTTTCAAATCCTCAAAGATGATGCTGTGAAAGTGCTGCACTCAATATGCCAGCAAATTTGGAAAACTCAGCAGTGGCCACAGGACTGGAAAAGGTCAGTTTTCATTCCAATCCCAAAGAAGGGCAATGCCAAAAAATGTTCAAACTACTGCACAATTGCACTCATCTCACATGCTAGCAAAGTAATGCTCAAAATTCTCCAAGGCAGGTCTCAGCAGTACATGAACCATGAACTTCCAGATGTTCAAGCTGGTTTTAGAAAAGGCAGAGGAACCAGATATTAAATTGCCAACATCCGTTGGATCATTGAAAAGGCAAGAGAGTTCCAGAAAAACATCTGCTTTATTGACTACGCCAAAGTTTTTGACTGTGTGGATCAAACAAACTGTGGAAAATTCTTCAAGAGATGGGAATACCAGAACACTTGACCTGCCTCCTGAGAAATCTGTATGCAGGTCAAGAAGCAGCAGTTAGAACCAGACACGGAACAACAGACTGGTTCCAAATCGGGAAAGAAGTACATCAAGGCTATATATTGTCAGCATGCTTGTTTAACTTATATGTGGAATACATCATGAGAAATGTCGGGCTGGATGAGGCACAAGCTGTAATCAAGATTGCTGGGAGAAATATCAATAACCTCAGAAATGCAGATAATACCACCCTTATGGCAGAAAACGAAGAACTAAAGAGCCTCTTGATGAAAGTGAAAGAGGAGAGTGAAAAAGTTGGTTTAAAACTCAACATTCTAAAAACTATCATGGCATCTGGTCCCATCACTTCATGGCAAATACATGGGGAAATAATGAAACAGTGAAAGACTATTTTTGGGGGCTCCAAAATCACTGCAGATGGTGATTGCAGCCCTGAAATTAAAAGATGCTTGCTCCTTGGAAGAAAAGCTATGACCAACCCAAATGGCATATTAAAAAGCAGAAAAATTACTTTGCCAACAAAGGTCCGTCCAATCAAGGCTATGCATTTTCCAGTGGTCATGAATGGATGTGAGAGTTGGACAATAAAGAAAGATGAGCGCTGAAGAATTGATGCTTTTGAACTGTGGTGTTGGAGAAGACTCTTGAGAGTCCCTTGGACTGCAAGGAGATCCAACCAGTCCATCCTAAAGGAGATCAGTCCTGGGTGTTCATTGGAAGGACTGATGTTGAAGCTGAAACTCCAATACTTTGGCCACCTGATGCGAAGAGCTAACTCATTGGAAAAGACCCTGATGCTGGGAAAGATTGAAGGTGGGAAGAGAAGGAGACAACAGAGGATGAGATGGTTGGATGGCATCACTGACTGGATAGATATGAGTTTGAGCAAGCTCAAGGAGTTGATGATGCACAGGGAAGCCTGACGTGCTGCAGTCCATGGGGTTGCAAAGAGTCTGACATAACTGAGTGACTGAACTGAACTGAAGCGAACTATCTGAGCTCATTTCCCCCTTTTGTCTCCACATAAGGATACAATCAGACACCAACTCTGCAGCAACAAGAGGGTCCTCACCATTCTGGCAACCTAAACTTGGACGTTCATCCCCTAGAACTGTGAAAAATAAACTTCCATTGTTTATATGCCACCTAGTCTATGGGATTTTGTTATAGCAACCTGATCTAAGACAACAGGAAAGATACATTTGAACTCTAATAATCAAGGTAACAGTCATGTTAACTGTTCTGGACTCCTGTTAGTATCTTTTTTGGCCAGAGTGCACATCTATGCACGGAGCTGTCTGCTTTCTCAGCACTCAGCACCAGAGAAATCATGTTCAGTCACTCATTCAGCAGAACTGATTGAGTTCCCACTCTGTGCTGGCACCATGCAAAGAACTAGGAACACAATGGTGAGCAAAATACAGACACAGTCACTGTTCTCTTGGCACCCTGAGTATGAAGGTGTCAGACAATAATTGAATATCTACATGGGGCTGTGTCATGACAAAGGAAAAGCAGGGTTCTATGAGGGTACAGGGCATGTGTTAAGTACTAAAGTCAAAGGCTGCTGTTACTCACCTCTCATGGAGCCAGTACTGCCATCAACGAGGATCTTTGGAAATCTGCGAGAGCATTTTTGCTTGAATCCCAAAATGATTGGAAGCATTTAGCGGGAGAGGACCAGAGTGTTATCCTACAGCTCACAGGACAATCTTCTATACAAGATGTTGTCTCACTTCACACAAGAGTTTTGTACATATTTATGTGTTCAATCATCTGAGCTTGGAACTGAACTCCATTTTACATAGAAACACAAAGTATTTTTGCATGACTTTAGCATACACAGACTTTTCCAACAATGTAACTTCAATATAAACTGTGGCGAGATTACACTTTTGTCAGGTGAGTTTATTTCTCTGCTTCAGCTCTTATTTTAACAAAAATATGGAATCACATGTTAAAAGATTTAAGACAACAGACAAGTAACAGTTCCCATTCAGCTCAAGCAGTCAGATCTTTTATTAGACAGACACTCCCAAGACATGGAAGCAGCCCAGTCCCAAAGGAGTCATCATCCTTAACTCTCCTGGCTTCCCCCCTTTTATAGTTACTGTCTCCTCCTTTTGGTTGTGCCCTGTGCAAAATAGGGCTTGAACCCACCACCAATCAATGAAAGGGGATGCAAATAGGCATACACTCAAGGCCAGCTGACAATTGCAAGTTGTGTAACAGCAGGCTCTTTGTGTATGTCTTCCCATAATTCAGTCTGTTATAATCACATGTATATATTTATGAACCCTTAATGGGCTCCTAGCTGCCTAAGGTTACTTGAGTAAGTCCCTGTGGTTAGTTTGTATCCACTGTGTGCCTAGGGCACATATTCAGGATTTGGAAAAGTCTCTGTAGTTACTTTGTAGCATATATGCCAGCTTTCCTGGGTGTGTCTGGGTTGGGGTTTAGAGATCAGCTTGCATCCTTTTCTGCTAGGCCACCCCTCCTTGCTCATGCCTATCTTCCTGCCTAACACCTTATTTTGTTTGCAACTTGAAAGAGACAAGTGACCTTTTGTAGTTGGGACTCAGCCACAAGCAGATGTGGGCGCAGCCGGACTGACTGCCTGGCTTGGAGCCTGTGAGAATAATGCAAGTTTTCTCAGCCCTGACTGACCTTAAAGAATGATCTGGAGAGCTTCTATAAAGTACTGAAGTTCAGGCCTCACTCCAAAGCAATTAAACCAGAATCTCTGGGAGTAGGCTGGCTTCCTCATTACAAAACACTTCTCAGTTGATTATAGTATTTGGCCAAGTGTTGAACATGTTGTTCAGTTTCTTTGGTGAATTCATGAGTGCGTGCTGAGTCGCTTCAGTCATGTCCAACTCTTTGTGACCCCATGGACTGTAGCCTGCCAGGCTCCTCTGTCCATGGGATTCTCTAGGCGAGAATACTGGAGTGGGTTGCCATGCCCTCCTCCAGGGGATCTTCCCAGCCCAGGGATCGAAGCTGCATCTCTTATGTCTCCTTCATTGGAAGGTGGGTTCTTTACCGCTAGCGCCATCTAGGGAAGCCCTTTGGTGAATTCAGGCTCTACTTAGTCCATCTACCTCTCTGTTAGATTTAGAAGAATGGTTTATTAGATCAATCTCACCTGGCTAGGTAGACCATTCTGGATTTAGGAGGTCATTGATTAGCTTCCTTTTTTGGGGGTTGCAGTTCCTGGTGAACATCATTATATACTCCTTTCTATCCTGTTAAATCCACTACTTCTGACAACATATTGACACTTTTTGACAACATATTGACAACATATTGACAAGATTTGAGCCAACAGTAATTCATTTGCCAGTGCTGAGAATAAGTAGACTCCATGCAGATTTATGTTTGTATTGTACAACACTCTGGTCCCATCACTTCATGGCAGACAGATGAGGAAACAGTGGAAACAGTGGCTGACTTTATTTTTCTGGGCTCCAAAATCACTGCAGATGGTGACTGCAGCCATGAAATTAAAAGACACTTACTCCTTGGAAGGAAAGTTATGACCAACTTGGACAGCATATTAAAAAGCAGAGACATTACTCTGCAAACAAAGGTCCGTCTAGTCAAGGCTACGGTTTTTCCAGTGGTCATGTATGGATGTGAGAGTTGGACGGTGAAGAAAGCTGAGCGCCGAAGAATTGATGCTTTTGAACTGTGCTGTTGGAGAAGACTCTTGAGAGTCCCTTGGACTGCAAGGAGATCCAACCAGTCCATCCTAAAGGAGATCAGCCCTTGGTGTTCATTGGAAGGACTGATGCTGAAGCTGAAACTCCAATACTTTGGCCACCTGATGCGAAGAGCTGACTCATTGGAAAAGACCCTGATGCTGGGAAGATTGAGGGCAGGAGAAGAAGGGGATGACAGAGGATGAGATGGTTGGATGGCAACACCGACTCGATGGACATGGGTTTGGGTGGACTCAGGGAGTTGGTGATGGACAGAGAGGCCTGGTGTGCTGCGGTTCATGGGGTCGCAAAGAGTCGAACACGACTGAGTGACTGAACTGAACTGAACTGAAGCACAGTATTGTACAATATGCTTTTGGTTAAAATTATCTAAAGAGGGAGAGGGAGAGAGTTATTTGTGTCAAGGCACTAAACATTTTTTTTTAAAGTTGTATCAAGTTGAGAGGCATGAAGAAACACTTTTACTGTGGGAGGCTACATGTCGGGAGATTGAATCAACTCTGGCTGAGAAAGACAAACTCTACATACAAAATGTTAAGCGTCCTGTAGAGGAGATACTTGTTTGTAGCACCTGGTCTTGGGCCCTGGCTGTTCAGATTTATTTCATTCGTAGTCGTTTTCGTCTGACGGCCAAGGTCTATAAATCACCACCAGGGGGCCCTGAAAGCGTTTCTATCTGATTTCAAGGACCATAGTCTCTTTCAATGAGCAGAGCGGATAAAATATCCTCGGTGCAAATTGGAGGGGTGCCTTGGTCCCTATTTAACATTTGGCTTTCTCCCATGGATACTTTTGCCCAGAACGTAGCAGCAGCTGCTGAAATGGCTTTGATGTACTACGGGTTTACAATTTTTTACTGTAATGTTGAATAATCTTTTATGCCTTGGCTCCTATTTGATGAGCTAAGGTTTTGTGTAAATTTGATATTTGTTGTAGTAAGAAAAAAGATTCGCTTCTTCTTAAATTAAAAGCAAAGAGAAAAAAACTTTTTTTCCCTCTACTTTCTACTGAGCTAAAATAACTAGGAATTTGCAAAGTCTGTTCTGAGTGTGTAGTGAGTTTTCTTAACATCCCATTCTTTGCATCAGATCTATCCTGAATTTCCCTTAGTTATATGTCAAGAACCTTGAATTATTTTCAAATGAATCATCAACTGTGGTACCTGCAAGGCAACTGTTAATTGCTCAAAGGGGATATAATTTGTATCCTTAACTTTTTCAAACAACTTAATCTGGGCTGCTGCTGCTGCTGCTGCTGCTAAGTCGCTTCAGTTGTGTCCGACTCTGTGCGACCCCATAGACGGCAGCCCATCAGGCTCCCCCGTCCCTGGGATTCTCCAGGAAAGAACACTGGAGCGGGTTGCCATTTCCTTCTCCAGTGCATGAACGGGAAAAGTGAAAGTGAAGTCGCTCAGTCGTGTCCGACTCTTCGTGATCCCATGGACTGCAGCCTACCAGGCTCCTCCGTCCATGGGGATTTTCCAGGCAAGAGTACTGGAGTGGGGTGCCATTGCCTTCTCCATTAATCTGGGAAATTTATTTAAATTTTTAGAGAAATATTTCTCACACTCAGCTATCAATAGTTTATGCATCATTTAAAAATGCTGTTATTTTTTTTTAAATGATCTCTTTTGGGGAGAAGGAAGTCATACTATTTAAAATTAGATAGAAGAAGTAAGGCTCTATTTACTGGGAAGATATGAAAGATTATTTGTTTATGCTGCTTATATTTTGAATTAATTTTTGTAGGTTTAGCATCACTTACCTCAAGTATAAGTAGTCTCAAGTATTTTGAAGAATTTTATAGTTTTACTGAAACCTGCATCGAATTCAAAATTAAAATTATACCAAATACAAATAGTTAATAATACATGAAAAGATTCTAGTAAGGCTTGAATAAATATAGAACTAATCCAGAAAGTTCTCTGGCTCTATATTCAATGATAAACAGATAACTACTTGGCAAGAACTGGAAGGAGAGATTCAAGTAACACAGATCTGGTGAGTAGAGAAGTCTTCTGAGACATTGTCCAGATTTTAGATTTTATACATATGTGAAATCAGATACTACATTCTGTCCCATTAAAACTGTGGTTTCCCAAACTCTGAGCTTCCCTGGTGACTCAGACAGTAAAGAATCTGTCTGCAATGTGGAGAGAACCCGGTTTGATCCCTGGGTGGGGAAGATCCCCTGGAGAAGGGAATGGCTACCCTCTCCAGTTTTCTTGCCTGGAGAATCCCATGGACAGAGAAGCCTGGGTGGGCTACAGTCTATGGGGTTGTAAAGGGTCAGATACAACTGAGCAACTAACACTTTCACTTCATCTTCTAAGATACATTTAGCAACCTGGAAATTAGAAAAACATGTGTAACTGTCAAAATAGATCACTCGAGGTCCAGAATCTAAAGCCCATGTCATTTATTCAAGAAGGAGCATCTCTGGAATCTTGATCTACCCACAATCCTATGAAGACTGCTGTGATTCCTTTGATTTCTCATCTGCAGAAACCAGAGTGCTGAGGGTGGGTGAGCAGAGGAGAGTAGACATAGGGAGTCTTGCTGATAAGCAGCCACTGCCACCATTGAGAAGGACACTGTAAAGCACATTCAGACTTAAAACAAGAGAGCAATTTTGGATGGTAATTTAGGATCATTGAGCACAGGAGTAGCCTTCTATCTTTCATCAGCCTTTGAAAGTGTTACTGTGTGGTACCAGAGGTTTCTTGAAATAGGAAATGGCAGCCCACTCCAGTATTTTTGTCTGGGAAGTCCCATGGACAGAGGAGCCTGGCGGGCTACAGTTCATAGGGTCACAAAGAGCTGGATACGACTGAGTATACCAGAGGTTTCTAATGATGATTCCTGAAGTGTTGGTTTTCTGTGTTGTTCCTCGAATACCAAGTGGGGTGGGGGAAGCTGCCACACTCCTGTTTCTCATTTCAGCTTTTCTTTTTATCTATTTCATATATATATGAATTATACATATAATTGTATAATGAAGCTTCTCAGTTAAAATGTATAGCCAACATTTTAGAGTACAGTTTGGTTCCATAATGAGGCTGAGTCATTAAGAAAAGATTAAATTATACTCAGTCTTCTTTGTGTAAAAGGCAGAGAAAGATACAAAACATTTCAGAAATATTTGCATTAAAATGGTGAAAATAAAAGTTTTGGCATGGTGTGCTCTAAGGAAATGTTTGTTGAATGGATAAATTACTGAATGCAAAGAAAGAAACTCAATGTATGAGAAGAGTTACCTTCCCTCACATCACTGAGTAAATAAGGCAGTACTGAATGTGGCTCCTTTGTTGAGTTTTTTGTGTTTTTATAGATTCCTGGGTTCAGTCTTCTATTGTTCAGATGCTCAACTGTCTCCAAATCCCTGCAAGAATGCTGGAGTGGCTTACCATCTCCTTCAGGGGGTCTTCCTAACCCAGGGATTGAGCCCGAGTCTCCTGCATTGGCAGGCAGATTTTTTATCACTAGTGCCACCTGGGAAGCCCTAAGAACAACTCAAGTAGAGAAGTGACAACATTTGGCAAGGCAGGTCTCAAAAGTGCCTTCAAGTATCATCCTACAGTCTTAAAATGTCTTTACGAAATACATTATCAAAGTAGTTGGAGTGAAAGCTGATGATCCATTCTCTTGCAAATGTGGAAATTGAGACTGGCATCAGCTCTAGAGGAAATACAGTTTATTTTGTTTATATAATTAATATGTTAATTAAAGAGAAACATACTTTCTAAAAGGTAACTGATTCATTTATTTTTTACATTGACTATCTAGTGCCAAGAAGCAGTGTTAAACATGGAATATGTGTATATACATATATATACATGAATATATATGCATGAATATGTTTATTTTACAGTTTTTAACTATATAACTTGAATTATAAAACATAACATGTATGTATATAAATACCACATATACATAAATATGTGTATATATCCTTGGTTTTATCTCTTGACTGCACAACCTAAAAATTTTAGTATCTGACCCTTTACAAGAAAAGTTTGCCAATTCCTGTTCTACAGTCTCATCAACAAACACTTGGATGTTGACAGTCTTTTTAATTTCAGCTATTCTGATAGATCTGTAAATACATCACACTGTAATTTCAACCTTTATTTCTCTAATTTCCAAATACACTGGGTATCTGGCCATTTGGATGTCCTCTTCTAAGGAATTGGAGAATGCAATGGCACCCCACTCCAGTACTCTTCTGGAAAAAGGATGGATGCCTGGTGAGGTCTAAGAGTCGGACACGACTGAGCGACTTCACTTTCACTTTTCACTTTCATGCATTGGAGAAGGAAATGGCAACCCACTCCAGTGTTCTTGCCTGGAGAATCCCAGGGACGGGGGAGCCTGGTGGGCTGCCGTCTGTGGGATCGCACAGAGTCGGACACGACTAAAGCGACTTAGCAGCAGCAGCAGCAGCAGCTTCTAAGGAAAGTCTGTTGAGGTCTCTTGCCCATTTTTCCTTTGGGCTGTCTTTTTCTTACTGATAGATAATTCTTTACAAGCTCTGGATATGAGACTTTGTCAGTTTTATGTTGCAAATTTCTTCTTCCTCGCATGGTTTGCCTTTTAACTTTACAGTATCTTTTGATGAACAAAAGAGCTACACTTTTATTTACCTATCTTTTCCTTTATGGTTTTGTTTGGGAAGCCTTTTTTTTTTTTTTTTTACCTTGATCTTGCAAGCACTCCCTTAAATTAGCATCTAAAACGGTGGCTCTCAAACTTTCCTGTGCATCAGTGTCAGCTGGAGGGCTCCTCTGAGCCCAGCTGTCTGGGCTGCACTGCCGCTTTCTTGCTCAGGTAGTGCTGACCGGGCTGCTCTGGGGTCTACGCTCTAAGAACCACTAATCTAGAAGCTTTGTTTTGTCTTTCGCGTTTATATCTATAATCCACCAGAAATTATGAAGCATCAGTTTTCATTTCCCTCATATGGAAATCCAAGTGCTATTTGCTGATCAGATAGTCCTTTCTCCACTCTTCTGTAAACCAAGTGTAGAAAAGTACATGAATCTGTTTCTGGTCCCTTCAGTCTACACTGGTCTCTTAGCCTGCCCTGGGCCAGTCCCACACTGTCCTGTTACTGCAGCACTATGGTGAGTCTTGATACAGAGTACACTGCTCAGCCTTCCTTTCCCTTCCATATGTCATACATATAACCATCTTGTCGGTTTACACACACACACACACACACACACACACACTCTCACACATACACACTCTCTGTTGGAGTTTTCATTAAAAGTGAATTAAATCTACAAATTGGTTTAGAAGAATTGATATATTTATATTATTGAATCTCCTAATCAAGTGCTTCTCAACCTTTTTTTTCCCTAATATTCCCCTAGAGAGTCTTTCTTAGACTTTTCCTCCCTAATTACCCCTCTACCTTCATGAAATGATAATGCCACAGATATATTGTATATTTGTACCTTACACACAGATAAGGACAGTGAGATTTTTCATCCCTCCTGAACCAATTTTTATTCTCTTGGGGGGAGATTTTACTCCTGTTGTGACTATGTATCCCAATCCATAGTAAGGGTATCCATTTATTTAGATACACCTTGATTTCTCTTAATAATGTTTCTAATTTCCTGTCTAGCAGTCAAACACACTTATTTTTAGATTGACTCTTAGGTATTTGATATTTTGGGCTCATGCTCTCCAGGGTTATCTGTGTAGCTCCCAGGCAGTTTCAGGTGAACAGGCGTGGTCACTGCTGAGCAGGGCACCTTGGCTCCACATCTAAGAGCTGGCCACCTGGCTTCCCCACTTTATCAAATCTTGATTTGTAGGCTCCACTTTTCAAGACCTGATGTTGAAAGTCCTACTGTAATTCCAAACCCATTTGTCATTTGCTCTATAAAAGAAAATAATATGTATGGTTTTAAGAGCAGAACAGATATTTGGAAAGTGTTCATAACTAAGGTGTAAAAACAACAGCAATTATTTTTTTCACAGTTTATATGAACAGTGTGAAAATGTGTCAGCAGATGGCACTGTTTCTTAATAGATAAAGAAAGCCCTAAACTGGTGGAGTAGGTTTGAGAAAATTTTTTTTTGTTGTTAAATTGGAATTAAGAATAAGATAAATAAAACTAAAGAAAGTTCTGCAGAGTCTCTTGTGATCTACTTCTCTGGTGAGCTTAATTAAAGTCAATGAAGAAGCTTAAGCTCTTCCACCCTCTCACTTGTGATGGGCTGTTGCTCTAATTGTGTCTTTTCCCAGGCCAGGCTGAAGTAAGTGACGGCGTATGGTGCACTTGGCGTGGCCAGAATAAAATCACCCAGACAGAAGCCCCGGGTGCCTTCCTGCTTCTGCACAGAAGGCGATACCGGTTGTTACCAGAACCATCTGTGTGGAAGACAGCATGAAACATGAAAAGAAGAAATCCCAGAGCTTCTCCTCACTGTGTCTTCTGTGCTGCAGAGTGGAAGATCTGGTTGCAAATCCTGCCTCTGTCACGTTCTAGTTATTTGATCTTAGCAAACCGTTTAACCTCTCTGACCTGTTTCCTTACCTGGAAAACAGAGATAATATCCACACGAGACAGGATGCTGTGAGAGTAAAGGAGGAAATGTCTGCAGAGCACTTAACCTGGCACCAAGTAGTGACCATGTGAGGTTGGGTTTTTAGTCCCTGCTCTTTGGAGCTTTGAAAGTGGCATAGAGGGACTTCCCTGATGGTCTAGTGGCTAACACTGCACTTCCAATGCTCAGAGCCCAGATTCGATCCCTGGTCAGAGAACTAGATCCCATGTGCCCCAACTATAGATCCCACACACTGCAACTAAGATCCAGAATGCCACAACTAAAAAAATCCCGTGTGCCGCAGCTGAGACTTGGGGCAGCCAAACAAATAAATAAATATTATAAAAGAGTAGCATAGAAAGTAGACCTTGTGGGATGTCAGTGGTAACTGTCACATGCCCAGGTGAAAAATGTCATTGAACCTGGCGACCTGCATTGCTCTCAGGTTTGAAATCTGCAACCCAGGAGTATGACACTAAGCAGTAGAACCCAGACCTCTTTGCTCCCTGGCTTCTCCTGAGGAGCTTAGAAAAAGCAGCGATGACCCAGCCCCAGAGATTCTGATTTAATTGGCCCCGGGGGAGGAGGGAGTCAGGTCTGAGCTGACTAACGGGGAGCTGTTTTGAGATGCCCATTTACAGGGCACCGTCTTTACCTGGTGTCACTTGCAGAGGTGAGACTGGGTCTCAGGCTTGGAATGTGGTTGCAGGTTAGTATGTATCAGTGACATGTCGGAGCTGCTCCTTTTCCTCCTGAACACTGTACAGTCTGCTCAGGTAGTTGGCTCACAGGCATTGGCAGCTGGTTCTGACTGGGCAGAGGTGCAGTTAAGATATAAGGGGCATGTTTTCCCCTCAGATGTACTCTTGAAATAGAGAAATAAAGCTCTGTGAGCAAGTCATAGAGAAAAACTTGAGCTACTGTATTTTTTCTCATCTTTTTCCTGTCTTTGTGCTTCTGCCTCTGTGTGTATATATGTCTGTGTGCATGCCTATCTGCGGTTTTTCTGTTTTGTGTGTTTGTTTGTTCTGTTCCTTTCTATTGCTTCTGCTGTGTGTCTCTGCTCTGTACCTGTTTGCATCTGCTTCTGTCTTTCTGTCTCTGTTCATCTGTCTGTCTCTAACTTGATTCCTCTGTTGGGACAGGGGCTGATTTATCCACCTCAAGGTTACAAGAATGTTAGTCAGGGCTCTGCAGAGAAACAGAACAAATAAGAGATCCTGTTTGATCATGTAACATACATATAGTTATATAATCCTATGTATTGACACACATGATCATGAATGCTTACAAGTCCCAAGATCTGCAGTCAGCAAGTTGGAAACCCAGGAGAGTAGAGGGAGTAAGTTTCAGTTAAAGTCTAAGTCCAAAGGCAGGAAAGACTGACATAGCAGTTTGAAGATAGGCAGAAAGAAATTCTTGGTTATTCAACCTTTCTATTCTATTCAAGACTTCAACAGATAAGATGGGATCCACTCACACTAAGAGGGCAATTTGCTTTACTCATTCTACTGATTCAAATCTAATCCAGCAACAGATACACCCAAAATAATGTTTGACCAAATATCTGGACACCCCATGGCCCAGTCAAGTTGACATAAAATTAACTATCACACTGTAGAAATCTGTATGTCCACCATGCTAGAATTTCTGGGTCACAGAAGTCTTAAAACAGGCTGACTGAGGGTCAAATCTAGCTCTCAGGCATGTCCTGTTGTTCTCCCACCCTCATGCTTATGTTACATCCAGTGATGCTACATCCGAGGAGCTTCACTCTGTGTATTACCTGCCTTAGTCATGTTTTCTAGGTCATGACCATGTATGAGGTCACTGAATATGTGACCCCTTTTCTATCTCTTCTAATAAAGTATAACAGAACTCTGATGGTTTATTTACATCACTGAAAATATCTAAACACATTTCCAACTTGTGCTGGCAATATTACACAGCTGAAAGAATTCAGAAGTTTGACTATGCAACTACCTGATTTCTTCCCTGTCCTGTCTTGAGAACTCATTCCCTGATTGACAGCTGTGAAAAGAAGAGGATTTCAGTCATTTGTACTCTGTTTGCCCAGGGTGAACCCCAGGGCATTTCAGTTGTTGTTGTTGTCCATCAGGAAAGAGGGTTTCCCCTAAACTTACTGTCTCTCATCCTGACTCCTTCTTTTAGGTCATCTCATGCTCCTTGCTCACTGGAATTTTGCCTGACGTCCTCAGACATCTAAATCCTTTATCAGCCAGGGCATAGACTCCTGGGCTGCTCCAGATATAAACTGAAATACCTTTTTGAAAATACAAGTTTGTCAGTATATAAATTCTAGGATGAACCAATTTGCAGGGCAGGAACAGAGGCACAGATGTAGAGAATGGACTTGTGGACACAGAGGGGGATGGAGGGGGAAGAATTGAGAGAGCAGCATTGACAGATATACACTACCATGTGTAAAATAGCTGGCTAGTGGGAAGCTGTTACGTAGAACAGCGAACTCAGCTCAGTGCTCTGTGATGCCATAGAGGGATGGGATGGGGGTGGGTGGGAAGGAAGCTCAAGATGGAGGGGATTATGTACACATATGGCTGATTCACAATGTTGTACAGCAGAAACTAACACAACATTGTAAAGCAATCATATTCCAATAAAAAAGCAGAACTTAGGAAACTTAAACTGTTCTATCCAATGGGAATAAAAGAAAAGGCAGGTCTGTATCTAAATATATGAAAGTGAAAGTTGCCTCATCATGTCTGACTCTTTGCGACCCCATGGATTATACAGTCCATGGAATTCTCCAGGCCATAATACTGAAGTGGGTAGTCATTCCTTTCTCCAGGGAATCTTTCCAACCCAGGGATCAAAACCAGGTTTCCTTCATTGCAGGTGGATTCTTTACCGTCTGAGCCACCAGGGAAGCCCAAGAATACTGGAGTGGGTAACCTATCCCTTCTCCAGTGGATCTTCCTGACCCAGGAATCAAACCGGGGTCTCCTGCATTGCAGGTGGATACTTTACCAGTTGAGCTATCAGGGAAGTCCAACTAAATATATAATAGAAATATAACACCCTGAGCTAAAGACTATGTAATTATGCTAGTGTTTTACGTTCTTTTCTGAAAATCTTTGGGATAAATTATTACAATTTTCTTGTTTTATATGGCACATCGAAATATTTTCAACAGTGCTGTGTTTTGGAAACTGTAGGGCAAAAAGCATTCTCAAATATTAAAAAAATATATAATAATTTCTGTGCTATTGTTGCTTGGCAGGATGGAGGCAGAGGTGAGGCCTCTGGCACAGAGGAGACTGGAAGAGATACAAGTGTACAGAACTGGTGGTGGAGGAAGCAGAGGACGTGAGGTATGGACAATAGGAACCTCTAGAGGCTTCTTCCCTCAGGATCCTCTTGGCAATACTGGTCAGTGATTAAACAGTCCCAGAAAACATTCATGTGCCTCCAAGATCTAGGAGCAATTTCAGAATCAATTCGGGCTATTTCCAATCAATCTGGGAGTATATTCAGGTTTGCTTTGGGAACTGGGTAAACTAGAACCATTAATTCTGCTGGAGTTCTTAAAGCCAGTCAATTTAGGAGCAGATTGCTTTTGGCCCTTCCAAGGAATCCAGATTTTTAAAACAAAAATGGAATCAAGAGGCAAGGATGGTCCCATAGCATCCTGGCTGAACACAAATTGTGAATTTGGTTAGTGGCCCCAAGGAAATAAATGAGAAGAAAAACAGAGACTATGTCATGAAGAAATGACTGATTTGCTCTGAGGAAACCTGCACAGGAGGCTTCTGGGGATAACTTGGTTTTCTGAAGCTACTGAGTGTCAAAAAGAAGAGGAACCTGACCCATGGTCAAGATCACTCCCAAGTGTTTCCTGTCTCCTGACCGAGACATCTCCAGCTTGACTTCAAAAAGGGTACCCACAGCACCTCCTGTGCTTTTCTCTGCCAAATTTCAAAACCAGAGTGTATGGGCCCAAAGACTTCTTTCTGAGAACTAGAAGAAGCCTAGTGATTTGCACAGAATAATATCCACAGATTTATCTTGCCACATTGCAATTTGCTCACTGGCGTCTTTCTTGTCATTAAACTCTAAGCTCCTTGTAAGCAAGGTAGCAAAGACTCTCTCCTTGACTCAACTTTAGTCAGGCTCCTCTGAGCCCTCTTTTGGTCTAGACTTTGATTTGGACCCTGTCCTTAGGCCACTTAGTCCAGTTTAAACAGAAACCCTGCTGGGTCAGTCTATCAAAAAATCCCCTACCCTTCATATCTAATTAAATCCCCCACACTCAGCATCTTATCACACTGCTCTGTCTCTGGCAAGACGACTATTGAGTCATTCTAGCAAAGATTCTTATCCCTACTGTTTCCTCTTAGTAATTTTTCATCCTACTCTTTGGCTGCAAACCCCTATGTCCTTGATATATTCAGGGTTGATCCTGATCTCTCTTTCTTATTGCAACCACCCCCTCGTACCCCACAATATTGCAGTGGTTCCTTGAATAAAGTCTTCCTTACTGTCTTAACAAGTGTCAGAATAATTTTTTCTTTGAAAAGGGTCACCTTGACTTTGCACCCCTAGGGTCAAACGTAGAACCTGGATGATATGGGTGCTCAATTAACACTTTTTGAATGGACAAAGGAATGAAAGAAATAGGTGGCTTTGTTTAGCATTGCAAATGGGAGCTTTGAAGTCACAGACCTGTGTTCAAATTCTTATGATATTCACCAACTATGAGCTGATGGATAAGCTATTGAACTTTCTTGTGTTCAGCTTCCTTAGTTGTAAAGAATGAGGGAAATATAATCCGTTTTATAGAGTTGTTTTGAGGAGCCAACATGATAAAGTGAAATATCAGGTACTTGGTTTTTGGTCAATGATGGTTATTATTATCATTGCCATTTGTAAGAATAATGGTCAAAAGACCACCCATCCTGGGGCATGTAGGAAAGGCATAATTCTATCTAGATCTTCTCCACTTTCCCCAAGGATTCCCAATTTCCCATTCTGTTATGGACTGCAATGTGCCCTCTCAAAATTTGTACACTGAAGCTTTAACACACAATGTGACTGTATTTAGAGACAGGGCTTTTAAGGAGATAATTAAGGTTAAATGAGGTATAAGTACTGGGGGCTAATCTGATAGGAATGATATCCTTATAAGAAGAGAAAGAGACACCAGATCTCTCTCTCTCTCCAAAATGTGCAGAGGAAAGACCATAGTAAAAAGGCAGCTGTCTTCAAGTCAAGAGGAGAGGTCTCACCAGAAACCAATCATGGCACCTTGATCTTGGATTACCTGCTTATTGAACTTCAAGGAAACATTTCTGTCATTTAGGACACCCAAATCTGTAGCATTTTGTTACAGCAACTGGAGCTGACTGGTGAATATGCTAAGGCCCACTGTTTACACTTAGCTCCTCACTATGTAGACAGCCCTCTCCCATTCTTACATGGTAACTTCTCTATCCATCATTGCTTTCTTTACTTATTCAATTTTTTTTTTATGAATTCCATCTAAGCCTTTATACTGTTTTTCCCAGAATTTGGCTCTTCAAAGACTACAATTATTTTCTCATCAAAGTATCTTTCGAAGGAAAATCAATATCCAATATTTTGATCTTGTAATTTTATGTCACTAAATAGATAATTAATTTTGTAAATAAGACTTGAGATGATTGGAAAAAATTGCAGAAAATTAATGTACATTGTGAAGACTTCATGGAGAAGCTATATCATCTGTTAAGATAAAAGGATTTCATTATTTCAGCCAAAGAGAAGGTGGAAGCCTGCATTTAAAATAATTAATTAATTAATTTTAATTGGAGGCTAATTACTTTACAATATTGTGGTGGTTTTTGCCATACACTGACATGAGTCAGCCATGGGTATACACTGTCCCCCATCCCAAACACCCCTCCCACCTTCCTCCCCATCCCATCCCTCTGGGTTGTCCCAGTGCACTGGCTTTGAGTGCCCTGTTTCATGCATTGAATTTGGAATGGTGATCTATTTCACATATGGTAGTATACATGTTTCAATGCTATTCTCTCAAATCATCCCACCCTTGCCTTCTCTAACAGAGTCCTAAAGTCTGTTCCTTATATCTGTGTCTTTTTTTGCTGTCTTGCATATAGGGTCATCATTACCACCTTTCTAAATTCCATATATATGCATCAATATATTGTATTGGTGCTTTTCTTGCTGACTTACTTCACTGTGTATAATAGGCTCCAGTTTCATCCACCTCATTAGAACTGATTCAAATGCATTCCTTTTAATAGCTGAGTAATATTCCATTGTGTATATGTACCACAGCTTTCTTATCCATTTGTTTGAACAATGGACATCTAGGTTGCTTCCATGTTCTAGCTATTGTAAACAGTGCTGCGATGAACATTGGGGTATGTGTGTCTCTTTCAATTCTGGTTTCCTTGGTGTGTATGCCCAGCAGTGGGATTGCTGGGTCATGTGGGAGTTCTATTTCCAGTTTTTTAAGGAATCTCTACACTGTTCTCCATAGTGGCTGTACTAGTTTGCATTCCCACCAACAGTGTAAGAGGGTTCCCTTTTCTCCACACCTTCTCCAGCATTTATTGTTTGTAGACTTTTTGATAGCAGCCATTCTGACTGGCATGAGATGGTACCCCACTGTGGTTTTGATTTGTATTTCTCTGATAATGAGTGATGTTGAACATCTTTTCATGTGTTTGTTATCCATCTGTATGTCTTCTTTGGAGAAATGTCTATTTAATTCTTTGGCCCATTCTTTGATTGGGTTTATTTTTCTGTATTGACCTGTAAGAGCTGCTTGTATATTTTTGAGATGAATTCTTTGTCAATTGCTTCATTTGCTGTTATTTTCTCCCATTCTGAAGGCTGTCTTTTCACCTTGCTTATAGTTTCCTTCATTGTGCAAAAGCTTTTAAGTTTAATTAGGTCCCATTTGTTTATTTTTGCTTTTATTTCCTTTACTCTGGGAGGTGGGTCATAGAGGATCTTGCTGTGATTTATGTTAGAGAGTGTTTTGCCTATGTTTCCCTCCAGGAGTTTTATATTTTCTGATCTTACATTTAGATCTTTAATCCATTTTGAGTTTATTTTTGTGTATGGTGTTAGAAAGTGTTCTAGTTTCATTCCTTTATAGGTGGTTGACCAGTTTTCCCAGCACCACTTGTTAAAGAGATTGTCTTTTCTCCATTGTGTATTTTTGCTTCTTTTGTCAAAGATAAGCTGTCCATAGGTGCGTGGATTTATCTCTGGGCTTCCTATTTCGTTCCATTGATCTATATTTCTGTCCTTGTTCCAGAACCATACTGTCTTGATAACTGTAACTTTGTAGTAGAGTCTGAGGTCAGGCAGGTTGATTCCTCCAGTTCCATTCTTCTTTCTCAAGATTGCTTTGGCTATTCGAGGTTTTTCGTATTTCCATACAAACTGTGAAATTATTTGTTCTAGTTATGTGAAAAATACTGTTGGCAGCTTGATAGGGATTTCATTGAATCTGTAGATTGCTTTGGGTAGTATACTCATTTTCACTATATTGATTCTTCCGATCCATGAACATGGTATATTTCCTCCATCTATTTGTGTCATCTTTGGTTTCTTTCATCAGTGTTTTATATTTTTCTATATATAGGTCTTTTGTTTCTTTAGGTAGATTTATTCCTAAGTATTTTATTCTTTTTGTCACAATGATGAATGGGATTGTTTCCTTAATTTCTCTTTCTGTTTTCTCATTGTTAATCTGTGGGAATGCAAGGGATTGCTGTGTGTTAATTTTATATCTGTAACTTTACTATATTCATTGACTAGCTCTAGTAATTTTCTGGTGGGGTCTTTAGGGTTTTCTATGTAGAGGATCATGTCATCTGCAAACAGAATTTTACTTCTTCTTTTCCGATCTGGATTCCTTTTATTTCTTTTTCTTCTCTGATTGTTGTGGCTAAAACTTCCAAAACTATGTTGAACAGTAGTGGTGAGAGTGGGCACCCTTGGCTTATTTCTGACTTTGAGGAAAAATGTGTTCAATTTTTCACCATCAAGGATAATGTTTGCTGTGGATTTATCGTAGATGGATTTCATTATGTTGAGGTATGTTCCTTCTACGCCTGCTTTCTGGAGAGTTTTTCTTTTTAATCATAAATGGGTGTTGAATTGTGTCAAAGGCTTTCTCTGCATCTATTGAGATATGTTTTTTACCTTTCAATTTGTTAATGCAGTGTATCACATTGATTGATTTGTAAATATTGAAGAATCCTTACATCCCTGGGATAAAACCTACTTGGTCATGATGTATGATCTTTTTAATATGTTGTTGGATTCTGTTTGCTAGAATTTTGTTGAGGATTTTTGCATGTATGTTCATCAGTGATATTGGCCTGTAGTTTTCATGTGGCATCTTTGTCTGGTTTTGGTATTAGGGTGATGGTGGCCTCATAGAATGAGTTTGGGAGTTTACCTTCCTCAGCAATTTTCTGGAAGAGTTTGAGTAGGATAGGTGTTAGCTCTTCTCTAAATTTCTGGTAGAATTCAGCTGAGAAGCCATCTGATCCTGGGCTTTTGTTTGTTGAAAGATTTTTGATTACAGTTTCTATTTCCATGTTTGTGATAGGTCTGTTAAGATTTTCTATTTCTTCCTGGTTCAGTTTTGGAAGGTTATACTTTTCTAAGAATTCGTTCATTTCTTCCAAGTTGTCCATTTTATTGGCCTATATTTTTTGATAATAGTAGTAGCCTATGACCCTAACCCATGGAAAAGAAATGCAAAAAAGCAAAATGGCTGTCTGAGGAGGCCTTACAAAGAGCTGTGAAAAGAAGAGAAGTGAAAAGCAAAGGAGAAAAGGGAAGATATTCCCATCAGAATGCAGAATTCCAAAGAATACCAAGGAGAAATAAGAAAGCCTTCCTCAGTGATCAATGCAAAGAAATAGAGGAAAACAACAGAATGGGAAAGACTAGAGATCTCTTTAAGAAAATTAGAGATACTAAGGGAACATTTCATGCAAAGATAGGCTTGATAAAGGACGGAAATGGTATGGACCTAACAGAAGTAGAATATATTAAGAAGAGGTGGCAAGAATACACAGAAGAACTGCACAAAAAAGATCTTCACAACCCAGATAATCGTGATGGTGTGATCACTTACCTAGAGCCAGACATCCTGGAATGTGAAGTGAAGTGGGCCTTAGAAAACATCACTATGAACAAAGCTAGATGGAATTCCAGTTTAGCTATTTCAAAGCCTGAAAGATGATGCTGTGAAGGTGTTGCACTCAATATGCCAGCAAATTTGGAAAACTCAGCAGTGGTCACAGGCCTGGAAAAGGTCAGTTTTCATTCCAATCCCAAAGAAAGGCAATGCCAAAGAATGCTCAAACTACTGCACAGTTGCACTCATCTCACACGCGAGTAAAGTAATGCTCAAAATTCTCCAAGCCAAGCTTCAGCAATACATGAACTGTGAACTTCCAGATGTTCAAGCTGGTTTTTGAAAAGGCAGAGGAACCAGAGATCAAATTGGCAACATCCACTGGATCATTGAAAAAGCAAGAGAGTTCCAGAAAAACATCTATTTCTGCTTTATTGACTATGCCAGAGCCTTTGACTGTGTGGATCACAATAAACTGTGGAAAATTCTGAAAGAGATGGGAATACCAGATCATCTGACCTGCCTCTTGAGAAACCTATTTGCAGGTCAGGAAGCAACAGTTATAACTGGACATGGAACAACAGAGTCGTTCCAAATAGGAAAAGGAGTACGTCAAGGCTGTCTATTGTCACCCTGCTTATTTAACGTATATGCAGAGTACATCATGAGAAACGCTGGTCTGGATGAAACGCAAGCTGGAATCAAGATTGCCAGGAGAAATATCAAGAACTGCAGATATGCAGATGACACCACCCTTATGGCAGAAAGTGAATAAGAACTAAAGAGCCACTTGATGAATGTGAGAGAGGAGAGTCAAAAAGTTGACTTAAAGCTCAACATTCAGAAAACTAAGATCATGGCATCTGGTCCCATCACTTCATGGGAAATAGATGGGAAAACGGTGGAAACAGTGTCAGACTTTATTTTTTTGGGCTCCAAAATCACTGCAGATGGTGATTGTAGCCATGAAATTAAAAGACACTTACTCCTTGGAAGGAAAGTTATGACTAACCTAGATAGCATATTAAAAAGCAGAGATATTACTTTGTCAACAAAGGTCCATCTAGTCAAGGCTACGGTTTTTCCAGTAGTCATGTATGGATGTGAGAGTTGGAGTATAAAGAAAGCTGAGCGCCAAAGAATTGATGCCTTTGGACTGTGGTGTTGGGAAGACTCTTGAGTCCCTTGGACTGCAAAGAGATCCAATCAGCCCATCCTACAGGAGATCAGTCCTGGATGTTCATTGGAAGGGCTGATGTTGAAGCTGAAACTCCAGTACTTTGGCCACCTGATGCGAAACATTGACTCATTGGAAAAAACCCTGATGCTGGGAAGCACTGGGGGCAGGAGGAGAAGGGGACGACAGAGGATGAGATGGCTGGATGGCATCACCGACTCGATGGACATGAATTTGGGTAAACTCTGGAAGCTGTTGATGGACAGGGAGGCCTGGCATTCTGCGATTCATGGGCTTGCAAAGAGTTGGACATGACTGAGCAACTGTACTGAAGTGAACTGAAGTGATGATCCTTTGTATTTCCGTGCAGTCTGCTGTGATTTCTCTATTTTCAGGTCTAATTTTGTTGATTTGTTTTTCTTGATGAGTCTGGCTAATAGTTTGTCTATTTTATTTATCTTATTGAACAACCAGCTTTTAGTTTTGTTAATTTTTGTTATAGCCTCCTTTGTTTCTTTTTCATTTAGTTCTGCCTTAATTTTTATAATTTCTTTCCTTCTACTAACCCTGGGGTTCTTCATTTCTTCTTTTTCTAGTTGCTTTACATGTAAAGTTAGGTTGTTTATTTGAATTTTCTCTTGTTTCTTGAGGTAAGCTTGTATTGCTATGAACCTTCCCCTTAACACTGCTTTTACTGACTCCCATAGGTTTTGGATTGCTGTGTTTTCTTTTTCATTTGTTTCTATGCTTATTTGATTCCCTTTTTGATTTCTTCCATGATTTGTTGGTTATTCAGAAGCATGTTGTTTAGCCTCCATATGTTTGTACTTTAATGGTTGTTTTTCCTGTAGTTGACATTAATCTTACTGCATTGTGATCAGAAAAGATGCTTGAAATGATTTCATTTTTTTTTTTGAATTTACTGAAGTTAGATTTATGGCCCAGGATGTGATCTATCCGAGAGAATGTTCCTTGTGCACTTGAGAAAAAGGTGAAATTTATCGTTTTGGGGTGAAAAGTCCTATAGGTATCAATTAGGTTTAACTGGTCCATTGTATCATTTAAAGTTTGTGTTTCCTTGCTAATTTTCTGTTTAGTTGATTTATCCATAGGTGTGAGTGGGGTGTTAAAGTCTCCTACTATTATTGTGTTACTGTTAATTTCCCCTTTCATACTTGTTAGCATTTGCCTTACATATTGTGGTGCGCCTATGTTGGATGCATATATATTTATAATTGTTATATCTTCTTAGATTGATCAATATGTAGTATCCTTCTTTGTCTTTTTTCACAGTCTTTATTTTAAAGTATATTTTATCTGATATGAATATTGCTACTCCTGCTTTCTTTTGGTCTCCATTTGCATGAAATATATTCTCCAGCCCTTCACTTTCAGTTTGTATGTGTCCCTAGGTTTGAGGTGGGTCTCATGCAGACAGCATATATAGGGGTCTTGTTTTTGTATCTATTTAGCCAGTCTTTGTCTTTTGGTTGGGACATTGAACCCATTTACATTTAAGGTAATTATTGATAAGTATGATCCCGTTTCCATTTACTTTGTTGTTTTGGGTTCGAGTTTATAAACCTTTTCTGTGTTTCCTGTATAGAGAAGATCTTTTCACATTTGTTGAAGAGCTGGTTTTGTGGTGCCGAATTCTCTAAGCTTTTGCTTTTCTGTAAAGCTTTGGTTTCTCCCTCATATTTGAATGAGATCCTTGATGGGTATAGTAATGTGAGCTGTGGGTTTTTCTCTTTCATCACTTTAAATATGTCCTGCCATTCCCTTCTGGCCTGAAGAGTTTCTATTGAAAGATCAGCTGTTATCCTTATGGGGATTCCCTTGTGTGTTATTTGTTGCTTTTCCCTCGCTGCTTTTAATATTTGCTCTTTGTGTTTGATCTTCATTAGTTTGATTAATATGTGTCTTGGGGTGTTTCGCCTTGGGTTTATCCTGTTTGGGACTCTCTGGGTTTCTTGGACTTGGGTGGCTATTTCCTTCCCCATTTTAGGGAAGTTTTCAACTATTATCTCCTCAAGTATTTTCTCACACCCTTTCTTTTTGTCTTCTGGGACTCCCATGATTCGAATGTTGGGGCATTTAACATTTTCCCAGAGATGTCTGAGGTTGTTGTCATTTCTTTTAATTCTTTTTTTTCTTTTTTTCTCTCTGTTTCATTTATTTCCACCATTCTATCATCCACCTCACTTATCCTATCTTCTGCCTCAGTTATTCTGCTGCTGATTCCATCCAGAGTGCTTTTGATCTCATTTATTGCATTATTCATTACTGATTGGCTCTTCTTTATTTCTTCTAGGTCCTTGTTAAACATTTCTTGCATCTTCTCAATCCTTGTCTCTAGTCTATTTATCTTTAACTCCATTTTGTTTTCAAGATTTTGGATCATCTGTACTATATTATTCTGAATTCTTTTTTGGGTAGATCCCTATCTCCTCTTTTGTTTGGTTTGGTGGGCATTTATCATGTTCCTTTACCTGCTGAATATTTCTCTACCTTTTCAGTTTTGTTTAGATTTTGTGTTTGGGGTATCCTTTCTGTAAGCTGGAAGTTCGTGGTTCCTCTTTATTGCAGAGACTGCTCCCTGTGAGTGGGGTTGGACTAGTGGCTTGTCAAGGTTTCCTGGTTAGGGGAGCTTGCATCTATGTTCTGGTGGGTGGAGCTGGATCTCTTCTCTCTGAAGTGCAATTAAGTGTCCAGTAGTGAGTTTTGGAGTGTCTATGGGTTTGGCTTGGCTTTGGGCCGCTTGTCTTTTAGTGCTCAGGGCTGTGTTCCTGCTTTGCTGTGGAATTAGCGTGGTATGTCTTGCTCTGGAGCTTGTTGGCTCTTGGGTGGAGCTTGGTTTCAGTGTAGGTATGGAGACTTTTGGGTGAGTTCTTATCTATTAATGTTCCTTGGAATCAGGCATTCTCTGATGTTCTCAATTTCTGGAGTTAAGCCTCCTGCCTCTGGCTTTCAGTCTTATTCTTAAAGTAGCCTCAAGACTTCTCCATCCATACAGCACAGATGATGAAACATTTAAGTTAATGGTGAAACAATTCTCCACACTGAGGGACACCCAGAGAGGTTCACAGTTACATGGAGAAGAGAAGAAGGAGGAGGGAGATAGAGGTGACCAGGAGGAGAAGAGGGGGAGTCAAAAGGGGAGAGAGCAATCTAGCCAGTAATCAATTCCCTAAGTGCTCTCCACAGTCTGGAACACCCAGAGAGATTCAGAGTTACATAGAGAAGAGAAGGGAGAGGGAGAAAATAGAGGTGACCTGGGGGAGAAAAGGGAGAGTCAAAAGTGAGAGAGCAGTCAAGCTAGTAATCACACCACTAAGTGAAAATGGATACTGAAGATTAGATTCTTAAAGGTACAAAACTTATAACAAATACCAAAAAGCAAAGATTAAAAATCTATAGTAGAGGTTAGACTCTCAAAAAAACAATATTGAAAATACAAAACAAAATCAATCACAAAAATTATCAAAAATATATATATATATGAAATTTGATTTAAAAATAGGGTCTTTTTTTTTGCAAGGTAATAGTATGTTATAAAAATGAAAATTGAAGGAGTAATAAAGAAATGAAAAAATAAAAAAGTGATAATAGTAAAATATATTGAGGAATTTCACTGGAGCTGTTGTAGGCAGCGTGGAGTCAGTTCAGTTTCAGATAGTTCCTTGTTCCAGCTTGTAGTTGTTCTGAAGGTCTATAGCCCCCCTCCAATGCTTATTCAATGTTAACTACAGGGTTTTTATCTGTTGCACCTGTCATTTCCAGAGCAGTTCCCTCTTCTTTGTTTATTTTGGCTTCCTTTTTTGCAAGTCTCTTCAGTGTCTAATTTCAATCCTGACACAAGGGGGCGAAGTTGGTCACTTATTTAGGCTCACTTGTTCAGTTGTGTTGTGGGGAGGGAGAGACACTGCAAACAAATATTGTTGGTGTGTGGGGGGAGTGCTCGCAGTGTCTGGACCATACTGGGTTTGCTCCAGCTCACAGTGGCGTGTGCTTCCCGGGTCTACACTGCTCAGGCTCCAGGGTCCTCTGCAAGGGCACTGTCCAAAGTGGAGTCTGCATTTCGTGCACTTCCCAGGTCTAAGCTTCTCAGGTTCTCGGGTACTCTGCAAGGGGACAGACTCGGTTGGGTGTGCGTTTTGTGCTCTTCCCAGATCCGAGCAGCTAAGGCAACTGGGTGCTTGGTGAGTGCTCTGTCCCAGGTGGGCCGTGCATCTTAATCACCTCCCCGGTCCTGGCTGCTGGGTTTCCTGAGTGTGTCATGAGAGCACTGTCTCAGGTGTGTTGTGTGTCTCCTCTTGGGAGCTAATCTCAGGCTGTGACCCTCCTGGCTGATGTCAACCATCCAGGATCCCAGGAAGACATGGTTAGCAACCGGGAGCCTGCTCACAGTTTGGTGGAGGATGCTGGTCTCTGCGGCCAACATAACAGCAGCCTTTTGCCTTCTGGCTCTGGCTGTTGCTCACATGCCTTTCTGCCTCTGGAGGCGGCGAGGGGCCTGTATGCAGCCGGCTAGCCCTCCTTTGGTATTCTTTCAATCCTTTGTTCTGTGAGTAGGCCAGGCTGTGTGTCAGAGCCTTTCATGGGAAAGTTCTGTCTTTTTTTCTCTCTGGCGATCCCATGGTTTGGGCTGCTATCTCATGTTAGCTCCCTCAGATTGTCCTCAGGGCAGTCAGGCCTGGTCCTTACTCTAAGCACTGATTACGCAGCCTGCACCTCCCTGTCCAGCCCCTGCTCGCTGGTGGTGGATGTGAGCGTCTGGGCTACTTCTCCACTGGAAGTTGCGGTTAGGTGCGTATTCTATGTTTTTTTTTCTCTCCTGTTTATGTTGCCCTCTGAGATTCCAAAACTCCCCACGGACCCACCTGTGAAAGGGTTTCCTACTGTTTGGAAACTTCTCCTTCACAACACACTTCCCAGGATGGGTCTCCTTCCCTAACTCTTTTGTCTCTCTTTTTGTCTTTTATATTTTGTCCTACCTCCTTTCAAAGATAATAGGCTGCCTTTCTGGGTGCCTGATGTCCTCCGCCAGTGTTCAGAAGTTGTTTTGTGGAAGTTGCTCAGCATTCAAATGATCTTTTCATGAATTTGTGGGGGAGAAAGTGGTCTCTTCGCCCTGTTCCTCCACCATCTTGGGACCACCCCAAAGCCTGAATTTTTTAAAAGCATTAAGCCCATTAATGCTTGTCATTCAACTTAAAAAAAAGCAAATCCCTTCCCATGACACCATTTGGGTGAACAGATGTTCTGGTTATTTCTTGCCTAACATACCACTGCAAAATTTAATGGCTTGAAATAATGATGTTTATTTATTTTGCCCCTGAATCTGAAGTCTAGCCAGGGGTTGACAGGGACAGCATGTCTCTGTGATGAGATCTTGGACAAGTCTACTGTGAGCTGCCTACTGTGAGCCACTTCCAAATTGGCTCATTTGTAGAGCTGGAAGTCTGGTGGCTCAATTAGACTCTGGGTCAGAGCTTCCTTTTCTCTCCAAATGAGCCCCCTCCCAGCAGGCTGCTTGGGCTTCCTCAGAGTATGGTAGCTAGATTCCAAGAATGAAGTCTTAAGAGACAAGTAGGAAGTAGAAGATGCCAGTTGGTAAGGACTGATCTTGGAAACTGGCATGGTGTCACTTTTGCTTTAATGTATTGGTCAAGTTGTTATGGAGATCAGATTCTAGATGAGGGGCCCTAGACCTCCCCTTTTAATGAGAGGCCTGTCAAAGAATTTTGGATTCATGTATTAAATATGGCACAGCAGATGGTATATATATTGTGTGTATGTATGCTCAGTATGTCTGACTCTTTGTGACTCCATGGACCATAAGCCACTAGGTTCCTCTGTCCATGGAATCTTTCAAGGCAAAAATACTGGAGTGGGTCACCATTTCCTACTCCAGGAGATATCTTCCTTCTCTTGTGTTTCCTGCGCTGGCATGTGGATTCCTTACCATTAGCACCACTTGGAAGCCCATGGTATATAGGGGTTATCAAATTCTGGCTATATTTTAGAAACATTTAAAAATTAGAAATAAAATACTGATACTTGTGACTGAGGCAGGAGGTAGATGGGCTCTACCCTGGGTAAAGAGATAGGAGATTCATCCTCTGTGGATCGAATCTCTAAGAGAAGGATAGCAGGACAATTAAGAGATGAGGCTGGGCCCTACCCAAACCATATATTTATCATTTTCGAAGTCAGGAGACCATCCCAACCACAAATGTGCAGAAGGGCTCCTTGAAAGTTAAAAGGGGAGTTATGTTAACAGTTGCTCTGCCCATCAGTTCAGTTCAGTTCAGTTGCTCAGTTGTGTCCAACTCTTTGTGACCCCATGGACTGCAGCATGCCAGGCTTCCTTGTCCATCACCAACTCCCAGAGTTGAATTTTCCAAATTTACTGGCATATTGAGTGCAGCACTTTCACAGCATCATCTTTAAGGATTTGAAACAGCTCAACTGGAGTTCCATAACCTCCACTAGCTTTGTTGGTAGTGATGCTTCCTAAGGCCCACTTGACTTCATATTCCAGGATGTCTGGCTCTAGGTGAGTGATCATACCCATAGCCCTCTTTGGTAGGATCTACCTTGGCTAAGAGATGTGCACGTACACATGGGAAGATCCTGAAATATTCCAAATATGGGCTGTGAACTAGGCAAATCAAAATGACTGGGCAAAGGAAAACTGGAAGAAATGTCCCATAAAAGTAACTTAAACTACCATGAGGGCATGACTCAGGGACTCTCTCTGAGTTCTCCAACGTGTCTATCCACACATACTGTAGTTTTTTTTCCTCCTAATAAACACTACTTGTTTCACTACTTTCTTTCTAAAAATCCCTTTCTGCAAAGTCAAAGGGCCAGGGCCTTGTCACTGACCATTGGTCTAGTGGCTAGGATTTGGTGCTTTCCCAAATTCTGATTGGGAACCCAAGCACTTCTTTAAGTCACTGCAGGCCAAAGCCGGAGGCTCAGTTCAGTTCAGTTCAGTCGCTCAGTCGTGTCGACTCTTTGCAACTCCATGGACTGCAGCACACCAGGCTTTCCTGTTCATCACCAACTCCCAGAGCTTGCTTAAATTTATGTCCACTAAGTCGGTGATGCCATCCAACCATCACATACTCTGTTGCCCTCTTCTCCTCATGCCTTCAATCTTTCCCAGCATCAGGGTCTGGGAAGGAGATGTTCCCCTCTTCACCTACATAATTTTCCAATGAATCAGTTCTTCTCATCAGGTGGCCAAAGCATTGGAGCTTCAGCTTCATCATCAGTCCTTCCAGTGAATATTCAGGGTTGATTTCCTTTAGGATTGATTGGTTTGATCTCCTTGCAGTCCAAGGAACTCTCAAGAGTCTTCTCCAACACCACAGTTCAAAAGCATGAACTGTTCAGTGCTCTGCTTTCTAACACTGAAGCTACCCAAGATCATATCAACTTCAAGAGATTCTGGTTTAATTGGGTGAGGAGAGGTTCAAGAATCTATATTTAACAAAATTTGAAGTGATCTTGATGGGCAACTTTGGTCTGTGGGTCAAAGTTACTATGTGCAAGGATTGACAAAAAGGGTAAAGATGAGGCTCCTCCAGCCATCCAGAGCCTGATCCAAGAAGACAGCTCAAGAAGCTGGCCTGACTTATCCCAACACCACTGCCTATAAGATAAATTGCTTCCAAAGGAGTATAGGGGAAAATATTTCAAGTATATTGACCTGCCATCATCATACATGCTTTTTCTCATTTTACATTTTACCTGCAGTTTGTAAATATTACAAAAAAAAATCAATAATATGCCATATTGCCATAATCTAATTTGTCTTTTCTCATTGTGTGAAGCATGGGTAGGTGTCTGGCATCACATTTTCAGGCCTCAGAGAGCAATGTTAAACATTTATAGTGCACTTAATCATCTGTCAGAAATGTACAAAGGCATTATGTCTCATTAATAATTATTAAATCATTGAGTCGCACAGAAGATGTTTCCCTCTTCACTTACATAATGACCAGTAACCACTAAAATGTGAGCCATTTGTGATGCAAGACCAGCACATCTGATAGTGGAAATCTGCTTGAGGAAATTAATAAAAAAATATTATTAGGAGATAGGCTTTTAGAAAGGAAGAAAAAATGCATATAGATGCTGTAATATTCAGCCAGGCCAAAGAGATGCTCCCTCCTTGTTCAGAATCAGGTTACAATTCAGTCAGGTAATTGCTAAGAGAGAAGAGATGTGAAAGGAAATGATCTTATTTGCTTTCGGAGGTTAGATAACTCATTTCAAAATGCCCAGCTTTGCGCTTTTATTCATAAGTATATGTATCATTTTATGAATAAAAGAGGTACATATTTTGCTTTGGAATGAGGCTGGGATGGAAGGTGAAATTTTTCAAGACTTGCATTTTATTTTCGATGCTGTTCATGAGGAGTTTTTTTTTATTTTATAAGAATTTTTAATATCAGGCAATGTCATTTTAGCAACATATGATACAAGAATTGAATTACATCTGTTGTAGATTCCACCTCCTGCCTCCCAATATTCAGTCCAGGGAATGTAAAGATTTAGCCTTTAAAAATTTTGCAAGCTATATTTGTCTTTACAGCAGCTGATATGATCAGCGATTTGTATTCATTTTCAATTTTAAACTTTCTTCATTCTGAGTAAAAGTGAAGCTTCCTAACCTATACATGTGACAATTACACAATCTAGTCAACTAAGGTGGTGGATTAAGTTTGTGTGGAATTGTTATGGCTATGACACACCATCTGATTTGCTCTAACATGACATTCTGTGCCATCAACTTTCCTTTAGTCAAACTTTTGGAATCTTTCACATGTTGCTCCTTACCATGCTAAGGCTGGACTTTGGCAAAAGGTTGTATGTTTAATAAAACATACAATATTCACCTTCATTCTCCCAGTTCTATGCCAATACTCAGTTACCACGTTGCTTCCCACCATTAGTTATTCCTCTGCACAGTTGTTAAACATAGCCTTCCCATAGACCTTTGAACCACTGTGGCCTGAAGCACAGGTTAGCTGGCACTTATGAGGAAATCATCAGATTATCTTGTGTGTATTACCATGTCTCCCAGAGGTTTTGGGAAGGAGGACTACATCTAAAATACTTCTTAAAATTTGGTAAGATTGACTTTCATGTCAGTTTGTCTGAACAGATTAATAAATTTCTCTCCCTCTATTACCCATTAAGGCTTCCCTGGTAGCTCAGTCGGTAAAGAATCTGCCTGCCACACAGGAGACCAGGGTTCAATCCCTGGGTTGGGAAGATAACCTGGAGAAGGAAATGACAACCCAATCCAGTGTTCTTGCCTGGAAAATCTCATGGACAGAGGATCATGGCAGGCTACAGTCCATGAGATTGCAAGGGTTTGACATTACTTGGGAGCTGCATTATCCAAAAATGATTCAAATCACTTAAAAGAGTACATTTAATTTTTCAAAACACCATAAATAGAATTAAGTGGGATCTGTGTATATTGAAGAATCCTTTTATTCTAGGATGAATTCCTCTTGATCATGGTGTATGATCCTTTTAATGTGCTGTTGGATTCTGTTTGCTAGTATTTTGTTGAGGATTTTTGTGTCTATGTTCATCAGTGATGTTGGTCTGTAATTTTCTTTTTTGTGTGTGACATCTTTATCTGGTTTTGGTATCAGGGTGATGGTGACCTTGTAGAACAAATTTGGGAGTGATGGACCTAGAATCTGTCATACAGAGTGAAGTAAGTCAGAAAGAGAAAAACAAATGTTATATATTAATGCATATATGTGGGGCTAGAAAAATGGTACAGATGAATCTATTTTCAGGGCAGAAACAGGGGCACAGACATAGAGAACAGATATGTGGATGCTGTCAGGGAAGGGGAGAGTGGGACTAAATGGGAGAATAGGATGGACATATATACACTACTGTGTGTGAGATAGATAGCTAGTGGGAACCTTCTCTAAAGCACAGGAAGCTCAGCTTAGTGCTCTGTGATGAGCTGGATGGGTGGGGTGGGGAGGGGGAGGGAGGTCCATGAGCAAAAGTGAAAGTGAAAGTTTCCCAGTCGTGTCCGACTCTTTGCGACCCCCTAGCCTATACAGTCCACGGAATTCTCCAGACCAAAATACTGGAGTGGGTAGCCTATCCCTTCTCCAGGGAATCTTCCCAACCCAGGAATCGAACCGGAGTCTGTTGCAATGCAGGCGGATTCTTTACCAACTGAGCCATCAGGGAAGCCCCAGGAGCGAGGGGGTATATATATTTTTAGCTGATTCACTTCATTGTATAACACAACACAGTAAAGCAATTATACTCCAATAAAATATATATATATTCACACAGACACACACACACAAGAATTAGGTTAGAAACCAGGAGAAAAGTTATTGGTGGAGGTATGAAAAGAAGCCAGGAATGAAGGCAAAACAAAAATGCAGGGCATACAATCTGTTACTCTTGAAATAGATGGGCCTCAAGATTGTTCTGTAAGTATTCTAGTAACTAAATGAGAAGGAACATTTGATTGGCTATACTATTTAGAGTACATGAGAATAAAAACAAATGCATCCCTAAGAAGAGGCACAATTCATTTTGATGTTATGGCAAGAATAACATTCTTTCTGGGATTCACCCTAATGAGCACACCATATAACGCAACAGTGTCTTCAGCATCCTCCATGTAGTGACCTGGGATTCCACTGGGGTGTCTCTTGTGTTTCTCAGTGTAGACTGATGGCATCACACCACAGCCCAAGTCAGAAAGCCTTTGAAAGTATGCAAAGGAAAAGGAGCAAAAACAGTCTTTGTTCACAAATTCCTGCTTGTCTAGCTTAATTTAAGAGTGGACTTTAGAATATCTGGATGGAAGGATAAAAAATGATAGATTTTACACATTCTCCAAAAACTCTTATTTTTCTTTAAATTCAGCTTTTGATAAATACCAGAAGCCAGCAACATGTTTAATGTTCTGGGCAAATGCTTAAGGTATGTACATTTTGTGTCAGCGATGAAGGATGAATCCAGAGGCCCTAACAGCTAGATAAGGGGGGTAAGGTTGACACACCCTATGGAAACTGAGCTGCTGAGGGAGGGCTTACCTGAATCAATGTGGAACTAACCACTCAGGTAAGAGGTGAGCTGAAAGAATCTCTGTGTGTAAGGGCAGAAGTTTGAACTGTGAGTTACTCTTTCTAAGAATTTTTGCAATTTCTATTGCAGGAACATGATAATCAAAGAAGGGGGGCAAACAAATGATAATAGTCAAGGTGAGTCATTGACAAAGGCAGAGGAAGCAAGGAAGTAAGATGGCTGATTTGTGCAGGTTCTAAGATACATCTAAATAGAGTTTTCTGGCAAAGCATTTGATTTGCTTGTTGCTTTGTTCATGCAATAAGTAAAAACGCGTGATTTAGTCCTCTATGTTTTTTTCATTCTCATCCTCCGCAGATAGATCAATCTTTCTATGCCTTCCCCTGGAGGTTTCGGAGCTCACTATTTGTTTTCTGACTTCTCAGCACAAATGACTGTAAGAGAGCAAGTGGCCAAGCCTGTTCATGTGGTCGTATAAGAACTTCAACACTATGTTCTGGTAATGACAGAAATCCTGGTCTCATGGTTTCCATCTTCTTGTTTTTAAACTGAGTAATAAGATAATGGCTAGGAATTACTGTTAGCTACACAGATAGGAGAGGGTCATTCTAACTTTCTCACTAGAATAATTATTGGGAAGCCATAATTTTATGCTGAATAATTTTGAGACCTAATTACTGAATCTGCAAGGCTGTTTTTTAAATGTCAGTAATGGTAGAAAAAGATCCTTTATTCTTGAAGACCAGCAGGGTACTAGCAGTACAGAATGTTCTCATTAAAACTTCCCTTCTCTTTTTAAAATAGATGATAAAGGACACCCCAGTGTTTCCATCATTTCAGGAGATGTATACATACATGAGGAATGGTACATAGGAAGACTCAGATCTTTACAATGATACATGGAAGTTCACAGAATAAGAGAAAATTGTAGCTGGGAGGGAATGGCTAGCCAAGTCTCCTCACTTTGCAGCTGAGGAAACTGTGATCTACAAGGGAGGCAGTACTTATAAACATCACAAAGTTCACAGCAGAGCAAGTCTTGAGTTCAGGGCTCCTCCTCATGAATCTAGTGGTTGTCCCATTCCTCCTTTGTTCCTACAGTGTCTGCTTGATGTTGCCACAACGTGCTCAGACTCGGTGAGATGGATGGTGACTATCATGGTAATGTCAACTGAAGAAAATGCACAACCAAAAGTTGAGAGTTATGTTTTATTTGGTGGACTTTCTGAGGACTTCAAGCCCAGGACGGAGCATCTCAGATAACACTGAGAAAAGTGTTCTAAAAAGGCAAAAAGGGTGGGGGGCAGGATATCCAGGAGATTTTACAACAAAGACCAGATAGTTGGAACAAGATCTTCCTGACCCAGGAATCGAACCGGGGTCTCCTGCATTGCAGGTGGATTCTTTACCAACTGAGCTATTAGGGAAGCCCCAAAAGATTACTGTTAATTAAAGAAAACCAGATATCCCAGGTTAAGGAATTTAGCACTTTTCTATATATGGGAAGATGCAAGATTCTGGGCTCACTGAAGTCATTCCTTTGATATGCACCTCAGCTGCCTGGGGCCAGTGTGCTTTGCTTTCTCATCCTGAGTCTCCTCTGGATGCACAGTTGGGTGGCTGCAGCAGCTCGCTGCTAGATGGGCTTGTCTTTCCATCCCGAGTTCCCTCAGGGGTCACCATCTCAGCAGCTGAAGTGTGATGACTTGATGGCTGCAACATCCTTTGTTTACTGATATGGCAGGCAATATTTTAGTTCTCAGTGATTACATTCTCCTTTGCTAGTGGGTATGCTGTAGAATGAGTTGTGTGAGAGGAAGTTTGCTGGTGCCCTTTGGAAAAGCTTTGCCTCTCTAACAAAACAAGGCACTTGAGATCCAAGCCCCTTTGTTAGTACTTCCCTTTGCTTTCTCTTTTGGATACTTTCATGGGAGGATGCAAAGTGGATGCAAAGCTTAGAACTATGACAGGTCCTCTTGTGACCTTAAAAGCAGATTGCTGCCTTTGTATTGATGCCTGCTGATTAGAAGGAGAAAATTAGTCTCATCTTTGTGGACATAATTGATCTTCTGAGCACCTGTGACTGAGTACTTGCCTGCTAAGTTGCTTCAGTCATGTCTGACTTTTTGTGACCCCATGGACTGTAGCCCACCAAGCTCCTCTGTCCATAGAATTCTCCAGGCAAGAATACTGGAGTGGGTTGCCATGCCTTCCTCCAGGGGATCTTCCTAACCCAGGGATCAAATCCCTATCTCCTACAATGAACATGGATTCTTTACTGCTGAGCCACTGGGAAAGCACCTGTGACTGAGTACACTTTTTAATTAGGTTAGCAGAACACTCCTTTGATTTAGGCCAGGCAGAAGGGTGCTTGATATATTTGAGAATAGACAAGGGACCCATGTGTTTGGAGAGCAGTGAATGAGAGGGAGTAGAGAAGAAGATGAGGTTATGAGATAAGGGGAGACCAAATCAGGCAGGGTTTTATAGCTTGGTAAGGACTTTTAGCTTAGTGAGTGGGAAATCCTTGGAGAGGTGTAAGCAGAAGCATGCTGTGTTCTCACTTACTTGTAACTAAATTGCTCAGATCGATAGGCTGAAAATAGATTGTTGAGGTCAAAGATAGAGTCAGGAAAACCTATTGGGAATCTATTGACATGATCCAGGGAAAAGATGGAGATAGCTTAGCCAAGACGGTAGGGGTAAAAACGGTCTAGAAATCATCAGAATCTTGATAAACTCTAAAGGTAAAGATAAGACTGAATCTGAACATAATAATGAGAGAGATAAAGAGAGATAAAGAAAGATAAAGATAGATAGAGATAGAGAAGGAGAGAGAGAGAGAGAGATATCTAAGCCAATTACAAGGTTTGGGGCTTGAGCAACTGTAAGGACAAAGTTGCCATGAACATGACCTAGTTGGGGAAGACAACAAGAGGAATGAAAGTTGGGGGAATGATCAGGAGTTCTGTTCTGGACATGTTAAATTTGAGGTGCCTGTTAGACTTAATGGTAGTGATGTTAGATTGGCTATCAGATCATTAAGTCTGAAGTTCAGGGGAGAAATCCTTGCTGGAGATGTAAATTTGAGAATTTTTATCATATTGATTGTGTTTAAAGTTCAATGCTCAGAAAACTAAGATCATGGCATCTGGTCCCATCACTTCATGGGAAATAGATGGGGAAACAGTGGAAACAGTGTCAGACTTTATTTTTTGGGGCTCCAAAATCACTGCTGATGGTGATTGCAGCCATGAAATTAAAAGACGCTTACTCCTTGGAAGGAAGGTTGTGGCCAACCTAGATAGCATATTAAGAAGCAGAGACATCACTTTGCCAACAAAAGTCCGCCTAGTCAAGGCTATGGTTTTTCCAGTGGTCATGTATGGATGTGAGAGTTGGATGGTGAAGAAAGCTGAGCACTGCAGAATTGATGCTTTTGAACTGTGGTGTTGGAGAAGACTCTTGAGAGTCCCTTGGACTGCAAGGAGATCCAATCAATCCATCCTAAAGGAGATTAATCCTGGGTGTTCATTGGAAGGACTGATGTTGAAGCTGAAACTCCAATACTCTGGCCACCTCATGCAAAGAGTTGACTCATTGGAAAAGACCCCGATGCTGGGAAGGATTGGGGGCAGGAGGAGAAGGGGACGACAGAGGATGAGATGGCTGGATGGCATCCCCGACTCTATGGACATGGGTTTGGGTAAACTTCGGGAGTTGGTGATGGACAGAGAGGCCTGGCGTGCTGCAATTCATGGGGTCACAAAGAGTCGGACACAACTGAGCAACTGAACTGAATGGAACTGAACTGAAAGACATGGAGCTAGATGTGATTTGTAAAGGGATGAGTATGGAAGGCAAAGAGAAGAGATGCAGACATTGATCTCTGGAGTGCCTCAACATTTAGAAGTGAGGAGAAACTGGAGTCTGAAAATGAGTATCCAGGAAGATAAGAGGAAAATCAGGAGAGAGGGTGATCCTGGTGGCCAAACCAAGAAAATGTTGAAGGAGGAAAGATTACTCAACCAGGCCAGCAAAGTCAAGTCAAGTCGTCTATAATCCCCAGCCAGAGTATAAGGGGATACTCTTATATTTTCTCTTCCAATATTTTCTAGTAGTCTTGATGGGAGTGGAGAGAAGGAGAAGGAATACTTGCACTTCTTCAAGTTGCCTCTGACACCAGTCTGCTTGTTTAGACTTCTTAATCTCTACTTGCGCTCTGACTCCTCTGTGCACTGTCCCATTTTGTTACCACATCACTGTACTGGAGACCTCCTTGGCCATCCCCTCACCCCAGTCCACCAACTCCAGGCTGCATGTGTGGCAGACTGAATGAAAGATTTAAGGAAACTAGGGAATGGAATGAATCATCAAGGATAGGCTGGGTTATGCTCTGGTAACAAACAACCCCAAATATCAACGAGTGAAAGCAAGAAATAAAATTCATCATCTGGACATGTAAGATTTGTACATTTCACTTTACATATATTTTGCCAAAATAGAAACAAACAAATATTAGGCTCTACTTAGTGACGTGTATGCTGAAGTATTTAGGGATGAAGTGTGTTGATATCTCCATTTTTTTTGCTATGCCATGTGTTTTGGGGGATCTTATTTCCCCGAACAGAGATTGAACCTGGGCTCCCTGCAGTGGGAAGACTTGAGTCCTAACCACTGGGCCACCAGGGAATTCTCTTTGCAACTTACTTTGAAGTGCATCCAAAAAAATAAAACATATTGAAGAGTGGGTGGAGGGATGAAAGGATGGTTAGATATGTCACCTTTTAAAACCTAACCTCAAATCTTGTGCAACACAGTTTTCATATATTCTGTTTACAGAAACCATCACGAAGACTTGTTCAGAGTTAGGGGAAAGGGAAATAGATTCCAACTCTCCATGGGGAAAGTGGCAAAATACTGAAAGAGTATGTGAAGCTAGAGATATGCTGTGGTCCTTTTTAGAATATGTAGCCTGCCACAGCAGCATCAAATATTTTTCTTAACGGGAATGTGTACACGAGCTGTGCTGAGGAAGCCTCCAACAGCTGAAGTGATGCTTGGCCATGGTGTAAGGAGGAATAGAAGCTGATAGTCTGGATTAGGTAGGCAAGACACATTTAATATTCCTATTTTGCACATGGGGAAACTGAGGAACAGGAGTTGATATATATGCCTAAGGTCATGAGCTTTCATAAAGGGAGCAGAAGTGGTTTCTAGTCTCCAGAACCTCCGCTCAGCTCTTGAGACAGCCAAGAGATTTTACCAAGATGTGTGAGGCATTTCTTCAACCCACTGCAAGAGGCAAGAAGAATTTCCAAGACGGTCACCTGAGAGCTTTTATCAAATGGAAAGGCGTTTTTAGAAAAAGTGAAAATGCTGTGTTAGATCTTTCTGCTGTAATTAATTGTAGACCCTTTTGCTGAGGTCTTTGATCCAAAAGTCTATTCAATTAACTGAGAATACTTACTATGAAATTCTAGGTGATTCTAGGAAGTATACTTGAATTTAATGAAGGAAAGAAAAACCTTTATTTCTTAGAGATAATTCCTTAAGGAGTTACCAGGTGAATTGATGAAATGAGTTACTGACTTACTGCTTTCCCCTGTGTCTGATTTCTGTAAACCTTTAGTGATTATTGAATGAGAAGAGTACTCTCTTTCCTTAGAGATCTTCGGGTCAATAAGTGTTTATTGAAAACTGTCTATGTGCTAGAAACTATGCTATATTGGAGGAACACAATGCACACGCCACAGTGTCTCCTCTGAAAAAGCTTACATATAGTTCATTTGAACGTCAAACCAGAAGTGCTATGATATTTAAATATATATGTATTTAGATATGTATGATTTTCTGGTATTGAAACTGGCTTGGGAGGGAAGGAGCAGTTCTACAGTAGGGGATGCTAGGCAGAGTCAGGAAGGAATTGTAGGAATTCCCCAGACATAGCTGGTGGGAAAAAAGCAGAATGCAATCTAATGTCTTTTAGAGCTTCATGCAATCCAAGATTAACTGGGATGGTAAGGGTGGTGAATGGGTTTCCCTGATGGCTTGAGTGGTAAGGAATCCACCTGCAATGCAGGAGACACAGTAGATGTGAATTTGATCCCTGTGTCACGAATATCCCTTGGAGAAGGAAATGGCAACTCACTCCAGTATTCTTGCCTGGAGAATCTCATGGACAGAGGAGCCTGGTGGGTTACAGTCCATGGGGTCACAAAGAGAAGGACATGACTGAGCACTTAAGCATGCACATAAGGGTGGTGAATAAAATTAATTTTGTCTTCTTCTGGTGTAGTAGATTCCATTTGTCCACCTCAGTAGATTTTCTTGGCCAATATCACCTTTTTTGATTGGATGTGAAATTCATCCATTTTCTTGTTTGCTTAAAACAAAGAAAAACATTATAAATACTTATAATGAGTTCAGTTCAGTTCAGTTGCTCAGTCGTGTCTGACTCCTTGCGACCCCATGGACTGCAGCACGCCAGGCTTCCCTGTCCATTACCAACTCCTGGAGTTTACTCAAACTCATGTCCATTGAGTTGGTGATGCCATCCAACCACCTCATCCACTGTCGTCCCCTTCTCCTCCTGCCTTCAATCTTTCCCAGCATCAGGGTCTTTTCCAATGAGTCAGTTCTTCACATAAGGTGGCCAAAGTACTGGAGTTTCAGCTTCAGCATCAATCCTACAAATGAATATTCACTGATTATTTTCCAAAACCTCTTTGCTTGGTCCATAGAGCTAAAATTTCCATACTTTATCAATATTAACCTTTCAAGTTGGTTTGGATTTTGGGTGCATGTATTACTCAGTCTTTAAGGACTAATTGCTCTGGTTATTCCAGGGAAGGATTTGATTCCACTTTTAAGTGTGTTTCTCTTTGTAGTCTCCTCTCTAAATAGGAAGATGGATTGTGTCTTGCTTTAACTGTAACTTCTCAGTTTCTAAAAAATTTGGTCTGTGGCCACTGAGGAAAGTAGGGTGAGAATCTTCAGACAGAAATTCCGAGTCTCAGCATCAGTCACAGGCATTACATCCCCCTCTCCTGGGACACTTTCTGGGCTAATCTTCAGAGGTCTGTCCTATCTCAGGTTCTTAAATATGCCTGGGTAACCACCACATGTCATGGCAAGACATACATAAAAAAGCCAGTCATGCCTTAAATCCCCAACAACAGGGGAATGTCTTCTTAAGATATGGCACAGTCATGCTACTGAACACATTGCTTTGTTTAAAGTGAACGAGGTAGCTCTCTATGTTCTATCAGAGAAAGATCTCGGAGATGTGTGTGGTCTGTTAAGTTGCTCAGTCATGTCTGACTCTTTGCAACCCTGTGAACAGTAAGTAGCCTACCAGGATCCTCTGTCCATGGGATTCTCCAGGCAAGAATACTGGAGTGGTTAGCCATTTCTTTCTCCAGGGGATCTTCCTGACCCAGGGATCAAACCCACATCTCCTGCATTGGCAGGCAGATTCTTTACCATCTGAGCCACCAAGGTAGCCCCAAAGATGTACTGTCAAGTAAAAAAATTGAGCTGCAGAGCAATATATGACACTGTCTATATGAAGTTACTTTCATGTAATAGTACTCTGTGTTTCATGGGTCCACATATGTGGATGTAAATGGAAGGAGAAGCTCTGGAAGCAGAGACACCAAGAGATAGAAGTTGTTGTCTTCAGAAGACAGGATTGAGGGTGATGGCCCAATTGGAGTTGGGGCTTATCTGTAATAGTTGAGAGTTTTTGTTATTAGTCCTTTTGCTGTTTTTAGGGAAGAGACCATACTCATATATTACCCATGTGACTTTAAAAGCTAAAAAGAAGTCAATTAGAAGTGGCTGTTTTAGGCACTGCTTGCCATGGTGGGGTTAATTAAACAAGAAGGCCATTAGACAGATGTGGTTCTACTGCTGTGGTATTGTGCGTGGGGTGGGGGAGGGGGAGACATTTTTCTCTGCCTTTCTAGGTCTTCTTTCTGGTCCAAGAATTAAATTGACACAAGACAGATTAACAGGGGAAGATCAAACAAAAGTTTAATAACACATTGTGAACTACAAATTGGCACTTGCCATCTACCTCTACAATGATTAAATCATGTGTTGCTGCTGCTGCTGCTGATTTTCAACATCCCCCTGAAAGTAGTTCAGGGTGGAGAGCAGAAATGAGACACTTTGTGCTGGGGGTGGGGGAGCGTCTGGCAGAACAGGTTTTCAGATAGATATTTTCAGGAGCTGATTTTATGAGCCCAATTCTGGTATCGTCCCTTATCTAGAAAAAGCACTAAAATCCTTCATGGTGATGACTGTTCCTCGTGACTACCAAAAGCTTCAAGAGACTAGTAGAAACCTTCTGAAAAAAAAAAAATATGTGCTTGATTGCATGTACTCCTCCTTCACCAAGATCACATAGATACTGACCATCCCCCCTGCCTCTTGGAGCAGTTTCTCAGAGTTACATGAGGTGCTGTCTCCCAGGCTGCAGCCCTCATTTTGCCCCAAATAAAACTTATCTCGAAACTTTCACATTATTATTTTTTTTCAAGTTGACAATGTGTACCTGTTACAATGCATCACTTGGCAAAATGGGTGACCTTAAATACCATTTTCAGCTAAAGACTAAAGGGGATGTTGGGGGTAGATGTTGGGACTTCAAAGGGGAGGAAGGCAATTCACATGGGGTTGGAAAGGCAAATGTTTAGTAAAAAAATAAAAAGGTTTGCTGAGCCCTACAGAGACAATGGGACACAGAGTGGACTCTGATCTCTAGGCCCAGTTTCCCGACCACGTGTGTGTGCTCGATTGGGTTCTACTCTCTGTGACCCCATGGACTGTAGCCTGCCAGGCTCCTCTGTTCATGGGATTCTCCAGGCACGAATCTGAAGTGGGTAGCCATTTCCTCTCCAGGAGATCTTCCTGACTGAGGGATTGAACCTGCGCCTCCTGCATTGGCAGGTGGATTCTTGACTACTGAGCCACTTGTACTTCACCCTTATTCCTTGCCGATCTTTGTGGTGATTGACATATTCGGGCAACAGGCCCTCTATCAAGATTCTTTTAGGTGGTTAGGAGGAAGGTCAAAGTTTCTTCCTTAGTCTATTGGGCCTTGATTGTTTTTAGCTCAAAATAATCCACATGCTGGAGACATCTTGGGGTGGTAAATTTTGCTTATGTTCAATGGCGACTCAAAATCTGAGGCTGTAAATGCCTTAAGGTTATGAAATCAAAATGCTAAAGACAACAAATCACAAATGGCCAACTAGGCTTTAAGCTTTAGCCAATCAAATAATTTCCTTTTCTTGTTTCTATACTTTCTCTGTATAAATCTTTGCCCTGGCTCCTGTTGAAGGAGTTCTTTTAACCACTTCTGGTTTGGTACTGTCCAATTTGAACCAATTTTTCTCAAATAAACTCTTAAAATTTTTAATAAGTCTTATCTTTTATTAGTGGAAAGGCTGAGAACCCCTCAAATCTGTTTCTACTGCTCATAGCTGTATTAATTTAGCAAGTCACTTATCTGCCGAGCCCAGTAACAACAACTTTGCAGGGTTGTTATGAGAATTATGTCTGATAATTTATGCAAAGCACCAGGCTCTTTTGCTTCCTACTCATGAATTTTGGATCCTGGTTTCATGCCCCTAGCTTCATTACTGGCTTTGGACTTGTCAGGGTTAGATACCCACTTGGAGCCTCCAAAGTTCTATTGTTTTCAGTCCTTCAAGACTTTGCCTCTGGTTGAAGGTCCCCTGAAATTTCTGTCAAGAGAATCCCTCTCCCCAGTCTCTCTCCAGTCACATGGAATTCTACTTGCAGAGTCATTCCCTCCCTGTGGTGAAGGAGGTAGCCTAACACACTTATCATTTATATTCCTCCATTAACACAGTGAAGGATGTTTTCAGTTCTTGCACATTCTGAGGCATAATTCTCCTCTCCCAGTTGTTCTCATATGGGAAGTGGGCATTTGTTAATCAATGGCAGTTTTGCCTGAGACCAAACAGCAGACCCAACAGTGCCTGCAGATTCGTTAGAGCAGGTACAAAGAAGGCAGGCTTTTCTGGGGCAAGTTGGCCATAGTGACTTCCAGGAAGAGTGAGGCTGCTGCCTCTTCCTGTGAGAGAGTGTAACTGGGAAGGGTTAATTTTAATTCCATATTGGATCTGATTCTGTGACTTTAACTCTTATTTTGCCACTTTTGTTATTACAGGCATATATAATGGCCTGTCTCAGGGACCCCTGCCACCCCCTCCCCCCTGACCCTTGGGCTAGGGTGCCTTTGTTAGCTTACAGGGAGATAGCCTAACCCTGCCCACCCGTGAAGGACTGTGACATTCTTGAATTCTTTGTGTGGGAAATGGCACCCCTTGTCTGCTGCTTACCTGGGTGGCTCAGAAATTCACATTTGGGGGACTGGAATTGCAGAAAATTGTGGCATATTTGTTTATTGATATGACAGGAGATATTCCATTTCATACCACCTGTGAAGAATCCCGGGGACAGGGGAGCCTGGTGGGTTTCCGTCTATGGGGTTGCACAGAGTCGGCCATGACTGAAGTGACTTAGCAGCAGCAGCAGCAGCAGTGAAATGACTGTAAGGAAGTGAAACTAACACATTCTCCTGCCTGAAGCTTGCCATTCTAGGAGATTCTTGTAAGAATTAAATGGTCTTTTTACTTTGTTTCCTCACCTTCCCACATCTCTGATTCATGAAAGAACCTGGCATCAAGGCCCTGACAAGGTGGTTATTTTGAGACATTCGTCTGCCATCTTCATGGTCAGCTGGCTCAGTGAATAAAATCATACTCTTTATACTAACACATCATCTCCCGGATTTATTAGCCTATTGTGCCTCGAGCAGAGGAAGCCTGGACTTGGTAACAAGAGGAAATATTCCCAAGTTAGAACATTCACGGGTCAGTGGAGAGCCAGCGTGGTTCCCTCCTTTATACATGAAAGTGAAAGTTGCTTAGTTGAGTCTCTTTGCAATCCCATGGACTATACAGTCCATGGAATTCTCTAGGCCAGAATACTGGAGTGGGTAGCCTATCCTTTCTCCAGCAGATCTTCCTAACCCAGGAATTGAACTGGGGTCTCCTGCATTGCAGGCAGATTCTTTACCGACTCAGGTATGAGGGAACCCTTCTTTTAAATATAGTTTGTTGTTTTACGAAATCATTTTCCTTTGAAACTTTCCAGGAAATTCATTTTTAAAATTCCTTTTGTTTTCTCTTACCCTGCTGCTCTCTGCTCAAGATCTTCTTTTCAACATTGCCAACAGAGCAATTTTGCTGCCTGCTTGTTGACTTACGGAATATGTTTGAGACCCAGGTTTCTTAGCTTTATTCCTTGCTGATAATATGAAGTATGTGAATTTCCTGTTGTTGATGGAGATGAAGGCTTTTCTTGGATGTCTTTGGAAAAATGAACACCCAGCTCAAGGAGGTGTCCACCCTGACTTCTGAAAGGGTTGGCTTCACCCACAAATGGTTTAACTGCTGTAGAACAGTGGGAGTTTAGAAAATCTGGTCTCTTTGTCCAGGAATCATTACTTCTTCCTCATTCTTTTGCCCTGAAATTTCCACTGTTAAGAGTCATACCCAGGGGTGATTCCAGTAAAATGCATGATGTGTTTCTGAACGAAACTTGGATACATGCCCAAGCAGAGCAAAGCCATTCTACCAACAACAAGTTGTCAAAGGGTCTTAGAATATGATGCTCTCACCCGTCTGCTAGGGCTTTGTGCTGCCTGCTCCCAAGTTGTATGGGCAGGGTGGAGGGCAGTCAGGACAGAGCATGACCCAGGGAACAGGGTCCCAGAGCAGGCCTGCTTGAGCTGGGGAGGCAGCTGGAGTTGTGGCTTCTCAGGGTCAATGTCTAGAGGAAACAAGGTTGTACCTGGCAAAACAGGCAAAGCATCAAGGCTGAAGAATAAGATGAGAATGGAGAAAAACAAGTCAGGGCACCTGGGAATAAAAGCACAGAGAGGGCTGGGAAGCAGTGTATAAGTGGTGACGGTACATGGTGCTCCACTTGTAAAATGGTCCTTATGAGCTGCGTTGAGTTTGGCGATGCACTGGCTCACAGGAGGGAGGCCAGAGCAGGCTACGGCACTGATCTGATAATCCCTTCAGTGAGATGGGATGTCACCATGGGGCATCCACTGAAGATTTTCTTTATAGGTCTCAGTTTGTTGACAGCACAAATATATATTGTCTGCTCTTCTTGCCTGTTTTCCTAGATTCCTTTTGCCAGCTCTGCAGAAGCTGGTGTGATTGAATGCACCTTGGCTTCATCATGCACCTCCTCCAGGCATTTGAATGGTCTTTTTTTTTTTTTTAATTATCCCAGGCCACAGAGTGTAGCTCCTTAACCCTCTGCCAAAGATCACTCAATGAGTGAAGCCAAATGTGGTTCTTTTAGAGCTGTGTTGACTCGGTGTAGGAACCATTGTCTGAGCACAATGTATGGAGTGTTTTCCTTGTCACTGGGCCATGAAGGCAGCATAAATCGAAAGCTGGCATTTGAGGGTTGATGACTGGCTTTCGGGCTCTTTTTTCCTCATAAGTAAGAACTAGGATAATTTTAAAGATTAAGATAAGAGGCTCTCCATTATTTTTCATATTCATACTGGAGGCCTGTGGTTTGCATTCTGCATAAATGTATCTCAGAGAAGACTGCCTGGTGTATAATTCAAATTTGGAAACAGACACTGTCATGCCATACAGAATGCACGCATTCTCTAAGCAAGGAGAACATTCAGCATCCTTGTCCTTTTCCCCTGGGCTTTATTTTGCATCCTGCTTTTTTGCTATTTTCTTTCAGAGCTTCCATGTACAGTTGTAAGCTAGACTTCTAAGTTGGGCAGGTTGTGCCCTGCAAAAATTCTCCTTGTCTAAGGAGACTCCATTATGTTGTATACATTGTGACTTTGTGTACCTATGATAAAAAAGTCTCAAAGATGACAATAAGTGTCCTGTTCTAACAAATATGGAAAATGTTCTGACAGATGGCAAGGATCTGTTTTGAGGAAGGGATACCTTTTCCTTATTTGTTCGAAGGTCCTAGACGAGCAAACTTTAGGAAACTTGAAATACAGAGAGGTTTTACCCCTTGCTTCAGTATGTGAAGGTACCGGCTGTCTGTGTGGCCCTACCTATGTATTATCTGGGAGGTGGAAGCTCATCGAAGTGATGGGCAGAAGGGCTCTTAATGGGAATTGAGGAGACAGCCCTGGCTTGGCTCTCTTATTTTCTAGAAATGCACAGGGCTTTCCTGTGTCCAGGGAGAGATGAATGGGTGATAGTCTTCATGAGAAGTGGGGACTCAGGGCCTGCTTGTCCGCAGTGCTCTGGATGGAATGGTGGGCACCACAGAGTCAAGGAGGGTATGGATGTGCTTGGAAGTTTTGGCAAAGGACCTCTGAGGCCCAGTTTGGTACAGGGCAGGGATGTTCCACCTTCTAAACAGGTCTTGGTGACCTGAGCACTGAGCATCTTAGTAGTGTTAAAAAAACAAAATTCAGCCAAGTACATTTTAAGATCTAATTGGCTGTATTCAACAATTCACAGGACTTTCCTTTTGGCACAGTGGATAAGAATCCACCTGCCAATGCAGCGGATGCGGTTTCAATCCCTGGTCTGGGAAGATTCCACATACTACGGGGCAACTAGGCCTGTGCGCCACAACTTCCGAGCCTGAACTCTAGGACCCACAAGCCACAACTAATGAGCCTCTGTGCTGCAACTACAGAAACCTCTGTGCCTGGAGCACATAGGTGGTCCACAACAAGAGAAGCCACAGCAACGAGAAACCTGTGAACTGCAATGAAGAGTAGCCCCCTTACCACAGCTAGAGAAAGCCATGAGTAGCAACAAAGACCCCGTGCAACAAAAAGTAATAAATACCTACATTAAAAAAACAACAATCCACAAATCAGGCAGCACTCCATCTAGTAAATAGAAAAGGGGCCTTGAGAAGCTGTACAAAATGAATGGCTTTTATAGAACCTGGAGGAAGAAGAGGGTTATCTGCTAAAGAAAGGAAAGGATTGTTTCTGAAGCTTTTACCTCACTAGTGCTGACCAGGAACTACAAGTAAGTCTCAGTCTGCAGTACTGGGGGCAAGTGGCCCCACCTCAGGTCTGCTGTTTTTTTCTCTGCCTCCTTCTCCCCCTCCTCCTCTCCTTCACTCCCCCTCACTCTTCCTTCTCCTCTTCTTCCTCTTCCTCCGTTTTCCTCTGGTTCATCTTCTTCTTCATCTTCTTCTTCTCCTCTGCCTTCTTTCTCCAGCAGCAGCCAGTAAGGATATAAGAACATGGATCTCTTCCTCAAATTTTCTGCTCTGTGTAAGCCATTCTTCCTTTCCTAGGACTTCAGTAGGAATTTACATGATATTAGGCATCTCACCAAATTAAGTCTAAACAAAAAATAAAGCCATGTGATGTCACTTGTACCCAAGTCCGATGGAGCAAATTTTTGTGCTCTACACCTGAAAACAGATGGTGCATTTGGCTCAGAATCACAATATTTCCAGAGACGCCATCTAGTGCCAGTCACTGAAAGCAGGTGACACTTTGATAAAATCTGTCTTTAGTGCTTTATCTCTTTCTTTTAAACAACCAACCTCTCTCATTAAGTTTCGTTCGCTTCTTCCTCCCAGGAACCCAGCATGCATGTTTGCTGCTCTAGGTCCCTCTTTTGCAGGAGGCAGCCCAGGCTCTCCTTCTTGCCTCCGTCCTGACCCTGTATAAGCATACGTGTCCTGTGACACATCCCTTCCAGATTTACTCTCTGGAAACAAATCAGGGGAGAGGCGTTAATGACTTGTGGTGAATTAATAGGTTACCCTGCTGTCAAAGACAAAAACAAACTAGAAACCCAATTAGCAAAGGCCATTTATTCATAAGCTTACAGCTGCCAGGGAACCATCCACTGTCACTTTCTTTTCAGCAGGGATCTTAAAGGGCTGTCTTCCCTGGTGGTTCAAGTGGTAAAGAATCCGCCTGCAATGCAGGAGACTTGGGTTTGATCCCTGAGTCAGGAAGATCCCCTGGTGGCAGGGACTAGAAACCCACTCCAGTATTCTTTCCTTTTTTTTTTCATTGTGTTCATTTTATTTTCCTTAATATATATTTGAAAAAACAAATATGCTAAAGATTGCTTATCCAGCATCCATTTTTCCCCTTCCCTTTAAAAGAAATTATTTATTTATTTTAATTGGAGGCTAATTACTTTACAATATTGTAGTGGTTTTTGCCGTACATTGACATGAATCAGCCATGGGTGTACACGTGTCCCCCATCCTGACTCCCCTCCCACCTTCCTCCCCATCCCATCTCTCTGGGTTGTCCCAGTGCACTGGCTTTGAGTGCACTGTTTCATGCATTGAATTTGGAATGGTGATCTATTTCACATATGGTAATATACATGTTTCAATGTTATTCTCTCCAATCATCCCACCTTCGGCTTCTCCCACAGACTCCAAAAGTCTGTTCTTTATAACTGTGCCTCTTTTGCTGTCACACATGTAGGGTCATCATTACCATTTTTCTAAATTCCATATGTATGCGTTAATATACTGTATTGATGTTTTTCTTCCTGACTTACTTCACTGTGTATAATAGGCTCCAGTTTCATCCACCTCATTAGAACTGATTCAAATGCATTCCTTTTAATAGCTGAGTAATATTCCATTGTGTATATGTACCACAGCTTTCTTATCCATTTGTCTGCCAATGGACATCTATGTTGCTTCCATGTTCTAGCTATTGTAAACAGTGCTGCGATGAACACTGGGGTACGTGTGTCTCTTTCAATTCTGGTTTCCTTGGTGTGTATGCCCAGCAGTGGGATTGCTGGGTCATATGGCAGTTCTATTTCCAGTTTTTTAAGGAATCTCCACACTGTTCTCCATAGTGGCTGTACTAGTTTGCATTCCCACCAACAATGTAAGAGGGTTCCCTTTTCTCCACACCTTCTCCAGCATTTACTGTTTGTAGACTTTTTGCTAGCAGCCATTCTGACTGGCATGAGATGGTACCACATTGTTGTTTTGATTTGCATTTCTCTGATAATGCCACTCCAGTGTTCTTGCCCTGAGAATTCCATGGACAGAAGAGCTTGGTGGGCTACAGTCCATGGGGTCGCGAAGAGTCGAACGCAACTGACTGAGAAAACTAACACTTTCCCTTTGACAAAGCTTTTATAAACTAAAAGGAGGAAATCTTGAGGTAGTCTCTGATTGGTGAACATTCAATTGAGGTGGCTTTCTGATTGGCCTTTAAGTGTATTTGATAGCCTTTAAATAGTTTAATATCCACTTTTACATAACTGGGAAATTTTCAAGTTGGGCAGAAATGGAAAGGGCTTTTCTGCATTCCCAGGGCTATTTAAAGACCTTTCTTAACCCTGCAGGGCAGAGTGGGATATCTGGGTGTTGGCTAGCAGGAGTATGGAATAATATTCTCCAAATTAAGAAAAAACCTTGAGACTGAAAAACAAAGCAGGCAACTCCATAATGTATAATTATGACTTTCATTATGGGTAGCTTCCATAAGGGCAGGATTGAGTGGACAGTATTTCAGAGGCATCACAGCTACAATCCACACTGCCCAAGGGGTGCAGATGGATTTAAAAGGGCGAAAGTTAAAAGTAGAACCTTACTACCAAGGGAGAAACACATCTGTGCTAACAGGAACTGGGTTTTTTCTCTCCCCCTGTGGGTCTCGTGACCATTATTCCTTGAGGACCATTAACCATCTGTGTTTGTAAAAGACATTCTTCTAATTCTCTAGACAGAGGAAGGCAGAGGTAAAAGTTCGTTGGGAATGTCTCTGGCTTGAGTTCATGCCTCAGGAGTAGGCTAAAGCCTAGTTGTGTAGGACATGGGGATGGGGTAGGACTGCAGGCCTGAGGTGGAGTTGACAAAACAGAATCAATATAGTTCAGCCACACACTGGGCCTGGCAGAGACCAGCCAGGGTTTCTTTCCTTTGTGTGAGATTGTGTTTTTCTTACTTCTAAGATTGAGATTCTTGAGAAATAACTTCTCACTACTGGGATTCCATCCCTTCCTTCTATTGTATTTTAACAGCAGCAACAATCATGAAAGAAAAGAAAAATCTGTTGTGTACTGAGTACTTGTACAGATGTGTGCACGTGTGCTAATTTGCTTCAGTCATGTCCCACTCTTTGCGACCTCATGGACTATAGCCCATCAGGTCCTACAGAATCTCTGTAGTCCATGAGATTCTCCAGGCAAGAATAATGGAGTGGGTTGCAATGCCTTCCTCTAGGGGATCTTCCTGACACAGAGATCCAACCCATATCTCTTGTGTCTCCTGCACTGGCAGGCAGGTTCCTTACCACTAGCACCACCTGGGAAGACCATTAAGTACAGATACTACAAGGTGATTCCCATTTTAATGAAAGAGAAACTGGATCTCAGAGAGGTTGAGTGAACTGGCCACGGCTCTTCAGCTATTCAGCCAGTAAGAGTCAGAACTGTGACTGAGACCTATTTGGTTCTGAACATCAGGATCTTTCAACGATACCATCTTCTCATTGGGAAAATTCAAGGAAGAGAATGATGGCAGCACCTGGGGGGAAATGTCATGGGTAAAGAGCTCCACTAATATCTTCTAGAAAAACCTTCTGTTTGGGCCAAAAGTGTAAAAAACTGCATGTATTTCTAGCTTTGCATGTACAAAGTGTCTGTTCTGAAGTTTGGCATTCTTCAGTTTCAGCTGTGGCTGCATTAGTGAAAATGGCCAAAGGTTGTTTAGAAAGAGGTGGGGATAGCTAGAGGACTCTAGGGTCTGGAAGAGACAAGTAGACTGTGACAACCCAATTGTTACTAACTGTATTTGCTACTGGGATTCTAACCCTAAACCTAACCAAAATCTTACATCTTGAGACAGAGGGTAAAAATAAAGAAATTGTTCTTAAACTTTCAAAAGGGAAAAAAATAGCAGTAAAGAAGAGTACCAAGCTCCTAACATATTCTCTATTCCTACACAGTTGAGTGCATTTCTTACCAAATTTTCAGCTCAGTCACACGATTCCACTCAGTCCTTTTGAGGACCTATTGCTGCAGTAATTTGACGTTAGGTGAGATGATGGGGCACTGTGCTGAAACAGCCTCCCTGGAGTGGAGAGAAGTGACAGCAACCATCCAAAAGAAGATAATGTTCTTTTTAAGTGTGTACCTGGCTGGACTTGATTGTACCGTAATTTGTGACATGTTGTAAAACTTCCTCCTTTTGTCACTTTTGCATCCTTAGGCACTGATACCCTTGGATTCCAGGTGTGAAACTTTACCTAAAGCTCCCTCTTCACACCCTTCAGCGTGCATACTTGGCAGGGAGTAGAGGGCAGACACTGGAGGATGTTTTCAGGAACTCTTTGGCTTTTCATCCACCACCAGGATGATTCCATCTGCAAATGGAGTACACCATTAGTACTTAAAAATCACCAAAAGAAATTGATTTTAGTTACAGCTTGCTGAGGGGCCCTTCTGGGTGCAATGTGGAAAGTGGAATTAGATGTTTGGCTAGGGGAATTGTAGAAGAGTTAGAAGCTCCTGTCACCCCCATCCAGATGCCTAATGGATGCTGATGGGAGACAGGAGACCAATAAACAGATGTCTCTGTTGTTTGTGAATTTTATTGTGGAGGAGAAAAAAGGTTATCATGTAAATCAGAGCAGAAAACCAACACAAATTGCTCATTACTTTTTAACTGCTACCAGTCAATTAATGTTCTTTTCCTATACTTAGAAGCTTGTACTTCCCTTCCCCAGAGCTTTAGGTGCAAAATATATTCATTCTCAAAGTATGATGACTCCCAAACTCTTGGGCATGGGCCATCGTTTTAAAGATGCTCAGTGTGCACAGAGTTAGGAGCTCCCATGTTTCTTAGCCCACTTGTGCAAAGCAGAAAGGAGGGCTCATAGTTACACTGGCAATGATCTGTAATTCCTAACATAAGCCAAGCTCTCCTTACTCCTACAAATTACTCAGCACAGTTTTGTATTAACTAGAGGTCTCCTGACCACTGAGATTCAAATGAAGTTGGCTCTGATCTTGTTCAATATTCAGTAGGAAGTCGGAGTCATTCCCAGTCTCTCGAGGGATTCTGGGGGAAGGTGGCTTACATTTCTGATGGTTGCCTCTGACTTCAAGCCTCTGTTTCAGGGTAATTCCACTCACAGAGCATGTTGCTGTCCCTCTCACGCTATCATGCTCCAAAATGCATCATCTGAACTGCAGAACCTGGACCCTTCCCTTGCTTGACAACCTCTTCCCTACACCTGGAACCCCAAGGCCTTGATGTGGTAATTGACTTTAGTGAAAATTTGGGAAAACAGAGAGAACTGCTACTATGAGAATCCAAACAATCAAAAATTGGACAATATTCTTTATAACCCCTTCACCATTTTCACCAATCCAAGCTCCAGCTTCCCAACATGCTGCTTGGCTCTCCTCACTTGTTTTTATGCTCCCTTTTTTATCCTGTTTATTTCCCTTCCCTCCTCTACTTCCATCCTCTTTCCACTAAGGGACAACAACAGGAAATAGTCCAAAGTGCTTAGCTCAGCCTTGGGTCTTTTTGCATATACAAGGACTCACAAAAGTGTTTTGCAGCTCATTAGACCATAAACAATGGCCTCAGCCTTTCTCCCTCCCCTCTGGTGTCAAAGGGAAAAGGAGTAGGAGAGAGATTTTAAGACTTACTGAAATGGTTAATGACTCTCCCCCAGCCCCCTCCACAAAGGCAGAAGCCTCTGTAGTCTATTTGGTTTTGGTCATTTCCTCCTTTTGATTTGATGCATTTCTTTACTGCATCACAAGTCTTACCTAGTGGAGTTAAACAAATTTCTCTCTCTTAAAAAATAATTATTTGGCTGTGCCATGTTTTAGCTGTGGCATGTGAGATCTAGCTCCCCGGACCAAGGATTGAATCCAAGCACCTGGCATTGGGAGCATGGAGTTTTAGCCACTGGACCACCAAGGAAGTCCTAAGCAGGCTTCTTATATGCTAGGATGTGTCTATTATGGGAGGTCTCCAAGGATCATTCCTGGACCAACAGTACCATCTGAAAACTTGACAGAGAGGCAAAGTCTCAGGCCCCATCCTAGGCCATTGAATCAGAGATTCTAGGGGTTGGCTCAGTAGTCTGTGGGTTCACACACTCCAGGGGATTCTTGATTTACACTCAAATTTGAAAATCACTGAGCTGACAGATGGGCTTAAAAGACATCTGGGCAGAGAACACAGGCCACAAATGCCAACAAATTAGTAACTAATTAAAGTACATACAAAACACTACATTCTTCCTACAGGGTTGATAATTGTAGGGAGGCTGAGGGCCTAATGGGTTGTCCAAGTGAGGGCAAGGAGGAGTGATAATGGAAATTAACATTTACTGGAAACTTACTATGTGCTGGGAACTGCTCTAAGTTCTTACACAATAACCCATTTATTCCTCATAATAATCCTGTGATGTAGGTATATTATTATTTCCATCTGACAAATGAGGAAAGTAAAGCACAGAGGAGTTAAATAACTTGCTCAAAAGCACACAGCCAATAAGGGAGAGAGCCCACACAAGGAACAGAGCCCTCTCACCACTTTGCCGTACCCCTTCTTTCTACTAGCCATTCTTGAAAGGGTACTTTGAACGTCTTGCTTAGCTTTGTCCATTGTTGTTGTTCAGTCCTTAAGTCATGTCCAACTCTTTGTGACTCCATGGACTGCAACATGCCAAGCTTGTCTGTCCTTCATTATCTCCCAGAGTTTGCTCAAATTCATGTCCATTCAGTCGGTGATGCTATCTAACCATCTCATCCTCTGCCACCCCCTTTACCTTTTGCCTTCAATCTTTCCTAGCATCAAGGTCTTTTCCTGTGAGTCAGTTATTCCTATCAAGTGGCCAAAGTATTGGAGCATCAGCTTTAGCATCAATATTCATCCTTCTAATGAATATTCAGGGTTGATTTCCTTTAGGATTGACTAGTTTGATCTCCTTACAGTTAAAGGGACTCTCAAGAGTCTTCTCTAGTACCACGATTCGAAAGCATCAGTTCTTCAGTGCTCAGCCTTCTTTATGGTCCAGCTCTCAGATCCATACATGATTACTGGAAAAACTATAGCTTTGCCTATAGGGACTTTTGTTGGCAAAGTGATGTCTCTGCTTTCTAATATGCTATCTAGGTTTGTCATAGCTTTCCTTTCAAGGAATAAGCATCTTTCAATTTCATGGCCGCAATCACCATCAACAATGATTTTGGAGTGCAAGAAAATAAAAGAAATGGGTTCAAAAGACTATTAGCTTGGAAAGAAAGCAAGCCAAGAAGCTAGAGTCATTTATATGGCTCTCTTCTTATTTGTAAATAGGAAAAAAATTGTAAGTCAATATACTGAAGGGAAATCGGAGCTTTGAAATCAGATGGGCTTGTGCTCAAAGCACCGCTCATTTGAGTCTGAGTCTCTGGGAAGTCTCTGTTTCATCTGTAAATGGGTATAATAATATGCATTTCAGGGTAGTTTGAGAATTAGAAGAGCCTACATATGTGAGGCCCCAGAATGAACAATCCAAGAATGTGTATCCTTAGCATGCCCCTTCCTTTCTTCTGCATAGAATGATTTCCATAGAAAAGTAGAAGTTAGGAATAGGCCATAATTTGGGGGGAGATTTCTAGATACAAATAATGAAAACAGAATTACTGATTATATATATATATATTATATATATATATTATATTTTCATTCTTCTTCTGCAAGGGTATTTCAGAGCTTGTGACTACTAGTATACCTAGAAGGGTGCTAGGTAGATACCCTTTGATTAGGTGAGTGGTGGTAGAAACCACTGGTCTTAAGCATGGTTACCAGGAAGCAGAGGGGGCCACTTACCTGTGCCCTGGGCCTGTGGGCTTGTGCTTCTCTCTAATATACAGATTGGTATATTGGATTGATTTTGGTAGCAGCTGGATCCTGGTTAAAATCTTTACCAGTAGACTAAATATGGCCTGCTCCTCTGGGGTCTCCTCACTGGCCTACTTAGAATCTGTGCCTTCTAAACATCTCAAGACCTCTCAGCAGCAAACAGCAAGAACAAGTATTCTTGAGATGAAATGTGTGAGGGAGATAAATTCACCACATAATGCTTTTTTCTTCAATAATCTCACTTTCAAATCCCTCCTGACCTTAAATGATTAAGATAATAAAAAAGCTTTGTCATTTCATTGACCTACCATTGGCCCTCATAAAAAAGTCATCATGAACTTCAAATGTTAGTGTGTGGTTACTAATATCATCTTAACTTTTCATATTCTTTACTTTCTCTCATAGTTATGTTCCATCAAATAATTTTTTTTCCTCAATGACTATCCAGAGTACATTACAGGCAATTCCCAAAGTTTTAAAGAAACATTCTACAGGCCTGAGAGATTATTATACTATTACAGGGAAAGTGTGTGGCTTTTGTGCTCAGTGTAAATGCCCCTTTTCTTTGGTGGCAAGTGTGCCCCGATCCTCCATTCTTAGCCCATATACTTCAAGGAAATGAGTCTTCTTCAGGCTTCATGGAAGATCACATGATATGAGCCAGCTAATCAGTGCATTCTTTCTTTTTTTTTTTAAGTTCACCATCTTTTATGGGCATAGTTCATGGCACCCCAGAACAATTACAACACTAACATCAAAGATCACTAATTATAGGGCTTCCCTGGTGGTCCAATAGTAAAGAATCTGACTTGCAACGCAAGGCACACTGGTTTGATCTCTGATCCAGGAAGTTCCCTCATGCTGCAGAGCAATTAAACCCAAGCACCATAACTGTTAAACTTGTGCCCTGGAGCCCGCAAGCCACAACTACTGAAGCCTGCATGCCCAAGAGCCTGTGTGGCCCAACAAGAGAAGTCACTGCAATGAGAAGCTCTGGCACCACAAGTAGAGAGTAGATCCTATTCTCTGCAAACAGAGAAAGCCTGCGTGCAGCAATGAAGACCCAGAACAGTCAAAAATAAATAAATGAATATATACATTTAAAGATCACTGATCATAGACCACCATAACCAATATAATAACAGAAAAGGTTGAAATGTTCTTAGAATTACCAAAATGTGACACAGATATATAAAGTGAGCAAACAGTTGGAAAAATGACACAGGGTTGCCACAAACCTTCGTAAAAAATGCAGTATCTGTGAAGTTCAACAAAGTGAAGTGGATAAAACAAGGTAGGTCAGTATGTAATGTCACATCAATGCAAGCGGAGTGTTCTTTCTTTCTGATTTGGATATCCTGTATTTATTTATCTTGCCTAATTGCACTGACTAGGACTTCCAGTACTATGCTGAATAGAGGTGGTAAGAGTGGGCACCACTGTTACGTTCCTGATCTGACAATCAGTGCATTCTGTCTTCCCAGACATTGTGACTCTCTTAGGAACAGGCTTAAGACCTAAGGCTCAAGATTGGGGTCAAAAAGGCTCTGCTCAGGGATTGTGGGTACAGTATTATAGGAAACAGAGTTTCTCTCTCTTTCTCTGGACTTCATATTATACCAATGCGAATAGAAGGTGCTGGGCTCAGTCCTGAGGATCTTGAGGATGAAGTCATCAAAGAGAAAGAAGAGTTGAGAATTGGTTCCTGATGACATTGTTTTGTGTCTTGGTCTTCTCAGGATGCTATAAAAATTACCATGTGTTGGGTGGCTTCAACACCTCTGGGGCTGGAGAGTCCAAGATCAAGGTGCTGGCAGATGTCTGCTGAGAACCTGCTTCATGGCTTGTAGGTAGTCTTCTTGCTGTGTCCTCACATGATGTAGAGCAGAGAGGAAGCAAACTTTCTTGCGACCCTAAGGACACTAATCCAGTTTATGAGGGCTCCACCGTCATGACCTTACCTAATCCTAATTATTTCCCAAAGATCCAACATCCTAATACTATCACACTGGGAGCAGAAAGGACCCCAAGGACCTGGAAGAAGAATATAGTTTAGACCAAAAATTATTCTTTTAGCCACATTGTTAGATAGATGACAGTTATTTATTTCTGAGTGACTACTGTGTCCCAGAATAATTACTAGTTTCTTGGTAAGAATGAAACGGAGATGAATATCAGAACCCGTTCCTCTTTGTGGTCCTTAGATATTTGTGTGCATAGTAAATTATATTTGTTTTCACTGCACAATGTTGGACCAGCTGTTCAAGAAATTCTTTTGTAATATTTGTAATATTATTTATCAATGAAAATCTTTAGGCATTACAAATGCGGTTATATCCAGGTCTTCACCTGATATATCATAGTCATGATTTTGGTGTCTAGAGTGCAGATAAGCAAGCTTCCTGCGGGATTCTATCTTAACAAGACTTATTTCTGCCTGGGCCTGATATATATTACACTAGCAATGAACAAACCACTGTCTTGACGTGGATTTTCACGGCTTTTTATGTTGACAATCTTTCCTGCTAAAGAGTTATGTCTTGTGTCTGTGGCAGGCTAGAAAACAATTCTTCCAGCTCCAGTCACTCATCTCTAAATAACACAATCCAGTTCTCTACTTTTCAAAAAAGCATCCCTTTTTCTCATGTGGTTTTGAGAAAGTGAGATCCATTTCTGCTATGAATTTGGCCCTTGGAGTACATTAATCCAGACTGTGAATTGCTCCAGAAGGTTGATCCTAAGTAGAGAACAGTTTTTATATCCTTCACTCCCTTCTAGGCTGTTATTACCCTCCATGTTGGAGGCAGACACTCCATGTCTTCCAGTATCTCTGATCACCTCTGCAACACCACACCCAATATTCTTTCTTTGGAAAAACACTTTTTGTTTTTCTTTGGAAAAAACATTTTTTGGGGGACCAACATTAAGTGAGTGGTCTGTTGTTTAGTCACTAAGTCATGTCCTCCACCTACTCTATGCTAAACATTGTGGAGTTTCTATATTTGATATTCAAAGCAAGCCCACAAGGTAGGTATCTTAATATCCATCTTAAAACAGAGAAAACTGAAACTCAGAAATATTATTACTTTTTTATTAATTTAAAAAAAATTAAGAATTTATTTATTTTTAATGGAAGGATAATTGCTTTTCAGTATTGTGTTTATTTCTGCATACAGCAACATGATATTAATTTTTTTAAATTTATTTTTATTTACTTTTTGACTGAACTGCACAACATACAGTATCTTAGTTTCCCAACCAGAGACTGAACCCATTCTACAATGGAAGCATAGATTCTTAACCACTGCGCCACCAGGGAAGTCCCTGAAGCTCAGAAATTTTAAAATGACTTATTCAGGACAGTCTGATTCCTAAGTCTTTATTTCCTCTAATATACCCAAGAGCTTTGTACTTTACACTTTCCTCTTTAAATACACTAAAATTTGCCTAGGTCATTGTCCAATTATCTTGGACTTTATTTTCACTCTTCTAAGCCCATATTGCTGAGATATCAGTGGTAAGTTTTTCTTGCTAAGGTATTAATGACTGATTTGGATTTTCTTAGGTGTATTTGCTTTTTAAGAGTTTATTCACCTAATTAAAAATATTTACTAAATTAATATTTAAAGATTTATAGAGGGGCAACATAGCTTAGTTTTTTGGTGTGGGCTCTGTGGTGACAAACTGGGTTCAAGTCTTTATCAGCTGTGTAACTTGGTTAAGTTGCTTAGCTGCTCTGCTTTATTTCAACATCATCATTATTGTTGATGAGAATTGAATAATTTAAATCACATCATGTTCTTTGAGCAGTGCCTGGCACATAGGGAGTGCTCAGAATGGTCTTTGAGAGACCGTCATCCGGCAGACACGTATTCTGTGCCAGGCACAGGGGAGGCCTGGAGTTACATGAGTTCAACTCAGCTCTCTAATGATATGACTTTGGCTACTTCAGAAATGATTTTGGGGGCAATAACAAAACTGTAGTGAAAGAGCTAAAATGTATTGAGTACTCATTATATGCCAGACTCTAAGCTAAGAGCTTTACTTGGATTAGCGCATGTAATCCTCAACAACTCTGTGAGGAGCCATTATCCCCCTTTTATAAGGAGAGGGCCTGAGAGGCAGGGCTGGGATTTGACCCCATCAATCTGGCTATAGAGCCTGCCTGTATGGAACTTCCACGTCTTCCTGGGGTGTTTGAACGTGATGCCAGCCCCTGTTCTTTCTCCCTCTGTCAGCAGCTCTCAGCCTCCCCGACGTGTTCTGGCCTTATTTCTCACTAGTTCACAGTGATGCATTGCCAACTAGAAACAGACTTTTTAAAAACCAGTGGGCCTGTATTTTAAAAGCTTTGTTTGCAAAAGCAATGGGGCAGCCGGCTGGTGCTGCTGTTTGCTGGAGAGACACAGAGGGAGGAATTACCAGGAATTTGGCTGAATGAGAATATTTATATTTTTCCAGATAATTAACTATGGCAGCTTGTAAGTGAAATATTTGCCAGTGCTCATGAACATTACCCAGGGTAATGTTATCTTTTGATTAAACAACATATGTTCCCTAATAATGTGTATGAATGAGGAATAAAGAGGAAGGTGCCAAGATGCTCAGAATTTCTTAGAATTGGTGGGTGTCAGCCAGATTCTCATGTAGTTCAGGACTTTCAGGGGAGAAAGGGAGACTAAGGATTCCGTTGACTATGCATGTTCTTTTTCTAATCCACCTACAAACAATATTGTGCATGTTAATAATGTGAGTAATAATACATGGAAGGAGCACTGGATTAAGTTTGGTAGTAGTGAGGAAAACGAGCAATTTTATGAATTAGGATTGGGTTAGTTTCTCCACGAGACTCATTTTTTAGGTCAGTGGGTCTCAAATGTTAGCTGCATTAGCATTGCCTAGTGGCCTTGTTCCTCAGATTGCTGGATTCTATCCAGAGTTTATGATTCAGTGGGTCCGGATGTTGTTGTCCAGTTGCTAAGTTGTGGCTGACTCTTTGTGACCTCATGTACTGCAGTACACCAGGGTCCCCTGTCCGTCACTGTTTCCTGGAGTTTGCTCAAACTCTTGATGGTGCCTACCTAATATAGTTCTTTTTGAGAGTTTTGTTAGTACGATTGCTTTTCTGGATTTGGCTAGGTCTTAGGTCAGGTTCCCCGGGAACAGACACAGAAATGAGAATTCCTTTATTGTTGTTCAGTCGCTCAGTTGTGTTTGACTTTTAGTGACCCCATGGACTGCAGCATACCAGGCTTCCCTGCCCTTCACTATCTTCCGGAGTTTGTACAAACTCATGTCCATTGAGTTGGTGATGCCATCCAATCATCTTATTTTCCGCCATCCCCTTTTCCTCTTACTGTCAATCTTTCCCAGCATCAGAGTCTTTTCCAATGAGTCAGTTCTTTCCATCAGGTGGCCAAAGTATTGGAGCTTCAGCTTCAGCATTAGTGGGTCTGGGGTAGGGCCTGAGAATTTTCATTCCTAACAAGCTCCCAGATGCTGTTGGTGCTGCTGGTCTGGGGGCCACATTTTGAGACCCCAGGTTGAGGTTAGATTGAAGCAGCACAGGAACATATTGATTGACTGAGGGTTCCACTGTGATATTCAAGACATGTCTATTCCTGCCTGCTCCAAGAGATTCACATATATTTTTGTTTATCAAAGGTACTTGTGGTTTGATGAAATAGTGTTTGGCATAAAATCTGCTTGGGTTAGCCAAAATTGTAACCTGGACCCTAATTATAAACCTGAAAGCTATTTTTCTTGCTGTAGCCATCAGCAGATATTCAGGAATACACACAGAAACAGCACCAATGAAAAGATGCCTGTCTGTGGGCATCATAGTGCCCAACTGGGTGCTTGAATGCTCAGCCACTGGTTGGCTCATTGGTGATGTTACTGTGTCTGCTCAGGGTTTTTCTCAGCAGCTCCTCAGTTTCTTGTAGGCTTAAATTCTCAGGATGTACATTTCAGAAAGATGGGACCATTGCATGGCTTTTTGGATTATGTTGAGTGATATTATTAATACCCTAGCACAGTTACAAATATTAGAAACTATCTAACTCAAACCAAATCAAATATGAGAACACAACAACCAGATTGTCTGTACCATGGCTCATTGCATGACGTCCCATTATAAACAGATACTATTTCTGGAATAAGTAGTGTGTGTGTTAGTCAGTCAGTCATGTCTGACTCTTTGTGACACCATGGACTGTAGCCTGCCAAGTTCCTCCATCCATGGAATTCTCTAGGCAAGACTACTGGAGTGGGTAGCCATTCCTGGTCAGGGGATCTTCTCGACCGAGGGATCAAAACCAGGTCTCCTGCATTCCAGGCAGATTCTTTACTGGCTGAACCACCAGGGAAACCCAAAAGTAGAGTTGGGCTCAATTTTAATAGGGTGTTAAAGCCATGGGATGTCAGATCCAGCATGGCTAGAGAAAGAATTCACCTAGAATTCATGAACTTCTTTTATTTCAATCTAAGGTGATTAACTCAAAGTCATCCTCCTGGTCTCTTACATTCCATTGCAACTCTAATTCCCTTTTCTGGTCTAGAGCACCATGAAGAATAGGTCAACTTTAATCAGCAGGTGAATTGTCCAGAGTGTTGGATTCTGAAGTGATGGCTTTGAATAGCTGTGGAGCAACATGAAGACACTGAAATATCTAATTAATATATTTGTCAGTGGCTCTCAACCAGGGCCAATTTTGACCCTCTAATGGGGGTATTTGAAGTTTCCCGGTGGCTCAGCATGGTAAGAATCTGTCAGCAATGCAGGAGATGCAGGAGACGCAGAAGACGTGGGCTTGATCCCTGGGTCAGGAAGATCCCGTGAAGAAGGGCATGGTGACCCACTCCAGTATTCTTGCTTAGAAAATCCCATGGATGGAGAAGCCTGGGAGGCTACGGTCCATAGGGTCACAAAGAGTCAGACACAACTGAAGCGACTGAGCTTGCACACACATGTGGGGATATTTGGCAATGTCTGGAAACATTTTTGGGTAGTACAGCTGGGGAATTACCATTGGTATCTAGTGCATAGAGGCCGTAGTTGCTGATAAATATTGTACCGTTGTACAGGACAGCCCCTCACAATAAAGAATCATCCAGCTGCAAATGACAATTGTGCTGAGGTTGAGGAAACCCTGGTTTGGAAAGCTGAGATGCCCTCAGTTCACTGGGTGCATTAAGAGGGTAAGTCATTGCAGCCTGTGATGCCTCTTACTTAAGTCACTCTGTTGAAGGGCTTCTCCAGGGAAGATTATTGGAGTGGGTTGCCATGCCCTCCTCCAGGGGATCTTCCCAACCCAGGGGTTGAACCCAGGTCTCCTACATGGCAGGCAGATTTTTTTTTTTTTTTTTTAACCACTGAGCCATCAGGGAAGTCATTGCAGCCTGGGATGCCTCAGTTTCTTATTAAAGGATCCAAGAATCCTAGGCTGTGACTCAGGAACACCTGGTCCTGTCAAGCCAGCCAGGAGGAAGATAGAAGGGAGCATTTGTTCTTGGCCTTTGGGGAGGCAAGGCTGCAGCTCTCATCCAGCAGCGTGGAGCCCAGCTCTTGCAAGAATGTGGCATTCACTCCAAGGCTGAGAAACAAATAGGTCCTTTCTTGTTATCCTCCTGTGGAGCTGCACAGTCATTACAGGGCATTCGGAATGAAGAATGTTTGATGAATTCACTCTGGCTAGATGTGGAGCGAACCAGTGCTGGACACTATATGGAAATCCATGCCTGTACCTCATTATCTCTAATGACAGTTTCAAAGGCACTCACAGATTTAGTACCCTATTTGGTCTGATTTGTACAACACCTGTCAGTAAGCTGCTTTCTTGCTATGTTATTAATATTTAAATAATGTGATTCAAAGGTCAAACTGCCCCTATGGCAATATGAAATATATCATTCAGGTCTAGATGGTAATGCAAAGGACTAAGAGATGCAACTCACAGGAGACAGTGAAAACCTAATGACCTTACCTAGGAGGGAGAAGCAGCCACACATTCATTTTTTTTGCATTAATATGATTAGTAAATTGAGAAGTTTGTGCCTTTTTTTTTTTTTCCTTCTCTGGTCAGAAATCGACATCCTTGGATTGAATTGGTGCAGAGATGAACTTGAGGGGATGAGTTCTATCTAGACTAGCTGGGAGTGAGCAGGAGAGGTTGGGAGACTTGCCTTCCCTTTACTGTCTTCCTTCTGAGCTTTACATCCTGCTTACTTCCATGGTCCACTCTGGTCTTTCCTGGGAAATGCTTTGGCTGGATGGCTCCACCACCTCTGCCTGCCCTGCACCTCATTCCCAGCAGAGGGAGTCTCCACCACTGTTGCTTTGGAAGGAAACATTAATAAATTTACCAATGATATTCATAAGGAAGGGGGAGTAAACATTTGCCAATTTTGGCCATTCAGCATCCACCTGTTGCCTTCTCATTCTATCACGTCTTTTGCTGCTGTTGTTCAGATGCCAAATTGTTTCTGACTCTGCGACATTAAAGACTGCAGCATGCCAGGCTTCCTTGTTCTTCACTGTCTCTGGGAGTTTGCTCAAACTCATGTCCATTGATTTGGTGATGCCATCCAACCATCTCATCCTCTGTCATCCTCTTGTCCTCCTGCCCTCAATCTTTCCCAGCATTAGGGTCTTTTCTGATGAGCCGGCCCTTTGTATCAGGTGGCCAAGGTATTAGAGCTTCAACTTTAGCATCAGTCCTTCCAGTGAGTATTCAGGGTTGATTTCCTTTTGGATTGACTGGTTTGATCTCCTTGTGGTCCAAAGGACTCTCAAGAGTCTTCTCCAGCACCACAGTTTGAAAGCATCAACTCTTTGGTGGTCAGCCTTCTTTACGGTCCAACTCTCACATCTGAACATGACTGTAAATCCAGGTCCTGGTTCCCACCGCGGGTGACGGAAGATGTGAATTGTTCCTCTCCAAACGAGGAGACTTAGTATGGTAATATAAATTCCTTCAATGTCCTCAAGTTGAGCAGAATATTCCTATCTTTGGAGCAATGCTACTTTCTTGGTTCTCTCTGTAACCAACTCAAGTTTTACTGTGGTCCATGACTCTCTGAGCTTTCTGGTGCTGCCCTTTCATGGACAGAGAATTAGCACACCGAATGACCTATTAACTGAACTCTTGCCTATTTAGGAATGAGACTTCCTAATGATGTGGGACAAATTGGTCATGAAATGCCTTCTAAATCATGGTCGAATTGATGACAAAGAGGAGCTGTTGTGGAAAAAGAATCTTGTCTGCTATTTCAGTAAATGAATGATGCCCACCATCAAGCCCTCAGCCACTGCAGCCACATTGATGATGCACCCTGAGGGGAATTTAAGATGGAGAAAATCAGGATACTGGCCTTACATAGCTATGGTGCATATCCAAGGAATAATTTCAATAAGCCTAGACTCTTGCAGAGTCCACCCTCCCTACCACATATTGCCTACTGATTTGTGGGTCTGTCCTGTGTATTGGTGTACGGAAGCCCAAACAGGCATGAAAGATGCTCCTCCTTGATGGTAGCAAATTGGATTGCACTGTTTGTGCCTGAAGATGACACTTCATCAATACTGCAAAAAGCAGAAAAGCTATTGGATCTGATCTGCCCAAGTTGTTGCCAGGGATGAGGACAGAAACCCTAAACAAGGGTGTTTGTAGGCAGCAGTAAGAGAAAGTCAGCTTTTTGTTGATTATCAAACTGATTATTAAACTGCTGTCCTTTCAGTTACCCTTAGTGAATTACCAGAATCAGTTTCTCATCCTTGAAACCAAAGCTCTGTACACAACTTAAGTGTGGCATGCTTCTCAGAGGTATTTGCATTGCGGTGCAGGATAATTTTTAAATTCAAGGTTAGATTTTTCTGGCATCTTTCACAGGTGAGAGTGAGGGAGAAGGAGAATGATATATTCCCTCACAAAATGAAACACAGTGAGTTTCCCTGTGTTTTGGCTGCATCCTTGCTGGATACTGTCAGACAGATGGTGGGAAGGTCCACCATCACAGCCAGCTGTGGACCTGTCTTTGTGGTTTGAATCATGACCTCAATTCCAGGTCACTTAATGACTCCAGGACCAGTTTCCTTATTTACAAAGTGAGAATAATAACAACTTGTAGAATTGTGAGAATTCAGTGAGGCAACACATGTGAAATAGTTTTTTAAACTGTAAAAGAGTGTACAAATGGGAAAGATTTTTCTTAATATAATTTTTGAATAGATAAGCTATTTTTAGCATATGTGGTTTAAAATATTTCAAAAGACATTAGGAGAAAGTTCCCTCTTACTCCTGTCAATCAAGCACCCAGTTGTTACCTCAGTCTCTTCCAGATCTCTACTATTTGTAATTTCTTTATGGCTATTCAAGCAAAACCCAACATACATTCTTATTTTTCTCCTGAATTTTACTCAAAGGTACAATTATTCCTCTGCAACTTGCTTTTTGCCCCCATTTATTTAAAATATATATCTTGAATTTGTTTCTATATCAATATATGGTTTGTCCTTTTTTTTTGTAACAGCTGATTTAGTGAGTCCTCTACTGATACACATCTAGGCTGTTTCCAGCATTTTTCTATTTAGATAAGTCTACAAAGAAGCCTTGTGTGTATGTGTGCACATGTGGTTGTGTACATGTGTGTTTACATATTGAAATTTCTCTGTCAAAAAGGGGAGATTTTTTCTTTCTTTGTTGGTGCAGCAAATCTTGAAACAGTGCTCTCTTTCAATAACTCTCACCAAGCTCTGATTTTTTTTCCCCTGGACAAGACTGGATCCTGCCAATTCTTTGTAGCTTTTAAATATGAGGAAAGAGAAGGGAAGCAGGAAAGGCTTGGTCTAGAACTGAATTTCTCTCCTCCAGACACGATGAGCTGCTCCTAGAGAAAAGGGACCAACATCGCTTCCTTTCTGTATTTTAGGGCACTTTTCTCATCCAAGGAACGAGACTGGACTCTGAGTCACAGGTTCACAGCTGGTGATGATGGACCATCCCACCAGGCCCTCTGTCTGACAGTATCTGGCAAGGATGCAGCTCAAACACAGGGAAACTCACTGTTTCATTTTGTGAGGGAGTATAACATTCTCCTGGAGAAGGAAATGGCAACCCACTCCAGTGTTCTTGCCTGGAAAAGTCCACGGAGAGAGGAATCTGGCAGGCTACAGTCCATGGGGTTGCAAAGAGTCGGCCATGACTGAGCACATCAGCACATACCATTCTACTCTTCCCTCACTCCCACCTGTGAAGGATGCCACCCAAAGGACCGAATTCCCACCACAGGCCCACTCTGTGATGTTAGACACACAGCTGTCCTGTCAGCAGGGTATTTGATGGTGCTCAGCTCCGTTCAATTCACTATTACAAAGTGAAATAGGACAGGAGCCAGAGGAGCAGAAGGGGAACAAAACCAGGTGTGTAAGGCCATCATTCATAGTTTGTGGTCTCGGAGGCCCCAGTACTCTGCTTCTTAGTTGTCTCAGTGGGTGTCATGTAAACACACCTGATGCTGGGACAGCTCATGTGCCCCCTGCAAGCTGAGCACAACCTGGTCAGACACTGACCTCTCCATTGCTTGTCCAAAAGCAGCTGCTGTGAAAGAGTAGAGTGTGTTCGCGGCAATGTACAAGCATCATTTCCTCCTCACATTGACTGCTCCAGAGACAGGCAGAGGTAGCTGCTGAGAAATGAGGATGCACCAGGCAGGGGCTGAATGGTGACAAGTCTTGATGGCTAAGTTCAAGCTTGTAAACTATTCCAAAAGCTATGGCTTCCATTGGGGATTTTAAGTAAGAGTGTAACTCCAAATGCACCAGTATTTGCATGTAGAAAGAGCAATCTGGCACCAGTGTGAAGGTGGATGGAAGGGGAAGACCCTGGGCCGGCTGCCCAGGAGAGCAGTGAGGGCGCCCTGGTAAGGCATGAGGTGGGAATGCAGGCTGTGACCCCCTGGGGAGTGCAGAGCATGGGAACTGTGAGGGATAGGAGACGGTAGAGGACTGAGTCCTGGATGACTGCCCAATTTCCAACTCTGCTGGCCAAGTAGAGTGGTGCCATTTATTGAGCTGTAGGCACAGGAGAAGAAGCCGGTGTTTGTTTATAGAGTGCTGCCATATGGCGGCGAGCTTGAGTTCCTGGAGAGACATCTAAATGAAGATGTCCAGTAGGCAGTTTGACATGTGAATCTAGCTTGGGAGAGAGATAAGGACTGACAGTTGTGCGGATCAGTCTCTTCTATGTTTTTGCCACATTTGTTTTTCTGGAAATGGTCTTTTCTTTCTTTCCTGTCTGCATCTTCTTCCATCCCCTCAAAACCGCCTTTCTCTTACAACAGAGACTATGCCACTCAAGATGTAACCCTCCTGGGATGCTGTTTCTCAACTAGTGGATCTTTGGTGACTACCTCCTGCTTGCTGAAATGGAGCCTGTCTTGCACATTTGAAAGGAGTGTTAGCAATTCTAGCCTCTGATAGATACCAAGCCCACTAGTTACAATCCTAAGTAATTAAAAGAGAGATTAAATGTATCTTTCTTCTTTAGATTTCAGGAAGAATTATCAATTATGCAAGTTTTTGTTTGATCAGTCTACCAGTTAGGAGACTGGAAATTCTCAAACTGCAACCTTTCAAAGAGTCAGTGGCAGATTGCAGCTTCCTCTCACTCACGAGCACCCACTGTTTCTTGTCTAAAGGAATTAATTAACCATTGTTCCTTCCTTCCATGTGGATGTTTACAAACCTCCAAGAAGATGCCCTGGTAAGAAACTCACTTGTAGAGAAGAAAGTGAAGGCCCCTTCCATGTGTCTTCTGGAACATTGTAGAACAAGCATTGCAGCATAAATCACCACAAATTCATCAGCTCTGGTGTATCATCAAAGGAGAAGAAAGACCTCTAATGGGGTGAGAGAATCTTTATAAATTAAACAGCTCCTTTGAAAAAACCCTGACATTTCCTGCTGCCATAGAAACCATCTTTTTCAAGTGTATTGTAAATAGAAACAGGGCCCTCTGGCTTCCCATTAACAGTATATGTATATTCTCTTTTAAATATGGAAAAGTATGCCTATTTCTCTTGGAAGTGTCTGGTCTGTTGGTCTCATTCTCATTGTATCTGACTATAGTCATTGGGAAAGCTCAAGTTAGTCTTTCTGGGTTAAGAGATAAGACATTGACGCAACTGAAAGATGCCAATATTCATTTTAATGTAGTCAGAGGTTTTGGATTCCTGAGAGCAGATGAATCATGGAAAAATAAAAAAAATCTCTCTCGCAGCATGGCTAAAATAGTGTCATAGATGCATGTGGAACTGCTCACAGAACTCCTGTGACATGAAGGCTGTGGCTGTTTTCAGACATTTCATCTGTTTTTCACAATTCACTTTGGAAGGAGATTCTATTATTTCATTAGGGCAGATGTTTGCCCTTTGCATATCCTTCTTGGGTTTTGACTGGAAGTCCCATGGAAGAGCGCATCTGAGAATCTGCACGGAGGATGAGAGCAGCGTGGTCGGAAGTCGCTTCTGCCATCAGCTACACCCGCCAAACACTGACTAGGCAGCGAGGCATGCTGGGGGGTGGATGTAGGGCTTGAAAGCTTTCTTTGCTAACCTTGAGTTAAAGGATAACTGATTTTGCACATGTAGAATGGAGGTCTCCTTCAAAAAGCTACCTGTTTACCCTTGATTTAGCTAAATGCTCTTCTTTTGTAGCTTCCATCTTGTCACTCAAAGAGTACTGAAATTATCTGTTTCTGTTTTACCCACCAAACTCCACTTTTTAAGTGTAGATACTGCTCCAGATTCATTTTTATGCCAGTGTCCAGTCCAGTGCCCCACACCTAGTAGATCATCTCTAAATACCTTTCAAACAGAGTTGAAATGAGTTGAAAAGCCACAGCCTGCAATTAGAAGCGAGCTTCTCCAGGGTGGGTACCATGTCTCATTTATTTTCACAATAACAGTGAAGACAATAGCTTACATTGATTGGCATTTGCATGCATTATCATTTCTAATTGCCTCATCAATTCTATAAGATACTTTCTATTATTGTCTCCATTTTTCAGATAATGAAACTGAGTCAGAAAGTTAATTTATCTGGACTTGTACAGCTAGTAAGTGATGGATCTGGGGTTTGACACATACCCCCTAATTCCAGAGCATGTGGCCAGTGCTATGATGGTGATCTGCCTTCAGGCCTAAGCATGGTCCCTTCTTTAAAGAAGATATTAAGAGATGTTTGTTAAATGAATAAATCTCATAGGAACTCTGGTAGTTCAAAGTTGTCATGTGCCTGGCTTTCTCTTTAATGTTTATCTATTTGGTTGTGCCAAATCTTAGTTGCAGCACGCAGAGTCTTCAATCTTTGATGGGGCATGTGAGATCTTTAGTTGCATGTGAAATCTAGTTCCTTGATGAGGGATTGAACCCAGACCCCCTGCATTGGAAGCTTGGAATTTTAGCCACTGGACCACCAGGGAAGTCCCTGGCTTGCTCTTTTGCTCTTTAGAAGCAGTCAAAACCTTGTTTTTCATGGTGCTGTTGGTTGATACTTAGGGGACTGATCTCATGACCAATCACGAGAGTTGTTCACAAATATTTTGTTTCTCATCCTTCCAGGCCGCAATAGAATTCACTTCCCTGTTACTTCCTGTTAGTCATGGACAAGTGACTTGCTTTAGCCCATCAAGAGGGAGAGAAATGATAAGTGTCACTTTACAGGAAGAAGCTCTGAGGGCCAATGTGTGTTTCACAATGTTCTCTTTCCCCTGCAGTGGTGAATGTGGACACAAAGGCCAAGATGGTATTGTTCTCATCCTGGGTCCATGAGTGACCTCAACAACAGAGCTTCTTGACAATTCATGTTGGTCATATATAGTCTGAGGGAGAAATAAACCTTTTTGTTGTTGTTGTTGTTGTCAGTCACTGACATTGGGGCTTGCTTGTAATTATAGCGTAACCTTACCCATCCTGACGGTCCAAATATCAAATGATTGCTTCTCTCTCGTTTCAACCATATTGGCTTCACTGGCAATGATGGTCAAAGTACAAGAGGTATTCAGAAGATCCCTAGTAATTCAACAAATATTAACTTATTTCTCCTACCATCTCCTTTTAGATTTCAAAATTTGGAAACTCTTGATGGTACCTATCTAATATAGTTCCTTTTGAGTGTTTTGTTACTACGATTGCTTTTCTGGATTTGGCTAGGTCTTAGGTCAGGTTCCCCAGGAACAGACACAGAAATGAGAATTCCTTTATTGTTGTTGTTCAGTTGCTCAGTTGTGTCTGACTTTTAGTGACTCCATGGACTGCAGCTTATCAGGCTTCCCTACCCTTCACTATCTCCCGGAGTTTGCACAAACTCAAGTCCATTGAATCGGTGATGCCATCCAGTCATCTCATCCTCTGTTGTCCCCTTCTCCTCCTGCTCTCAATCTTTCCCAGCAGCAGGGTATTGTCCAATGAGTCAACTCTTCTCATCAGGTGGCCAAAGCATTGGAGTTTCAGCTTTAGCATCAGTCCTTCCCAGGAATATTCAGGGTTGATTTCCTTTAGGATTGACTGGTTTGATCTCCTTGTTATAAGTGCTTAACTCAAGAAGGGGTCCCAAGGGAGACCAGGGATGGGGTAGGGGAGCAGGACAGGGTGGGGGAGGAAACCAAGGCAGCACATAGCCTCAGGCTAAGTCTTCAGCAAGACTCCAAAGGAAAGGAAAGTAACAGTGTTGTCTTGCCCAAGGCAAGGAGTTAGGCTTCCTTGTTCCTTAGCTGAACCCCTTTGATTAATGGTTACCCTGTAGCAGGTGGGATGCAAACCCCAGGAACTGGCCTCCTCATAAGCCAAGGACATTCCCAAAGAAGATGGGCAGATTATGGCTGTTGAAAGCATAGTGAAGGGGGGAGGAGGGAGGAAGGGTAGACACAGAAATTTAATTTGGGGACATTTTTTAGTTTTGACCTATTCTAAACACATTGCTTGACATCTGTCAGGAGAAATCAAAAACTGGCCTCCCTCGTTTCTGTGTGACAATGACAGACAGGGGCCATGGGGGTGTAAAATGACCTTCTCATCATCAGGGAGGCAGTTGTGATGAAAGATGCTGTTGGCACCTGTGACTTCTGAGTCTGGTTCCAGAGAATCGTGCACCAGCTCTGGGGCACTTTCAGCAGGAGAACTGATTGTATCAAACTCTAAGTGGGCTCTACTTTAATACAATCTGATATGCAGACATCTAAATAGCCCACAAAGACAAATTAGAGTATGTCTATCTACATTACAAAATCATTTACTGAAGCTGAAAGGTTAAATGCCAGCATTCCTGGTAACAGTTTCCAAGGTACAAAAAATGAGTTTGGGAGTTTGAGGTTGACATGTATACACTGCCATGTTTAAAACAGATAACCAACAAGGACCTACTGTATAGTACAGGGAATTTTGCTCAATATTCTGTAATAATCTGAATGGGAAAAGAATTTGAAAGGGAATAGATACATATACATGTATAAGTGAATCATTTGTCATTTGCTGTACACCTGAAAGTAACACAACATTGTTAGTCAACTACACTCCAATATAAAATAAAAATTTTAAAAAGTGCAATAATTAGGAATGAGGTTGGACAAGAAAAGAACAAAGGAATAAGAGTATAAAACTCCGAGAAAAAAATAATTGTGCTGTATAAATTGTTCATAAGTAGTTCACTAGAAGAGGTTGGAGGCTTTCTTTCTTTTGAGGATTTTAACAAGGTCCTACGTTGGGGCATAGGAGGATGGGGCTTCCTAGATGGCGCTAGTGGTAAAGACCTTGCCTGCCAATGTGGGAAACATGAGACACTTGGGTTCGATCTCTGGGTCAGAAAGATTCCCTAGAGGAAGCCATGGCAACCCGTTCCAGTATTCTCGCCTGGAGAATCCCATGTACAGAGGACCTGGCAGGCTACAGTCCAAAGGGTCGCACAGAATCAAACACGACTGAAGCAACTTAGCACACAGGCAGAAGAGTGGGGAGGGAATGACTTTTCAAGGTCACTCATGTTGTGATAATACTGCAACAAAATTGGGATTCCAAGTAACTGTGATCACAACTATTTATGTACGACACCAGGCACTACATAAACATATGGCAGGGACACAGACGCTGGAATGTATGTATAGATTGCATCATTATGCTTGTGTGACTTCTGTTTTATACATCTGTCACAAGGAAAGAATGAGGCCTGTGATTATCTTTCTCTTAGACTGGCAAATGAAATTGTAAAAGTTGGAGAAAAGACAGACATTGTATTTACCAGAAACTCACAAACTACGAGAATCTGTAAGTAAATGTGTGAGAATCAATTTCTTCGTGTTTGGGAATGTTATCAACATTTCAGCTGTAACTGCAAATAATGTGAGATTTAAAAACAAATACCAAATATGTTCCTGTTTGGAAATGTTTTAAACTTTGGTCTTTATCAATAAATCTAAACCTCTTCATTCCACTCACAGCTCTGACATTTTATTTTCAAAATGCTGTGTTTTCCTTCTGGCATACAACTCTTATGCTCCCTTACCCCTTCCATAACAAACAATCACGCTTTTAGAGTTCATTGTGCTATGCTGGCTCCAACTTCAAAGTTGTCTGAAATTCTTAGCAGAAGTATTTCAACATGTTTGGTTTTACTATAGCTATAACACTTACCATTTTCTTTTTTTTTTTGAAAAAGAGGAGGAGCAGAAATGAAATACACCTTTCACTATAGTTTGTTTTAAGCAGTAAGAGAACATGGCTGTGCAATTGAGTATTTTTTTCCTCCTTGCATCTCTTGGATTTCCTATCTCTTTGTGGAGTTGTAGCGGGTGACTCTAGGTCACCTGCTACAGTGAAATTGTGCCTCTTACCTCTCAGTGTGGAAGGTGCATTTATAGCATGATCCATGGCAGGAAGGATTAGCAAGAAGTAAAATATTAAAGCTCATGGGTACAGGTAGATGTGGGTACGGTGCTTTAAAAATTTTTAAAAAGTGTGTCCACAAATTCTTTCAAATTCTACTGGTACCCCATCTTTCTCTTTCTTCTGAATCTGATTTTACTCTCATGACTCTGAACCTTAACTTTTCTCTGTCCTGTCCCCCATTTTTCTTTGCATTTTCTTAGCCTTTTGTCTATGCTTTTATAGGCACCCAAGAGTTTCTTATTCCCTGTTTCATCTTGCCTGCTTTGAACATCCCTAACCACATACAGCTCCCTGATATCTGTATTTTGTTTCCAGTATTATTACAGGTGAAGACTCTTGAGAGTCCATCAGACTGCAAGGAGATCAAACCAGTTAATCCTAAAGGAAGTCAACCCTGAATATTCATTGAAAGAACTGTTGCTGAAGCTGAATCTCCAATCCTTTGGTCACCTGAAGTGAGAAGCCAACTCATGGGAAAAGACCCTGATGCTGGGAAAGATTGAAGGCAAAAGGAGAAGGGAAAGTCAGAGGATGAGATGGCTAGATAGCATCACCAACTCAATGGACATGAATTTGAGCAAAGCCCGGGAGACTGTGAAGGACAGAGGAGCCTGGCATGCTGCAGTTCATGGGGTCACAAAGAGTCAGATACAACTTAGGGACAGAATAACAACCGCAGAGTATTATGGTGGAAAACTGGGATATGACTGTCTAAATACCTATACCCTCCTTTCTCATCTGGGGCTGTGATTCAGCAGGAGACTCCTTTTAGAGGTTCTAGTCTGTGTGTTCTAGGTATGTCCCCCTTTATCCTACTCTGTGGTCATCTGTTACTCAGTTTTTACTCTCAGCTTTATAACCTTACCTTCTACTTTGCTGAGAAGACAAGTATTTCAAGGTGAGCCCTCTCAAATAATTAACTTCCTTACCCTCATGTTTGTTAGGAAACATGCCCTAAAATGGCAATGACTCAAAAAGTATAATATCTGTTTTCTCTTATAGTTAGGAAGCGGGAGATCAGGACCCTGCATTCATCATCCACAGGAATCCAGATACACCCTAGCTTAGTGCTCCATTATACCTTAGGTGTGGTTTCCATCCCCATGGTACACAATGGCTGCTTGAGATCCAATGATCATGTTCACAGTCGAGGAAAGAGAATGAGGAAAAGGAAGAAAACAGGCATAGCCTTCTCTTCAGGAACCCACCTGGAAATCTCATACAATGCATTACCTTACAGTTCCCTCAAGAGCTAGTCCTCTGGTTTTACTGAGTCTGAAGAATGCGATCTTCTCTAGGTTGTCCAGCTAAAATGTCAGAGGGTCTTTTTCTAAGGAAGGAAGGAAAAACAATGCCACTTCATCTCTGCCTTTATTCTTCCATCAAAGGAAGTTGAGTCCTCCCTCCTTTCCAAGGCAACAGCTTCTACATGTGTTTGTAATCCTACCCATTTCATTACGGTTTGAAAGTGTATACTTGTTTTCAGAATTATGTTAATTGTGCTTATGTCTCTTTATATTTCTGACAGTGGACGTTTTTCCTGCCTCTACCCTTTATTACATCTGATTTTTTTGAAACTGAAGTTTTCCCACAAAGGTTTTTTTTTTCATTGTGTTAACAAATAACATAAAATTACTTTTCTGCCTGCCTGCTACCCTTCTGGATCTTTTAAACTTGCTTTAAGTAATGAAAAATGTGACTCTCTCTCTCTCTCTCACTATGTGTGTGTATATATATGTAACATATGTGTGTGTGTGTGTGTATGTGTGCATGTGTATGTGTGTATGAACATGATATCTATATATATATATATAAATATGTATATATATGTGGGCTTCCCTTGTGGCTTAGTGGTAAAGGATCCACTTGCAATGCAGAAGACACGGGTTCGTTCCCTGGGTCGGGAAGATCTCCAGGAGGAGTGCATGGCAACCCGCTCTAGTATTCTTGCCTGGAGAATCAAATGGACAGAGGAACCTGGTGGGCTACAGTCCACAGGGTCCAAAAAAGTCAGACACAACTGAATCGACTGTGCGTGCCCATATATATATATATGTATGTATAACGTGAGCATGCTGCTCATTTTCGTACCATTTTTAGATGTCTTATTAATATTTCATTAAAAAAGTCACTGTACTGGTTATGAATACATTGTTGATCTCAGAAAATAGTTGGCCTGCCCTGTCATTTTGGTTGGACTATTCAGATCAAAGACACTTCTGTAATCTTGTACCAGAGAGGCTATTTGGAGGTAAATTTATATTTCAAGATAAAATGTTAACTGGTCCCAGGATCTGTGCTCCAGTCTTAATTTGTGAAGGTGACTGAGTGAAGGCACAGAAAAGCCAATGCTGTTGGAAGAAGAATTTTCATTATTCATGTTTCTTGAGAAAAGGTTTCACATGTGCCATGCAGGCACATGGGGAAGCCCCAGGTTTGGTCAGGAGGTGGGAGCAGGAGCTAAGGAAAAGCCTAGCTCACGGTGAAAGGAAAGGCAGGATGGGAGGAGTATTTTAGTATTGGCAAGAATAATTCCAGTGGACCTTGGGGCATAGGGGCTGTCTCCAACTGCCTGGTAAGCAGCCCTGGGTAATTAGGGCAGAAGAATATAGTCTCCTAGGGTGTACCAAGCAGACAGAAGAGGTGGTTTAGAGCGTGGGCTCTGGACTGGGTAGATTGCACATGAAAGACATGTTCCTATTAGAAACCTTAGTTATCTCTAGAAATTGGCTAGTTCTGATGGGGGCAGTCTCTTCCCATCCAGCAAGATATTGCATTTAAGATGCTAAAGCATCACAAGAAATAGGAAAAAAAAAAAAAGATTAACCCAGTCCACATCATTTTTCTAGCCCTCATCTTTTCTTGAATTTATTTTTAGTTTTATTTTTTAAATTTATTTAATAAATTATTAAAAATTTATTTTTTAACTGGAGGAAAATTGCTTTACCATGTTGTATTGTTTTCTGTTGTACAACAATGCGAATCAGCCATAATTATACATATATCCCCTCCCTTCCTTCCTCCCACCCCACGCCTCTAGGTCATCACAGAGCACCAGGCTGGGCTCCCTGTGTTATATAGCAACTTCCCACCAGCTATCTATCTGTTTTACATGTGATAGTGGGTTTTTATTTTATTATCTCACCACCCCATCTCTGTTTCCTCTTGCTGTCAGATTATGTCCCCCCCTCAAATTTAGACCTAAACCCTCCAGTTCTCCTTCTTTTCAGTCTGTTGTGCCCACATGCCCTTTTGGGGCCTTAATCAGTGCCTCTGTCTATCAAGGATGGAGTAAGCTCTAGTTAGTGTTTCTCTTTGGGCCTCTGCTTCTTTGTCTTAAAATAGAAGGAGGTAAAGGATCATAAGTGGTTGTGCTTAGCCATGTCAAACCCTTTGCAATTCCATGGACTGTAGCCCACCAGTCTCTTCTGTCCATGGGATTTTCCAGGCAAGAGTACTGGAGCAGGTTCCCATTTCCTTCTCCAGCGGATATTCCCATCCCAGGGGTTGAACCAACATGCCTGCATCTCCTGCATTGGTAGGCAAATTCTTTACCGCAGAGCCACCTGGGGTAGAGGGCTTCATTTTCCCTCCCATCTGTACCTTTTATCTTAAAGGTCGTAACCAGCACCTGAAAGGGGGCCTCTTTCTGAGATAAGGCGTGGAGGATATTTTCCATCACCAAAGTACTTGTTTACCTGGGAAAACAGAGGAGGAAAGATAGAATATCTCTGGGTCAGACAGAAAAAGAAGTAGTAGAAACAGATTTCACAACTCTCTGCCATCCAGTTGAATACATAGCACTCTAATTCTGCTTGTGGTTATTAATTTTAGGCCCCATAATATGAATGCCTGATATTTCCCAACACAAGCCATTGTCTGCATCCTGACAGGTCTTTGCTTTTTCTTTTCTTTTTTTAAAAACTTTTTATTTTGTATTGGGGTATAGCCAGTTAACAATGTTGGGAGAACTTCAAGTGAACAGCGAAGGGACTCAACTATACATATGCATGTATCCATTCTCCCCCAAACTCCCTTCTTATTCAGGCTGCCACACAACGTTGAACCAGAGTTCTGTGGGCTATACAGTAGGTCCTTGTTTGTTATCCATTTTAAATATAGCAGTGCGAACATGAGACAGGTCTTTGTCAGCTGTCTTGGTTATTTCCACCAATGTGTCTCGCTTCATCCTGGCTCCTCTGTCTTGCACGCCCTTTCCCTTTCTTTCTTTTCATGTTTAATCTTCAGGGCATAGGGTTTTTACTCCTGATTTCCTTCTCTGGTTTTTCTGGCTCCTTTCCTTGAGCTCTACTATAGGAGTTAGGGTCTGCATCACACAAGGATCCCTTAACTAATTTTAATTGTTACAAATGTGTTAGCTTTTTAAATTAGACCCTGAGCTTTAGGTGGTCAGAGGCCACTTCTGAATGCCCTGCTGCTTCAGAATTCAGTGCTTTTATGCATACAGTCCCCTTTGTTTGTGTACCCTCTCTATCCCCACTACAGTTTTATTGGCCTCATTATGCCTACTTTAAAATTCAGCTTTGACTACTTATCGAATCTCCTTAGGCTGTGAGTTCCTTGAGGGCCATGACTTGTAATACTTGGCACACAGTAGGTGCTTAAGAATTGCTCTTAGTATAATTAAGGAAGAAGCCCAGCTGGCTTTTTCACATATTGTATTATTCTCCACCCAGGACTTATCACATTTATTTTATCTTGAAGGCTGCTGGTTTCCTGGAACAGAGAGGGACAGAGTCTGTCATGAATTCTGACTTCTATTTGACCCTGGTAAAGACAATCTGAATATTTTTTCCCTTTGGGTGCTTGAGGAAAGCAAATTAGCACCATGCTTGTCAGATTCCCTCCTCTCTTTGTGCTGCAGATGAAAGTACAAGGAGTGAAAACTGCAACTCTCTTAACCTTTTCAGGTCTTCAAATAATGATTTTCTAGACAGATAAGACTAAATTGGTATTGGATCTCTGCTCAGGAGCAGGAAGGATGGCTGTTTACAGGCTGCATGTGTCTTGCTCACAGCTTCATTGCCTCCTGTGCTCTTCAGTGGAGGAAATTAAAACTCCGATGTTCTTAGCCTCTGCCCTTTTCCTGCTGCTGCACATGTGAGAATTAGGCTTATCTACCGGTTCAGATGAAGTGGTCGATAATTTGAACACTTGAAGAAATAACTGAGGTAATAAGATCCTAAACTAAAGGGCTCATGGGTTGTTAAAAGAAATCCACAACCCAAAGCAAACAAACAACAGTCTTCACCCTCAGCTTCCCACTGAAGAGCAGAGGGTCACCTACTCAGAGAAAAGCAGAAGGCACGGTCAAGATCATCTACTTCCTAGGACTGCCTTCTGATTTGAACTGCCCCTATTAGTCATTCCTTTGAGTTAAAGCATCCATCTAAAATGGAGCTGTCTGTTAACCAGGAAACATCTCCTGTTGACCAGTATTAACACAACTTCCATCCAAGTGTTTAGCTGGGCTTGTGGGAAGCTGAACCATGTGCCAGGTAAGTCTTCAAGAGGAAAGGGGGTTGGCAATAATCCAAAGCCAGGTGTTGTTTCCAAAGGCCCATTTTCATCACATCCCACAGGGGAAGTAACTGGAGGGTACTGGCTACTTTCGTGGAAAAGATATCAGGGGTTGGAAGGAGAGGTCCTCAAAAACCCTTGTGGCTTACATCTCGGTGTGGCTAAGACTGGCTTCCCAGGTGGCGCTAGTGGTAAAGAACACATCTGTCAATGCAGGAGACATAGGAGATGCTGGTTCGATCTCTGGGTTGGGAAGATCCCTCGGAGAAGGGCATGGCAACCCACTCCAGTATTCTTACTTGGAGAATCCTAAGGACAGAGGAGCCTGGCGGACTACAGTCCATGGGGTCACACAGAGTTGGGTGTGACTGAAGCAACTGAATATGCATGCACGTGGCTAAGACTAGCAATGATGTCTTCGAAGCGTCCTTATCAAGGGCTGTGAGTCAGTCTGCATTTATTGGGTGTCTTGACTCTTGGAGGAATGAGAATTGGAAGGCCAGAGAGAAAAGCTGAGTCATCAGATTTCTTTCAGTTTAGTGGCACATCATTATAAGATATACTTTTCTGTACCTACTCCTCTGTGTTACTGATCCTCTTAGGGAGTGGCTTTGAATCTCAATCATATAACTCTGCACTGTCTGGGATAAAGCATGAGGAGAAACAGGCCTGGATAGTTATTCCTCTAAGGTTTAGCAGAAATCAAGCTTTATTTATTTATTTTTCAAGCTCTGTAGTTAAAGGATAGAGAGGGTTATTGCATCTGATTCTCACAGCAGTGCAACTTTTCTTCTGAAACCAGTGGAACAGGGTTGGTTTTGTGCAGTCACACAAGTAAAGAATCTGAGGGTCACAGTGAACCACTAAATAAAGCCTAAATAAGACTATACGAAAAATATTAGCAAGAGGCTGTTATTTTTCCATTTTTTAGTCTCTTGCTCTCTTTTTCTCTCTTTCGCCTTCTGTTTATAGAAGGATGGGGCTCTCTAGATAGCACCTGGTCATTTTCTCCTGTGACCCTTTAATTTTACTAAAACATCTCTCTTTATTGGGAAAAATTAGGTTAAAAAGAGCATTTACTATTGTTCTTTTGTTTACTTAATGGAAGATGAAATAGTTATTTGTGTGCAGTTTATGTGACTTTTTATAGTTCCTAAGCTAAACATTATAAAATGGCATGACCTTTTTTATCAGAAAGCTGACAGTTCTGGCCTGTAAAGTGTCCAGAGCATAGATGACCAAAGCCCCCTTCTCTCTGTCTTGATCAGACTCACACCAGGTTCATTCTAAGCCATTGACAAAGCCTAGGATAAAATCATACTGAGTAAACATATCTCATGAGCCGAAAGAGCCTGGTACTCTATACCCTGAAATGACTAAAGTGAGACTGCATTTGTTGTCTTGATGTATTTGAAATGATGCCATATTGCAAAGGGGCAGCCTTTGTCCAGAATTTGGTCTGATGTCCAGGAGTTCAGGGCAGGGAGATCTGAGCTTATTATGAGGAGGAACTGTTCCATTAGAATTGGTGAAGTACTGAGACTTCTTTCACTTAAAGTATTCCAGCTAAGACTGCTCACTTGTGAGAATATTGTAGATGAGATTAGGCTGAGTTATCCTATGTGCCTGCATCTCAGATGAGGTTTTCCCTAGTATAATCCTCAAAGAAGCAAAAATTATTTTATATTTGAAGACAAATAAGCTTGGAGATACTTCAAATACTTTAGTTGATGATACTTTGAATAGCATCAAATATTAATGATTTAAATAATAGAATCGGTAAAAGATGAAGCAAAGGAATTTCTGAAAAATTTAATAATGGTTTCTGGGTATTTGACCTTGAAATTCAAAACACTGAGGTTGTTATAAAAATAATTTTAAAATAATGTAATACGACACTGCAGTAAGAGGTTACTCTGGCAGTGGTTCTTATCTGGGGGTGATTTTGCCTCCCAGGAAATATTTGGAAATTTTTGGAGACTCTTTTTTTTTTTTTTTTTAAACTTTTTATTTTGTATTGGGGTATAGACAATTAATGATGTTGTGACCAGTTTCAGGTGAACAGTGAAAGGATTCAACCATACATATACAGCATCCATTCTCACCCAAACTCCCCTCCCATCCAGGCTGCCACATAATTTTGAGCAGACTTCTGGAGCCACTTTTGATTGTCATGACTGATAGGAGCTGTGTATGCTATTGCTCCCTAGTGGATAGGGGCCAAGGATGCTGCTAAACATCCTGCAAAGGGCAGGACAAGCCCCCACAATTAAGAATTATCCAGCCCAAATGTCAGTCGTGCTACAGCTCAGAAGCCTTGCTTTAAGGAAATCAGGAATTTAACTACAAGGCTAACAAAAATCAAATCAGTGACTATTTACAAAATGCTATATTTTAAACAATATTATGGGAGTAAAGATGATGGGTTTTGAAGAACCATGTTTAGTGTTATGTGGCTCAAAAAATGGCTTTGTGGACAGCAGACATTCTGTTGTCAGCAATGTATGTGAAGAGTTCCAAGAAAGCTGTTTCATAAAATGTGTAAGTGAACAAAGCAATATCTCTAAATCAATGTTATTGTATATAACATGTGATTTTAAATATTTGCTTGAACCTAATTTAATAAACTAAATGTTGTAATCATTTGGCAATGTAATGTGCTCTAATAGTTGACTTATTGAAGTAAGCCTGAAACAATTTTTTGATCTCCTCATTGGGAAAAATGCCTGCATGTCTTGTATTCAAGTGAGCCTCATATTTGGAAATGGACAGAAAATCTAATTCCAGGGTCTTAAGTTCTGCGTATGTGTGTAACATACATTTTTTTGGTCATAAAATGAAATTCCTTCTGTCTCATGAATCTGGAAATAATGTCCAAGCATAATCAAATCTTTCCTTTTATTTCCTTTAAAAAACTACACACTGTAAAATTCAGCACATTCTATGAGTTTTGACAGATACACACAGTTGTGTAACTATTGCCACAATCAAGATGCAACCAGTCTATCATCTTTCAAATTTTCTCATGCTTGCCCTTTGTTATCAGCCCCTTTCCTCTATGTTCTATCTTTTAAAATGTACACTTATACACCTTACCAGTAGAATGCTAATTTTCACAATAGACTCCTCTGTGGAGACCCAGCATCTAAATCAGACCCACTCACATCTTCTCTGGGCAAAGTGGGGCATGGAGTCTTGAGTCCACCTGCTCTGCCTCCTTCTGGCCCCTGCCAGGGCCCTTGGGATTTTTTTGGGGGGGGGGGGGGGGAAACTGGTGGTCTGTAGAACAGCCAACACCTCTGATAAAATTCTTCCCTTGATCGAATGTTAGATTTAGCCCTTACAATGTGCCAGACTGGGAGCTGGGATGGAGAGAAGGAAGAACCAGATAGATATGGTTCTAGCCTTTAACAAGCTTAGATACTAGTAGACAGACATCAGTCAAACACGCATACAAAGAAAACTGGAGCTTTATTAAGTGTTAAGAAGGAAATCCCACGGTGCTTTGGAAGGAAGTGTCAGTGAAGCCGAGGCAAAAATGCTGTCCTCTCTGATGGAACAATTCCTACTCATCATTCACATGCTGAGCAGAGTAAGCTTCATGGGAACCCTGAAGGGAAGGTGTAACTATGAGAAAGCTGATGTGTCCAGACAGGAACAGAGTCTCTGGAGAAGTCATCAGAGGTTAGGCTGAGCAGGGCTCTGTGTGCCAGAAAGAAAGCAAGGAAGGAAGAAAGAAAGAATACTGAAAAGTTTGAACTTCACCTCAAGATTTGGAATGAAGAGTGATACTTAGGACAGTGACATGATCAGATCTCTCTCACTTACAGTGGTTTCAGTTAGTAGATCAGGTTGGAGTGTGAGATGGGTGAATATGAGTGTAGATGAAGTCATGAAAAAACTGTTTAAGCAGCGACAGACAGGAGATGATGGTTGACAGAAGGAGGAGTGATGGTGAAAATAAAGATGAGGTAATTCATTAAATGTTAGAGGCAATTTAATGCTGGCCTGTTGCTGAGATAAGGAGAGAGTGATGATGAGGTTGACCAGATATTTGGCTCGGGGTGTGTGTGTGTGTGTGGGGGGGGGGGGGGGGGGGGGTGTTGGGGGGTGGGGGATACAGAGTCTGCTTCTGAATGTATTAGACTGTGGGGCATGGGAGACATCTAGAAGGAAATCCAGACGAGGTAGACAGATATCAAGGTCTGGAACTCCATTCCAACAATTATTGATTTATTCTTTGGAAAGACCCCCATTTCCTGGTCCCTGAGCTAGCAGTTGGGATGAAAATACAGCTATGATGTGAGCCATGCCCTGGAGAGGGAAACGGCATACATTTGGATTAAAGTTGTAAAAGAAATGTGTTCATGCAGCCATGGGGGTTCAGCAGAGGACATGATTTCTTTTGCCTCAGGGAGTCAGAAAAGTTGTTTCCAGCTTCGCTGGATGGAGGGTTTTCCTAGACAAAAAGTGTAAAGAACATCATTCTTGGGACAAAAAGAAGTTAAGTACAAAGTTTACAAGGTATGAAAATTGATGGTCTACATGGGGACCTTCAGGGAGTTGGGTTATAGGCAGGCTGTAGAGACTGCAAACTAGGGGAAGTGGCTGGAAATGGGTCCAAACGTTGAATACGCAAAATGCCTTGCAAGGGAGAAGCCAGGCAGGGCAGCAAGGAGGGAGGAGACACGGTAGGAAAGATCCATGGTTGCAAACTGCAGTGTGGACTGCGGAGGGAGGGGCTGGGGCCAGGGAGACAGGCTCGGGGGAGTCTCAGTGGTCCAGATGGGAGGTGGAGTTTCTCAAGGCCATGGGAATAGGAAGGGATAGAAAAGGGTGACTTGGGGACACAAGAAGCAGAGTGTTGAGGTCTTGGTGAGAGACGAGATGAAAGGACAGGTGATATTATTTCCATTTTGAAGAAGCCTGTGATGGTGATGCTGTTAACTGCAACTGCAGATTAGAGAGGAGCAGCAGTGTTGTGGTCAAATAGTAAATTCCACTTTTTTGTATGTTGTGTGTGGGCTCCTGAAGGGCCTCTGTGGCCCCCAGTCGGAAGTCAGGATGATGTAATCCCATCACGTTGACTGTGATTCTCTGGCAGGTTGTGACAGCCCCAGCTGTTTCGTTCCAGTGATTTATTATGAGTCTCTGTTTAGATTATGTGTATTCCCAGGGTAGGAGCTGGGCTGTATTTTCCCTTTCTCTCCAGGCACATGTTGCAGGACAGTGTCTTTCAAAATTCAATTTTCTTTTTACTTCAAACACAGTAAGAAATACATTTTACTTATTGCACAGACATCCATCTAAAATACACCTAAAATTGTCTTAGAAAACACTTACCCATAGCATCTGCAGTGTACTTTTCTCTCTAGTTTCCTCTCTTCTCGTCTCTCCTTTCGTTTCTTCTTATTTCTCCATATCTCTTCATTTTCTATTCTAATTTTATTTTAAAAAGTTACTCCTTGCTATATTCACTCTTTCCTATATTCACTTCAGGGTGAGGAGTCTGCTGTCAATTGTGTGTTAACCACTGACATGGAGCACAGAGTGTAGTAAAGATTCTGGAATCTGTAGTCAGGCAGACTCAGGTCTGAACTCTGTCACCGAATAGCTTTATGCCCCTAGACAAGTCATTTAACTTCTTTGAACCTCAACTTTCTCACTTGTAAAATGGAGACAAATGCTTTGGCTGTAGTGAAGAGCAAATAAGAAAAACATGTAAAAGGGAACCTAGCTGTATTAGTTTCTCTTGCTGCTGTAGCAAATTACCACAAAATAGATAGATCTTTAAACAAGATAGATCTTTAAATCTTACATTTCTGGAGGTTGGATGTTCAAAATGGGTCTTATTGGGCTAAAACCAAGGTACAGGAGATCTGTGTTCCTTCTGAGGCTCTGTGAGATGTGCTTCCTCACCTGCCTGCACTCCTGGGCTTGTGGCCTCTTCCTCCATCTTCAGTGATGGCAGCACAGCATTTTCAAATCCTTCCCAGACTCTAACCTTTGCCTCCTTCTTCCACATTTAAAGGACCTTGTGTACTGTACAGTGGAGAAGGCAATGGCACCCGGCTCTGGTACTCTTTCCCGGAGGATCCCATGGACGGAGGAGCCTGGTGGGCTGCAGTCCATGGGGTCTCTGGGAGTCGGACACGACTGAGCAACTTCACTCTCACTTTTCCCTTTCCTGCATTGGAGAAGGAAATGGCAACCCACTCCAGTGTTCTTGCCTGGAGAATCCCAGGGGCGGCGGAGCCTTGTGGGCTGCCGTTTGTGGGGTCGCACAGAGTCGGACACGACTGAGGTGACTTAGCAGCAGCAGCAGCACTCTACAGAGGGCTTTAAGGTTAGCTGAATAGCAACCTTAAAAAGCAGAGATATTACTTTGCCAACAAAGGTCCGTCTAGTCAAGGCTATGGTTTTTCCAGTGGTCATGTATGGATGTGAGAGTTGGACTATAAAGAAAGCTGAGTGCCGAAGAATTGATGCTTTTGAACTGTGGTGTTGGAGAAGACTCTTGAGAGTCCCTTGGACTGCAAGGAGATCCAACCAGTCCATCCTAAAGGAGATCAGTCCTGGGTGTTTATTGGAAGGACTGATGTTGAAGCTGAAACTCCAATACTTTGGCCACCTGATGCGAAGAGCTGACTCATTGGAAAAGACCCTGATGTTGGGAAAGATTGAAGGCAGGAGGAGAAGGGGACGACAGAGGATGAGATGGTTGGATGGCATCACCGACTTGATGGGCATGGATTCAGGGAGTTGGTGATGGACAGGGAAGCCTGGCGTGCTGCGGTTCATGGGGTTGCAGAGAGTCAGACACGACTGAGCGACTGAACTGAACTGAACTGAACAGACACTCAAGATTGTCCTGATATGAAGATGTTCATTATGAACTTACAAAGCAACTATTGGTTGGCAGTTCCAGGGTCTTCAATGACAACAGTTTCAGCTGGGGCCCAGACTCTATAGCTTCATGATCTGCCATGTTGCATTGGTTCTTTTTCAATTTATACTTGATGGCTACAAGATGGGTGCTCCAACTCCAGGGTACCATGTGCTAGCATTGCCCCCAAGAAGAATGGTACCAAAAAGCTTTTTTCTTAGAGATCTTTTTATCCTACAAGTGAAAGCGTCCAGTGATGGACTTCACCTTACGAATCTTTGGCCAGATCAAGACCATACTTGAGAAGGAGGAAGGACCATGCTTCTTTCTCTGTGATCAAGGCATCTCTGCTTCTGTCAGGAGGATGGAGAGGACTGTCTGCTGGGTTAACTTTAAGTGACATCTGCCGTACCTCCTACACATGCTTCCCTCCCTGCTTACCTTCTCTTCACATGCCTTATCTGTAGCCAGTGCCTCTGAACTTTGTTTTCTTCTAGAGGTCATAATCTCTAATACACTGGAAGTTCTAAAGGGTTAAGTAGAAACCCCATCCAACGTGTTTTTTTTTTTTTTTGGTTTGTTTTATTTGCACATTCTGTCTCCCCCAATACAGCACAAAGTCTTAAAGAATAAAGATTGTCTCATGCTCATTTTTGTTTCTAGTACCCAGCACAGATCCTGCTTGATGGTTTCTGTTTAAAATAGGTTTGTTAAATGAAATAAGTGTGTCTGAGACCTGGAATTTAATGAGAAATTCATGCAGATTAGAGTAGGAAGGAGGTTCTAGTTCAATAAAGGACTTATGAGTATAAAGGAGAAGAGTGATTAACCAAAATGCCTGATGGGTAGAAACTCAGATATTAGCATCTACCTTGCTGTTGATTTGCAAAGTAATCTCCTTTGCACCTAAAGGGAGCTTCTGTCTGGGAAGGGAGGAGGAGCTGGGAATAGCTTACACGGTGCTGTGTGCATGTGTGTGAATGTGTACTGAGTCACGTGGGACTCTTCATGGTCAGGAACCTTCACCTCAGGTCTAGTGGGTATGGCTTCTACATGTATTCTCTTCCCTAGATTTGGTGTTGTGGCTAAGCCACAGCTCTCACAGGACATCTGGATTTCCCATAGGCTTCCCCTGAGAGCAGAATAGTTTTGCTAAGCTACTTACATTTGGGGGTTAATTTGTTATCGAAGCATAATCTGTTTATGTGAAGGAGAAGCTGGAAAGTCAAGAGAGAGGACTTCTTTGAGGAAGTTGTCAAAATGTTGTAGCATGCTCTTTTCCACGCCCTGATGGGGAAGGGGAGGTGGGTACCACCCTTTCACTTCTATCTAGTTAGAGGGGCCTCAGAGGGGCCACGCAGAGAGCTGGACATCTTCATCTGGGGACCACAAGGAGGCACAGAGACTCTTGGATCCAGAGCAGGAAGTCTGAAGGTGAGATACTATGGCCAGCAGGAGAGCTGGCTGCTTTGGGAGTAGGTTATGCTTCTGGAGTTAGTGGGACAAAGATGGATGAGATAAAGTAAGAGCCAAAAGTTGCCCTAGAGGGACTTTGTGCAAGTTAGCTACTTTTAGGGGTGTTAGGACCTAACAGAGACAGGCTATGTCTGGGGTGCTGCAGGGGCAGAGCTGAAGAGTGAATTCAAAGCAGCCAGTTGGAGGAGGGGTTGCCAACCACTGGGCTCTGTTATACCTGTGCAAAAGAACTCCCAAGAGAAAGAATCATTCTTAACCCTCTGCCACAGCTGGAGGCCATCCTTTCCAGCTCTTGAATTCTCCTCTCTCCTCCCCCTGGAGGAAACAGAGGTAACTTTTGAACTGAGGAAAGGGCCAGATGCTTTAGGTGGGGAAATGGAGAATGTGGCCTTGACCCTACTCCTGAATGAGGAAGCAACTTTGCTATTAAGTATAGTTGACAGTTTTGACTTTTGATTGAGACTGAATAGCTATATTATGAACAAAAATTGGGAATCTAAAAGTAGAGAATTTTTCAAAAATATACAAGAATGACAGAAAAAATAGAGAAAAATAATATAAAGAAGAATTAGTCCCACAGACCAGATTTGAAAGAGTGGAGAGAAATATGTGTGTGTTGTTTTATTTTTGCTTTGCTCCACTTTCTTTTTCAAAGGTATGGTTTCGCAAACATCACATATGATACTGATTGTAATAACAGCAAAATAACTGAAACAGAACATAAGGTTGTGCTCAGTTGTGTCTCTTTGTGACCCCACAGACTGTAACCCTCCAGGCTTCTCTGTTCATGGGATTTTCCCCAGCAAGAATACTGGAGTGGGTTGCCATTTCCTTCTCCAGGGGATCTTCCTGAACTGGGGATCAACTCACGTTTTCGGCACCTCCTGCACTGGCAGGTGGGTTCTTTACCACTGAGCCACCGGAGAAGCCAAGCCACAAAACAGAACAGTAAACTGAAATATGTAATAGGAGAAAGATCTTTTCTTGAGCGATCTCACAGAGTATGACAGTGAATAATGTATCATTCTTCTAATTATAGAACATAATCTCCTAGTATGGAACAGGATACCAAGAGCCAAAGTTTCATGAGCCTCCTGTACATGTCTTAAAACACCTCAGTGTCTTTAAAAAAAAAAATCAATTAATTGTAATGCAAAATTGCTTGACAAAACCCAGAGGAAAATTTAACAATAATTTTCCCTAAACACCTTTTATTTTTGGCAACAATAAAAACAGCAAAACTAGAGATTATACTCTACAAACATGTTCCACAAAGAAACAGGTAATTACATTTTTATCAACTGCACTTCTTGCCTTTTTAAAATTGTGTGTTTTATCCTCCTCTAAAATGTTTTCCCTTATCAACTCTTCCCCTGCAAGAGCAGCAAATAGTGTGGTGATAAGCTCAGTAATTATGGACACTGTAGGTTCTGGAAGATTTTCGTGGCTGGAGTCAATGGACAGCATTATTATCTGAGGCCATCACACTGGGTTAAGTGTCCTTCATGATGAATCCTCAGAGGATCTCAGTGTGTCTTCTGTGTCATCAGGAGAGCCTAGTTGGGGGTAGGGCTGGATAATGGGTAAATAAAGGGCTTTGAAGATGGCTTTGGAGATGACAACCCCCAACCAGCACTCCCTCTTCTCTACCTGACAACTGTGCAATTTTGGGTAAATCATTTAACTCACTCAAGGCTTGAGTTTCTTCTTTACAATAATGTGGTTATGATCTACTGAGGTTTACTTTGAAGGTTAAATGTGCTAATACACATAAAGCACTAACACAGTGCCAGATAAATAGCATGCTAAAGACTAATAAAGGGAATTATTTCAGGCTGATGATACAATGACATTCACTAGAATAATAGAAGAATGGATGATGCTAAAAGGATAAAACAGTAATAATGAAATGAAAATTGCTGCTGCTGCTGCTAAGTTGCTTCAGTCGTGTCCGACTCTGTGCGACCCAATAGACGGCAGCCTACCAGGCTCCACCATCCCTGGGATTCTCCAGGCAAGAACACTGGAGTGGGTTGCCATTTCCTTCTCCAATGCATGAAAGGGAAAAGTGAAAGTGAAGTCGCTCAGTCATGTCCGACTCTTCGCAACTCCGTGGACTGCAGCCTACCAGGCTCCTTCTTCCATGGGATTTTCCAGGCAAGAGTACAGGAGTGGCTTGCCATTGCCTTCTCCGGAAATGGAAATTGGATAACTGTAAAAGGAGACAATGATAAAACAGTGTAAAATTTATAACAAAATACATGCATGTCACAGCCCAAAGATATACAGTTTTCCACTTTCAACTTATTTTATAACTGTGAGAGACCTGACATTCTCTTTTAAAATTGAGGGAAGAATTAATTATTTAACCCATTTAGGACTAGTCCTTCTAAACTGATGTACGGCAAACACATTAAAAGAATCAATACAGTTTGCTTCTGTTTCGTTTCATGGTCGTAGTCTGCTTGGCTCACTTGCATCAGAGGATTCTCAAAGGCTTTGCTGATAGTCCCTTCCAACTGTGTTATTGGTGCTCGAGCTGTATTTGAATTACCTTAAAAAGGTGGGGGTGGGGGTGTGCTTCCTTGAATGTGAGCTGATTGCTTTGTAGAGACCTCTGGTTCTAGAAATACGGGTGTATTCTAAAATCTCTCTTGCGTGCATACAAAAGTGTCAGGGGATTGCTTCTTGCTGAGGGGCTGGGTTTTTTTTAACCTAGTGGTAAAAGTGAAAGTTGTGTCCGGCTCTTTGCTACCCCATGGACTCTCCATGGAATTCTGCAGGCTAGTATACTTGAGTGGGTAACCTTTCCCTTCTCCAGGGGATCTTCCCAACCCAGGGATCGAACCCAGGTCTCCTGCATTGCGGGTGGATTCTTTACTAGCTTAGCCACAAGGGAAGCCCAAGAATACTGGAGTGGGTAGCCTATCCCTTCTCCAGTGGATCTTCCTGACCTGGGAATTGGACCGGGGTCTCCTGCATTGCAGGCAGATTCTTTACCAACTGAGCTATCAGGGAAGTCCTAATCTAGTGGAAAGACTGTGAATTCCTGGGAATAGTCACCCTGCTGTGTTTCCTTCCTGAATCTAAAGATCTTGGGTTTGTATCTTTGGCAGAATTGGACACTGTCTGCAGCTTTTTTTCCTTTTTTTTTTAAAAGATTTTTTTTTTTTTTTGATGTGGACCATTTTTAAAGACTTCATTGAATTTATTACACTACTGCTTCTGCTTTATGTTTTGGTTTTTCGGCCAGAAAGCATATGGGATCTTAGCTCCCCAGCCAGGGCTTTAACCTGCCCCACCTGCTCTGGAAGGTGAAATCTTAACCACTGGGCCACTAGGGAAGTTCTTGTCTGCAGCTTTGAACTTGCTGCCATTCAGCCCCAGGCTCAGAGCGAGTCCTGAGCATCCCCAGAGGCAGTGGTCTGTATGGAAGGGACTGGGCCGATTGGTTTTTCTATAAAGACTGCCCAGGTGTTGGCTTGAGGAGATTCAAGGTGGAAGGAACGAGTGGAGACACAAACACCAAGTAACACAGCGTGCTCAGCTCCATCTGTGCCCGGGCACTGCCTATTCAGGTGTTCTCTGGCTCACAGATTATTTTGACCCTTCCTGTTCTCTGCCTTCCTTAAATGGGGTGCCATCTGGCCCTCCCCATGGGTATCACTTCTCAGACAGTGACAGTGACAGATAATGAACACAAACCATCCATTTTCTCCTGCCAGCAGCTCTCTAATACACAGAAAGGCATATGTGTGGATGTTCATACATGGGGGTACCCCCCTTCCTCTCATTTGTCTGCTTCAGCTCTTATTCTACTGCCCCATGTTTACCTTCATCATTGTGACCTCCAAGAGGTCACAAACAGGACTCACCTCTTTTTCTTCTGTTTTCTTCCCATTATAAAAAAGGACATGTCAATTTTTGACTATCTAAAAAATTTGAAAATAAATAAAATAAAACGGGATTCTGAAACCCCACCACTGAGAGATACTAGGTATTTACGTTGTTTTTCTATCTTGGTTTGACCTTGTGTGTGTACACAGTTGAAATTATACAACGTATTGCATGTTATGTCTTATTTCATATAACATTATATTATGAGCATTTCCTTATATCAATAAAACATATTTCTCATAACTTTAATGGCTAAGACTATTCCATTGTACAGGTATTTCTGATTTATTTAACCTTTCCCTTGTTGCTGTATCTAATTTCTCACTGTCATAGACAGTGCCGCAGCAAGCATCTTCTCCGTAAATCTTTGCTGGCCTCTCAGAGGTTGGGATATACAGTGCTAAATGCTTTCAAGATAACATGTATCTATTTGTAGTCCCTTCAGTCGTGTCTCAGAGTTCCATTTCCACCAAACTCCCTCCATTGCTGTGAAGTATCATATTTTACTGCCTATTTTAAAAAAAGAGATGACATCCCACTCTTATTTCAATGTACCTGTGTCTGATAATTAATATCATCTGTATGGCCTACTTTACTTTTTGGGGCTCTACTTACCCCCAAAGGATGATTTTTGCATTTATAGTCAATATGAGCAGGAAGTCCAATATGCCCTCTTGAGGCCTCCCAGCAACACCTGCATCCCTGCCTCATCTGAGAACCCCCAGGGTGGAATCTGTCTGACATCCAAGTGCCTAGGAATAAGGTAACTGGAGAATCTAATTGGTACTTCTGCCAGAGTTTGCTGAGAGGTGCCGGCTGAAGGCTGGTTCTGTGAAGTTCAGGTCCTCATGCATGTGTCCCCCACATGTTCACTCACGGTGTTCAAGCTCAGCCACGGTGTCAGGTTGGCTGGATTAGGGGTGAGGGTCATGCTTGTTGACACTGTCCCTTGCTACCCTGAATCTAGCCTGTGAGTTTCAAGGACCCTATAGTGCCTAAGTTGTTAGATACCTCCAGTCCTTTTGGTGACCTGAGCATCCTTTCTCTCAGCAGACCTTAAGGAAACACCTGGTCCAGCCAAGGTGCTAGTTTAGAATCTGGGAGCTGGGGGGCAAGACTGTGATCTCAGAGGGTTTTAGGCTGTTAATTAAGTGGATCTATTCCTTCTGAGAGATTTGTCTACCAAGGGCAGGGAGCTTTTCCTAAAGCCTGGGTGTGACAGTATCCTCTGGGGGTCTGACTGCCTGACTTTGAATCCTGGCTTTACCATTTTTGAGCTGCAGTAATCTTGTGCAGTTTGCTTAATCTCTTTAAGACCCAATTTCCTCATCTGTGAAAAAGGGTTTATTTAAGTACCTTCCTCTTAGGATCCCTGTGAGGATTAGATGAGATAATCCATGCAAAGTGTATAATGTAGTCCCTGGCACAAAGACATGCAACATAAGTTAGCCACAAAATTACTATGCTAAGTCACTTTAGTTGTGTCTGATTCTTTGTGATCCCATGGACTGTAGCCCACCAGGCTCCTCTGTCCATGGGATTCTCTAGGCTCATGAATACTGAAGTGGGTTGCCATGCCTTTCTCTGGGGGATCTTCCAGACCTGGGGATCAAACCCATGTCTCTCGTGTCTCCTGCATTGGCAGGCAGGTTCTTTCCACTAGCACCACCCCAGAAGCCACCAAACGTCCTATTGTATCCAAATGAAAGTTTTGCTACTAGGGGACTTCTTTTTCATTATGTGGAGAAACTGTGTGAAACTTACTTCTTGTTTAAAAAATTCTGTCTTAAATTAATTGATTAGTGAAGTTAAACACTCCTACTCCCACCTCTGGCTCTGCGATATTTATTTGCTCTTTGCAAACTGTGGATAAGTCATTTTGTGTTTTCTGCTTACTTTTGATTCTTTAGTTAAACTTTTTGTTTAGAGTTAGCTGTCTATTCATATGTAGTAATAAGAAGTAAGACAGAGAGATTCCATGTAACCCTTATCTCAGTTTCCTGAGCAGCTCTGCGCATGTGTGTGTGTATTTACTTATTTTTCCAAACTGTTTCTCTGTTTTTCAGATTATATCATTTCTATTGCCCTATCTTCAAGCTCACTAATTCTTTCTTCTGTTCTATACATTTTGATGCTGAGTCCATGTACTGAGTTTTTATTCAAGTTTTCTATTTTCCCATTCTAAAATTTATATTTGGTTCTTCTTTACATCTTCTGTTTCTTTGCTGAGATTTTCTAATTCTTGCTAAGTCTTTCTAGGTTTTCATTTGTTTCAAACATGTTATCAATTGTTCCCTGAAACATTACATGATGGCTGATTTAAAACCCTTTGTCAGATAATTTTAACATCTCTGTGTAGGTGTCTATTTTTCCCACATTCCCACTGAGGTCTTCTTAGTTTTTTTGCAAGATGAGCAATTATTGATTGAAACCTGAACATTTAAGGTATTATGTTACAGACTCTTGGTCTTAGTTAGACCTTAGCTGGCATTCGTAGCGTCACTCTGTCCGAGGAAGGGAGCTCACCCTTGTTACGGCCCAGCAGGGTGGGAATCCCAGGTCCTTCATCCCCTCTGTTGACCCTCAAGGGTGGTGGGGCTCCTTCTTATTGCTGGGTGGGGGTAAAAGATTGACTCACCATGAGGTTTTTATGACACCTTTGCCTGGAAAGGGACCTTATCACAGCTTTCACATGGCCTCTGAGGTGGGGGACAGGGCAGCCTCATTACAGCGGATGCTGGTGAAGTCCTGACTCAGTGCCAGGCCTCCTATGATCCCCAGCATGGCGCCTTGTTACTACTTGTAGGTTACTTACTTGGTGCTGTGATATTGCCTTCCCATACAGTCTCCATAAAGTGGGGGCGGAGGACCTCATTGCTACCCATTACATGCCTCTTGTTGTTGTTGTTCAATTGCTGAGTTGGGTCTGACTTTTTGTGGTCCCATGGACTGCAGCTCACCAGGCTTCCTGTCCTTCACTATCTCCTGGAATTTGCTCAAACTCATGTCCATTGAGTCGGTGATGCTATCCAGCCATCTTATCCTCTGTCGTCTCCTTCTCCTCCTTCCCTCAGGCTTTCCAGCACCAGGGTCTTTCTAGTGAGTCAGCTCTTCACAGCAGGTGGCCAAATTATTGGAGCTTCAGCTTCAGCCTCAGTCCTTCCAGTAAATATGCAGGGTCTACTGGCAACTATGATTCACAACTGCTCCCTACTCTGCCTTTTCTGCCATAACCCTTGTGGAAGAGTGTGGACACCTTCTTATAGACCAAAGAAGATGGGCATCTAAGCTCCCTGCTTGGCCTTTGCTGGCATGGATGGAGTGGGCCAGAGCTTTATCTGTCAGTTTGACTAGAGGAGAGTATTAGGATCTAAAATTAATCTGCTTTGCTAGGCTGCTCTTTACATGGTCCTTTCATTAAGAAGGTGCTTCCCTGGTGGCTCAGATGCTAAAGAATCTGTCTGCAATGGAGGAGACCTGGGTTCAATACCTGGGTTGAGAAGATCCCCTGGAGCAGGGAATGGCTACCTCTCAAGTATTCTTTCCTGGAGAATCCCATGGACAAGGGATCCTGGTGGGCTACAGTCCATGTGGTTTCAAAGAGTTGAACACTACTGAGCAGTTAACACTTCATTAAGGAGAGTAGGCTTTTGGGGGCTTTTTTTTCTGTCTGCATCTATTGGTCTTTCCAGCTGAAGATGCCAGCTTCTTCAGCTCCAAGTCTTGGGTAGATATATGGGGAAAACCCAAGAAGCTCCTCACTCTCTCGTCATTCCTCAGGTACAAGGTCCCAGCTGGTCTGCCTCTTACCCTCCGTCTTTCAAAGTCTTGTTTGTTTTATCTGTAAATTCAGGGGCTTTAGTTGTACTTTTGGGATCAGGGAAAAATGTTCCCCAGAAGTGGAAGTTTCTCTCTGCCTCCTTTTCAAAAATAGTTTTATTGCTTTCCTTATAAACTTTTAACAAGTCAAATGTTAAGGATATCAACCTCCTGAATGTAAGAATCTTTTCCCATATGTGGTTGTCTGTATGCTTCTTTAAGACTTGTGCTATATTCACTTTAAAAATTCATATTGATGATAGTGGTGATGTTGATGATAGTGCACCAGAAAGTATTGGCTAAAATCAAGTGCTTGAACGTAATCACTGGCCACTTCACTCTTGGAGGAATTCGGTATCTTTATTTGAACCAAGATAGGAGTGACTTTATATGACCATAAGAACAGCATTTTTGTTGTTATTGTTGTAAATGAGGGTTGGGAGAATGGAAGGTGGCTCATATTTTGTGGTGAACACTCAAGCCATACCCCATATGGGTGAACATATATTAGCTGAAGTTTGAGACCTGTTGGCCTTTCTTTCTTATAAACAACAGGTAACTGAGAGCTATTATCACAGATGAACTCTTTACCATCCATTTGCTTATGTAAATAACAGGAAGGGTCTGTCTTTTGAGTTGTGAAGATTGTCCTGAATGAGAAAATAGCTGCTTTGCAGTGCTGTGGGAAAATGATAAATACTGATGGTGAAAGAGCAGAAAATGAAGGCCATTTCCCACTCATTTTTTCCCTTTGGATCAGAAACTACAAAAATGTAAATCAAACCTTGAAATGCTCCAGCAGAAACAGGAAAACAGGGACAAAGGCTGTTTGAGACATAACTAGTGAGTTTGAGGGGAGTGGGAGGTGGGGGTGAGATTTTCTGTCTCCAGAAAACAATATTGCTTTCATCAAAAGAAAGGAAAACTAAGTTATCTGGCTTCCTATGTCCTGAGGCTGAGTTTAATTAAGGCTAGAAAGGGCAGAGAGAAGTGATAAATAAAACAAAACCAAGATCTGTAGGAAACTGCCCTAGAGAAGTTAAAGGAGAGTGAGGTTGGTAATGATCATTACATGAGGGATGAGATATGTCAAGGGTAGAGGATGTCGTGTGAACAATATAATGAAGCACCATATGGGAGGAGATAGTAAAATTCAAACACCTTTTATAATAGCAGAACTAAGACGCAAGGTGCATGCCTGAGCACTGGTTATTTGTAGTCTGACAAAACGGATCTGTGATGTTTCCCTCTATCAACCTGAGGGATGAAAAAAGCGATACCTGCAAGGTGATGCTCTTGGCCTAGGGCCACTAAGTTTCATTGCAGACATGAGAGAGGAACACTGAGTGATGGATAATTTGTATGGTAAGGATCACATTTCAGGTGAACTTGGGGAAAGGTAATATGAGTAAAAACACAACAAAAAGCAATGGGAATGCCTGGAGCAATTGAAAATCCAAGTTCTCAAATGCAGGATGGCAAACTCAGGTTTGCCAGTTTTGGGTTGGGTGACTTAGGGCAAGTCACAACTTCACTATTCATCTGTCAGAGAGTGGGGGTAAGGTGCATGTACCTCATTTTAGGTATCGCTAAAAGGTTTAAATGAATTAATGTGTGTAAGGCACTTAAATGGGGTTTCTATGGTAGGCAGTTGATAAAGAATCTGCCTGCCATGCAGGAGACCTGGATTCTATCCCTGGGTCAGGAAGATCCCCTGGGGAAGGGAATGGCGACCCACTTCAGTATTCTTGCCTGGAGAATTCCATGGACAGAGGAGTCTGGTGGGCTATAGTCCATGGGGTCACAAAGAGTCGGACATGACTGAGTGACTAACACATACACAAGGCACTTAAATAATACCTGGCACACAGAGAATGTAACATATAAAAAAATTAAAAGCTATTGTGATGAAGATTATTTGCTCAAGTTACTGGGGTGTCTGGGGACTCAGTTTGAGATAGTATAAAAACAAAACTGTCACTGGGAAGCTCTGAACCAACTTGAAGAAGAGTCTAGAATCTAGGGAAATCAATATTAGCATCCAGTGGGGGATGGGAAAGATCAGGATCATAAATGGGTGGGCGAACCATGAGTCAGGGGTGGGCTAGAGAAGGCACAGAATCAGAGCCAGTCTGAGTCAAGATGGGGGTGGTCTGTAAACAGGGATTTGTGTCACCTTGTTTATTGCTACAAGCCCAGTGCTGAGAACAATACCTGATACATAGCTGGCCCTCCCTAAATACTTGTTGAGTAAATGCTTTAAGTGTTGAGTGGACAGTGGACATGCAGGTCTGGTATAAAGGAACAGAATCAAGATGGACAGAAGTTATAGGACAGCAACATCAAAGCCCATGATAATTCCCACAGCAAGGAGTCTGGGTTCTCTGGAGTATCCAGAATTAAAAAATCCTGAATTTGAGTAAGGAAAGCTGAGGAGCATCAATTAATGTCTTTCTCTTTCTCTCTCCCTCTTGCCTTTCCTCCCTCCTTTTGTATCTCTGTCTTTCCTCTGACAGTCTACTTTGATCTAAAGGAAGTGGTTAACATCTAATGTTTCCCTTTTCTGCGGATGGAGCAAGGAAAAAAATCAAGTGAGTTTAATGAACAGTTGAAAGATTTCAGTTAGGTCTAAAGAAGAATTTTTTACCAGCAAGGAGTGCTCAATTCTGAAATCTGTTAGTTACAGAGTCAAGTGGGGACTATCTTCTGGTCTAAGAGATCTCTGCTAGTAGCACAAATTCCCCATTCTTTAGAAAGCTCTGAGACCCTACATGAAAGAGAATGAACAAGGAAAACTCGTGAAGGGTCTCTGCCCAGGAGGACGTGGAAGAGAAGATGAACTTAAAGATGACTCGAAGATTTGCAGGCAGGCAAAATGAAATCGGGATGGGAGGGAAAGGGATGATGTCCGAAGACTAGGTCAAGCCTAAAGGATAAAGCAGAAAGTTTTCATTTTAATTGGATAACTATGTGACCGAAATATCTAACCCCTAAGGGAAATACAAGAATTAAAATATGTAAAGTAATTTTTAAAAGTGAATATCGCCTTTTACATTTTGTAGCTTTTATTTCCTTGTGCAGCTTGTGTGAAGGTGAAGTTACAGTTGTTGTCTTTTATAGTTTCCTAAGGTTGAAGACATGTTTCAATATTTCAGGATGTTTCCTATTAAGATTCAGGTGGTGAAAATACACTTTTGGTCCTTGTTGTGACACAAATCACTCATCCTATTTCACTTCTAAGAATCGTCTCATAACCAAGCTGTAAAATGAGAGAATAAACTGAAACATTCTGGGGGTGCGGGTAGAGGGAGCTGTTAAACTGGCTGACATTGAATGTAATCAACAGCAGTGGGGAAAGAGTAGTTCTTTTTTTCTGTTTTTAAGCTAGCGATTACCTGACACTGAATAGTCATACTGTTTGGAGATTCTGATACTGATCTGAAAGACCCATCTAATTTTGAACAAGTCACTTACCCATTGTGGTGTGATACTCAACTATAACATATGGGGCTTGGACAAAATATTTCCTGAGGTTTTTTTTTTTTTTTTTTTTGAGATTCTAAATATTTAAGTCAGGGTTAGCAAGCAAAGGATTGTGAACCAAATCCTGCCTCCTTACTGTTTTGTGGCTTCCCTGGTGGCACAGTGGTAAAGAATCAGCCTGCCAACGCAGGAGACCCGAGTTCAATCCCTGAGTCAGGAAGATCCCCTGGAGAAGGAAATAGTAACCCATTCCAGTATTCTTGGAATGGAAATCCTGAGAACAGAGGAGCATGGTGGGATATAGTCCATGGAGCTGAAAAAGAGTTGGGCGTGGCTTAGCGACTAAACAAAAACAAAACAAATTAAGAATGACATTTTTAAATGGTTGGGGGGGGATCAGTACAAGATTAATACTTTGCGATACATGAAAATCATATAAAATTCAAATTTCAGTGTTTATAAAGTTTTATTGCAACACAGCCAAGCTCATTCATTTATGAAGCTTTGTTCATGGCTGTTTTCACACCACAGTGGCACAGCTGAGTGCCGTGACAGAGACCCTATGGTCCTCAAAGTCTAATGTGTTGACTCTCTGATCTTTGCAGAAAAAGCTTTTCATCTCCTATCTGATTCTCAATCATTGAAAAGAATCAATCAGATCATCTCTGTTTGTTTGAACAGTAATTTTAATAGAACAGATAGTGTTTGGATAAAGTTTTTGTTAATTTTTTACTCTATTATTAAAGGGGAAAAATGTAGGTTTCCTCAAACAAAGCTGATAACTTTTTTGACATGAACCAATTTGTCTAAGTAATTTTTCCTCTCTTAACCTGATATGGGGAGTGTTAGCTGCATTCCAGGAAGAGTGGGGGCGGTAGGGGAATGTAATGTATGGACCTGAACTTTAAAGAGTCCATTCCTTCAAGGACTCCCTTGGTTACAAAATCTCAAACCTGAATTCTGGCTGCCCAAGTGGTTCAGTGGTAAAGTCACTGGTGGCCCCTGCCAATGCAGGAGATACAGGAGACTTGGTTTCAATCCTTGAGTTGGAAAGATCCCCTGGAGTGGGAAATGGCCACCCAGTATTCTTGTTTGGAAAATTCCATGGACAGAAGGAGACTGCCAGGTACAGTCCATGGCATCAGACATGACTGAGTATGCAAACAGTACCACGCACTACTAGAGACCTGAGTTCTGGGAAAAACTCTTGACTGGCTGAAGTGCAAATGAAATCAAACATTAGCAGACCTGGGGAAGTAACCTTTATTGAACTTCTACTTTGTGCCAGCCTCAGTGTTAGATATTTGCATACACAGTTTTATTTATTCTTTTTAATGACCTCATCTCCCAGGGGAGAGGGCCCGGGGCATGGAGAGTTTAGACAGCTGCTTGGTAGAAGAGGGTAGATTTCAGCCTGGATCTGTCTGACTTCAATGCTTATCTTCTTACAGTCAATTTAATATTTACAAAATCTCTCTTCTCAGTAAGGAAATTACCCAAGAATCAAAAATCCAGAAGACCTGCATTTACATCATAGACAAGTCCAAGAACCTCTGTCAGTCTCTATGGATATATCAAAACTCTATATATCTTCCAATCTCTGTTTTCAAGTGTCAGATCTCCTTTATGAGACATTGCTTGTTTTTCACACTCTCACTTCTGTTGTTGACCTCCTACCTGTCTTTAAGAGCTGACTCCCAGTGTGCAGAGCAAGTCAGGGGCCCTGATACCTTGCTGGCCATTAGCAAGTGCTACCTCCTCCATCCAGTTTGTTAGGAATGTTCCTGCACTGCCTGATTACATCTTCCTCTGAGACCCTAGCCTGTCCTTTTCTTAGACTCAAGATATTGCTATGGACCCTGCTGGACCTTTAACTTCTTAAGGTCAGAGATGATGTCTTAGGTTTTTGCGTCCCTGCAGCACTGAGTGTGGTGCCTTGTGAGGGCAATGAATGTTGGTGGTAAGAATTACACGGGAAAAAATTCTATTCTGGCAATTTATCTTGTTGCCTATATTCTGAGCACCTACTATATGCTGAAGCCAACAAGAACATATTGAATGAATACAGGGCTATTCATGCTTATTTCAGCAGGAAAGGGGTAGGTTTGAGATGAGATAAGACATTTCGGGATGACATTTTAAAAAATGGGCTTCCCTGATAGCTCAGTTGGTACAGAATCCACCTTCAATGCAGGAGACCCCACAAGTTTAGTTGATGTATAATATCATATAAGTTATAGGTATATAATACTGTGATTTACAAGTTTTAAAGGTTATACTCTATTGATAGCTAATACAAAACATTGACTATATTCCTCCTATTGTACAATATATCATTGTAGCTTATTTTATATCTAATAGGTTGTGCTTCTTAATTCCCTGCCCCTGTACTGCCCCTTCCTTCTTCCCTTTCCCTAGAATGGCAGTTTTTCTTCCTCTTTTATTATTATTTTCTTAAAATTTTTTTCAGGTGTACAGCAAAGAGATTCAGTTATACACATACATGTATCTAGCACTTTTTAAATTTATTCCCCATTTATATTATTACAGAATATTGAGCAGAGTTCCCTGTTCTATATGGTAGGTCCTTTTTGGTTATCTGTTCTAAATCTAGCAGTGTATGCATGTCAATCCTAATCTCCCAGTCTATCCCCTTGGCCTTCTGCTCGAGTAATCAAAGAGTCTGTTCTCTAAGTCTGTGAGTCTGTTTCTGTTTTGTAAATAAGTACATTTGTATCATTTAAAAAAAAATTCCACACATAAGAGACTTCACACAATTTTTGTCTTTCTCTGTTTGACTTAATTTACTTAGTATCATAATCTCCAGGTCCATCCATGTTGCTGCAAATGTCATAATTTCATTCTTTTTAATGGCCAACTAATAGTCCATTGTATAAATGTACCATTTCTTTATCCAAATAATTGTTCATGGACATTTAAGTTGCTTCTGTTCTTGGCTCTTGTAAACAGTGCTGCAATAAATATTGGGGTGTATGTATACTTTCAAATCAAGTATTTCTCCAGATATATGTCCAGGAGTGGGATTGCTGGTTCATATGATAGCTCTATTTTACTTTTTAAATAAAACTCTGTCTTTTTTTCCACAGTGGTTGTACCAATTTACATTCCCACCAGCAGTGTAGGAGAATTGCTCTTCCTCTACACCCTCTCTAACCTTCATTGTTTGTAGATTTTTTTTCTTTTTGATGATGGTCATTCTGACTGGTGTGAGGTGATATCTCATTGTAGTTTTGATTTGCATTTCTTTATTAATTAATCTTCTTATGTGCCTCTTTGCCATCAGTATATCTTCTTTGGAGAAATGCCTATTAAGGTCTTCTGCCAATTTTTTGATTGGGTTGTTTGTTTTTATGGTATTGAGCCATACGAGCTGTTTGTAAACTTTGGATACTAATCCTTTTTTGGTTGTATCATTTGCAAATATTTTCTCCCATTCTTTGGGTTGTCTTTTCATTTTCTTTATGGTTTCCTTTGCTGTGCAAAAGTTCTTGAGTTTAGTTAGGTCTCATTTGTCTATTTTCATTTTTATTTCTATTACTCTGGGGGAATGGATTAAAAATGGCATTGCTGCAATTTATGTCAGAGAGCATTCTGCCTATGCTGCTGCCGCTGCTGCTGCTGCTGCTAAGTCGCTTCAGTCGTGTCCGACTCTGTGCGACCCCATAGACAGCAGCCCACCGGGCTCCGCCGTCCCTGGGATTCTCCAGGCAAGAATACTGGAGTGGGTTGCCATTTCCTTCTCCAGTGCATGAAAGGGAAAAGTGAAAGTGAAGTCGCTCAGTCGTGTCCAACTCTCAGCGACCCCATGGACTGCAGCCCACCAGGATCCTCCGTCCATGGGATTTTCCAGGCAAGAGTACTGGAGTGGGGTGCCATTGCCTTCTCCGATTCTGCCTATGTTTTCCTCTAAAAGTTTTATAGTATCTGGTCTCAAGTTTAGGTCTTTAATCAAGTTTGAGTTTATTTTTGTGTGTGGTGTTAAAAGTGTTCCAATTTCTTTCTTTCTTTTTCTTTTAACATGCAGCTGTCCACTTGTTCCAGAACCACTTATTGAAGAAACTGTCTTTTTTCCATTGTTTAGTCTTGCCTTCTCTGTGGTAGATAATTGACTATAGGTGAGTGGATTCATTTCTGGGCTTTCTAGAAGCATTTTCCATTGATCTATATTTCTGTTTTTGTGCCAGTATCATATTAGTTTGATAACTGTAGCTTTGTAATATAGTCTGAGAAGTCAGGGAGACTGATTCCTCCTGTTCTGTTTTCCTTTATCAAAATTGCTTTGGCAGGGGGATCTTTTGTGTTTCCATACTAACTGTACATTATTATTGTTCTAGTTATGTGAAAAATGCCATTGGTAACTTGATAAGGATTGCATTGAATCTGTAGGTTGCTTTGGGTAGTATAGTCCAATCCAAGGTAGTATTGGTAGTACTGGTAGTACTGGTAGTATTGGTAGTATTCCTCCAATCCAAGAACATGATATATCTTTCCATCTGTTAGTGTCATCTTTGGTTTCTTTCATCAGCATCTTATAGCTTTCTGAATACAGATCTTTTGTCTCCTTAGACAGGTTTATTCCTAGGTATTTTATTCTTTTTGTTGCAATGGTGAATGGGACTGTTTTCTTAATTTCTCTATCTGAGTTTTCACTGTTAGTACATAGGAATGCAAGGGTCTTCTGTGCATTAATTTTGTATCATGCAACTTTAATAAATTCATTGATTAGCTCTAATAATTTTATTTAGGGTTTTCAATGTATAGGATCATGTTGTTTGAAAACAGTGACAGTTTTACTTCTTTTCCAATCTAGATTCATTTTATTTCATTTTATTTCTTTTTTCCCCCCTTATTGCCATGGTTAGGATTTCCAAAACTATGTTGAATAATAGTGGTGAGAGTGAGGATCCTTGTCTTCTTCCTGATTTTAGAGGAAATTCTTTCAGTTTTTCATTGTTGAGAATAACATTTGCTGTGGGTTTGTTGTACATGGTCTTTATTCTGTTGGGGTAGGTTCCTTCCTTGCCCATTTTCTGGAGTCTTTTTTTTTTTTTAATCATAAATGGATGCTGAATTTTGTCAAAAGACTTTTCTGCATCTATTGAGGTGATCATATGGTTTTTATCTTTCTATTTGCAAATATGGTGTATCACATTGATTGATTTGTGTACATTGAAGAATCATTGCATCCCCAGGATAAATCCCACTTGATCATGGTGTATAATCCTTTTAATGTACTGTTGGGTTCAGATTGCTAGTATTTGTTGAGGATTTTTGCATCTATGTTTATTAGTGATATTGGATTTCTTTCCTTTTTTTTGGTAGTATCTTTATCTAGTTTTGGTATCAGGGTGATGATGGCTTCATAAAATGAATTTGGAAGTATTCTTTCCTCTTCAATTTTTTGGAATAGTTTTAGAAGGAACTATTTAGAAGTTAACTCTTCTCTAAATGTTTGATAGACTTCACCTATGAAGCCATCTGGTCTTGGACTTTTGTTTGTTGGGAGTTTTAAAATCACGCATTCAATTTCAATTCTTGTGATTTGTTTATTCATATTTTCTATTTCTTCCTGGTTTGGTCTGGGGAGACTGTACCTCTATAAGAATTTGTCCATTTCTTCCAGGTTGTCCATTTTATTGGCATATAGTTGCTTGTAGTCTCTTATGATTCTTTGTATTTCTATGGTGTTGGTTATAACTTCTCCTTTTTCACTTCTAATTTTATTGAGCCCATTCCTTTTCGTCCGTGATGAGTCTAGCTAAAGGTTTATCAATTTTGTTTATCTTCTCAAAGAACCGCTTTTAGTTTCTTTTCTGTTGTTTCCTCATTTCTATTTCATTTATTTCTGCTCTGATGTTTATGATTTCTTTCCTTCTTCTAACTTTGGGTTTTGTTTGTTCTTCTTTCTCTGGTTGCATTTGGTGTAAGATTATGTTGTTTATTTGTAAATTTTATTGAGGAAAGATTATATTGCTATAAACTTCCCTCTTAGAACTGCTTTTGCTGCATCCCATAGGTTTTAGATCATTGTGCCTCCATTTTCATTTGTCTACAGGTAATTTTGTTTCCTCTTTGATTTCTTCAGTGATCCATTAGTTACTTAGTAGCATATTGTTTGGCACCTACGTGTTTGTGGTTTTTATATATTTTTTCCTGGTAGTTTATTTCTAATCTCATAGTATTGTGGTTAAATAAATGCTCGATATGACTTCAATTTTCTTAAATATACCAAGGCTTTCTTTGTGACCCAGCATGTATTCAAGTCTGGAGAATGTTCTATGTGCACTTGAGAAGAATGTATCCTCCTGCTTTTGGATGGACTATTTTATAAATGTCATTTCAGTCCACCTGGTCTAAGTGTCAGCTAAGGCTTACGTTTCCATATTGATTTTCTGTCTAGATGAGCCTATCCACTAATAAAAGTGGGATGTTAAAATCCCTCACTATTATTGGGTTATTATTGATTTTTCCCTTTATGGACATTAGTATTTGCCTTATATATTGAAGTGCTCCTATGTTGGATGCATAAATATTTTCAATTATTATATCTTCTTGGATTGATCCCTTGATCATTATGTATTGTCCTTCTTTGTTTCTTATAAGTATTTATTTTAAAGTCTATTTTGTCTGATATGAGTATGCTTCTCCAACTTTCCTTTGATTTCTATTTTCATGGAATACCTTTTTCCATTCTCTCAATTTCAGTCTGTATGTGTCCCTAGGTCTGGTTGAGTCTGTTGTAGACAGCATATATATGGGTTTTGTTTTTATATCCATTCAGCCAGACTATGTCTTTTGGTTGCAGCATTTAATCCACTTGTCTATAAGGTAATTATTGATACATATGTTTTTAATTGCCATTTTGTAAACTGTTTTGGATTTGTTTCTGTAGGTCTTTTTTGCTTCCCTTCCTCTTTTGTTCTCTTCTTTTGTGATTTGATGACTATGTTTAGAATTGTGTTTCAATTCCTTTTTTTTTCCATGTGTGTCTGTCTATTGTAGATTTTCAGTTTGTGATTATCATGAGGTTTTGATATAGCAGTCTATATACAAACTAGATTGGTTTAAGTTGCTGGTCTTTTAATTTCAAATGCATTTCCATTATTCTACGCTTGTGTTCTTCCCTTCTCAAAATTGCTGGTTTTGATATCAAATTTTGTGTGGATGATTTTGTACCTTTACTATGTTTGCCTTTACTGATGAACTTTTCCATTCTTAATTTTTCTTGTTTCTAGTAGTGGCCTTTTCTCTTCTACTTAGAGAATTTCCTTTAGCATGTGTTGCAAAGCTGGTCTGGTGGTGCTGAATTCAATTTGATTGTTTGAAAATCTTTGATTTCCCCATCAAACCTGAATGAGAGCCTTACTGAGTAGTGTTCTTGATTGTAGGCTCTTCCCTTTCATCACTTTAAATATATCATTCTACCCCCTTCTGGCCTGCAGAGTTTCTGCTGAGAAATCAGCTAATAATCTTAGGGGAGTTCCCTTGTATGTTATTTGTTTCATTTCCCTTGTTGTTTTTAATATTTTTCTTTGTCTTTAATTTTTGTCAATTCTATTACTATGTATCTTGGCACACTCCTCCTTGGGTTTATCCTGCCTATGACTCTTTGCACCTCCTGGATTGGGTGACTGTTTTCTTTCCCACGTTAGGGAAGTTTTCAGCTATTATCTCTTCAAATATTTTCTCAGGTCTTCTCTCCTCTCTTCTCCTCATGGGACCCTTATAATGCAAACATTGATATGTTTAATGTTGTCCCAGAAGTCTTTTAAACTGTCTTCATTTCTTTTCATTTTTTTTTTCTTTATTCTCTTTCTTAGCAGTGATTACCACCATTCTGTCTTCCAGGTCACTTATCTGTTCTTCTGCCTCAGTTATTCTACTATTGAGTCCTTCTAGTATATTTTTCACTTCAGATATTGTATTGTTCATCTCTGCCTGTCCTTCATTTCTTCTAGGTCTTTGTTAAACATTTACTGTATCTTCTCAATCCTTGCCTCCGTTCTTTTTCCAAGATCCTGGATCACCTTCACTACCATTGTTCTGAATTCTTTTTCCAGAAGGTTGCCTATCTCCATTTCACTTAGTTGTTCTTCTGGGGTTTTATCTTGTTCCTTCATCTGAGACGTATTACTCTGCCATTTCATTTTGTCTAATTTTCTGTGATTGCAGTTTCTGTTCTGCTATCTTATGGGGCTTGAGGCTCTCTAAGAGGCTTGTTCAGGCTTCCTAATGAAAGGGACTAGTGGTAGGTAGAGTTGGTTCTTTTCCCTCTGTGGGCAGGGCCACGCTTTGTAAGATTTTAAGCTGCATGGCTGCTGATGGGTGGGGCTGTGTTCCCTTCCTGTCAGTTGTTTGTCCTGAGGTGACACAGCACAGAAGACTAGAGGCTGTTTGGTGGTGCTAATAGTAGCCTCCAGGAGGGCTCATGCCAATGAGTACTTCCCAGAACTTCTGCTGCCAATGTCTTCGTCCCCACAGTGAGCCACAGCCACCCTCTACCTACACAGGAGACCCTCCAATACCAGCAGGTAAGTCTGTCCCAGACTCTCATGGGGTCACTGCTTTTTTTCCTCTGGATATTGGTGGGCATGAGACTTTGTGTTCACCCTCAAAAGGTAGAGCTTGTTTCCCCCCAAGTCCTGTGTAATTCCTGTGACCAAACTCCACTGTCCTTCAAAACCAGGTTCTCTGGTGGGGGGCGAGGGGGCTTCTCCTTCCATTCCCTTAGGCTGGGAAACCTGATGTGAGGCTCAGAACTTTTACTCCAGTGGGGAAACTTTTGAAGTATAATTATTTTCCAGTTTGTGGGTTGCCCTCTTAGTGGGTGTGGGATTTGATATCATTGTGATTGCATCCCTCCTACCATCTTATTGTGGCTTCTTCTTTGTCTTTGGATGTAGGGTATCTTTGTTGGTAGATTCCAGTGTTTTATTTGTTGTCGTTGTTGATGATTGTTTAGCAGTTAGTTGTGATTTTGGTGTTCACCTAAGAAGGGGTGAGCACATGTCCTTCTACTCCACTGTCTAGACTGATTACCTTCCCCAAAATGGCATTTTAAAAAGAGATTCTTCAGTTCACTGAGAAGAAAGCCTCTCTGTTATCTTGGTGGGTCTTCTTAGTATGCTCTCTCCCTTTTGACCAGAACTGATAGAGGTACTACACATCACTCAGTCAGTGCCAACTTTCCAAATACTGCACTTATCACTCATCCAAGCACCAGGAATATTCAAGGAGTCACAGCACGGTGGTGAAGAATATGAGCTCTGGAGTTAATAGATTTGTGTTTTCAGTTCCAATTCTGTCAGTTACAAGCTGTGTAATCTTGGGCATGTACTTAAGTTCTCAGTTTCCTTACTTGTAAAACTGAAGTAATATTAGCACTTATCCCACTTACTAGCACTTGTCTTGAGTATAGGATGAGAAAATGTACCTAAAGCACTAATATGACAGCAATAATACTTATGCTGCTAAGGTAATAGGAGAGTTACCCAATCATGATTGCTTTTTGGTGACGGGAGTGCTTGTCCACTCAACTGTTGATGTTTTAATTTACTCTATAAGTGTCTAGTGTAGACATGTGGGAGGGAAGAGATACAGGAGAAAATTTGAGGAGTCTTTTTTCTTTTTTTTGCTCTCTGCCTTCCTTGATGACATTTTGCTCTTACATCGTGAGTATCTTTTATTTGTTTAAAGAAACAAATCCTTTGTTGCACTGGGGATAGTTGTTTCCAGCATCCATCTGCATCAGCCTGTGGCAGTGCTGGGTGGATGTACCGCATGTTTATGAGCATAACATGCAGCCCAGGCCTCTGTTACACTTGTGAATCCTGATCCCCACCCCACACGCACGGTGGTGTGTGGTTGGTTTGAGGGTTCCTGTTCTCCTCAGCTGGTGTCTAGGCATAGAGGAATAATGCAGACCAACTTAAATATTTACTATGTGCCAGACATTATTCTAAGCACTTTGTAGGTATTAATTCTCACAACCCTGCCCATTTTAGAGGTAAGGAAATTGATGGAGAAAAGTTAAGTAACCTGCCCAGTATTATACAGCTGGCAAAACCAAGAATTAAATCTGAACCATCCAGTTTCAGAACCCAAGATGAGACAAGCTGAGTGGCTTGGTGTTTTTCAGTTACCAAGAGTGCATTCCAAAATCTCTGAAAAAATGCTCAGCTTCAATGAATACTTGTGACAGAGGTGTTGTCATTCAGATACCCAGCTTTGTTTTCTTAGGGAAAAAAATCCAACTACGAAAGGATTATACTTGGAGTCCTCTGAAAACCAACTTGAAGGCTATGATTGTCCTTTAGAAGTGAAGACCTTTTTCGCCTTGTGCTCATGGAGACTTTATTTCTGTGTGTGGAGAGTGGTGGTGGTGGGGAGTTGGAGGTAGGAAGTTGGATGATCTGTGAAAATAAGTGGATTTTCTCTGATGCTTAATCCACTAATTATGCAGGGTAAAATTGGATCATGCTTGTAATTTAGTTTTTACTATTTGCATTAAGAAATGTTGTTGGCAGAGTTGTGAACAGGGAAAGGGAGAAGGACATTGCAAATCATTACTTAATGTGAACAGAGCAAATGGTAATTTTTTGGGGGGTGGGAGTTGAGCGAGGTGTTGCATTTAGGCTGCTCTATGTAGCTAATGGAGCTGAGCAGTGATGGCTAAAGTGGCAGCAGATAATATTAAGGAAACTAATGTGGAAAGGAATTTGACTATAAGTCATAGTGACTACTCTGTTTGCATACAGGATGAGGAGTAAAATGCAATGCATGGATTCTTCTTCATCAAGTTTAAAGGAACTGTCACCCCCAAATTGGCTCTAATGATTGAAATTTCAGGAAGCTGATAAATTTTTGGATGAAAAACATAGGGCTGGTCAGCACTTGGACCTTTCTTTAAGTTTGCTCAGAGCCCATGGCTACCATCTTATCTTTTGTGTGTAATAATAGTGCTCATCTCTGTCATGGGATGACTTTTATGCAAACATCTTGAAGCTACTTGGGGATTTACCTCAATCCAGTCTTCATGGTTTACCAAACACCATCAAATGCTAACATTCTGAGGAAAGTATCAGAAAGGTGAATTTCTTCTGATGCAGAAAAGAGAAAGACCCAGAATGAAAGTAGCCCTGGGTGGAATGTATGTGGGGAAAGGAAAATTTTGTAGAAAGTTTTTATGGTGTTGGCTGGGATTGTCTCTGCTGAGTACTTTTGCTCACGTCTCTCTCCCTCACTCTCTGTCTGTCCATGTCTATTATTTCTTACTAGAAATGACAAAATTGTCTTTCAGAAGGAGGCCTACTTCAAAGCCTGTGGTTCAATTTGGGGCCCAGTTGGCACCATTCTCCACTTGGGAAAGTCTGTTTCTGATGCCTACCCACTGGGTAGGTTCCATCCCATCTCCCAGTTGTGAGAATGAGAAATGGTTCCAAACGTTGCCAAATACCCCCAGAGGGAACACTGCCCTTGTTTGAGAACCACTGGTACAGCCCATCTTTTCCACTCACTGTGTTAAGCTCACCGAGGGAGGATGGAAATTGAGGAGGAAAGACGAAGTCTAGTCCATGTGGAATTTCCCCCCATGACTTGCCAAGCCTTCCTTAGAATTGGCGGTTTCCCAGATGTTTATTCAGAAGCTGATTTTTTGGTTCTTTCTCTGGGAAAGTGTTGCCTATGGTAAGTCTTTCTACGTTTAACCTTTTGAGGACCTGCCAGAATGTTTCCCAAAGCACCTGCATTGTTTAATGTAGGGTTTGCAAATGCAATTTCTTGTGACTCCCTTCTCCTATTGCCTCTTCTTTCAGAACTTGTCTTAATTATCTCCTCCTCTAGGTGGTCTTCATTGGTGATCCAGTGGTTGGGAATCTGCCTTGTGATGTAGTAGATGTGGGTTCAATTCCTGGTCTGAGAACTAGGATTCCACAGGCCTCAGGGCAACTAAGCAAAAAAACTTCTAAGTGTGGGCACTCTAGAGTCTGTGCTCTGCAACAAGAGAAGCCCATGCCACAGTGAAGAGCCTGAATGCCCCATCGAAGACCCAGTGCAGCCAAAAAATAAAGTGAAGGCTTCTTAAAAACAAATAGTAAAACATTAAAATTTTTTAAAATATCACTTTCTCAGGGCACCTTAGCTCACCTTCAAGACTAACTTAGGTCTCTTTATTATATGGCTATCACAATAAAATTTTTGATGTGCAAATAATTCATTCACTTTTGTGTAAATGTTTTATTAACTTAGAGACTCTTAGTGCCTCAGTTTATCCATTCATGTTTTTATTTGTAAAACGGGGGTAATGCTGTCTAAATTACATGTGAGAATACTAAAGTTAAAATATCTAGCATCTCAAAGCATAGTAGGCCTGAAAATGGTGGTTACTGTTCTAATATTTTCTATATGGAATATAATATCAGAAACTTGATTGCACATTCAATAAGCATGAACCAAACATAACTGGTTTTCCCACAGGTTTTTAAAAAATTCATAGCTAGTAGATACTTGCTTTATACCAGCAAACAGATGACTGAGTTATAGGAGAAAATAAGAGAAAGATATAAATAGAGAAAATTTTATTTGTTAATTTATTTGAATTGGGAAATGGCTAATATTTGATTTTAGAAGGAAAAACCTTGGTTTAGCTCAAGGAACCCCAGGACTGGGTAGGGCATATTTTATGAGCCATAATTCTTAACAACATATGCAATTTTTGTTTGTTTGTTTGATTTTGGTTCTTTGACACATCCATTAGTCCCTCAGATTCCTGAAGAGCCAATCCTCACATTTGATTTTGCTTTTTTCTCCCCAGAAGCTTGGCCAAAGCCAAAACCAATTCCCCAGCATGGTAGTGACACTTTCCAGCTGAGAATTGGGCTTCCTGATCTGTTTCCCAGCAGCTCCCCAAGGCTGACCCTGCTGAGGAGAAACCACAGAGAATCGTTTGGAGGTGAAGGTTGGCAGTATCTCACCTCCTGCCCACATTTGCAGCTGTAGTTTAAGTGTCACACTACAGGAAGTGCTAGTGTTACTAGAGATTACAGGGGAAAATGTAATCTTGGGGACCAGTAATGGATGCAGTGATTGTTCACAGCCCTTTGTCACCTGGAGAATGAGGAGATGGGATCTTGTAGTCACAGTTGAGGGAAAGCAGATCAGGGCTTTGAGGATACCTCCCACTGCTAGATTCTAAGGCTTTCCTAAGTCAAATGCTGGGAAAGTACAGAACAAGATGGAGAAAGTACTCCCTTCTTTCAGGGGGCTACCAGAGGAGACGTACAATTTACTAGAAACTGTCCTTAAGAATCTCCCAGGTTGATGCGTCTTTCCTCTTCTGGCATCATTCTCTTCTTTGTCTTCCAAGGCTTCTACCAATTGCCCTGGGGATGCTGGGGACCCCAGGCTCCCTGCTGGTCCCTGACCTGTGCTGGATGCTGTTGGTGCCTACCCAGATGCCTGATGGACATTCATTCTGTGCTGTGAGGAGTGGCTGTTGACTACCTTTCCTGTCTCCCTTTCAGCCAATGGGAACTTTCCTGATAGAAGGTGGCCGCCTGCTATCCCATCCTCTGCTCCCATCTTACCTCCGGCTGGAACCAACCTTGAATTATACTGAAGCTCATCACTAGTTGAGACCACATCTTTACTCTTGTTCCCCTGTCTTAGACTGCTTCCTTCTCTCTTCTCCCAGAAGCATTCTTTCATAAACCACTTGAGTAAGAATCCCCATCTCAGGCTAGGCTTCTGGGGAAGCCAAGATAGTGCCCCTGCTCAAGCCTCCCTCCTGTTTTCTCTTCAGTTAGGACCCGGCTCTCCTTCAAACTTCCAGTCTCTACTAGGTGACAATGGGTCATGTTAATAATTGATCATAAATAAATCTGCTTAGTGTATTTGTAGGCTAATGTGTTACACTTTCATGATAACATGATACCTTACCACCAAGAATTTATTTCTAGGACTTTAAGTAGCATCCTGGTGGGCCAACACCAATGGAATTGTTAGAGTATGCATGACTGTGCCTGCAGGGAGGAGAAGGAAGGGATGCTTCTGGTCAGAGGGGCTCTTCAACATCTATTCCAGAAAGACATTCTGAATCACCCTCATCATCTACAAAGGACTGACTATATGTGTCCATCCAGATTCAAATGCTAAAATTTTAATCCACAGTGTGATGGCATTTGGAGGTGGGAACTTTGGGAGATAGTGAAGTCATGAGGGTGGAGCCCTCATTAATGGTGTTAGTAACCTTATGTAAAGGATCTCAGAGAATTCTCTCTACCCTCCATCAACTGAGGTTATAAGAAGTCGGCAGTCTGCAACTCGGAAGAGAGTCTTCAGCAGAACCCGACTATGCTGGCACCCTGATCTTGGACTTCCAGCCTCCAGAACTATGAGGAATTAGTTTCTGTTGTTTATAATACACCTAGTCTATGTGGTACTTTGTTATAGTAGTCCTAACTGACCAAGACACCATCCCCGTCCACCAGAGAACTGAACTCTCCTGCCTTGATCTGATGAGTACCTTTTAACTGCACTCATCATATTGCATGACAGCTATTTGTTTTCCTGGTTCTCTCTCCTAATATACTGGGAGTGACTGGAGAGCAGGGGCCTTGTCCTGTTCATCTCTATATCCTCAGTGCTCAGCAGAGTTCCTGGAACTATGTGTGAACTCAGTAATGCATGTGACCTATAGAAGTCCACCTCCTCCTCAACTTTCATATATATTGGGACCTGGGCACAAATGATGTTTTGGGTGGGATAAAATGCTTACAATATTAATCTAATGTTTTTCTTTCTGGTGTTTTTCAGATTGTGAGACTGCAAAAATGATACCCCAGGCTGAGAAAAGAGAGAGAGGTGGTGAGAAATAGGAAGCTGGTGGGTCTCTGAAATGGATTTGAGGAAGATGATGATCAGGGCGGAACTCAAGATTGACTTATGAGATCCAAGACAACGTTTAGTGCACAGCTCAACTCTGGACTAACACTTTTATTTACTTTGTGCTATGGATTAAAAGTGAAAACTCTGGGCAAATGAACCATTGATCAACAATGGATGTAGGAGTCATGGAGATGCAGGCTAAGGAAAGCCTGGGGCCTGGGGTGTGGCTCCTGAAATTTCAAGGATCCAGTGGAGAAGGGTTGTAATATACTAGTTGTCAATGAGGACAGAAGAAAAGTGATACGTGATCCTGTGTCCTGGGCTTTTTCTGTTCCAAGCACACCACCCATGAACATCTGATAAGCATAACAGGGAGGCCTAGACTTTTAAAAACATCAACCAGAGGATCTCTGACAAAGAGGTATCCCCAGGTGCTGTTGCGGTGGCGGGGTTGAAACTGCTGTGGCTGTGCAAACTGAAAACTCTGCCAAATACTCACTTGCCTCGAGTCAGAAAGGCAGCCTGGAAAACTTCACTTGATAAATCTAATCATTTCTTTTCCCCTGGATATTCTTGGGCAGACTCAAGACTGCTTGGAGAAAAGGATATCCATACATAGAGATAAATACCCATATTCAGACTTGAATGCATACAGATGAATACTCTAATGCAGACATAAATATACAGACATTATCAGTTACTGAATACTTACAGTTTGGGGGGTCCTATATATGATTTCACATATATTATCTCATTTTTTCTCCCCTTAACAACAAAACATGGATGATATTAATGTATTTTTACACAGAGGAAATTGAAGCAAAGAGTGATGAAATAATTTGTCCAGGGTCTCAAAGCTACAAAGAAATAGGATCTTTCTATATGATTGTGCATAATCAATACCAACTGCTCTCTAGGTAGTTATGGGAGATGGATTTATTTGAATAATCATCCCCTGCTCCTTAACCTTCATTATTCAACTCATTTTAGTCCTTTTATCAATGATATTGGCACAAACCATATGGGAATGATCCTAATGCAGTTGTATGAAACAGAGAGACAGTAGTTCTCGAGAAATTTTGCACATGTGTGTTTATGTGTGTGTGCATACGTGCAGGCATGTGTGCATGCTCAGTTGCTCAGTCGTGTTCAACTCTTTGTGACCCCATGAACTGTGGCCCGCCAGACCTCTTCTGTCCATGGGATTTTCCAGGCAAGAATACTGGAGTGGGTCACCATTTCCTACTCCAGGGGATCTTCCTGACTCAGGGATGGAACCTGCATCTCCTGCTTCTCCTGCATTGCCAGGCGTAGTCTTTACCACTGAGCCACCTGGTAAGCCCACATACATGCATATGTACACACATATACAGGTTAACATGTTGTGTTTCATACACGCAGAAATAGAAGCCCAGAGAAGAAAGTGACCTGTGCAAGGGTTCACATACCAAGTCTAGAGGGACCCTGTTGTGTTTCTGCCAGAGAGATGGAGAGATGGAGTTGTCAGTTTCCAGTTTAGCCGAGAACTGAGAGGCTGCCCAATGAGAGGGCACTTCTCAACTTCTGAATCTGACCGCAGCATGACTTTTCAGAGCATCAGATATCCCTGCCTTAAGATGAAGGCATGGATATTCTTTCCTAAGCCAAATTGAAATGGATTTTTGGATTATCTCCTATTGTTCAGAAAGATTCTCTTTGCACTGGTGGCATTGAAGTTCCTTGGCTTCCCAGACCCCTGAGTCTCCTCTGGGAGTGTGTTTGAGATTGTTCCATTAGCAGTCTTTCCATCCCTGACCAGGCAGGTCCATGGTCTGACCTGTCCCTTCACCAGGCCTGTGCCAGGCCCTAAGGTCCAGACATGACCCCCTTACTGCCCTCAGTACATCAACCTAGTCCTTAATTCTCTCATAAGGATGAAACTTGGAGGCATTTATATATATTTTTGTTACATAAATTTGTAAAAATAAAAAATATTAGAAATAAAAATATAACAAACACCCATGTACCTTCCACCCAGAAGTATTATTTTTTAAGAAATAAATCATTGCAAGCATAATTAAAGTTCCTCTGTATCCCTTCTGGCTCCCATATTCTCCCAGAGGCAAGCACGATGGCAACAATTAAAACTATTCTGCAGGTATTTCATATTTTTATGATATATTCATATTTATATAAAATACTATCAACTTAAAAGACAGAAACTCATATGTATATGAATGAAGTTTTATATTCTATGTAAATATTATAAATTACATATAATTATATAAAATTATATTTATACACTGTATAAACTTTAAGTTTTAATATTATAATAATTACTTTAATTAAACATTAAATTATATATTTGTATAAACATAAACTAGCATTTATTACTATATATAAAAGCTGTATGTACATTAAATTTTATACTGTATATAGTTTATATAAATTAAAATTTACAAAATTGGTATAAACTCTTCATATCATGGAATAACTTGCTTTTTCATTTAACACTGTATTTTCATTTCCATCTATTTTGATGCATGTGTGTCCCTTCATTCTTTTGAACTGCTGTGGAATATTCCATTAAAGAAATATGCTTCAATTAATTTATGATTGTCCTATGGTTTGCACTGTTTGAAATTTCTCAAAGTTGCAAACATTGCTTCCACCCACATTCTTGAGGATGTCTCCTTGTGCACACACATGAATGGTCTTAGGAGGGATACCTGGATGCAGAATTGATGGGTACTGTCAGGTTGTTCTCCAAAGAGGTGTGCTTGTCCCATCCCCACATGCCAGAAGGATATGAAGCTCCTACCTTCCACATCTTTGCCAACAGCAGATCTTGTGAGCCTTGAGCTTCATTGCCAATTGGGTGGGTGTGCACTGGTTTCTCACTGGTGCTATCAGAGAGGAAAAAATTTTTCACTACCCTTCTGGGTCTTTTGGATAGTCTAAGAATTAAATCAACATAAGATAGATTAACAGGAAAAAAAATCAAACAAAGTTTAATAACATGTTAACATGGGAGAGACCAAGGAAACTGGAGCTGAGTAACTTGCCAAAATGGATGAAGCTCTGAACTTAAACACCATCTTTAGCTAAAGACTAAAGAGGAAGTTGAGGGTAGGTCACTGGGGCTTCAAAGGGGAGGAAGGCAAGTCACACGGAGATGGAAAAGCAAATGTTTGGTAAACAAAGGTTTGCTGGGCCTGCAGATACAATGGGACACAGAATGGACTCTGATCTCTAGGCCCTGTTACCCCATCACATCTCACCCATATTTCTTGCAGATTTTTTTTGGTGATATCTGTATTGCGGAAACAGGCCCTCTATCTAAACTTTTTAGGCAATCAGGGGAAGGTGAAGTTTCTCCCGGAGTCTTTTGGGCCTGGATGGTTTTCAGTTTTAAATAATTTGCACACCAAAGAGACATTTTGGGGTGGCAAGTTGTGCTCCCCTGTAGTGCTGCATTCATGTCTTCCTGACTGCACATGACCTTGACAGTCTTTTCACATATCTGTGTCTGTGAAATGCTTTTTTACAATTTGTCTATTTTTTCTCTTGGGTAGTTAATTTGTAGGATTTCTTTTTTTTTATACTTGGGATTGTAATCTTTTGTTAGCTTTGAATATTAACAACACTTTTTCTGGTTTGTGACTTTGAATTTTATTATGTCTTTTATTATGTAAAAATATTAAAATCTGATGCCAAATTTACCAGCTATCATTCTGATGATATATATTTTGCATGTCTTGTTGAAGAAATCCTTTACCTACCTCTCACTATTGACATAGTTTCATTGGTAATATGACATTTGTGAGCATATATGAAAGGTAAGGAGGAGAGAGCATGGCAACCCACTCGAATATTCTTGCCTGGAGAATCCCAGGGACGAAGGAGCCTGGTGGGCTGCCGTCTATGGGGTCGCACAGAGTCGGACATGACTAAAGCGACTGAGCAGCAGCAGCAGCAGCAGCAGCAGCAACATGAGAGGTAAGGGGCTTCCCTGGTGGCTTGGCGGTAAAGAATCTGCCTGCAATGCAGGAGACGCAGGAAATGCAGGTTCAATCCCTGAGTTAGGAAGATTCTCTGGAGGAGGGCATGGCAACCCACTCCAGTATTCTTGCTATGGGAAAACTGCATGGACAGAGGAGCCTGACAGGCTATAGTCCGTGGGGTTACAAAGGGTTGGATGGACTGAAGTGACTGAGCATGCACGCACACATGAGAGGTGAGAAGGGCTTTTCGTTTGCTTCCTAAATTCTTAATTACAATAGCAACCCAATGGTTAGGCAAGTTCAGGTTTGCTCTAATGATTTCAGATTATTTTCTAGGGTATATTGCAGTGTTTCAAGGTACGAGTTCTAGGGTGAGAATGTTTGTGTTTGGATCACTTACTTTGGGCATGTTACTTAAACTCACTCTGAGGATGATACCATAGTGTCTACCTTTGAGGGTTGTTGTGGAAATTAAATTAGTACAAGTGGCTTAGATTGTAAAGAATCTGGTTGCAATGTGGAAGACACTGGATTGATCCCTGGGTTGAGAAGATCCCCTGGAGAAGGAAATGGCTACCCATTCCAGCATTCTTGCTGGAAAATCCCATGAACAGAGGAGTCTGGCAGGCTACAGTCCATGGGGTCGTAAAGAGTTGGACACAGCTGAGCAACACTTTGGAACAGTTTCTGGTACATTGTGAGAGCCAACTCTTATCTACTACTATCGTTAGCATTATTTTCTCATTATGCTTCCTAGTTTCCTTCTGGGCTGGATTTCTAGGGGCTACCTGAGACACTAGATCTACATTCTTTCCATACTTTCCTGTGTCTAGACTGATAACACCTTGGTCTGCTTGGCCACGTGTCACCTTAGGGGACTAATCCACTGAGCTGTTAAGAACTAAAAATGCTAATGGCCTAATCATTCCTTCTCGTACCCCGATTTGCTAGTACCAGACAGTTCATCTCATATAGTTTTCAGAAGAAATAGAGAATTAAAGCTTTCAAGGTTCAAGTATTATCTGAGTTCACATTGAGTCATCATCCTTTCAAATCTCCAAAATGAGGCATGTATTGACAAAGGTGATTTGCCAGGACTTCATAATGTGTATTTATTGCGGTTGTTGGCCCAGTGCCTCTTTCCCTTCTGATTTTGTCTCCTTTTATCCCTCTGTTTCTCAAGCAAGCTGCCAATCAAAGCATCATCTCTTTCTCACCTACAGGGATGGAGATGTTACTCAAATTAAACTATCCTTCCGACTAAACTAATTTTTCTAGGAGTTGGACATGCAACCCAGGTGGACAAATTAGAGAACTTTCCTGGATTGTACTTGAGCAACTGGAGAAAAGCCCTTTCTTGCCTGGTGGCAAATTTGTTGAGTAGATGGCAAGGTAAATGAGTTGTGAGATGCTGTCCAAACTGTTGTATTATGAACCCTAGATTTGTTTCTAGGGCTTTTCTTCCAGATTTTTCATCTCACATATCTGCTTGCCTGGAAAGGCCTAGGAGAGAAGAGGAAGCTGGTCTCATAGAAGTGATTAAAAGAGTCAGACAGGATTCTGTGTGTGTGTGTGTGTGAGGTGGTATCTGAGTTTTATTCAATGGAGCTGGATTTGGAACAGGACTGGAGAGGTATTCAGATGTTCAGATACCATGATTTCCAAATCCAGGTTGTTAGCTTCCTATTTTGATTCTGTGAGCTTCTGCAGTACCTTTATAATCTCCTTTTATCTTTAAGCCAGATCTGGTTAGATTTCTGCCACTTGAAAGTGCAAGAGTTCTATTTACCAAAAGCATAAATAAGAGGTATAATGAAAAGATTGATTACTTTTCTATCACCTATGAGTCTAGATCCTGCTTTTGCCATTTACTAGTTACGTGGCTTTTACTTATGACTCAATTTCTTTATCTGTAAATGGTAGAAGATAAATACTCTGTAGGGTTGCATGAATTTAATAAGACAATGTATATAAAGGGTTTGTTATAGCTTTTTGCTTCAGGTTTAACTGCAGATAGCTTAATAAAAGAACTTTATGGGCTTCCCTGGTGGCTCAGGTGGTAAAGAATCCACCTGCAATGTGGGAGACCTGGGTTGGATCTCACAGTTGGGAAGATGCCCTGGAGGAGGGCATGGCAACCCACTCCAGTACTCTTGCCTAGAGAATCCCCATAGACAGACAACTCTGGATGGAGGGCTGCAGTCCATGGGGTTGCAAAGAGTCAGACATGACTGAATGACTAAGCACATAGTTTTTGCACATAGTAGGCACTAATATTTTAGCTACTATTATTATGGTTTTTATTACTACTTACTACTACTACTATTGCACTAAATAAACTGATTATTCAAGTCTTGCCTGCCAGGCATCTCTATAAGGTCATTAACCTTTTCTTTGGATCTATGTGCGTGAAAAAAAATAGATAAAATGTATAAAAAGTAATATTGATTACTTTGCCCATGCAGAGCATTTTATAAAGGGGAAAGGAAGAGGGTCAGTCAGGTTACTGATAAGAAGTAGAAAGTGTAGACAGAAGGTTTAACTGAAGATAGCTTAATAAAATAACTTTATGGGCAAGTGAGTGAGATTAAGGGGATTGACATGAAATGGTGATAAGCTCAAGGAATGGCATCAAAACTAGTATAAGGCCACCTAATGCAAAGACTTGACTCATTGGGAAAAACCCTGATGCTGGGAAAGATTGAGGGCAGGAGGACAAGGGGGCAACAGAGGATGAAATGGTTGGAAGGCATCATCAACTCAATGGACATGAGTTTGAGTAAACTCAGCGAGGTAATGAAGGACAGGCAAGCCTGGCACGCTGCAGTTTGTGGGGTAGTCAAGAGTCAGACATGACTGAGTGACTGAACCACAACAACAACTGTTGGGAAGAGTGGAGGAGCAGCTCTGGGCTTGGCATCCAGGAGCAGGTGCTGAAACTCAGTGGCTGCACCGACCGGATGTGGGGGCACCCACCTCCACCCCAGGGAGGGAGAGGGGAGGCAGGGGGCTACCACCAGCAGAGCTGCTGGCATCCAGGTACCGCCACCACACAACTGCCTCTCCACACCGCGGGGCTGCTGACTATCACGGCTGTGGATATAGAAAAACCCAATATCTCCATAACTCTGCAACCAGAAAAAAAAAGTCTGCCTCCCTTTTGCCTTCCATATATCACACATGTGAATTCAGAACCCTAGCACACTAGGTCTGGTTTTTTTTTTGAACTTATTGTTAGGTAGTTAGAATAGGAAACAGGAGTCCAAAATGGCAGTGGCTAAAAGACAAGGAAGGGAAAAGCCCGCGAAAATAGAACAAAGGAAGGTCAAAGGCAAGTCCGAGGACTGGAGTGAGAACTTCAGGTAGAACAGCACTCCTGGCTAAGTCCAATTTGCATAGGGTAGGCCCAGGGGGAGGAAAAAACATATAAAAAGAGGATCCAAAGCTCTGTCTCTCTCTCTCTCTTTCTCTCGCTCTCTTTTTTTCTCTCTCTCTCCCGACGGTCGGCATGCCCTCATGCTTCGAGGATGGATTTTCCTGCTATTATCTAAATAAAAGAGCTGTAACACTGAGCTGTAACACTGATTCGTCTAAGAGCTAGAACACGGTCTGTCCAAGACCCGAGAGCCGTGACCCTCAGAGGGCTCTAATGTCCGTTACTCCAAATCTTTGTTGTGATGAGACAGAACTGAGGAGCATACACTCGCGTGACACTATCAAGGGACAGCTTAGGGAGCAGTGGTTGGAGAAGTGAATAACTCAGTAGAAGCCTAGTATCTGGAGAGGTAAAGTGCTCAAGAAATATAGTGGGCACACACAAGCTCCATGGACTCAGTTTCTTTTCGGGTGTCCAATCCGGCAGTAGCCACTGGCTGTCTCTGGGAATTTGCTCTCATTTAGATAGTGGGAGGAGTTTATTCCCTGCATCAGGGAATAAACGAATAAATGGGGAAGAGCATGAGTTTCTCTTATACTACCATACATTTATTTATTCCAGAGTTTCTCATCTTTGTCCCCATTAGCATTTTGCATCATACCTGTCTTTGTTGTGGGAGGCTGTCCTGTGCACTCTGGCATATTGAGCAGTGTCCCTGACCTCTGTTCACTAGATGACAGTTACATCTCTCCCTTCCCAGGTGTGACTACCCAAAATATTTCCAGATATTGCCAAATATCCCTCACGGGGCAAAATTGAACATCACAAATGTATACAATCTTTATACATATGATATTTGAGCAATTGTCATCACTGAGAAGAAAGGGAAGAAGACAGTTAACATCAGTGAAGCATCTGCTCCATTCCAGGCGTGGTGTTTTATTTTGTTTATTTTATTTTTGGCCGCACTGGGTCTTTGTTGCTGTGTGCAGGTTTTCTCTAGTTGCAGAGAACCAGAATCTAGCTGTGGTTCATGGGCTTCTCATTGCAGTGGCTTCTCTTGTTGTGGAGCATGGGCTCTAGGGCTTCAGTAGTTGCAGCATGTGGGCTCAGTACTTGTGGTGCATGGGCTTAGTTGCCCTGAGGCATATTGGATCTTCCTGGACCAGGGATTGATCGAACAAGTGTCTCCTGCATTGCAAGGCGGATTCTTTTCTTTTTAGCTTTTAATTTTGTTTTGGGGTATAGCTGATTAACAATGTTGTGGTAGTTTCAAGTGAACCGAGAAGGGACTCAGCCATACATATATGTGTATCCATTCTGCAAGGTGGATTCTTAACCACTGGAACCCTAAGAAAGCCCCCAGGCATGGTGTTAGATGCCACCTAAGCCTTGTATGCTTTAAGGCACTGTGTTCTTGACCCAGAATGGCCTAGAGAGGAAGGCCGTCTAGGGTTCAAATCCTGCCACTCCCATTCTCCTCCCACCCCCACCCCGAGGATCTGCCTGGCCTTGGGTGAATTCATCTCTGCAAACTTACATTTTTTTCCCCCTCTGTAAAGGAGAGCTAAACTTTCAGGGTGGCTGCAAGGATTAACAGAGGTGAATCATGGCAAGTGTTAATCAGTGATTCTTATGCAAAATTTGCCCATGGAGGGGGGCAAGTGCTCTTTAGTTTTCCTCCAACACAACAGTTCCAGTCTGTGGTCAGTGACTGGCCATGCTGCCACTGCTGATCCTTCTCCCCCTGTCTTACTTATGCAGAGACTGTGGACCAGCAAAGAAGGGCTATGTCTTTAAGGACAAAGGAGAAAGTGAATAATGCAAAAAGCCTGGCACTTCTAAGTAGCTGGGTTTTCTTTTTCTTGACAGGGCTGCTGACAGGCCTGTTAGCAACACAGAGCCTAATTACTTGCCAGGAGTAAAAGAAAATGTGTCATTTCATTGTTCTGGCTTTTCCCGGTGCAATAAATCACAGCCATGGGACCCTGGCTTCATTTGATTTAATAAAGATTTTAAAGAAAGAAAAATTTTTCCTTGTTTTTATTGAGAAGGGCTGGTCATTTGTGTCTGTCTCATCTGGGGCTCTTGGTTGGTGTGACCTACCCACAATAAAAGCCACTCTGGGTACTTCTGAGCTTAGCTGTCTGCATCTGTGCTTGCCCACACACCCTCCTGTTTCTCTATTGAACCGAGAGGTCTCTGCTCCCTTCATTGTAGGTACCCAATCCCTCCAAGAAGTACATTAACTTCAGATACTCAAAATGAGACTCTCTTCATGTTGATGGTCATTTGGCCATTTGTCTTTGCTTCTCTACCTCTAAACCTCACTCTGTCCTCTGAAATAATCTTGCAGTGGTCTGCTGGTCCCCACCTGACTGTGGGTAACAGATCTGTCTGCTCCCCCACGTCGTCCACTCTTCCTTATATGAGATCTACACTTTCTGGATCCCCCACTAGACCTCCGCAGCAGGTAAGAGGTATCAGACAATTTGAGTGAAGCAAAAAAACAGAATGGGATAATGAAAAATCGGGTAGATTTTGCTTATTTTATGAAAGCTCTCAGTTAAGAACATCTGTGCAAATAGGACCTCTCCTCTTGCTCTGGCTAATATTCATATTTATCTTATTTCTGGAAGACCTGGCTCCTTCTTTTCTGATTTTTTTTAAATTGCTATTTCAATTGCTATTCAATTCATTTCAGGTGAAACCCACCTGAAATGAAACCTCTGAAAAAAGGCAGGTGAAAACACATAACGGCAATGTTTAAAGAGTTAGAGTTTTCAGGTACAAGGATGAAAGTGAAGGATCGGCTTGATGGCCTGGTGCTATGTAACCAAATAGGCAGTTTGAAGAGGGGTGTGCCAGGGGTGAACACTCTGACCCATTTCCCTTCAGTATGACTTACCTTCCAGAGAACAACAGAATGCCAGAACCAGACAATGCCTTTGAGATCAGATTACAACTTCTTCTACCCAGGACAGTGAGCACCATTAGATGGTTAGCCCAAGGGCATCCATTTACCCGGTTAAGTGAAGGGGGCTGGAACCCAAGCATCAGCTCTCAGTCCTTTTGAGTTTGCATAGCAAAGAATGGGAGGTGTCTTTGCCAGTAAGACAATGTTTTCTTTGTTTTGAAACGGATGTGTGATTCTCCTTTGTATCTGTTTGTACTACAGTAGGAGACAGTCAGTGTCTTCTCCCCATTCCACCAAAATGGAGTTTCCATACAATGATACTGCTTTTGATCTGCCCTCTGTGTGGCTGAAAGTCAAAGAGCAGGTAAATCCTTTTTGAGAAATAATTTTATTTATTATTTATTTATTTTTGGCTGTACTGGGTCTGCGTTGCTGCATACGGGCTTTCTCTAGTTGTGGTGGTGGGGGGGCGACACTTTGTTGTAGTGTGCGGGCTTTTCACTCTAGTAGCTTCTCTTGTTGTGGTTACATGGGGTTTAGGATAAAGGGCTTCAGTAGTTAGAGCTCCCAGTCTCTAGAGCACAGGCTCAGTAGATGTGGCACATGGACTAGGTGCCACGAGGCATATGAGATCTTCCCAGACCAGGAATTGAACCCATGTCTCCTGCATTGGCAGGAGAATTCTTTACCACTGAGCCAGTAGGGAAGCCCACAGATAAATTCTTTTCTCATCCTGGGTCCCAGTGCCTTACGGCTTGTGGGAGAGCTAACCTCAAGTGTGAGCTTGGACCCTATTATGCTTCTATGAAACCTTAATACTGCTCCCTGATACCCAATATCACATCTCTCTTTTATATATTCCCATCTTCTCACTCCTAGTCTTTCATGGACAATGCCTTAATGCTCTGAAGTCTTCTGTCTGCTCTGGCTAACCAGCCAGGTTTGAAATCATCTCATAAATTAATTCATTCTAGAGATGTTGATGACTGGTAATTGTTTTTTCACTTTTGCTCATTTTTACTTTTGCATTTCAGCAGGGGAATTTCTAGTATTAATACTATGAAGCTTTGATAGCAGAGTTCTCAACTGTGGCTACACATTAGAATTAGCCATAGAGGTTTATCACACTCTTGGAGATGGGGGTCCTCATCTTCAGGTATTCTAATGAAATTTGTCCTGAAGGGCCTGGGGAAATAGTAATTTTTTAAAAGCTCATCAGGTGATTCCGAAGTATAATTATTATTGAAAACCCTTGCCTAAATATGAAGGATGACATACCCAAAGGATTACAAATTGTAATAACTATCAGGAAGATTTGCTGCAGTGAACTTCTCAGTCTTCTCCAAGACCAAGCACACAGCTCTTTCTACTGCATCTCTGTGCTCTGTGTGGGGTCCAAGGAAGTCTCAGAAAAGTGGAGTGAACAGCAGTTGATCAAGGAGCCAAGGAAATTACCTGGGAGAGAACATTTTCAGTCAGTTTGGTCCAGTTTAGTCTTAATAAGGATGTTTGCGCGCACGCGCGTGTGTGTGCGCATGCGCGTGCGCGCTCAGTCACTCAGTTCTGACATTTTTGCTTTTGTTCCTTGTGATTTTGGTGTCATATCCAAAAACTCATTGCTAAGACCAATGTCAAGGGATTTTCCCTTGTGCTTTTTATTAGGAGTTTTACGCATTCAGGTCTTGTGCTTATGGCCTTAAACCATTTTGAGTTAATTTTTGTGAGTGGTGTAATATAGATTTATCCAAATTCATTCTTTTGCCTATGGATATCTAGTTTTTCCAATACTGTTTATTGATGAGACTCTCCTTTCCTCACTGGGTACTATTGGCTTCCTTATCCTTATCAAATATTAGCTGACCATATGTGCTAGGGTTTATTTCTGGGCTTTCAGTTCTGTCCCATTGTTTTGTGTCTGTTTTTATGCAGGTACTATATCATTTTAATTACTGTAGATTTTTAATATAGTTTGAAGTCAGGAAGCATGCCTTCAACTTTGTGCTTTCTCAAGATTGCTTTTTAAGATTGTTTTGTCTATTTCTGTGAAAAATGCCATTGAAATCTTGATAAAGATTGATTTAAATATATAGATAAGTAGGTAGAATGGATATTTTAGCAATAGTAACTCTCCTGGTCCATAATACGAGATATTTTTCCATTTATTTGTGTCTTCTTCAATTTCTTTCATCAATGTTATAGTTTTCAGTATATAGATCTTTCAGTTCAGTTCAGTCTCTCAGTCGTGTCCAACTCTTTGTGACCCCATGAACTGCAGCATGCCAGGCCTCCCTGTCCATCACCAACTCCCAGAGTTTACCCAAACCCATGTCCATCAGGTCGGTGATGCCATCCAGCCATCTCATCCTCTGTCGTCCCCTTCTCCTCCCGCCCCCAATCCTACCCAGCATCAGGGTCTTTTCCAATGAGTCAGCTCTTCGCAATGGGTGGCCAAAGTATTGGAGTTTCAGCTTCAACATCAGTCCTTCCAATGAACACCCAGGATTGATCTCATTTAGGATGGACTAGTTGGATCTCCTTGCAGTCCAAGGGACTCTCAAGAGTCTTCTCCAACACCACAGCTCAAAAGCATCAATTCTTCAGTGCTCAGCTTTCTTTTTAGTCCAACTCTCACATCCATACATGACTACTGGAAAAACCATAGCCTTGACTAGACGGACTTTTGTTGGCAAAGTAATGTCTCTGCTTTTAAATATGCTATCTAGGTTGGTCATAACCTTCCTTCCAAGGAGTAAGCGTCTTTTAATTTCATGGCTGCAATCACCATCAGCAGTGATTTTGGAGCCCAGAAAAATAAAGTCTGACACTGTTTCCACTGTTTCCCCATCTATTTCCCATGAAGTGATGGGACCAGATGCCATGATCTTAGTTTTGTGAACGTTGAGCTTTAAGCCAACTTCTTCAGTCTCCTCTTTCACTTTCATCAAGAGGCTCTTTAGTTCTTCTTCACTTTCTGCCATAGATCTTTAACTTTGGATAAATTGTTCTTGAGTATTTTGTTGTTTCTATTATTTTTAATGGGATTGTTTTCTTTATTTCTTTTTCAGGTCGTTGATTTTAGTGTACAGAAATATGACTGATTTTTGTATGTTACTTTCTTATCCTGAAATTTCACAGAATTCATTTATTATGTCTAACAATTTTTGGAGGAATCTTTAGGATTTTGTATGTATAAGATCATGTCATCAGCAAACAAACAATTTCACTTTTTCCTTTCCATATTAGATGTATTTTATTCCTTTTTCTTGTCTAATTACTCTAATTAGGACTTTCAGTACTATGTTAAATAAGAATGGTAAGAGTACTAACCATGGTACTACTTGGGTTCTTATGAAGAAAGCTTTCAACCTTTCACCCTTGAGTGTGACGTAAGCTGTGAGCTGGTCATATGTGGCCTTTATTATGTTGAGGGATAGTCCTTCTATATTCAATATTTTGAGAGTTTTTATCAGGAAAAGATGTTAAATTTTGCATCTTTTGAGATGATTATATGGTTTTTGCCTTAGATTTTATTAACATGTCTTATCATATTTGTTGATATGCATATATTAAACCATCCTTGTGTCTCAGGGATAAATCCCACTTGACTATGGTGTATGATCCCCTTCATGTGCTGATGAATTTAGTTTACTAGTATTTTGTTTAGGTTTTTTACATTTATGTCCGTCAGGGGTACTGTCTTATAGCTTTCTTTTCTTGTAGTGTCCTTATCTGGCTTTAGTATCAGGGTAATTGTAAAATGTATTTGGAAATGTTGCTTCCTCTTCATTTTTCTAGAAGAGTTTGAGAAGAATTGGCATTAACTCTTTAAATGTTTGGTAGAATTCACAAGTGAAGCCAGCTGGTTCTGGAATTTTCTTTGTTGGGACTTTTTGTTTACCAATTCAAAATACTTATTTGTTTGTTCAAACTTTCTATTTCTTTATAAATCATACTTGATAGGATGTTTATTCCCAGGGATTTATTAATTTTTTCTAGGTTGTGTAATAGTTGGCTTATAATTGTTCATTTGTTGTTGTTTAGTCACTCAATCGTGTCTGACTCTTTGCGACCCCATGGACTGTAGCAGGTCAGTCTTCCCTGCCCTTCACCATCTCCAGGAGCTTGCTCAAAATAATTGTTCACAGTCATGTCTTAAGGTTCTTTGTATTTTGTGGTATTAATTGTAAGGTTTCCTCTTTAATTTATAATTTTATTTGAGATGTTTCTTTTTTATTTTCTTATTAAATCTGTCAATTTTATCTTTTCAAAACACCAACTCAACTTCTTGATCTTTTCTATTTTTATGATCTCTGTTTCATTTATTTCTGCTCTGATTTTTTTAAATCTCCTTCCTTCTGCTAATTTTTTGCTTAGTTCTTGTTTTTCTAATTTTTTAATGTGTAAAGTTAGGTTGTTTATTTGAGATTTTTCTTTTTTCTTAATGTAGGCATTTAGTACTGCAAACTTCCCTCTGAGTACTGCTTTTGCTGTATACCTTAAGTTTTGGCATGCAGTGTTTCCATTTGTGTTTGTTTCAATATATATTTTTTTCTTTTTTGATTTCTTCTTTGACCCATTGGTTGTTCAAGAGTTTGTTGTCTAGTTCCCATGTATTTGTGAATTTTTCAGTTTTCTTTCTATTGTGATTTCTGGTTTCAAACTATTTTGTTCTGAAAAAAATACTTGTTATTTCTTTATAATTTTTTATTTTATTTTATTTATTTTTGGCTGTGATGGGTCTTCATTGCTGTGTGGGCTTTTCTCTAGTTGTGGCACGTGAAGGCTATGCTTCATTGTGGTGCACGGGCTTCTCATTGCGGTAGCTTCTTTCATTCAGAGCACAGGCTCTAGGCATGTGGGCTTTAGTCATTATGGCTTGTGGGCTCTAGAGCATGGGCTCAGTAGTTGTGGCACACAGGCCAAATTTCTCTGAGACATGTGGAATCCTCCCAGAGCAGGGATTGGACCTGTGTCCTGTGCATTGGCAGACAGATTCTTATCCACTGTACAACCAGGGAAGTCAAAAAATACTTGTTATAATCTCAGTCTTTTAAATTTTTCTGAGACTCATTTTATGAACTAATATATGATTTATCTTGAAGAATGTTCTATGTTTGCTGAGAAGAATGTATTCTGCTGCTTTTGGATGGAATGTTTTGTATATGACTGTTAGGTTCATTTGGTCAAAACATAGTTCAAGTCCAATGTTTTCTTATTGATTTTCTGTCTGCATGATTTATCCACTGTTGAAAGTGGATTTTGAATTTTCCTGTTTGTATTGTATTGTTGCCAACTTCTCCCTTCAGATCTGTTCAGTTCAGTTCAGTTGCTCAGTCGTGTCTAACTCTTTGCAATCCCATGAACCGCAGCAAGCAAGGCCTCCTTGTCCATCACCAACTCCCGGAGTCTACCTAAACCCATGTCCATCGAGTCGGTGATGCCATCCAGCCATCTCATCCTCTGTCATCCCCTTCTCCTCCTGCCCCCAATCCTTCCCAGCATCAGGGTCTTTTCTAGTGAGTCAACTCTTCACATGAGGTAGCCAAAGTATTGGAGTTTCAGCTTCAACATCAGTCCTTCCAATGAACACCCAGGACTGATTTCCTTTAGGATGGACTGGTTGGATCTCCTTGCAGTCCAAGGGACTCTCAAGAGTCTTCTCCAACACCACAGTTCAAAAGCATCAATTCTTCGGCACTCAGCTTTCTTCACTGTCCAACTCCCACATCCATACATGACTACTGGAAAAAAACCATAGCCTTGACTAGACGGACCTTTGTTGGCAAAGTAATGTCTCTGCTTTTAAATATGCTATCTAGGTTGGTCATAACTTTCCTTCTAAGAAGTAAGCGTCTTTTAATTTCATGGCTGCAATCATCATTAGCAGTGATTTTGGAGCCCCCCAAAATAAAGTCTGACACTGTTTTCACTGTTTCCCCATCTATTTCCCAGGAAGTGATGGAACCAGATGCCATGATCTTAGTTTTCTGAATGTTGAGCTTTAAGCCAACTTCTTCAGTCTCCTCTTTCACTTTCATCAAGAGGCTCTTTAGTTCTTCTTCACTTTCTGCCATAAGGGTGGTGTCATCTGCACATCTGCGGTTATTGATATTTCTCCCGGCAATCTTGATTCCAGCTTGTGTTTCTTCAGCCCAGCATTTCTCATGATGTACTCTGCATATAAGTTAAATAAGCAGGGTGACAATATACAGCCTTGACATACTCCTTTTCCTATTTGGAACCAGTCTGTTGTTCCATGTCCAGTTCTAACTGTTGCTTCCTGACAGATCTGTTAGTATTCACTTATTATGTTTAGCTGCTGCAATGTTGAGTGCATGTATAATTATAGCTGTTATATCCTCTTAAGGAATTGACTGCTTTATCATTATATAATGATCTTCTTTGTCTTGTTTCAGTTTTTGATAGAGCATATATTTTTTTCTGACATAAATATAGTTACTCTTTTTTTTCTTTTAATTTACATGTGTGTGGAGTATCTTTGTCTCCCTCTTCACTTTGAACCTGTATATGTCCTTGAAGCTGAAGTGAGTCTCTTGTTAGCAGTATATAATCATGCTTTTTCATAATTTTATTTTTTTTAATTTAAGTATAGTCGATTTACAATGTTGTATTAGTACTGCATGTACATCAAAGTGATTCAGTTATACACACACATATTCTTTTTCAATATAGTTGTGTCTTTAAAAAATTCAGATAGCCATTCTATGCCTTTTGATTGAAATTTTCAATCCATTTTCATTGAAGTAGTTATTTACAGTTAAGGGCTTTCCCTACTGATAAACTACTTTTCTGGATGTTTTGTGGTTTTTTTTCTTTTTGTTCTTTTGTTATTTCCCTTTCTGATTTGGTGATTTTCCTTAGTAGTATACTTTGATTGCGTTCTCTACCTTTTGTGTATGTATTACTGTCTATTTTGTTTTGTGTATATATTGTTGACTATTTTGTTTAGGTTTTTGTTTTGAGGTTACCCTGAGGCTTACTTGAATCATCTTGTAACAGTCTACTTTGAGCTGATAACTTAACTTTGATCACACACACTGTGCTTTTATTCTCCTTTCACTCATATTTATGCTTTTTTCTATCTTACTTTACGTTTTTTTATATTGTGTATACTTTAGCAAATTGTTGTAGCTGTACCTGTCTTTAATACTTTTGTCCTTCAGCCTTTATACTAGTGTTAAATGGTTCAGTTCAGTTCAATCGCTCAGTTGTGTCTGACTGTTTGCAATCCCATGAATCACAGCACGCCAGGCCTCCCTGTCCATCACCAACTCCCAGAGTTTACCCAAACTCATGTCCATCGAGTTGGTGATGCCATCCAACCATCTCATCCTCTGTCATCCCTTTCTCCTCCTGCCCCCAATCCTTCCCAGCGTCAGGGTCTTTTCCAATGAGTCAAATCTTCGCATGAGGTGGCCAAAGTATCGGAGTTTCACCGTCAACATCAGTCCTTCCAATAAACAAGCAGGACTTATCTCCTTTAGGATGGACTGGTTGGATCTTCTTGCAGTCCGAGGGACTCTCAAGAGTCTTCTCCAACATCACAGTTCAAAAGCATCAATTGTTTGATGCTCAGCTTTCTTCACAGTCCAACTCTCACACCAATACATGACTACTGAAAAACCATAGCCTTGACAAGATGGAGCTTGGTTGGCAAAGTAATGTCTCTACTTTTTAATATGCTGTCTAGGTTGGCCATAACTTTCCTTCCAAGGAGTAAGTGTCTTAATTTCATGGCTGCAATGACCATCTGCAGTTATTTGGAGCTCCCAAAAATAAAGTCTGACTTTCCACTGTTTCTCCATCTATTTCCCATGAAGTGATGGGACCAGATGCCATGATCTTAGTTTTCTGAATGTTCAGCTTTAAGCCAAGTTTTTCACTCTCCTCTCTCACTTTCATCAAAAGGCTTTTTAGTTCTTCTTCGCTTTCTGCCATAAGGGTGGTGTCATCTGCATGTCTGAGGTTATTGCAATCTTCATTCCAGTTTGTGCTTCCTCCAGCCCAGTGTTTCTCATGATGTACTCTGCATGTAAGTTAAATAAGCAGGGTGACGATATACAGCCTTGATGTACTCCTTTTCCTATTTGGAACCAGTGTGTTGTTCCATGCTCAGTTCTAATTGTTGCTTCCTGACCTGCATATAGGTTTCTCAAGAGCCAGGTCAGGTGGTCTGGTATTCCCATCTCTTGAAGAATTTTCCACAGTTTACTGTGATCCAGAGAGTCAAAGGCTTTGGCATAGTCAATAAAGCAGAAATAAATGTTATTCTGGAATTTTTTGCTTTTTCAACGATCCAGCAGATGTTGCAATTTGATCTCTTGTTCCTCTGCCTTTTCTAAAACCCGCTTGAACATCTGGAAGTTCACAGTTCAGGTATTGCTGAAGCCTGACTTGGAGAATTTTGAGCATTACTTTACTAGCGTGTGAGATGTGTGCAATTGTGCGGTAGTTTGAGCATTCTTTGGCCTTGCCTTTCTTTGGGATTGGGATGAAAACTGACCTTTTCCAGTCCTGTGGCCACTGCTGAGTTTTCCAGATTTGCTGGCATATTGAGTACAGCACTTTCACAGCATCATCTTTCAGGATTTGAAATAGCTCTACTGGAATTCCATCACCTCCACTAGCTTTGTTCGTAGTGATGCTTCCTAAGGCCCACTTGACATCACATTCTGGATGTCTGGCTCTAGGTGAATGATCACACCATCGTGATTATCTGGGTCGTGAAGATCTTTTTTATACACTTCTTCTGTGTATTCTTGCCACCTCTTCTCAATATCTTCTGCTTCTGTTAGGTCCATACCAGTTCTGTCCTTTATCAAGCCCATCTTTGCATGAAATGTTCCCTTGGTATCTAATTTTCTTGAAGAGGTCTCTAGTCTTTCCCATTCTGTTGTTTTCCTCTATTTCTTTGCATTGATCACTGAGAAAGGCTTTCTTATCTCTCCTTGCTATTCTTTGGAACTCTGCATTCAAATGGGAATACCTTTCCTTTTCTCGTTTGCTTTTGGCTTCTCTTCTTTTCACAGCTATTTGTAAGGCCTCCTCAGATAGCCATTTTGCTTTTTTGCATTTCTTTTCCATGGGGATTTTCTTGATCCCTGTCTCCTGTACAATGTCATGAACCTCTGTCCATAGTTCATCAGGCACTCTATCAGATCTAGCCCCTTAAATCTATTTGTCACTTCCACTGTATAATCATAAGGGATTTGATTTAGGTCATACCTGAATGGTCTAGTGGTTTTCCCTACTTTCTTCAATTTAAGTCTGAATTTGGCAATAAGGAGTTCATGATCTGAGCCACAGTCAGCTCCCAGTCTTGTTTTTGCTGACTGTATAGAACTTCTCCATCTTTGGCTGCGAAGAATGTAATCAATCCGATTTCGGTGTTGATCATCTGGTGATGTCCATGTGTACAGTCTTGTGTTGTTGGAAGAGGGTGTTTGCTATGACCAGTGTGTTCTCTTGGCAATGGTTGATAACCTGTATATTACAGTATTATAGAGTATTCTGAAGTTGACTGTGTACTTGCCTTTACCAGTGTGTTGTTTACTCATAAGATTTTATGTTAGTAAGTAGTCTTTTAGTTTGAAAAAGTCCTTTAAGCATTTCCTGTAAGGGAGGTTTAATAGTGATAAACTTTTTGGCTTTAATTTGTTTTAAACAGTCTGTATCTCATCTTTATTTCTGAAGGACAGCTTTGATGGGACAGTACTCTTGGCTGGCAGTTTTTTTCTTTCAACACTTTGAATTTATTACTTCATTGTCTCCTGCTCTGAATGGTCTGTGCTGAGAAATCTAATGACAGCCCTACAGGATTTACTTGTGTGAGAGTTTTTTTCCTTGCTGCTTTAAAATATTTCTGTCTGTCTTCATTTTAAAAAAAATTATAAAGTGCCATGGGTAAGATGGTTTTGGATCAAAATTTTGGGATGACTTATTAGCTTTATAAACTTGGATACCCAAAACTCTCTCCAGGTTTAGGAAGATCTCAGTTGGTATTTCTTTAAATAAACTTTCCAGCCCTTTCTCCCTCTCTTCTCTTTCCAGGACTCCAATGATGCTTTGTTTCTTTTCATCGTGACACATAAGCCCTGTTGGCTTTTTTCATTCCTTTTCATTCTTGTTCTTATGATTGGTAATTTGAAAAGATATGTCTTTGAGCTCACTGATTCTTTCTCTGCTTAGTTTGATCTACTGTTAAGGCTCATTCTTGAACTCTTCGGTTTAGTCATTATATTCTGAAGCACCAAAATTTCTTTTGATTCTTTTTTATGTTTTCTATCTCTCTGTTGAATGTCTCATTTTATTTTCCAGAGCAGTATTGACATATATGCAGTACCATGTGTAAAATAGATAGCTATAGTGGGAAGATGCTGTATAACACAGGCAGCTCAACTCTGTGCTTTATGATGACCTAGAGGAGTGGGATGAGGAGGTAGGAGGGAGGCTCAAGAAGAAGGGGATATATGTATACTTATAGTTGATTCACATTATTGTTCAGCTGAAACTAACACAACATTGTAAAGCAATTATACTCAAATTAATAAAGGAGTTTGTCTTCTCTTGTAGTTCTCTGAGCTTCTTTAAAACAGTGACTTTGAATACTTAATTGGATAAGTCCTGTATCTTCTTATCTTTGGGACCAGTTACTGGAGGTTTAGGGTCTTCCCCAGTGGCCCAGTGGTAAAGGATCCGTCTGCAATGCAGGAGACACAGGAGTTTTGGGTTCAATCCCTGCACTCGGAAGATCACCTGGAGAAGGAAATGGCAACCCACTCCAGTATTTTTGCCTGGGGAATCCCGTAGACAGAGAAGCTCGGTGGGCTGCAGTCCTTGGGGTCATAAAGAGATGTGACTGAGCAACTGAGCATACACACACACACTAGAGGTTTACTGTGCTCCTTATCTCTCCCTGCTTCTTCATTCCCTATAGCACATTTGAAGAAGCAGTCACTTTTCCCAGACTTTATGGACTAACTTTGGAAAGGGATGACTTTCATCTGTGGGTGGTTACATGTTAGAGCATGGTGTGTTACTGGGTCTAGTGGCACACGGTGCCAAGCGTGGAGGTGTATGGTGACTCTGGGACTGGGGGCCCCTGGGGATTCACAGCTTCCACAACTGCGTAATCCTTGGTGAGTGCTGCAGGGGTGTTCACAGAGGCTGCAAGGGCTGTTGGGTTCTTCAACTGTACCTTCAGTCTAGTGACTAGGGACAAGGACAAGCAGCAGTAGTGATCAGAGCTGGTGGTGTGTACACATTTGGCTATAGGTACCAGCTGCAGATGCCTGTGTCATAGCAGGGTCTGGTTGCAAACACACATATAGTGGTGGGGCCAGGGAAGTTAGCAAGGTTGGGGTCAACAGCAGGAGCACTGGCCGTGTGAGGGTTCTGGCTGTCAGCATGTACTCCTGGGGCAACTGGGTCTTGCTATGAGCACACAGAGGTGGAGGCTGCTGACAGATATCAGGCTGGTAGGATGTAAGTATACAGCCAGAGTGTCTAACCCTGATAGCTCGCGTAATGTTGGGTGTTAGTCATGGGGGTCTAAACTGGTGTCTTGCACTCACATGGTCACAGAGGCCTGAGGTGGCTTCTGTGTGTAGCTCCCAGGCTCTGGCAGGGATGGAAAATGGAGGGGATTGACAAGGTCTCAGGTAGCAGGTGATACTGATTGCAGGTATTTGTGAAGCAAAACTGCCTCATATTCCACTTGAGAAATTAAAGTTATCATGGTGGTTTGTAGCAGTTGTTTCTCTATTTTCACTAAAGAGAAATTTTTGTTTCCTGACTATAAACTGCATTTCTAAAAACAGTATGTCCAACCTACCACCTTTTAAAATTGAACATCTATTATGTATCAAGTACTACAAAAGGCATTTTATACATATGTCATCTTACTTAATACACATAATAATCTATTTAATATACATATTTTATGGATGAAACAGTCTTCAAGAGGTTGAGAAAATTGTAAAAAGCCATACAATCACTAAACAATATGTCTCCAAGCAGGTATCTTACTAGTGGTCAGTCAGTTAGTAGCTTATCATCATTACTAAATAGAACAAAACACCTTATTATTATTGAAAAAAATTGAAAGTAGTATGTTTATTGTTTAACATTTGGTAAATTCAACAAAAACCAAAGAAAAAAGAGACTAGCACTACGTCCTAGAAATATTGTACCATTTTAGTGCATTTTGGTGTGTGTTTGTATATGTCTGTGAATTATGAAGTATATTTATTTCAAATGTATTTAATGAGCTTCCCAGGTGGCGCTAGTGGTAAAGAACCCACCTACCAATGCAGGAGACATAAGAGACAGGGGTTCCATCCCTGGGTTGGGAAGATCCCTTGGAGAAGGTAATGGCAACCCACTCCTTTATTCTTGCCTGGAGAATCCCATGGACAGAGGGGCCTGGCAGGCTACAATCCATAGGGTCACAAAGAGTCAGAGATGACTGAAGGGACTTGGCACACATGCACACAGGCACTGAAATTTCAGAGATTAAAATAACCCTTAGGGAATCATGGTGTGTGTGTGTTGTGTGTGTGAAGTAGACAAGTAAATGCAAAATTATTATGCAGTGTGATAAATGTTATAATAGTGATAAGCCTGGAGAGTTTGGAAATCACAGGGAGACTTGGCCAAGGCAGACAACTTCACTACGTGGAGCATGTGACAGTACTGCAGCAAAAGTTGAGGATATGGGACTTCCCTGGAAATCTAGTGGATAAGACTGTGCTTCTGCTGCAGAGTGTGGGGGTTCTCTCCCTAGTCAGGGAAGTAAGATCCTGCATACTACATGATGTGGCCAAAAAAATAAGAGTTTAAGAAACCTAGGTGAATAGATGAGAAAGGGCGTTCCAGGGAGAGAGATCAGCTGTGCAAAGCCTTTGATGTTTAAGATTATTTCTGACTGCAGCCTTCTGACCTCCATTTTGTCCAGGAGAAATAGCACACGGACTGTATTTTTCTTTACGCCAATGCTGCTGCTGCTGCCAAGTCGCTTCAGTCGTGTCCGACTCTGTGCGACCCCATAGACAGCAGCTGACCAGGCTCCCCCGTCCCTGGGGTTCTCCAGGCAAGAATACTGGAGTGGGTTGCCATTTCCTTCTCCAATGCATGAAGGTGAAAAGTGAAAGTGAAATCGCTCAGTCGTGTTTGACTCCTAGCGACCCCATGGACTGCAACCTACCAGGCTCCTCCATCTATGGGATTTTCCAGGCAAGAGTACTGGAGCGGGTTGCCATTGCCTTCTCCCTTTATGGCAATAGAAACCAAAAATTATGGGCCTGTCAGCATACTGGCATTTTCTTCTACCTGTTCCATTGAGTCACTTAGAATTCTAGGCTCACTCTACCGGGATAAAATTACAGGGCTTTTGCTGTATCTAGTGGGAAATACAGCTTTTACCTATGGCAGAAAATCTGTTTAATCATTTTCTCACAATAGACCATATGGTGGTACAGGGCTTGGAGGTGACAAGATAAAGGCAGAGAAAATCTTTGCTACAGGTTCAGCTGATGAATATATCAGACAGGTCTTTGTCCTAGGGAAAGTACATAGATTCAAGTGTGCTCAGGTAGGCTGGAATCTTCTCCCATCACAAGTGCCATGGTGGTTATTTTCGAGGTTGCGTAGAGCAAGCACTCATCTTGCTTAATGAAACATTTAAAAGGGCAAAGTCCCTGCTCTGGTTTTTTTCTAAAGTTGAATTGAGAAAGAACCAGTTATTTTTTTATCTGATCAGATCACTTGAAAAAATCATGAAGTCATAAAAAAATCTCTTTGGTACATGGAAACTTCATGTGTTCAGACACTAATGGTCTTTCCCACTTTTGCTCCTGCCTCATTGCACACTGCATCTAGAAGACACCTAGTTAAAAGTACATGTGAAGGAGAGTAATTGATGACTGTAGTAGCTAACCCTGCAAAACAACTTGTCATGTGCTTTTTGCACATGTATTATTTCTTTCTCTCAGCAAAAGTTATACAGCTGATAAAGTTTGGGGAGGTTAAGAACTCATTTCAGGACACAGACACAGAGCAAGGATTCAAACCCAGGTCTGTCTGGCTTCAGACTCCTAATATATTTCTCTGTCTCATTTTGTCTGCTAAACTTTGTGGATCTAGGGTATAATGGTTGGCACAATGGCTGTTCTGAAAATGTAGTGATAAGCACGTACTTAGCCGGTATGTCAGAGGCACAAAACTTAAGCAATTGAAGCAGAGGGAGAAGAGGGAATGAGCCCCATCACCAAGCAAGGGCTTGGACTGTGGACCCACCCTTGTCACCTCGTCAAGGACACCCTTTTACTAGTTGTTCTTGCTCCCTTTCTGCATCACCTCTTCTCACTTTCTACAGTAGCATTCCCATCAGTATCCAAAACACTGTAATCTTAAATTTGACCTTCTCTGAATCCTGCATCCTTCCTCTAGGTAACACCCCATTTCCCTGATGGCAAACTGAAAGGTTGTCTACATCCACTTCCTTCACTCTTATTTTCTCTTGTACCTACTCTATTCAGACCTTTGCTGTCACTTAACAAGATTATTCTTGTCAAGCTCACCAATGGCCTCTGTGTCACCAAATCCAATGGCTATTTCTCAATCCTCCTGTGACAGCCTGTTATCACAATGTGACCTAGTTTTTGTCTTGAAAACACTAAGCCACTAAAACCCCACTCTCTTTCTATACTGCTGTACTCAGCCGATTCTCAACCTCTTTTGCTGGTCCATCCTTGTATTAATTAGAGTTTATATCTGGCTACTAATAAGAGAACTCAGAAAAATAGAGGCTTAAGAAAGGTACATGTGCCTTTCTCTTATGTGACTTAAGTGCTGCAGGTAGATAGTCTAGGCTGGTAAGGTGGCTCAGGTATCATCAGTGTTCCAGCCTCCTGCTATCTGCCCTATTTCTCTGAGCACATGGCTTCTACTCTCCACATTTCCTCAGGGAAGAAAACTGGCTATTGTAGTGCTGGTCATCATAACCACTTCTAGGCAGGAAAAAAAGGAAAGAGGAAGTATAAAAGGATATGCTTTCAAGTTGAGTCAACGTTCTTTTCAAAGTTACCTTAACACACTGTACTTTGCTACAAGGAAGTCTGGAAAATGCAGTTTTTATTTTTAAGTTTGGACCATTGCAGCTTTTCATTAATATCAAGTTTCTTTTATTAGGAAGAAGGGTAAAGTGACATTGGAAAGGCAACTAGAAGTCTCTGCCCATTCATCATTATTATGACATGTCTAACTCAGTCTTCAAACTGCTTCTTTTCTCTGTTTATACTAGCTCCCCAGGTGTTCTCATTCACTAGATTTACAGTGCTCCCTCCCCAAGTTATGTCTCTAGTCCTAATGTTTCCTCTAAATTTCAAAATTGAATATTTGGTTATCTGCTTTATGTCTCTACCAGGAATCCAATAACTATCTCAAGCATGACACATCTAAACCTGAACTTGTGCTTCTTACCTTTAAACTGTGTTCCCTCACCAACTTCCCCATCTCAGTACATGGTGACTCTGGATTACTCAGGCCAAGAAAGAACTCTGTAGTTTTCTTTCTCTCATAATGAAATATGCATGTGTGTGTGCTAAGTCACTTCAGTCATGTCCGACTCTTTGTGACCCTGTGATCGCTCTTTGTGATCCTTTGTCCACGGGATTCTCTGGGCAAGATTACTGGAGTGGGTTGCTATGCCCTCCTCCAGAGGATCTTCCTGACTCAGGGATGGAACTCACGTCTCTTTTGTTTCCTGCATTGGCAAGCAGGTTCTTTATCACTAGTGCCACGTGTGAAGCCCATAATGCAGTATAGAATTAGCTTTATCTAAGAAATATGTCCAGAATCCAGCCATGCTCACCCCTTCAACTCCTATTTCCACTACTTCATTTGTTATCACCTCTCATCTGGACTGTGGTGGTAGCCCCTAACTGGTCTTACTGTTTTCACCCTTGTCCATCTACTTTATTTTCCACTCAACGGCCAGAGGATTCCTTCTAGGAAATAATGGGGATCATGTTTTTTTCTCTGTTCAAAGTCATCTAATTTCTTCCTATTAGAGTGGTGTACAGTCCTTACCCCGAGCCTTTGGCATCTTTTGTTATCTGGCTTCTCTTCTTACCTCTCCCCCTTTTCCACCTTCTTTACTCAGTTCCTTGAACTCAGTGGTTGTGCTACAGCTTTAGGGTCTTGGAATTATGTCTTTCCTCTTCCCAATGCATCATTTCCTCAAATATCTTTACGCAGTTATTGCTTCAATGTCATCTTTTAGGGAGGCTTTATTTGATTCCTTTATATGAAACCCCACTGTGCCTTCACAATATGTTCTTATTTTTCTTCTTTGCTTAATTTTATTCATTGTACTTATTGGCATCTGGCATTCTTTATTTGTTTCTTATCTGTCCTTTCCTCCTTCAAAAATGTAAGTTTCATGAGAACACTGATCATATCTGCTTTGTTTCCTGCTGTATCTCCAGCTTCCAGAACAGCACGTGGCATAGGGTAGTTACTTAGTAAATACTTATTGAATTAATGAATGAATAATCACCTGTCTTGACAATGGCATTATGAAAATGTGAGGGTTTAGCTCCCCTACAGAGAAGTGGGCTATCAATCGTTCTACATTTAATTCAAAATGCTTCCCCAATGAGAACTGCAGCTTAGAGTCAAGCAAGGCAGCAGAGCCAGTCTGCTTCAATAGGACTGTTGAGTTGGAATTTTGCTCTGCATTTACCTTGACTGATGGTTTGGTTCAAGTTATGCTTTGTGGAAAATTCATTCCCTCCCAGAGTTTCTTCTGCCAACAGAGGGAAGACAATCATTTCTTCTTGGCATGATTTCCAGCTCAATCTTCTCTGTCTTCAAGAACTCAATTGCAATCATACAACCATTCCAAATCTCATCTTGTTAAATCAAATGCTGCACGTGTAATTTAACCATCCTCCCCCTACTGCATCCAGTTCTCCTTATTTTATCAGATCCATTATGGAAGATTGATTGCTCTGCTTTCCAGTTAGATCCTTACATCTTGTTTTGGAGTTCTGGTTATGAAACATTTTATTTCCTCATGGAATGTGTATTTGTGTATGTCTTAAATTTCCATATACAAAATAGTTAGAGCAGAGATTTTTGTACTTTGATATAAAATATTTGGGAAAAAATCAGATGTAGTTCAAAAATTTTGATTTACATTTTCATCCTGGTTTCAATATGACTGACCATATCTGAAACTCTTGCCCTTTCTGAGCCTTTTAATAAATGACCCTTAAGACAGCATTCAGTAATTAGATTACTTAATATTTAAAAAAAACACTCCCTTTAAAGACAAGAGAAAATTGACCAGTCTTCCTAGAAAATTGTATAAAATTGTAAAGTTTTGATTAAGTGAAAGTAAATCACAAAATTTTATTTCTATTTGCCACTTTTAGGGGAGGATTCAAATGACTTCCACAACCAACAAAAATAATTCTTGCTCACTTATCTAGTCATCAAACATACCATATTTCCTGTTCATAAAGCAATTGCTATCAAAAAAATGCAATTATAAGATCTAGAATTGGAGGAGAACAGTATTGATCAGGATTAGAGTTAGATGTAATAAAGAGCCACCCCCCCAAACACACACAAACATACACACACACACACACACAAACTTAAAACAGAGATGTTTCTCAAGATAAGCAACATGGAGAGCTTTGGAATTCTTTGCTTTCAGATACCCAAGTTTCTCCTCCTTTACTACTTAAAGCAACTTTCAATTGTTGGGCTTGTCTGTCAAGTTCAGAATTTGTTGCCATCATCTCTGCATTCTAGCTTTCAAAGAGTAAAAGGACCAAGAAGATCATACAAGTTCCTTTAAGAATGTGGCTAGCCCTTATACCTATCACTTCTGCTCACAACCCACTGGTGATAAATCAGTTGTCTTAGTCACATGGCCATGCCTAGGTGCAAAGGAACATGGGAAATGTAACATTTATGCCATGTGCTTATCTGAATATTGGAGTTCTAATACAATGAAAAAAAGATAGGGGACAACTAGTAGTTTCTGCTATTGATAGGAACATTCTAATTTTAGAGATTCATAAACTAAGGTCAATAGAGGTAAAAAATATGGTCTCAGATGTTATAGCCCAAATCATGGTAGAATTAGGTATAGAAACTAGGTAATAGTGACATGATGGAAAGACTATGGACTTAGACAGATCTGAGTTAGAATTGCCATCTTGCCTATTACTCACTGTTATTTTGGGCAGAATTTATTAACTTTTTTGAGCTTTGATTTTCTTATTTGTAAAAGGCGAAAGATTCATATGATATGAAGAAAAACCAGAGTATGATTCGCTTATTTGTAAAATGAGGATAATTTCTCTCTCAAAGATTATCTGGAATAATAAATGAGTTCACGTATGAAAGCACCTGTCAGGGTGCCCAGCACATCATAAGCACAAACTAAATGGTAGGTTTTTCCTACTTGACCTTACCAGTATAATTTCATACTACATAATGTGATAGACTTAAACACATACAGGTATGACCCTGTGGAAAAGCATCATGCTCAACCCAAGTCTTTTACTTTTTTAATCTTTGTTCCATTTGCGTTAATATCCAGTTATGATTTCAAGGTTCTTTAAGGGATGGACACACACAAAAAAGGGAAAATATTTTTAAGGAAAGTCTCAATTATCTAGAAAATTTAAGTTAACTAGAGTCTCATGCAGTTAATTAACTGAATATTTAGCATTATTTTAATAACACATTATATCCTGCCATAGGCTTTGTATTGGTGGCTTTTGTAATTTTCACTTGTATTTTCTTTTCTCTGATGTTTTTATCTCCAAATCTTAATTTCAACATCTGAGTTTTATTCTGCTTTTAATGACTTTGGATTTTAAGTGAAGTGGTATCCAAAGTTTGGAAATAAGTTAGATTGGCTACTTTATAAATTTGAGAGAGTGAAGAAATGTTGTTTATATGTAGTTCTGATTTTTTTCTTGGATTACTTAAGTTCTTTCTAGATTTTTATTTTTAAATAAAAGCATCTAAAAGAATTCACATAGATTTGCTTGAGAGAAATCCCTCCAGTTTGGGGAGAAATGACTCAAATCTAAACCATATGTGATATGTAAATTAGTATTTGAATATTCATTTTATGATGTGAAAATCAGATCCCCAGAATGGTTAAGTCTTATAGAATGAATTGAAATGAAAATAGTAGTATGAATGTCACTTCCCTAATGCACAATATTGCAATTCTATCCAGCATCTTTTTTCCCTTAGATTGGATCACTGGAGAACAATCATGCTCACAGACATGGAAAACATGCTCTCATTCCAATTATATAAGGCGCTTTGGAAGGAAAACAAAATTTAGCCCAATATCCTTCTGAATGAATTCTAATTCTGGTAATGTGACACTATTATTCTTGTCCATTCCTCTTGCTTAGCTTATTTTTGAAACATCAGCCTTTCACTTTGTTTCTACTAATTTTTGAGTCCTGGTTGAAATCGTCTCTGAAATGTATTAGATATTTGTTTGTAGCCTGCAAATTCGCATTTTTTTTAAAGCTCCTATTGTTATGCCAAACACTTCTCTACTCTCATTCATCTTATTAGTGTCCCTGTCAACAGATTTGTCTCAGAACAATCTAAATCGCCATCAATGATTCTTTAGTAGAAGGGAGGAAAAATTGGACAGCTTTATGGGGAGTATCTTACCTCACTTCTAGAATACATTTCACACATTTATTTTGGCACACCTGGTCAGTACATCTAAGCATTATTCATCTCCATTTATGCTGTTAATAGATTTTCAATTACAAAGTATCCACAGAACATGCATCAGAATATTTTTTACAGCTGTATGAATTGATTCATACACCCATAATGTTCAGTCAGCCTTTGGCTTGTAGCAATGCATTCTTTGTCTAATGTAGGATTCTTTTCCCTTTTGGAATCAGTAGCTAGTAGGGAGTCCCAGTAGACTGGTGATTAATCATGATCCCAGAATGTTCAATGTGTAGATAAAACTAGAGGATGCTTTCACCACCTTCAAGGGTTATACTTGAGAAAGAGAATTAAAACATAAAAAACTTAGGCGTTTCAAGAGGTAAAGCTTCATAAATGTTTTAGTGTTCATAAAATGAAAGAATGGATTCTGCAGATAAAATTGAGAATGTCAATGATCTCAATACTATTATGTGGGTGAATACTAAATGCTGGTTTCAAAAAGAAACTAAGAGCAAGTTCTCTTTCTTTAAACAAGATTCTCTAAACTACATGTGTCCATTGTGGAAAATTTTCATTCACATGAGCATAGAAGTTGAGATTACTTAGAAACTCTTACAGTGATTCAGTGTTTCTGTGGGATTCAATTGCATGACCAGTAGACTTGTCTTACTGTAGAATGTACACTAGTTTAGATGTTGATGAGTTCCTGTTGTGTCCTGTTTAGCCATGTTTAGTAAGACTATGTATCAGTTCAAGGTGGATTTGAAACAAGCATACAAAAAAATCCATCCATATCCACAGAGAATATTTAAAGCTTTCTCTAAACAAGTAGGGGTATTACTGAGTAAACAAAAGAAAGCTTTAATGTTGCTTTCAATCTCCCTAGAAGCGGAGAAGGGAAGAAAATGGGAGCCCCTGGTCCAGGAAGGGTACATGTTATAGTTCTCACAAATACAGACAATGTATGCAAATCCCAATAATGGAGGGAAATAGTTGGTATCATTTAAGCATCTCTTGAGTTGCTGTGGCCAGTCAGCCCCATTCAGTTAGAGGGTAGTAGTTCTGGCTACAGGTTCTAACAAGTGTGACAGCAACTGCATAGATCTGAGCATGTGTCTTGTCATTTAAGGCTGATCTGAAGAGCATCATGGGAAAAACTTCTTGGAGCATCATGAAGGGAGCTTCACTTTCATGCGGCAACCTGAGTATGGTCATGGTTCTTAACAATGGCAGCAGACAGGCATTGGGGCAGCCTAGACACATGCTGATTTATATCAATCCTTTCATTGTATGTATTACTAGAAGTCAATTATTCTTCTTACAATGAAAACATTGCATTCAAAGCTAAATTTTAACTGCAACACAAGAATAAGTTTATATGACTTAAACATAATACCTAAAGGATTCAGTTACATTAGGGTAGGGTCCAAAGATCTGTGAAAAAGTCTTCTACAAGTGACATTATTTGATTAAGTACAATTAACTTCATTTGTTTTCTGTATTTCTCTAGAAGCTTTTTAGGACATTACTCTTTAGAAAGTTCAGCGTTAGGCTATCTAGTTTTTGTTTTAGTATAATATATAGATCCATCAAATGGGCAATTTTTCCCCATATATATGGTTCATCCTAATAATTCCATACTCTAAGATGCCACTATATTCCCAGAGTTGTTTAGTAACTTGAATGCTTGAGACAGAAAATGTTTTATAACCTTTATTTAGATATCTTATTTATCATAAATGAATAGATATTTCTTAAAATTTTACCCTACTATGAAATGTCTTAACTTCACTCATGAAAAATTGGATTAATACTCTTAATTGGCTCCCCACAAGCCATTCTTAATTGGTACGTCTCAATATAGAGACTGGACATTGAAATATTTCTATATCTAAGTCTTCTTTGCAGTGACTGATGGCTGTGGGACACAATTCTTGCCACAAACTTACACAGAAGTCTGCTGAAGACACTTCTGGAGAATCATCTGCTTTACTGAAAATAAGAATGGATTAGCTGTAGCACTTTGCTCCTCTCCTTCTCTGAGTAAGGACTGGATTGTGGAGGTTGCAATGGTCATCTTATACCCATGTGCTAAGAGAAAAAGAAACTGCTGTTTGTTAGTATTATTGTGGTCCAATCTCTATCACTTGCAGGTAGATGATAGACTTCCTAAGTGATACAGAAACCTTACCCTTTGAATAACATATTTATAAATTCCCATAACACTTTTCTGAAGTTTCATTACAGAATGCATTTAAATGTGGAACTTGTGGACTGGGCTCTGTTAGGTCCTCATGTGTATTTTAACTCCATGAAATTAAAAGACACTTATTCCTTGGAAGGAAAGTTATGACCAACCTAGATTGCGTATTGAAAAGCAGAGACATTACTTTGCCAACAAAGGTCTGTCTAGTCAAGGCTATGGTTTTTCCAGTAGTCATGTATGGATGTGAGAGTTGAACTATAAAGAAAGCTGAGCACAGAAGAATTGATGCTTTTGAACTGCGGTGTTGGAGAAGACTCTTGAGAGTCCCTTGGACTGCAAGGAGATCCAAACAGTCCATCCTAAAGGAGATCAGTGCTGGGTGTTCATTGGAAGGACTGATGTTGAAGCTGAAACTCCAATACTTTGGCCACCTCATGGGAAGAGCTGACTCATTGGAAAAGACCCTGATGGTGGGAAGGATTGAGGGCAGGAGGAGAAGGGGATGACAGAGGTTGAGATGGCTGGATGGCATCACCGACTCAATGGACATGGGTTTGGGTAGACTCTGGGAGTTGGTGATGGACAGGGAGGCCTGGCGTGCCGTAGTTCATGGGGTCACAAAGAGTTGAACGTGACTGAGCGACTGAACTGAGCTGAACCTAAAGAGCATAGGAGTAAAAATCTATGGTTCAAGTTTAATTTGTTCCAATTCTTCCAGCGCTATAATATAAAAATTTCTACTCTAGCATTCCATCCATTTTTGCCTTCCTCAGTTTTAATTTCACATTTCTAGCATGCTTTCTCTCTTCTCTCTCTCTCCCTCTATCCTTCTCTCTTATTTTCTCAGCTTGAAATATCTGATGTTTGATTTGAACTAAATAACTAACTTAAAATTATTATTGTCATTGTAGAAATATACATAGAGATAAGCCATTTATATTAGAATTTTATGTAAAGGTTATCTGTATATGGCAAGGATTATTGTACTTTTCAGAAGTTCTTGTTCTCATATTGCGAATTAAAATTCAGAGACAGAATCTGAAGCATACTAGTTCTTGAACTGTCTCAAAGTGACAGAGCGGAAAATAAAACAGAAGATGAGATGACAAAGATATTTTGTGACCTTGGCTGGTTTAGTCAACACACTCAAGGTGGCTCAGAGATGTTTCCTGAATCACCTTGTGCAGCTGTCCAGGTTGCTCCTTCTCTTTGCTCCCAAGGTGCTGTGTATTTGCCCAGTAGAGGACTTATGTGCTCAGTTGTGCCTGACTTTTTGCAATCCTTTGGACTGTAGTCCACTAGGCTCCTCTGTCCATGGAATTTTCCAGGCAAGAATACTGGAATGGGTTGCCATTTCCTCCTCCAGGGGATTTTCCCAGCCCAGGGATCGAACCAGTACCTCCTGCATCTCCTGCATTGCAGGTGGATTCTTTACCTGCTGAGCCATCAGGGAAGCCCAGAAGACTTAAATCCTTCTGTAATTTATTTTTCCATAGGAAGCTTTTCTCATGAGGCTGTGAGACCCTTGAGGGTAGCAACCTTATCACTGCATGCTTGGTTGCCAGTAGTGAGCCTGGCACTCTCTAGGATCTAAAAAATGACTTAATAACAGATGGAAAGAATGACAGAATCACATAAGAATATTAAAAATAAAGAAATGTCTATCTGAAGTAAGTTTGGACCCAGAAAATCAAGGAGTAGGTCATATAAATATGTATGTCTCAAAGGAATATGTACTTTGGTTTCTTTGACTCCTCTGAGGGAGAAGATTGAACTCATGGATCTTCATCTTGATTTTTTTTTTTTTTTTTCACAAATGAGGATAGGTAACATTGGTTACAGACAGAGTTGATGATGGACAGGGAAGCCTGGCGTGCTGCAGTTCATGGGGTCGCAAAGAGTTGGACACGACTGAGCGACTGAACTGAACTGAACATATGATAACAGACTTCAAGTCTGTTGCAGAGAGTTCCATACTGGGCATGGGCATGCACAATGTGAGATTTTCCAGTTAAGTTTTTTCGGGGACAAAATGAGGTCTGCAGCCTGGGAAACAGCATCTCAGATAGCTCTGAGAGACTACTCCAAAGAGGCAGTGGGAGAAGGTTAATATATAAGATTTTGGTGAAAGGGGAGTTCAATGCACCCAAGCACTCATTTTACAAAAGGTTTTCTGCTAGTTGTGAGGAGCTGACGTCACCATGAAGAGATTTAGTGCTTTTTTAGATATGAGGTGATATAATGATTGGGACCATGAAATCAGTTCCTGAAGATATCTAACTAAAGACCTGTCCCATCAGATTCCCTGGAGCACAGAGTGCCTCACTCCATTCTGAATTCCCTTCGGGGAGTGTTGAAGGTCATCAGCTGCAGCAGCATAGGCAGGTGGCAAATGTCCTTGTCATTGTTCAGTTGCTGGTAAAATCTCTTGGCATTTGTGCCAATTTGTAGTTGACAAAAACTTGCCTTCCCTTCTTTGTTCCTTCCTCTCTCATTCCTCCTTGTCTTCTTTTTTTCTGCTAAGAAATGGAATTATTTCCTGCCATATCAGTAAACAAGCATGCTGCAGTAAATAGTGATTGCAGCCCTCCAATGTGAGCCAGTGAGCCCCTAAGGAAACTCAGGAAGGAGAAGAATACCTGCTATCTAGCAGCCATCAGACTATGGCTACTCCCTGAGGTGAGCCCCAAGGAAGCTCAGGAGGTGAAAACACATGATTCTGGCCCCAGACAGCTGAGGTGCATATGAAAGGAATGATTACAGTGAGCGCATACTTTACATCTTCATGTACAGAAAAGCGCTAAATTCCTTAACTTGAGCTATCTGGTTTTCTTTCATTAATAATAATCTTTTGATATTCAGACTACCTGTCCTTTGTTGCAAAACTTCTATATAACCTGCTTCTCCCTTTGCCTCCTCAGAGCAGTTCGCTCAGGATTACTTGAGATATTATCTGAGTTTGAAATCCTAAAAATTCCCTCCGAATAAAACGTACTCTCAACTTTAAGGTTGTGAATATTTTTGAAGTTAACACTAGGAAATTTGAGCTTTTCTCCTATCCCCTGACTATGGGACTGTCCCAGCTGGAGTGTCCTAAAAGGACCCTGCAAGGCCTGCTATGTTCTTATCTCTGGTCTCATCAGACTTATCTTCTGTTTCTTAGTCACTTGCTCTTTGCTGGGTTTAATCCCATAGACTGCTGTGATCCTGTGATCTGGCATGTTAATGGTTATCAATTAGCAAGTCTGTTTTATTATCTTTTGCACATGAAAAATATCCTTTGATGCCTTTGTGATGGATGCTATGGTACAGAACCCAGGTCCCTCTCTCTACATAGAGGTTCTCATTCCCCTAGCTGCTCAGGGTTGACGGCTAATGATTTACAGTGCATTCCTCTCCAAGAATCACAGGGGCTACCTTACCCAAAGAGGCACACCAGCCACATTCAATGGCTAGTGATGCAGGAGTACAAAGGCCATTTCCCCTTGTTCCACTTGGGAACAACTCTGCAAGGCCCTCCTAGTGCCAGAGCTCCCTGTGGGCATGGCCGAAGCTGGTGTTACTAATGGTTTGTATCTCAGCTTCTCTCTGCTCAAATGGCTTTCTTAATTTCCTCAGAGTTGTGTTTTTTTTTTTTTTTCCTAAGCATACTCCTCCATTAGACTGCTATATGCAAATCTTGTACCTAAGACTGTGGGTACAAGGCGTGATCATAGGGAACAGTCTCTCAAATGGGACTTTGGAACTAGGTCCCCCACTGACTGGATGGCACAGAGGATCCAAAGGTATGCAGTAGATACAGTGATCAAAACAGGGATGCAATATAAGAAATGGAATATTCCCTGCCATATAAGTAACAGAGGATGTCATAGTCACAGCAATTGCAGCCATCAGCAATGGTGAGCTGGTGAGCCCTGAGGGAACTCAGCAAAGAGAGAATACCTGCCATCTTGTTGTTGTTGTTCAGTCACTCAGTTGTGTCTGACTCTTTACTACCCCATGGACTGCAGCACACCAGGCTTCCCTGTCCTTCACTATCTCCTGGAGTTTGCTCAAATTCATGTCCATTGAGTTGATGATGCCATCCAACCATCTCATCCTCTGTTGTCCCCTGCTCCTCCTGTCCTCATTCTTTCCCAGCATCAGGGTCTTTTCAAATGATTCAGTTCTTCAAATCAGGTGGCCAAAGTACTGGAGCTTCAGCTTCAGCATCAGTCCTTCCAATGAATATCCAAAGTTGATTTCCTTTAGGATTGATTAGTTTGATCTCCTTGTAATTCAAGGGACTCTCAGAAGTCTTCTCCAGCACCACAGTTTGAAACCATCAATTCTTTGGCACTCAGCCATCTTGACCATCCAACACTCACATCCATACATGACTATTGGAAAAACCATAGCTTTGATTATATGAACTTTTGTCAGCAAAGTGATGTCTCTGCTTTTTAATACATTGTCTAGGTTTGTCATAGCTTTCCTTCTAAGGAGCAAGTGTCTTTAAATTTCATGGCTGCAATCACCATCTGCAGTGATTTTGGAGCCCAAGAAAATAAAGTCTGTCACAGTTTCCATCTTTTCCCCATCCATTTGCCATGAAGTGATGGGACCAGATGCCATGACCTTCATTTTTGAATGTTGAGTTTGAAGCCAGCTTTTTCACTCTCCTCTTTAACCTTTTCCTCTTTTCATCAAGAGGCTCTTCAGTTTCTTTTTGCTTTCTGCCATTAGGGTGGTGCCATCTGCATATCTGAGGTTGTTATTGTTTGTCCCGGCAATCTTGATTCCAGCTTGTGCTTCATCTGCCATCTAGCAGCCATCAGTCTGTTACCACTCCCTATGGTAAGCCATGAGGAAACTCAGGATGTGAAAACACAGGCTACTGTCCCATTTAGCTGAGGTGCATATGAAAGGAATAACTTCAGTGAGTCCAGATTCTTGCATCTTCCTATACATAGAAAAGTGCTAAATTCCTTAACTTGGGATATATGATTTCCTTTCATTAACAATAATCTTTTGATGTTTGAACTACCTTCCCTTTCTTGAAAAACTTCTATATAACCTGGATCCTCTCCTCTTTTCCTCAGAACAGTTCTCTCAGGGTTGCTTGAGATGCTGTCTTCTGGGCTTGAAATCCTAAAAATTCCCACCAAATAAAACATAACTCTCAACTTTTAGGTTGCAATTACTTTTTAAGTCCACAAGTATCAGTGGAAGGTGTAATATCTCAGATGTTTTGAAGGTAGAGGGAAAGTAGTGAATATAAAGAATGTGGAATGAGATGACTGTTGCTAAGTGCTATCAGTGCTTTGGAGAGGGATAACAGAAGGCTGAAGGTGATTAATCATCAATTTAGGGTAAACTGTGCCAGTGAGAAAACCTCCTTGATAACATAAAAGCGACTCTTAGGAAAAAAAAAAGAGAGACTTTGTTTTTTGGGAGCTGAAGAGCAGACAAAGCTGAGATTAATTTTATTCTTTATATGTTTCAAAAGTTTCCAAATTTGCTAAAAATAAATATGTCCTACCACTTTGGTACTTGGATAAATAAATAAATAAATTCTATTTATATAAATTTGGTACAGAGGTCAACTGGACAATTCAGTGGGCCTACTCTTATAGAAATTCTCGCTCGAGTCACTAAAAATGTTTGGCCAAGGATTAGGCCCAGAGTCACTGAAGTCCAGAGAAGGTTAAATTTGAAGCCTCAGCAAGTCTTCTATGACAAAGACAGGACTCTAGTTTAGATAGAGTGGGACTTGAAGTCTTGAGACAGTGCCACCTGTGTCTGTGCGTTCAAGAAATTTGAGATCATCCCTCTTCCTGTACCCTCTGGCTTGCAGAAGTGGCTCACTCCTTCCTTTAGAAAACTAGCCTTTCTTGCCTTGCTTGAAGACGATGCAGAGACCTCTGCTTGCAAGATGCTATGTGCTGACCTTATGATGAAACTTTACTCTCCTTTCTTGACCACCAGACCCATAAATATTGTCAAATCATGACATAACTTGGCCAGTGAGGTGCCAGGTCTGCCTGGGGAAAAACAGACTCTAAACCAAAGGTACTGTAGGACATAGCCATTACATACCTGCAGAGTTGAGACAGCATTTATGGGATTGGATCCTGAGGGTGCTGAATCAAGGGGTGATAAACAGTAAAGTTGGATAACGGAGAATTGATGAAAATGAGAGCCCTCTCCTGTGATACAGGATTCAGCTCTCCCATGATACAGAAAAGGACCCTGGGAGACTGTGCTAACAAGCTGCTGGAATGACTCTTGGAAGCTTAGAGAAAGCAATGGGAAGTAGAAAAACCACAACTGCTGTGGCAGACAATAGAAGAAAGTCACAAAAGGCTCAGAGAAAGAAGGCATGTTAGTGTGGATATGCAATGAAAAGGAGGAAAGCTGATTGTTCTTTAGGAGGGCCTGCAGGACACTCCATTTACCGCAGCAATTAGGGATGCCCTGGTGAGAGGGGACCTAGCAGCACTGAGATTAAACCAGGGCTGACAGTAGGAGGTGCTGTTACAGAACCAGGCTCCCTGATTGCAATGGGGATGATCAGATCCTGAAATAATAGAGGCTGACTGGTGAAACTTTATCAGAAGCAAAATGGGTAAAATTGTAATGAGTGGCAAGGTTAGAACGGCAGCCTGGGGTACAACCCACAGAGAGCAAGAGATGTATGCCGAAAAGGAACTAACGCTTCAGTCCCAGTTATGGCTTTCTTTTAAGAAAAAACAGCACTGGGAAACATTTCAGGGGCAAAGATTTGGGTGCTGTAATCAATTACCCACTTTTTTGGGAAATAGAATGGACACTATGTAAAAACATACATGGGCTTCTCTCATGGCTCAGTGGTGAAGAAAATGCCTACAATTCAGGAGACATTGGGGATGTGGGTTCAATCCCTGGGTTGGGAAGAACCCCTGGAGGAGGAAATGACAACACACTCCAGTATTCTTGCCTAGGAAATCTCATGGAGAGAGGAGCCTTGAGGGCAACAGTCCATGGGGTCACAAAGAGTCAGACACAAGTGAGCATGCGCGCGCGCGTGCACACACAAACACACATACACACAAACATACATAAATTCATAAATATTCATGAATGTCTTGTCTAGTTGGTAAGGGGTCTGGAATGAAAAATATTTAGATTGGGAGCATGAAGTCATGTGGATGGACACGGGGGAGTGGGCACAAAGGGTGATCTTTGTAAGCCACGTTATTGCCCATCAGTGAGCATCCACCATGGGTGAGGTAGTAAACAGCCAGAGTGAGATAGTCTCAGACCGTTCATGTCAGCCAGCCTCTGTCATCAGGCTCTCTATTGCATGAGCTCACAAATGAGTGCCCTGATGGTAGGGGTGGAAGCTATGCCTAAGGTCAGCAGCATGAGCTTTCTTTTACTGAGGCTGATATGACTGTGCTGCTGCTGAAGGTTCAAACTTTCTGCAACAGAGTTGGATCCTGAGCCCCTGCTGTAGCACCATCCCTTGAGGAGAGCAACTGGACATTCTGTGGTGTGCTGATTACATTGGATCCCTTTTACCCTTGAAGGACACTGATTTGTCTTGAGAGGGGTCAATGAATATATGGGTGTGATTTTTCTTTCCCTGTACTCTGTGCCTCAGCCAGCACTAGTATCCAAAGATTTATAGGTCATTGTGATTCAACGGCAAAGGAATTTTTCAATATCCAAGATGAAGGGTCCCACAGCAAAGGAGATGAGGCAGTGGGCACGTGATCATGAGATCCTATGGCCCTATCATATATCATACCCACAAAAGCTGTGAACTTGATAGAATAATGAAATGGCTTTTGAAAGGTATAGCCGTAACATGATCTGGGGGATGCAGTGTACATTCTAAATCAACAGTGCTTGGTTAGAAAGTTTACAAAGGTCTGAGGAAAACAGGTTAGGAAAAAGGAGTGATGAACCATTGGAGAGTTTGTGCCTCCTGTCTCCTCACTTTGTAAGTCTAGAGGTCTTGATTCTGAGAGAAGGAATACCTCCATGAGAGGAGACAGTAAGAGTCCATTAAGTGTTAATCTCTTGTTGCTACTAACCTCCCTTGGGCTACTCATGTCAGGAAGCCAGCAGGAGGAGTCACTAGCTGGCAATGATCATTGATCCTGACGGTCAGGAAGAGGTGGGGCTGCTGTTTCACAACAGGGACAGAGAAATAGCTTGTTGCCCAGGTGACTCATCGTGTGGGAGGTCCTCTTGATAACTTCTTTCCCAACATGACATAAATGAATATGTGCAGAGACTGAGAAGGCTCAGACCTCTCAGGATGAGGGTCTCAGTCATTGCACTATGTAAGCCACGTAGCCCAGCCGGGTGCTAACAAATGGAGATGGAAACCTGACATGAGTTGCAGAAAAGAGAGACAATGAGTATCCCCTGTGGCCTTGAGAGCAGGTATAGCAGTAGGAGATATGTCCTGGAGAAGCTATTCCCAAGGTAACAGTTACTTAATGAAGCAAGTAGATCCAAACACAGTGATGTAAGGGATGCTACACTGCCCAGGTGTCATCCCCCACCCCATCCCACTCCTCCCTCCACTTATGATGCACACACTCATTCCTCAGTTACTGAGAATGACAGTTTTGATGGCTCTTCTCCTGGCATTGTCTTCATCTTTTTGAAGCTGACTCAACCAAGTTAAGTACCCTTGCAGGGAGCTCTTTGCCTCTAATATTGGTCAATGCTGGGATATAAAGGTCTAGCTTTCTTACCTAAAGTAGCGACAATTCTGAAGAGCTATACAGCCCCAAAATTCCCTGAAGAATCAGCTGAGGCTTCTCTAGAAACTGAACTGTGGCTCAACTCCTCCCTTTATCCCAATCCATCCTTATACTCTTTACAGGCATTGTTTCTGAATATACCACCCCCAAGGAAATGGCAACCCACTCCGGTGTTCTTGCCTGGAGAATCCCAGGGACAGCAGAGCCTGGTGGGCTGCATCTATGGGGTTGCACAGAGTCAGACACAACTGAAGCGACTTAGCAGCAGCAGCAGCCAGAACTCCTACATACAAATCTTTACATGAGAATCTGTTCACTGGGACCTGGGTTAAGATAGAGTGGTAGGGATATTTTGAGAACAAGTAGAAGTTTCCTTCAAATCTTATCACATATGTAGGTTGTGGCTCCTCATTGCCTTACACAGGGTTGGCCCTCCCTTAGGGAAAGATTTTTCTTGGAAGAAAGGAGATGAAGTTTCAGGAAAGAAGAAATCTCAATAGACAAGACTCAGCAAATGGGAAGTCTTCATGATTACTGTTTACATTGAGTCATCTAATCATGTTGAAAGGGCTAAGAAGTAATCCTTAACAAAATCAATGACTTATGCTTCAAATTAATTAACATTAATTCTAACTCATAGTTTACATATAAGTTGGTGAGAAATCATGATTAAAAAAAAAAAAAACTTGACCTTGGAATCAGAGAAACCAGGATTTAAATTCCAACTGGTCATCTACAAAATGTATACTATACAAATGATCCTTTTTGAACTCTAGCTTCAAAAATTATACTTACATCATAGGTTTTTTTGGTGAGAATTAAAGATGCTAATGTCTATAGAATCTTTACGTCTGTAGCCATTAAGCATGACACATGGACACATCTTTCATTCAACAAATATTTACTTAGCACAAATCTTTGATAACAACAAACATTTGTTATATATCAGATCCTATGTTAGCTGCTGGGAGTAGACAAATGGACAAGCCCAGTCCCTAACTCAATGAGTTCACACTTTGGGGTAAGAGACATGCACAAAAAGAAGACGGAACTGTAGTAAAGGTTGTCTTAGTCCGCTCGGGCTGCTATAACAGAATACCATAGACTGGTGGTGGTGGTGGTTTAGTTGCTAAGCTATGTCTGACTCTTATGACCCCATGGACTATAGCCCAGCAGGCTCCTCTGTCCATGGGATTCTCAAGGAAAGAATACTGGAATAGATTGCCATTTCCTTCTCCAGGGGATCTTCCCGACTCAGGGATTGAATCTGGGTCTCCTGCAGTGCAGGAAATCTGCACTGCAGGCAGATTTTTTACTGACTGAGCCACCAGAGAAGCCCAACCATAGGCTGAGTGACTTACAAACAGCAGAAATTTATTTCTTATAGTTCTGGAGGCTAGGAAGTCCAAAATCAAAGCAGCAGCAGATTCAGTGTCTGATGACATCCCACTTCCTGGTTTACAGACAGCTGCCTTCTTGCTGTGTTCTCACACAGAAGAAGGGGAAAGGGAGCTTCCTGGGGTTTCCTTTTTAAACAGTTTTTTACTTTGTATTGATGTATAGCTGATTAACAATGTTGTGATAAGTTCAGATGGACAGCAAAGGGACTCAGCCATACATATACATGTATCCGTTCTTCCCCAAGGGCTTCCCAGGTGGCACTAGCTGTAAAGAACCTGCCTGCCAATGCAGGAGACATAAGAGATGCAGGTTTGATCCCTGGGTTAGGAAGATTCCCTGGAGGAGGGCATGGCAACCCACTCCAGTATTCTTGCCTGAAGAATCTCATGGATAGAGGAGCCTGGTGGGCTACAGTCCAGGGGGTTGCAGAGAGTCAGACATGATTGAAACAACTTCGCATGCACATTCTCCCCCAAACTCTTCCTGAGGTCTCCTTATAAGGACACTAACCCCTTTCATGAGGACTCCACTGTCATGACCTGATCACTTCCCAAAGACTCCACCTCCAAAACCATCACATTGGAGATTAGGTTTCAACCTGTGAATCTGGGGGAGACAAACATTCAGTCTAGCCCTTTGTTCAGCTTGATGGATAGTAATGCTCAGATCTTCCTATGAGTTCTAAAGTAGGCAGGACTGGATTATGCATGCGGTATTTAGGTGGGTTTCCAGGGAGTCCATCTGTGAAGTACTAAAACATCCCTGGGTGAGAGAGAAGACTGTATTTCTTGGAACTCTTCCTAGGGATAGAGGGTTTTAGGTGCTTGGGCCCAGAGCTGTTGTTGGAGTTGATGATGGAGAGAATGAATGAGCGTTGCTGTCTCTGCTCAGCTCCTTTGGACTTCTGCTTCACTGTGGTCTCCAGCCCCTTCTGTCACTATGCTTTGGCTGCTGCTGCTAAGTTGCTTCAGTCGTGTCTGACTCTGTGCGACCCCATAGACGGTAGCCCACCAGGCTCCCCCGTCCCTGGGATTCTCCAGGCAAGAACACTGGAGTGGGTTGCCATTTCCTTCTCCAATGCATGAAAGTGAAAAGTGAAAGGTGAAATTGAAGTTGCTCAGTTGTGTCCAACCCTTAGCAACCCCATGGACTGCAGCCTACCAGGCTCCTCCATCCATGGGATTCTCCAGGCAAGAGTACTGGAGTGGGGTGCCATTTCCTTCTCTGCTATACTTTGGACAAACCTTTAAAAAATATAGTTTTGAAGGAGCACCTATTTTATGAGCCTGTCATGGTTGCCAAATGTCTGAAAACAGGTCATTGCATTGTCATTTTTAGTAAAGAAACTGAGGCTTAGAAAGACTCAAGGTTGCAACTGGCAAGTAGGTGGCAGAATCATATTAAGGACTTTATCCTTACAGACCCCGACTCATTTCATCCTGCCTCCCTCTGCACTGAAAACACTGGCAAAAAATCGAGACCTATGACAGTGACTTAAGCTCTCAGCATAAATTTTATTTAAACAACCTCTGTAGTGGTCATTTTGTTGTCATGCTTGCCCCAATCAATGAAATGGATATAAGGTCTCAGGGCGGCAGCTGTTTGTCTGATCACTTAACCTTCAGAAGCAGATTTTATTAAAGTGTTCCTGTTGCTGAAAATGAATTACAAAGCTTTCCCTTTTCTGTAGGAAATAAGAGTGCCCAGATGAGATTACATGGCTTCCTATGATATCTAAATAAGATTAGTTTGCTGAAGATCACATTAAAATCCCATTAAAGAGACGGTTCCGCTCCAGCCCCCCTTCTCCTCAGGCAAGTTCTGAGCAAGTTGATGAAAATTGCTCAGGGATGACACACAGACATTGAGCACCCTGTGGAGACACGGGGGTGGGAGTGGAAAGAGTCCCCGTTCATTGAAGGAATAGGATCTGTGCACATGGCTCATTACTTACATAGGACAGTTTCTGACTGGAAGGAGGGAAGATGTTAGGGAGGAAACGGTAATGAGATGAAAGGATCAAGGGATGGAGGCATTGAGGTCATCCCCAGAGAGGGCCCAGGAAATCATTAATTCTTTTTTTGTTTTTTTCTGTGACAAGGATAATAATATTAATGCTTAAGTATTTATAGCCTTCCCTCAAGCCTGCTTCTGAGGAGAGAGGATACTTTGCTCTCAGGAGGCTGCCAAGCCTGGACTTCTGTGTTGCTGTAAATAATCAGTGTAATTTTAGATTGGTGCTGAGAAAAGTCCAAATGTTAGGAAGAAATAGGGGGCAGCTCATACAATGCCCAGTCAGGAGTTTTGAGAGAGCAGAGGAGAAGAAGAGGGAGAGAGAAAGAAGGGGATTGAGAGGGGCTGCTGTGATAGATGGACTTTGGGGGAGTCAGGAGGTGATGAGATCTGCAATGTAATTTCCCTTTTCATCTCTTCAAGGGGCTTCTTTAAAGATCTAATATGCTTTTCAATAATTTTTTGGTTGTAGAACTGAGATTTTTGTGAATGGCCATGATGTACCCTTAAATGGCCAAACTTCATTTGTTCATTAATTTAATTATCAAATTTCTTTGAGTGCCAGGTGTTTGATTAGAGGTACACAGAAGATGGATGTAGAGCCTGCTGCTCAGGGGTTCACAGTCAAGTTTTGCCGATGTGAACACAGTTTGGTGCAGCAAGTGCTTCAGTAGAAGGGAGCACAGGAGCAAAAGCCATGTACCCTTGATGTGACAATCAGACAAGGCTTCAGTGGAGTCCCGGGCTATGACAATTCCAAGGGGTCAATCTGCCCGAGGCTTGCTAGAGCTTATGCTTGGGTGTTTCCAATTGGCTGCCAGTGCTCTACTTCCTGTCCTGGTTCCTGCTTTCATCCTGTGAGGGCTCAATGTTCAAACTTTGTATGACTTTCAGTGTATTAAAAAGCAGAGACATCACTTTGCTGGCAAAGGTCCATATAGTCAAAGCTTAGGATGAGATGGTTGGATAGTATCACCAACTCAATGGACGTGAGTTTGAGTAAGCTCTGGGAGTTCGTGATGGACAGGGAAGCCTGGTGTGCTGCAGTCCATGGGGTTGCAAAGAGTCAGACACGACTGAGCAACTGAACTGATTGACTGACTGAACTGGTTTTTCCAGTAGTCATGTTTGGATGTGAGAGTTGGAATATAAAGAAGGTTGAATGCCAAAGAATCGATGACTTCGAACTGTGGTGCTAGAGAAGACTCTTGAGAGTCCTTTGGGCTGCATGAAATCAAACCAGTCAATCCTAAAGGAAATCAACCCTGAAGATTCAATGAAAGGACTGATGCTGAAGCTGATGCTCATACTTTGGACACGTGATGCAAAGTGTTGACTCATTGGGAAAGACCCTGATGCTGGGAAAGATTGAAGGCAAAAGGAGAATGGGATGACAGAGGATGAGATGGTTAGTTAGCATCACCGATTCAATGGAAATGAAACTCTGGGAGGTAGTGGAGGATAGAGAAGCCTGGTGTGCTGCAGTTCTTGGGATTGCAAATAGTGGGACATGACTTAGCTACTGAACAACAATAAACTCCACTGATGGGAGGGAAGTAAGAGTAGAAAAGGAAGTTTTCAACATTTGGTGACCGTAAAGACATTTGTTTTGAGGGCCTTCACATGATAGAGACTGTATTAGATCTTATTGGGCCCTTACCTCACTTCTAAGCATACCTCTTTATTAATGCTAGGTAGCTTTTTTCTTGTTAATAAGATGAAACGTGAATCAGATATAGTCATTTAGAATCCTTTGCCTCTTCATTTTTTTAGAAATGAATGTAATCTGCATTTTTAAGGGCTTTATTGAAACACTTCAGTCTGCTTAGTTTTTATAGCCGAATGAGCACAATTTAATGAAATAGAAAATAAAATAACAAGATGGAACGGGCCAATCAAAAAACTACTCCTTAGAAATACAGATAATTCTTACAAAAAAAACCACTTAAAGCTGCATAAAAATAAAATCTGTTAGTAGAAACACTAAGTTGTTAATAGCACTTTTTTTTGGGGGGGGGTCAGTATTATTAGTTGGGGTGGAGATTATTCTTTAAACCTTTCAAAGGTTTCCAAATTTGTTAACCATAAGCATATCCTACCACTTTGGTGATCAGAAAAATAAACAAATACATTTATTCATATAAATTTGGTGCAGAGGTCAATTGGACAATTCAAGGTATCTACTCTTGTAAGAATTCTAGCTCATTACTAAAAGTGTTAACATTGTTAATTTTCTGCAGACTGTTTTTAAAAGATGAAAATAGGCCTTACATCTTTGTCATTTGTGTTCAATTAAGTAACAGTTAACAAAACTGGTAATTGTGCTCTCTCTAGGGCTTCCCAGGTGGCTCAGTGGTAAAGAATCTGCCTGCCAATGCAGGTGAGGCAGGTTTGACCCCTGGGTAGGGAAGATCCCTTGGAGGAGGAAATGGCAACCCATTCGAGGATTCTTGCCTGGAGAATCCCATGGACAGAGGAGCCTGGTGGGCTATAGTCCATGGGGTAGTAGAGTCCAACACGACTTGGTGACTAAGCGTACCCCCAGGCATCCTCTCCCTAAAGGCAGTGTTGGAGAGGGGTTATGATAAAAATGTTGATGGTAATGATGATAATGACTTTAGAAAGCTGCTAATTCCTGTAGAGTTAAATGGGGTCAGCTACGACTTCTATTTTACGTAAGGAAATACAAGTTTAGATGTTTATTCAAAGGAATTTAAATTTCCAAGGTCATCTAGCACAGATGCAAATGAACCACAACCCATATCTTCAGATTTCTAGTTTCTCTCTCCATCACACCATGCTATTATTGTTATATTACTGTTAATGCTTCTTTGCCTGCTAGAAACTACTGATTAGTTTTCAGTGCATTTATTCCAGCTTTTTTAGAACTTAAATGTTTTTGTATGGTCATGCGTGAACTTAGGTAGTTAGTCTAGTAAATGAATTTCTCTTTCTTTTCACTTGGGGGTAGCACTTGGTAGTAGTAGTTTTCTTTTTAGTTTTGATTTTGATGGGTTTGAATGAAAACTGGGTTTTTGTGTTTGATTTTAAAAACAAAAGCTTATTTCAATCAGTTCAGTGGAAAAATTATCCCAAACTGTGGCTCTGGATCATTTCATGGAAAAAGCTGTTTGAATTTTCCACTTGCAACTATTTATGCTATTGTGTAGACACTATTTATGTGCAAAATTCTGATCTCATTTGTACTGTACTGTGAGGTTGAATGTAGTACTTGTGTGATGTGAGAGGTGAATGTCATTGACTTCAAGTCACAAAGGAACTCTGAAAAGGAAGGATAAATATAATCACATTTATTCAAAGAACTTAAGGTCCACAGATTTTGTTTTTGGAGGAACTGAGAAGAGGGATAACATAAAATTAATCAGTTTTCTATTTTGTAATTCAATTGAATAAATCCTTACGGTTTGAGTGACAAAGTGTAAGCAGTTTAGATAGCAATCTTCACCTTGCTTTATCCTTATAAAGATTTTAACTTCGGCAAGGATGCATGTCAGGTATCTTCTGTTTTCACTAGCACCTTACTGTTGATCAATTTGCTTCATCCTCAGTTTTCCTTACTGTGTTTATCTTAAGGCAGATTAAGTTTGGTCAGATATTCTATCCTTCCTGTATTAGAATGGACAAACAGTGATTCTTTTTCTGCTATTTGTTTTATTTATGAAAATGAGTTTGACCCAAACGTAAATGCATTGTGTGCCTTTGACTTTCTGCAATACTTAAAACTTCAGCTTCAGAAAAGAAAAAATCAGCTAGATTAAATAAGGGAAGATGAATGATAAATAAATACTGCGAATAATGAAAGTACAAAGGAGTATTTTCTTTGGAATCGAAAGGTAACTTTGTTGACTCCCTATCAATGAGATGACAAACACATATATCCTTCTGCATCTATAGGTGTCACTGTTGAGATGCACTTAGTGAAATAAGCTCTAGGCAGATTTGAATCTGAGAAGGGGCTTTCAGAATGGATTTTATAGAGTGCTTTTTGACTAACTCTTGTGATACATATATATTTTTTCATATAAGCATAGTACTTAAGTCTGGTTTTCTGGCACAGTTAGAACAACTAATTGATCTAATTGAATATTCTTTTCTGAGACAAAGAAATCACTTTGGGCAAGGACATATCAGTGCAGAGTAGCATAAAATGTCAGAATTATTCCTTATATTTTGCCTCATTTCTCACAGATTAGTAATTTGGGGCAATTAATGTTTTCTTGATTTCTTTTTTGCCCTTCCCACGTCAATACACACTAACTAGAACCTCTGATCCTGCAAGAAATTCTGTGTGCAGGCGTTCACTTCCAGAACAAGTTTTCTTCATCAAGACACTAATGGGAGAGTCAAAACAGTGTTTAATTGATGTCATTGGTTTTCTGAAAAGGAGTCGTTGGTGGCTCAGACGGTAAAGCGTCTGCCTACAATGTGGGAGACCCGAGTTTGATCTCTGGGTCGGGAAGATCCCCTGGAGAAGGATATGGCAACCCACTCCAGTACTCTTGCCTGGAAAATCCCATGGGCAGAGGAGCCTGGTAGGCTGCAGTCCATGGGGTCGCAAAGAGTCAGACACGACTGAGCGACTTCACTTTCACTTTCACTTTCAAGTTAGAATTAGGATGAATTTCAACATATTAGAATTCTATAAGTCTGAGTTTATAAGAGTTTTTTCTTATCTTTTTTTGTTCACAAAGCAGTTTGGGAATTTGAGGAGATCTCTTGGCAGGGCTAACCTTCAGGAAATTGCTAAGGAGTGAACTGTGTTCTCTGCATGTAAGACTGCTGCTAATTTCCTTATTTTGTCTCAGTTTCTCCTCCTAATCAACAGTTGAGTTAATTAAATTATTACACAGATATTGCTCTTGTATCGATAGTGTGTATGTTTCATTTTTCTAGAGGTTGGTGATATAGAGAAAGAATTGTAGAGGCAATTGTTTGCCTTTAAGAATCTCTGCATTTAATAGAAAGAAGAGGCAAGTGAGTGAACTGCAAGAAGGAAACTTGTTTCGTTTGTGTGGAATGTAAAGGAGAGAGCTGCCAAATTTGCTTGGGGATCTGGGAGTGTTTTAGAGTTTATTGAGCCAAGTTTTTTGTTTGTTTGTTTTGTTTTTTAATTCTATTGGAGTACTACTCTCTGGTGGTGCAGTGGTAAAGAATCCAAATGCCAGTGCAGGAGACCGTGGCTCAATCCCCTGGAGGAGGAAAGGCAACCCACTCTAGTATTCTTGCCTGGAAAATTCCATGGACAGAGGAGCATGGTGGGATACAGTCCATGAGGTCACAAGGGATATGGACATGACTTCTGAGAAACTAAGCATGATATATAGTTGATTTACAACGTGTTAGTTTCAGGTGTACAGCAAAGTGAGTCAGTTATACATATACCTATATCCATTTTTTAGATTTCTTTTCTGTATAGGTTATTACAGAATATTGAGTACTCTGTATTACAGAGTGTTCAGGCGTCAGTTATACATATACATATATCCATTTTTTTCCTGCATAGGTTATTACAGAGTATTGATAGCATTCCCCGTGCTATACAGTAGGTTATTAGTTATCTATTTAGTACATAGTTCCAATCCCAAAGAAAGGCAATGCCAAAGAATGTTCAAGCTACCACACAATAGCACTCATCTCACACACTATCAAAGTAATGCTCAAAATTCTCCAGGCAAGGCTTCAACAGTACATGAACCGTGAACTTCCAGATGTTCAAGCTGGTTTTAGAAAAGGCAGAGGAACCAAAAAAGATCAAACTGCCAACATCCAGTGGATCATTGAAAAAGCAAGAGAGTTCCAGAAAAACATTTACTTTTGCTTTATTGACTATGCCAAAGCCTTCAACTGTGTGGATCACAACAAACTGTGGAAAATTCTTCAAGCAATGGGAATAACAGACCATCTGACCTGCCTCCTGAGAAACCTGTATACAGGTTAAGAAGCAACAGTTAGAACTGGACGTGGAACAACAGATAGGTACCAAATTGGGAAAGGAGTATGTTAAGGCTGTATATTGTCAGCCTGCTTGTTTAACTTATATACAGAGAACATTAAGCGAAATGCCGGGCTGGATGAAGCACAAAGTGGAATCAAGATTGCTGGGAGAAATATCAATAATCTCATATATGCAGATGACACCACACTTATGGCAGAAAGAAAAGAGGAACTAAAGACCTCTTGATGAAAGTGAAAGAAGGGAGTGAAAAAGTTGGCTTAGAATTCAACATTCAGAAAACTAAGATCATGGCATCTGGTCCCATCACTTCATGGCAAATAGATGGGGAAACAATGGAACCAGTGAGAGACTTTAATTTTGGGGGCTCCAAAATCACTGCAGATGGTGACTGAAGTCATAAAATTAAAAGACAATTGCTCCTTGGAAAAAAAGCTATGACCAACCCATATAGCATTTTAAAAAGTAGAGACATTACTTTGTCAACAAAGGTCCATCTAGTCAAATCTATGATTCTTCCAGTAGTCATGTATGGATGTGAGAGTTGGAGCATAAAGAAAGCTGAGAGGCAAAGAACTGATGCTTTTGAACTGTGGTGTTGGAGAAGACTCTTGAGAGTCCCTTGGACTGCAAGGAGATCCAACCAGTCCATCCTAAAGGAATTTATTCCTGAATATTCATCAGAAGGACTGATGCTGAAGCTCCAATACTTTGGCCATCTGATGTGAATAACTGACTCATTGGAAAAGACCCTGATGCTAGGAAAGATTAAAGGAGGGAGGAGAAGGGGATGACAGAGGATGAGATGGTTGTATGGCATCACTAACTTGATGGACATGTGCCAGGAGCCAGCTCACGAGATCCCACCCATGACAGAGTCATGAGGTAAAGGGCTGATCGAGCACGGCTTCTCAGCCCTCAGGAATTCTCGGAAGGCTGCCCCAGCTCTCACCTTAAAGATGATCTCTGTCTTTCTGATGTTTGCTACAATAAACCTCTTCTTATTTTCTGTGACTTAGAAAAAAGGTTTTTCCTGATTCTCTTCTAAAATAGATCAATCTGAAATCTCAAATCAACAAGGCCCCTGAGTGGTAGCACCCTAAATAAAATTATCTGAGATATAGAGTATGCTGATCTAAATTCCTTTTGCTAACATATTAGTTTGTTTAATAAATGTACCTGTGCCTTTGGAGCTAATGTACATAACTGCTCCCTAGTAATAAAACAGCATTGAGAGCCTCCGCACAGAAAGCCCCTGTGGGCACAAAACCTTTTGCAGGAAAAAAGGCTTGTTAGGAAATATAAGAAATATTGCTTTATGAAACTGTTACTTAGTCTATATTTACTCACTATGTTTTTACTCTTAACGTATTTAGCCTATATAATGAAAGCATAATAGTTAAAAATTTATATAAATAGAAGTTCAGCTTTAATACAAATAATAAGACAATTGTTGAATTAACTGATGATTCTTACTTAGAGCTGACCTTCAGCTTGCTGTTCTGTGACCTTATGGGACCACATTCTTTTCTGTTGAGCTCAAGGCATAGAGTGAATTACCGAAAACAGGTTTTACCTTGAAACTTTCTATTGATAAATTCTTTCCTGCTGTGCCTGATGCAGAAGTGTTCTGACTGATCAACCCTTATCAATGGAGAGTCACAAGATGTTAGCAGGCCCCCAGGCCAGAAGGTGATGTAAACAAAATGAGGCTTTTTGTAACTAAAGACATGCAAACGGTTTCGATGAGGGTCAAAAACTGACGACCCATTAAGCTGATTTGGTATGACTCTACACTTTACATTTGTTTCTATGTACCACTAAAAATATAAAAGCTGTCTTAAAAACAGTAAAGTCAGAAGACACTTGGAAACACCACGACTCGCTGTGTCTTCTCATTCGTATCGCCGACGCCGTCCATCCTGAGGGAACCCTGACCTGCTGGGGCTGGACTCCGGCAGACATGAGTTTGAGTAAGCTCCAGGAGTTGGTGATGGACAGGGAAGCTTGGTGTGCTGCAGTCCATGGGATTGCAAAGAGTTGGACATGACTGAGCAACCGAAGTGAGTAAAGTGAGTGTGTATATATGTCAGTCCTAATCTCCCAGTTTATCCCTTCCCTTCTGCTTAATACCTGGTAACCATAGATTTGTTTTCTGTATCTGTGACTATTCAGTGAAGTTGAATAGAGTTTACTTTGAGGAAAGAGTGGTAGGTGAGATAGAAATATTTGAGGTGGGTGGAGGATGACTTATGAGGGCCACAGACACAAAACCTGGGGTGTGTTAGGGGATAGTGAGTAGTCAGATGTGACTGAGATTAAGGATGAGAGTGAGGTAGGGAGAAGCAGTGCTCCTGTGACATCCCTTCTATTGGATGCTCTGAGCTCCTCACATGTTAATACTGCAGATGTTGCTTTTCATTTCTTTTTCCCAACAAATTGCTTATGTTCAACTCCTTCAAATCAGAGTAAGGCAGGTTTCTAAATGGGCAATTTCTATGTTAGAATTGACATCTATTTGTTTTAGGTAGTAGTTATTTCAGCTACTATTGGTCTTGGTAGGTAAGGAAGTCAAATGGAAGGACTGTGTTGATGGGTTTTCTGTGACCAATGCAGTTAACTAAACTATTTCTGTTGCACATGGGGATTAGATGTCTTTTGTTTTGCACTGAACATTAGTCATCCTTTTGTGGCTTATATAAAAATAACCAATATTTATTTTATACAGTTCTTACTGTGTTCCAGACACTATTCTAAATATTTTACAAATATTAATTCATTTAGTCTTTCTAACCACTCTGTTGAATAAGTAACATTATTATCCAAATTTTATGCATGAAGAAGTGAGACACAGAGAGTTAGAAGAATTGTGCAAAGTCATACAAGTAATAAATGAAAAAGCTGTGATTTGAGCCTGGGTAGTTTTGTTAAGGTTATGCATTGTCTGTGTGCCTTGCTTAGTTGCTCAGTCATGTCTGACCCTTTGTGACCACATGAACTGTAGCCTGCCAGGCTCCTCTGTCCATGGGAATTCTCCAGGCAAGAATACCGGAGTGGGTTGCCCTGTCCTCCTCCAGGGGATTGAACCGGGGATCAAACCCAGGTCTCATCCATTACAGGAGGATTCTTTATACCATCTGAGTCACCAGGTAAGCCCAATGCATTGTCTAGTAATTGGATATTGCATATTAGATTAATTGCACTATATAGTAAATTAATTTTCTTGTTATTTTATGAGAAATGAAGGATAAGTGTAAAGCTCTAATTTGGGTCAATTTCTGTAAGAGCAATCAAGAGAGATACATGGTCAGAAGAAGTGGGGTTGGGGTACTAAAAGCTTCTCAGAAAGCTTCTCAATTCAGAAAGGCTCTCTGGATGATGAATGATTTCTTTATTCTTGGAGGATGACTAAAACAACAAGTTCTGGAAAGAAAGAGAGGACTTTCTGTCATCTCCCTAGAAATTAGTTTCTAAGCAGCTGCTAGAAATAATCCCAACTGGATATATCAGACTCAGGAGGTTTGACAAATGTACATAGCAAACTATGAATATTACTATTTTATTTTATGTTTATAGAGCAACAACAGATCCTTGGGGTTGTATGGATTTAAAAAAAACATCATTCCTGTCCTAAGGGTTTGCAATACAAACAATCAGATTTGCAGTATTTTATCAAACCCAAATGTTTGAGTGCTGCACACCACTTGCCCCTGTTGGCTTCTCTCCATTTTTAATTAGCGTGCACTCCCAGGGCAATTGACATTCCAATATTAGCTACACTGAATTGACTCAATGCTTTAGTCAGGGGAAAAGCAGAATGTGCCTAAAATATTTTTTCAGCAGTTGTACATCAGAAATGATGTTCACCAATTTTTATGTATGTGACAATTAGCTGTTTCGTTAATGTTCCTGTCAAGCTGGATAGGATGGGGAAAGACATGGGAGAGGGATTCAGGAGGGAAGGGGCATATGGATACCTGTGGCTAATTCATGTTGATGTATGGCAGAAACCAGCACAATATTGCAAAGTGATTATCCTCCAATAAAAATAATAACAATAATAAAAGAAATGAAGGAATAAGAATGTAAGGAAAATCCATTTACCTGTAAATTCACCACTTGCATTGCTAGCCATATATGCATTCATAGTAGGTGATTTTAAAAGTTCTTGGCATTTTTTGAGAGTTTCTTATGGATAAGTAAATGTTTCAGTGTGGAGGAAGGAGTTCAAGATTGCTGAGACTTCAAATGTACAAACGGGAGGGAGGTACAAGGCTCCACTCTTTGCACATATTGTGTTATTTAATCTTCCCAGCTAATTTGAAAGAGAAATACTATTTTATACTCAAGGAATTTGAGGCTCAGGGAGATTATATTGTAAGCAGCTCTTTGCAGGAAACCACCCTCAGCAGGAAGGCTCTTTCCTTGACACTTTAGCAAAGCTATTGTAACTAACTTTCAACCAGGCACCCCCAAACTCTACTCATCTCTGGCTGGAGTACACCTTTCAAATCTTTTAATCACACAATATCTTGCCTAACTTGCTAGTTCTTTCAAAGAAGTAGAAAAGAATAACAAGTAATTAACAGATGACCAGATCTCTTCCCTAGCTTTGCCTTTAGTAATCTCCCAAACAAACTGTGTGAACATGACAACATCTAGAGGAAGATCACGAGGAGTCCCAAAGCCAGCACACAGTGAAGGGATGGCGATGACTCTGACCCTCCTCCCCACCCATTTCAGTGATTAACTGAGATTACTTCTCTCCTTTCCTTTAAAACTTTCATGGCCGAGAATACTTTCTGGAGGTGGTTCTTTGGGGACACAGAGTCCACCATCTCCCCAGATTGCCAGCATTCTGATGAAAGACAGAATACCAATCTTTATGAGTCTGATTTTCTAAGTGGTGAACAGCAGCGCCTGAATCATTTGATATTTACATGAATGACCCAAGGTCACACAACTGAGGCAGGAGGTAGATACAACCCCTTCCCCCTCCTTCCCTACACTCCTCCCCTCCCCACCCCACACTAGGTAAAGCAATTGGAGATTCATTCCCTGTGGACCAAAACTTCAAGCCAAGAATAGCAGGATAATTGAGAGAGGAGCAACAATTGAGATTGGAACAACAGACTGGCTCCAAATTGGGAAAGGAGTACGTCAAGGCTGTATATTGTCACCCTGCTTATTTAACTTATATGCAGAGTACATCATGTGAAATGCCAATCTGGATGAAGCACAAGCTGGAGTCAAGATTTCTGTGAGAAATATCAATAACCTCAGATATACAGATGACACCATACTTATGGCAGAAAGTGAAGAGGAACTAAAGGGCCTCTTGATGAAGGTGAAAGAGGAGAGTGAAAAAGCTGGCTTCAAACTCAATATTCAAAAAACTAAGATCATGGCATCTGGTCCCATCACTTCATGGCAAATAGATGGGGAAACAGTGGAAACAGTGGCTGACTTCATTTTCTTGGGCTCCAAAATCACTATAGATGGTGACTGCAGCCATGAAATAAAAAGACACTTGCTCCCTGGAAGAAAAGCTATGACCAACCTAGACAGCATGTTTAAAAGCAGAGACATTACTTTACTGACAAAGGTCCATCTAGTCAAAGCTATGGTTTTTCCAGTAGTCATGTATGGATGTAAGAGTTGAACCATAAAGGAAGCTGAACGCCAAAGAATTGATGCTTTTGAACTGTGATTTTGGAGAAGACTCTTGGAGTTCTTGGGACAGCAAGGGGTTCAAACCAGTCAATCCTAAAGGAAATCAGTCCTGAATATTCATTGAAAAGACTGATGCTGAAGCTAAAGCTCCAATACTTTGGCCACCTGATGTCAAGAACTGACTCACTGGAAAAGACCCTGATGATGGGAAATATTGAAGGCAAGAGAAGAAGGGGACAACAGAGGATGGCATGGTTGGATGGCACCACTGACTTGATGGACATGAGTTTGAGCAAGCTTCAGCTGTTGGTGATGGACAGAGAAGCCTGGCATGCTGCAGTGCATGGAGTCACAGAGTCAGACATGATTGAGCAACTGAATTGAACTGAGGTATGTTGATTTTGCACTGGAAACTCTGGAATTGCTATCAGGATTGAGAAAGAACTGGCTCAGATTAAGAAGTTCCAACACTTGTAATATATAAATGGTTCACTGATTTCATCAGTAGATTTCAACAAACATCCTTTGTAGGCAGGGCATTCTGCAGGCACTGCAGCCCAAATTTGGGGAGTTTTGACCCCATCGTGAAGATGTGCTAGGTGGATTCAGTTTATTTTTATATATTCCTCTTTTTCTCAAATAGTCAGTGAGGGACTATAAAATCTCTCTACATGGGCATTCAGGGCATAATTCCATACTTCTGAGTATATCAGTGCTTGGAAGATGACCAAAGAGTTTAAAATAAATTCAGGATTACTAAAGAAAATAAACAATGAAACAACAACAAAGATGAGTCTGGTAGGGACAATCCAATGGGGTGTAGAAAAAGTAATGAGTTTTTTCTAGCAGCTAGAGATGTGGAGTGCTTTTGCTGTTAACTAGCTGTATGATTAGGAAATCCCTGGGCGGGGGGAGGGGGGGGCTTTAGCTTCCTTACCAGATGAGATGCCTCTTAGGAAAGGTCCCTGGCCCCATGTTTGCTGCCCAGGATACCCCTTTCCTATTCTGCTTCCCTCATGTACAGATGAATCTGGCCTCTCTCCTTGTTCTCTGGGTCTCATCCCTTCTTCCCTACCCAAGGGGGCAGTTCCAGTGAGTCCCTCTGTTTTATGCTCAATATTTTTATTCTCATATCATTTCCTTAAACTCACAACTTGCTTTAGTATCCCCCATCTGAAATAACCCTCTTTTATGTCCAATCTCTTCCAACTTCTTTTCTATTTTTCTTTAAAGCACAACTTCTCAAAGTGCAGTTAATACTTCCTCAGCTCCTCCTTTTTCGTGAAATAACTCTCAGCAGCTTTTTGTCCTTCATTCTCCTTTAGGCTGATGTTGTCAAGGTCATTGATTCTCAAACATGCCCAAATCCAATGCTCAGTTTTTTCCACCTCATCTTATTTAACCAATTTTGTGGCATCATTTGAAATAGCTTCCTTCTTAAAGCATTTTCTTCTCAAGGCTCCTAGGACACCACTTTCCCTAGATCTCTGCCTATCCCATTTGCTCCCCCTCCCCTCTTTCCTCCACCAGATCCCTTTTCTCTTTTTGTCCTTTAAAGATGCTCTGAAGGCTTAGTCTGCTATCTTCTCTTTTTCTCACTCCCTAGGTAAAGGTATCCCACTCAACATGTTAAAGACCATACTCTGAAGATTCTTCAAAGCTTTGGAGTCATTACTGTCTTGCCTAGCTATCATTAAGTTTGGGACTTCCCTGGTAGCTCAGACGGTAAAGTGTCTGCTCGCAGTGTGGGAGGCCCGGGTTCAATCCCTGGGTTGGGAAGATCTCCTGGAGAAAGAAATGACAACCCACTCCAGTATTCTTGCCTGGAAAATCCCATAGACGGAAGAGCCTGGTAGGCTGCAATCCATGGGGTTGCAGAGTAGGACACGACTGAGCGACTTCACTTTCACTTTATGAAAAGTACAAAGGCTGGTGCATAGTGAAAGTGAAGTCACTCAGTCGTGTCTGACTCTTTGTGACACCATGGATCGTAGCCTACCAGACTCCTTCGTACATGGGATTTTCCAGGCAAGAGTGCTGAAGTGGGCTGCCATTTCCTTCTCCAGAGGATCTTCCCAACCCAGGGATTGAACCTGGATTTCCTGCATTGCAGACAGATGCTTTACCATCTGAACCACCAGGGAAGCCTCTTGTGCATAGTAGGTACTCAAATAATCATTGACTTATTATTATTATTATTATTTACAATACTATCCTTGACAAAATTGTCAGTATGGGTAAAGGGTATTTAAAGTGTTCTTTTTTTTTTTGCTTTGAGCCTGTCCCTCTGGTAGGGCCCTATTGCTCTCAGTTTCTCCCCTGGTGGTCTGGGATCCATTACTCTACCTGATCCAGGTGGGCTTTTTCTGGGTGAGAGTCCTTGTTACTCATCTTCTTATTTCTTTTCCATGAGAAACTCAGCATAAATGTTTTTGAACTTTGCAATTATTGTCCTACCATCCCATGGGTTGATTTGTGCTTGCACTCAGTTTGTGACTCTTTGGACTGTAGCCCACCAGGCTCCTTTATCCATGGGATTTTTCAGGCAAGAATGCTAGAGTGGTTTGCCATTTCCTCCTCCAGAGGATCTTCCTGACCCAGGGATCAGACCAGCATCTCCTGTGTCTCCTGTATTGGCAGGTGGATTCTGTACCACTGAGCCATCAGGGAAGCCTCACCATCCCATGGTGCTCCCTTTATGATGTCTCATATCACAATAATTTGTACTTATGTCTTCTCTTCCCAACTACAATAGCCATTTAGCACATGGCACAGAGAGGACAGATAATACATATTTGTTAGATAATGGAGATATTGGCTTAAAAAATGGAAGTATCAGTAAACTTGCTTGCATTTTGGGGGCACATATTAGATCAGACCCTATTATCTATTCCCAATTCTCACAATAAGTATGTGATCATTTACTCTTCTTTTCAAGATGGGGAAACTGAGGCAGAGATGTCAAGTTGTTTTCTAAAATCACTCAGGTGAGCGGCTGAGTGGATGTAAGCCTGGGTCTGTATGACTCCCGAGTCTGTCACATGCCCATCAGTGTAACCAGATGATTTCCTTCAGAGAAGCTCTCTTGTTTAGACGGGCATTTTTTTAGTAAGGAATAGCAAGGAAATCATCTGGGAACTTTTCAGGAGTTTAACTTTTCAGGCCCCATTGCAGCCCCACTGAATCAGAAACTCTGGGGGTGGGCCCAGCTGTCTGTGCTGTAAAAAGCCCTCTAGGACCTTCTTTTTTTTTTTTTTTTAATATTTGGATTGAAGGATAACTGATTTACAATGTTGTGTTGGTTTCTGCCATACAACAAAGGGAAGTAATCATAAATAAATATGTACCCCCTTCCTCTAGAACCTCCTTCCCCCTTCCCACCTCCAGGACCTTCTAATTCTCAAATTTGAGAACCCCAAGTTTATGTTATACTCTCAAGACTGTAATTCTCTCCTTCCTATACTTTTCTAAAATCTTATTTTTTCCCTCAAATATTAGAATTTTCTATATTCCTCCAAGTCTGACTCAAGTCCTTCATCTTTTATGGAGCTTCCTCTGTCCCCTCAGCCCACGAGGATTACCTCCACTGATGGCCCTGCATTCCTGGATGATTCTTTCTCCTGTATGAAGTGCTCTGTCTCTAAGCTGTATTGGAAGCTTTTTGCTGTTTGTTACACTTATTTGAAGTCCTTACAGCTTCTTGTACATAAGAAGGCGCAATAAATGCCTTGCGGTGACTGATGGAACAGAGTCTAAATATTTTATTTCTGACTATCCATCACTTTATGTGCCTATGTGTAACATAAAAGGGAAAAGATTCTTCTGGTAACAAAGGGGAAAACTGTTTTTATTTTGTTATATTGTTTCTTGTTCCAAAAAGGCTTTAAGAAGGCTTAAGATGTATCAAAATAACATATATTAAAAATAAGAGGAAAAAAAGGGCAAAACAAGGTGAGGGACATAAAATGGATCCAAGAGTGAGACCAATACAAAAAAAGCCATTGCATAGTATAGTATACTCACTGCAGAACCATCAAATACTAGCTCTTAGCTTTCTTGCTGGGAATTTGGAAAAATAAGGGATTTTAAGTCCCAAAGAGAAGTTTGAATAGACTTCCTTGTTATGAATTCATGTAAACTCCCAAGTTATTACTTAGTTCCTTTCCCTGATTTTGGGTTGGCCAAAGAACTGCAGGGTGCCAAGAAGCCATCTTGGATTTTTTTGAAAGAAGATTCCAGAACATGATGGTCCTCATCACTGAAGATGGCAAGATGGCCATTATTGTGAATAAAGACATCCTTTCTACCTCTGAGGGGCTGGGAAACAACCCAAGGGAAGTAACTGGATGGAGGAAGAAGGCCTTGGCCCCACTGGAACCTGAGCAGAGTCTTGGACTCTGTCTTGTATAAGGTTTCCTTTGTCAGCAGAAACATTTGTTAAAGTGAGTCAGTACCTGGATGCTTTTTGGATTACAGTGGCAGAAACTCACCTGAACTAGTTGTGGCACAAAGTGGGGCTCTCTATAAGGATAATGGAGTGCTTCAGTGAATGGACAAGCACCAGATCATGGGAGCTGTAGGGTGGGCTTTGTGTGCGCAGTTGTGTCTGACTCTTTGCGACCCCATGAACTGTAGCTTGCCAGAGTCCTCTACCCATGGGGTTTCCCGGCAAAAATACTGGAGTAGGGTTCCATTTCCTTCTCCAGGGGATTTTCCTGACCCAGGGATCGAACCCCCATCTCTTGTGCCTCCTGCTTTGGCAGGAGGATTCTTTACCCCTGAGCTACCTGGAAAGCCCTGGGAGAGCTTTCGCCACTGTCATCTTGTCTTCTCACTGAATGGCTGCTTCTCCTTTCTTAGCAGACTGGCTTTACTGGCTTCTCAGGTCACAAGGCAAGGGGACGGTGGCCACCTTAGTAACCATGTTATAAATTCTGGTCTCCAGAAGGATCTGGAAATTGACATTTATTACAATTCCAGTTTCCTCTGGAAGGAATTCTGGAACAGATGCTCACTCCTGGTCCAATAGATAGAAATAGATAGGAATACTCTACCCAGTAATCTCTATAGAGAATTGTGATTCTAACTTAGAACTAGAACTAGAACTAGAACCTGAAGGTTCTAGTCCTGAATTCTAGGTCCTGAATTTAAATCAGGACAACATCTCTTATTTCTGCTAGAAGTGTATAGTTATTTTCCCACGCTTCACTCATTCTGACCACACTTCTTTAGGGGTAAGGAGCCTGGAGTTCTAGCTCAATTTTATATATTAAATATAAACCCCAGAGAGTCTAAGTGACTTTTCCACAGTCACACAGCTAGTTACCAACAGGAATGAACTGGGAGTCAGTAAGTCACTTTGGACTTATCTCTACCACTCACTGGCTTGTCATTGGTCAAATCTGACCCATCCTCATTTTCCTTGTCTATGAAATAGATTAATTATTTCATCTGAAGCTGGCATGCGGAGTTATTACAAGAATCAAATGAGGGACTTCCCAAGTGGTCCAGTGGTTAAGAATCTGCCTTCCAATGCAGGGGACAAGGGTTTGATCGGGGAACTGGGATCCCATTTGCCTTGGAGCAGCTAAGCCTATGTGCTGAAACTAATGATGCCATGTGCTCTAGAGCACCTGCCACAACTAGAGAAGCCAACGGGCCACAGCAAAGAGCCTGCATGCTGCAACTAAGACCCAGTGAAGCCAAATAAATAAATGAATCAATATCTGAAAAAATCAGATGAGTGGTTCTTGAACCTGATGGATCATTAAAATCATGCAGAGATCTTTTAAAAATATAGATCCCAGGACTCCAGCCCTCCTGTTTATTCTGATTCAGTAGATTTGTAGTAGGACCCATTTATGTGTTCTTATAAAAGTCTCCAGGAAATTGTGATGCTCAGCCTGTATTTGTTAATCCTTAAATAGCTGAAGAAAATTGTCCATAATTTTCACAGCCTGGTGTGAAATACACTGTGACCCAAGAGGTAGAGTCAGAACAATCTCTTCTGTGTGATGTCCTGGACTGGGTAGAAACGACTTTCTCCTCCAAGATCGTTTACAGGGATTATCTGAGGGACAGTGGGGAAGAATGGCCACTCATTCTAGGCCATGCATTTGAGTGTGTGTGTGAGTCTGTGGGTTCATGTGTCAGTGTGTGACTGTGTGGGTGAGTATATGTGAGTGAATGTGTATGTGTGTACCTGTGAGTGTGCATGTGTGTATAAGCTTGTCTCTGTATGTGTCAGTGTGAATTTGTGTGTTTGAGGGTGTGAGCATTTTTGTACACATGAATATGTGTGTGTGTGCATGTATGTGAGTTTGTTTATAGGGAGAGGGTAACAGCAATGTAGAAGGTGCAGGTTTCAGGACACATTTCTGCCCAAGGTTGAAGAGGCTTGAAACTCTTTAGACTTTGGGTTTAAAGAGACAATGTACTGTATATTGTGATATTTGTGGTATCCCTGCTGTACACTGGGCTTCCCTGGTGGCTCAGTGGTAAAGAATCTGCCTGCAATGCAGGAGACCTGGATTTGATCCCTGGGTCGAGAAGATTCCCTGAGAAGGGAATGGCAACTCACTGCAATATTCTTGCCTGGAAAATTCCATGAACAGAGGAGCCTGGCAGGCTAGAGCCTGTGGGGTTGCAGAGTTGGATATGACTGAATGACTAACACTCTACTGTACACCAGGCATCTTAGACTTACCAAATATGATTTCTCAAACAAGCATGTAGCGTGGATATTATGAGCTTCATCTTACAGAGCAGGAAGCTGAAACAGTTTTTTTTTTTTTTTTTTTTTGCCTGAAGGCAGCTAGATAAGAAGTGGTAGAGCTAAGACTCAGGATGAGTTCATAGTTTTCAATTTGGAGATCTTTTTGAGTGACAAACTTAGGAACAATATCTAAATGACCAGAGAGAGTTGACGGGAAAGCCTGACATCACTACTAGGATCACTAAACAAACTTTGGAGAGTTGCTTCTCTGTTCTATCACATTATTTGCCTTTGCTTTGGTCTAATGCTGGCTGTCTTGGGGACTAAATAATAATGGGGGATTGTCAAGTCAGGCAGATATTTTAGTCTGAATAGTGACTGGAGTAGTAGGAGCAACAGTAAAAGCTGTATTAGTCATGGTATCTGCCATCCCTTGATGACACTACTGTATGGATCAGGCACCATGTTGATGTTCAGTTGCTAAGATGTGTCTGACTCTTTGCAACCCATGGACTGCAGCATGCTGGGCTTCCCTGTCCTTCACCATCTCCCAGAGTTTGCTCAAACTCATGTCTGTTGAGTCAGTGATGCCATCCAACCATCTCATCCTTTGTCACCCCTTTCTCCTCCTGCCCTCAATCTTTCCCAACATCAGGGTCTTTTCCAGTGAATCAGCTCTTCTTATCAGATGGCCAAAGTATTGGAGCTTCAGCATCAGCATCAGTGCTTCCAATGAATTTTCAGGTTTGATTTCCTTTGGGCTTGACTGGTTTGATCTCCTTGCTGTCCAAGGGACTCTCCATATTGGAAGATGATTACTGCAACTGATAGCAGCTCTACAAGGCAGCTAACACCATCCCATTTTTCAGATGAAACTGAGGCTCTGGGCTAAGTAGCCTAAGACCACAAGGTTCACAGGTGCCAGAGCAAGGATTTCTTAGAACCCAGGTCTGCTTGGGTCTCAGTGTTAGGCAGAGCTGCTTCTGTCTTCTTTCCACAGCTTCCACTGCTCCCTGGATGATGAGTCCTAGATGACTGTGTTTCCTTCTGCTTCCCTCTGCCTCAGCAAGACTCTTCCTTTCTTCCCTGCCTGGCACTTTTGTTCCTTAATTCAGAAAGTGAAAGAGACATCAGCTGTACTTGTGTGGGCCCCTTTAGAAGCAGAGAGTTTCAAAATTAATAAGTGTCTCATGGAGTCCATCAAGGAAGTAATTAACACTGGGGCACAGAGGGCACCCTCAGCCTCCAATGTCTGGCTCCAGGAAAGTCGACTGTTCATCATTAGCACGTGATTAAGTAGTTTATCATGTGAAGGCAGTGCTTGTGGAGTGAATGCACTCATTTGTACTTATTTGAGGCCTGATTTTGTTCTATTTTTCTCACAAAGTCTAGAGAGGTGGGATGAGGGGCTGTTCACGTGGGCAGGTGCAGGAGGGCTGTCTCAAGTCTATATGGGGCCAAGTGCAGAAGCAATCGGGATGGAAGGATGATATGATTTATTGAGAAAAATGAATGTGGTGGTAGTTTCATCCTTATTTTTGTCCAAGTGAAGCTTAAATATCAGAAAGATGCCATTATTTTCCTAAGTTTGTACAAGGAGCAAGAGAGTGATAGTGTTTCACTTCAGACCCCAAATTCAAGCTGTTATATCTTAAAGCTATTGGCAGAACATGGAGGACAAAGGTCAAGACCTGAGAGTAATCAGAACACCATCAAAAAGGAGATGGAACCAGAAGAACAGACGTCCAAGATTGACCAAAGGAAAAAAGGTCGGTGTGGCAGGTTGTACTTCCTAACAATGACCACGCTCTAGATGTTCTGTCCCTCCTGCTCTTCTTACAGTGTAAGGCTGAGCTTCACTATCAGGAGGTAGAGTCTGTTTCCCCCGCCTGGAACCTTGGCTCATTCATTCTTGGAACACACACCTTGGGAGCCCTGAGCCAACAAGTGAGGAGTCTGACTGTGCTGAAGCTGCCTGGTCATGAGAGAGCACACAGAGAAAGAAATTCTAGGAAAGCTCCAGCCGTCCAACCTCCAGCTATGTGAGTCTCCCCAACCTGGACACCAGGTGTGGGAGCAAGAGCCTCATCCATTGCAGAGTAAAATGGGACACATTTTCCCAGTGGAATCCTGTCCAATTTACATATTTGTGAGCAAGATAAATGTTGTCTTTGTTTAAGCCACTACATAGGGGCATAATTTATTATTACCAAGTCATGGTGATTGCTGAAGTAGTATATGGTGAAGCAGATATTTTAGAACTGAAATCTTTGAGATCTGAGTCTATCTCAGTGTCTCTTTTAGGCAGGCTCAAGCATGCAATCTTTTTATTTTTTAATTTAATTTTGTTTATTTGGTTCTGTTGGGTCTTAGTTGTGGTATGTGGAATCTAGCTCCCTGATCAGGGTCAAACACGGGCCCCCTGAATTGGGACCACACAGTCTTAGCCACTGGCATGCAGGCCAAGGTGCTTCAGTTGTGTCCAACTCTTTGCAACCCTATGGACTGTAGCCTACTAGGCTCCTCTGTCCATGAGATTCTCCAGGAAAGGATACTGGAGTGGGTTGCCATGCCTTCCTCCAGGGGATCTTCCTGACTCAGTGATTGAACTCATATCTCTTAGGTCTCCTGCATTGGCAGGCCAGTTCTTCACCACTAGCAGCACCTGGGAATCCTCTTAGCCTCTGCACCACCATGGAAACCCCTTAAACACACAGTCTTAAATGAGCCAAGGAGGCCCCTTGATTTTGGATATTCTTCTGAGGAGCATCTAGAAATGGCTGTCTTCATACGACCCCAGGAGCATCCTAGCAGTGTGTAGTTTTAGGCTTATGCACATGAAAATATCCCTGTCAATACAAGACGATGTATTCCAAGGGCACATTCAGAGGATCTGAGATGGCCTTGGGCTGGGACACCTGGGGAAGCATGCCAGAGTAGGCTTCGAGATTCAAGCTAAGTCCTGAAGGATTTTGTTGGCACAGAATCAACACGTGGGCACCCCAGAATCCCTGGGCACCCTGGGCAACACTGAATCCCTGGGCACCCCAGTCAAGAGGCTGATCTGGGAAAAGGCATAGGGTAGGCAAGCTTATGGTAAGCTTGTGATCTGAAAGACCAGCCTGGTTAGAGGGAAGCATCCAAACCTGGGGAAAGGCCAGGGGATGGCTTGGAGGATCCTACCTGAGAGGATTCCAAAGGAGGTCACTGAGAGCAGGGCCTACAGGAGAAGGCAAGGGGCAAATTCTCCTAAAGAAGGAACAGGAATTCTGTTACATTCATTCGTTCATTTAACAAATACCCCTTAGGATGACCAGGTTCCCAGATCCTGCTCTGGAATCATGGTGGACACTATTCCATGTCTAGAAAGTTGACAGTCAGCAGAGAAGGCAAGGAATGTTCTGAGATGATTATAAGTTCTCCACTTAGGCTCTAGAGGGTGGCTCTTTCAGTGTCTTCCAGACTCTTGCTCTCCAGATTAACTCTTTTTCCTCTGGCCCATGTAATCTAGTCCACTCCACTGCCATTGAACACAGATATCAAACCACAGCTAGTATTTGTTTTTCTTGTACTTGCATTTTTCTTGAACAAATGTATCTACTGAATTTACTTTTCAAAATATTTTTCCTTAGCTCCCTTTAGTCCAGTACCAACCATCAAGCTCTTCATTGCTCACAGATTTCCCATGGGAATGGTGATCTTCAATGATATTCCTTCTCTCTCTGCATTGGAGAATGCCAGCCATGTTCTCTGAATTAGCACCTTTCCCAACTGACTTTCTATCAATACATTGTTACCTACCACAGTCTTCTCTTGTGCTTGTCTCTGTCTGTTATGCTGCTATTTTCTTCTCTTCTTGAATGCTAGTGTTTTCCAAGGTTCTTAAAGGACCTCTGCACTCCTATTGACCTTCTCCATTCCCCAGTCCTTTAATCATCACTTCTAAGTGAATAGTTCAGTATTCATGATAGTAGCAACTACCACGCTTCCCAAGTATTTAGTACTAGCTTGAGCTGGCTACCATGATAAGTCATTGTTGTTGTTTAGTCACTAAGTTGTGTCCAACTCTTTGCAACCTTATGGACTGTAGCCTGCCATACTCCTCTGTCCATGGGATTCTCCAGGCAAGAATACTGGAGTGGGTTGTCATTTCCTTCTCCAGGGTATCTTCCTGACCCAGGGATCAAACCCCCGTGTTCTGAATTGGCAAGTGGATTCTTTACTGCTGAGCCACAGGAAAGCCCACTATGCTAAGTATTTTATGCTCATTTAAAATGTCCTGTGAGATTGTTGGTAGCATGGTTTAACAAGTAAGCAAACTGAGGCTCACAGAAGTTAAATAACTGTGGCTCTTCAGAACCTGGTTTTGCTTGACTCTGAAGCCACTGCTCTTAATCCCTGGGCTGGATTGAGTTTTTCTACACTCCCCTGTGCACCCACATATCAACTGTCACTGAATATATTCACCTGGCTGGCTTCCTGTCATTTCTACTTTTTTTGTTCAAAATCTCAATATTCTCCTTATCAGAACTGCCTCAGTTCTCAAGATCAGAACTGTCTCTAAGCTTTTTTTGTTAACCATTCTTCTATCTGCCCCACCCCCAATAGAAAACACACAATTAGGACAAGGACAAAGACATCAATGTAAGGACTGATGATCACTGTGGCAGTGGGCACCACTCTTTCCCTCTGGAATGGTGGCCATCACCTGACCTTGTGAATCAGAAAACAGCCTGCCAGCAGTAGAGGATGATTTTTACCTGTGCATCTTCAAGGATGTACATTCAGTAGTTGAAAAGAAACTAGAGGATTGCAGTGTATGATCTGCAAACATGATGTTGGGCTTCTCTGATGAACAGCCTCAGCAATCCCCAGCATCTACCACTTCCTGTTCTCACAGCTGACCTAGGAAGAGCAGCCCCTCAATCCTGGACTACTGATGGTAGAATGTCTGAATGGTGGGCAACTTTAGCAATTATTTAGGCTACTTGCCTTTTTTATACATGAGGAAATAGGGGCTTGCAAAGATGAGGCAGCATCACCTCCTCCATGAAGTTTACCCTGATTACTCTACTAAAAATAGCTAAAAATTTCCCTTCACTCACATTCCAGGCTCTCCTCACTCTGTACTGCTTTCCTTTTCCCAAGACTGGCATGACCCCGCATCCCCATTTGCCCAGGACAGTTGAAGTACGTAACAGCTGTTTCAGTATAATTATTAACATTGCCTCCTTTCACTCTCAAGTATCCCAGTTTGGATGATAAATTATCTGGTGACCCTATCCAGAGGTCTAAATAGTTATCTTCTTCTCCCTGAAGTATTTCCTTCCATAGTGGCTTCCCAACTGCAGAGAGAACAATCCTTTCTTGATGGAAGTCAACTTATGTCATTCCTCTGCCCAAATTGCTCCATCTCTTCTCCCAGACAGTGTAATCCAAACTCCTTAACATCTTCTAACACATTTGATTTACTTGTTTAGTGTCTCTCATTGACTGTCTGGCCCTCCCTGCTGGAGTGAAAGGTCTGCATGGACCATGGATCTTTGTTTCATTAATTGCTGTGTCCATCATAATTAGAATAGTGAAACCACATAGTAAGTGAAACTGATAAGAAGGCTTGTGATCTCCTCCCTTTCCTCCCTCCAACTCTGCCCAACATGGGCACGGAGGGCTGGGAGGTGAAATAAGTGGAGTTTGGTCAAACACAAAGCCTGCATCTGTAGTTCTGAAGCATGAAGGGCGGGTGAGGTGTATGATTCCCAGGTCTGCAAAGTCCCTTTATTTCCCATCTCTCTGAGAGATGTAGAGGAAGTCAGGATGCAGAGACAGAATGATTGACATTCTAGGAAAACTGTTTCTTCTTGCTCATTTTGCTCTTGCCCCTGGCTTCCCACAGTTTCCTTGCCCACACTTGACCTTGCACTTGTCCTCCAATTTCATAATTATACTTAGTTCCCCAGGTTGGTTGTAATGTAGGGTCATCAGTTCATTGTACAGATTTTAAAAAAGCTGCTTTGAAATTATCTTAAGCCCAAAGAAGACTGTCATTTATTAAGGTGAGCTTCTCTCTCTCTCATTTTTTTTTTTAAGGAAAAATGAGCAAGAGTGAATCCATGCTTCCTCTGCTCCCCTGACTGTCTCCAGAAGGCTGCAATCTGTCCCAGACAGGAGGAAGGGTTATGTTTGCCAGAAACATGGGTTGTTTTTCCCTTTATTCCATCCTGTAGATAACATTCTGGAGCGTTGGTGGATTACCAGTGGTGTCACAGTCTCGTCGCCGCCCAACTGCGAGATCATACTTTTTCATTTAGAGTCAAATCGTGGAAAGAGTCAGAAAGGATTATATTGTCAGAGGTAGCAGGAAGGCAGTAAACAAATGTCTTATTAAACAGCCTCTGTGGAGCCTCCAGGTGCAGGCTGATTTCCCTGTTGAGGGGATGGAAATAACAGTGCTGGCATTTCTGCAAGACCCTGGGGATGAGGTTGCTCTGTTATCTGTCTGTGCTCTTGCCCAGGCTGGCCATGGCATTGGTATTACTGACACATGTATGATTCATGTGCAGCCCAGACCTTCTCGTGTTTCTAGAGGTCTTTATTAGGGGAACAGGGACTGTCGCAAATAGGATGATCAGAGGCCTTGGGGAGAGGGTCCCCAGGCACTGCTTTCTGCTGGCGGGACTGACTGGGGTCTAGGCATCACAGCAGAGGCAGAACAGCTTTTTCAAGGAGGAGAGCGTGGCGGGGAGAGATTCTTTCTCAAGTTGAGAGTGTTACTACGTACTAATATCACCCAAATGCCATGTGTGTTCTCAGCCCGGTGCTTCTTCTAGAAAGTCCTTTTCTGCCCTCTTCTCATTCTTTGCTTCATACTCCAGATCTAAGCCCATCTTGTCCCAGGACACAAAGTTCTCTCATTTATTGCTCTTCTGCTTCTACTTCTTATTCGTCAAAGACGATAGATGGTATTGGATTCTGACCTGTGTTGAGTGAAAAAAAGACAGCACAATTCAAAACTGAGAATTATGTTTTATTTGGCTGACAAAACTGGGGACTTAAGCCCAAGACAGAGCATCTCAGATAACTCTGAGAGACTGCTCCAAAGAAACAAGGGGGGCAGGGAGTCAGTACATATAGGGGCTTTTGCAATAAAAGACCAGGTAGTTTGAACATTGAAAGATTATTGTCAATTAGAGAAAATCAGACATCTCAAGTTAATTAATTTAGTGCTTTTCTATGTATGGGAAGATGCAAGAGTCAGGGCTCTTGAAATTACTCCTGTGATATGCACATTAATTATCTAGGGCCAGCATCCAGCTTTTCTCCATCCTGAATCCTTTCAGGGTGCACAGCTGGAGTGATGGCAGAGGCTGAGGATTTGGCAGTGGGCAGCCCATTTGTCTCCATCCTGAGTTCCCTCACTGTCTGGCAGCTGCAATGTGATGGCTTGATGGCTGCAACACCCTTTGTTGAGAACTGTGGTGCGAGAGAACACTCTTGATAGTTCCTTAGACAGCAAGAAGATCAAATCAGTCAACCCTAAAGGAAATCAACCCTGAATATCCATTGGAAGGATGGATGATGAAGCTCCAATGCTTTGGCCATCAGATGTGAAGAGCCAACTCACTGGAAAAGGCCCTCATGCTGGGAAAGATTGAAGACAAGAGGAGAAGAGGGTGACAGAGGATGAGATGGTTGGATGGCATCACTGACTCAGTGGACATGAATTTGAGAAAACTCCAGGAGATGGTGAAGGACAGGGAAGCCTGATGTGCTGCAGTTCATGGGTTTGCAAAGAATCTGACATGATGCAGTGACTGAACAGCAACAAATGGCAGGAAATATTTTTTACTCACACCTGGAAGAGGATGTGGAGAAAATTTTGGTTAGCCTCTTCTTTTTAAAGAGATGAGAAACAAGAGCCAGATAGATGAAACACCATGTTAAAAATTACACAGCTGAATTGTGGCACAATAAGAAGTACCCTTTGGGGTTTTCATCTCCCAGGAAGTTTTCCTTCATTAGCCCATCATGAGCAGTGCTAAAAGTACTGAAGGTTTTGACTGATTCGGGCTCATTAAGGACTAGCTCTATGTGACTGTCTTGGTGATATTAAATTATTTTACCCTTTATGTGTATTAAAGTTTTATACCTTTATCTTTCTTTTTTAATCAACTGTTGTAGTCCTTGTGATAACGACCCATCATTCTTTTAACTACACAAATGTGGAATGTCTATTACATGTGAGTTAAGGTGCTGGGTGGCAAGGATACTGCAATAAAAAAAGGAACAAAAAAGACAAAATTCCTGCCTTCTTAGAGTTTAATGAATGTAAAAACAGAGCTGTGATTAATGCTAGGAAAGAGAGGTATGTGTTGTTGACTGCAGGTGTAGTAGGGGTTCAGAAAAAGCTTCTTTCAAGAAGTGATATCTGAATTGAAATCTGCAGGATGAAGAGGTAGGAGGAAGGGTAGGCAGGGGGAGGAATGGAGAGAAAGCCAGAGGGGCTAGAACATGGAGAGTGAGGGGTGAATGTTTGCAGAGGCAGGAAGGGCCAGATCATGTCCGATCTTGTAGAAATTGTGGTAGTTTTAAGTTTTAGATGAATTGCTTTGTCACAGGAGATATGAGTATGGGGACATATCAGATCTGAATTTAGAAATTATTTCTCTGCTTGTAGTGTGAAAGTTTGATCTGAGCAAGGTGAGTGTGCCTGCAGCCAGGCAGGGGAGATAGTATTCTAGACTTGGGTGCTCATGGTAGAGATGGAGAGAAGTGCCTGGTTTCTCTTAAGAGTTTTTTAATGATTAAAATTGATGGGAGCTAGTGATGATTTAAGAGTAGAGTGTAAAGGGAATATCAAGAATGTCTCCTAGGTTCTGGTTTATGGAACACAATAAATGGTTCCATGAAATGGGGAGCTGTGGACAGAATTAGGTTTCTGGGGAGAAGATCATTGATTTGACATTGGAAATGAGTTTCAGATGCTTGTGAGCTATTCAAGAAGAGATGTCAAGAAAGCATGTGAAGGTCTGAAGCTTAGAGGAGATTTACAGCTAGAGAAAAATTTGGGGCTGAAAAGTATTTAGATGGCATTGAAAGCAATGCTAAGGTAATGTAACCAATGAAGAAATTATAAAAGGAAATAAGAAGTCCCTGCACAGAGCCTCTGCCTTCCAGATAGAGGAAGATATGATAAAACAGGAAGCACTGCCAGAAAATACAAGAAACAAAAGAGGATGGAGTACGGAGCCAAGTGAAAGGGATGCCACAGACCATATTCCCACCTATTCCCACTATCAACTTCGTTGAATCTACCCCCAAATATTCTGCCTTTTGTCCTGTTATAAGAGACAAACTCTCTGCGTCTTAGGTAAGACCTGCTCTTTCCCTTGTGCTTTGTATCCCATCCCCTCTGGTCTGCTTTTGCTCCTGAATCTGCTATTGGTTCTACAATTGATTTTTCCTAACCATGGTATCATTTCCATAAGCATACAAGCATGATACAATTGCTCACATTATTAAAAGCAAAGCCTTTTCTTGGACCACACTCCTTTCCAGCTACCCCCATCTTTACATTTTCCCCAAAACAAATATTTGACAGTGTTAGTCCTTGTATGTTCTTCACCTCCTTTACTTTATCTCCTTCAGTCTTTTCTGAGCCCACTCAGTGGGTTTTATCTCTACTACTTCATTGAAAATGCTCTTGTCTAGGTGACATGTGACTTCCACACTGGCAAATCTCAGTAATTCTTAGTTCTCATCTTACTGATTTGTCCTCTGAGACACTTTCTTTGCTTGGCTCTGTAGCTCACCTCTCTTCTGGTTCTCTTTGCAATCTAATCAATTGCTTATTTTCAGTCTCTTTCTCATCTTCCTGGCCTCTAAATATTAAAGTGCCCAAAGTCCTCAAAACTCTTCTTTTTCTCTAGTTACATTCACTCCTGAAATCATCTCATTTAGTCCCATGGCTTTAAATACCATGCAAATACTGATAACTCACGTAATCTCACATCCAGTCCAGGGTTTTACAAACTCCAGATTATAAATAGATTGGATAAATGATCTGCCTGCTGCAACCCTTCCCATCTCAATAAGTGGTACCTCTATTTTTTTCAGTTTTTAGACCAAAAAATTTAAGTAATGATCGCCTCTTTCTTCTGGTTCTCCCGTATCTCACAAGACTCTACCAGCAAATGTCATTGACTCTTGCCTTGAAATATATCACATCATCTGACCACTTCTCATTGTTTTCTGTTTTGTTGTTGTTGTTTAGTTGCTAAGTTGTGTCCAATCTTTTGTGACCCCATGGACTGTAGCCTGCCAGGTTCCTCTGTCCATGGAATTTTCCAGGCAAGAATACTGGGGTGGGTTGTCATCTCCTTCTCCAGGGCGTCTTCCCAACCAGAGACAAACTCATGTCTCCTGCATTGGCAGGCAAATTCTTTACTGCTGAGCCTATTTACCCTGGTCTGAACAGTTATCCTCTCTTCCCTGGAATATTCATTTCCATATTGGTTCCCTCACAGCAGACAGACAAATCCTTTTTAATCAGAAGTTAAATTATGTCATTCCTCTGCCCAAATTGTTCTATCTTTTCTCCCATAGAGTGTAATGCAGGCTGCTTACCATGTTCTATTGCTACTGCTAAGTCGCTTCAGTTGTGTCCGACTCTGTGCGACCCCATAGACGGCAGCTCACCAGGCTCCGCCATCCCTGGGATTCTCCAGGCAAGAATACTGGAGTGGGTTGCCATTTCCTTCTCCAATACATGAAAGGGAAAAGTGAAAATGAAGTCGCTCAGTCGTGTCCGACTCTTAGCGACCCCATGGACTGTAGCCTACCAGGCTCCTCCGTCCATGGGATTTTCCAGGCAAGAGTACTGGAGTGGGGTGCCATTACCATGTTCTACAAAACGCTATACAATTTTGTTCTACAAAACGCTATACAATCCCCCGTGAACTCTCCAATCTCTACCACTCTCTCCCGTGCTAACCATACACCAGCCACACCCATCTCCTTGTTCCTTGCTCTTCTTCAAACAGGAATGTCCCAGCCTCAGGATCTTTGTACTTGATAATTTCTCTACCAAGAACTTTCTTTCCGAAACATCTGAGAAGCTGGCTGTCTCAATTCCTTTAGGTTTCTAGTCACATGGTTTGTATAACATAGCGTTACAACCTTCTCATCTGGGTAATCTCTAGTCCCTTTAACCCTACTTTCTTATATTTATTTCATATTCATTATACCTGACATGTTGTACATTTCTTTGTTTTATTTATCTATGAAATATCTTCCCCTACCCCTATACAATGCTGGAGGCCAGAAGTCAGAGTTCAAAATACTGGAGGTCAGAGACTTTGTGTACTTTTTACTTTGATATATGTCAGGGTTTATGATAGCTGAGGGCACCTGGCAGGTGATGATTAATTATTCTTTGAATAATTGAATAAAATTATTTGCAGGAGGATAACTAATTTGAAATTACTTTAAGAAGGACAAGTAATTTGGTTTTCTAAAAAACAACCAGTAGAATTAACTACATGTGTGTCAGTGGAGTTTTTGGTAAGAACTATTTCTGTTTAATCGGTCAGGAGTGAGTGAGTGATGAGAAAGCAGAGAAAATAAGAACAGAAAATGCTTTCAAGGAGCTTGACTTTGAAAGACAAAGACAGGATGATGCCAGGGTAGAATGTGGAGTCAAAGTTAGCTTATTTTTAGAGATGGATTAGACCTGAGGATGCTCAAATGCTTATCTCTGAGAAGATTCAGTTCAGAGGAAGATGTTAATTATACCTGAAAGGGACAAATAGTCATCAATGGGATATTCCTGAGAAGGAGAACAGGTCTGCTACCTAAACAGAGATGGAGAGTTTGGTCTTTCAGAGGAGAAGGGTTACAGGTGGAGTTGGGGTTAGAAGTGTTTGTCTCAAGGCTTCTTCCTTGTGGAGTAGATGGTGGTGTCATCTGAGAGTGAGAGTGGAGGTGGGGTGAAGCACTAAGGGTAGGATTCGGAGGAAACTGGAGAAGGTTCACAATAGTCATCAAAGACAGTGGGAGCATGAATTCATCAGGGCAGATGAATGACTCTACTGATGAGCAACTCTATTGTCAAACAAGGGGAGAGTTCCTTTGAAGTTTGTGATCATGTATTTATAAAGACACAAATCTAGTCTGGTATTTACGGAATTGTTCAACTGTTCTGGTAATGGTCTGCAGACAATTGAGATAAAGAGGTGATGGGGAAGATGATCACTGGAGATGTGGAGGTCAGAAAGTTGAGACATTTGGGTGGTAGGTCATTTATGCACACAGAGAAGTCATTCAGGGTCATGTCAGGACTTGTATGGAGAGGGACTTTGAGCTGGTAGTCTAGCTAAGCTAGACTTCAGTGGTTGATCTGGGCTTAAAATTGGCTAAAATGATGCCTTGGATATGATTTCTCCTCAACCAGCAAAGGACATATGTGAGATTGAGGGTGTAAACAAGAGGCTGGGGATTCTTGATGTCTTCCTAATTCCTCATGGAGTTATAGTGACAACATAGCAGCCTCACAACTTGATCCAAGTAAGGATCTGCCTGGCCAGAATTCAGATTTCTCTGCCTTTCATATTCACAACTTTTAGCACTATTTAAATAAAGCTTCCTGTCATATTGTTCTGCTTTCTGTTTCTCATCATGCTTCAACAAGCCTGTAGATAATAGGTTTGTACATGTGTGTGTGCTCAGTCGCTAAATTGTGTCTGACTCTTTATGACCCTGCGAACTATAGCCTACCGGTCTCCTCCATTCATGGGATTTCACAGGCAAGAATACTGGAGTGGGTTGCCATTTCCTCCTCCAGGGGATCTTTCCAACTAAGGGATTGAATCTGTGTCTTTGGCATCTCCTGCATTGACAGGAGGATTCTTTACCACTAAGCCACCAGGAAGGCAGGTAACAAGTTAAGAAGTAGAAATGGGTTATATAAACAAATGTCTTAATTTTCAAAGGAGGAGTCTTAATTGTTTGGAAGGGCAGTGGGGCAGAAGAGAAGACTGTTATATCTGGGATGTGAGAGAAACAGTGGCTACCCAGACAAGAGAAAGTCCTACCATCAGTAAAAGTCCAGTGAAGATGAGTAGGTAGGGATTTCTCTGAGAAGTGTTGAAGAGCTGGGGAATCGGCTGTTTACATGGAGACCAGAATGAGTTGTGTTGGAGAGTCTGAGTTCTGGACTCAGATTACTTGGTTCAAATCTCTATTCTGCTATTTGGTACCTGACTGACCTTGGGCATTTCATTTAACTTTTTATTTTTATTTTTTTCAGTTATTGCTTTAATAGAGACAACAGCAATAATAATACCCAACATTTAGGAAGTGTATTAGAAAACATTGTGAGCAGAGAAACCTGTAGATTGTTTATGCTACAATATATTGTGTTCCCCTGAAATCTGTATAACCATTACAATAAGTTCAATTCTTATTCCAACAAAAGATCATTTACCTTCTTTGGTGGTAGTTCTGGAGGGCACAGTAAGAGGATCTGGAGAGTAAGGGAGGAGTGGAGAATTGGATGAAGTGAAGGAGGTCCTGGGCATTGCTGGGGATGATGATATAGAAGAGAGGTGGCCAGGTGGACTTCTACTCCAGCCCCTGGTGGATGGTAAGAGTGATAAGTGGTCTTGTGCAAGTGGTCTCAACCATCTTTTAAGAAGGGTGGTCACTGGCTCTGATGCTAGAGGACTTAGTGCACAAGTCCTCACAGATCGTATCTGTCCTTGTGGTCTACATGTATAACAGAGTCAGAGAAAGGAGGAGATGCACGAGTCAAGAGAGACAGATCTAATAATGAGAAAACACTGGAGCAGGTTTTTATTTCCTTCCTTAGGGGATCTTCCTGACCCAGGGATTGAACCTGCATTTCTTGCGTCTCCTGTATAGGCAGGTAGATGGATTCTTTACCACTAGCGCCACCTGGGAAGCCCACTAATAAGAAAAATGTATGGTGATTGAGAAAAAGGAAATCAGGAATTGACCTTATGCTTTTTTTTTTTTTTTCTTACAAAAAAACATGTTGAAACAGCTCTGAAAACAAAGATATGGCCCTTTTACCACCATCTAGATGAAAAGGTTACTTTAGCTAGAATTTGTCTAGCAAGAATTTGTAATAAAGTGTTACATATGTTACTCAAAGTTTTAAAGTACAGTTAATGTCAAACTCTTCTATTTTTCTCATTACCAGTAAGAGCAAAATCTCAATTTATTGCTTTGCAATATGAAGACTGTGATATTTAATTTCACAGCAAATGGGTTTTCTATTTTCAGATAATATTCTCATTCTTCTACAGAGATTTTCCTACTGAAGACTATAAAACCATGTTGCAACATGCTTTCCACAGTAGTCATGAAGCGTGCTTCTTAAACTGAGTCCACATGTGGGAAAGAGTTGTAGAGGGATGAGGTCTCTCTGCTTTGCACAGTAGGTTTTGAGACTGCCTTTCAGAATACACAGATTTTCTGGATCAGCAACCTGGCTGTTACACTAGACATTAGTCAAAACTATAGCATTCAAAAAAGTAAAGATCTATACACACCAAAGATTGGTTCACTGAAATACTATTTACTAGAACTGTTAACATCTTTGCACATTTAAAAATCACATCTAGTAACTATAATAATCAAAATAATTGACATTGTACTGAACTTGAGAGTTTCCTAGTGCTGTTATATATATTGTATCTTACTTGATCTTCAGAAAACCTTGTGAGTTAGGTGGGATTATCTCTTTAGTTTTAGAGTAAGCTGAGTTATCTACTTCAGATGAGTAACATTGTCATATTGCTAATGAATCGAAGGATGGGAATTCTAACTCAACTTCTATTTTGTTACATAGTTTCTTTTGAAATATTAACAGAAATTAATGGGGGTATAATTTTATCATTAAGATTAAATACAATATTTTTGAAATTGTTTTGATATGATGGTATGGGTAATGTGTCAAAGTGAAATTATCCATTCTCTACTCTGACAAGTAACAGAACATTTGCTCCATTATTACATGTGAATTCAAGTCAGATTTGTGATAGAAAGGTCCCTAAGATGTCAGGCTTTCTTGGACAGGCAATTGGCTTTTGAATATTTCCCTTTGTCTAAGTGTTGGGGCAAAAAACCAAATAACAACAACAACAAAACAAAGAGGATTTGGCAGCTTGTAGAAATAATTTATCTGAGGCAGAGAAGTTACCCAGCATATTAAGTGAATCTATGTTCTCATTAACATTTGGGGACAGGTTCAATATGCTTATTGGTTCAACAAGGACCTTTGCTTTCTTCATATTTGGAAGAATAAAGACATTGATACCTGGCTTCCTGCAACAAAATTCCTAATTAAATATAGTTTGGTCATTTAAAAAGATAAACTAAGTGAAGGTACAAAATATTACAATACTCAAATACATACACACAGTCTAATAACTTCCCACGTAAATAAACTCCCATATTTCAGCCTTTACAGCACAGAGAATTCCACCCCAAACTCTATCTTCAGTATATATATAATAGGGTGCTATTAGCTCTCATGTAAAAATAGATAAAACTATACGCAGAAACACAGATGTATAAACCTCCATAACACAGCCATATTTTAAACACATTCACTACCATATCTATTTCCTAATGTCATTCACGTCCACCTGTTAATGTTGGATTGCAATTTTTGGGATATGTAGCCCAACAATTCCCATACACAGCCACCCTCACAAGCAACATATTTAACTATTAATACAAACAGCAAAAATGCTGCTCCTGTTTCCTTCATCCATGCACTGATATAACAAGGTTTTTAATTCCTGTGTCTGTGAAATCGTCCTCTGCCTAGAAGCTGCTGATACTTGGTAATGCATTTCATGTAGCTAATTTTCTATTTTGCAAGCACAAATCTCACTTGATCTCTGCTAATCTAGAGGAGGCTGTTATCAGGTAAGAAGAAAAAAAAAGTATAACTAAATGAGTCTCCTCCATTTTTCATCATGATGTTAGTCCATGTTCCTAAATAAACAGATTAAGTGGAGGAGTTTAGAAGAATTTTGAAGGAGAATGCAGACACCAAAAAGCTTGTTTATTTTCTGGACCCATTGTGTACCAGGAAGAAAACATTATTTTAACAAAGCTCTATTTGCAAAATTAGTTTTTGCAAGAACTAATGAAAAGACTTACGAAGAACGTATGTGACCTATATGTGAATTATAAACATGCTAGTAATGTACCATCCAGCTTCAGTTCTATAACATGATCAATACTAATTCTGTTTTCTCAATCTCTCTCTCTTTTTTAAAAAACTCCTTTGATAGAAGAACTTCAGAACATTTTAACTCTGATCACACACCCACTCCCAACTTGTACTTTCTGTCCACTATTTCTGTCCTTTTAAACCCCTACATTTGACATTATTGTCATTCTTAATATTTTATAAGATAATTTTAGATTAGATTTATGCATGTGTTAACAATTTAATCGCTCATTTTTTCTTACCTGTATGACCACTTTATTTAGGAGTTTCTTATTGGAAGTCTGGATATGCAATTCTAGATTTAGTAATTTTGTCTCAGCTATTTGAAGAGATTATGCCACTGTTTTCTGGCTTCTATTAGGGTTGAGAAGTTTGCTGCCAACCTTGTATGATCTTTCGTTTTCTCCTTGGCCACCAAATTGTCTTCTCTTTGGTCTTGATAGTCTGATAGTCTGTGTTTTCACTACAGTATACCTAGGTATGTACATGTTTGCTAAATTGCTTTAGTCATGTCTTCGTGATCCTGTGGACTGCAGCCAGCTAAGCTCCTCTGTCCATGGGATTTTCCAGGCAAGAATACTGGAGTGGGGATTCTCACAATTGTCTTCTTTTGATAGTTTCTTGCTTTGTTGTAAGTGTTTTCGATTCAATTCTTCTACTTTGCTGCTGTCCCCAGAAGTGGTCTTTAGAATTTCAGTGTTGCTGTTCAGATTGGCTCTTAGGGAAACCTTTCCTTTAAATTTGCTGACTACTTACAGGTCCCCTTTCAGCTTTGGTGGTAGGGTAAGGACCTGAGAGATTTCCATTTCTTCTTTGAGGCCTAGCCATACATTAAAAAGAATATAGTCTGTGACTCTGCCAAAAATGGATTTGCAAACTCTGATTTTAATTGATAATCTGCTCACTCTACTGATATTGAGAATCTCTCAGTAGGGTCTCTGCTTATAAAAAGACTTTGGTAAATATTTCAGGGGATATGACCATGGGAGCTTAGAGACTGATGCAGAAACTAGGCCAGGCAGGCATTCTGAAGAATAAATGTGGAGCCAACAAGGATATAGTCATCACTTCAGAAGACTGAAAATTGGCTTATACCTGCAGCAAGGAAAAACAAATGTCCAATTTATAATGAATGTTGTTTCACACTTTCATTGTTAGAATATTATTATAACCCCTTCAATTAAGGCTTCTCTGATCTCCCCCAAGAACTACTCTCCTGCCAACCCTAGCTTAGCCCAGCTGCACCCTGTCTCTCCAAGTACATATCAGTAGTCCTAGGCTAGTCAGTAAACTCCCTGAGTTTGGGGGGTATGTCACATGTTTGTCTCATCATCCCAGTACTTGGCACATTGCTTGACAAATCATGGCCGATCAAACCATATTTGCTGAATGAGTTAATTTTATGTTGAATTGTAACCATTTACATAGTGAGTCCCGAGTCCCTAGACTGGGTCTTATTTATCTTTATATTCTTTCAACACTTAGTGCTGTCTTAAATAAGATATGCTTGGAAAAATAAAAGTGAGCTAGGTAAATGTTAAGTAAATACGTCTTTGAATGTCAGTTAAATCCTATGCTTTCATTAGAGGTATTAATGCCTTTAAGTAAGTGAAAACAAAGTTTGCATTTTCGTAAGTAGATATGACCATCTCATCCTGAATTTCCTGGTGAAGACTTATACTGAACCACTCTTATATGTGTGAACCCTTGTACTTTGTACCACAGATGATTATTTTCCCAAATATAAGGGTAAATAGAATTTGGGATTCTAAATTTCCTATTCTTCTTGCTTTTAATTATTATAGATGATGTAAAGTGTCATAGACGTTTTCCCTCATTTTTATGTGTCTGAAGAACTGGAGTGCCTATAGAAAGGAGCAAAAGGGAATAATGTGAGATACGTCCTGAGGAATTTTTACTTACATTAAGGTTTTAAAATTTTTTTATTGGCGTATGGTTGATTTACAATGTTGTGTTATTTTTTAGGTGTACAGCAAAGGGAATCAGTTATACATATACATATATCTACTCTTTTTAAGATTCTTTTCCCACATAGGTCATTATCGAGTACAGAGTAGAGTTCTCTGTGTTACACTTGCATTAAGTTTTAAAGGAGACTAATAATATGGTTTATTTGAGGAGAACATGTTAAGTTAGAAAGAAATATAGACTGAGTTTATAGTTGTTCATTTAATCATTCAAAAAATATTAGACTCCCTTCTGTATGGAAGGTCTGCTATATTCACAACTAAATGGAACAAACTACACAAAATAGTTCTTCAGTAAATTCTGAGGCCATAAAATATCTGTTTTTCTCTTTCAAGGAAATGCACTTGCCTTTGTGGATGGGCACTTAATCACTTTGATTGCTTTGGGTGGAGGGTACATGGGAGGAAACCACCTTACAAATTACTTTTATTATTTTATTATGTTTTAATCCCTTGTTTGGAGTCACATGCTTACTTGTAGCCAACCTGTAGTTTTTCTTTGAGTTGCTACATTCTGTGGTCATTCTTGCTTTTTGGTATGGATGAGAACCTCCACCTTGACCTTGGACAGCTGGATAAATTCACTGTGGGTCTGTCTCTTGAAACAATAAATTGCTTTCTTCTCTAAACTGAAGTATAAGACTTTCTCTGACAGATGAAACCCACCAATTTTCATCCATTTGGAACTGAAAAAGAAGCAGCATTGGATTACCCCAGAACTATTTGAGAAGGATCACAAAGATGGACCTTCTGTGTGTGTGAAACTTAATGGCCATTCCTAACAGCTTCCACCAGTGTATTCCACCAGATGGTTTGCAGAGCAAGCCTATTTTGTTATCATTGATCTTTACTAGTTAGCGTTCACAAAGGAACCAAGTGTCAACATGAAATATTCGTGTGTCCTATTTTAACATCCTTTTTTGGACTGCAGAAAAATCAAGGCTGCTGGAGATTTAAATAAAGCAAAAATTTCATTTCCATCTAGGAGGAAAAAGAACTATGTTGTCCTGCATTTGGTGTCTAGGTCCAGATTTGAAGTGGAGACACCTATAACTTACTTAACACTGACATCTATTTCAGAAAGTATAGAGAACTCTGTTTACTATTTCATTTTTAAAATTTTATGTATTTTTAAACTTTTTATTTTATATTGAGGTGTAGCTGATCAACAATGTTGTGGTAGTTTTGGCTGAACAAAGGGACTCAGTGATACACATATAGGTATTCATTTTGCCCCTCTCTGTTTCTTAAATTGTACTAGGCAGTGTGCAAAACGCAAGAGAGATTTGCAACACTGTCTCTGCACTCTGAAGCTTTCATCTCTGGTTCTAGATAGAAGAAATAGATAAAGCTAAATAATGGTTGTACTACTTGATAACCTTATCTGGGTTCTAGAAATTTTGGAGTGTTTTCTTTGGTACAGGTGATAGTGAAGGACCATAGGGTGCATCTGTTTCAGAAGAAAGACAGACCTTGACAATAGTCTTTCAAATTCTGTCTGATTTTAAAGAGAAAACATTGTGGCTGAACCACGAGATAGATCTCCGAGGTGAACAAAGACTGCTTTCATTGAAGTCATGTCATATGCTATGATGGTCTGATTTGCCTTTGACTGAGCCCCCAGGACACCTTGGAGCAACGTGCTGAGTCTACAAGTAAGAGCTATCATTACTTTGTATTACCACAGAGAAAGATTCTTTTTTTTTTTTGATAGAAAAATCATGAAATACAGGAAAGGAGAAAACCAATAAAAATCACCTGAAATTCCACTGTCCAATGATAAAAATTAACTTTCCATTTTTTTTGTATTTTTATTCTAAACATAGATAAATAGTTATGACTAAAATGTATCTTTCAGGTTTATTTTATTTCATCTTCTTCTATTATCTTTGTCAGGAAACACCAGTTACCTGTATTTTGGATCTCTCATTTTGTTTTTTCTTACGTATCTTCGATATCCTCCTTGCCGTTTCCTTTAAAAATTATATGAGATGCAATTTTTTGCTTCTAATTCAGTATAAATTTCTGCAATGATATGATTTTTCTCCTCAATTTTCCCCCTTAGCTCTGCATATTCCTTTCCACACATTCTGTTGTCTTTTTTATTTTTAAATGAAGTCTCCATTCTTGTTATTTCTCTTAAGATCAAAGCAGTCTATTGCCTAAGATACTTATCATCTTGCAGAGAAAGGCCTTTGTTTGACTTCTTTTGTTTTTTTCCTGTATAAGTCTCATAACTTTTGCTAGATTCAATGTTGACTAAAAAATTACTTTTTCTTTGACTGTAGGTCATTTTTTCAATCCAGCAGAACCTTTGTTTGCTTGTGTTTTCTCCCACTCAAGACAATTATTTCTGAATTACACTCAGTCTTTCTTCTTCTAGGCCTGGAAAATTTGGTTGGCTTTTCCTGGTTATAGAGTGTTCTTTATACTCAATTAGAGAACAGATTCAAGTGTATTAACATATTTCTCCTTGTCTATCAATCTCCCCAACACCCAGATTATAGATGAAGTAATGGAGGTACAGAGAAGTCAGGTGGCAAGCCTTAGCTTACAGTCAGTGATTACTGTTTTTCTGAATGACTTACCCCAGAGTTTATGCTACAAAATCTACTGTGTCAGAAAGTTCACAAAGACTTTGACCTTCTTATTAAACTAGTCAGCCACCAAAGACAGATGACATATTGTGTAGATATCTAGTTGCAGGACTGATGCTGTCCGTGTGATTGGATTTATAAATATAATGGTTCAGACAAGGAAATGAGGATACCAAATGTTTCACCACACCATATCATGGACCATTTATGTAGCTTCTTATGGTAGATTTCTTATCATTTTCCAGCCTTGTCCAGTGATTTCTCATGTTTTTACAGAATTCTAAAATACTTTCCTCGGTATTTTCTAGCTTCCTGTCTTAGTGTGGGATGCTATGACAAAGTAACATAGGCTGGTGCCTTATAAACAACAGAAATTTCTCACTGTTCTGGAAGCTGAAAGGCTAAGATCAAGATTTGGTGTCTAGTGAAGCCTTGCTTCCTGGTTCAGAGATGGCTGACTTCTTTGTGGAAGAAGTGAGAATTGTCTGAGTTCTCTCATAAGGGCGTTATCCCTTTCATGAGGGTTCCACTGTCATCACCTGATTACCTCAGGGGCCCCATCTCCTAATACTATCACCTTGGAGTTTAGGATTGTAGCACCTAGGAGGTTTGCTACATCAGAACTCGCATTCAGTGTCCACTTTTGAATCAGTTACCTACTGCCATTATATAGTGCTGCATAACAGGCAAGGTACCAGATGACAGATGATTCGTGCTAGGAAATTTATCTCTGGTTGAGTAATTCAATAGCCAAAATATATTAAGCATCTCCTGGCCTTAAGTATTGTTTTAGACACTGAGATTGACCTTTGAATAAAATTGATGATGAGAGCTGTCAAGGAGGGGAGAATAAGTTCTATGAATGAAAGGTGGCATACCTAGACAACGACAACTTTGCCAAGGAAAGCATGGTAATACTCAGCGAACAGTTGCTAGGGACATCCCACCACTATTGTAGACATCGTCAACCTTTTCCTCACAGAGTTATATGGCAGATGCTGTTCACGTGGGAGACTTTGTTATACATAACACCTTGATCTTGTTATGATTCCTTCTTGGCACTCTTTACTTAATGTCCTCTTTTTCACTCTAACTCAAGAAAATATGTAAAAAAGTGAGTAACTAAGGGTTATGAATATTATAGGACTAACTTTGAGCCAGTAATTTACAAGAAGTTAATCATGTAAAAATCTTAGTTATTTAAGTTTATGTTAATAACACCTCCCTTGTGAACTGTCTCACTCCTGGTTGTAAAATGCCAGTTTGTTTCCTGGTTGGCAAGCACAATGGATGGAAAAATGTTGTGTGATGAGACAAAGTCCAGATTTACTAACATTCATTGATTCAAGACTCTCCATGGTGTCTTCTCTGCTTCGTTCTTCCCCCAGTCTAATTATTCTACAGCTGATTTACCAACTGGTTGTAGGAACAATATAGCACACAATTTCCTATTTTTAGCCCATATGTTTTCATAGGCTCTCTATAATGGGTGCCTCCCTATAATGATCTACTCTTCTTTACTTTCTCCTACTTCTTGGACTGATCAAACTGTTACAGTCTTTAAATCACCAGTTCAACTTCCTCCAGGAAATCTTCCTTGTCTCTCCCAGTGTGATTCCTCCAAATCCTCCTCTGACCTTTCAGAGCATCGTAAGGACCTCTATTCTTACTACATAGTGCACTTCACGTACTAGACTACGGGTGAGCTCAAATATCTTTCTCTTCCTTGAACTCTTATGAAGACAGTTCTCTCCAGAGGTCTTGATTTTATTGCCTTCCAGTTGAGGGTGCTGCTGATTTGATTATCTCCCAATTCTCCATCCAACCTTTTTCTTTTTTTGCTTAATTAAAAATGCTTAACATATAACTATTAAATTGTTAATAAGCAGAAATAAGTATGTCATTAATTTAAAAATACTTTATTCAGAGAATAGACTTGCTGTAAGATTTCAGTGGTAACTGCACAATAATTAATGAATTTAATTTCGAGTGCTAAATACATCATAATTGGAGGCTGAGTTTATGTGGTAATTGCAATTAGGTCTAAAAGAGAATATAGCTTTTTGGACTGCCATTATCTACTTTATTTTTGGCCACAGTCCATGGGGTTGCAAAGAGTCTCACACAACTAAGCGACTAAGAATGCATGCACTTATCTATTTTTGGTTTTCCTTTTGAACAGCATCTCCTAAAAGTGAACCTTCTAGGAGGATGAGCTGGAGAGAACACTGGCCCCCCTGGGCCTCAGAATGCTTTTGAGTTTGTGTTTGCCAAGGATTATAATGATTGGCTCTGATATAGAGGGGCACTCGCAGGCAGGCCTGGGTCTAAGAACCACCTTCAACTCTTGCTCCTCGGGTGATTTGAGTAAGCTGTTTCACCCCTCTGAACCCCTTTCCTTATCCAATAAAAAAATTTAAGACTACAACTAAATGAGATTTAGCTATCTGACACATAATAGATGTTCAATATATTAATAATTGGTGCTCATATTATAACCTTTACTACAACAGAGTTGAGGGTCTCTATACCAGCTTCAGGCTAAGTGCTGAATACATTGAGATTCAGCCTGCCTCTTCAACTCCCCCACGACCAGCAGCCTGGCTCAAATGCTCCAACTCTGAACTGTTAGTGTTACAACAGCTTGTCACTCACTACCCTTTCGATCCATCACCTGCTGCTCCTGGGGTGTGAAATGAGAAAAGCCGTCATTTGCAAAGGCTGAATCACCGATGGAGGGGACCCTTCTGGCCCCAGGGCTCTGGCCTCTGCCTGCTTGACCTCCCTGGGGCTCTCTGATACCTTGGCTTCCTAGTATAATAAAAGAGCTCATTTTCAAAACCCCAGAACAAAGGCAGGAAGGCACAAGCTCCGCATCTTTCATTATTCATTTCCCCCCTGCTGCCTGGAATGGTGGTTGGATGCTGCAAACTCAAGAAGAGAGGAGACGTGGTTGGAGGTGGGAGTTCTGAGGTTTTAATTCCCACAGCTGCGTGCTGCAGAACCAACTGCTCGGCAATGTGTCCACTAATTACACGCCATATCCACCAGAGGAGCCTCGACGCGTTCCAAACCCAAGCTCGCAGGCAGTCCCTGCCTTCCCAACTAATTGAAAGGCAGCTGAGGGGCGGGGCTGCTCACGCTACCAGCCATAAAAGCCTACTGAGATTTGTGCGTGCAATTCTCACTGAGAGAGCCATTGTCTCAGTTCAGGACACTGCTTAGATTTAATTAATTCAGTGTTTCTTATCAAGTTGAAGTCGGGAAGGTTTTCAGGTCACCCTGCCTGGGAGGGCATTTTTGGTTTGTTGGATAATGAGTTTCATAAATAAAAATAGACGGAAATCCCTTTTGCTGTGAATCACAGTTAAGGTCCAAATTAAGGAAAACACTATTGAATTGGATTCCTCGGCTGACTGCATGGCTTTGTTTTCAGTTTTAGGAAAAAAGGACAGATGAGACTCTCACAGTTTAATATTGTGGGTTTTTTTCCAAAGAGGAACTTCCAGGCTATGATCTAGAATTAGCACACAGTCTCCATTTCCCTTTCATAAAATCTTTGATGTTCTGAGTGATAATTTTGAGACTGTGATTCTGACTTATTAAACGAAGATTGAATTAGTTTCCATAGGTTGAGTGGGGACCAGCCTTAGTGGTCAGCGGACTAGTCTTTGGCGATTGACTATGACATCTATGGTTCTAGTTATAGATCACCTTTTTAATTTCTTAATTGTTTAATATCCTGTTAACTGAGAGCCTTTTATTCCTCATCTGAGATAAAGCTTAGAACACAAGTCTTATGTGAAAGAAAATAACCCTAGACTTGCACACTCTCCTGTAAATGACTTTTACGGGTCATCTCCTAATTTTGCTGAGGAGGAAGTTAAGTAACAGGCACTGGACACCCAGAAGTGGACAGGGCGACACCTAGAGGAAGATTGGAGAAGGTTGCAGAAAGGCGACAGGCTCAGCCCTAGTTTGTTTTCTAACCTGCTCTCTGCTGCTCTTTAAATATCCAGATGTCTGTTGGCTTTCATTCATCTTGCCAGAATCAATCAGATGATAGTCTAAGTAGATATTTCTTACATTTGTAAATAGAAGCAGTAATTTCAAAAACAGTTATTGCTTTTTCCCTTCTGGTTTTTGTTTTGTTTTGTGAAAGAGGTGGAGGGCTAACATTACAAATGGTTTGGAAACAAAACCAGATTGGGAACAACACCTTGCACGCCTTTAGGGAGGTTGTCACACTAATAATACATGGGCCAAGTACTATTAAATCCCACAACTGAGATTTAGAAAAGTTGATGAATTTCCTCAAGCTGACACAGCTAGAGATCAGAAACCATGGGCTTATTTACTTTGCTAACTGCTCCTGGAGTCAATAACCTGGTCTTCAAGTCCTTAGGCAGGTGCATCAGGGCACTTATCCTTGAGTTTCCTGGTTTCAGGGGATTCTCAGTTCCCTTCAAGTCTCTTGGTGTACAGGATTGAATCTTGCTTTACCCCAGTTAGCTGAAGGGGCCTGTTCTCATTTTATTCCTGTTCACTCTGCATTTGCTGCCCTGGGCCCCCACGACTCTTTGCTCTTCTCCTGAAGACCGGACTTGGTATTTAATGCTACTACTGTTTTTGCTTTTCTTCTCCAAAGTCTCCTTCTGGACATGGCCATTTTGAGATTTCTGTCATCCTAGATCCTGGTTTTGATTCTGGGAAAGGCTCCCCACTCCCTGTTGATTCTTGTAATTTCCTGAATTTTCTTTCCGTTTCTATACTTGTCACTTGCTGTATTCCCTTCTTCTTTACAACTATGCCAACCCTGTCCTGGGCTTAGAAGAATCACTATGATCAAAGTAGCTCATTGCAAACAAAATAGATTTATAAGAACATTGAATGAAATAAAAATTTCAATAAATTTGCAATCTATTTCATCAAAAATTGCTTTTTTTTTCTCTGCTTATTCCAATCCATTGGAGCTTTGTTTTAACAAGCTGAAATTACTGGACCAAAGGATGAAAAAATACAACATTTTCAAGATGATCAAGTGATCTTTTGACCCCAGAAGTTTCAGGGTTTGTTGTGTGGGGGTAGGAGAGTTGGGCTAGGTTTGGGTATTATGAAATATCACAAACCAGGGATAGTTGTTTGGAGAAGATGAGGACTACCTTACTAATGGTATCCAATGGTTGAAACCTCGCTGAGCAGGGCATGAAATATTTACCATCTCCTTTTAGGTGAGAAGGAAGACCCCTCATTAAAATTTCATATTTACATTTCCATCTGTCAACCTCTTTCCCAGTTTGTACCATGTTCTCAAATTGTTCAAAGAACTTGTGTCTTCAGGGAATGAATTTTAAGGGAGGCTCTACCCTATGTCTGTTGAATTTTTCCTAGACTGGGATGGTTGGGAAAAGCTTGAATATTTTTTGGATGGGGGAGGGGGATTGATATTTGATATGTAACTTGAATCTTGCAGAAGGACCCACACATGCAGTGGCCTCTTGAATTACTGCCCTTACAGACAGCAACCCCTTACGACCCAACTCAGAAACTTTAACTAGCAAGGAAAAATGGTAATAGATGCTGATGTTATCAATTTTAAAATGCCTGCAATGCAGGAAACCTGGGTTCGATCCCTGAGTTGGGAAGATCCCCTGGAGAAGGGAAAGGCTACCCATTCCAGTATTCTGTCCTGGAGAATTCCATGGACTGTATAGTCCATGGGATGGCAAAGAGTTGGACACAAACTGACCGACTTGCACACTTATACTGTGTTTGCTAAATATTTTTTGAATGAGATGACATAGTTTTCCAGGAATGATACCCTCTCCCACTCAAACCTGGAGCTACCTTGGTTACACGTGTTTATTATGATGGGCAATTTGTGGTGCATTGATTTGTCCATACCTCCTCTAATCATATTCACACTTTAGTATTTAATTATTCTACTTGTTTCAGGGATGCCTGACTCATATTCTTCATTAGTTTAGATTTTCTGCATTTATTAAACACTCATTTAACAAATACTTGTTAAGTACCTCTTAGGTATCAGGTGCTACACTGTGTGCTAGGAATACAAATATAATCACATAGTTCTTACCCATGAGATTCTCTTTAGAGAGTTAAATAAGTAAATAGAGGATCACAAACTTTATGGTTCTGTGTGTATGCATGTGTATCCACTTGTGCACTTGAAATGCCAAAACAGAGCCTAAGCTAGATTGCACAGATGTGGTTGTCCTCAGGGGAAAGATGAGAACAAAAAGAAGTCATTTTCAGTTGTGGTTTCATTTCCATGCCTCCTATGTAAGCTGGTAAAGATGCTATAGGAGGGACTGAATGTCGATTTTGGATGCTCCTACAGACATAGAGATGGAGGCAGAAAAGAAGCAAAGAGAAAGACAGTGACAGAGAAATTGGGAAATAGAAAAATAGAAGTGGATTGGGAGGCAAAAGTGAGAAAATACAGATTCAGTGCTTTGCTTCTAAGGCTCTCACAATCTATGAGTGGAAAAACACCAGCTGAGCAGGAAAAAGGACAAGCAGAATAGCAATGTTAGCATAATTATAAAGGGAACTGTTGAAATGGAAGAGAGAGAAAATCTAACTCCCAAGTGTCATCACTTCTGACTTATTCTGCGGATGTAATAACTTGTGACCTGGTCAATGAATTCTGCCCTGGTTTCTGGGGGTGCTGGCTGAGTCTTATACTTCCTGGAAGCACCTTCTGTCCCAGGGGCCTCATGTCTATGGCTGTGGGTAACTCCCAGGCCACCTGATCTGCTAGCCCTTTCTGCAAATGAGGGCCTATGAGCAGGAATCCTGTACTTTATTTTTGCTCTAATATTGGAGGGTCTACTTTAAAAATCTTGTGGGTTTATTTTGTATCCATCTAGAGATGGTATTTTTATTGTTTTGAAAGCTTAGCTTGATTATTTAGGAACAGGTAATGTCCTGGTTGACACATTCATTTAGAGAATGTTAACTTTCCCATCTGGAAATCGGGAACTTTGTTTCATTCTTTCTTCTTAGTACTTGTTGAATCTATCTCTTTATTTTAATCTCTATTGCCAGTCCTTAGTTAAAGTCCCCTCTTCCCCTCCCGCCCCACTTCTCCTCTTCCTTCCTCCCTCCTTTCCTTTCTACCTTCCTTCTCTCCGTCCATCCCTTTTCACCAAGATTACAGAATCAGCATCCTCATTTGTTTTCTTGTCTTCTGTCTAATCATTCCATCATTCTTAGTCTGCTTTCTGTTTTGTGGCATCTCTGATGTCAAAGATAAAACTAAGTCCAAGACAAAATTAACGCAGGCTGTGTATCATAAACTTTTGGAGAGGGACCCATCTGCTGTCACTTTTGTTTCAGCAGAGTTTCAAAGTTTCAGAGAGGAGAATCAGTTTTCTAGAGTAATAAGAGGAAATATGGGGACAATCTGTGATTTTCAAATGTTCTACTAAATTGAGAGTTTAAGATTTTCTCATTGCTCTTTGGTACATTTGACAGTCTTTGGCTGCAAGGGATCAAGCAAGCACTTTTGGGACATTTCAGAAAATGAAGGACTGTTCACTAAGCAGAGGTTTTTCTGTGATGTGCTATTTCCTGAAATAAGAGGAAGTGAGTGGGGAACGTTCTGTGCAGGGCAGTTTCTCATGTCTAACGTCATTCTTAGGCCTAACCTTCTTTGGTTGCTTCCCTTAACCTTTAGTAAAAGATCAATTACCTTGGCTTGATACATAGGGACTTCTTTAATTCTTGAATCCCATAAAGCAATTTATTAGCAGTCTATTATCACAAACACATGTAAACTCTCTTTCCTCTGGGACTTTAGATATGTTTTTCCTTGTATCTGGAGCTTTCTGTCTTTCATCACTATTTCTACATCCACATGCATGTGTAAAACCACACACAGAGACACACACTTACACACAGACATGCATTCTCTTCATCTGGCTAACTTTTAATTCTCCTTTGTGAGTCAGCTGAAATGTCTTTTTCTATGGGAAATACAGTTGACTTGCTCCTTGTCCAGACTGCAAACCTTTTCTGCCCTAGTTGTTCCAGGTGTTCTTAGCATTAACACATTGTATCACCATCCTCATTATAATCATTAGTTGTTTACTCTGGGTCTCTCTTCCTCTACAGTCCTAAGAGTTCAGTTCAGTTTAGTCACTCAGTCATGTCCGACTCCTTGCGACCCCATGAATCGCAGCACACCAGGCCTCCCTGTCCATCACCAATTCCCGTTTACCCAAACTCATGTCAATCGAGTTGGTGATGCCATCCAGCCATCTCATCCTCTGTCGTTCCCTTCTCCTCCTGCCCCCAATGCTTCCCAGCATTAGGGTCTTTTCCAATGAGTCAACTCTTCGTATGAGGTGGTCAAAGTATTGGAGTTTCAGCTTCAACATCAGTCCTTCCAATAAACACCCAGGACTGATCTCCTTTAGGATGGACTGGCTGGATCTCCTTGGAGTCCAAGGGACTCTCAAGAGTCTTCTCCAACACCACAGTTCAAAAGCATCCATTCTTCGGCGCTCAGCTTTCTTCACCGTCCAACTCTCACATCCATACATGACCACTGGAAAAACCATAGCCTTGACTAGACGGATGTTTGTTGGCAAAGTAATGTCTCTGCTTTTAAATATGCTATCTAGGTTGGTCATAACCTTCCTTCCAAGGAGTAAGCGTCTTTTAATTTCATGGCTGCAGTCACCATCTACAGTGATTTTGGAGCCCCCAAAAATGAAGTCTGACACTGTTTCCACTGTTTCCCCATCTATTTCCCATGAAGTGATGGGACCAGACGCCATGATCTTAGCTTTCTGAATGTTGAGTTTTAAGCCAACTTTTTCACTCTGCTCTTTCACTTTCATCAAGAGGCTCTTTAGTTCTTCTTCACTTTCTGCCATAAGGGTGGTGTCATCTGCATATCTGAGGTTATTGATATTTCTCCTGGCAATCTTGATTCCAGCTTGTGCTTCCTCCAGCCCAGTGTTTCTCATGATGTACTCTGCATATATATTAAATAAGCAGGGTGACAATATACAGCCTTGATGTACTCCTTTTCCTATTTGGAACCAGTCTGTTGTTCCATGTCCAGTTTTAACTGTTGTTTCCTGACCTGCATACAGGTTTCTCAAGAGACAGGTCAGATGGTCTGGTATTCCCATCTCTTTCAGAATTTTCCACAGTTTATTGTGATCCACACAGTCAAAGGCTTTGGCATAGTCAATAAAGTAGAAATAGATGCTTTTCTGGCACTCTCTTGCTTTTTTGATGATCCAGCAGATGTTGGCAATTTGATCGCTGGTTCCTCTGTCTTTTCTATAACCAGCTTGAACATCTGGAAGTTCACAGTTCAGGTATTGCTGAAGCCTGACTTGGAGAATTTTGAGCATTACTTTACTAGCGTGTGAGATGAGAGCTATCGTGCGGTAGTTCGAGCATTCTTTGGCATTGCCTTTCTTTGGGATTGGAATGAAAACTGACCTTTTCCAGTCCTGTGGCCATTGCTGAGTTTTCCAGATTTGCTGGCATATCGAGTGCAGCACTTTCACAGCATCATCTTTGAGGATTTGAAAGAGCTCAACTGGAATTCCATCACCTCCACTAGCTTTGTTCGTAGCGATGCTTTCTAAGGCCCACTGGACTTCACATTCCAGGATGTCTGGCTCTAGGTGAGTGATCACATCATCGTGATTATCTGGGTCATGAAGATCTTTTTTGTACAGTTCTTCTGTGTATTCTTGCCATCTCTTCTTAATATCTTCTGCTTCTATCAGGTCCATATCATTTCTGTCCTTTATCGAGCCCATCTTTGCATGAAATGTTCCTTTGGTATCTCTAGTTTTCTTGAAGAGATCTCTAGTCTTTCCCATTCTGTTGTTTTCCTCTATTTCTTTGCATTGATCACTGAGGAAGGCATTCTTATCTCTCCTTGCTATTCTTTGGAACTCTGCATTCAGATGGGAATATCTTTCTTTTTCTCCTTTGCTTTTCTCTTCTCTTCTTTTCTCAGCTAATTGTTAGGCCTTCTGAGACAGCCATTTTGCTTTTTTGCATTTCTTTTCCATGGGGACAGTCTTGATCCCTTTCTCCTGTACAATGTCACGAACCTCCGTCCATAGTTCATCAGGCACTCTGTCTATCAGATCTAGTCCCTTAAATCTATTTGTCACATCCACTGTATAATCATAAGGGATTTGATTTAGGTCATACCTGAATGGTCTAGTGGTTTTCCCTACTTTCTTCAATTTAAGTCTGAATTTGGCAATAAGGAGTTCATGATCTGAGCCACAGTCCTTTCCCGGTCTTATTTTTGCTGACTGTATAGATCTTCTCCATCTTTGGCTGGGACTTAGAAACTTTATAGTCTCAGTGATCAGCACTTAGCAGGAACTCGATGGGTTTGGGTGAGTTGATTAAGCCATTAATTAATTCTTGCTTGGAGTTTTCCTTTCACACTGATCTCTGTCTCAGCATATTACAAAAAGCTGGCTCAAAGGAAGTGAGGATTCAGGGCTAAGGCACCAGACCCCTGCTTTCTGCCTAAACAGCACTTGCAATTTCAACAGCAGCCCATATTGAAGTTCCTCACCAAGTAGCTTTTTATGGCATAACCAGCTCCTGTGTGTTGTGTTTTTAGTTTTGTTCCCCAGTGTCTGGTGATACTGCTTTTATTTGCAAAGGGAGGCTTCAGCAGCAACAGTTGAAGTCTCTTGTAGAGGAGGGTGGAGGTAGGTGCAGATGCCTAACAGACTGCTTTTCTAATTCATTTGTGTACTATGTATTCCTACACCCCAATCCTGCAGCTGATTAATCATTAGGAATAGAAGCAGTCCAACTGTGAGATGTCTGATGGCATTGCCTGCTAACATCGCAGCACGAGTTCAAATGTGCTTGTAGTTTGAGATTTGTTTCCCCTAACTTCTGGAGTAGGGAATCAGTGCTTAGAATCATTTATTTTTTTCCCATGCAGGTGCTAGTGTGATCCTCTTTTCAACATTCTCTACTTAAATACTTAAGAGAAAGTTTCCCTGGGTGTAGAGTAGGTGGCAAAACATATCACATGGAAGAAAGGAAACAAAGAAAACTAGTTGTGTTCTCATGTGTTCTCTCATGACTGGTAGCTGGTCAACTTCTAAAGAGCAGAGGCTCACATGAATTGTGTATTTACTTTTGACCTTCAGTATATCAGAAAATATTGTTTTATAAACTATTTGAGTACAAATGAAATATTAGCTAACCAAGTTCAACAGCTTGTTAAAAAATACATCAGGTTGATTTCAGTAAAGTAAGAAAGCTTTAGCCTTAGGAGAATCTATCAATATAACTCATCACATTAATAGACCAAAGGAAAAAAGATGTGATTATTTCAAGAGATGCAAAACAAAAGAGCATTTGATAAAGTTCCAGACTTGTGATAAGTTCCAGACTTCTGATTAAGATAATTTCCTTAACTTGACAAAATCCATGTACAAACATCTTACAAAATATGTCTTACATGACATATAGCTTTTAAGACCAGTTTAAAAATAAGACCAGAATGCCTGTTATTACCATGATTATTTACCACAGCAATGCCTGGATAAATAAAGGAGAGGTGAAAAAGTAAAAGATAAGAAGTTGGAAAGGGAGAGACAAAGTTTATTCCTTAGAGATGATATATTTATCTGCACTGATAACCCAGTAGATTATTCTGACAGAACAGAGGACAAAACAGAGAATTCTGCAAGTTTACTAGATTCAAGATGTATTAAAATAATCAGTGGCATTCCTCCAGCCCTGAAGTCATCATCACATAATCATAGTCTCAAAAAACATTCTCAATAAAGAGCAAAACAACAACAGTAATTTACGGATTCATCATTTTCTTTGCAGAGAAAAAAATAAGGAGTGTTTAGTAAGGCTTGAATAAATATTTACTGGAGTCATGATAGAAAGCCCTAGTCCTCTAATGATATCTCTCAGAATTAGTTTATAAATTCAGTGTAATACTAGCAAAAATTCCAAGAGGAATTTTTGAGTAGAAACATTCTAAAATTACTTCTGTTATGGAACCAAACTTGGGTCCATTCATACACATAAAGCAAAGCCAATATACTGAGATTGAGTTGTGGTGAAGCAAAGTGCAGTGTTTATTTTCAGGTACCATACAAAGAGTCTGGGACAGCTAATGCTCAAAAACCTCAATTTCCCTATGGATTTTAGAAAAGCATTTTCAAAGGCTGGGTGAGGGAGGGGAGTTGTAGGGTGCGTAGTCAGCTTGTGCACAATTCTCTGATTGGTTGATGGTGAAGTGACAAGGTGGTATTACATGGTTTCCCTTGCTCTTTAGAAGAAAAGCTATGACAAACCTAGACAGTGTATTGAAAAGCTGAGATATCTCTTTGTCGACAAAGGTCTGTATAGTCAAAGCCATGGCTTTTTCAGTAGTCATGTACCAATGTGAGAGTTGGACCATAAAGAAGGCTGAGTGCCAAAGAATTGATGCTTTCGAGCTGTGGTGTTGGAGAAGACTCTTGAGAGTCTCTTGGACAGCAAGGAGATCAAACCAGTCAATCCTAAAAGAAATCAACCCTGAATATTCATTGGAAGGACTGATGCTGAAGCTCCAGTACTTTGGCCACTTGATGTGAAGAGCTGACTCATTTGAAAAGGCCCTGATGCTGGGACAGATTTAGGACAGGAGAAGAAGGGGGTGACAGAGGGTGAGATGGTTGGATGGCATCACCGACTCAATGGGCATGAGTTTGAGCAAACTCCAGGAGACAGTGAAGGACAAGAAAGCCTGATGTGCTCCAGTCCACGGGGTTGCAAAGAGTCAGACACGACTGAGCTACTGAAAAACAACATAATCCTTAGGCTCCAGTAGGTCAGGGAGTTTTGTGCTCCAGATCATCAAGTAGTTAATGTCTTCCATTTGGTGGGGGTTTTAGCCTCTATAAAACAACTCAGACAATGTGTATTGGATACTGTTATATAGGCACTACAGAGAGGAGATGAAGCAGAGGCTATGGGGGAGGGATCTATCCCAGGAAGGCCCCTTAGAGTCCTACTTGGATACACTTCTATGTGAGAGTAAATATTCACAAACAGGTCAGTTATTGAAGAGAATAACAAAGTATGGTCTTGCTATACCAGATATGAAGGCAGACTATAAATTATTGTTATAAAAGCAGTGTATACAAGTTCAGAGGAAGAAAAATGCTTCAGTGGGGAAAATAGAGATAACAAAAGACTCCAAAGTCCACAGAAGCTTCCTATATGATAAATGTGGCATCAAAAATCAGGAGTAGGTTGGCATGCTATTGTGATTTACAGATGTGTCATATACATTTGGTCTTCATCTATGTCTCCTGATTCATAGCTCACCAAACCCTTGGAATTTCCTAAGCTTTGACAGTAATAAGAAGTGTCCTTGTTTTGTTAATAAGGTGACCTTCAGAAAATACCTGAACTTGAGGGCTGGTTGCCAGGAGAATCAACCAGGTTGTTAGAGGGGTGGAAATTTCAGTCCCACCCCGTGGCCTCTGGAAGAAAAGAAGAGCTGAAGGTCGCATCAATCACTAATGACCAATGATGTAATCAACCTTGCCTGTGTAATGAAGCCACCATGAAAACCCAATAGACTGGATTCTGAGAGCTTCTAGCTTTGTGGACGTGTGGAGGTTTGGGCAGAGTGATGCACACAGAGAGACCAAGGAAACTCTGTGCCTTTTCCCCATACCTTCCCCCAGCATCTCTACTATCTGACTTATATCCTTTTTTTTTTTTAATTAAATAAGCCAGTGACCTTGTAAGTAAAATGTTTCTCTAAGTTCTGTGAGCGGTGTTAGCAAATTACTCCAAACAGAGGAAGAGGTTCTGATTTATATCCAGTTAGTCAGAGACCTGCAGGTAATAACCTGAACTTGTGACTGGTGTTTAAAATGCAAGAGGACTGATTTATATCCAGTTGGTCAGAGATCTACAGGTAACAAGCTGAACTTGTGACTGGTGTTTAAATTGCAAGAGGAGGTGATGGGAACCTCCAACCTTTAGCAAGTTGGTCAGAAGCACAGGTTAACAACCCCAGCTTGCAACTGGCACATGAAGTTGGTGGGGGCAGTTCTGAAGGACTGAACCCTTGACCTGTAGGATCTGATACTATCTTCAGGTAGATAGAGTCAGAATTGACTTGAATTCGTGGCTCAGATGATAAAGAATCTGCCTGCAATGCAGGAGACCCGGGTTTGATCCCTGGGTGGGGAGGAGCCCCTGGAGAAGGAAATGGCAACCCACTCCAGTATTCTTGCCTGGGAAATCCCATGGACAGAGAGCCTGGTGGGCTACAGTCCATGGGATCACAAAGAGTCAGACATGACTGAGCGAATAACACTTCCACTTGTTAGTGTCTAAATCATGGCTTGTTGGTGTGGGAGAGCCCTTCCTCCACACACTGAAGTTGGTGATCAGAACAGCAAAAGAGTCAGGCTAGAGAAAATGAGCTCACCTCATAGAGCAAAACAGTCATTCCGTATACCAAGACGAGGGCTTCCCTCATGGCTCTTCGGGTAAAGAATCCACCTGCAATGTGAGAGACCTGGGTTCGATCCCTGGGCTGGGAAGATCCCCTGGAGAAGAAAGGCTACCCACTCCAGCATTCTGGCTTGGAGGATTCCATGGATGGTATAGTCTATGGGGTCGCAAAGAGTCGGACACAACCAAGTGATTTTCACTTTCACTTTCTTTTCATACCAAGATGAACTACAGAGATTAAAGTCCGTGTGTGGAAGGTAAAACTATAAAGCTGAAAGAACCCCTTCATGATATTGGGATGACTCTCAAAGCCATAAATGACCCTCAAACCACAAGCCATAAAGTGAAAGATTTATAGACTTTTCTATGTCAATCATAAGGAATTATGTTTAATAAAAGTTACCAGAGACACTGTTAACAGAAGGATGGCTGTCTGGGAGAAGACATTTGCATGATTTGAAAACAATACAGAATTCTACCTAAGAATGGTTGAATGGTTGAGCTTTCAATACAAAGAATGGCCAAAAATTAACAAGAAAAAGACGGGGGACCCACTAGAAGAAAAATAGGCATAGGATATGATTCAGTGAATGAATGAGGGAGAAATTTGGAGTGATACCATGAAAACAGATGGATGCCAAATAGTAATTAAGCCATATTAGTAATTAAATAAATGCAAATCAAAACAAAATACCACTTGATTTTCATCAGACTGCTAAAAGTCAGAAATGTGGCTAATTTCAAATACTGTGAGAAGGTGGGGAAGCAGAAGGAACCTTAACACACAGCCAGGGAGAGGGTATAATGATACAGTAACTGTGGAGTCCAAAATCACAGCAGTAAGTGGACTAAGTAGATAACAGTCTAGAACCCAGAGATCCCACTTCAGAGAAACTCAGACAGGTCCCCAGAGGGATGTGTTTGAAGGTGTTCATTATAGTACTCTTGTTGAAAGCAGGGAGTTAGAGGCAACCCAAGGGTGCATTCGGAGAAGGCAATGGCACCCCACTCCAGTACTCTTGCCTGGAGAATCCCAAGGACGGAGGAGCCTGGTGGGCTGCCGTCTATGGGGTCACACAGAGTCGGACACGACTGAAGCGACTTAGCAGCAGCAGCAGCAAGTGTGCATTACCAGAGGCATGGTTTGGTAAAATATCATGAATACAAATACAAATGATGGATTACGTTTGCAAGAATATTTTGTGAACTAGATGCACAGATGATAACACAAATACATTTAAAAGCAGTATTGAGCAACAAAAATAACAAACGGAATGAGATTGATTGTGCATAAAACAGCATTTTTCATTTCAAAAAGAATATACTTATCCATTGATATGTATGACTGTATGTTGGGTTGGAACATGTAGGGGGTTAGAAGCTGGATCAAAAATAGATGAAAATATTTACTTAAAATTAAAATAAAAAGTGCTTTTCATGACCTAAAGATGGTATTATGCCATGAACTAATAAAACAAAACAAAAAAACAAATAGACAAAAAAGCTTGAGCAGAATATATACATGACTCTGGACATAATAGCCAATTGTGGATGTAACTGGTGATGGAAGTAAAGTCTGACGCTGTAAAGAAAAATATTGAATAGGAACCTGGAATGTTAGGTCCATGAATCAAGGCGAATTGAGAGTGGTCAAACAGGAGATGACAAGAGTGAACATCGACATTTTAGGAATCAGTGAATTAAAATGGACTGGAATGGGCGATTTTAATTCAGATGACCATTATATCTACTACTGTGGGCAAGGATCCCTTGAAGAAATGGGGTAGCCCCCATAGTCAACAAAAGAGTTCAAAATGCTTGCAGTCTCAAAAATGACAGAATGATCCATGTCCGCCGGGGCCGGAGGCTGGGGGTGGCAGCCGAGAGGAGCTAGCCTGCGCCCGAGGCGGGGGGCGGCAGCTGAGAGGAGTTACTCCAGGTACAAGGAGCGGCGGCTGCGTGGGCACAGGAGGGCTGAGAGGAGTTACTCCACATTCAAGGTCAGGAGGGGCCGTCATGAGTAGATACCCCTTGTTTAAGGTAAGGAGCAACGGCTGCACTTTGCTGGAGCAGCCGTGAAGAGATACTCTACGTTCAAGGTAAGAGAAACCCAAGTAAGACAGTAGGTGTTGCAAGAGGGCATCAGAGGGCAGACACACCGAAACTATAATCACAGAAAACAAGCTAATCTGATCACACGGACCACAGCCTTGTCTATCTCATTGAAACTAGGCCATGCCATGTGGGGCCACCCAAGATGAATGGGTCATGGTGGAGAGGTCTGACAGAATGTGGTCCACTGGAGAAGGGCATAGCAAACCACTTCAGTATTCTTGCCTTGAGAACCCCATGAACAGTATGAAAAGGCAAAAAGATAGGACACTGAAAGATGAACTCCCCAGGCCGGTAGGTGCCCAATATGCTACTGGAGATTGGTGGAGAAATAATTCCAGAAAGAATGATGGGATGGAGCCAAAGCAAAAACAATACCCAGCTGTGGATGTGACTGGTGATAGACGCAAAGTCCTATGCTGTAAAGAGAAATATTGCACAGGAACCCAGAATGTTAGGTTCAAGAATTAAGGCAAATTGGAAGTGGTCAAACAGGAGATGGCAAGACTGAACATCGACATTCTAGCAATCAGCGAACTAAGATGGACTGGAATGGGTGAATTTAACTCAGATGACCATTATATCTACTACTGTGGGCAGGAATCCCTTAGAAGAAATGGAGTAGCCATCATGGTCAACAAAAGAGTCCGAAATGCAGTACTTGGATGCAATCTCAAAAACGACAGAATGATCTCTGTTCATTTCCAAGGCAAACCATTCAATATCACGGTAATCCAAGTCTATGCCCTGACCAGTAACGCTGAAGAAGCTGAACTTGAACGGTTCTATGAAGACCTACAAGACCTTTTAGAACAAACACCCCCAAAAGTTGTCGTTTTCATTATAGGGGACTGGAATGCAAAAGCAGGAAGTCAGGAAACACCTGGAGTAACAGGCAAATTTGGCCTTGGAGTACAGAATGAAGCAGGGAAAAGGCTAATAGAGTTTTGCCAAGAGAACGCACTGGTCATAGCAAAGACCCACTTCCAACAACACAAGAGAAGACTCTACACGTGGACATCACCAGATGGTCAACACCGAAATCAGATTGATTATATTCTTTGCAGTCAAAGATGGAGAACCTCTATACAGTCAGCAAAAACAAGACCGGGAGCAGACTGTGGCTCAGATCGTGAACTGCTTATTTCCAAATTCAGACTTAAATGGAAGAAAGTAGGGAAAACCACTAGTCCATTCAGGTATGACCTAAATCAAATCCCTTATGATTATACAGTGGAAGTGACAAATGATTTAAGGGACTAGATTTGATAGACAGAGTGCCTGATGAACTATGGACAGAGGTTCATGACATTGTACAGGAGACAGGGATCAAGACCATCCCATGGAAAAGAAATGCAAAAAAGCAAAATGGCTGTCTGAGGAGACCTTACAAATATCTGTGAAAAGAAGAGAAGTGAAAAGCAAAGGAGAAAAGGAAAGATATTCCCATCTGAATGCAGAGTTCCAAAGAATAGCAACGAGAGATAAGAAAGCCTTCCTCAGCAATCAATGCAAAGAAATAGAGGAAAACAACAGAATGGGAAAGACTAGAGATCTCTTCAAGAAAACTAGAGATACGAAGGGAACATTTCATGCAAAGATGGGCTCAATAAAGGACAGAAATGGTACGGACCTAACAGAAGCAGAAGATATTAAGAAGAGGTGGCAAGAATACACAGAAGAACTCCACAAAAAAGATCTTCACAACCCAGATAATCATGATGGTGTGATCACTCACCTAGAGCCAGACATCCTGGAATGTGAAGTCAAGTGGACCTTAGAAAGCATCACTATGAACAAAGCTAGTGGAGATGATGGAATTCCAGTTGAGCTCTTTCAAATCCTCAAAGATGATGCTGTGAAAGTGCTGCACTCTATATGCCAGCAAACTTGGAAAACTCAGCAATGGCCACAGGACTGGAAAAGGTCAGTTTTCATTCCAACCTCAAAGAAAGACAATGCCAAAGAATACTCAAACTACCGCACAATTGCATTCATCTCGCACACTAGTAAAGTAATGCTCAAAATTCTCCAAGCCAGGCTTCAGCAATACGTGCACCATGAACTCCCAGATGTTCAAGCTGGTTTTAGAAAAGGTAGAGGAACCAGCGATCAAATTGCCAACATCCGCTGGATCATTGAAAAAGCAAGCGATTTCCAGAAAAACATTTATTTCTGCTTTATTGACTATGCCAAAGCCTTTGACTGTGTGGATCACACTAAGCCGTGGAAAATTCTGAAAGAGATGGGAATACCAGACCATTTGACCTGTCTCTGAGAAACCTGTATGCAGGTCAGGGAGAAGCAACAGTTAGAACTGGACACGGAACAACAGACTGGTTCCAAATAGGAAAAGGAGTACATGAAGGCTATATATTGTCACCCTGCTTATTTAACTTATATGCAGAGTACATCATGAGAAACGCTGGGCTGGAAGAAGCACAAGCTGGAATCAAGATTGCCGGGAAAAATATCTATAACCTCAGATATGCAGATGACACCACCCTTATGGCAGAAAGTGAAGAAGAACTAAAGAGCCTCTTGATGAAAGTGAAAGAGGAGAGTGAAAAAGTTGGCTTAAAGCTCTACATTCAGAAAACTAAAATCATGGCACCTGGTCCCATCACTTCATGGGAAATTGATGGAGAAACAGTGGAAACGGTGTCAGACTTTATTTTTTGGGGCTCCCAAATCACTGTAGATGGTGATTGCAGCCATGAAATTAAAAGACGCTTACTCCTTGGAAGGAAGGTTATGACCAACCTAGATAGCATATTTAAAAGCAGAGACATTACTTTGCCAACAAAGGTCTGTCTAGTCAAGGCTATGGTTTTTCCAGTAGTCATGTATGGATGTGAGAGTTGGACAGTGAAGAAAGCTGAGCGCTGAAGAATTGATGTTTTTGAACCGTGGTGTTGGAGAAGACTCTTGAGAGTCCCTTGGACTGCAAGGAGATCCAACCAGTCCATCCTAAAGGAGATCAGTCGTGTGTGTTCATTGGAAGAACTGATGTTGAAGCTGAAACTCCAATACTTTGGCCACCTGGTGTGAAGAGCTAACTCATTTGAAAAGACCCTGATGCTGGGAAAAATAGAGCACAGGAGGAGAAGAGGATGACAGAGGATGAGATGGTTGGATGGCATCACTGATTCGATGGACATGGGTTTGGGTAGACTCCGGGGGGTGGTGATGGACAAGGAGGCCTCGTGTGCAGCGATTCATGGGGTCGCAAAGAGTTGGACATGACTGAGGGACTGAACTGAACTGATTAGCAAAATTCAATAGTACTGTAGAGCACTTAGTCTCATTTACAAAGTAATTTTTCAAAGACTCAAACATTACTAAAATCTAATTGAAGTTTGGTGGTAAAAAGACAAGTATGTACCAAAATATTTTTAGATATTTATCTTTAATTCCACAAGAAACATTCTACAGTTCAGTTATTCCAACAGGGTAAATGCAAAACTTAAGAGAATATTGCATTTTTGATGACATGTACTACAACTGATTGCAAGTACATTTTTTGTTTGTTTGTTTCAAGGTTTCCTTAAATTGTTAAGAATGTACTGTTTACCACAACAAGGTGTTTCATCAAAATTTATATTCTTATTATTAATACTGCAAAGTGAATGATTTGATTTTCAAGGTTGAACATTTAAATTAAATTACAATGGCACTTTCAATAATGTCATATGTTACTCTTTCAATAGAATGATCTCCAACAACATAACTTTGTTCTCAAAAATTAGTTTAACTAATTGTCTGATTATAGCAGCTGATGATGTGCATATAATAAGGTAACCCTGAACTATTTAAATGTTACTTTTTTTCAAATAGAGCTATCTCTTCATATACACATGTGAAGATTTGAAATTAAAATTGAGTACCAAATTTCAATGAGTAAAATTGAAAATGAGTACCATTAATTTAGAGTAGCAATTATTTGATCTAAGTGAAAAGTCTTGCTTCACAGAGTGATATGAAAATACATGTCTGCTTCTGCATAAGCTAAATAATTGCCTAGGGTATATTCTTAAAGTAACTACAAGCTTTTGAGATAGATGCTGCTGTTTTGCACAGATTTGTGTTCCTATTTCTCTTTGGTTGGTGGTTTCACTGCATGCCCCTCCCTTTACTTAGGTGTATATCAAAAAAATGGTGCAAGTTATATGTTCACCAATTTATGAAACAGGTTGTGATATAAGCCAAATTCCTGAATTCATTTAGTAATTAAAAATAAATAAGCATTTTTAGTTTATTGCTGCCAATGTAAATTGAAAAATAAAAAGAAAAAACACAAATATAAAATTAATAAACATTCTAGAATGACACTACATAACAAATGACAAAATCATTGTAACAGAAGTGTGTCAAATCCTATCTATGTGCTTATATCAGGGGTGCTCAGCTTCCATTTCCTGTAAAATATTTTACATCTTACAACTCTTCATTTTATAATATATGATTTCCCATGTTTCTCAATGACCCAGCTGTCTGGAGGAATTTATACGTTGTGGCCCAGGTCATGACATAACTGGCTGGTGCACCAACTGATGGCAGGGACAGCAGCTTTGAATCCGTTTTTCACCAGCACTTTAGCAGTGCTTGTGTCTGAGAATGTTTTGTTTATATCACTGAACAACCTGAGCAATGTGCTTAGAAGTAAAGTATTAGTCATATTATGCCTGAAAAGGGCCAGGAAAAGAAACATGGGTTATGGTTAGTCAAGTCGGATTTTACCATGTATCCAGGTTGGAAATCTGTTATAGCCTATCAGATGAGAAGATGGCAGAAGCTGGAACACAGAGTGGAGGTCTACCAATCCCAGCCAACCTTATTTTAATACAATCACTAGTAATACCATCTCATAAATAAATAGAAAATCCAGATGGGGTAGAATGGTGAAGCAACAGAAGCAAACTAGGACTATCCTGAGCAAGCTGGAAGAAATGATATCAGTAATCTTTTGGGTAAAAGGAATTATTTTCTGGAAAGAAGTATGTGCTAGCATACATGGTTAGCAAACTGTCCATTATCTAAGCTAATGGAGATGGATTTTAATGTGGGTAAGATTAAACTGCCAGCAGTTTACCAATTTTTGCTATCATGGTCACATCGAGTCTTATGTTTAAATACCTAGGAGTTTATTTGTCCATGCTTCCAAAAAGTTTTTACTGAGAAGGCAGTGTAAGTGGCCCTATCCGGGGTAGTCTTCTAGTTCGGAGAGAGGAGTCCAGACCTTCTTCCCTCTCTGACTCTTAAGTTCTGGCCATACATGCAAACATTCCCTATGTTTTAGGACAACAAACACAAATGTGAGCCATGTAATAAAAATAATGGTGATCAAGAGTCATCATTTGAAGGAAGTCAGGTCCTGGAATGTGTCAGCACTGGAAAAAGGAGTGGGAGAAATCTTCCAACCGAGTCTGGAAATCATCCTTGTGACTGTCCATACTGCTTGAAAGAAAACGTAGTCATTTCAGATTTTACCACGTGTCCAAGTTGGAAATCTGTTTATAATCCCACTATATGAGATGCCTGCTACACAACTGAGATATCTTGAATATATATGCAAAATATAAAAATCCCAAAGAAGAATTGAATAACTTTTTTAAAAAGGATTCAAGAAAAACATCACCCAGACAGTTTCTTTCTTTCTTTCTTTCTTTTTTTTTTTTTTTTAGATTTTTTGATGTGCACTAGTTTTCAAAATCTTCATTGAATTTATTGCAATATTGCTTCTGTTTTATGTTTTAGTGTTTTGGCCCTAAGACATGTGGGATCTAAGCTCCCTGACCAGGGATCGAGCCTACATCTGCATTGGAAGGTGAAGTCTTAACCACTTGACTACCAGGGAAGTCCTGAGATAATTCTTTCCTTGAAGGAACGAGAGAGCCATGAGAGATGGACCCCAAGGATGAGGTGTTCTTGTATAGAGAGCAGCATATGTGAAAACCCTTGTAATTTCATGATATGTTAAAAAAGCAGAAACTGAAATTTCACAGTGCACAAATTATGTGTACTAAAGACTAAGAGACAATGTAGGAAAATGGAAATTGTTTAGATTTAGAATTGTCAAACTTGTGTTACTGATAAGAAAATAACAATCTGAAGAAATTATTTCAGTTGAATTGAATTCTTAAAAAGAATAATTTTTCAGTTGAACTTTTCTCTGTTTTGGTCATTGTGCTCCCAATGAATAACCACACTGACACAATTATAATATGATTATGATAATTGAGGTCAATATATTCCTTAGCAAATAATTGTTTTTCTGAATTTAAGTAGAACTTTTCTCCAAATATGAAAAGTGTGAACTCTTATTAATTTATCTGCTTTTTCATGATTTCATTACTTTCATCCTACTGAGTGCCTTGAGGGAGCTTTCATCAATGCAAGGTTTAATTTTAGTTCAACGAAGCTCAGTGCCTTTGTGTTTACAACTGATAAGTGCTCTGTAAAAATAGATGGAAACTGGTAGGGGATGTCACTGTTGTTTTAGAAAGCAAGAATTAATTTGTCTTTCATGGAAAAGGTAACTCTCCTTGACTGTGACATGTATTATTGGGTCCAGAATCATTATGTCTTTTCCTTTCCATTCTACTTTTCTTGGATTCACCTTCAGTGGTCTGGACAACCACCTCCATGAGAAGTGCAAGCCACAAGTCAGGGGCAAGGGTATTCTTAGCATATTTAAACATTTGTAACTGAGTTGATCTGGATAACTTTAATCACCTTTAATTTTCCTCCCAAACAAGAGTTCCATTGTGACATCTCCTCGGCTTTATTGATTGCAACTAGGACTGCAATGTCATTTTCAATTTCAGAGCTGTAGTTTTGTTTAAAGAGTAGATGAGGAGTTGGGCGGTTGGGAATTAATCTCAGATCATCTATTTTGATGTGATACCTGCAGCAAGCCTCTTCTCTTTTGGGGGACTCAGATTCCTTTGTGAAAAATGAGATCATGTAATACCCGCGCAGTATTGGGCAGGATAAAATAAGATAATGCCTGTGAACAACTTTCTAAAAGTATAAAGCACTGGACAACTCTGAATGGGTTTTTATGTTTACCAAGAAGCTAATTCATACATAGAGGTATAAAATTGATTCATTTAAATATGTGGTTTTGAGCAGCAGTTTCTTACATAACTAAACTTAATTTACTTAATTCTCTCAAGTTGAAAACATAATGTATGAGAGTTTCTACCATCATCATCCAGTTGTAATTACTTTTTATTATGTTTTTATTATCTTAATCAATCTAGTATCAATATTTTATGCAAAGATGTATATATTCATTTCAAGAGCAGACATTTGGAAGCCAGGATGATATGGCTAATCATAGTAATATGTATTATTTGTTGTACTTATTATGTGTCACTGTGATAAGTGCTATATATGAATTAGCTCATTGAATACTGAGGGTGATCTCAAGAGGTAGAGCCAATCTAGATCCATTTACACATGAATAAACTAAGATTCCCCAGGTGGTACTAGTGGTAAAGAACCTGCCTGCCAATGCAGGAGACATAAAAGACATGGGTTCGATCCCTGGGTCAGGCAGATCTGCTGGAGGAAAGCATAGCAACCCACTCCAGTATTCTTATTTGGAGAATCCCGTGGACAGAGGAGCCTCGTGGGTTACAGTCCATAGGGAAGTTGAACACGACTAAGGTAACTTAGCACGCACATACATGCAAACTAAAATCCAAAGAGGTTCAGTTGGTTATTAACCAACACTGGCTCCCCTGAACTCCTTAGAGAGGTGGTACTGTGTGGACCATAGATCTGAGTTTAAATCTCATCTTCACTGCTAATTAGCTCAGTGATTTTGTGTGAGTCACCTCAAATGTGTGAGCCTCCTCAAACGTGTGTGCCTCATTATCTCCTTTTGTATTGAAATAAATGTGAATATTAATGTTCAGCAATTGATACTGGTAAAGATCAGATACGATTTGTGAAGTGCTTCTTCAGTTCAGTTGCTCAGTCGTGTCCGAGTCTTTGTGACCCCATGAGCTGCAGCACGCCAGGCCTCCCTGTCCAACACCAACTCCTGGAGCCCACCCAAACTCATGTCCATTGAGTCAGGATCAAGACATTGTATAGGAGATAGGGATCAAGACCATCCCCAGGAAAAAGAAATGCAAAAAAGCAAAATGGCTCTCTGAGGAGGCCTTACAAATAGCTGTGAATAGAAGAGAAGCAAAAAGCAAAGGAGAAAAGGAAAGATATACCCATTTGAATGCAGAGTTCCAAAGAATAGCAATGAGAGATAAGAAAGCCTTTCTCAGCGATCAATGCAAAGGAATAGAGGAAAACAATAGAATGGGAAAGACTAGAGATCTCTTCAAGAAAATTAGAGCTACCAAGGGAACATTTCATGCAAACATGGGCTCAATAAAGGACAGAAATGGAAGGGACCTGACGGAAGCAGAATATACTAAGAAGAGGTGGCAAGAATACACAGAAGAACTGTACTAAAAAGATCTTCACGACCCAGTTAATCACGATGGTGTGATCACTCACCTAGAGCCAGACATCCTGGAATGTGAAGTCAAGTGGGCCTTAGGAAGCATCACTATGAACAAAGCTAGTGGAGGTGATGGAATTCCAGTTGAGCTCTTTCAAATCCTCAAAGATGATGCTGTGAAAGTGCTGCATTCAATATGCCAGTAAATTTGGAAAACTCAGCAGTGGCCACAGGACTGGAAAAGGTCAGTTTTCATCCCAGTCCCAAATAAAGGCAATGCCAAAGAAGTGCTTCTTACAGCACATTATAAACATTCAATGAAAGGCAGTTGCTATTAGTATTATGATTACTATTACTGATATTATTTTAATGATACCTTTTGTATTTACAAGGTCTCTGGCTTCAAGGTGTTTAGATTATTGTATGTGTTTTCCCTTACCCTACACTCCTCACTGCTGAGCACAAATAAAAGTGTCAGTAGCCTTAGTTCCCAATCATTAGCCTTGCTTTACTTTGCTAGTCATCAGTCTACTTACCCTCTCTATGGTCAGGCCACTGGCAATGGCTATTCTATTGCTGTTTGTACACCCTCTTCTGGACCAGGTCCTGCTTCACCTATGCCCCGCTCACAGGACAGACCTTCCTTCATACTTGCCCCAGACTGCAGCTATGGATTGTTCTAGCTGGAGTGGTGAAGGGTGTGTCCCTCTCCTGGTTTCCCTGGTAACTAATGAGCCAACCAGATGTGATTCTCCTATAACTGACAACCCCCAAACCCACCCCCAGTGAAGACTGCTTCCTTGTCCTGCCCACGACATCTGTCTGCCACACCCAGTGGGTGTGGGTGTCGCTCCAGGACCTTGCTTCAGAGGTATAAGGTCCCACATCCATTAAACTGCTGACGTCTCTGTTGCTGATTTCAGGCCCTGTTCTTGGTCTTAAAGCTGGGCAAGTGCAGGGCTGGGCAAGCACACAGCGTGTAGGCCTGTGGGATGCAGCCCAGCACCCTCATTTCCACTCTTACCATCGCCTTGGACCTGATGCAGGCCTGTTGCATAAGTGAGGCCCTGACCCTCTCTTAACAGTGATTTTGGCTCTTCTTCGAGGTTTCACTGCCTTAGGCTGTTCTGGAGGACCCTTCTTGCTCTTACCCAGGCACATAATGATTCCCCTCATCCCTCTGTTTTGTGCTGCGCTTCCCGAAACTTCCTTATAATGTGATGTGGGATAGTCAGAGAAGGGAAGTCTCTTTTGGTGTCAGAATTAATGGGTGCTTTTGGTGAACCACACCTGGCAGACACAAGGCGTATCTTCTTTGTTGAGCCACTATCCACAGATTAGAAGAGTAGTGAGAATATAGTTGACCATCATTCGATATTTGCTGAATGCATGAATCTTCCAATTTTAACTTCATAACAACTCCACTCAAGAGTAGATATTATCCATACTGCAATAAAATGTGCAAACTGAAGCTCAGAATCTTTAACTCACGTGTCTGTAGCTGTTTGAGTCAGGATTCTAACCTAATCAGTGTGACTCCACTGTCTGCCATTCTATCACTATGAGATATGTGTCCCAGACACTTTGGGTCTCTAAAGAGTCCATACCTGCTAGGAGCATAAGAAATGGCCTTGTTTAGAAATCAGATTGGACTATGTCACTGTGTGCAAGAGGCAAGCTGTGCTCTGTTTTGTTTTTAATTTTTATTGGATATTGGAATGTAGTTGATTTACAATGTTTTGTTAGTTTCGGGGATACAGCAAAGTGACTCAGTTATATCAATACATACATATATCTATTTTTTTTCAGATTCTTTTCTCATATAAGTTATTACAGAATATTGAGTAGAGTTCCCTGTTCTGAACAGTAGAGCTGTGCCCTGCTTTCTGCTATGCTGGGTACTTTCCTACTCCATATCTCATCATGGTTTCTATTGGTGTTTTGGCCATGATAGTATATTAACCAGAGATCATTTTGTTACCAAATAGCCTCCATCCCTAGAGTATGAATATGAAATTAAAGTTGACACTACCCAGCATCAGGAGGTTATAGAGCTCCATTAAAATTTTAGATGTCAGCCCACAGGCAACTTGGAATATTTAAATAGCTTGCCCTAATTCTGTTCCTAAACTCAGTCGACCTTTTGCCATGTGACTGGAAGTCAATGAAAAAGACCACCAGGCTTCAAGACTTTGTTTTATCTAGTCTTGGCCTCTCTCTTAGATTATCCCTGGCTATTTGTAACTTTTTAATATTTTGAATTTATTTCCTGTTTTTAACGATAAATTTGGCTTGTATTTTTTTGGGGGTGGGGGTTGGGGGGGCCATGTAACTTACAGAGTCTCAGTTGCCTGACCAGGGATTGAACCTGGGCCACTGCAGTGAAAGCATGGGGTCTTATCCACTAGGCTACCAGGAACTTTTCTGGTTTGTCTGTTTTTAACACTCAGCATTACTTGAAATACTCCTTATAGTATCTTTTGGCTCCTCTTCCATTCATTCACTCACGTGGAGTTTAGAAAACTCAATCTGCAGATGTGAATCTTAATCTTGCTCCTGTGTGACTATAGGAAGTTTCTTAGTCTCGCTGGACTTACTGCTTTATGTTTAAAGTGGTGATAATGGTATTACCTATCTCATAGGGTTATTGTGAGAATTAAATGAATTAATACATAAAAATTGCTTAGAATATTGTCTGGCAAATAATGAGGGCTATATAAGTTTGCTATTTATTATTATGATTAATTCCTTCATTATTTATTTATTGGGCAAATTGTAAGCCAGACACTATGTTATACACTGGTTTATATACACAAACCCTCTTGGATCTCAGAGTTTATTAATGGGGAAAGCATATTATTAAACAAGAGCTGATAGTACAGTTCACGAGGTGTAGGGCAAGGAATTACAGAGAACTATGAAGGCACAAGTCAGCAGCCTCTACTAAGAGCATGAATTAGGGGCTCAGGGAAATCTTCAAGAAAAGATATTTTGGGGCTGAGTCTGCAAAATTAAGCAGATAAAACTAACTTTTTCTGGAACTGACAAAGTATACAAATAGAAGTTCGTGTGTTGTAGGTCTGAATATGTGAATATTTAAAATCAAACTAACAAACTAGGTAATCAACTAAGTTTTATCTTTCCTTCATTGAAAAATATACCTTCCTAACAACATGGAAGGCTGAGTCCAAAATCATAATTCTCAAAGACTCTGAGTTTTGTGTTGAAATGAGGTAGCACAGGGGCAGCTGATCCCTGGCCCCTCCTTGGTCACAGACAAACTTCCTTTGCTTCCCATCCCCAGAACCCTCAGCACCACGAGGGGCCTTGTGTGCACGTACATGGATGGAGTTACCCATCCATGATAACTCCACATGATCCCCTCCTTGCCCAACTCCCTCCTGACCAACTCCCAGACTTGGGGTTGCACAGGCCTGTGACGAGCCCAACCCTTGGGACAGAATCAGAGAAGACGGACAAGCAAGCTTGAGGCCACTTGCTCAGGAATTATCGGATCCCAGGTCCCACGAGTGAGGTCTTCAAGGAAAAGGCATGACTCTAGGATTCCTGTTCTATGGAAAGGGGCACTGCTAGGAGAGGACCAGACTAGGGCCCTTAAAGCAGTGTTTCTCAAACTTTACAGTTAATCAGAATCACCTGGATGGTTTACTAAAACACAAATATTTCGGGGTATACATTACTGATTTTCTGATTCAATAGGTCTGGTTTGTGGTCCATGAGTTTGCATTTCTAGAAAGTCCCTAGGTGATGTTAATGCTGTTAGAACCATTTGACAACTATTTCTCTAAGCATAAGGCTAGAAAAGGACCCTTCCTTCTCAAGTCTAAGGGAGCAGGGTATAGAATCCTGCAGTGCTCCTGGTGCAGTGGACAGTGTTTGAGATGACCTGGAGACAAGTAAAGCCGGTGGTTATAGTACATGGAACTTATCCCCAAACCATAACTCTAGCCATTGGGTTGGCCACAATATGTCCATATGGGGATGATGTCATATAAAATATCATCTGGCCAGATCACCAGGGTTAAATGCCAGAACTCTGGGGTGGGTTCCCTTCTTGTTATCTTTGTGTAGCAGCAGGGATCATGAATCAGAAGTCTGCAGAACTTAGACTGTATTCTGGGAAATCTTTATTTTCTTAGTTTCTTATACTGCCATTGCTATTCAGACCCTGTATTAATAGCTCTGCTCCAGCTGGACAGGGTAACCCTCCACTCTGTGAACTTTTGTAATGAGACACTCAATGGATCAGGTTGCCTCGTAATCTATAGAGGCCTCATCTGATGAGTAAAAGATAACATGTTCAGGTTCTTCCAGGAACTATCTGTTTACTCTGCTTTGATGGTAAGAATTGCATTAAGGCTGAAACTTAGCTGTGGAGATCAATACCAAATGGATTTATTTAGCACATGCAGGAGAAAATGGCAGAAGTGTCTGTTCGCTTGATGACATTCTGTGCTGGTATTGAAAGTTCATTATTTAACTGATGTCTCTGCACAGGAAGGCTGAACTTTGAAACATTATTAGATATGCTGACTGAAGCTGAGGCTGGAGCATGCAGGTCTGAACATTCAGTTTTCCTTCTGGTGCAGCAATGCCCCTAAACACTGATGCTGTGCTTTGCCATTTAGGCTACACAGATTTTCCTCTTGCCTCTCACTTTAATCATGGAGTATCTGCATAAGCTCTCTTAATTTCTTAGAATGAATTTATTCTTGTGCTTGGGAGATTCATTCTTTCTTTCTTAGTCATATTCAAAGGCCACTTTCTCTGGGTGGGTCTGGTCTGATTCTTTTCTACAGGGTTCAGGGCCAACAGACAGTGCTTGTCAAGCTACAAATGCTGATCTGGTGCCAAGTCCAGGACAGGGCTGGAGCAGGATAGGTGGCTGCAGTGTGTAGAAGCAGGTTTATCCTGAGAGGCCAGGGCAAACTGAACATCTATGTAGCAGGATCATGCAACAGAGCCAAGAGATGAAAGAAAGACGATAGGGTGTGACAGGAGCAGAGAACAAGGAGGAACTACAGCATCAGAAGAGACTAATTGATATATCCAGATACAGGCTGTGGGGACTGGTCAATTAGTTGGACTGGTTTCACTAGGTATATATACTAGTGTTATACATACCAGCCTTAGTTATATATACTAGTGTTATACACACCAGCCTTAGTTATATATACTAGTGTTATACACACCAGCCTTATTTTATATTCTGATTAAACTTGTTTTGGTCTGTTTTAACACTTTACATGTGTTGACCCCAGTGCATGTATTTCGAGATAATTGAGTTGTTTGTGGTCACATGATTTTCTTGGACTTAAATGGAGAACAATAACAACAACAATAATAATAAGCAAAAAAATAAAAAATAAAAAAGCAAAAGATGCTCAAAACTTTAAAGGCATTTTCTCCCCTAAGGGATGGTGGAAGGTTATTTTCATGGATGATTGGACAGTGTCAGAACAACTGCATTTTGTCAGGCATTTTGAGTCCCTGCTAACCAGAAGCTAATAAGAACCATTTTAATCAGTGCAAAAGTAGCTGAATTGTTGGTTTATCCACTTATCAATTAAAAAAAAAATTTGGATTGTTTCCAGTTTTTGGCATTTCTGAATAATGCTGCTACATACATTTTTTTGTTTAGGTTTTTCAGTGAACGCAAGTTTTGTTTCTCTATAATGAATATCTGGAGGTGGAGTTACTGAGTCACATAAAATGTGTATTCAACTTCATAAGAAATAACCAAATTGTTCTCTACAGTTGACTGAAAGATTTCACATTCCCAGCAGCAAAGTATGAGAGTTCCTGTTGGTCTGCATTCTTGCCATCATTTGATATTACAAGTATTTTTTAAAATTTTAGTCTTGTAATAGATATGGTATTTCACTGTGGATCTAATTTGAACTTCCATAATGACTAGTTATGTTAAACATCTTTTAGTATGCTTATTTGCCATCTGAAAAATTTTTTGGTGAAGTGTCTCTTCAAATCTTTTGACCATTGAAAAAATTGAATGTTTTATTTTTGAGTTTTGAGAGTTCTTTAACTATTTTTGATATGTCTTTTGTCTGAAATGTAATTTGCAAATGTTTTCTCCACTTCTGTGACCTGGTTTTTTAAATTCTTTTAATAGTGTCCTTAACAGATCATAAGTTATTAAGTTATTATAAGTTATTATTTTCCTAAGCAATTCCATCTATGTCCAAGGTTTTAAAAACAATCTGGTCCCATCACTTCATGGAAAGTAGATGGGGAAACAGGGGAAACAGTGTCAGACTTTATTTTTTTGGGCTCCAAATTCCCTGCTGATGGTGATTGCAGCCATGAAATTAAAAGACGCTTACTCCTTGGAAGTACGGTTGTGACCAACCTAGATAGCTTATTTAAAAGCAGAGACATTACTTTGCCAACAAACGTCCGTCTAGTCAAGGCTATAATTTTTCCAGTGGTCATGTATGGATGTGAGAGTTGGACAGTGAAGAAAGCTAAGCGCCGAAGAATTGATGCTTTTGAACTGTGGTGTTGGAGAAGACTCTTGAGAGTCCCTTGGACTGCAAGAAGATCCAACCAGTCCATCCTAAAGGAGATCAGTCCTGGGTGTTCATTGGAAGGACTGACGTTGAAGATGAAACTTCAATACTTTGGCCACCTCCTGCGAAGAGTTGACTCATTGGAAAAGACCCTAATGCTGGGAAGGATTGGGGGGCAGGAGGAGAAGGGGACGACAGACGATGAGGTGGCTGGATGGCATCACCGACTCAATGGACATGAGTTTGGGTAAACTCCGGAAGTTGGTGATGGACAGGGAGGCCTGGTGTGCTGCGATTCATGGGGTCACAAAGAGTCGGACACAACTGAGCGACTGAACTTAACTGAACTGATAGGTAGGTGGCTTATAAACTTACATCATGAGCTCAGATTTCTCCTCTGAGGTACAGACATTAATGTCCATATGCCTCCTTGATGCCTTGATTTAAAACATGTCTGGAATAGTCTCATGATTATCTATGTAAAATATGATTATTTCCAGTGTTTCCTATCTATATTGTTCTGTGGTAATATCCACAATACTCCTTTCTCTTATCCATCATTCTAATGTTCACAGCTGATTTCACCTCTGAAGTGATTTTCAAGTATGTTTATATCTCTTTATCTCCACTGTTGTGATCCAAGTCCAAGCCAGTGTCATCTTTCCCCATGATTATCACCATCACCTTTTAGATTATTGCTCTGCATCTCATATTTCCTCCTCCAATCAGTACGAGTTTGTAAGAGATGAATCTGATCACATCAGGCTGCCTGCTTAAAATTGATTTGTTTTAAGAATAGTCTTTCTTGGGCCACAGGCCAAGCTGATCTTGCCTAACTCTCCAGCTTAATTAATTCACTCATGTACTTACTCAGTAAATATTTATTGAATGTCTACTATGTGTCTGGAAACTGTGCTTACTGCTGGGCATGTAGCAATAAACAAGAAGTCCTTGTTTTTATGCAAGTTAAATTCTAGTGGGAGGGTACATGCACAAAACACATACATGTATTAATATAAACAGTACATATATGATTTGCTGATAAGTGGGAAAATGCAAAAATACCAATGTAAGGTGACAGAGAATTATGGGGGAGATGTTGTTTTAATAGGGTTGATGGGGAAGCACTCACTGGGAAGGTGACATATAGCAGGGACCTGAAGAAAATGAATAAGCAAGGCATGCCTATTTCAGGCTCTGGGGACAGTCTCTCAGGGCTCTATCTATATCCTGTCAATACTACCATCATTTTCATGCCCTGATTCATAGCCTGCTTTTACACCCCACAGTCAGCACTTTTCTATCTGTCTGAGGGTTGCCCTCAGGTTGCCAGAGCCTGCTTTCCTGAAGTGGTTGGTAATTTATGATTCTCTTGGGACATCTTTTATCCAGTGAGTGATGGGTGTACTCAGTGCATGAGAATAAATATTTAGTTCCCTTCTCCCTAGTTAGAACTCTGGGTGTGACCTACTTGTTTCAAGATTTCCCTTGCAGGATTAAGTGAAAGTTGTCCTCTGTAAGGACTTTCCCTATCATCAGGCCCTCACCTGGCTTCCTTCTATGCCACTCTCATTTCTCATTCCCCTACTAGTCTTTCCTGGGAGTGCTTCCTAATACATTCCATTGATTAGGTTCCTTGTCTTAGGGATTGCTTCTGGAGAATTCAAATGAAGTCAGATGCTATATAATATATGATAAAAGTTTTGCATTAATTTGAAAAGAGAATTGCAAAAGTAGAATCAAATCATCATACAACACACGGTAGTAAGAAATGCTGAATTAAAAGGGATGATGACACATGTGTCTTGCCATTTATGCCTTATCTGTAATGTGAATTCAAAATTTGTAGTGGATTAGGCTATGGCACATATCAACTTGAAACAGATCACTAGCAGCAAAAGTATAGTAGTAAATACGTAATGAGAAATTTTCAGGTCCCCAGGTTCAGTGTTAGTTGCACTAGGTAACCATTTAATCCAGATTTCAGTAACGCCACAATTCTCTTAGAATGCACAAGAAACTAGCTGCTAGGAAACATCATATTAAACCTGCCACTATGGTAGCACTCACTGTGATTAAGTATAAGGTTGAAAACAGAGCCTGGAAGTTATTAATACCATTTTGTAGAATATACTTATGCAAATAGCCATTCCTTACACAAGTATTACAAAAACAGATTAAAAGCAAAATTGGTTTTGAGGTTATATGTTTTTTCTTCTTAAATGCAACAATAGTCCTTTAATTTGAGCAGAACAATATATGTCACTTTAAAGTTAATGTTAATTTAAATTTTATTAATTTCATACTTTTGTTTGTATTTAATTTAAACATGGTTTAGGTTTTATTGTTGTATGTGAGCTGTATGTGTAATGAGTTTATACCTAATTTTATATCTGTATATTTTTAAGTACTACTGTAGTAAAAACAGAGGGGAGGTCTCAATAATGTATCTCACTAAAAGTGGTCCATATACCACTGAGGTTTGGGAAACAGTTCTTTAATCCATTTAATTTAGATCCCCTGAGTCCATTCTATTTAAAATATGACCCTTGAACCAGTAGCAGCATCAACTTAGAACTGATAAGTGTTGCAAATTCTTGGATCCCAGCCAGACCTGCTGAATCAAGAAACTCTGGGGTTAGAGCCCAGCAACGTTGGTTTCACAAGCCCTCCAGGTGATGCTGATATGTGCCTGGCACTGAAGTTCCAGAACAACTGCTCTAATCCTTCCTCCTTGCATATGTTTAGGCTCTCATCCTCTGATGGGGCTCTCTGACTATTAATATAATCTCTACCCTCATAATCCTATATTTTTAGAGCATATTTATCAGGCCACTCCACTCCCCCTTTGAGTACCTTACATGATTGACTTCTCTAAAAATGTTATCTGTAAAATGAGAATAATAATGTCCTTCATCAAGTTGTAAGGGTAAGCATAATATAGGTATTAATTAAATGGTGATGATCCCAATTATTATTATTCCCCTCATCATTTTTGTCATCAGCAGGAGTATCCTCTATTGCCTAAATAATTAATTGCCAATGTTTTATAACATTTAGGAAATTATTCACCATCTGAGTCTTGTTTGAGGATGATTCCCAATGTACCAGTATCTCTTGTATTGGGCATGTAAACTGACCTTGCCCCTCAGATATGCCAACCCCTGACTCTGAACTGGAAGTGAGTGAGTTGGAGCAGCACTGAAGATTTCACACTCATCATGGGTCAGCAGCTGCAACAGCAGTTTTCTGGAGCAGCGATGGTAAAGCACCTAATGGGATCAGCCTCCAGGGTCCAGCATTCACAGAGTCTGTGGGAGAAGCTATGGGGACAGTGGTGTCATCTCAGGATTAATTTTGGGAATGACTTTTGGGATAATTGGCGGGGACGGGGTGCTGCTTAGCATCCTTTTTTTCTTGTCTATTTTCTGTGCCTGATTTTTCTCTGTCTTTAGGAGATTCTGTTACCTATTTCAAATCTGTTTAATCCTACATCTCCTTTTGGGGCATCAGTCAGCTAGTCATAATATCTCTTGCTTACAACCAGGAAAACAACTGATACAGTCCTCAAACTCCGTTTCCAAATTTAGTTCTCATCACTTCTCCCTACAAACTTAATTTTTTTTTTAAATTTTAATTGGAGGCTAATTACTTTACAATATTGTGGTGGTTTTGCCATACATTCACATGAATCAGCCATGGGTGTGTTCCCCATCCTGACCCTCCCTCCCACCTCCCTCCCCATCCCATCTCTCAGGGTCATTCCAGTGCACCAGCCCTGAGCACTCTGCCTCATGCATCTAATGTGGACTGGCGATCTATTTCACATATGTTAATATACATGTTACAATGCTATTCTCTCAAATCATCCCACACTCGCCTTCTCCCACAGAGTCCAACAGTCTGTTCTTTACATCTGTGTCTCTTTTGCTATCTCTCATATAGGATCATTGTTATGATCTTTCTAAATTCCATATATATGCATTAATATACTGTATTGGTGTTTTTCTTTCTAACTCACTTCACTCTGTATAATAGGCTCCAGTTTCATCCACACCATTAGAACCGATTCAAATGCATTCTTTTTAATAGCTGAGTAATATTCCATTGTGTATATGTACCACAGCTTTCTTATCCATTTTTCTGTTGATGAACATCTAGGTTGCTTCCATGTCCTGGCTATTGTAAACAGTGCTGTGATGAACATTGGGGTACACATATCTCTTTCAATTCTGGTTTCCTCAATGTGTATGCCTAGCAGTGGGATTGCTGGGTCATATGGCGGTTCTATTTCCAGCTTTTTAAGGAATCTCCACACTGTTCTCCATAGTGGCTGTACTAGTTTGCATTCCCACCAACGGTGTAAGAGGGTTCCCTTTTCTCTGCACCCATTCCAGCATTTATTGTTTGTAGACTTTTGATGGCAGCCATTCTGACTGGCATGAGATGATACCTCATTGTGGTTTTGATTTGCATTTCTCTGATAATAAGTGATGTTAAGCATCTTTACATGGGTTTGTTAGCCATCTGTATATCGTCTTTGGAGAAATGTTTGTTTAGTTCTTTGGTCCATTTTTTGATTGGGTCATTTATTTTTCTGGAATTGAGCTGCAGGAGCTGCTTGTATATTTTTGAGATTAATTCTTTGTCAGTTGCTTCGTTTGCTATTATTTTCTCCCGTTCTGAAGCTGTCTTTTCTCCTTGCTTATACTTTCCTTCATTGCGCAAAAGCTTTTAAGTTTAATTAGGTCCCATTTGTTTATTTTTACTTTTATTTCCGTTACTCTGGGAAGTGGGTCATAGAGAATCCTGCTGTGATTTATGTCAGAGTGTTTTGCCTATGTTTTCCTCTAGCAGTTTTATGGTTTCTGGTCTTACATTTAGATCTTTAATACGTTTTGAGTTTATTTTTGTGTATGGTGTTAGAAAGTGTTCTAGTTTCATTCTTTTACAAATGGTTGACCAGTTTTCCCAGCACCACTTGTTAAAAAGATTGTTTTTTCTCCATTGTATATTCTTGCCTCATTTGTCAAAGATAAGGTGTCCATAGGTGCATGGATTTATCTCTGGCTTTCTATTTTTTTCCATTGATCTATGTTTCTGTCTTTGTGCCAGTGTCATACTGTCTTGATGACTGTTGCTATGTAGTATAGCCTGAAGTCAGGCAGGTTGATTCCTCCAGTTCCATTCTTCTTTCTCAAGATTGCTTTCATTATTCAAGGTTTTTTTGTGATTCCATACAACTTGTGAAATTATTTGTTCTAGTTCTCTGAAAAATACCATTGGTAGCTTGGTAGGGATTGTATTGAATCTATAGATTGCTTTGGGTAGTATACTCATTTTCACTATATTGATTCTTCTGATCCATGAACATGGTATATTTCTCCATCTGTTTGTGTCATCTTTGATTTATTTCATCTGTTTTTTTATAGTTTTCTATATATAGGTCTTTTGTTTCTTTAGGTGGATTTATTCCTAAGTATTTTATTCTTTTCGTTGCAGTGGTGAAAGGAATTGTTTCCTTAATTTCTCTTTCTGTTTTCTCATTGTTAGTGTATAGGAATGCAAGGGATTTCTGTGTGTTAATTTTATATCCTGCAACCTTACTGTATTCAGTTATTACCTCTAGTAATTTTCTGGTGGAGTCTTTAAGGTTTTCTAAGTAGAGGATCATGTCATCTGCAAACAATGAGATTTTTACTTCTTCTTTTCCAATCTGGATTCTTTTATTTCTTTTTCTGCTCTGATTTCTGTGGCCAAAACTTCCAAAACTATGTTAAATAGTAGTGGTGAGAGTGAGCATCCTTGTCTTGTTCCTAACTTTAGGGGAAATGCTTTCAATTTTTCACCATTGAGGATAATGTTTGCTGTGGGTTTATGATATATGGCTTTTATTATGTTGAGGTATGTTCCTTCTATGCCTGCTTTCTGTAGATTTTTTATCATAAATGGATGTTGAATTTTGTCAAAGGCTTTCTCTGCATCTATTGAGATAATCATATGGTTTTTATCTTTTAATTTGTTAATGTGGTGTATCACACTGACTAATTTGAAAATATTGAAGAACCCTTGCATCCCTGGGATAAAGCTTACTTGATCATGATGTAGGATTTTTTTTTAATATGTTGTTGGATTCTGTTTGCTAGAATTTTGTTAAGGATTTTTGCATCTATGTTCATCAGTGATAGTGGCCTGTGGTTTTCTTTTTTTGTGGCATCTTTGTCTGGTTTTGGAATTAGGGTGATGGTGGCCTCATAGAATGAGTTTGGAAGTTTACCTTCCTCTGCAATTTTCTGGAAGAGTTTGAGTAGGATAGGTGTTATCTTTTCTCTAAATTTTTGGTAGAATCCAGCTGTGAAGCCATCTGGTCCTGGGCTTTTGTTTGTTGGAAGATTTCTGATTATGGTTTTGATTTCTGTGCTTGGATGGGTCTGTTAAGATTTTCTATCTCTTCCTGGTTCAGTTTTGGAACGTTATACTTTTCTAAGAATTTGTCCACTTCTTCCAAGTTGTCCATTTTATTTGCAAATAGTTGCTGATAGTAGTCTCTTATGATCCTTTGTATTTCTGTGTTGTCTGTTGTGATTTCTCCATTTTCATTTCTAATTTTGTTGATTTGATTCTTCTCCCTTTGTTTCTTGATGAGTCTGGCTAATGGTTTGTCTGTTTTATTTATCCTCTCAAAGAACTAGCTTTTAGCTTTGTTGATTTTTGCTATGGTCTCTTTTGTTTCTTTTGCATTTATTTCTGCCCTAATTTTTGTGATTTATTTCCTTCTACTAACCCTGGGGTTCTTCATTTCTTCCTTTTATTATTGCTTTAGGTGTAGAGTTAGGTTATTTATTTGATTTCTCTCCTGTTTCTTAAGGTAGGCTTGTATCACTATGAACCTTCCCCTTATCACTTCTTTTACTGAACCCCATAGGTTTTGGGTTGTTGTGTTTTCATTTTCATTTGTTTCTACGCATATTTTGATTTCTTTTTTGATTTTCTTTTGTGATTGGTTGGTTATTCAGAAGTGTGTTGTTTAGCCTCCATATGTTTGTGTTTTTCATAGTTTATTTCCTGTAGTTGACATCTAATCTTACTGCACTGTGATCAGAAAAGATGCTTGGAATGACTTCGATTTTTTAAATTTACCAAGGCTAGATTTATGGCCCAGGATGTGATCTATCCTGGAGAAGGTTCCATGTGCACTTGAGAAAAAGGTGAAATTCATTGTTTTAGGGTGCAATGTCCTATAGATATCAGTTAGGTCTAACTGATCCATTGTATCATTTAAAGTTTGTGTTTCCTTGCTAATTTTCTGTTTAGTTGATCTATCCATTGTTGTGAGTGGGGAATTAAAGTCTCCCACTATTATTGTGTTACTGTTAATTTCCCCTTTCATATTTGTTAGCATTTGCCTTACGTATTGTGGTGCTCCTATGTTGGGTGCATATATAATTGTTATATCCTCTTCTTGGATTGATCCTTTGATCATTATGTAGTGTCCTTCTTTGTCTCTTTTCACAGCCTTCATTTCAAAGTCTATTTTATCTGATACGAATATTGCTACTCTTGCTTTCTTTTGTTCTCCATTTGTGTGAAATATCTTTTTCCAGCCCTTCACTTTCAGTCTGTATGTGTCCCTAGGTTTGAGGTGGGTCTCTTGTAGACAGCATATATAGGGGTCTTATTTTTGTATCCACTCAGCCAGTCTTTGTCTTTTGGTTGGGGCATTCAACCCATTTACATTTAAGGTAATTGTTGATAAGTATGATCCCATTGCCATTTACTTTGTTGTTTTGGGTTCGAGTTTATAAACCTTTTCTGTGTTTCCTGCCTAGAGAAGATCCTTTAGCATTTGTTGGAGAGCTGGTTTGGTGGTGCTGAATTCTCTGATCTTTTGCTTGTCTGTAAAGCTTTTGGTTTCTCCTTCATATTGGAATGAGATCCTTGGTGGGTACAGTATCTGGGTTGTAGGTTTTTCTCTTTCATCACTTTAAGTATGTTCTGCCATTCCTTTCTGGCCTGAAGGTTTCTATTGAAAGATCAGCTGTTATCCTTATGGGGATCCCCTTGTGGGTTAATTGTTGTTTTTTCCTTGCTACTTTTAATATTTGTTCTTTGTGTTTGATCTTCGTTAATTTGATTAATATGTGTCTTCAGATGTTTTGTCTTGGATTTATCCTGTTTGGGATTCTCTGGGTTTCTTGGACTTGGGCGGCTATTTCCTTCCCCATTTTAGAGAAGTTTTCAACTATTATCTCCTCAAATATTTTCTCATGGCCTTTCTATCTCCTTCTCTAGGACTCCTATGATTCGAATGTTGTGGCATTTGACATTGTCCCAGAGGTCTCTGAGGTTGTCCTCATTTCTTTTAATTATTTTTTCTTTTTTCCTCTCTGCTTCATTTATTTCCACCATTCTATCTTCCACCTTATCCTATCTTCTGTCTCAGTAATTCTACTATTTCTTCCCTCCTGAGTGCTTTTGATCTCAGCTATTGCATTATTCATTATTGATTGATTCTTTTTTATTTATTCTAGGTCCTTGTTAAACTTTTCTTGCATCTTCTCAATCCTTGTCTCCAGACTATTTATCTGTAACTCCATTTTGTTTTCAAAGTTTTGGATCATTTTTACTATCATTATTCAGAATTCTTTCTCAGTTAGACTCCCTATCTCCTTCTCTTTTGTTTGGTTTGGTGGACTTTTATCATGTTCCTTTACCTACTGAATATTTCTCTGCCTTTTCATCTTGTTACGTTGCTGTGTTTAGGGTGGCCTTTCTGTGTGTTGGAAGTTTGTGGTTTCTCTTTATTGTGGAGAGACCTCCGTGTGGGTGGGGTTAGACGAGTGGCTTGTCAAGGTTTCCTGGTTAGGGAAGCTTGCATCGGTGTTCTGGTGGGTGGAGCTGGAGCTCTTCTCTCTGGAGTGCAATGAAGTGTCCAGTAGTGAGTTTTGAGGTGTCTATGGGTTTGTTGTGACTTTTGGCCACCTGGATTTTTGTGCTCAGGGTTATGTTCCTGCTTTGTTGGAGAATTAGCTTGGTATGTTTTGCTCTGAAACTTGTTGGCTCTTGAGTGGAGTTTGGTTTTAGTGTAGGTACGGAGGCTTTTGGATGAGCTTTTGTCGATTAATGGCCCCTGGAGTCAGAGATTTCTGGTGAGCTCAAGTTTTGGATTTTGGCCTCTTGCCTCTGGCTTTCAGTCTTATTCTTGTAGTAGCCTCAAGACATCTTCATCCATACAGCACCAATGACAAAACATCTAGGTTAGTGGTGAAAAGATTCTCCACAGTGAGGGACACCCAGAGAGTTTCACAGAGTTTCATGAAGAAGAGAAGAGGGAGGGACTAGATAGAGGTGACCAGGAGGAGAAGAGGGGGAATCAAAAGGGGACAGAGCAGTCTAGCCAGTTATCAATTCGCTATTTGCCCTCCACAGTCTGGAACACTCAGAGAGTTTCATGGAGTTCCACAGAGAAGAGAAAAGGGAGGAAGGAGATAGAGGTGACCAGGAGGAGAGGAGGGGGAGTCAAAAGGAGAGAGACCAATCTAGCCTGTGATCAGTTCCCTAAGTTTTCTCCACAGCTCAGAACACTCAAAGAGATTCACAGTTAAGTAGCGAAGAGAAGGGGGAGAGAGGAGATAGAGGTGACCTGGGGGAGAGAAAGGAGAATCAAAAGGGGAGAGAGCAATCAAACCAGTGATCACACTCCTAAGTAAAAATGGGTACTGAAGATTGGATTCTTAAAGGTACAAAATTGATAACAATTACCAAAAAGCAAAGATTAAAAATCTAGAGTAGAGGTTAGACTCAAAAATACAATATTAAAAAAACAAAACAAAATCGCAAAAGTTATATTAAAAAAATATGAAATTTGCTTTAAAAATAGGGTCTTTTTTTTCAAGGTAATAGGTTTTAAAAATGAAAATGAAAGGATTAATAAAAAACTTAAAAAGAAATTAAAAATGATAATAGTAAAATATATCTAGGAATTTCTCTGGAGCTGTTGAGGGCAGTGTGTGGTCAGTTCAGTTTCAGATAGTTCCTTGTTCCACCTTATACTTCTTCTCAAAGTCTATAGGTCCCTTGCAGTGTAGTCAGTGTTAACTACAGGGTTTTAATCTGCTGCACCTGTCACTTCCAGAACTGTTCCCTCTTCTTGGTTTATTTTGGCTTCCTCTGTTTGCAAGTCTCTTCAGTATCTAACTTCTGCCCTGACACAAGGGGGCGAAGGTGGTCATTTATTTAGGCACATTTGTTCAATTGTGCTGCAGGGAGGGAGAAACACTGCCAACAAATATCACTGGCAGGTGTGGGGAGTGCTCACAGTGTCTGGGTCACACTGGATTTGCCCCTGCTCACGATGTGTGTACTTTCCCGGTCTACACTGCTTAGGCTCCAGGTTGCTCTGCCGGGGAACTTTCTGGGGTGGGCCCTGGGATGCGTGTACTTCCCAGATCTATGCCACTCAGGTTTCGGTTCTCGGATACACCACAAAGGCACAGATTCAGTTGGGCCTGCGTTTTGTGCCTGCGTTTTGTGCCCTTCCCAGGTCCGAGCAGCTCAGGCACACACTCCCCAGGTGTGGTGTGTCTTATCACCTCCCCGGTCCCAGCTGCTCGGTTTCCTGGGTGTGCAGCTGCATCTCAGGTGTGCTGTGTGTCTCTTCTGGGGAGCTGATCTCTGGCTGTGACCCTCCTGATGAATGTCAACCGTCTGGGATCCCAGGAAGATTTGTTTAGTGACTGAGAACCTGCTCACAGTTTGGTAGGGGATGCCATCTCTGGGGCCGAATTTGCTCCTTTCTTCCAGCCCTGGCTGGCACCCGCCTGCCTCCCTGCCTCTGGTGGGGATGGGCCAGTCCACAGCCCACTAGCTCTCTCCTGGTATTCGATCAGTCCTTTGTTCTGTGAGCAGGTCCGGCAGTGTCTTAGGTTAGAGCTTTTCACGGAAAAGTTCTCTCTCTCTCTCTCTCTTCCCTCTTTTTTTTTTTTTTTCCTCTCTGGCTATCCCACAGTTTGGGTTGCTATCTCACGTTAGCTCCCTCAGATTGCCCTCAGATCATTCAGGCCTAGTCCTTACCTTAAGCAGTGTATCCCACACCTCCCTGTTCAGCCCCTGCTTGCTGGTGATGGACGCGAGCTTCTGGGCTACTTCTCTGGGAGTTGTATTAGACCTATAATCGTTGGGTTTTATTTATTTTTTCCTCCCAGTTATGTTGCCCTCTGAGATTCCAAAACTCCCCACAGACCCGGCGGTGAGAGGGTCTCCTGGTGTTTGGAAACTTTTCTTTTAAGACTCCCTCCCCGGGATGGGTCTCTGTCCCTAACTCTTTTGTCTCTATTTTTATCTTTTATATTTTGTCCTACCTCCTTTCGAAGACAATGGGCTGCGTTTCTGGGTGCCTGGTGTCCTCCACCGTCATTCAGAAGTTGTTTTGTGGTATTTGCTCAGCGTTCAAATGATCTTTCGATGAATTTATGGGGGAGAAAGTGGTCTCCCTGTCCTATTCCTCTGCCATCTTAGGACTGCCCCCCAAACTTAATGTTTAAACCGTCCTGGAATATTTACCTTTTCACAAATATATCACATAATTTCATGCCTCTTTATCTGTGCTTATGATATTCTCCCTGCCTTGGAAATTCTGAGTCACCTGAGCTCATGGTAATCTGCTCTGCTTTTATTCTTGGTGACTGGTGGCTATGAAAGAACACCTCATGACCCCCATTACTAACAGGGCCAGCATACCATGATCAGGGTGCCTCTGATTTAGGTGTTGTCCCCAGTGCCCTGTTGAGTGATGCTGGCACTGTTGTCCTTGTCATGTCAAAGCCACTCATAGAAACAGATATGAGGCCATCTCCTCCACACACTGAACCTTTTTCTCACCTGGTTCCATCCCCTTACTGAGTACCTTAAGAAATGAGGACTTTAACTTTCTCTTATCAGGGCTCAGATATATGAGTAGACCAGGCTGGGGTCCAGGATCTTAGGTAAACACTATCAGATCTTCCTATTCCACTTATTTCCCAGAATTTTCTGGGAAAAAAACAAAAAGTCAAAACATAAAATCCCCTTGCAAGCTGGCTTATGGCAACTTTCCCACTAGTCCATCAAATGTGCTCAGATACAGATATCTGAAGAATATGTTCTCAAGACTAGGCATATTCTGATGGGTGACAATACAGGGCTGAAGAAGCAGTGCTTTCCTTGAGGAAACTTGTGTGAGTTCTTCTCTCTCCAGGCTCTACCTAGTTAAAAACATGACCCCGTTCTCTTTACTGCTGTGCCTGTACATTTTGCAGACACAAGACCTTCCATGCACCAGCTATGCAAAACCATGATAGTACCTGCATCCAGCAAACACACTCTCCTCTATAGAGGGTTTTCAGGACTAAGAGGCAGCCAGTAATTAACAACATCTCCATCATTCCTCAAACTCATGCTTTATCAAACTCCAGACTAATAAATTCTGGTTGAGTAATTGGGAAAGGGGTTCACTAGAGGGGAATGAAACTACTTGGAGAAAATCTGGAGAAAAATAAACATATAAAAATACACATTGATTTCTGATGTATTTTTCCTATCAAAACTGTTAAATTTGTCTTTACAATAACATTTCCCTAGTGTCTAGAATTAAACTCATATATGATCCACAGAGGATAACACTTGCTCTGTGTTCACAACAAACACTTCCTTCAGGCCCTAGAATGCAATTCCCTTTGGCCTTCCAAATCCAAGATCATAAATGCAAAATGACTAGAGTTATATCATCTGTTCATATCAAGGATGCCATTGCATTTTATATACCTCTCACTGGCTTCAACTAAGCATTTCCCACCAGTGTGATGAGGTAGTTTATATTCAACAGGATACTAGATTCAAAGTCTCTTAGTATTGATTTTACCTGGAAAATGCTATGATTTATTTCTGAAGTTGGTTCTCAATTGCTTAGGATTCTTTGGGAGGGATAGGAGTGATTAACATTGTAATAAGCAAAAGTCTTCACCTACCCCTGTACTTCTTAAATATCCATCTTCTTGGATTCTTTTGCTTAGAGGCATGGCAAGACACAAATTGCTGTGAGGTCAGCTTTGCACTGAGGGATGTTTCTACACAGATATTAGTCATGATATAGTAGGAGGCGGGCAGCAGTGTTCTTACTTGTGAGTATGTGACTTGTATACTGTTAACAATGGTGTCATCCAGTTTTAATAAAACTTAGATATACAGTGGGAGGCAAACTGAGTCTGACAAAGCACACACTTTTTATCAATAGACAGAAATCTAGAATTCAGATGACCAAAAATGAACAGAGAAGCAGAGATTCAGAAACAGGAAGTTAAGAGAAGTTAGATCTGTCTTCCCTAAGCTCAAGAGGTGACAGCAGGAGAAGGCATAGTAGACCTGGGCACAGGGAACATTTCTGTAGTGCAATAGTCCTTGAACTTGAATGTCTTTAGAATAACCTTGTGGGCTTGATGAACCACCTATTTCCTAGCTCCCCTTCTGGAGTTTTCAATAGATATGAAGTGAGAAATGAAAATTTGCGTTTTTTTTCTTCTTCTCTGTTTGATTGAGATACAGTTGACAAAAAACATTGCTTAGGTTTTAAGTGTACAGTGTGATGATTTGATGTATGAATGTACTGTAAAATGAAATGAAATGATCACCACAATTGAGTTATAGTAATACCACATTAACACCTTCATTACCTCACATAATTATCACTTTTGTGTGTGTGGTGGAAACATTAAAAATTATTCTCTTTGGAACTTTCAATTATGTTATACAGTTTTATTAGTTGTAGTCCAAATGCTGTGCATTATATTCCTAGGACTTATTCATTTTATAGCTGGAAGTCTGTAACCTTTGATCAACATCTCTCATTTCCCCAGTCCTGCAGCCCTGGTAACCACAATAGATCCCTAGTCATTGGAAACATCTTTTATTCATCCAATTTCTTCCTCTCCAGGGCCTTCCTTCTTTATTTTATTTTATTGAAGTATGACTGATTTACTATGTCATGTTAATTTCAGGTGTATACCACAGTGATTTAGTTATGTGCTGTTATAAGTCACTTCAATCCTGTCCGATTCTTTGCAACCCTGTGAACTGTAGCCTGCCAGTCTCCTCTGTCCATAGGTTTCTCCAGTCAAGAAAACTGGAGTGGGTTGCCATGCCCTCCTCCAGGGGATCTTCCCAACTCAGGGATCAGAGCTGCATCTCTGATGTCTCCTGAATTGGAAGGCAGATTCTTTACCACTAGTGCCACCTGGGAAGCCCAATTGGAAGTAAGAATAAAGTCTTACTTCTCTTCATAGCAAGACTCTCCAGAAAGTGGGCATAGAAAGAATATACTTCAATATAATAAAGGCCATAGTAATGCATACATGTATTACATATATATATATATTCTTTTTCTTTATAGGTTATTTTAAAATATTGAGTATAGCTCTCTGTGCTATACAGTAGGTCCTTGTCCTTGTTGTTTATATAATAGTATGTTTATGTTAATCTCAAACTCCTAATTTATCCCTCCCCACCCTTTCTCCTTTGGTAGCCATAAGTTTGTTTTCTACATTTGTGAGTCTCTTTCTGTTTTGAACTGATTTCCTGTTTCTGTTTTTCTGAACTGAACTGATCCATCAGTGATAGAATTCATTTGTATCTTTTTTAAAACTTATTTTTTATTTCTTTAAATTTCATATTGGAGTGGCTCAGACAGTAAAAAATTTGTCTACAATGCGGGAGACCTGGGTTTGATCCCTGGGTTGGGAAGATCCCTGGAGAAGGGAATGGCAACTCACTCCAGTATTCTTGCCTGGAGAATTCCATGGACAGAGGAGCCTGGAGGGCTACAGTCCATGGAGTCGCAAAGAGTCTGACACGACAGGATTGACTAAAACTTTCGCTTTTCATAGCTGATTTACTATGTGTCAGTTTAAGGTATACAGGGAAGTGATTTAGTTAGATAAATACATGTTTCTATTCTTTTCAGACTCTTTTCACATATAGTCTATTACATAGTTTTGCATAGAGTTCCCTTTGTTATATAGCAAGTCCTTATCAATTATCTATTTTATAGGTAACTGTGTATATATGTTAACCCCAACCTTCTAATTTATCTGCTCCCACCCCCCTCACCATCTTTCTCCTTTGCTAACCATAATAAGTTTGCTAAGTCTAGCGAGTCTGTTTCTATTTTGTCAATAAGTTCACTTGTATCATTTTTTTTATTCCAAATATAAGCGATATCATGTGATATGTCCTCTGATTTACTTCAGTTCAGTTCAGTCACTAAGTCGTGTCCGATTCTTTGCGACCCCATGAATCGCAGCACGCCAGGCCTCCCTGTCCATCACCAACTTCTGGAGTTTACCCAAACCCATGTCCATCGAGTCGGTGATGCCATCCAGCCATCTCATCCTCTGTCGTCCCCTTCTCCTCCTGCCCCTAATCCTTCTCAGCATTAGAGTCTTTTCCAGTGAGTCAACTCTTCACATGAGGTGGCCAAAGTATTGGAGTTTCAGCTTCAATATCAGTCCTTCCAATGAACACCCAGGATTGATCTCCTTTAGGATGGACTGGTTGGATCTCCTTGCAGTCCAAGGGACTCTTAAGAGTCTTCTCCAACACCACAGTTCAAAAGCATCAATTCTTCGGTGCTCAGCTTTCTTCACTGTCCAACTCTCACATCCATACATGACCGCTGGAAAAACCATAGCCTTGACTAGACAGACGTTTGTTGACAAAGTAATTTCTCTGCTTTTAAATATGCTATCTATGTTGGTCATAACCTTCCTTCCAAGGAGTAAGCGTCTTTTAATTTCACGGCTGCAATCACCATCAGCAGTGATTTTGGAGCCCAAAAAAATAAAGTCTGACACTGTTTCCACTGTTTCCTCATCTATTTCCCATGAAGTGATGGGACCAGGTGCCATGATCTTAGTTTTCTGAATGTTGAGCTTTAAGCCAACTTTTTCACTCTCCTCTTTCACTTTCATCAAGAGGCTCTTTAGTTCTTCACTTTCTGCCATAAGGGTGGTGTCATCTGCACATCTGAGGTTATTGATATTTCTCCCGGCAATCTTGATTCCAGCTTGTGTTTCTTCCAGCCCAGCATTTCTCATGATGTACTCTGCATATAAGTTAAATAAGCAGGGTGACAATATACAGCCTTGACGTACTCCTTTTCCTATTTGGAACCAGTCTGTTGTTCCATGTCCAGTTCTAACTGTTGCTTCCTGACCTGCATACAGGTTTCTCAAGAGACAGGTCAGATGGTCTGATATTCCTATCTCTTTCAGAATTTTCCACAGTTTATTGTGATCCACACAGTCAAAGGCTTTGGCATAGTCAATAAAGCAGAAATAGATGATTTTCTGGAACTCTCTTGCTTTTTCGATGATCCATCGGATGTTGGCAATTTGACCTCTGGTTCCTCTGCCTTTTCTAAAACCAGCTTGAACATCTGGGTGTTCATGGTGCACGTATTGCTGAAGCCTGGCTTGGAGAATTTTGAGCATTACTTTTCTAGCGTGTGAGATGAGTACAATTGTGCAGTAGTTTGAGCATTATTTGGCATTGTCTTTCTTTGGGATTACTTCACTTAGTATGATAATATCTAGATTAATTCATGTTGCTGCAACTGGCATTATTTCATTCTTTTTTAAAGCTGAGTAATATTCTCTTGTATATACATACCACATCTTCTTTATCCATTCATCTGTTGATGGACATTTAGGTTGCTTTCATGTCTTGGCTATTGTAAATAGTTCTGCAATGAACATTGGGGTGCATGTATATTTTTGAAATATGGTTTTCTCTAGATATATGCTCCAGATCAATGTCACTGATGAACACAGACACAAAAATTCTCAACAAAATACTAGCAAACCAAATCTTACAATACATTAAAAAAATCATTCACCATGATCTAGTGGGATTTATCTGAGGGATGTAAAGACTTTTCAATACCTGTAAATCAATCAGTGTGATACAATACATTAACAAATTAAAGAATAAAAGCCATATGATCTTCTCAATAGATGCCAGCAAACCTTTTGACAAAATTCAATATCTCTTTATAGTAAGACTCTCCAGAAAGTGGGCATAGAAGGAATATACCTCAATATAATAAAGGCTGTAGATGACAAACCCAGGGACTTCCTTCTTAATCTCAGCAAGGTTTTCACCAATACCAATGCCACTGATATCCCCCAGCTGCCTAAATAAAAATGCACAAACTTTATAACTAGGTAAAAACCTCCCCTAAGAACATTAAGCTGTTCCCAATTATACAAAAATGGATTCTTCTGCTTTCAGGGAGATGGAAATAAAATAATGTAGTAGAAAGAGCTTTGAAGTAAAAAGACTCTTTACCAGAGTATATACAATTTTATATTAACAACAGGATTGTCACATTTTAGGTAGACATGATACACTGGAATACTTTTCTTTCTTTCAAAGAGCAGCATGCCTGGAGGAGAGAAGCTGAGCAGGAGAATAGCTTCACCCATCAGATAGAAATTGGATACAAGAGGAGCTGTAAGAGGGGATTTGTTCCTGACCCACAGGAGAGCAAAGACCAGGAACACCTGATGCTCCAGAGGCTTTTTTTTTTTTTTAAATCAAATCAACTGCTAACAACTTTCTGGATAATGGTTTTACTGAGAACCACAGGTAAAGGAGTGCAGGATGTTAAAAATAACATCAGAATTTTGATAACACAAGCTTTGATTGTTAACGAATCCTCAGTCAGCCAAGAGACTAAGGTGGCTGTCCTTTGAGCCTCTGTGTTTTCAAGAACAGACAGTCGTGTAATGAAACAACTATGGCCTGGGGGAGATGTTCTTGAAATGCATTCATTCTATGGGAGAAAGGACCTGTGCTGATGGTGCCAGGGCACTGGCCTCTCTCTGCTTCTCTTGGCATTTCACAAGGCAGGCTGAAGGTGCTTCCCCAGGAATCCAACCATGGCTTCATTCTGATATCAACTATTTAAATTTTGTTGAAGAATAAAATGTTTTACTGTAACTCTATGGACTGTGGGACTTTGAACTAGGGAAATGGAGTGTTTACTATTAGGTGTCCATAATTTTTGCTCTCCTTTGGGTCAGGAATTAAAGCCCCGTATGGTGAGCTCTCTACTGCAAAATGGTCAGGAATTTAGTCCAGTGGTGGGGTCATAGCTCAAAATATTAGTCTTCTTTCTTTGTGAGCTGCCTTCAGAGTTGATCTACAATACTTGCAATTAAACCAAATTATATCTTTGCTAAAGTCTTTCCTGGAATAAACCTATAACCCACCCAAGTGGCTACTTTGAAGGTGGAAACTCTTGATGTTGATAAAAAAATAAATCATTTACCATATAGTCATATCTTCTATGTTGATTTGTCTTTGTCTGTAACACAGAATGACTTATTATTTTAGATTCTGTTCTCTAAAATCTATTATTTTAGATTCTGTATTTCTTAAATTTCTGGGAGTTATGGACCCATAGTTTGATGTTTCATAAGTCTTTGAAATGTATTTGCTTCATTTTAATGCTAAAAAGCTGCTGCTATACTTTGGCTACCTGATGCGAAGAACTGACTCATTGGAAAAGACCCTGCTGCTGGGAAAGATTGAAGGCAGGAGGAGAAAGGCACAACAGAGGATGAGATGGGTGAATGGCATCACCGACTTGATGGACATGAGTATGAGCAAGCACCGGGAGTTTGTGATGAACAGGGAAGCCTGGCGTGCTGTAGTCCATGAGGTCACAAAGAGTCGGGCACTGAGTGATTGAACTAAACTGAACTGATCCATCAGTGATAGAATTTGATTCACAATATATTTCAGTTAAATTTAAATGCATAAGGTAATTAAAGGGTAATTAAAAGGATATTAAAATCTATTGCAAAGGTATTTTATTTATCTGACTTCCAACTTATTGACAAATCTCTCTATCTGGAAACAAAGCAGAGAGGGGAAGAGAAAGAGAAGAAAGAAGAGAAGGGAAAAGAGGAAGAGCAGAGAATGAGGAAATAAATGAATTAGTGTCTGCAAGAAATACTTTATTTTAGAGCATAGAATTTTGATCTCTGTTAAACAAGCTTTCACACTTACAGTTGAAGCCTCAGAAAGATCCAAAACAATCTATATTTCTATGAGTTTTATAGGAAAAGATTTTCCCCTGTTTTCCTATCTTCTCAAAGAAAATATCCTAAACACTTCAAACCTAAAATGTGGTTAATAAAAGGCCAAAACATACAAATAAAAATGCCCTACAAAGAATTCAGTCTTAAAGTTGATACAGAAGCTCAGTATCATCATATTAGAGTCAGTCATCTGCCAAAGATACTTGGTGAATGCCTTTCCTATTTAAGCTACAGCGTCTATATAGCCACCCATGCCCATGGACATACCCCAAACCTCACCAATTACAAATAATGACATTACCAGTTTCAATGATTCCATCTCTGAACAGTTCTATCTTTCTAGAATATTCCCTTTGGTCTGTGTACTTTAATAGTCCTTCCATCTATTGACTTTTACAATATCCATCCTCCAGTCTCTTGTGCTGTGCTGTGCTTAGTCACTCATCGTGTCTGACTCTTTGCGACCCCATGGACTGTAGCCCGCCAGGCTCCTTTGTCCATGGGATTCTCCAGGCAAGAATACTGGAGTGGGTTGCCATGCCCTCCTCCATGGGATCTTCCCAATTCAGGAATTGAACCCAGGTCTCCTGCATTGCAGGTGGATTCTAACTTATATTCCATGTCTCTTCAACTCCCTTTCTCCTGCATCACAATTCCTGGAAAAACCTGAAGGTGGTTACATCCAGCACTCTATCTTCTGTGCTCCTGATTACAAGTAACTCTAGCTGGATATGAAAAATACACTGCCAGGCTCACTAGTCTGATGTTCAATAATCACCACTGATTTCAAGTCAGTCATTATCATGCTTATTAGTCTCACTACACTTCCTTAGTCAATTTACTTTCCCACATTTCAATGTAACTATTTTACACCTTCCCTCACTTTAAGTGCTCAAAGCACATTTACTCTCAACTAATTTCCTTGATTTTTCTTTTCACCAAGAAAATATATTTTCAATTGCACTGGAGGTTGCTTTCCTCTTCCATCAAGATGTAAGATCACAAATGCAAGAACTATTTCATTAACCACTGAATTTCTTGCACCTAAAATAGTGCCCATCATGCCTTTAGGCACTTAGTAAAATCCTTTATTGAATAAATGAGCAAATTATTAGCATTCTACCTCTTCTGTCATATTCTAATCAAAACACTGTGACAAAAATTATCTTCCATTATTCTCCCCACCAACCTGTGGAGTAAGTGGTGCAAGGATGATTGTGCTCATTCTTTAGGTAAGGAGAACTGTCTCCAGATTTAATACACTGCTCGGGATCACCCAGCTCATGGTGGCAAATCTGAATGCTTATCTCCAGAGTCCTAGCCCAGTTATCATATTTGCACTCTTTGAAGTGTGTGTGTGTGTGTGTGTGTGTTTGTGCGCTCAGTTGCTCATTTGTGTTCAACCCTGAGCAAGGCATAAATATAGACTACTGTATCTCAGTGAGCAGCTTAAAGGTCACCGTATAGGGCAAATACTTTAGAATGCTACTTTGCACTAAAAACACGTTCTCCACTTCTTTATGGCCTTTAAATATTAATGGTTATCTGGACAAAATGTGATACAATTCCTGTGAGAAAAAAAAGAAAATGGAAGTAGTCTTCAGTTCAGTTCAGTTCAGTCACTCAGTCGTGTCCAACTCTTTGCAAAACCATGGAATACAGCACACCAGGCTTCCCTGTCCATCACCAACTCCCAGAGTTCACTCACACTCATGTCCATCGAGTCGGTGATGCTATCCAGCCATCTCATCCTCTGTCGTCCCCTTCTCCTCCTGCTCTCTATTTTTCCCAGCATCAGGGTCTTTTCAAATGAGTTAGCTCTTCACACCAGGTGGCCAAATATTGGAGTTTCAGCTTCAACATCAGTCCTTCCAATGAACACCCAGGACTGATCTCCTTTAGGATGGACTGGTTAGATCTCCTTGCAGTCCAAGAAACTCTCAAAACTCTTCTCCAACACCACATTTCAAAAGCATCAATTCTTTGGCGCTCAGCTTTCTTTATAGTCCAACTCTCACATCTATACATGACTATTGGAAAAACCATAGCCTTGACTAGACAGACCTTTGTTGGCAAAGTAATGTCTCTGCTTTTTAATATGCTGTGTAGTTGGTCATAACTGTCCTTCCAAGGAGTAAGCGTCTTTTAATTTCATGGCTGCAGTCACCATCTGCAGTGATTTTGGAGCCCCCCCAAATAAAATGACATTGTTTTCACTGTTTCCCCATCTATTTCCCATGAAGTGATGGGACCATAAGCCATGATCTTAGTTTTCTGAACGTTGAGCTTTAAACCAACTTTTTCACTCTCCTCTTTCACTTTCATCAAGAGGCTTTTTAGTTCTTCTTCACTTTCTGTCATAAGGGTGGTGTCATCTGCACATCTGAGGTTATTGATATTTCTCCCGGCAATCTTGATTCCAGCTTGTGTTTCTTCCAGCCCAGTGTTTCTCATGATGTACTCTGCATATAAGTTAAATAAGCAGGGTGACAATATACAGCCTTGACATACTCCTTTTCCTATTTGGAACCAGTCTGTTGTTCCGTGTCCAGTTCTAACTGTTGCTTCCTGACCTGCATACAGGTTTCTCAAGAGACAGGTCAGATGGTCTGGTATTCATCTCTTTCAGAATTTTCCACAGTTTACTGTCATCCACACAGTCAAAGGCTTTGGCATAGTCAATAAAGCAGAAATAGATGTTTTTCTGGAACTCTCTTGCTATTTCAATGGCCCATCGCATGTTGGCAGTTTGATCTCTGGTTCCTCTGCCGTTTCTAAAACCAGCTTGAACATCTGGAAGTTCACAGTTCACGTATTGCTGAAGCCTGGCTTGGAGAATTTTGAGCATTACTTTACTAACGTGTGAGATGAGTGCAATTGTGCAGTAGTTTGAGCATTCTTTGGCATTGCCTTTCTTTGGGATTGGAATGGAAACTGACCTTTTCCAGTCCTGTGGCCACTGCTGAGTTTTCCAGATTCGCTGGCATATTGAGCGCAGCACTTTCACAGCATCATCTTTGAGGATTTGAAATAGCTCAACTGGAATTCCATCACCTCCACTAGCTTTGTTCATAGTGATGCTTTCTAAGGCCCACTTGACTTCACATTCCAGGATGTCTGGCTCTAGGTGAGTGATCACACCATCATGATTATCTGGGTCATGAAGATCTTTTTTGTACAGTTCTTCTGTGTATTCTTGCCACGTCTTCTTAGTATCTTCTGCTTCTGTTAGGTTCATACCATTTCTGTCCTTTATCGAGCCCATCTTTGCATGAAATGTTCCTTTGGTATCTCTAATTTTCTTGAAGAGATCTCTAGTCTTTCCCACTCTGTTATTTTCCTCTATTTCTTTGCATTGATCGCTGAGGAAGGCTTTCTTATCTCTCCTTGCTATTCTTTGGAACTCTGCTTTCAGATGGGAATATCTTTCCTTTTCTCCTTTGCTTTTCACTTCTCTTCTTTTCACAGCTACTTGTAAGGCCTCCTCAGAGCTTCTTCAACGTTACTCATCTGGGTATAGACTTGGATTACTGTGATATTGAATGGTTTGCCTTGGAAACAAACAGAGATCGTTCTGTCGTTTTTGAGATTGCATCCAAGTACTGTCTTTTGGTTTTTCTTGTTGACTACCATGACTACTCCATTTCTTCTAAGGGATTCTTGCCCACAGTAGTTGATATAATGGTCATCTGAGTTAAATTCACCCATTCCAGTCCATTTTAATTCACTGATTCCTAAAATATTGACGTTAACTCTTGCCATCTCCTGTTTGACCACTTCCAATTTGCCTTGATTCATGGACCTAGCATTCCAGGTTCCCATACAATATTGCTCTTTATAGCATTGGACCTTGCTTCTATCACCAGTCACATCCACAACTGGGTGTTGACTTTGCTTTGGCTCCCTCTCTTCATTCTTTCTGAAGTTATTTCTCCACTGATCTCCAGTAGCATATTGGTCACCTACTGACCTTGGGAGTTCATCTTTCAGTGTCCTCTCTTTTTGCCTTTTCATGCTGTTCATGGGATTCTCAAGGCAAGAATACTGAAGTGGTTTGCTATTTCCTTCTCCAGTGGACCACATTCTGTCAGAACTCTCCACCATGACCCATCAGTCTTGGGTGGCCCCACATGACATGGCTTAGTTTCATTGAGTTAGACAAGGCTGTGGTTCATGTGATTAGATTGGTTAGTTTTCTATGACTGTGGTTTTCAGTCTGTCTACCCTCTGATGCCCTCTTTTAGAGCCTACCATATTACTTGGATTTCTCTTACCTTGGATGTGCAGTATCTCTTCACAGCTGCTTGTTGCCTTAGCGCTGCGCAGCCACCACTCGCCGCTCCAATGGAAGTAGTCTCACCATTTAAAAAATATATAAATTTTATGGTACCAAAAAGTATTTTATTTTTCCTTTAGTTATGAGATATAATTACACACAGCACTTTTAGCATGTATTGGACCCTCTCTCTCAAAATATAGTTTCTGCCTTAGCCTCTTGTTTCTTCTGCCTTGGAAATTTAATTTGAAAATGTTTACACTCCATTTTTTTTTTAATACATGGCCCTCACCATTTACCTAGCTCATAAACGTTTCTAATTACTCTAAAGTACTTTCTGCAATTTGGTGCCACTTAGACATATTTTCCTGCTGGTTTCCATAGCAAACTTTTCCTCAGAATTTCCTCATAACTGTATGATATGTGAACAATGAGCTGTTTTCCACTTTGCTAGATGAAGGCATAGAAATGTGACTCAAACCACAATTTCAACTCAGCAACCAGCTATAATTCTGACACCACCAGCAGCATTTGCCTTCCTGGCATAGTGTCCTGGAGATTCCAGTTAGTTCATTATGGCACTAGGTGATGGGCAAGTTGCCATTCAGTGCTCCCAGTAAACCCTGACAAAGACAAGGCAGGCTCTCATCACTCATGGCCAGCTTATGGTTAGAGATAATTGAGGACTGTTAAGAACCATAAAATTCTGCGACTTTGCCTTCCCATTTAACTTGCTGCTATGCTCCTGTTCTCACACAAGATATTGTCCCTTGTACTCAGCTCTACTTATAACTCCCAGCGGAGAGTAACATAAATCATTATTTTATATTTCCACCTCCCTCACCGTCGTGAATATTGACATCTTTTTTGCATTTCTTATGATTAGTATTCATTGTCTAACTGGTTCATAGGTAATGGTTAATACCACAAGGCCAACGCTGAGTGTATTCACAATTCTAAATATAATAATATAGAATTATGCTGCTTTATTTTGTGAGTGGACTCTTCTCATTAATATTGGCATTAGGGTAAGTAAAACTATAATCAGGGTTTGATTTTAAATTTTATCATAGAGGAAAATGTTTAATATTTAGAAATGGAAGTTATCAAGGTAAAAATAGCTTTTTTTCCTCCTGCCACACACAGTTATATCTGGATATCTAGAGAGAAAGTAAAGAGGAATCTCTAAACTTGTGGTGGTCTGAGTTGAAATGTAGGCTTAGTCCCTACCCATAATATAAGAGGTAAATTAAATGCAAGGAGATTACTTTCTGTTATGAGGGAATAGCTTCCTTGGTAGCTCAGAAGATAAAGAATCTGCCTGGGAAGATCCCCTGGAGGAGGGAACGGTGGCTACCCACCCCAGGATTCTGGCCTGGAGAATTCCATGGACAGAGGAGCCTGGCAGGCTACAGTTCACGGGGTCACAAAGAGCTGGACACAACTGAGTGACTTTTACATAATAAAAGAGGTAAATTCAATGCAAGGAGATTACTTTCTATTATGAGGGGATAAGGCTGTAAAACTATTGATGAATATTTGGGACTGTACTCAAAATAATGGCTATTCTTGCTTCATTAGGTAATGCTGGCTGCTTCTATATCCATTTAAGCATGATTTATTTACCGTGAGACTGTTCTTCCTTTCCTAACTGAAACTCACATCTCATGGAAAGATTCCCAACTTAGGAGAGGCACAAGTAAAGAAGCAACCTCCTGAGTTTCAGAAGCAGTTTAGCAACTGAAAGTTTTGTATTCTCAAGTTAGTCTGGCTGCCTTTTTCTTTTCGTGGTTGAGGAGAGGGAGGCACAGAAGAATGCAGTGACTTTTGCAGTCACTCATGTTTTATGAGCTTTCTCCTCCCTCAAGATTTGGTGTGAAATCATGATAAGATTAATTCTACTCTTTGTTATATAATAACAAAGTTTGACAGAGTCAAGTTCACACTCTAGAGGAATAGTAATATTCAGAAAGGAATTTATATTAATTAAAAAGTGATAAATAACACAAACAGGCAGACAAAAATTTCAAGTATGTCTTCCTCTATTGATTGAAGTTCATTAAGGCCAATTTTTTTTATAATTGCCAGTCCTTTGTATTTTTCATGCATAGCTGACAACATGAGAATGACCCTGGTAATTTTCTTTTGCTTCAATTCTAGATGAATGGAGGTGAAAGAAAGAATGTGAAGGTTTATCCTTTCTATGAAGCTCATTCTGATCATTCTGATTTTTGATGTTTTGAGTGAGACATTGTAGCATATAGTTATAGTATACTTAGATATTAAAAGGATCAAAGATTTGAAAAAGATAGTATCAAGATTTTTTTGAGTTAATTTTTTCCATCTCTTTTCCTCCCTCTTCCCACTTCCTACCCATAATAAGATGTAAGTAGTTACTAGAGAAATTGTTGATGAAAATTGGCTTATAAAATATTTTTTATGAATATATCAAGTTACATCAGTCTTGGATGGTTCATTGCCCAGTTCTCATGGAATTTTTGGCTTTCTGTACTTAAAAAAATCCCAGGCATATGTATCTTATTTTACCTAACCCAATTCCAACCATTCGTATTGATCATAACGACTAGAAAAGGAAATGGTTCTAGCTGTCAAAATATATGCAATGATTCTGTGTATGTGTGTGTGCATGCTCATTCACTCAGTCATGTCCGACTGCGACCCTATTGACTATAGCATGCCAGGCTCCTCTATCCATGGGATTCTCAAGGCAAAAATACTGGAGTGGTTTGCCATATATTCCTCCATGGGTTCTTTCCAACCTAGGGATTAAACTTACATCTCCCGCGTCTGTCTTTTGCATTGACAGGCAGATTCTTTTTACCACTGAGCCACCTGGGAAGCATATTCTGTTCAGATACACAGTCTCATATCCTATATAGTTGAACATAATCAGACAAATAAAAATTCTAAATGATTTAACAGAAAAATTATCTTTTTATTACTGTACATTTTAAATGTCATTTTGACATCTATGCACACACCTATGTGGCTTTGAAACTGAAAAAATGTCTCCAAATTCCAAAATTTTCACCAATATTTACTGTGTTTAAGGAAAGTTCCTACCTTTTCTACTAATCTACCAGAACCACTCACAATTCTTACTAATATTTTCCTTAAAAGAACAGTAGAGCTCAAAATGACATTGTCTTTTAATCATCTTTGTGGTTTCAAACATGACTCCTGTGGTTGTTAATAAACATTTCTCTGCATATCAGAGAGACTGGAATAGTGTGTGACAAATTCAATTTTAACTATAGTTTACACAAATTATTTTTTAAATGTAGTAACTTATGCTGATAGATATGTTGAAGAGAAATTAAAAAAAAAATCTCCTGGCTTACTGATGGTATTTTCTCATTTAAAGAATCATTACTAACTGTTTAAAATCCTTATATACATTTAAACTATAAGTTACATAACTAAAATTAGTTATTTTACAATTCTTCATGCTTTTTGAGGAAAGAAAGGAATATAGTAGAGTATAAATAATCTTAGAATTCTCAGGCATGATCTCCAGTCCTAGCTCAATAGTTTTTAGTTTTAAAAACTCGGGCAAATTGCTTCTTCTTATTATTAATTTTTATTTATTATTTAATATTATATGTACATTTTAATTTTAAGATTTCAGGCAAATATGTAATAGTGAATTAAAACTCATTATTGATAGAAATGTTGTCAGAAGCCCCCTTAAACTCACATTACACATATAAGACATAAACACATAAGACTACTTTCTCTGTCTCCTGATTCTGTTGATCATTAATATTTAAGAACCAGTGAGGTCACACAAACACAAAGTTTTCATGGATAATTTATCATTGACTTAAATTCCTCCTGTAAAGTCCATCAAAATATGTTCACCATATCATTCTATTCTCAATAGCCTATTTCAATGAAAAACTGAAAAAATATATAAAATATACTAAAATTATATAAAAGGAATGACTAAAATAAAATATTTAAGAGGAAATAAAACATTAAATCTTAGAAGAAACTAGAAATTTTGTCAAAGAATTATTCTCCCCCAAAACACTAGACCTGGAAAACTTCATAAGAAAACTTAAAAGTTTTCATAAGAAAACTTAAAACTTCTCATATTCAGAGATCAAATTGTTCAAATGTTGCCAAATTATTCAGAAAATTGGGAGAGGTGGAAAATTCCCAATTCACTTTTTCTGAGTCTGTTATTGTACTTGATAATATTATATCATAAACATATATAGCTCTCATTTATGAGTATTAATATGAAATTCTGAAATAAAATAGTACATCAGCAAATAAGATTTGGCAAAACATGAAGAAAATGAGTGCAATTACACAAGGAATGCAAGGACGGTTCAGTTTTAGTAATTCTATCAATATAATATTCTGTTAATAGAGATTGAAGGAGGAAAGTCATATAATTCTTTCACTGTCTGTAAAAGGTATTCCAAAATAGTATTTGATGAAATTTAAAAGACATATTGCATAAAAACTTTTAGTCAAATATTCACAGAAATAAAATGATACTTCTAATATACATATAATTTCAAATCAGAAACCATTTGACCTTTGCTTAAGATCAAAATATTAGTTTCCTAAGTACTTGTTGTTCAGTTGCTCAGTCGTGTCCAACTGTTTGTGATCCCATGGACTGCAGCATGCCAGGCTTCCTTGTGTTTCACCATCTCCTGGAGCTTGCTCTAACTCATGTCTGTCGAGTCGGTGATGCCATTCAACCATCTCGTCTTCTGTCATCCTCTTCTCCTCATGCCTTCAATCTGTCCCATCATCATGGTCTTTTCGAATGAGTCAGTTCTTCGTAGCAGGTGGCCAAAGTATTGGAGTTTCAGCTTCAGCATTAGTCCTTCCAATGAATATTCAGGACTGATTTCCTTTAGGATCGACAGGCTAGATCTCCTTGCAGTCCAAGGGACTCTCAAGAGTCTTCTCCAACACCACAGTTCAAAAACATCAGTTCTTTGGTGGTCAGCCTTCTTTATGGTCCAACTCTCATATCCATGCACGACTACTGGAAAAACCATAGCTTTGAATATATGGACCTTTGTCGGCAAAGTAATGTCTCTGCTTTTTAAAGTGCTACCTAAGAACTAAGTCCTAAGTACTAGCTGATACAATTAGATGTAAGGAAGAAAAAGAAGCATAAAAATGTAAGAGATAGAAATAACATGATTACATGCAAATGGTATGATTATTTGAGAACTAATGAAATTAAGTAAAATTATTAACACAAAATTTAATTTTGCATTAGATTATAAAGTTAATATTAAAAAGTAATATTTTTCTCTAAAGACCCAAAACTAGAAAATATAATAGAAGAAAAAATCTTATAATGGCATGATATTTATAAAATACCTAGAAAATAAAATTCATAAAAATAAGACCTTTTGAAAAAAAACATTGAATGACTACTGAGAGACAGTAAGGATTTGATTTTTTACAAGATCGCATTTTTGTATCCTGGAAGAGGATAGAAAAATTTAATAGTGTAAACATATTATATCTATTAATAAATTGAATTATAAATATAATTGAGTACACATTTAAAAAATAGCAATATTAATTTGTTCAGAAAAACATGACATCTTTATATGTTCATATGAAAAATAGAATAGAAAAATAGAAAAGACATTTCTGAAAAAGGAGAATAAAATGTTATCTTGTTATATGTTTTTAAGTCATATTGATTAAATTTTGATAGAGGTATGTATTATTCATTCATTTATCTATCTGGTTGTACTATATGAAACTGCTGATTTTCAGTCCTTTCTAACCTATGAAAATGGCAGCTTCATATGGCTCAACATAATATGTATGTGGCATTTCAAATCAATGAGAAAAAGATGATAATTCACAAAAAAAAGGCATTTAGGTGCATAGAAATCAAGTCAACTTCATTTATAATTTATGAAAAGCATGTTTAAAAATAACATTTTCAAATGGATAAAGTAAATTAAGTGTAAATATACACTGTGTAGGGAAGTACATGGGGAAATTGGGAATAAACATTATTGGTAATTGTTTAGATTGGTACCAACTGTTGGGAAGGCAATTCAGTAATATCTGTCAAATAGGCAATATTTTTCCTTTAAACTTGAATTTAAAAAATGTATCTTACAGATACATTTGAATATATGTTCCAAAAAATCTGCATAAGAATATTAGTTGCTGCACTGCTTATAACAGGAAAAAACAGAAAACCATCTAAATGTTAATTAACAGGGGATAGGAAAAGTAAATTTTGGGGTGAGTATATCATGGAATGATACATAGCTACTGAAAATTAGGTAAACATATATGTGTCTTTATGTAAATATTTCTTAGACATTGTTAAATGGTAAAAAGCAAGTTGTAGAACAGCAAGGATGATAGGCCCTTAGTTATGTAAAACATGAATAAGAATGAGAAACAGTTATGTGTATATATATATGTATCTTTGTAAATGTGTGGATGATCTCTGGAAGGACACATTGAAATGAGGAACAGGGGTTATTTCTGAGAAAAAGAGATTGAAGAAACTGGGAGTTTTAAGTGGGAAGGAGACAGACTTTTCATGGGATGCCCTTTGCACTGTTTGAGTTTTGTGATATTAACTAAAAACATCAATATATAAAAAATAAAAACAAAACATATTTGCCATATAAAAATTTGGGAGAAATTTTGATTTGATTTTGACCATTATAAAAGTTTGATATATATGTAGAGGGCTATTTGTATTTCTAATACAGAATAAAAAAGTTGGCAATCTCAGCCTGGAAGATTAAACTTGGTCAATAAATAGAACAACTGAAATACGTAACTTTTCTTACAATTACCTGTGCTCTATTGGAGACAGGACACAATATCCCTAATCAGTAATAGAAAAATTATATATATTTTTTCTTCATGAAAACCCATGGATCACAGCATTCCTATTTTCTGTATCTCATAAATATTTCTGTGGATGGGGGTATACTGTCCCAGGCTCATTCCCAAACCCATGTATAAAATTTGTGTTCCTCTTTGGAAAAAACACATGAAGAAGTCTGAATGATGAGAAATCTCTTTTTACATTTCCTTCTCACTCAGCATTAGTAGCACCAGCAGGGCTGGAAAATAATATTCGAGTCTGAAGGCACATTCGGTAACTACAGAGACCTCCTTTGATACTTCTGAAGTTATTTTAAATGGGGCCGTCCATTTTGTCTGAGTCACACAACTCATCCAGAACCTAGTACAGTCATCTATTGTCGCCCGCTGATCACCTGTTCCTCCCACGATCTTTGTGTTTGATCTTGGAGACATTAAGCAGCTTGGAGAGCAAAAGCATCATTGGGTACCCTGCCACCTGCCCTCGTCAATCGACTTGATGGAGAGATCTTTTTATTTGCCATTTACCCACTGCCAGAGAGGGTATACTGGGGTGAGTAGCGTATGTCTGAAGATTTCAGCAGGGGGTTCAGTCTGCAGAAAGATAACCAAGTTAAAACACAGAAAACGGTAATGCTTTTAAGTGAGGAAGTGATGTCAACCACCAGGTGATCCGCTTAAAGAATGAAGCTCCACTAAGAGGCTTGTACAATTGCTTCATGGGATATCTCCGCTCTTTCCTTGAAGGGTCAACTTGGTCTGGGAGTTCCTCTCAATAGACTCAGCATGTAGTGCCAACAACTCCCTAGCTAATAAAGAGCTCTTTCTATTTCCCTTTTTTTCCCCCACTGGACTGTGATACTGAAGTAACTGCCTGCAATTTTTCCCTTACACTTTAAATTCAAATATGCTGCCGAGAAATTCTTTTATGGATTTTCTGATTAAGAAACTCAGATGCCATAATCTCTGTGACAGAATGACTGATTTGAAGAAATAACTGGCTTGTTTTATGTCAATAAAAATATAAATGTACATACCCATATATGTTTTATAAATCTCTCTCTATATATACATTTGATATATGTATGTATGTATGTATGTATTAGAAATGGTCACTGGAAAGAGAAGCTCCTGGCTCCAAATACTGACAAAATTTCTGTTCTCAGAGTCCTTACCATGGATGGTTCATAGTCTTGATTCTCCCACCATTAGTCTCCCTGTTTTACTCTGACTCAAACATTAGCAAATAATTTCTTTTCCTGGTTCTGCTTGGCTGAGCTGTAATATCATGGCATTTCTGATGATAATTTTACCAAGAAAGCAAAAAAGCACGGTGAAAAGTTAAAAGTATTTTGTTTCCAATGGACAGTCTTTGACCCTCTTGCAGGAGTCTTCTGTTTTAACCTTAAGAGGTTCTTTCCTGGACGCTGGGTCTCCTGGTCATTTATAAGAAGCACATGACTCTTACCTCCTACTACAAGAGAGCAGCATGTAAATATTACCCTGCTGCTTGCAGTCACCTAACACACATCTCCAATCTAGACCACAGTTTTGAGTTTCAGTACCCTTGTTACCTTCATTTTGAGGAGCAGTAACCTCAAAAACTCATTTCTTTCTCCCCACATTCTGCAAACTTTCCATCAGTAAATGAGATCATTACCTAATTTCTCACACTAGGAATCTAAAACTTAATTTCTCCCATTCCTCCTTCACTGCTTATTCCAATAATTAATACTGGATACACACACACACACACACACACACACACACACACACACCTCATTCTTCATCAAGTCCTAGGGATTACACTTCAAAAACAGATTTTCAAATTACCCTGTAGCAAGTTCTCTGCTCCACTGTCTCTTGCTTGGATTACTGAATTAGTTTCTTAACTGGTTTTCACACATTCACACTCACCCTTTGGCATTTACAACCTATTCTCCTACTGAGAAGTGAGAATGATCTTCCTAAATTAAAAGTGGGTCATGGCATTCTTTTTCCTTCTAACATTTTACTTTGAAATACATTTAGACTTGCAGAAGGGTTGCAAACATATTCATCTCTTATTGTACAGAGATTTTCTGTAATTTGTTCACAGAGTTTCTTCTAATGTCAACACCTTACATAGCTATGATACAATCATCAAAACCAAGAAATTAACATTATTAACTAAACTAAGGACATTCTGGAATTTCTCCAGTTTTTCTACTAGTGTCCTTTTTCTGTTTCAGAATCCCATCCTTATAACACCTTTCTGCTTTTAAAAGCTTACTAGGATTTTCTACTGTACTTAGAATAAAACCCAAATTTCTAATCATGTTTTAAAAAGCACCACATGGTTTCTGCTCAGCCTTTCTTTGCAACTTCATTTTTCTGAATTTTGTCCTTTGCTGTGTTCAACCTTCTGAGCATCTTTCATTTTCTTGAATACCCTGTCTCACACCTCAAGGCTTTTGCACATCTGTTCCCTCTACATGGGATGCTCTTATTCTGGTTCGCTGAGCAGCCAGCTCCTCTTTCTTTTGGTCAGCTTAAATATCACTTTCACCTACAAATCTTAACACTTAGGGCCCTTGGACTTTCCTTCATCTGTTTGCTTACTTTTACAAAGCAATTATTTTATATATTTTTAATTATTTTGTCAGCTTACTCTATTGTTATCTTGCCTACTAGAATATAAGATCTTGGAGAGAAGAGATCATATCTATATTAGTTTTCTATTGCTGCTGTTACATGCTGCTACAAACTCTGCAGGTTATAACAACACAAATTTATTGTCCAATAGTTCTGTATGTCAGAAAATCAGTGGATTCAGCTGATTTCCTTGCTCTGCCTCTCAAAAGCTGAGATTAAGGTGTCAGCAGAGCTTTCTGGATGCTCAGGGAGAGAATATGCTTCCAGGTTCATTCAAGTTGCTGGCAGAATTCAGTTCCTTGTGGTTGTAGGACTGAGTTCCTGTCAGCTGGGGTCCTTCTTTTTTTTCAATATTAATTACTTTATTATACATGGAAACCTATGGTAGGCTGATTACACAATAAGATAGCAAACAACCAGTGGTATTTTTCTGATATCAGAAGAGTATATAAGACTAAAACATCACCAAAAGTACTTCAAAAACCCAACTGCATTCTGTGGTTCATGGCCCATTCCATCTTCAAAGCCAGCTACAGCAGACTGAGCTCCTCTGATGTTTCAGATCTCTCCTACTTCCTTTTGCACTCCCTCTCTCTAACTTCAGTCGGGGGAGAGTCTCTGCTTTTAGGGGCTCATGTGATTAGATTGGATCCACCTGGATAACTCAGGATATTGTTTTTTATGGACTGATTCGTGTTTCTGCAAAATTCATAGGTTGAATCTCAAGCCTTCAGTGTGACTGTATTTGGAGATAGAGTCTTGAGGAAATCAAATCCTGCCATAAATCTTGGGCCTTTACTTGATAGGCCTGGAGTCCTTATGAGAACAAGAAGAGATATCAAAGATCTCTCCTCCTCTCTCTCTCTGTGCACACACAAAGAAGAAGCCATGTAAGGACCCAGGGAGATGGCAGCCATCTGCAACCCATGAAGAGAGGTCTCACAAGAAACCCACCCTGATGGCATCTTGATCTCAGGCTTCCAGCCTCTAGAACTGTGAAAAAAATAATTTCTGTTGTTTAAGCTACCAGGTCTATGGTATCTTATTAATATGTCCCAAACAGACTATTTCCATTTCTAGACCCTTAACCTTAATCACATCTGTAAAGTACCTTTTCCATGTAATACAACATACTCACATAGACAGGGATTAGATCATAGACATCTTTGAAAGGTCACCAGTTAATCTACCACATATCTGTCTTTTTGACTGTTTTATTACCAGGTCTAGCTCATGTAGACGTTAAGTAATTGAATAATAAATGATGTACTTGAAAATTGTTTTAAGAAAGCCAGCTGATTTAATCCCAGATACCACAAAGCCCCTCTCATCTTCTCCTTGTACTGATGCCTCATGTTGCTTTACCCTCTGGTATGCTCCTGAGCCCTGACCAGTGGATGGTTCAATTCTATTTACCAGAAAAATTAGGACAGATGGAAAATGTTCTCAGTCTCTTGAGTTTACAATTGTTGAAGCAGGGATTCTATCAAGGGTATTTCTAGAACTGTATTTCTTATATTGAAAGGCTACTTAGAAACAATAACATTTATTTTGGGATTTCCCTGGTGGTACAGTAGATAATCCATCTGCCATGCAGGGGACATGGGTTCGATCCTTGGTCTGGGAAGGTTCCAAATGTTGTGGAGCAACAAAGACCATGCATGGCAACTACTGAGCTTGGGCTCTAGCGCCTGCGTGCTGCAACTGACGCCTGTGTGCCTGGAGCCCGTGCTCCTCAACAAGACAAGCCACTACAATGAGAAATCTGTGTACCATAACTAGAGAGTAGATTCCACTCACCACAGCTAGAGAAAGCCTGCTTGCAGCAATGAAGACCCAGGGCAATAAAAAATAAATAAATAAATTGAAAAAGAAAAAACACATGTATTTTGATTTTAAAAAAAAAAGCAAAACAGAAATCCACTTGTCTCCAATGTAAATTTTTTCTGCAATCTACTATCTCACTCTCTGTGCAATTTAATTTTCTGAGCATGACACAGAAAAACCAAACCAAACCAAATCCCTAATTTCTTGGTTAACTTTTGTTTGAGAAAATCATTTTACACATCCTTTTGTCTTGCCCACTCCCTCTGACTAGTTCTTCACATTTGTTCCCTCCTTTCCACCTTCACTGATAGAGCTGATGACAATGTGGGGATTAAACGTATGAACTGTGGAGACTGTTGCTTGTGCCAATCCTCTGGCGTTTAGGTGTGTACAAGAAGCTGTGTGACAGTGAGCTTCCTCTAACTATGACTTTCAACTTGCTCTCTTATTTAACTTTGTGTACATATCTCTTAGAATGGTACGGTGAATGGTAAAAAGCAAATGTTTTGCAATCAGCAAACTTAAATTCAAATTATGGCTTTAAACACGAATAGCGATATATCTTTTAAACTGTGTGAGCCTCCATTTCCTTGTGTAATTCCCATATCAAGTACCAGGATAATTGTGCTTCCCTCCTTGTGCTCACATAAAGATTAGTTCATGTAATTGCTCCTCAATAAACTCAGAAATAATGTAGGAATAGAAATTTTTCTATACACTTTATATCCTTTGATTCCACAAACACACACACACTCACAGCTGTACATAAAGTTGGAGTCAACAGAGGTTACCCTTTGATTTGGTCTTGGGGAAAGAGGTTTGCTGATAAGAATCAGAAAGATGAGATAGCTAAAATGAGTAAGAGAGGGAAAGGAATTTGTACAAATTGTTGGGTCCAGAGGTCCAGAAGGGACAGAGGGCAGATTCTAGGAAAGATTTTAAATAGCTTGTCTCTTACTGTGAGAAGGGGGCCCAAAAATTTAAATTGGACCTGACTCATTCTTGGCATCTCCATACAATAGATCGATTTTAGAAAAATAAATAATGTAGGGTGGGGTGGGAGGAGGTGGAAAACAAAAGAGAGATTTTGTTTTAGCATTTTTTGCAGTTTTCCCACACTTTCCCACACTCCTACAATTTTCATCCTGGAAGCTCTCAGCTTTTCAGCTCATCTTGTCTCATAGCTACATTTTGTAAGGCAATACAAATTTCTGACGTACTCTTGATCCCACACTAAAAGAAAAATATGTAATATTAGCCACAAAAAGAAAGAAATAATGCCATTTGCAGCAACATGGATGGACCTAGAGATTATCATACTAAGACAGTAAGTCAGAGAAAGACAAATATCTTATGATATCACTTATTGTGGAATCCAAAAATAATACAAGTGGACTTATTTACAAAACAGAAACAGACTCAAAGATATATAAAACAAACTTATGGTTAGGATCAGGAAAGAAGGGAGGAGGGATAAAGTAGGAATTTGGGATTAGCAGATGTACACCACTGTATATAAGATAAACAACAAGGTCTTACTGTATAGCGCAGGGAACTATATTCAACATCTTGTAATAAAAAAAAGTGTTGAGATGCCCTTGTCATCAGGCCTCCCTACAAAGGCACAGTGGCTGCCAGCACCCCTGGTAACAGGTACTCAGAGGAGCCCTTCCATCAGACACTAACAGACTCCGACCTTGGGCTCCCCAAGGAGGTTTTCAGTCATCACCAGCAGAGAAAGCTGAGTGAGGCTGTGAAGGATCTGGCAAGTTAAAGATGTCTGTTTTTCTCCAAACAGTTTTCTGTTAATGGAGGAGGAGGTTATGCCTTTTGAATAACAAGGCCTGCTGAGAGTGAGACTGATGCTGAGTCAGGGAGGTGAGGGAATCTGTGCTTTCAGAGAAAATGAGCAGAAAACCTGGCAGCTGAGATGCACTAACATGTATTTTTGGTTTTCAAATATAGGCTTGTGTCTGAGCTGGAGATCAACACCACAGGAATCAAAGCCCGCTGCTGACAGATAAGTATGTTCAGGAGAACAGTGGCTTGCTGAAAGTTTTGATGAGGAAAAAATAGAGATTATCTCTTCAAAATAAAAAGAGAGAAGATATGTAGATATGATTGTTTTTCCTAGACTGAAAGAGCCTTGAGAACTAGAATTATTCCTACAGAAGTTCTTACCCCGTGTAGAATTTGGATGCTATTGCAATATATGTAATTGCTTGTTTAAATCGGAATGTATTTCTTTTTAGGGAGCTTTATAAGAAGATAATGGTTTCTAGTACCAGGATCAGGCCTCTCGTGTCCCTCCTCTTCTCAGAACTCACATTTTCAGTGATGCTGCTGCTGCTGCTGCTGCCAAGTCACTTCAGTCGTGTCTGACTCTGTGCGACCCCATAGACAGCAGCCCATCAGGCTCCCCCATCCCTGGGATTCTCCAGGCAAGAGCACTGGAGCGGGTTGCCATTTCCTTCTCCAATGCATGAGAGTGAAAAGTGAAAGTGAAGTCGCTTAGTCTGTCCGACTCTTAGCGAACCTATGGACTGTAGCCTACCAGGCTCCTCCGTCCATGGAATTTTCCAGGCAAGAGTACTGGAGTGAGATGCCACTGCCTTCTCTGTCAGTGATGCTAACACTTGCAAATTCTTTTAATTTATATCTTCTTAGGTAAGCGGGGGAATTTTACCAATGTAACTATTAGGGCACTAAGCAGGTTAAAGGGAAATTCATCTTGATTCTAGAGAGAAGATCTAGATAAAAAGGTTAAAATTAAAACTTTGGTAATTGTTTAAAGAAAAAAAATAAAATTTAAGAGTCATTGATATTGAGGATTAACCTTAAGCTGTCCCTCTTTCTTGCCATCTACATGCCTCTCAAGTGAATCAGTTGATACAAGAACAGGTGGATTTGGACCATCTGAGTCATGGGCTTGATTCTTTCCTAGAAGAAAAAATAGAAATAGCAACAAAAGCCCAAAATTCAAGTCCAATATTCTCTTCCTGGTCTGCTTCTTGTTTTTCTTTTAATGATCTTGGGTGGGCACCTGAAAGCACAGACACCTGGGGACTGATCATGTGCAGTAGTATCTCTCCACTGTCTCCAGAATCTCTGCTGTTCTCTCTGAACTTAACTCCTAGGACCACCTGGGCTTCCTAGATGGCACCCATTTGAACTTACCTCTACTTCCCTGGTGATTCAGATGGTAAAGAATCCACCTGCAATGTGGGAGACCTGAGTTTGATTCCTGGGTTGGGAAGATCCCCTGGAGGAGGGCATGGCAACCCACTCCAATATTCTTGCCTGGAGAATCACCAAGGACAGAGGAACCTGGTGGGCTATAGTCCATGGGGTCACAAAGAGTTGCACATGACTGAGTGACTAAGCACACATACATACTACTTTAGAATGGCCTCTTTCAAAATTGGGAATCTGGCTACTGGATTTCTTCTGGGTTTGCACTTCAGTTAATTCCTGGACCGACTCTTGGCTCTGGTGACTCTGTGTTCTACAACATATGTGGATTAAAGGCATGAACACTGTAGATGCCTCACTCTACCCTGTGGCATACCACTAGCACGGAGTCCCTACCTAGTCCTTTTAAGAAGGGAAACCATAGAGAGAATGAGTAATGAAGTGGTTAACAGTGATACCAAAACATCAGCCTCTGTGCAGTGGTAAATCAAATCTTGGAGACAGGATTTCGAGTGAAGTAGAAAAGAGTAGCTTTATTGCTTTGCCACTCAAACACTGTGTGTTCCAACCTGGGGGGATTTGGTGATGAATTTTATATCAGTGGTTCAGAGGTGGGCTTGCTGATAAGGATTAGGGTGTGTAAAGGTTCTGTTCTCTTTTAATCTGACCTCAGGTGGTCTCCTAATGAGCTTCTCTTGTTCCTTTAATTGTGCTGCAGGTGGTCTCTTGATGAGCTTCTGAAGATTATCAAACTATAGTTTTCCCTGGAATGAAGAAGGCTAACATCTTTCATTTTGGGAGGATTTTAGTTCTGTAAAGAGCTCAAAGGTATTGTGATGTGTCCCTTGATGCTGAACCAGGACCTTTCCCCAAGGTTGCACTATTGTTTCTTGGCTGCTCCTTCCTTGTCTCTGCATCCCTTCCCTTCCCTGATTAGCAACTGTTTGAAAGGCTTCCAAGCCCAGGAGTCCCACGGGGTCCTGCTTGGTTTCACCAATATTCAAGGAACTCCTAGCCTAAGAATGGATGAAACCTTTAGTTTTCGTCTTTTGTTTTTCTTTTAGGAGCTATAAGTTCAAACATATGTATCAGCAGAGGAAAATTGCCAGAAAAGAAGAGAAAAGCCTGTGTCACTCCGATGACTTCCCAATTTGATATTTTACAGTGCACAATGATGGAGAAGGCAATGGCAACCCACTTTAGTGTTCTTGCCTGGAGAATCCCAGGGACAGGGGAGCCTCGTGGGCTGCCGTCTGTGGGGTCCCACAGAGTCAGATACAACTGAAGCGACTTAGCAGCAGCAGCAGCAGCAGCAGCAATGCACAATGAAACAGAACCACAATATAAGTCATGTTAAGGCACCATACAAAGTTGAATTACATATATATTTCATAAGAAGTTGAAAAAATGCTGGGGTCCAAAAGCCTGGCCTGTTATCTCAATTGCAGACAACTTTAAAGGACCATCCCAACTCCAGCTCTGTTGTTGGCTTTGGGGGTAGAAGATGAGTGATGGGGATGCGATTAGATTGCTATCTATAGGGCTTTTGACTCTATTTTAAATATTCTATTCCTTAAGCAAAGTGGCTAGATGTTCATTATATTACATGTTACCCTGTTACCTGAAAACTGGGTACAATTCTTGGTGGATTATGAGCCAAAAGACACAGCCAAGTCAAAGAGTGAGAGGCCAGAAGGATTTTGTTATTTGAAACAAGAAAAGAGAACACTGAAGATATTTTCCAAAGCAGTGTCTCTCTGAACAGCAAAATTGGGGAAGTTTTAAGCTAAGGGTTCATGCATGTTTATGAGGGGCAGGTACAGTCAACCAGGAAGAGTGAGACTTACCTGTGCTTGTGTGGTGAAGAGGTAATGTCAGCGCAGAATTAGGACCAAAGTCACTCTAGGTTGACAGAATCCAGGCTCTAGTTAATTAAGTCACAAGTACGAGCAAAGATCAGCATCATCAATTTTGGCTTCAGTTACTCTGGTGGTTGAATACTCAAGAAGATCCAAACTCTACAACAGGGGTCCCCAATATCCCGGCCGCATAGCAGGAGATGAGCTGTGGGCACTTGAGTGAAGGTTCATCTGCCACTCCCTGTCACTCCCCATGCCTTGTATTACTGTCTGAACAATCACTCACATTACTGCCTGAAACACCGCCACCCCCTGCCCCTCCAATGGAAAAATTGTCTTCTAAGTAACTGATCCCTGGTGCTAAAAAGGTTGGGCCCACTGCCCTACAAAGTAGCTTAAGAATGTGCAACAGACTAACCTTTACCTTTGAAACAGAACTGAGAGTCTTTATGACTGATTTATTATCTCTGTTAGGGTTACGTTTTTTCCCTGGCAATAGCTGTTCTTGCATTCTTATGTTCCCTTAAAATCATTAAATACAGAGACTTGTCCTTCTGTATGGGTGAACATTATGGCCAGGCTTGGATTATCAAGTGGTTTCTCTTATGTCAGAAAAGCTATATCTGGTTCCTTTCCTCTGCCTACAAAATTTTTGTGTGTTTCTGAAATATTTAATGATAAAAAAATAATAATTTTAAAATGAACTGATATCAAGAGCTTGCAATTTGCAGTCGAAATAGATCTAAGCCGTTGTTCTACCTCTCCATCTCATTTACTTGACAAATCATACCTTACTGAAACTCAGTTTCCTTTCCTATCATTCAGAGTATAAATCTTATTGTGCTTATTTACAGTGCCTATCTTGGTATCTAGCTCTTTAAAGATGCTCAATTTATGTTAAGTTAAACATAAAGTTTTGGGAAAGAGATCAGTTGACTACAGTGCGGAGATGATGGGTCTGCAATTTAAACCAGAAAAGTTCACTCATTGAGCGATGAAAGCCCTGTAATACTTATCTGAAAACTTCAGTGAAGAGCAATAACTGTGAATTGTAACTCAAAGGGTGAGAATAGGAGTTGTGGTCTCCTTTGGAGATGCTTTTTAGTGAAACATGTGGCTAGGAAAAATTCAAATTGCAGTTAGGATGAGATGACAGGAGAATGGGGCTTCCCAGGTGGAGCTAGTGGTAAAGAACTGACCTGCCAATGTAAGAGAGGTAGGAAGAGACATGGGTTCGATCTCTGGGTAGGGAAGACACCCTGGAGGAGGTCATGGCAACCCACTCCAGTATTCCTGCCTGGAGAATCCCATGGACAGAGGAGCCTGGAGGGCTACAGTTCATGGCATCTCAGAGTTGGACACAATTGCTGCAAGTTAGTATGCACACATGCAGGGCAGCAGAATATCTATATAAAGCCATGGGCTTTCAGGTGTTCAATTTGCAACTTAAAGACTCCACAGCAAGCTGGAGCTGGTTGAGAGAAAGATGGTCTGTGGAATGTAGATAAGAACAGGCTTTCAGATCCCTGGTAAGGGCAGGAGGTTGCACAGAGAAGACACATTTGAAGAGCCAGGAGGACAGAAATGAAGAGTCAGTTCAGTTCAGTCGTTCAGTTGTGTCCAACTCTTTGCGACCCCATGAACCGCAGCACACCAGGCCTCCCTGTTCATCACCAACTCCCGAAGTTCACCCAAACCTATGTCCATTGAGTCGGTGATGCCATCCAACCATCTCATCCTCTGTCATCCTCTTCTTCTCCTGCCCTCAATCTTTCCCAACATCAGGGTCTTTTCCAATGAGTCAGCTCTTCACATCAGGTGGCCCAGCTCTTCACATCAGGTGGCCAAAGTATTGGAGTTTCAGCATCAACATCAGTCTTTCCAAAGAACACCCAGGACTAATCTCCTTTAGGATGGACTGGTTGGATCTCCTTGCAGTTCAAGGGACTCTCAAGAGTCTTCCCCAACACCACATTTCAAAAACATCAATTCTTATGTGCTCAGCTTTCTTTATAGTCCAACTCTCACAACATCCATACATGACTACTGGAAAAACCATAGCCTTGACTAGACAGACCTTTGTTGGCAAAGTAATGTGTCTGCTTTTTTACAAGGAAGATTTAAGGATGTCTTGGTGTTGAGGAATTGGGAGGATCTGCATGGATCTGATTGGGAAGGGGTGTTGGGCTTTGTACCCTTTTTCTCCAGAGTCTGGTCTGGAAATTTACTTTCTTGACCCTTTTTGTCCCTGATAGGAAAATGCAAACATTCTAAGTTAAAAAAACCTTAGTCCCATTAGACACTTTCTACTCTAATATTCTATGACACTAAAGAAGAAGAAAACCTATCCTGTCAAATATCCTTCAGGATACTGGCATGGCATCCTTTTACCTAACAGAGATCTCTTTAAACTAGATATGGAGATTCTCAACCTTGGCTACACATTAGAATCACTTGGGTGCTTAAAAAAAATTCCATGCCTAGGCCCTCACCCTCAGAAATTCTCAAACACCAAAGACTGGGGATGGAGCCCAGGCACAGTTCAATTTTAAGAGCTTTGCAGGTGATTCTAATTTGCAGCCAAAATAGAATTTCTCAAATCATAGTCCACATGCAAACAGCTTTCCGTGCCTGATCCTCAAACCATCAAATCAAACTCTTGGAATTCAGTGGCTGAATCTTGGAATCATAGTGTTCTTATATGCTCTGCAATTGATACTTATGGAAAATTATGGACAGGTATGGGAAGCATTGCTTTCACACTAAAACATTTAGTTAATTCAGAAGAAAATACCTCATTCCTAACCTTTTAATAGTTTAGATGGATTTTCTGAGAGGGATCAGAATGAAGCTCAGTGTCATTTCAGTCTGAATTTCATTCATCAAATTTCATGAGTTGAATAAGTTCCTTTGGGAATTAGCATAGTCAGCACACTCTTCAGTCAAACTGAAGGATGTTACTTGTTTTCAAAGATCCTTGAGCTTGGCTACAATAAAGGACTCTGGCTCCAACTGGCATCTTGTTCTCTGATTTCTTTCCTCAAGCCAACATTTGATGTCACACTGAGCTTTCACTGCTGATCACAAAAAAATCCACTTTGTTGCCCAGCTGCCTAATTGAGTCTCTTTTCTCATGAGATGATCTGCCGCCTCCTGAAGAGTAAGATTCTGAAACACACACAGGCTAAGAACAATCACTTTTTGCTTAGGAGTCCTTGAAAATTTAAGTTCAACTAGCCAGACATGAATTGTCTGCACGAAAATGACACACTCCAGCAATAAGTGTTAATTTAACAGTAGAATTGTTTAAGCACCTTCAATAATTTTTTTAACTTACAACAGCTCATGTAGTTTAGCAAGTTCTAATATCTTTCTGTCTGGCAAATGAAGAACACGAAGTTGAGAGCTGTAAACTAACAACTACATAAACTCAGAAACACACTTGTGTAGTTGAGACTTGAACCCAATTCATACTGAAACCAAGCCTAGGCTCTTTCTGAAACAGCACACTGCTCTGTGCAATTTAGTGAGGATTAGTTCCTGAAACTCACTTGCTGGGTTTCTTTGCATTTATAAATCCTCATGGAGTTTCAGTTATCTTGTCTATAAAAATGTGAATGTGTGTCTAGACAGAGGATTAGAAACTGAAAATTCACATCCAAATCAAGGACTAATGTTATTTGGAAAAGTCAGGTTAGGTATGCAGTTAGAAAGTGTGTGGTAATCAGTACTGCCACTGCTGCTGCTGCTAAGTCGCTTCAGTCGTGTTCGACTCTGTGCGACTCCATAGACGGCAGCCCACCAGGCTCCCCTGTCCCTGGGATTCTCCAGGCAAGAACACTGGAGTGGGTTGACATTGCCTTCTCCAATCAGTACTAGTATTAACCAAATATCTCCATTTGTCTTCCTCAGGCACATAATTAAATTATTTATATCTGTGTGAATTGCTTTGACCAATTAAACATACAGCAAAAATTTGAGAGCCAGTGAACAATTAGACACATTCTTGTTTATTATGACAGTGTTTAGGGTGGTGGCTACTTTGTCAGTCTGGACACAGGAGTGAAGGATGTGGATCAGATCCTGAAGCCAACCCACAGCAAACATGTAGTCTTAGCAGGAAATAGTCTTATATTGTTATAAATTTCTAAAATGGTGGTGGGTGGTTGTTACAGCAGCATAGCATTGCCTATCCTGGCTGTTATAGAAAATAGTGCCTGGTAGTGAGCTATACATTACAACATCCACCTGTCCTTTGCATGGATAAGTGATTTCACTGACAAAACGGCTGATTGAGTGGGCACACAAGCCTGGTTGGGCTTAGATCTCATGGTCTGAAAGTCAGAAAGTCCTTCTTCCTCCCTGTCAAAAATTGCTTGTTGCAGTTAAAACAAGTTTGCGTTTTCCTCATCCTCAGTGTAGATAAACTTCCCACTGATTTTCAGAGATCTGAAGACTAATTTTCCTCAGAATATCTTTGGAGGCTAAGTTATAGTCTCAATCTGTAGCCATCAAAACCAATCCATATATAACATCATAATTTTCATTTATCAGTTTTTAAAAATTATTTTCACTTAAATGCTTTGACAAATAACATATCTCTATGAATGAATTTTTTCTATATACTAATAACTCTGTTTATATCTCTATCATAGCACTTAACCCAATGTGTCTACATTAGAATCAGTTTTCTTTTACATTAACTTGTCAATCCTTTGAAAGATTGTGTCTAAATATACTTTTGTACATATGCAGATAACTTATTCAACTAATAGGTTGGATTTAGGATATTTAACTAAAATTAACAAATTTAAGTTGGCATATTTAAACTTAATTCAAATTAAAACAGTCATTCATTCCATTTTTTCAACGATTCAAAAATAGTACCAAGTAAATCATTACTTTTAAGTGTGTACTCTGAATTTCCAGTGATGACTTTTACAACCCATCTGAGTTGTGGAGAGTATATATTATTTCAAACAACAAAAATGTACTTTGCTGAGAAAGAAATTTGTTTACATTGGTTCTTTGTGACTTGTAGTTTAAATGAACTTGACTGAAATCAAATAAGTTATCACATATCTTTAAATCAATGAATAAAATATTGGATAATGATTAAAATTATTTTTGTTTTTGTCTCTGACTTCTCTGAAAACTTGCCAACCTCTATTTTTCTTTTACTATTATATAATAAATAAAAAACTAATTTCTTCAATAACATCAATTTGTGGGACTTGATTCCCTGTAACCCATGTTTCAACCAGTCTATCCTAAAGGAAAATCAGTCCTGAATATTCATTGGAAGGAATGTTGCTACAGCTGAAACTCCAATACTTTGGCCACATGATGCAAAGAACTGACTCATTTGAAAAGACCCTGCTGCTGGGAAAGACTGAAGGCAGGAGGAGAAGGGGACGACAGAGGATGAGATGGTTGGATGGCATCACCGACTCAATGAACATGAGTTTGAATAAACTCCGGGAGTTGGTGATGGGCAAGGAAGCCTGGTGTGCTGCAGTCCATGGGGTTGCAAAGAGTCGGACACGACTGAGTGACTGAACTGAACTGAACTAAAATGAACTGAACCCACGTTTCTAAACAAAGGCAACTCAGGCTTAATCTATTAAGTCTTTATTTTTAATCTTTATGTTTTTCTTGGATGAGACTATATAATACATAGCCACACAATCTTTAAGTACTGAAAATACAGAAACACTGAAATAACTTGAGCATGTTTCTTGCTAACTCACGGTCAGCCCTAACGAAAGCTCATTTGCATACTCCACAGAGCTACAAGGCAGGAACTATTGAGATATATGTAGGATTTAGCGAGTTATGTGCAGATCTGCTTGCTCTAATTCTAAATGATCCCAAATTGTGGAGTGTTTGTATGTCTTTTACTAGATTCATTGTATTCTACTGTCAGCATTGTATCCACATGCTATCACTTCCTCCACATTTTAGTCATAGCCTAAAATCAGTATACTTACTGTGGAGAAAAAAAGTGAGAGCTAAGTGAGAAAGTATTGAAAGCATTTTTCTCAAAAACTCCGGCTCATTACTTATTTGCTAGATTGATGAAGAAATTTGAAGTGTGATATTATTTAATTAGTTTAGGGTAGGTTTTTGTTGTGGTTGTTCTTATAGAGATTGGTTAACTTTTGTCTTTTTTTAAATATGGCAAAATATACTGAACATAAATGGACTTCCCTGTGGCTCAGTCAGTAAAAAACCTCCTGCAGTGTGGGTAGACCTGTGTTCGATCCCTGGGTTGGGAAGATCTCTTGGAGGAGGGCTTGGCAACCTTCTCTAGTATTCTTGCCTGAAGAATCCCCATGGACAGAAGAGCCTGGTGGGTACAGTCCATGGGATCACTAAGCGTTGGACACAACTGAGTGACTAAGCACAGCACCAAATATAGAACTTAGTATTCAAACCACTTTTGAGTGTGGCATTAATACATTCACATTATTGCCAACCATCACCACTATTCATCTCCATAACTTTTCCATCATCCCAAACTGGAACTCTATATCCATTAAACAGGGACTCCCCACTACCTCCTCCCCTTGTTGCTGTTGCTAAGTTGTGTCCAACTCTTTGTGATCCCATGGACTGCAGGACACCAGGCTTCCCTGTCCTCTCTCTCCTGGAGTTTACTCAAGTTCATGTCCATTGAGTTGGTGATGCTGCCTAACTATCTCGTCCTCTGCTGCCCTCATCTCCTTTTGCCTTCAGTCTTTCCCAGCCTCCCTCTCCCCTTAGTTCCTTGTAATTATTATTCTACTTTCTGTCTCTACGAATTTGATTATTCCAGATGCCTCATATGAGTGAGAACAATATGTTAATTTCTCTTAGCAAAATGTTTTCAAGGTTCATCCATATTGCAGAGTGTATCAGAATCTTATTCCTTTCTAAAGATTAGATAGTGTTGCATTGTATATGTGTGCCACCTTTGCTTACCCATTTTATCCATCAGTGGGCATTTGGGTTGTTCCCACCTCTTGGGCCATTGTGAATAATGATGCTATTAACATTGTGATAGAAATATCTGTTTGAGTCCCTGCTTTCAGATATTCTGAGTATATTCCCCATAGTGGGATTTCTAAACCATATAATTCTATATTCAAGTTTATGAGGAAATGCAAGTTCTTTCCACAGCTGCTGCATTATTTTACATTCTCACCAGAAATGTATAAGGTTTCTAATTTCTTCACATCCTCATCAACACTTGTTATTTAAAAATTTAATAATAGCTATCTTAATGGCTGTGAAGTAATGCTTTAGATGAGTTTTGAATAATACATTTTTAAATGTTAACTAATTGGGCTAAGAATTATGAGGATATGCAGCATTTGAACAATATTTAAGTGTACCCATCCCCAGGTAAAATTTCCCAGATATAAAATTAAACTAAGATACATTCATTAACTGAATGAGTATTATACCACTCACTGTGTTGAGAACCTACTAGGCATGAGAGTATTGTCAGGGTCCATGACAAGTTCTAATGTACTTGAGAAATTAGGTTATGTCTCTTTAGCAACAGCTGTAACAACAAGAACAATTTGTCTGTTGAGATTTGAAGGCAGTAATATTATCCTACTTTTTGTTGTTCATTTCAGAGCTTTTAAGCTATTTTGACATATGCATCATATTTGATAGAGTCTTTGTCCTTAAAGGTAAAACAGTGATAATCATCTCTAGAGGTCAGAGTGTAAAACTAAAGTGTATATTGACTGTTGTCTGATGGCTTCATCAGACCCTCAAACATCCTTTGAGCTCTAGAACTTTTGACTACAGTGTGGTTATGTTCTTCAGATTTGAATGCACTTCAGGTGTAATATCTTAAATCCTCACTCCTCATTTGCCTTTTCTCTTCCTTAATAGTTTGCATCTCTTTTAAGGCCATAAATATTGTGATGAGAAGAAATCTAGGCTGGCCCATGGCCTGACATTAATTAATAATGTCCTATCTTTTGGGGCCAGTATGTCACTGCAGGATCTTAAGATACGCTCTTAACAGCCACTAGCAATTATTTCTATTTGGTTCTCAAAGCTACCTACTAGCCTCCCTTTATTAATATAATGATCTAACATTACAGATGGAGAAACTGAGACTCTGAAAGTTGATTTGTACATTAGTGCTCCTATTATTAGTCTTTTTTTTTTTTTAAAGATGAGGGATCTAGGCTCAGATAGAGTTGGAAACTTGGCTGAGGTTCTAGGATTCCTGAATCCTGAGTCAGTTATCTTCCTACTGGGTATGCATGTGTGCTCAGTCGTTCGGTCATGTCCGATGCTTTGAGACCCATGGACTGTAGCCCGCCGGGTTCCTCTGTCCATGGAATTTTCCAGGCAAGAATACCGGAATGGGTTGCTATTTCCTATTCCAGGTGATCTTCCCCACCCAGGGATGGAACTTGCATCTCTCCTATCTCTTGCATTGGCAGGCAGATTCTTTAACACTATGGCCACCTGGGAAGCCTGATTTTCCTACTACCATAGGAAATTACTGACAAAGATGGAGTTTACCTTTCGTTTTGATCCATGATTAAAAGCAAGAAAATATATGCCAGAACCATTGTCTTTTTCCTGCTGTAAGCCAAATATCTTTACTAAGACACTAAAATTTAGAACAACAGTTCTGACTATAAATTTACAGTTTTCTTTTTTGCTGAATTAATATTTGTTCAGAACAAGTTTATCTTGAGATTTTTCTACTAATTTTGCGATTTTAAGCCTTAATGAATTCTTGTGTAATTTTTAATTTAACAAAATAAAGAGGATAAATACATCTGAGAATCAAAGCTCCAAAATGTGATCTTCCATAACTTAAAAATATTGCAGTCTGGCCATGTCTTCTGAACTCCAAATATTTATCTTACGAGCAATCTTTCTTTGCCTGGCAATACCGGGCCAAGCTTTAATTTGGCAGGCAACCAAACCCTCCTAGGTGACTTCGGTCCCTGAGTGACTGACTGCCTTTAAATGGCTCATGTTTTATTAGAGTGTGTGATTAAAACATGAAGGCAAGTAGTAAAATCATGGCCAGGCAGACCATCTGAATATATGGTGCAGTCTCAAGAGAGGATTGATTTGGGTTCTATTAAAGTGAAATTATGCTGGGCCATAATGTAGAGCAGTTGTGCCCTGAGGCTTGTCACAGGGTATTTCCATACGGATGGCATCACCATGTACACAAGTGATCACAATGGCAGATTCATATATAATACCAGACCATCACCTGGAGAGGTTGCTCCCATCTATGGAGCTAACTCCCACCTAGCCTTTATTTTTAAAAAATATTTTAATTTTTATTTTTTAAATTATGATATGTAAAGTATGATAACCTTTACAAGAGACATGGAAAATACAGAACAATGGTACATATAGTTCCACTATATATTACATTTATTTTTTAAGTAGATAAACTAAGATTTTTAGTTGGAGTTTTGATATCAAACTTGCAAAAATTAATAAAATGAATATACAGAGAAGTAGAAGGATTAGTAGATCTGAAAAGCACTATGAGTAAATTCAACATAATTAAGATTTACACAATTTTCACACAACAATAAGATACAAATTCTATTTAAGTTCCCATAGATTACAAACTGGAACACACTGGAAGATATCCAGGGACATCAAGTGCAAAAATTTCATGGTCTAAAGGTATTGAAATCATACAGAGTCTGTTCTGTTCTCTTATCACTGTGGAATTATGCTAGAAATCAATATGAAAAGATATTTGAAAGTAATCCACTTATTTTCCACCCAGCCTTTAATAAGCAACCCTTGTTTCTACCTATAGTCTTCTTTGGCTCCCATGCTGGGTACAAAATCTTTCTCCACCCTCACATTGTGTCCTGCGAGTATCTTTGCCATGATTCTCATCATGCTTGGTGTAAATGTTAACTTTCTTGCTTGTCACATCTAGGAGATTATGAGTTCCTTAAGAATGGGGAATAATTTTCACGTGCTTTTATATTTTGAGTGCCTAATGTAATAGAAAGTCATCAATAAATATTTGCTGCATGAATAAGGATGACTTGTGGGAAAAATTCCATGGGTTTATTTCTTAGTTGGTCTTTTATCTGTGCCTATCTCTGTCATGGTACTAGGGTATGTCTTTAATAACTTACTTGTCACCCTGATATATTGTAGATAACTTTGGGACAGGAACTGTAAGGTTCTCATTTAGGTGCCCTTGGTTTTTCTCCATATTAGGGGCCCAGCATGTGTTTGTTAAGAGCATCATGACCTGCTGCCACCCTCCTCTCCAGCCTCATTTTTCATCGCTTCTCACCTCTCCTTCTATGTCAGTTTACAATAACCATCTCCCAGAAGGTTCACTTTTGCTTCTGTATGTTTGCACTTGTTATACCATTTCTACTCTGAACACTCCTTTCTTCCTACCCTACCCCCTAATTTCCCTTAGGTCCAGCTTAAACATCACATCTTTCATACAGACTTGTATCCCAACCTCAGCGGGACGCTACTATGACGTGCTCACACTGTCCCCGACGTTTGCTCCATCATCACCTTTCTTCTACCGTATCATTCATTTGGAATAGCCTATCTTCCTTTTTGAACTGGCAAGTCCATGGATCTTGTACTCCAATGATTCACTAGTACCCACCACAGTGCCTGGCATCTATTCAATGAGAGATAAAAAATAAAAATTCCCACAATCTGGTTCTACCCTCCTCAATTTGCCACATACCTCATGCATCTCAATTTAACTTCCTTATTCCATAAAATTTGCAATTTGTTTTCTCCCTATTGCTCTGTCTGCAATATTTGTCCATTTTGCCTAACTCTGGTAAACTCTGTTTTCTCCAGTAAATTTTTGTTGGCTTCATTAACACTCATTTCTTGCCCAACTCTTTGAAGTCTATGATATTATCACCTGCACCACATAGACATTTTTGTGAGAAAATTCTACCTAGCACTGCTTGTCTGAATGTGACAAATAGATTCAAGGGATTAGATCTGATAGATAGAGTGCCTGAAGAACCATGGACAGAGCTTCGTAACATTGTACAGGAGGCAGTGATCAAAACTATCCCAAAGAAAAAGAAATACAAAAAGGCAAAATGGTTGCTGAGGAGGCCTTACAAATAGCTGAGAAAAGAAGAGAAACAAAAGACAAAGGAGAAAAGGAAAGATATACACATTTGAATGCAGAGTTCCAAAGAATAGCAAGGAGAGATAAGACAGACTTCCTAAGTAATTGATGCAAAAAAATTGAGGAAAACAATAGAATGGGAAAGTCTAGAGAACTATTCAAGAAAATTAGAGATACCAAGGGAACATTTCATGCAAAGATGGGCACAATAAAGGACAGAAATGTTATGGACCTAACAGAAGCAGAAGATATTAAGAAGAGGTGGCAAGAATATAAAGAAGAACTGTACAAAAAAGATCTTCATGACCCAGATAATCATGATGATGTGATCACTCACCTAGAGCCAAACATCCTGGAGTGTGAGGTCCAGTGGACCTTAAGAAACATCACTACGAACAAAGATAATGGAGGTGATGGATTTCCAGTTGAGCTATTTCAAATCCTAGAAAATGATGCTGTGAAAGTGCTGCACTCAATACATCAGCAAATTTGGAAAACTCAGCAGTGGCCACAGGACTGGAAAAGGTCAGTGTTCATTCCAATCCCAAAGAAAGGTAATGCCAAAGACTGCTCAAACTACTGCACAATTGCACTCATCTCACACACTAGGCAAAGTAATGCTCAAAATTCTCCAAGCTAAGCTTCAACAGTACATGAACCGAAAACTTCCAGATGTTCAAGTTGGACTTAGAAAATGCAGAGGAACCAGAGATCAAATTCCCAACATCTGTTGGATCATAGAAAAAGCTAGAGATTTCTAGAAAACATCTATTTCTGCTTCATTGACTATGCTAAAGCCTTTGACTGTGTTGATCACAATAAGCTGTGGAAAATTCTTCAAGAAGGGGAATACCAGACCACCTTATCTGCTTCCTGAGAAATCTGTATGCAGGTCAAGAAGCAAGAGTTAGAACCAGACATGGAACAATGGACTGGTTCCAAATTGAAAAAGGAGTATGTCAAGACTTCATATCGTCACCCTGCTTATTTAACTTATATGCAGAGTACATCATGCAAAATGCCTGGCTGGATGAAGCACAAGTTGGAATCAAGATTGCTGGGAGAAATATCAATAACCTCAGATATGCAGATGACACCACCCTTATGGCAGAAAGTGAAGAGGAAGTAAAGAGCCTCTTGATGAAGGTGAAAGAGGAGAGTGAAAAACCTGGCTTAAAAGTTAACATTCAAAAAACAAAGATCACAGTGGCTGGTCCCATCCCTTCATGGCAAATAGATGGGGAGACAATGGAGACAGTGACAGACTTTATTTTTTTGGGCTCCAAAATCACTGCAGATGGTGACTGCAGCCATGAAATTAAAAGATGCTTGCCTTTTGAAAGAAAAGCTATGACAAACCTAGACAGTGTATTCAGAAGCAGAGGCATTACTTTGCCAGCAAAGGTCCATATAGTCAAATCTGTGATTTTTTCAGTAGTCATGTATGGATGTGAGAGTTGGACCATAAAGAAGGCTGAGCTCTGAAGAACTGATGCTTTTGAACTGTGATGTTGGAGAAAACTCTTGAGAGTCCTTTGGACTACAAAGAGATCAAACCAGTCCATCCTAAAGGAAATCAATCCTGAATACTCATTGGAAGAACTGATGCTGAAGCTGAAGCTCCAATATTTTGGTCATCTGATGCGAAGAGCCGACTCATTAGAAAAGACCCTGATGCTGCGAAAGATTCAAGGCAGGAGGAGAAGGGGACAACAGAGGATGAGATGATTGGATGACAACACCAACTCAGTGGATATTATTTTGAGAAAGCTCTGGGAGATGGTGAAGGACAGGGAAGCCTGGCATGCTTCAGTCCATGGGGTCGCAAAGAGTCAGACACAACTGAGCAACTGAACAACAACAAATTGCCCAACCCTAGAAGTCTACTGTATTATCACCTGCACCACATAGATATTTTTGTGAGAAAATTCCCTCCAGCACTGCTTATCTGAATGTGGCATTTGCCTCCCCAGCTAGAATATTTGCTTTAGTAGCTTCCACTGCAGTGCTAATCCTATCCCATTGTATTTCTTTCCCACACAAAAAAATTTAGACTGGGTTGATCAAATTCCATAAACACAATATTTTATTATAATAAATGGTCAAAGGGAAACAGAAGGCATGAAAAATAACTTGTATAAATTTCTTTTTGATGTTACCTAAGAGGTATCATAGTAGTCATCGTAGGCCAAAAAAAAGAAAAAAACAAAACAAAACAGGATTTTATTGCCCTTATTTTATGGTTTTATGTTGATTTTTTTCCTCTCTTTTCTTCCTTTCTTTCTTTTTTTACGTTGTCTTTTCTGTGTTTGAGGTCTTTACAACTTTAAATCTGGCTCTAGGGTAGGCTTAAAACCAATTATCTTTGCTCTCAATTTCAGATTCTTTTAAACTCTACTGGGAGGTTGGAGAGTTGAAATCTGGTCCTCTCAATATGTCCCTAAATAGCTCTGTGTTTTGCTGCAAGTCACTTCTCTCTGCATCTTCACAATGAAAGGTGATATTGAATGATCTTAAATGGCCTGGGAAAAGATGGCACATCTTTCTAAGTCTTTCACCACTCTTCTCTCTCACATTTATTCTTACACTATCTAGTGCAATTTCATTACCATCTCTCAGCCTGGAATTTCACCAGACAGGAAAGCCATGTTGATCATTTTCCACCGAGTGATGTCCACTTCCCTTACCCACGATGATTCAACATTTGCTCCTTGAAGACATAACTAAGTATCCCACAAGGATGCCAGTTATTTCCTCGTGCATAGTTCATTTCATAGAATCTTTAATTTTCTGATTTGTTTTCCTACAGACTTCTTTTAAATTCCCCCAAATCATAATCTCAAATTTTCATCAGCTTTTTGTCTTCTAACACATTTATAACCTCTGCATATATGCAATGCAATTATCTCTCAATAGTAGAACCAGAGGGCTTCCCTGGTAGCTCAGTTGTTAAAGAATCTGCCTGCAATTCAAGAGACCCCGGTTTAAATCCTGGGTTGGGAAGATCCACTGGAGAAGGGATAGGCTACCCACTCCAGTTTCTGGGTCTTCTCTTGTGGTTCGGCTGGTAAAGAATCTATCTGCAATGCGGGAGACCTGGGTTTGATCCCTGGGTTGGGAAGGTCCCCTGGAGAAGGGAAAGGCTACCCACTCCAGTATTCTGGCCTGGAGAATTCCATGGACTGTATAGTCCATGGGGTCACAAAGAATCGGACACAACTGAGCTACTTTCACTTCACTTCACTTCACTACAGTAGAGACAGAATAGAGAAGTTCAGGCAAAATGATAAAGTTGGCAAAAAGGGCTTTGCTTAAGCTTTGTACAGAGAAAGGATTTAGACAAAGAAAGAACTGACCTCTTACTTAGGGAGGACAATGCCATATTAAGAATGACAAAAAAACAGGTTATGTCCAACTCTTATTTTCTTCATATCTGCTATGTTTAAGAGGCTGGGCTTTAAACTGCTAAAGATTAAGCAGCCACCTCAGTCACTGGGAAGAAGGTAAGAAAGCACCCAGCTGCATTAAATGGTTAAGATTCTGGATTAAAATCAGAGAAATCACAGGGTAGAAAGGACATAAGATTGCATGTGTATTTTAAGTTAATGCTGAGAAATCATGAAAGATGAGAGAGCTGTGAGAAGGAGGGAGGGAGTGGGAAAGTACAGGAAATCCATCAGATGCAGCAGCACACCAGGGCAAGGTAGTGGGTAGTGCCAAAGATAATGCTTTCTGGCCCCAGAGATTTGCATCCTGGTTCTAGAATTCTGGCTGTTGGCTTTAGGAAAATGATTTACCTCTGTGCCTCCATTTCCTGAGATGAAAGATGGACATGGTAACAGTGACTTTTTGTTGGTTGATGTGAGGACTAAGTTAATAATAGTGCCAAGTTTGTAGGTTAGTAACCACCAAAGGGTGACACTCAAGAAATATGGACAAATGTTTCTTTTTGACATAGTTCTACAAAATTCTTGAGCAGAATACTGAATTGGTGGCATTTAAATATTTTGGAAAGAAATATTAATTACTGTGTATCCAGAACCTGTATTCTTAGTCAAGCCCAATTATACTCCTTACCTTGATGACATACATGATGGTAGATCAGTAGAATTCTACAGTGTCTGTCTACATTCAGTCAAGCGTGAAAAGAAGCTTCTTCAATGATAACATAGACATGATGGGGAAACAAAGGGAAAGTTCATAAGCCCATTGCAAAGAGATGAGAAGATAAAACAACTTCTCCCAAATCGTGTTGATTAATAAATTACTGTCAACCTGCAAGAAAAGTGCTACTTGTAGGACACAAAACTCTGTTCTTAGTATCATCTAATTCAAAATGTTCAGCAATATCTGTGTAAAACATGAAATGCAAGGTAATTAAATTACGTCTGTATCTTTCACCCAAAGGAGAACGTTTTCATATAAAGGAAAACAGTCCAAAGATTTTGATTATCTGCAATGTTATAGGAATACCAAGATAATTTTAGGGGTTAAATATAAAATACTACATTTATGGGAACTTCCTGGTAGTCCAGAGGCTAGGACTTTGTGCTTTTACTGCCGAGATGCAGGTTCAATCCCTGATTGGGGAACTGAGATATCACAACTGGTGCAGTGCAGCCAATAGATAAATAAATAAAATGCTACATTTATATTGAAAGAAGTGAGAGGTTTGGCCTGGCACCAATTCTAGCTTTCCAGAGAACTAAAGTCTAAAATTTGGTAACAATATAACATGCCTTCAAGACACTTACAGAAAAACACTCTCTGGACCTGTTTGGAAGATCCATGGAGAAGAAGCAGAGACCAACCTGTTCAGCACTTGTTATGTGTCAGGTACTATTTTGACCAATGTGGAAATATTGATGGATTTAAGTCAGTGTCAGGTTCTTGGTGTTACATTTTATTTTAGCATTATTATTTTTAATGTCTTTATTGAATTTTTAAAATACAATATTGCTTATGTTGTTTATGTTCTGGTGTTTTGGCCATGAGATGTGTAGGGTCTTTGGTCCCTGACCAGGGATAGAACTCGCATCCCCTGCATTGGTAGGCAAAGTCTTAACCACTAGACCTCCAGGGAAGTCCCTAGTGTAACATTTTAAAATGGAGGTTAAGAAGCTAGACAGGGCCCACAGGAAGTAACCAGGTTGGTAAGAATTTAGGATGACCCTCAATGATGAAGATGATGTAAGTACCTTTAATTTGTTTTAAAATACAATCTGGGGGAAAAAGAACCAGGATCAAGAGATGGGTATAACGATCAGGTTCAATTTAAAGAAAACCTTTTACTGAAAATAGAGAGAGCTCTCTGACCCCACGAGGGCCCAGGTCAAGCTGGAGAATCTCCAGTGAAAGAACCTTTGTGTGTGATGCTGCCCTGGGTTAGGTTAGATGACTTCTGGGCTTCTTTCAATTCTGTATCCTGTGACAAATGATGATTGAAGACATTTAAAATTAAAAAAATAAAATGTCATGATTTATGACATTCCATCTGAGCCATGTTTTCACTCTCTAATGGTTCACTAGCTTCTCTAGCCACAAATATCCTGTTAAGATGAATGACAATTTTGATGAAACAGAAGTAAAATAATGACCTAAACAGGTACGATATCCAGAGAAATGGCGCTGGTAACCACACTTTTTTCTTCAAGTCCATGAAGAAAAGAGACTTCAGTCCCTCATCAGATGCCATAAATACTCTATCCCTTGGAACAGAGATAGGGAGCTGGTGTACTATGATCCTTCTCTGTGTTTTTTAATCTTTCATCTTCACAGAGGTGTGTTACTGAGGGGAGATGATTATATGCCATCAAGCACCCCTGGAATATCAAAATATGGCTCTCCTTAACAGTCCTTTCCCCTCTTTAAGCATACAACTCACAGAATTGTTTTTTGAGATATGGCTCCTTTACAAAATTTTCTCTTCACTCACCATTTTTTTTTTTTTTTTTTTTTTTTACAAACCCAGGATAAGGCCATACATTTTCAGCTGGCTTCCCATATATTTCTGCTGTTATCTGTCACTTCACTTTTCAGATGAAAATGTTTGCTTCTAATGCCTTTTTAAGACAAATAGGCTGCCTAAACTGTACCTGTTCAAAAAATTGTTAATAATTCTTCACTGTACCTTTTTTCCTTCTAAAGTAAATGGCTTGTTGCAACCAATGAAAGCCTGATTCTATTTATAAGGAGGAAACTCGTCCTCTTCTAGAAGATTTTATCATTCTTTGGCATGAAGATAAACCTTGGTTTATTGGCTCAAGATGATTTTCAGCAAAATTGTGTCCACATAACTGTAGAAGTAATTAAGCCCACATTGGGGCTATCTGTCCTGCTGTCAGGAAACAAGGAAAAGTCCCTGGTGCAATTTAACATAGGAAATGCTGACACTAACTCCTGAAGATAGCTGATAAGAGACATGCTAGATTGCAGGCGTCATTTTTCCTCCAGCGGGTCACTGCCACCCATTATGAAGTTGAGACTAACTGAATGGAGCAAAGTATAGTGAATTTAGAGAGAAACCACAGCTGCCAAAAATTCTGTGTTAAAGTTCAATAGAAGAACTTTCAGAGGAAACATGATGGTATGGTTCAGATTTGCCACCCCTGCTACGCATGAGGCCTGCAGGATAGTGGTGATGTTACCAAACAAGACTTAGGTCCCCTTACCTACACACAGTAAAGCCAATCTACTGTACCAGATTGTGGTGAAGGACAGTGCAGTATTTATTGCAGGGCACCAAGCGAGGAGCCCAGGTAGGTAGTGTTTAACAGGCTTGAACTCTGTGAAGGTTTTCAGCGAAAGGTTTTAAAGACAGGGTGAGGGAGGGTGGTTGTAGGGTGAGTGACCAGCTTGTGGACATTCTTCTGAATGGTTACTGGTGAGGTAATCAGGAGTCAGCATCATCAACCTTCTGATTCCCACCAGTCTGGGGTCTATGTGCTTATAGGCACCATACAGTTAACTTGTTCCACTTGAGGGGGTTTCAGTATCTGCAAAACAGCTCAAAGGACATGGCTCAAAATATTAGCTATAGCCCCTCCTGCTGCTAAGTCGCTTCAGTTGTGTCTGACTATGTGTGACCCCATAGTCGGCAGCCCACCAGGCTCCCCCATCCCTGGGATTCTCCAGGCAAGAACACTGGAGCAGGTTGCCAATTCCTTTTCCAATGCATGAAAGTGAAAAGTGAAAATGAAGTCTCTCAGTCATGTCTGACTCTTCGCGACCCCATGGACTGCAGCCTACCAGGCTCCTCCGTCCACGGGATTTTCCAGGCGAGAGTACTGGAGTGGGATGCCATTGCCTTCTCCACTATAGCCCCTGAGGAGGAACTAAAGGTTCTTGACTTTGTTTAATGGCTAAACTGTTATCATTTAATCTTGTTTGACTCTTTTCCTTTCTTCCTGCGTTTTCTTACCTCTCTGATTAAATTTACTCTTTGGAATTCAGGGAAGGCCTAGGAGACTACAAAGAAAAGGCAGGTAGAGGAGATGGGGGAAGTCTGTTCCTGGAAGGCCCCATAGGGTTCTGCTCAGTTATAGTAAGAGGGTGGGCTAGGTTTGATTTCTGCCTAGGAATCAAGTCCCAGGTCTCCATGATACTAGATACCTGTGCTCTGTCCACCACATCAAGCTGCCTGCCTCTGTGCCCTTGTACTTTCTTGAGAACCCAGAACATATTAAGCCTTTATTACAGCTGTGTGAAGCAAGTGAAAAGGCCGAGATGTAGCATGGCCTATTCAAAACATACCAGCCTAGTTCAAGTCTTTGAGTTCCACCTCTGCTGATAAATTTTTGTTAGCCATAGACAAGTCACTTTGGCTTTTGATACTATTTTTATTCTGGTGAAATAAGTTATTGATAAAAGATTACCAAAAATGGCTAGATCTGGGTAGCAGCTTGAGTTGCCAGTCTTTCAAATATGACAAAGCACAGGACAATATAACCATGCCTGTGTGTGTCCCGAGTTGTAAGATGAAGTGAGCAGGAAGTTTCTTCACTGAGACCGTGTGTTAGGGATTTCTTCTTCCTGCTTCTCTGTGTATTGCATATGGCAAGAATTTCCAGCCAAAGACAGTAATGTGTCCTAATATGTTCAGTATTTCAGCCCTCAGAAGGAGGCATTTTTGGAAGAATGGAAGCAATTATGATTCTCAGATGTGTAGCGTGCATGCATGCTAAGTTGCTTCAGTAGTGTTCAACTCTTTGCAACCCTTTGGGCTGTAGCTTGCCAGGCTCCTCTGTCCATGGTATTCGCCAGGCAAGAACAGTGGAGTGGGTTGCCTCCTCTAGGGTATTTTCTCCACCCTGGGATTGAACCTGCGTCTCTTACATCTCCTGCATTGGCAGCCAGGTTCTTTACTGCTAGAGCCCCCTGGGAAGCCCCAGGTGTGCAGCAGAGTGATTCATATATACATATATATATATATATATATAATATATATATATATATATATATATAAATATATAAATACATACACATACATATATATATATATAAATCTTTCTCAGATTTTTTCCATTATAGGTTATTACAAGATATTGAATGTAGTTCCCTGTGCTATATCATAGTCCTTTTTGTTTATCTATTTTATATATAGTAGTGTGTATGTTATTCCCAAACTCCCAATGTATCCTTCCTTCCACCCCAACTTTCCCTTTTGTTTCCCATAAGTTTGTTTTCTATGTCTGTGAGTCTATTTCTGTTCTGTAAATAAGTTCCTTTGCATGTTTTTTTTAGATTCTGCATATAAGTAACATCATATAATATTTGTCTTTCTATGTCTGACTTACTTCACTTAGTTTGGTAGTCTTCAGGTCTGCACATGTTGCTACCAATGACATTTTTTTACTCTTTTTTTATAGCTGAGTAATATACCATTATACACACACACACACACACACATATATATATATTTATGTATATATGTGTGTATGTATATGGACTTCCCTCATGGCTCAGACAGTAATGAATCTGCCTACAATGCAAGAGACCTGGGTTCCATCCCTGGGTTGTGAAGATCCCCTGGAGGATGGAATGGCTCCCTACCTCAGTAGTTTTGCCTGGAGAATTCCATGGACAGATGAGCCCAGAGGGCTAGTGTCTATGCGGTTGCAAAGAATTGGACATGACTGAGCAACTAACACTTTCACTTTCCACTTTCATATGTGTATATATATGTGTGTGTGTGTGTGTGTATACATATATATATCATATATATTTGCATATATATAGATAGATATGTAGATAAATATCTCACAACTACTTTATCCACTCATCTGCTGATGGACATTTAGCTTGCTTTCATGTCTTGGCTATTATAAGTAGTGCTGCTATGAACATTGGAGGGCCCCTTAGTTTTTTGAATCAAAACTTCATCTTTTTCAGATTCATGTCCAGGGATGGGATTGCTGAATCATGTACTATCCATATTTTTAATTTTTAAGGAGCTTCCACAGTTTTCCATAGTGGCTGTACCAATTTACATTCCCATCAATAATGTAGGTGGGTTCCCTTTTCCCCACATCCTCTCCAGAAATTATTTGTAGACTTTTTGATGATGGCCACTCTAACCAGTGTGAGAAAGTCAAATCCCATTTTCATCTCACAACTCTCCCCAAATCAAGTCCCATTGTTACACATATAAAATAGTTTTTATCAGTGATGATAAGGACAGTGGTTCCATCACTTACTGAGGACTTATTATGTGCTAGGCCCTGTGCTTTACACAAACGATATCATTATGAAAAGAGCATTAAAAGAGGTATATATTCACTCCCCTCCTCTTTTTTAATAGATGAAGAACTTGAGAAAAACACATTTAAATACTTGATCTATCAAGGCAATAGCAAAAGTACAATGTTATACTGCCTAGGAATTACCACGTTGATCTTATTTTATCACTTTGCTTCAGTCTGATGCAGCTACAGACCCCAATGCTTGATCTTAAGCTTGGTTTCCATCCTTACCTCCTGTCGTCTCCTATCTCTGCCAAGTTTCTATTTAAGCTCTGTCTCAGTATATGCTTTCCTCCTGCATCCCTCATGTGGGCAAGTGTAAGCAAGGTTAAATTCACTCTAACCTTGATGCAAAATCCAATATCTACAGTGACTATGGAGATTTAATTAGGCCAGTGTATAACATTAGTGAGTGGTGGGGACTGTGGCCTGGAAAGCATCTACCCCATCTAAATGGGACAGCTGTTATTCAACTCCAATTTTTTGGGTGAGTGAGCAAGTGTTGTCAGTGAAACTGAAACTTGGGTTTGCATAAGAAATATGCTTATTTTGGGGACCCAGTCAACTCCAAACTACCACAGTTGTTTACTCATAGGTTGTCAGACTTTGAGTTCTAAATTTGATAACTAAATTTCAAAATATTAGGAGCTCAAGTGTGTAGTTTAAAACATTGATACGGCAAGTGTCTCTTTATGCTTATAATATCATATGAAGTGGGAATTGACTTATTTATGGTCTCATAGCTGGTTAGTGGCACAGCTGTCTCCAGTCCAACCTCTCATCTGCCTGTAAAACTGCCACACTTGGTTACAATTCTGGCAGTTACCTAAGACTAACCAGAAATAACCTTTCACACTTCTGATTGGATTTAGAACTTAAAGAAGGCAGGGCAAGAAAAGCATTGGATTTAGATGGATTGTATGTTTGATTCAACTTAGTATTTCTTAAGATATAGTGTAATTGAAATTATCTTTATAATACGCTCACTTCTTCACAGGTACTCAAACTTTGAGGGTCATCACCATTCCCAGACAAATCAAAGAAATATATATTATATAAGGTTAAAACAGTTAGCTCTAATAATTGACAATGCTAAAAATCTCAATAGTGTACAATGCACTTTCTTGTTGACACTAATTCCAATGTAGAAATTCCTGGCTGGGTGGCTCCCCTGGCAAGAATTTCCCCAAATATCTTAGAAACCCAGATTTATTGCACCACAGGATACTATATTGTCCTCACATGGGGTCAATAAAGAAAAAATTTCACATCTGGAAGACTTTTTTAGTGGGTTCAGGCTGGGAAAAGAGTACCTCATTTCTCCCACATTCCATTGGCCAGAACATAGGCTGATAGAATGGTCTGGTCAAATGATCCACACCTAGATGCAAGAAGAGTGGTGAATACAGTTTTCATATGTTCCAAAGAATAGAAAGAAATGGATTGGAAAACATATGATATTATTTTTAGGAAGGAAGAAATTAAAAAAAATAAAAAAGGAAAAGCTGGCATTATCTTGCAAATATAATTTTTCCCATTGGAGACTTGAATCTCTATGATTGAAGTATGAGAATTAAATTCTCTTGCTGGGAACAAAATTATTACTACACATGCACAGCAGCAGGTGAAACATAAGAGACTGAGGATGAGGACATTAAAAGCTTCTGTCAATTGTCTCCAGAAGGACATTTACATGTGTGGTGGATCCAAGATTGCTATGCAATCCCCTCAAGGGATCTCTTAATGGAAATGTTCCAGAAATGAGGGGGCAACAAGTAAGAGACCCTTCATGGCTTTGTCTCAGCCTCCTACAGGGAGCAGGGTGTGCGAAAAGGCCATTTTCAGAGAACGAATCAATGTTTTCCTGCTTGGCATTTTTGCCTTCTAAAGACATTGTACTCTGCCATACCTTGGGAGGCTTGAGGCTTTGTTTTACAATTACAGACAGTTTTCTCCACCAATTTTCAAAGACAAATAGCTGCTATTTTTTTCTGAGGCTAATAGAGAAAAATTAGTTAAGAAGTGAGGGAAATAAAATGCCCTATATGCAACTACAATGACTATAACTAGAGGGAAAACATTAAGCATACAATGGTCTTTAATTAAGAATAAAACTACTAAGCAGACTTGTACAAGAATATCATCTTTGCAATCAATATTCAGATTAAGTTTCAAGCCTCCAGATACTGTCTAAATTGAATTACTTCCTACCATATAAAATATCCATAATTTGGTTTAACCTCAGGAATAGTAAGCTGAATATAAAATATCCATAATTTGGTTTAACCTCAGGAATAGTAAGCTGAATTTACTCTGATCCACTCCTGTGTCAGGACATTTGGCTCACTATGGACATTTCTCCTCACATCTTTGTTTCTGTGTGCCTGGGCAGAAGCTCTTTCAACAAAAGTCACCATCCAAATGCTGAGAATTCTAAAATTCAGAATCAAATGTCTCAGAACTTATATTAATCTGCTAGGGCTGCCATAACAAGTATCTAGGGGGATACTTGTATGTGTGGCTTAAGCAATAGAAAAAATTTTTCACAAGTTTGAAGCCCAAGATCAGGGTATCAACAGTGTTGATTTGAAGCATCTTTCCTTGGCTCACAGATGACTGTCTTCTCCCTGGGTCTTCACATGATCTACCTTCTGTACCTATCTATGGTCAGATTTCCTTTTCTCAAAAGGACATCAGTAAAACTGGGTCAAGGCTCATCCTAATGACCTCATTTTTAATTTAATCACCGACTTAAAGATCCTATTTCCAAATATAGGCACATTCTGAGGTACTGGGGATTAGGGTTTCAACATTTGAATTTTGAAGGGGTTGAATACAGCCTGAAACAGGGGCCCATTTCCCAAACCCTGGACAGTGTCCTGCAGGGGAGTTAGAAGGTCAAACACAAATCATGCATGTGCTTTCTTCTTCTTAGAGCTTCATGCCACACACAATGCCTGAAGATATTCTCCTAGATTCTTCAGTTCCTTAAGCTGATACATTCTCTTCTTAGTTGAGTGCATTTAATTTTGGTCTACTTTTGCTTGCTGCTTGAAGAAATCTGATCTGTTTACCTACCATATTCATAGGGAATTCCCACCCTAATACACTCTCTCCAGTTGGCAAAGATGACTCTTGTTCCCTCTCTTCAACCTAAGCTCTAAGTTGTCTTATCTCCTGGTTTAATCTTAGGTGCCTAATGCATCTCTCCTTGCTGAGGGCTCTGTTCTTCCTAATTTTCCTTCAGAGGACCTCCTTTCCACTTATTTGGAGTAAGCATGAAGTTATTATAAAAGCCATCTCCTATTCAGATCAATTGGGGATGTCTCAAGAAAGGGGTTCTCCAGGCTTTGGGGAAGGCAGATACACAATACTGTTATTTGCAGACACAAAGGTTGCTCATTCAAAGTTTTGTTTCAAGTCTAATCTCATCTTTGATGACCAAATCATGCTATAGCAGACAAAATTGCCACTTGGTAGTGATGTGTTTGGCATAAAATCACCTGAATGTGGCATAGGAAACCACTCACACTGCTCTCTGTCCCTTCTTTGATCCCATATACTCACCCAATCCTCTCAAGTACCCTATAAACTCTGCCAAATTGTCTTTCTACTGGACTATTGTAATAAATATAAAAATATTTAATTATGTTTATATAATCTTCTCTTTTCTTCCTGTGTTCCTGAACCAAGGTCCAGAGAGTGGGAAAGAGTTGATTAATGTCTGAGAACTAGTTCCTAGGATAGCTTAACTGGAATCCAGGTCATGGTTGCTCTACCCTGCTAAATGATTTGGACACAAGATGACCTTTCTGATCTGAAATCAGCCATCCTTCACTTGGAATGGTCAGGGGCTGCTTATGTGATATCTCCTGTTAAATCAGAGGCACCAATGGCTGTTAGCTGGGAGCAAGAGAACAGAGAAAATCTAGGTGTCTTTAGGGTCAAGGTCCAAAGACATCTGTGCTTTCAGTTGGATCAACACTTAACTAAAATAGGCCAACCAACAGTAGCCAGGGGCTGATTTCGGACGTGCACAGCAGTGAGCAGCAGCTTGCAGCAAGCAGCGGTGAGCAGTAGCTAGAAACAAGTTCTTAATCTCCCAGACTGAGAGTCCTTACCAGTGGACCACAGGAGCCAGCAGTTATGGCTAAGGTCCCTAGTCTTTGCCTGCCTAGTTAAGAAGGAATTCAGGTAAGGAGGCAGAAGGTAAAGAGTAAAGTAAAAAGTTTATTGAAAAGTATATGCGGAAAGGCTCATGGGCGAGCTCAGAGAGAGAGAGAGAGTCTCACCCTTGGGAAGTTTAAATTCCTTTATAAGTGGGCAGTTTTCTGGATATTTGGTTTCCCTCAGGCCAATCATCTTGCTTTGTCCCTCCCCTAGTTATTCCTCTCAGGACCCTTCCCTGTGGTACGCACACACACCTTAGCCAAGATGAGCCTCAAAGTTAAGGCTTCTGGGAGGAGCAAGACTCATTATGGCCTGGAATTATTCTCTGACTTTTGACTCCAAGGAGCCTTTCTGTGCATGTGTATTGTCTCCCTTATCCTTTACTCAGAAAGAATTTTTTTTTTTTTTGCCTCTCTTTGTCCTTGCCATGATTATTCCTTTGAAACATTTACAAGAAACAAAGACTGGCTATTTACCCTGTTTCTGTTATCACTTCCATTTTGGATAGCAAATGGGGCTGGATGTAAATTCCTCAACTGGAGCCCACCTATCTCTTATCTCAGGAAATGCAAAGAGGAGGCTGGCTGATTGTGAATTTTTAGCCTGGAGCCCATCTATCTCCTACCTCAGGGTAGGAGGAAATGAAATATAATTATTAAATAAAAATCAAGGGGGACCCGGGGGTCAACCAAAAGATCAGGAATCATGAAAAAGAGGGTCTTTACTTTTAGGCAGAGCTGAGAGACATTTACACTGTGTGATCAAGGGAGTAGCAGCAGAGCATCCCTCTCCCCCAAATCCAAGTAACCCTGCCTTAGTGTCTACATTTCCCCAGCCTGTGCATTGATTGTTTAGATTTCTGGGTCTTTTCTGTTTTTGTTTTTTTTAAAGCCCTTTACTGAAACAGAAATAGTCCTGGAAAATATAACACCACCTTAGGAATTAATTTGTCTGTTATGAATTGAATTATGTCCCCCATCCCCCAATTCATATGTTGAAACACTAACCCTCAGGGTGACTGTATTTAGAGATAAGGTCTTTAGGAATATATTTAAGGCAAAATGAAGTCATTAACATCAGGTCCAAATCCAACAAGACTGGTATCCTTACAAAGGGAGGAAGAGAGGCTGATCTGTCTCTCAAGCCTCCAATTCTCTTTGTCTCAGATCCCAGGTGGCAGATGAGGCAAACCTACCCCATCCATCAGGGAAAAATGTTCAGGTGGTGTTGCACCACCCAGTCCTTCCGGGGTTCCTGTTAAGACTTAGAGAAATCCCCCCCTTGTACTGCTAAGAATGCAACTCTCAGGACATCCTGAGTTTGGGCAAATTAAAGTTAAGTTACTGAAGGGCAAGCTGTTGCTTTTAAGAATCCAAATGGTTAGCCGGCTCTCGTTTTCAGCAAGCTGAAGATTAATAAAGGGCAAATTTGCAAGGCATATTTTACATGCCCCATTAAACTGGTGGGATTAACTGTGCACAAAAAGTAATTGCCTTTTGATGTGAATAAAGCACAAAAAGCCTAGATAGAGAAAGCATGTCCCCTAATTTATGGTTCTATTGGAGACTTTCTCTGTAATTATCATCTTAACGTCAAAGAGCGTAATGTACAGTAATGCTAAAAGGTACACAGCACTAAAGTCACTGTGACTTTTGCCTCTTCTTGGAGGGCAAGCTGGTTTCTCTCCTGGCCAGGTCCTGCAGCTTCTCTCTAGTGCTACAGTGTTTACAACAAAGGAAGTCAGTCACTTCTGGTGGGTTGTTTTCTTACTGATGTCTCTCTGGAATGGAAGTGGGAGGCACCCAGGACTCCTCTTTTATGGCATGCTATTTTCAGTAGGCCACTAAACTTCCTTCTGAGCAGATGTGACTAATCATATCCTCATATACCAATGCTTCCAATTATTTAGAAATCATAGTGGTCAATCAGAGTCTTGAAAATGATTGAAAGCTTGGATTTTCCCCCCAAGGTTTTAATAATTTGATTTTTCTCAGAAAAATTCTAAGAGATTAGTGTGAAGGGATGAATAACTGCCCAAAGAAATCCTTTAAAAAAGAATAAATAATCCCTGGAATACTTCAAAGTGCAGTAAAAACTATACAAGGAAATATTTTGAGAAAGAAGAATCAGAAGGATAAGCTGAGTCACTGAGTCTATACCAGAATATTGCTTGGGTTTCAATCACTTATAATGAAAATGTCTGTGTCCTTCATAAAAATACAGCTGAAGTTATTACCACTTATGCTATTGGATGTCCCCATATTCAAGGATTTGAATAACAAATTTCTACTTAAAATTTTCTGGTCCTTTCTCCAATTCTTCCAAAAGATTTGTTTACCTATATATATTTTTTGACATAATAATCAAGATTAAAGAACTGTTTACAGCATAAGTGTTTCAATATATTCAATTCTGAAGTTTAAAAGACTCAATTCTGTCAAATGGACTCCATTCTATTTAGAAAAAAACAAATTCTTGACACTTTATTAACCAATACTTTCCAGGACAAATAAGAGAAGGAACTGCTAGATATGTCCCAGGAAATATACATGGTACATATAGCATGATCAGTAATAATTTAGAAATAAATGTTCTTAAATGTCTTATCACACAATGTACTCTCACTTGTATACTGTCACAAGTCCTTTAAGAAGTTGACAGAGTACAAATCTTAAATCCAATGTCTTGCTTAGAGTCTATTCAACAGCAGAAATCATGGAAATAAAAGGATTGAAATTGGCTTGAAAGGTCATCTAATGTAGACCGGTCAGAACATTGAATTCCCTCGATGCATTGTTGTTAACACTTCTCTCACTCATGCCTGAACAGTGAGTGAAACTACAGTCATTCTGCTGTGTGCCACTTTGTCTTTTTTGGTGTATCTTGTAAGGTCTTTGATGGCGTAGAGTGTCCCTCTATCAGTAACACAGCAGTACCACATAACTCAACACTGTCATTTTTGTTTGGACATATCAAACCATAATAACTGTTTCTTGACTTGAGTCAAGTGTCAAGTATCCTGGCCAAGTCAATAATAATATTTGAATTATTCCTTGTTGATCATTTGGGTAGGCAGAAGAGCAGACCCCAATGACATATACACCATAATCCTCAGAACCTTACATGGCAAAAAGAGACTGCAATGATGTGATAAAGTTAAACTTTTTGAGATTGGGAGATTATCTGAGTGGCTCAGTCTAATAACTAGGCTCCTAATAAAGGAACAGGAAGGTCAGCCTCAGAGAGAAGATGTGACAATGGAAGGAGAGGTCAGAGAGGAGGGATTAGAAGCTATGCTGCTGGGTTTGAATATGAAAGGGAGTCTTTTCTCAAGAAGGCTGACAGCCTCTAGATGCTAAAAAGGCAAGGAAATGGATTTCTCTCTGGAGGTTCCAGAGGGAACACAGCACTGCTCTTTGTTTTAGCTGGTTTCTGACATCTGACCTCTAGAAAAGCAATATGTTATAGATGTGTGTTGGTTTAAGCCACCAAATTTGTGTTAATATGTTACATTGGCAGTAGGAAACTGATAAAATAATACTATTCAGCCCACAGTCATCCTTCTGAATTTTGGGCTGGTTATAGAGGCTTCCCTGGTGGCTCAGTGGTAAAGAACCTGCCTGCCAATGCAGGAGACACAAGTTTGATCCCTGGGTTGGGAAGATCCCCTGGAGGAGGAAATGGCAACCCATTCCAGTACTCTTGCTTGGGAAATCCCATGGACAGAGGAGCCTGGTGGGCTACAATCCATGGGGTCTCAAAGAGTCAGACACGACTGAAGTAACTTAGCATAGAGTTCTAGAGGGGCTTTCCTGGTGGTTCAGTGGTAAAGAATCTGCCTGCCAATACAGAAGATGTGGATTCAGTCCCTGAGCTGGGAAGATCTCCTGGAGAAGGAAATGGCTACCCACTCCAGTATTCTTGCCTGGGAAATCCCAAAGACAGAAGAGCCTGGTGGGCTCCAGTCATGGGGTGGCAAAAGAATTAGACAAGACAAAACTACAACAACAGAGTTCTAGAAGAAAAGAAGAGATAAAAGAAATGGACTGAAGTTTGTACTGATTAGAAGACATAGATGGAATGTTTTTAGTTCTTCTCCAGAAGCTTTCTAACGTAAAAATATTGCTTTTTTGTTTTTATTAACTGAGAACTAAATATATAAAGTTTCAGGTATTTTTAGATTCTAGTCAAGCTAGGGTCATTCCAAACTTTAGTGTGTAACTTATTGTTCAGTCACTAAATTGTGTCCAGTTCTTTCCAATCCCATGGACTGCATCATGCGAGGATTCCCTGTCCTTCACTACCTCTCAGAATTTGCTCAGACTCACGTTCATTGAGTCGGTGATGCTATCCAACCATTTCATATTATACCATACATACACATAGGCAATGCTTGACATGGAAAACTACGTATGTATAAAACATTTCAAACTTCTAAGACTGAAAATAAAAATGAGACTGCCTTTTAGTATTCTAGTTAGTATCATTTCTAGGTCAAGTATCTGTAAATGTAAATTAAAGAAATACATCATCAGATGGAAGATGGGGTATAAAAAATTCCCTTAAAAATTGCCATTCTACATTTCAAAATAGACCATTCAATTAACAAAATTAATTGAACCAAAATGATATATTATTTCACATTTATTTATCAAAGTCAATTATTTTGGGCAGAACTGCTTATAAAAGCTGGAGAATGGAATATGGAGGGCAGCCACTGAAGATGATGACTGATCTGATCAGCAACACCTTAATGTGGTTAAACTGGGATTTTATATCCACATTCAATCCTACTGAAAATAAAATGTGGAACATGTAATAACATGCAAGCCTTGCTTATGATGCAAAGCTATACTTGTGAGTAGGCTTGTTTACCTTCACACAATCTTTAAAGAGAAGGCTACAAGGGAAAGACATTTGTGAACTTCATGCTTTAAATAATTTAATGAGCTGGCTCTGCTTCAGTGATCATGCAACTCAACCTAAACCTTAGAATGACCCGGTGAGGTAGGCATGGTTGGAGAGATGCAAAAATAATCCTTAGGATGTGAAGTGACTGGCGTTAGGTCGTTTAGCTGCTCTGGAAGGCAGTGACCAGAAGCCAGTTCCCCTGCCACTTGCCCTTCCTGCCACATCCTGAAGCCTTGAAAAGGAGAAATTCTTTGAAGTCTGGAATATCAAATAGCATATTCTCACCAGTCAAAAAGAAAGCAGATATTAGAGAAAAGACTTTTAAGGAGGAAAGAGGAAAATCTTCACTGTTTTACTTTCTGGTGCTCCACCCGCTTTTTGTAAGCTTTTGGACACAGGCAGAACATCTTCCTCCCTCACTCCTGAAACTATTCTCTGCATTACTTCTTCCTTGATATCCTTCATGTTATGTCTGTGCCTGGAATCTTCCAACAGTGTATCTGCCAGACCAGAATTCCTGCCTCCAGGTGAAAAATCCTCTAGGAAGTTTTCTCTGCTCTTTCCCTCCCATGCTTTCCTATTTGGCTCACACATTTTGGAAATTGTTGTGACTTGTTTGGTACATCTTGCAATCATCACTTGGAGATATGCCCTCACGCATGGTTTATGGTGAAGGGCAGTTTCAGGTAGTCATGGAGTGCTGATTGGATTTCTAGCCAAGGAAGGTGGACCAGCAAGCTAGCATTGAGGTTAGACTCCAGTAGGGATTTCAGATGAAAACTCTGACAGTTTCAATATTGGCTCAGCCATACTTGGCTAAGAGAAAGTTAAAGAAATTGGGGGGTGAAAGAGGGAGAACATTTTGAAGAGATAATTGGAGACAGATGTTCCATACGAGAGAAGGAATCTGAGAGACAAAGTAATGTGAGCAAGATGGAGAAACAGTTCTGATTGTTCGGTGCCCAATTCAGTGTCTGTAGACTCTGGCTACCCAATCTGACCTTAGATAAAGCTTTGGTATGAAACAAACTGGGTTTGCCTCCCAGCTCCACCTTTCCCTGTGTCTGCAAACTTAGACAAGCTACTTAGTAATTATAAAGCTCAATTTTCTCATTTACGGAGTGGATATATTAATAGTACATACTTCATAATTTGCTTATTAGGATTAAAAAAGAATATAATTAAGGTATTTATCACAGCACATGGCTTATATCCAGTATTCAAAAACAGTAGGTGGAGCTCTTGATATTTTGATTACGATTTTTATCCACATCTCTTCCTTGGATTCCTCTCTTACTTGTGGTAATTTGTAGATTTCTTTTCTTTGCAGCTGAAAAAAGATTTGAAGACATTTACCTTGCAATGGTCTCTGATTGTTAGAATTGCATTTGTAGACAGTTGCTCTGTAAAGACTTCAGTGGCAGATACTGCCGTTTCTAATTCCCTCAAAACCCTTGAGAAGTTAGAGTGGAATTGCAGTATTGTTGAAATTAACATTAAATGGATATCCTAACAATTTAATTACAGAGTTATCAAGAAATACCTGGTTTGAATTGATACGTGAGAATAATTCTAGGTCTCTGCCTTTTACCTTATGGTTGTTTTTTATTTGTAAATGACAAATAGAGTAACAATCGTATGAAATCATGTGCTTACAGAACTTTTTTTTTTTTTTTTAATGATTGAGTAGTGCAATTGCAGGAAAAGATAAAATGCAAACTTCTTCTTTGTTAAGTCATGTTATAGAAGTTAGTTGCTATATGTATACTTTCAGATTCAGTTTTTAGATATAATAATAATAACAGCAATAGTAATAATAAAACCATTGAGGAAGCCTGACGTAGAAACAGAGACAGAGTAAGAAACAAGTAGTCACTATTGAAGTCCTTGGAAACCCTTGGTCCTATACCCTGTCTTATTAGCCAATGGCTGGTGTCACCCAATATTCATTACTTCTGGCTCCTACATCTCATACCAAACGGAGAGAAAGGCCATAAACTGAGGTGTAATGCTAATTCACTAACTCTACTTGTGGCTAGAAGACCTCAGTTTTAGGCCAGACACTAATTTTGGACCTAAAATCAAGTCACTCTTTTCCGTAGATCCCCTTCCTCTTTGCTCTTTAGCATACTTAACATGGTCTACAAGGGCTTCCCTGGTGGCTCAGCAGTAAAGCATCTGCCTGTAATGCAGGAGACCCGAGTTTGATCCCTGGGTTGGGAAGATCCCCTGGAGGAGGGCATGGCTAGTATTCTTGCCTAGAGAATCCCATAGACAGAGGAGCCTGGCAGGCTACAGTCCCTAGGGTCGCATACAGTCAGACACACTGAAGTGACTAAACAGCAACAGCATGGTCTATAAGCCTGAAACTGAGCCAGACTTGATGGGCCCAGCCTAGGAAAAATGCCCAGGGAGAGCATTTGTCTTAAAAAATATGCCATCTTGACAGATAAAACAATTGGAATTATATGTGCCTTTCTTCCTCGTCACCCTTCCCACTACCCTCAATCCACAAGTGCCCTAAACCACTACAGTCAGGATCCAGGGTGTCAGAGAAACCCAATTCACAGCTAGTTAAAAGACGATGTCCCTAAACAAATGGTGGCCCAGACGATAAAGAATCTGTCTTCATTGCAGAAGACCCAGGTTAGATTCCTGGGTTGGGAAGATCTCCTGGAGAAGGGAATGGCTAACCACTCTAGTATTCTTGCCTGGAGAACACGATGGACAGAGGATTCTGGTGGGTTACAGTCCATGGGGTCACAAAGAGTTGGACAAAACTGAACGACTAACATTTCCACTTTTTCTTTTCTTCCTCATCATTCTTCCATACTATCCTCAATCCACAAATGCTCTTAGCTACATACAGTCAGGATCTTTGGTGCAGGATGTCAGAGAAATCAAATTCACAGTTAGTTAAAAGGAGATATCCTTAAACAAATCAGATATGGATGGATCCAGGTGCTCAAACTATTGTCAGTAATCTCTTTCTTAAATTTACTCTATTTTCTGTAACATGGTCTACATGTGCTGGACTTATTCTTCACTCAGCTCCCATGTGTAATATCAAGAGTGGCTGCCAGCAACTCTAAGCATAGGCTCTATCACCTTACCCTAGGGAAAGACTAGAGCTGATACCTGATCATTCCAGCAAAAAGTCGTGGGATGATGCTCACTTGCCTGGTTTAAGATTGATGTCCACATCCAAGCTGTGTGTCTGACAGGCTGGGAACATGCCTCCAACCCCCACCTGATGATGCCAGAGTGTGAGGTCAATCCTCCTGAACCCATGAGGGCTGACACGGTGGGGGACACTGGCTTCCTGAAGACAAAGCTGAGTGCTGCCACCCAGAGGAGGAGGAAAGGAATCTTAGGAGACAGAACAAGGGCTCAAACATGCCCACTCCAACTCCTTATATCCTAGTCCCTTGTTACTTCATTTTTGTTAGCCCTTATATAGTTCTTGGTCACTCAGCTTTCTTTTCAGTTTGCTTGTTTATGTCCATGCTATTCTGTCTTTTTCACTTTCACTGAAAGTGAAGTCACTTTCAGTAATCTCTGCAGATGGTGACTGCAGCCATGAAATTAAAAGACGCTTGCTCCTTGAAAGAAAAGCTATGACCAACCTAGACAGCATATTAAAAAGCAGAGACATTGCTTTGCCAACAAAGTCCATCTAGTAAAAGCTATGGTTTTTTCAGTAGTCATGTATGGATGTGAGAGTTGGACCATAAAGAAAGCTGAGCGCTGAAGAATCGATGCTTTTGAACTGTGGTGTTGGAGAAGACTCTTGAGAGTCCCTTGGAATGCAAGGAGAACAAATCAGTCAATCCTCAAGGAAATCAACTCTGAATATTTATTGGAAGGGCTGATTCTGAAGCTTTAATACTTTGGCCACCTGATGACCTGATACAAAGAACGGATTCATTGGAAAAGACCCTGATGCTGGGAAGACTGAAGGCAGGAGGAGATAAAGGGACAACAGAGGATGAGATGGTTGGATGACATCACCAACTTGATGGACATGAGTTTGATCAAGCTTCAGGAATTGATGATGAACAGGGAAGCCTGGTGTGCTTCAGTCATGGGGTCGCAGAGCAGGACATGACTGAGTGACTGAACTGAACTGATTCTCTCTTTTCTCCTGCTTCTCTGATTCTCTCTCTGCTTACCTCCTGGTTCCTACTTTTCTGCCACCTCCACCTCTCCTCCACTCTTTCCCTCTCCCAAACAATGTGGAGATGGACCCTTTCTGTCTGTAGTCTTCAGCTTCTTAATATAGTATCCATCTCTATGGCACTCTATACTTTACCTTTTATGTTCTCATTTTCCTCATCTTTGCTATTTTGGGTTGTTCTCATGGGCTAATCTGGAAGCTCCATGATTGTGAAGGGACTGTATCTTGGTCACTCACTCCTGAAACACCAAGACCTTGCAGGACATCTGCAACATGGGAGAAGCTCAAATACTCTCTGTTGAATAAATAAGCAAATGACAGCAATGAAAATAGCTTGTATAGATTTGGCAATACACATTTTATTTCTCAAGATATATTCTCCTAACAAGCCCCAGGAGATGGGAGAGGAGGAAAGTGATTAGTTGAGATCATGACCAGTGAATTCTTATAACCATCCTAAGGAAGTCATGTTTTCAGGAGAAGTGATAAATCAACAGGCTTCTTATGGAACTGTAAATTTCTACAAATATGCAGATTGACAAGCTCAGTGTAAACTGACTGTTAAAGATCTGATACAAAAACACAGCTCTTTAGCAGTAACCCCATAGATGTGTACATATGATTCAGTAGGAACTGCTGTAAAATCAGATATTTGTATTTTTAAATTAACAGTTGCCAACCACTGGATGTCAATGAGTTTGGCCTAAAAACACAAAGACCAGGCAAAAGTAACTCACAAAATCTTGTACTTTTATCAATACTTCCACATTGTTGTTATTATTGCTCAGTCACTGAGTCGTGGCTGACTTTTTGCAATTCCATGAACTGCAGCACACCAGGCTTCCCTGTACTTCACCATCTGCTGGAGTTTGCTCAAATTCATGTCCATTGAGTCAGTGGTGCCATCCAACCATCTCATCCTCTGCTGCCTTCTTCTTTTGCTCTCAATCTTTTCCAGCATCAGGGACTTTTCCAGTGAGTTGGCTTTTTGCAGTAGGTGGCCAAGGTATTGGAGCTCCAGCATCAGGAGCTCCAATATTCAGGGTTGATTTCCTTTAGGACTGACTGGTTTGATTTCCTTGTTGTCCAAGGAACTCTCAAGAGTCTTCTCCAGTACCATAGTTTGAAAGCAATTCTTCAGTGCTCAGCCTTCCATGTAGGTACTTGTAAAGATAATCATCTCATATGGATTCAGCTCCTGAATCCGTTTTCTTTTCATAAAACTGGAAGATTTTCTGTTAAGTCATCACCATAGGTATCTGGATGGTAAAACTTTAAACGGTACCTCTTTAGTCCCTCTACTGGATGGGACTAAGTACAAAAAGCCCTGTGGTTCACTTAAGCAAATTAACTCAGCTTCTACAGCATGCTGGACAAAATAAGACTTGGGTTATTTCAGTCACCCATGGGAAATCTCATGTTAATCTTCTAAGAGGACTAAAGAGATGCAGTGACCTGTATAGTGTATGCATATACATCCATCCAAGTGATGATCAGTTTTAAGTATCTGGGCAGGAGGGGAGCTAATTAGAAAAGATTCTCTGGCTCTGTGGTGTTTCTGCAGTCTCAGTTTTGAGTTCTTAGTGTTATTCGTGGTAGTTATAATCATGAAGCATGGATTAGGGTAGAGTATTCAGAGACTGAGTTTTGAAAAAAGGAGAAAAGTGAAAGTGAAATCGTTAGTTTCTCAGTTGTGTCCGACTCTTTGTGATCCTCTGTCCATGGAATTCTCCAGGTAAGCATACTGGGGTAGGTTGCCATGCCTCTCTCTCTAGTGTATCTTCCTGATCCAGGGGTTGAACCTGTGTCTCCTGCACTGCAGGTGGAATCTTTACCATCTGAGCCACAGGGAAGCCTGAAAAAAGGAGAGAGCCATTTCATCAAGATGAAGAAATACATATATATAGCACATGCATGGGCTTGTCTGGTGGCTCAGATGGCTAAGAATCTGCCTGCAATGCGGGAGACCTGGGTTTGATCCTTGGGTTGGGAAAATCCCATGGAGGAGGGATAGGCTACCCTCTCTAGTATTCTTGCCTGGAGAATCCCCATGGACAGAGAAGCTTGGAGGGCTACAGTACATGTGGCCGCAAAGAGTCAGACATGACTGAGCAACTAAGCATAGCACGTGCATACAACAGACATGATCATACATATAACATACATATGTATTTGATAGATGTGTGTGTGTGTCTTAAGAGCAAAAACTAAGAAATTCAGAGAAGACAAATGAGTGGGACACATTGAGCAAGGAAAGAAAAACTAAGGTGGCACAGAAGCCTGGGGGAAAGGTAGGTATAAGTAGTGTAATTTCAGCACCAGTGGATGGATATTGTGTCATCAACACAAACAATATTCAGAATCTTTTCAGGTAAGCAAGCACCCAAATCCCTTGGATCTATCAACACCCCAGGAAATTAAAGAGCTAGACACTTCAGTGGTCATAACAAATATGAACGTGTTGACTGTTGTTTGTACAGCTCAAGTGGAAAGAGATTAAGAAGGAAGGATGGAGACAACTGGATCTGGCCATGCTCTAATGCTGATCCATTTTGCGTAAAAGGAGTTAATATTTCTTTTTTATTCTTTCATTATCTTAAGACAAAATCAAGGTTTCTTTCGCTTAGATAGGTCTGAGTTTTCAGAGGCTCTTCATGGGGCTAATCAGTCCCATCTAAAAGTGGAAATGATCCTTGTATCACTGGGAGTCTCAAAGACACCAGGGCAAATGAGAAACAACAGAGAAAGGAAAGTGAAGTAAGTGTTCTACTAAACTTTCTTCTATCACTTATACATTACAATAAAGAAATCCACTTAAAAATTTAACATACAAAGGATAGTAGCCTTTTCAATAAAAAAGCAGTCCTTGATATTGTCATGGGAGAACAATAATATTTTTCTAATGGTCACTTATATCATCTTTAATACATACCAGTGGTACATTTATTACAGGAACATCACAGCAAAATATGCTATAATGAGAAAACACAGGCACATTACGCCCACAATCCATTTCATTATTATGATTGCTTTGCAACTATTCTATATTTGGAGGAAACATCTTTCACCCTAATGTGTAATCCTTCTGCTTTAGGACAAAGCAGTCCATGGATGGCAGCAAAACAGAATCATAAAACTAGAAAAATAAAGCATGGCTCTCAAACTTTGGTTATGTATATAATATCAAATTCTGAAAACAATAGCACAGGCTTCCAGCACCCTTTAGAGGCCAACAAGAGTTAGCATTCACAACTTTCTTCTTGTGCCCAGTAAAGAAAATGAACATAATCAATGAGGAGTTAAAATGTGATTTGAGCCTGGTATCACATCAGGGACCAACACTGACTTTAAAAGTTCTATAAACTATAGGTGGTAGTTGTATGTCAGTGTCTATTGCTCATCATTTGATTTCCCATACTAAACTTCAGTCACTGCTATATAATAAAAGCCTCTTCCAAAAGTCTTTGTTTGAATGAATGTTGAGAAGTTGACTTGAAAATGAAGTTTACGTAGAGCTGTAGGGAACTGGTAGACAGAAATCTGTGCTTAGGGCAAGTTGTAGAGCCAATACTGTGTCAGAATGAGGCTGGGAGTGTGTGTATGGAGTAGGGCTGCTCAGGCATTGCAGAAGCTACTCTACTTAAGCCAATGGAACTTAAGCCAACAAGAGGTCAAAGTCAGAGAAGAATGAGAAGTGCCGTAAATACCAAAGACCCAGGCAGACACCTTCTGGAGTCTGTTAAAACTATTAAAAATGAATAGTATCCAATTCTATTCAACACAGAAACCTTTATTTTGTGTATTTACTATTTATAAAGTATGACTACAACCACTGTGCATGAAGACAAATGTAGTATGCTTCTCCTTCTCCCCAAGGATAGATGGGCATTTAATTATTGACCTTGTGTGTATGTATGTGTGTTAGTCATTCAGTCATGTCTGATTCTTTTGTGACCCCATGGACTATAGCCCACCAGGTTCCTCTGTCCATGGAATTTTCCAGGCAAGAATACTGGAGTGGGTAGCCATTCCTTTCTCCAGGGATCTTCCTAACCCAGGGATTGAATGTGGGTCTCCCACATTGCAGACAGATTCTTTACCACCCGAGCCACTAGGGCAGCTCCAATTATTGACCTTACCATAAGGCAAATTGAAATATGTTCTCTTTAGAGTTTCATCCAAACCACAATAGAAATTGAGAATAAAGATTGATTTGATTTTGACCTGGGAAATCTAGAATGGAGATACCTCAAGTAGGTCCTAAAGAATAAGAATAACATCACCTAAAGATGCTGATAGGAAAGTAATCATTTGAGTCTAGGGAATGGAATAATATTTTTTAACTTTTTGGTAGTTATAGACCCCTTTAAGAATCTGAATAAATGCATATGTGAACTAGCATATATAATTTATAAGAAGTTACCAAGAACTCATGTTTCCTTGAAACCCATCCTTGGATGCCTAGATCTATGGATCACAGGCCAAGGACCCTTGAAAGAGTAGGAGTAAACAGGTAGACACAAACACAGTCACCCAAAGTGACAAGTATAATGTCTAATGAAGCTAGAGTGGAAGTTTGAGGGAGGCCTGGTAAAGAGAGGTGTTTAACATCACATTAATGGTAGAGGAAAAGAAAATCAAATTTATAGACACTATGACTAATAAAAGCATTCTAAAGCTATTGTCAAATGGTCAGCCCTAGAATATTGACTATGCCAAAACCTTTGACTGTGTGGATCACAAAAACCTGTGGAAAATTCTGAAAGAGATGGGAATACCAGACCACCTGACCTGCCTCTTGAGAAATCTGTATGCAGGTCAGGAAGACTTGGACATGGAACAACAGACTGGTTCCAAATTGGAAAAGGAGTATGTCAAGGCCATATGTTGTCATCCTGCTTATTTAACTTATATGCAGAGTATATCATGAAAAACGCTGGGCTGAAGGAAGCACAAGCTGGAATCAAGATTTCCGGGAGAAATATCAATAACCTCAGGTATGCAGATGCCACCACCCTTATGGCAGAAAGTGAAGAAGAACTAAAGAGCCTCTTGATGAAAGTGAAAGAGGAGAGTGAACAAGTTGGCTTAAAGCTCAACTTTCAGAAAACTAGGATCATGGCATCAGGTCCCATCCCTTCATGGGAAATAGATGGGGAAACAGTGGAAACAGTATCAGACTTTATTTTTCTGGGCTCCAAAATCACTGCAGATGGTGATTGCAGCCATGAAATTGAACGACACTTACTCCTTGGAAGGAAAGTTATGACCAATTTAGACAGCATATTAAAAAGCAGAGACATTACTTTGCCAACAAAGGTCTGTCTAGTCAAGGCTATTGTTTTTCCAGTGGTCATGTATGGATGTGAGAGTTGGACTATAAAGAAAGCTGAGTGCTGAAGAATTGATGATTTTGAACTGGTGTTGGAGAAGACTCTCGAGAGTCCCTTGGACTGCAAGGAGATCCAACCAGTCCATCCTAAAGGAGGTCAGTCCTGGGTGTTCATTGGAAGGACTGATGTTGAGGCTGAAGCTCCAATACTTTGGCCATGTTATGCGAAGAGTTGACTCATTGGAAAAGACCCTGATGCTGGGAAAGATTGGGGGCAGGAGGAGAAGGGGACGACAGAGGATAAGATGGCTGGATGGCATCACCGACTCGATGGACATGTGTTTGGGTCAACTCCAGGAGCTGGTGATGGACAGGGAGACCTGGCATGCTGCAGTTCATGGGGTTGCAAAGAGTCGGACACGACTGAGCAACTGAACTGAACTGAGAAGAATTTTGGTGCTAATAGATCTACTTGGCCTGATAAAATCACCATCCTAGGTAGAAAAAATATAATGAGATAGTAAATACAGAAAAGTGTATGAAGAGAGGTTTCTATGATGCCATTTTGCCTTTTGCCCAGGCTCTGCTCCAGCTGTTCTGCCAAAGTCCTTGCAGATGGGTGCATGTGGTGCACAGAATCAGCAAGGAACTTTCTGACAGAGGAGTTATGTCTGTCCTTTCCTGATACTATTACTATACTAGTTATCATCCTCTACCTGCCACATTTATTTGGTAATGATTTCCCTGGTGGCTCAGACAGTAAAATATCTACCTGCAATACAGGGGACCTAGGTTCAATCCCCGGGTCAGAAAGATACCCTGGAAAAAGGAATGGCTACCCGCTCCAGTATTCCTGCCTGGAGAATTCCATGGACAGAGGAGCCTAATGGGCTACTGTCCATGGGATCACAAACAGTCAGACTCGACTGAGCAACTAACACTTTTCACTTTCTTTCACCTGCCATGTTTACTTGGTAATGGATCCAGCAAGCAAAAAATGTTGCCAATGAATTTTGGGATATTGCTGGTAAATTATTTGCTGACTTTTTTTGTGTGGGTCTACTTTTCCTGACTTCAGGGTTGCCTATTCATTCTCTCAGTTTCTATTACATTACTCTTTCTTTAGGTCAGCTGCTACTCCTTTGATCACTTTACCCTGCTCCCTGATTTCTAGGATGATGGTCACCCAAGTTCATGGGTGATCACCTATTCTTGTATTCTTTCTTGCTTGTACTTCTCTGTGAGTCCATCCTTGTATTTGTTACCTGGCCTCTAACAAACCCCCTTAACCTTTAGCCTTTACCTCTTCAGTATCTTCTGAACTTCTGTGCTTATTTTTCTTCTAGTAACTCAATCCTGCTTTTACTCACCAGGGAAAACACATCAGCTCTGTAAATGTTTATGCCAAGGCCTACCACAATAAGGGGGCATGTCTAATATGTCAGGAAAGTGGGTACACCTCTCATAATCAGATTTTGATGCAATAAAGTAGGGCCTGGATTCCCCTAAGTGTGTACACATCATCCCCTTAATCAGGAAGTGAGTAAATGAACAGGTGTCTAAAAGTAGGAGGCATTGAGAGAGGACCAGTCAAGCTGGGCAGGGAACAGGAAAATAGAGGAATTGGGGCACAGATGGAAGCTATAGGAACCAATGATTTAATAAAGAAGAAAAAGGTATTTAGAGGAAAGTAAAACAAATTATGGAAAGAAAAGTAAATGTGAATATTTTTTAAAAAGCATGCAAAGTGATATACATTCTCCTTCTCTCCTTTATAAGTGCATTGAAACCTGAAAAATGGTAAATTTTAGATTTATGTCATCAATATCTTTTTGAGTATAAGTTCTGAGAAAGGAATTTCTCAAGGTCCTGCTGACTTCATCACAACAAAGATTTCTTTCCTCACAAAACTTTCATTACAGCCAGAGGCCCCTTTCCTGATCTCCATCGCTTTCATTTATATATATATATATACATATATATATATATATATATATATATATATATATATATATATATATATATATATATATTTATATATATATTTAAACATTTATTTATTTATTTATCTGGTTGCATAGGGTCTTAGTTGTGGTGTGCAAGATCTTTGTTATGGCATTCAGGACCTTTCGTTGTGGTGCAGTTCTCCAGAGCACGAGGGCTCAGTAGTTGTGGCTCTTGGGTTTTGTTGACCTTTGGCATGTGGGATTTCAGTTCCTCAACTAAGGATAGGGATTGAACCTGTGTCCCCTGCATTGGAAAGTAGATTCCTAACCATTGGACCACCAGGAAAAGCCCCCTATCATTTTAAATGAATCTAAATTGGACTTTAGAATCAGAAAACTGGGTTTGGATCTTTGACTTTTTTAATCAGGTAGATTTTGACAAGTCACATGGAAAGTTTCTAAGCTTCAGTTTCCTAATCTATAAAGGGCTCTGGTGCTAACTACTCATGGGTTGTGTAAGAAGCACTTGAATGAATGCATTAAAGCTCTTCTACTCAATGTCTGGCATTTTGTAAATATGTATTGCTATTATTACATATGGTTATTATTGTGGATGTCTGTTAAGACACTTTCTAGTTATATTTGTGATTCCATTTACTTTCTTAGGTGCTGCAAAAGGCACAAGTGGTATATTTGGCACATAGAGAATAGAATAACTTTTAGAAAGTTAAAAAAAATTTCAATATTTCCGTTTGTCTAGAAGGCTCTATGTGGTCTGGCTTTGGCTCTGGCTCTGATCTCTCCTCAAGTAATTCTTCTTTTTGCCTAATAGACTCTTGCCACCATGGCCTTTTGCTTTTCCTTGGAAGTTCCCAAAGCTAGTCTCCTTTCTCAGAGTCTTAGTACTTAATTGATACCTTTGCCTAAAACTATATTCTCCTTGGCTTTCTAATGATTGTCTCTTTCTCTAATCATCCAACCCACAGCCCCTTCATGCTTCTTGCTCCCCACTTGCCACTCTTCTTCATCATGTTTCACATTTTATTTTCTTCATAGTGCTATTACTCCCTGAAATTTTATTTAATTTTTGTTTACCTGTTCGTTGTCATTTCCTCTATAATGCAAGTTCCATACACACAGAAGTCTTGTCTGTGTTAGTTATCCCTAGAAGAGTCTAGGAGAGTGCCTGCACAAAGTATCCTCTCAAAAATTTTTGGACAAATACAGCAAATGAGTAGGTAAATAAATGAATACCTTGTTTGGAAAGAAGCTTACAATTAATTCCCTTGATCCCATTCTCATCCTGATATATTGTGACTGTGATATTTTCTATGAGCTCTAAAGATGGGAATATCCTATGCATAAATGTTCATCATCCTTATTTTCCTCTTTGCTTTCTCTTCCTTTTGCATGTTATCACGCAAGCCTTTATTTATTTTACTTGTTCATTGACTTATTTGGAAAAAAATATAGATGCTTTTGTAACAACCGTGTGAAGACATCTTGATGAAACTATACAATTAAATAATATTCCAAAGTGCTTTTCTCAGAAGCCAAAGAGACAATCAGCTTGACACCTCGGCTCTGTAAAAAACTGGGGAAGGTCAGCTGCTAGATAGTTAATCACATTTTTTTACAGTTGTGAAATGTTGTCTTTAAAAAGTCCTCAGAAGTTATCTAATGCAGATTCCTCATTTAGCAGGTGAGCATGCTACAGTCCAGAAAGGTCAAGGGTTGTCACCAACAGCATGTTTTTTAGTGGCAAGGACAGGTCCGAAACACTGGCCTCTTCACTCTGAGGTCAGGGCTACATTTGCTCTGTGCCAACAAATGAGGAAATGGTATTATTGTTGTCTCTGCTGCCTAGGGAGATCAGGTTAAGGAAGAGCTGATGGCAGCTGGAGACCTCGAGCAACAGTGATTTTAAAATCAGGCTGAACCCTGATGGATATTTATAAATATTCAACCCCTTGTTGAACTATTATTCAACAAACATCCCTTTATGTAGCATCCATGCTTTTCACGTGTGTTATAAAGAGCTCGGTCTTTATATCTAGGACTTAGGTAAGAAAGGATAATAAAGAATTTCACTTGTGTAATTTGCAGTAGATTTTCTTTCATAAGCAGTTGAGGGAAAAAAAATCAGATTTCTCATGAAATACCAATCAACATTTAGAAGCTCTGTGCTGTTGTAAGTGAAAACAGCCATTGTTCATGTTCTGCTTCAAAGACGAGTTGATTTTTTAAACAGTTTTTCATGAGCAGAAAATTGCTAAAAATTAGACCATTTTATGGGTAGGAAGCCATAAAAATTAGTCCACTTTAAACTCTGGCTTTGTGTAAATTTCTATAATTGTGTCTTACATACGTTATTTAATATTGACAGTTAAGTTGCCAGCAAAAATGATACAGACTAAGAAAAACTTCTATCTAAAAATCAGAAATAGATAATTTACATTCTCTTTTCAAAAAGTGGAGCAGTGGTACACTTAAGTTGAAATCTTTTGTGCACTAAAGTTGCAGTTGGTGGGAATTAGAATAGCTAAATTATCACCTTACCTTGTAGGATGGATAATAAAATGTCAACAAGCCTTCCACAAGCCATGTGCTCCCAAGGTGATGTCCTGCATTGCTAGGAGGTGGTTCTTATCAATCTATCTAATTGTGCTTTATATTCACTTACGGGCTCCCTCAGCCTCCTGAATGTTTTACAGAATGTGTGAAGACACATTTTTTTTTTTTATCACAATGCCAGCCTGAAGAAGTAGGAACAACCTAGTAAAAGTCTCATTTCAGTTTGTGGAAGTGGAGAACAAACGAAAACAGACCTTTGGTTCTTTACTAAAGGGACAAGGAGAAGTTCACCAGGCGGGAGAGAAGGATCATCAGTCCTCTCCAAGGTCTAAAACCTGAATGTGGAAATGGCCAGAAACCCACGCAAGGCTCTGCCTGCCTTCTCTCCTCTCTGCTTCTCTAAGCATCACACTCTGTTTCTGCAAACTAGCTTCTCTTTCACGAGCAAAAGCTGCTCTAAGACACTGTCCGGTCTCCTTGCAGTATTCATCTCCTTGGGTCAAGGGTCCTGCTGAAGTAGAAGGACTTCAATTTTAAAGTCAAAATTGGCTTTCAATTTTAATTTCTTACTCACAAGAGATAAATTGTGATGGGTTTGGCTTAGATCAGTTTCTCCCTCTTGATCCAATCAGAGGGCATTGAAGCAGAGGTCAGCTAGCCCTCTGGCTCCTTAGGTGTTGGAATGGAGACTAAGGAAAGGGGCTTATTATGGGCTGCATCTGTAGTTTTCAACTGGGGGCAATTTTGTTCTTCAGGAAAAATTTGGCATGTCTGAAGGTATATCTGGTTGTTACGAATGAGGGGATGTTACTCTCATCTGGTGGGTAGAGGTCCCGGATGTAGCCAAACATTCCAGAATCCACAGCCTAGCCCTCAGTAACAGAGAATTAGCTGGCCCAACAAGCCAATAGTGCTGAGACTGAGAAATCCTGAGCTGTGCTAACTTTCCCAAACTAGAAATGATGAGTGCCAGCCTAGCACTGGCAAGGGTGTGGGGGAGAACATGAGAGAAGACAGGGAAGTAATGATTGCTGTGTTTAATCCACATTTACTATGTTCCAAACACCATATTAAGCATTTGTGCTAAGTCACTTCAGTCGCATCTGACTCTTGGACTATGGACTGAAGCCACCAGGCTTCCCTGTCCATGGGATTCTCTAGGCAAGAATACAGGAGTGAGTTGCCACGCCCTCCTACAGCCGATCTTCCTGACCCAGGGATTGAATCCACGTCTCTTGTTTCCTTCACTGGGCTCTTTACCACCAGTGCCACCTGGGAAGCCCTACATTAAGCATATAACCAACGTCATTTCATTGATTCTGCACAACAATCCTACAAAGCAAGTAATGTTATCTCTGATTTATGGAAAACCAAATATGACTCTCCCACTGAAGCTCTTATTCTTATCTAGAAACTAAGAGGTGTGAATGAAAAATCACCCTATCTTGTGAGATTTTACCGGGGTTCACATAAAGGAGCAAAAAAGATATGAACAGATTCTAAAGTTCTGAACTCGTGTATCTAACAAGTGATAACATCACTGTCATCCGCTGCCAGGAAGCTCCAGAAAAGTGACAGTCAGATTACGCCACCTATCAAAGGGATGTGACTGTAACATAAGCAGCCATATAAATACACAGGTCTATGTGAATAGGGAATGGGGAGTAGAAAACTCAGGCGTGAGGCATGCTGAAACAGAACAAAGGGTCCCAGAGCTGACATTCTCAAGGAGTCCTCCCTCTCAAACTTGTAGGTCCTGCACTCAGTCCACATCAAAGTTCATTTCCACACTGTCAAATAGGAATGTGCACACCAGATTTGTAGGACTGTGATGAAAATTAAACTCAGAAATGTGTATAAAGTAGGGACTGACAATTGGATCCAAAGTGGCCCATTGTCTGCTTTGGTAAATGACATGTTATTGGAACACTGCCATGTTGTTGAATTTATGTGTTACCTATGGCTGCTTTTGTGTTACAATAGCAAAGCTGTGTAAGCCATAATAGAGATTCAGGATATGTGGTCTAGATATCCAAATTATTTACTATCTGCCCATTTCCAGAAAACATTTGCTAACTTCTGGTGCATAGCTGTGGTTCACCTGACCCTAGGGGTGATGGGCCCCCCTATCCGCATTAGGAGATTGTCCTCCATGCCTGTTAAAGCTGTTCCAGCAAAACTGGCCTCTGGCACTGACCGAATAGTGATCTAAGCACAGAATTAAAGGGCACAGTGAAAGGCAATAAGATAAAAACACATTTTACCTGCAAGAGGTGGAGATGGTTTGTTTATGCTCGGCAGCAGGATGTGAGTGGGATGGAAGCGTTGAACTTAATAGTACTGATTACAAAGCAAGGTAATGAGATATGGGGGAAAGGGAGAGGTTCAAATCTTAGCTCTTCTGCCTGTTAGTTGTGTGATCTTTTGGTCAAATTTCTTAAAAATCACTGTTCATCAGTTTTCTCGTCTATAAAATGAGGTGAACAATACTATCTTTCTGTGGATTAAATAAATAATCTATGTAAGAACTGGATAAGAACTGAAATGTGGTAAATGTTGTAATAATTGTGTTCTTGTTTCATACATACGTACTGACTACTTTTTATAGAGACACTTCAGATTAAAATCTCTGGCCCTACTTTCTCCTCCATGGCAATTTTTGTTGTTATTCAATGGCTAAGTTGTGTCTGACTCTTTGCGACCCCATGGACTGTAGCATGGCAGACTTCCCTGTCCTTCTCTATTTCCAAGAGTTTGCTCAAACTCACATCCACTGAGTCGGTGATGCCATACAACCATCTCATCCTCTGTCACCCTCTTCTCCTCCTGCCCCCAATCTTTCCTACCATCAGGGTCTTTTCCAGTGAATCAGCTCTTCGCATCAGGTGGCCAGACTATTGGAGCTTCAGCGTCAGCATCAGACCCTCCAATGAATATAGTCAGGGTTGATTTCCTTCAGAACTGAACTGACTAGTTTGATCTCCTTGCTGTCCAAGGGACTCTGAAAAGTCTTCTACAACACCACTTTTCAAAAGGATCAATTCTTCTGCACTCAGCCTTCTTTATGGTCCAACTCTCACCTCTGTACACTATTACTGGAAAAACCATAGCTTTGACTAAACAGCTTTGACCTTTGTTTGCAAAGTGATGTCTCTGCTTTTGAATACGCTGTCTAGGTTTGTCATAGCTTTTTTTCAAAGGAGCAAGTGTTTTTTAATGTCATGTTTGCAGTCAGCATCCACAGTGATCTTGGAGCCCCCCAAAATAAAGTCTGTCACTGTTTACATTGTTTCTTCATCTATTTGTCACGAAGTGATGGGACTGGATGCCATGATCTTAGTTTTTTGAATGTTGAATTTTAAGCCAGGGTTTTCACTCTACCTTTCATCTTCATCTAGAGATTCTTTGGTTCTTCTTCTAGTACCCATTAAGGTGGTATCATCTGCATATCTAAGCTTGTTGATATTTCTCCTGGCAATCTTGGTTCCAGCTTGTGATCCATCCAGCCTGGCATTTTGCATGATGTATTCTGCATGTAAGTTAAATAAGCAGGGTGACGATATACAGCCTTGATGTATTCCTTTCCCAGTTGGGAACCAGTTCCTGATTTGGAACAAACAAACATGTTGTTTCATGTCTAGTTCTAACTGTTGCTTCTTGACCTGCATACAGGTTTCTCAGGAAGCAGGTAAGGTAGTCTGGTATTTCCATCTCTAAGAATTTTCCACAGTTTGTTATGACCCACACAGTCAAAGGCTTTAGCACAATCAATGCAGCAGAAGGATATGTTTTTCAGGAATTCTCTTGCTTTTTCTATGAGCCAATGGATATTGGCAATTTGAGCTCTGATTCCTCTGCCTTTTCTAAATCTAGCTGCTGAAGCTAACATGTGAAATGAGTGCTGCTGTACAGAAGTTTGAACATTCTTTGATGTTGCCTTTCTTTGGGATTGGAATAAAAACTGATCTTTTCCAGTCCTGTAGCCACTGCTGAGTTTTCCAAATTTGCTGACATACTGAGAACAGCACTTAAACAGCATCTTTTAGAATTTGAAGTAGCTCAGGTGGAATTCCATCACCTCCACTAGCTTCATTTGTAGTAATGCTTCCTAAGGCCCACTTGACTTCACACTTCAGGATATTTGACTCTAGGTGAGTCATGGCACTAAAATACTGTAATAAGGTTTAGAATATATTGAATGTTTTTTATATATTCTGCTATTTTATAAGTGCTTTATTTGCATTGAAAAGTTTAATCCTCACAATAATCTTTTGAGGTATGTACTGTTAATTGACAATTCTGTGTTGGAGATAAGGGAACTAAGGCACAGAGAAATTAAGTGAATTATCCAAGGTCACACATCTAAGTTGGCTGAATTAAGATGATGCATACAAGTCTAACTGTAGAGCCTACAGCCTCAACAATGCCTGAGCATCACATTTACCAGGAATTCATTTTAAGTCCAGATAGTCTTCATAGTTGAGGGTTCTGGTGTGTCTGGGTATGTGTGTTGAATTCACCTGGCTCCAGGTCTTGTTCTTAGCATGGGCTCTGTGGAATCTCTAGGAATAGGAACAACACAAGAATGATATGTGCTCAGTCGGTAAATAACTCACCTGCAATGCAGGAGACCACCAGCAAGGTAGGAGCGCCAGGTATGATTCCTGGGTTGAGAAGATCCCCTGCAGAAGGAAATGGCAACCCACTCCAGTATTCTTGCCTGGGAAATCCCATAGACAGAGGAGTCTGGTGGCTCCCATCCATGGGTTTGCAAGGGTTGGACATAACTTAGCAACTAAACCAGCTTCCAAAGATGTGTAGGAATTCCCAGTGACATGTGGAAGGGGTTACTAAACCCTATTCTTCAGAGTGTATGTCCGGACCATGGAGAGAGAGAAAGAACTGTTTCTCTGTGATCTGAATTGCAGTGGTACCTATCACAGGTTGAATTATGTCTCCCAAAAATGCATATGTTGCAGCCCTAATCCTGGTACCTTAGAATGTGACTATATTTGGAGAAAGGGTATTCAGAGGGAATTAGGTTAAAATGAGGCTTTTGGGGTGGACAGTAGTTCAGTTTGATTGATTCTTTGATAAGAAGAGAACAGGACCTAGAGAAAGACACCAGGGATGGGCATGGGCAGAGAAAAGACCATGTGGGACAAAAAGGAGAAGGTAAGCTGAGGAGCGAGGCCTCAAGAGAGAGCAACCCTGCCAGAACCTAGATCTTAGATTTTCAGCTTTCAGAGCTGTGAGGAATTCAATTTCTGTAGTTTAAACCAACCAGTCTATGGTACTTTATTACGGCAGTCTGAGCAAAGGGATACAATTCCCCACTGTACTGCCCTGGGACGCTTTTACTTGAGTCCAGAACAGAGGCAGGAGTCTCAGTCACTTTGCCATACACTACAGAGCAGATGTGACTTCTGGAGTGTTCAGGATGCTACCTGCTGAAAAATGCTGAGCTGGGAATCAGCAAGAGGTTCTTGGCACCCAGAGGGGCTGCACAATGGAGTGGCAGTGCTTATTGTGCTGAACCGAGCCATTTTCAGAAATGGCTCCACCATGAAGAGCAGTTGCAGAGAAACAGCCCTGCCAAGGCAGCAGGAGGATGTGGCTGTGGCGGCGTAGTGACAGACTCCAAGAAAGGGCAGCATATGTCACACATGCCTCTGGAGATTTTAAACACTCTAAAGAACTAATTTTTAGGAAGCTGGGGTTCATGCATTGGAGGTTTGGGGAAATGAGCGAGAAAAATTAGGTATTAATATTAGTGCTCCCCCATATGTACCCAGAAAGTGGTGAGGCTTCTGGAAATTACCATTCTACACAGTTGACCCCAGAGCAGTTGTCTATGAAGATCTATCTGAAAAGCTAAAGGAGGTTTATTGGAAGAAACAAAGGGACAGGCAAATAATGGTGAATCAGGGGAAAAATAAAGAAGAAGAAATTTGAACGAGAAGTAGAAAGGGAGGTCCAGAGGAGGAAGATTTAAGCTGATCCAACCACTTCATGGCAAATAGATGGGGAAAAAATGGAAATAGTGACAGATTTTATTTTCCTGGGCTCCAAAATCACTGCAGATGGTGACTGCAGCCATGAAATTAAAAGATGCTTGCTTCTTGGAAGAAAAGCTATGACAAACCTAGACAGCATATTAAAAAGCAGAGACATTACTTTGCCAATAAAAGTCTGTATAGTCAAAGTTATGGCTTTCCCAGTAGTCATCTATAGGTGTGAAATTTGGACCCTAAAGAAGGCTGAGTGCTAAAGAATTGATGCTTTTGAACTGTGGTGCTGGAGAAGACTCTTAAGAGTCCCTTGGACTGCAAGGAGATCCAACAGTCCATCCTAAAGGAGATCAGTCCTGGGTGTTCATTAGAGGGACTGATGTTGAAGCTGAAGCTCTAATACTCTGGCCACCTGATGTAAAGAACTGACTGATTGGAAAAGAACCTGATGCTGGGAAAGATTGGGGGCAGGAGGAGAAGAGGATGAGATGGTTGGATGGCATCACTGACTTGATGGACATGAGTTTGAGCAAATTCTGGGAGATGGTGAAGGCCAGGGAAGACTGGCATGCTTCAGTCCATGGGGTCACAAAGAGTCAGACATGACTGAGTGATGGAAAAACAACACCACCTCCCAGGTTATTTAGGAAGACCTAGTTAAAAGGAATTTGTAAATAGGACAAGCTATGTTCAGTTCAGTTCAGTTCAGTTCAGTCGCTCAGTGGTGTCCGACTCTTTGCGACTCCATGAACTGCAGCACGCCAGGCCTCCCTGTCCATCACCAACTCCCGGAGTTCACCCAAACCCATGCCAATTAAGTTGGTGATGCCATCTAACCATCTCATCCTCCGTTATCCCCTTCTCCTCCTGCCTTCAATCTTTCCCAACATCAGAGTCTTTTCAAATGAGTCAGCTCTTCGCATCAGGTGGCCAAAATACTGGAATTTCAGCTTTAACATCAGTCCTTCCAATGAACACCCAGGACCGATTTCCCCTAGGATGAACTGGTTGGATCTCCTTGCAGTCCAAGGAACTCTCAAGGGTCTTCTCCAACACCACAGTTCAAAAGTATCAATTTTTCTGCTCTCAGCCCTCTTTATAGTCCAACTCTCACATCATGTTTATTAAGTAAGAAAGCTGAACTTTATTCAAGATGATCTTAGACAGGAATTCAAAGCCATGAATAGGAAATACACTTGAGGAAAACAATAATCTAGAGAAAGAAAGCACAGCAAATTGGGCAGATTAGTAAGGACTAGTTAAAAAAAGAGTGGTGAGGAGAGAGATTCGGATGTAAGTGTCCTAGAGATGGAAGAAGAGGAGAAAATAGTAATGTATTGACCTTCCTGTGAAGGAGCATATAGAAGTGAGACCCAGCTTAAGTCACAGACTGGAAGAATGGAGCTGGAGAAGGCTGCTGGATACACCATAATCAAGGCACTGGTGGGAGGGCTTGGGAGTCAAAAGACAGACCAAATCAAACTCTCCCTGAAAGTGAGGCATTCTGTCCTCCAGTCACCCGTTTTTATCAGAGAAGAAGCTTGGAAACTGAAGGCAAGAGTCAATTGCTCTTGTTTCCTCTCCTCTACTGATGCATCCTGAAGGCATGCAGAGAGCTCGTTAACTTTTGAAGCTGCATATTTTTCCTACTAAGTGACTGAGACACTTAATACACATTCCTTCTGTTTTTATAAAGGAGAGGAGACTTCCCTGTCTCCAGGATAGCACAATAATGAAAGAAACATTCCAACTTCTCTGGGTCCCTGGTCCTTTCCTCTGCCCACACTGGGAGGAGTGACATAGGATTGGAGGAGTTGGGTAGCCTCAGCTCCCGCCTGCTTCCTTTTCCTCTCAGATATGCCTGTTAAATATCTCTCTACTATAAGTCCATGTAGTAACATGCTCAGGGTGGAAAATGAACTCTTTTCAGCTCTCTTGATCCTGCTCTCTCAATGTAGGTTGAAAGTTTCACTGAAGGTGGCTGGATGAAGTTGCCCTGAGTCTGTCCTGTAGACTTAGATTTCTGCCCAGCAAGTCCCAAAATCTTGATTAGGATTGTAGCAGGAGGACTAAGGCATATTTTTCAGCACAGTTTCATTGATGAAAATCTTCACCTGTGCCTAGTATCTGCTTTCTATTGCTTAAGAATTTAGGCGAGAAGAGGCTGTGACTAGTTTGCAATATCTAAATCACCAATAAACTACTTACTGCCTAAACAGTCATCAGAAAATCACTTCTTTTTTTGAACTTCAATTTATTTATCTATCAAGTCAAGAAAAATAATACTTATATGGGAAGGCTCTTTTGAGAATTATATTAAACAATGTATGTGAAGGCAACAAATTATAGTTGGCATACAGTACATATCTGTTCTTTTCATGTAATTTGAAGCATTTCTTCTAAATATTCTATATTTCAGCTTCCCAGCTTAAAAAAATGGTGTTGCTAACGTTTAATCCCTTTTTGACAAACGTAAGAGTGGGATTCTTGACAGTTACTAACTCAGGTGGAATGGCTTCCATCTTAAACCAAGCAAAATTCTATAGTCTGAAGGATCCAGCCACTGCTATGTCTTATACCTATGCAAACTAGCAAACATACAATTTGATTAGAAAATGCTCAAGTTTTAGATGTTTTTAGTGCTTTCAGTGCCATACCTTCAGAAAACCACTAGCACCTCTAGCAGCTTAAAGATAATGGCAGAGTCTGGCTTTAACTTTTTTTCTCTACAGAATCACCCAAATGCGAAAAATGATAAATGAACATGCAATTTTTTCTTCAATGAAAACAGGAAAGAACCAAAACTGTGAACCATGAAACAGATGGAAGGACTATAGGAGCCCAGGAGTGTACAGTGAGGATGCCCCAGGCTCCAGATCTCTGAGTACACTTCTCCAAAGAGACGTCCACAATCTGCAGTACAAAATTTGAATCTCTTGTTTGCAATAACGGAAACAAAGTGCATGAACTGATGACAGGAGCTCTTATACAAATAGTTTGGAATCAAGAAGCAGGTGAAGTGGAGCTAACTAATAAATCACACAGGTAAGATGCTTTGACATCACAGCAAAGGATGTAGAGAGTCTTTCCCTGTGAGCAGTCCCCATGGTGCCTTGCTCCTTTGTCTAAGAGTCATTAGGGGATGCAGGAATACTAACACAAAATGTTTACAAATAAAAATCTTACTCTTCTGAAATATAGTACAGAACCCTCAGAAAGAATAATAGAGAATATGCAAAAGTGCAAAAGGAAAAATACAAAGAAATAAAGGGAAACAAATGAGGAATGAAAAGTACTCATTGGGATAATATTTTCACAGATGAGATGAAAATTGGATCCCTCAAAATTTATCATATAATTACAGAATTTAGTAAAGCAGTCACTCTTCTAAAGCAGAAGCACCAGACAGAGGTTCCAGAGCACAGGGATGATGTTCCCCGGCAACAGAAGCAGTTGAAACGTGAGGGAGTAGAGTTTCAGGGAAAAGGTGAAGAAACAATAAACTCAGTAAAAATGTTAAGATAAATTGGAAGTAGCTAAAGGAATAGATCAGTAACATTGAAAAAATAAAACAAATATAAATTGTAAAATAAATAAAATATATGATATCTATTTCATCTTCTTGAAGGTGAAACGTGAATGTTAGTTGCTCAGTCGTGTCCAACTCTTTGCAACTCCGAGGACTGTACGTAGCCCACCAAGCTCCTAATTCCCATGGAATTCTCCAGGCAAGAATTTTGGAGTGTGTTGCCATTTTCTCTTCCAGGGGATCTTCCTGACCCAGGAACCAAACCCAGGTTTCCTGCATTGCAGGCAGATTCTTCACGGTCTGAGCCACCAGGAAAGGCCCCACCTCCTTCACTCCCCCCCAAACGTAAATGAATAAAGCTCACCAGATGCCGTCAGAACCACAACATTTTTTTGGACAATAAAAAGTGTTAACATGATATATTTAATCCTCTAGGGAATGGTCTGGGTTCCTCATTAGCAAAATCATGTACTGTCCTGTGGAAGGAAGGAAGGAGATCGTCAGTGACTATTGGGATTTTAAGCTGATTTTCATTTCTAAATTGTTCAAATGTGTTACATCTTTGCTAACTTCTTTGCTTTAGGTTTCCTTCCCATCCTATTGTCTTACTGTTCACTGTGATTTTCTTATTTTCTATGTACCTGCTGTTTGTCTAGTCCTCTCCATATATTTTCTAATCTATTATTTTTAAAATATTTTATAAGTTAAAATAACATATAGTCAAATGGAACCACTGTATAATAAAAACTAGTTGATGACAATTTAGCAATAACTTAGTCTCTAGATTATTATTTAAATTGCATTAAAGTTGCCATGTGGTGTTTGTGACATTAAAGGGCTGTTGAGCAGCCCCTTTTGCTTGAGATGATGTCTTAGATGGCTGAACTGTCAAGAAAACTGACCTCCTGGAAAAGAAAGTAATGTTTTATTATGATTATATTTATGAATAAAAATGTCTCGGTTGATAGTTTTCCGTTGTTGTTGTTATATTTGTCTCTTCCTCCTCCCTTTCTTTCTTTCTTTTTAGTAATGAGTGAATGCTTACTCTCTGAAATCACCAGGTTGATATGAAGGAAACTTATAGAGTGAATTTCTAGAGAATTATATTGTAATTAACTACATGTAATGGGGCTGGATAAGATAAAATACAACTTGGAATAAGGTTGAATAGTATTGTGGTTGTATCTGAAAGCAAGAGACCTATACTGTCTGGAGTCAGGTTCTGGTTCCCTAATTATTAGCTAGAAGACTAGGTGTGAGTAATTAAATATCTTTAAGTTTCAGTTTCCCCATCGGTATAAGAGGATAATAAAAATGTCTACCTCAGAGGATTAATTGTGGCCACTAGCTGTGCTGATGCGTGTTTGGCATTCAGTAGATCTTGGTATGTAGCCACAGAAAGTATGCAATAAATGCCAGTGGAAATTATTCAAAACATTACAGTCTAACTAAAATTCATAATACTAATGGGAAATTACATTTAAGAAATAAAACTTCATTATGAAGGGTCATAAATATGCTAGAAGTTTGTGTTCAGAAGAGTTAAATGTTAGAAAGTTAGAACTGTAAAGTTATATTAAAGAAAGGCTGGGCAAAATATTCAGCTGTGTTATGGGATCCTGGAATATGATTATTGTCCATTAAGCCCAAAATCTACAGGAAGAGATGAACGCTGGGTGAGCTCAAAACTGTGAGGTTCCCTATTTGCTTTCAAAGCAGCCTTTATATCTGTTTTCCTCTTGACTGATAGAAGAGATGAAAGAAATGGAAATAAAACAAAGCCCAACAATACCTTGCAAAAGAATGCAGCTTAATAACAACCAAGTCTAATGTAGGAGTGAGAGTAAGGGGAAGAGAGAAAAGCTTTCAGGATACTAGCTTTGTGTCTGACAAGATAGGGAAAGAGGAGGAAGCTTATGTAATATGTTTCCATCAGCATCTTTCAGCAGGCAGCTGAGCTGTGCTATTGTTGCTCGGAGAAGGAAAGAAAGAGCTAATTTTGACTTTGTGTGTGCAGAGGGGCAGAGACACCAGAGCAGCCACTTACAGTGCTCACTTTTATTAAAGCACCTGAAGAGCAGAGATTTGAAGAGTGGAATCTGTTTGAATGCGTGCTCAGGAAGTGAGGCAGGATGCCAGCCCTCTGGGGGAGAAATCAAAGGCTCTTCATCAGCAGCAGTTGCTTACAGGCATTTATTTATTTTGCATTTTAAAAACCTCTAGAAGAGGGAGGCAATGAGACCTAGAGGAGAAAGCTCTGAATATTGAAGCCTGTGCTTCTGAGGTGAGTAATGGTAATCTATACTTATGCCCCCGGGTTCCAGTTTCCCCATCTCTACAACAAAAAGTCTGAAGGGTTTAGCTTATAGGATCTCTAAGTCACTCTTCAGTTCAAATATTCTATGATATATATTGCAATGTCCAAAAAATCCGTCTGTAACCCCATAATTGATTTGTTTTCTTCTCCACTGCTGTTTTATTGTTGTTTTAGCTTATATCTAGATGCCGCTAGTGGTAAAGAACATGCCTGCTAATTCAGGAGACATAAGAGAACAGGGTTCGATCACTGGATTGGGAAGGTCCCCTGGAGGAGGGCACGGCAACCCACTCCAGTATTCTTGCCTGTAGAATCTCATGGACAGAGGAGCCTGGCGGGCTATGGTCTACAGGATCGCAAAGAGTCAGACAGGACTGAGCGACTTAGCACACAGCACACATTATCTCTCACTCAGTTCAGTTCAGTCACTCTGTCATGTGTGACTCTTTGAGACTCCATGGTCTGCAGCACACCGGGCTTCCCTGTCCATCGCCAACTCCTGGAGCTTACTCAAACTCATGCCCGTTGAGTTGGTGATGCCATCCAACCATCTCAACCTCTGTCGTCCCCTTCTCCTCCTGCCCTCAGTCTTTCCCAGCATCAGGGTCTTTTCTAATGAGTCAGTTCTTCACGTTAGATGGGCAAAGTATTGGAGCTTAAGCTTCAGCATCAGTCCTTACAATGAACACCCAGGACTGATTTCCTTTAGGATTGACTGGTTGGATCTCCTTGAAGTCCAGGGGACTCTCAAGAGTCTTCTCCTACACCACAGTTCTAAAGCATCAATTCTTTGGTGCTCAGCTTTCTTTATGGCTCAACTTTCACATCCATACATGACTACTGGAAAAACCATAATTTTGACTACATGGACCTTTGTCAGCAAAGTAACGTCTCTGCTTTTTAATTTGCTGTCTAGGTTTATCATAACTTTTCTTCCAAGAAGCAAGCATCTTTTAATTTCACGGCTGCAGTCACCATCTGCAGTGATTTTGGAGTAGTATCTTATATTACTCTTTTTCTAAGCTGTTTTGTTATAGGCAAACCCAGTGCACTTTTCCCACTAAATACACAAGTCTTTGGGACTCAACTCAATGTCTATTGAAATAAACATCAATTAATAAGCCCAAGATAGAGTCACTCTTGCCTGGAATGCCACGTCAGCAGGTAGAATTTTCATGTTCTTATAATACTCCACTTACCAGAAACACAGTATATCCAGAGAGCCCAGTCCCCAGACTCCAAGCCACCCTGTGCTCTATGCTTATTTTCTTGTTCCATGATGGTTCTAAATAAGGTCATGTATACAACCCCAGTCAATCCTGTTATCTCCATGTTGCTGCTTCTAACCTCTGTAAAACTCATTTTTGCCCAAAATCTTTCAGAAAAAGTACTCCACTGCTTGTGAAGCATTGTACTCCTTTAATCCACAGGTTATTCCCTTTGAATAAAGGACATCAAGCTAAATTGTTTTATATTTGCCGTTTAATATGTCCTTATTCTCCTCCCCCAAAGAATTGATCTTTACCTCCCCAAATTTCCATAAAACTTCCCTTGTGCCCTCTTGAGGAACTCATGATATTATCATCATTCCTCATGATATTATCATCATTCATTTGTATATTGTCTTTTTGATTAGCAAGTGCAACAAACTCTTCAGTTCTTGAAATCACTGGCAAATAGTCAATCATCCTTCCCTCAGGACATCTGCTAGCCCCTCATTCATATAATTAAAAGATTGACACCTGACACAGCAGGATCTGTAGGGTCCTGGCCAGAGCTATGGCTCTGTCCTTTCACTTAGGTTAGATGTAGTATGTGTGTGCAAGGTCATTTGCTTAACTTTTTGGACTCTTTGTGACCCCATAGACTGTAGCCTGCTAGGCTCATCTATTCATGGAATTCTCCAAGCAAGAATACTGGAATGGGTTGCCACTTCCTACTCCAGGGGATCTTCCTGGCCCCGAGATCAAACCCATGTCTCTTGAGTCTCCTGCTTTGTCAGGCAGATTCTTTACCCACTGAGCCACCTGGGAAGACCTAGATGTGTACAAGTTGTTAAATATTTTGAATGCCATCTCTACTCTGTATCTCGAAGCCCACAGTCTCCTGTACAGTAGCTTACACCTAGTACATGATGAATATGCGCTTATTAAATGAAAGAATCCAGACTAGTTTCATCATTTCAAAAAGTATTATGAAAGAGTTAGAGGTGGGAGAGAGAAAATGAGATATGATTATTTCACAAGCCAGTGTTTAAGCCCTGTCCCTTGACTTCAAAAAGCATCTAAGAATTTTGAAGGGAGGGCAGTGAGTAGAGGGTATAAATTAAAGGATAGTAAGCAAAATCGCAGAGAAATAAAAGTATAATTGAATAATGCACAGTGTAGCAGATTCTGAGCTTTACAAGAGTTTGAAGAAAGGCTGCCTGAGTACGAGGAGTATTAAGTAATACTGCCTTCTGCCTACTCCTCCTTTCATCTCCACCCTTTTTCTGTCTCTCTCAGGGCTACTATACTATGTTTTCCCCGATTTCAAGTAAGAACACTTTGCAACCCGTCTCAGCCTCTTTGCTCTCTCCTTTTGATGTTCTCTTTCAGTAATGAATAAATTAATTCAGCCAGACTGAAGGATGCAAAGATAATACACAAAAATCAGTTATAATTCTATATACTAACAATGAACAACTGGAAATCAAAAGTAAAAACAACAACAACAACAAAACAGTATCATTTAAAATGTCAAAGAAAATGAAATATTTTGGCACAAATCCAGTGAAATCTGTGCAATATCTTTGTGATGAAAATTATAAAAGTCTAACAAAAGTCATCAATGAAGATGTAAGTGAATGGTGAGATATATTGTGTTCATGTATTTAATGAAATAAGATATTTAAAATGTCAGTTTCACAAATTGGTTTATAGATTTAATGCAATTAAAATCATGTCAGAATTTATTGTAGCTATCAAAAGTTGGTTTTTAAATTGTTTGAAAAGGGAAAGAGATTTGTACAGCTGGAACAATTTTGAAAATGAAGAATAAAAACACACTACCTGATTTTAAGGCCGGGCATAATGGTATAATAAGCGCAACAGTTTAATATTGGAGAAAGGATCTACAGATAGATAAATGGAAAGTACAGAATCTGGAAATAGATATGTAGAAACATCAGTCAGTCAGTTCAGTTGCAACAGTCAGTTGATTTTTAACAATAGTGCCAAGAAAATTCAATGGAGAAAGGATAGTTTTTTACAACAAACTTTGCTGGAACAAAGAGAACAGACAGACTGAAACCACAATCACAGAAAACTAGCCAATCTGATCATATGGACCACAGCCTTGTCTAACTCAGTGAAACTAAGCCATACCATGTGGGGCCACCCAAGACGGACGGGTCATGGTGGAGAGGTCTGACAGAATGTGGTCCACTGGAGAAGGGAATGGCAAACCACTTCAGGATTCTTGCCTTGAGAACCCCATGAACAGTATGAAAAGGCAAAAAGATAGGAATCTGAAAGATGATCTCCCCAGGTTGGTAGGTGCCCAATATGCTACTGGGAATCAGTGAAGAAATAACTCCAGAAAGAATGAAGGGATGGAGCCAAAGCAAAAACAACACCCAGTTGTGGATGTGACTGGTGATAGAAGCAAGGTTCGATGTTGTAAAGAGCAATATTGCATAGGAACCTGAATGTCAGGTCCACGAATCAAGGCAAATTGGAAGTGGTCAAACAAATGACAAGAGTGAACATCGACATTCTAGGAATCAGTGAGCTAAGATGGACTGGAATGGGTGAATTTAACTCATATGACCATTTTATTTACTACTGTGAGCAGGAATTCCTTAGAAGAAATGGAGTAGCCATCATAGTCAACAAGAGTCTGAAATACAGTTCATTTCAGTTGCTCAGTCGTGTCCGACTCTTTGCGACCTCATGAATCGCAGCACCCCAGGCCTCCCTGTCCATCACCAACTCCCGGAGTTTACCCAAACCCATGTCCATCGAGTTGGTGATGCCATCCAACCATCTCATCCTCTGTCATCCCCTTCTCCTCCTGCCCCCAATCCTTCCCAGCATTAGGGTCTTTTCCAATGAGTAAACTCTTCTCATGAGGTGGCCAAAGTATTGGAGTTTCAGCTTCAACATCAATGAACAACCAGGACTGATCTCCTTTAGGATGGACTGGTTGGATCTCCTTGCAGTCCAAGGGACTCTCAAGAGTCTTCTCCAACACCACAGTTCAAAAGCATCAATTCTTCGGCGCTCAGCTTTCTTCACCATCCAACTCTCACATCCATACATGACCACTGCAAAAACAATAGCCTTGACTAGACGGACCTTTGTTGGCAAAGTAATGTCTCTGCTTTCAAATATGCTATCTAGGTTTGTCATAGCCTTCCTTCCAAGGAGTAAGCGTCTTTTAATTTCATGGCTGCAATCACCATCAGCAGTGATTATGGAGCCCAAAATACAGTACTTGGGTGCAACCTCAAAAACGACAGAATGATCTCTGTTCATTTCCAAGGCAAACCATTCAATATCATGATGATCCAAGTCTATACCCTGACCAGTAATGCTGAAGAAGCTGAAGCTGAACAGTTCTCTGAAGACCTACAAGAGCTTCTAGAACTAACACCCCAAAAAGATGTCCTTTTCATTATAGGGGACTGGAATGCAAAAGTAGGAAGTCAAGAAACACCTGGAGTAACAGGCAAATTTGGCCTTGGAGTACAGAATGAAGCAGGGCAAAGGCTAATAGAGTTTTGCCAAGAGAACACACTATTCATAGCAAACACCTTCTTCCAACAATACAAGAGAAGACTCTACACATGGACATCACCAGACGGTTGACACTGAAATTAGATTGATTATATTCTTTGAAGCCAAAGATGGAGAAGATCTATAGAGTCAGCAAAAATAAGACTGGGAGCTGACTGTGGCTCAAATCATGAAATCCTTATTGTCAAATTCAGACTGAAATTGAAGAAAGTGGAGAAAACCAGTAGATCATTCAGGTATGACTGAAACCAAATCCATTATGACAATACAGTGGAAGTGAGAAATAGATTTAAGGGACTAGATCTGATAGACAGAGTGCCTGATGAACTATGGACAGAAGTTCGTGACATTGTACAGGAGACAGGAATCAAGACCATTCCCAGGAAAAAGAAATGCAAAAAAGCAAAAAAGCTGTTTGAGGAGGCCTTACAAAGAGCTGTGAAAAGAAGAGAAGTGAAAAGCAAAGGAGAAAAGGAAAGATATACACATTTGAATGCAGAGTTCCAAAGAAGAGCAAGGAGAAATAAGAAAGGCTTCCTCAGTGATCAATGCAAAGAAATAGAGGAAAACAATAGAATGGGAAAGACTAGAGATCTCGTCAAGAAAATTAGAGATATCAAGGGAACATTTCATGCAAAGATGGGCACAATAAAGGACAGAAATGGTATGAACCTAACAGAAGCAGAAGATATTAAGAAGAGGTGGCAAGAATACACAGAAGAACTGTACAAAAAAGATCTTCACAACCCAGATAATCAGGATGGTGTGATCACTCACTTAGAGCCAGACATCCTGGAATGTAAGGTCAAGTGGGCCTTAGGAACCATCACTATGAACAAAACTAGTGGAGGTGATGGAATTCAGTGGAGCTATTTCAAATCCTCAAAGATGATGCTGTGAAAGTGCTGCGCTCAATATGTCAGCAAATTTGGAAAACTCAGCAGTGGCCACTGGAGAAGGAAATGGCAACCCACTCCAGTACTCTTGCCTTGAAAATTTCATGGATGGGTGAGCTTCGTAGGCTACAGTCCATGATGTCCCAAAGAGTCAGACACGACTGAGCGACTTCACTTTCTTTCCTTCTATAGTTCCTTCTGGTGAAGGAAATGGCAACCCATTGCAGTACTCTTGCCTGGAGAATCCCATGGACAGAGGGGCCTGGTCGGGCTGTGGTCTATGGGGTTGCAAAGAGTTAGACACGACTAAGCAACTAACACACACAAACACACACACAGCAGTGGCCACAGGACTGGAAAAGGTCAGTTTTCATTTCAATCTCAAAGAAAGGCAATGCCAAAGAATGCTCATACTACCACACAATTGCACTCATCTCACACGCTAGTAAAGTAATGCTCAAAATTCTCCAAGCCAGGCTTCAGCAATACGTGAACTGTGAAGTTCCAGATGTTCAAGCTGGTTTTAGAAAAGTCAGAGGAACCAGAGATCAAATTGCCAACATCCGTTGGATCATTGAAAAAACAAGAGAGTTCCAGAAAACATCTATTTTTGCTTTATTGACTATGCCAAAGCCTTTGACTGTGTGGATCACAATAAACTGTGGAAAATTCTGAAAGAGATGGGACTACCAGACCACCTGACCTGCCTCTTGAGAAACCTATATGCAGATCAGGAAGCAACAGTTAGAACTGGACATGGAACAACAGACTGGTTCCAAATAGGAAAAGGAGTACTTCAAGGCTGTATATTGTCACCCTGCTTATATGCAGAGTACATCATGAGAAACACTGGGCTGGAAGAAGCACAAGCTGGAATCAAGATTTTTGGGAGAAATATCAATAACCTCAGATATGCAGATGACACCACCCTTATGGAAGAAAGTGAACAAGAACTAAACAGCCTCTTGATGGAAGGCAAAGACGAGAGTGAAAAAGTTGGCTTAAAGCTCGACATTCAGAAAACTAAGATCATGGCATCCAACCCCATCACTTCTTGGCAAATAGATGGGAAACAGTGGAAACAGTGATGGACTTTATTTTTTTGAGCTCCAAAATCACTGCAGATAGTGATTGCAGCCATGAAATTAAAAGAAGCTTACTCCTTGGAAGGAAAGTTATGACCAACCTAGACAGCTTATTAAAAAGCAGAAACATTACTTTGTCAGCAAAGGTCTGTCTTGTCAAGGTTATGGTTTTTCCAGTAGTCATGTATGGATGTGAGAGTTGGACGGTGAAGAAAGCTGAGCACCGAAGAATTGATGCTTTTGAACTGTGGTGTTGGAGAAGACCCTTGAGGGTCCCTTGAACTGCAAGGAGATCCAACCATTCCATCCTAAAGGAGATCAGTCCTGGGTGTTCATTGGAAGGACTGATGTTGAAGCTGAAACTCCAATACTTTGGCCACCTGATGTGAAGAGCTGACTCACTGGAAAGGACCCTGATGCTGGGAAATATTGAGGGCAGGAGGAGAAGGAGACGACAGAGGATGAGATGGGTGGATGTCATCACTGACTCAATGGACATGAGTTTGGGTAAACTCGGAGTTGGTGATGGACAGGGTGGCCTGGCGTGCTGCGGTTCATGAGCTTGCAAGAGTTGGGCACGAATGAGTGACTGAACTTAACTTGCTGGAACAGTTAGACATTTATATATTAATGTAACAGAATCTCAGCCTATAATTTACATCTTACATTAACATTAATTCAAAATGGATTACAGTCCTAAATATAAAATACGAAACTATTGTTATTGAATAAAACATAATTTTTTTTATGAAAAACATATATATTTTTATTTCTATCAGAATTAAAACCAGGGAAACTCTGCTGTTAGATATTGAGATAGGGTGAGTTTCATTTGGGGTAGGTGAGTAGTGACTGGTGGAGGCATGAGGGGGTTTTCTGGGAGCAGGCCATTACCTGGGTTCTAGTTACACAGGCACAGATACTTAGTTTGAAAGTTTCATCAAGCTGAAAACTAATTACTGGTATATTTTTTCCTGAAACATACATGTATACTTCAATAAAGTTTAGGTCTAAAAAAGTGCAAAAATACTTTTATTTTTTGAAAATGTATTTAATTTACATCCAGCTTTACAGGAGTACAGGGACTGTATAAAAGTAAGACATGTCTTGCTTTCATGTCATCCTTGTCTTTTTATTAAAGGTCGTTTCACTGAAGTTCAAGTTTTCCCTCAGTTTCAGAGTTGTCTCTAATGTATAAGTTTATCACTGCTCATGAAAAGGGCTGCTTTGCTGCCCATCATCAGTCTGATTGCCCTCTCCTAAGACCCATAACCATCTGTCAGTTCCACAGACCTAGTCAAATGTAGACTAGAAATGAAGGGCTTTTCTGAGACATACTTGCTGTGTGGTAAGGCGACAGCTTCACTTAGTGCAGGCTGTGCTGCCTAATAGACTCAAAAGGACAGAGTTGCTTATATATCCAGCTACTACTTCTCCCTTAGCCTCTGCAGATACTTCACTATGTTTCACTATATTTGGAAGTATTTTACCAGATATTGCAACCTGAGCTAGGCAGGAAGTCCATCCCCAGAATGGTCTTACATTAGACAGTTGTGCACCAGATCCTGAGAATGGAGACAGTTCTTAACTTTCCTCCTTCCATCTCCTGTCAATCTACACTTGGTTCACCTCAGAGAGGCATAAAAAGCTGTATTCTATGATTTCTCTTACTTTTCTCACATCTTCTTGGTCTTCTAATCCCCTAATTTCCTCACAATGTCTCGTTCTTCTTCCTATTACCCTCTAACCTGACTAAAGTTAGATGGTTACACATAGCTTTTGTTGTTGTTTTTCAGAGAAGGTAGTTTAGTTGAGAGGGATGGTGGATAAGATCAGGTTTTACCCCTGGTCTGAGGGGTTGAGGAAAATTTCCCTTTCAGACTCAGCTTTATGGTTAAATGTTAAAAAGTTGAACTGGTGGGGCTGACCAGCTCTTGACAGAACTGCCGTGCATTTTCATGCGTACAGAGTCCCGTCACTTTCCTCATGTTGCTTTGTTTTCCTAATCATACCTACTGCTAGATTGATAGAGGCAGGATCCAGTCAGAGAGGTGGTATTCATCCCTAGCAGAAAAAGTAAGGTGGGTATAAAAACTTTCATGCTACATTACTATTATTCAGAAATAGTAGCACTTCATTTAACTTCATAGAAATGCAGAGTTTTCTAAATATTTCAGTTTTAAAATTTAAAACAAATACACGTCTCTTTCAGCCACTTTTGATGTAAATATAATCCAAGGGAATGCCATACTCAAGCATAATGTTCAAAATATGTCAGAGTTTCTTGCCAAATGCAATGATTAAACTGTACCATAATGGTGCAGGAGTTATTACTAAACTTGGCTCCTACACTGACTGTCCACAATTACTATGAGCTTCTCATGATGACATCTTCATTTAGACTTGTCTTCTTCTGAAGTGTGAGACAATCAACTGTCAGTGAGATTGATTTAATATATGGAAGCCCTAGTGCATGTTGATAATCCATCAGTATTAGTTTACTACATTCATGATATTATTAATAATGTGCTTTATCTTATTCCCTTTTCTATCATCTTATTTTCTCCTTCTAATTTTCTCTGAATTGGTAAAATAGATAGCTCCCAATCAATTGACAGTTAGTTCATAACCTGCCTTCTTTCAAATAGGATCCCCCAAAGCAAAAACCCAAGTGAAAAGATCAATAAATTCAACTGCATTGAAACTTAAAATCTCTGTATTGCAATAATCAAAGTATACAAAGTTAAAAATCAAGTGCTAAATCTGTGAAAAATATTTGTAATATATAGAACAAAGGTTATTAAGCAAAAAAGTTGAAGTATCACACACCAGTAAGAAAAAGAGAAACAAAAAAGTAGAAATTGGCAAAAGATATGAACAGACAAGTCACAGAACAGGAAATATGAATTGCAAATAAAAATATGAAAAAAATTTTCAAACTCTAGAAAAATAGGAATATGCAAATCACAATAAAAATTAAATACTATTTATACTCCATAAGGTTAGAAAAAGTGTTAGAATATGATATGAAAATGCTGATAAGTACGTTAGGAACTAACTATATAATATATTATTAATGATAGTATAAATTGCTATACTTCTCTGGGAGGAGATTTTGCATCATCTCTTCAAATTAAAAACATGCATCTCTTATACAGTCCAGCTACATAGCTGCTCAGTTTCTATCCTGGAGAAACACTGCACACACGCCTGCAGAGACGGCATTTATCGATAAATTGCTTCCACTGTTTTAAGTGCTTTGCATACTTAAATGGAAACTATTAAGTATGGAAACTTAAATGGAACTCATTAGTTCCCATTAGTATCCCCATTTTACAAATTTAAAATTTAAAATTTGAACCCAGGAGGTCCAGTTCCATAAACTGTCTTTTCCCATTATGCCATATTATCAATATTACTCAAGAAGATTGTTCTCTTACAAAAAGATATTCATTGCAACCTTGTAACAGGAAAACATTGCTAAGTAATTTGGAATGTAAGGAAGTATGACAAAGGAATGAGGTACATTTATATATTGGTTCTTAACTTGGAGAAATTTTCTTCCCAGGGAATATTTGGCAGTGTATGGAGGTAGTTTCGATTGTCACAGTTGCAAGAGTATGTGAAGAAATACTAATGTCATCTGATGGCTAGAGAGGCCAGGGATGCTGCTAAACATTGTACAATAAACAGGGAAGCCTCTCACCACACAGAACTATCTGGCCCAAAATCTCAATAAAGTGACCAGTTTGAGAAACTGATTTACACTACTTACATGAATTGTTCTCTAAGAGATATTGTCCATTTCACAAGGCTTGTAGATTATATCATTTATTAGCACATAAAGATTGAAGGCAGGAGAAGAAAGGGACGACAGAGGATAAGATGGTTGGATGGCATCACCGACTTGATGGACATGGGTTTGGGTAGACTCCGGGAGTTGGTGATGGACAGGGAGGCGTGGCGTGCTGCTGTTCATGGGGTCGCAAAGAGTCGGACACGACTGAGCGACTGAACTGAACTGAACTGAACACATATACACAAATAAAGGGCAGAATATATTCTAAGAGTGTGTACTTAGTGGTTTGCAAATGCAAGTTTGGGAAAAGGTCTTAAAAAATGCATACAAATTCTTAAGTGGGATTATTCCTGAAGGGTACTAATTACCACTTGTCAACTTGACAAAAATGAACAGATGACAATGGGCCATGATAGCAGGATGGAATAAAAGGCTGCTCTGACATACAAAGCAGTGTGTCTTTTGGGAAATATTTCCTATGAAATGTGATTTCAGGAGACCTACGGTGTGCTCAAAAAAATCCTAGAACCGTTTACTATGTACATCTGTGTATAAAAGTAGAAAAGTCTTGAAGGAAACACCTCAGTTGAAAGGACTCTAGGGAGAGAAGTGGGATTCAGAACCAAAGGAAATTTCTCTTTACTAGCTTTAGATAAAGATATTAATAGTTGAAAAATAACATTCTGTGTCACTAAAGTAACTGGGAAAAAATAAGTTAAAAATGCACACAGACACAAATGTGAAGTATGTTATTGACTGTGATGTTACTTAAACTCATAAAACAAACAAAAATGAAACAATGCAAACGTCCAAGAACGAGAGATAGAACCTATGAATTAGTCTTTACTCATTTAAACAAATACCCTATACTAATTACGTAAGTGTTGTAAGTATGGGTGTCAGTGTTTGTAAGTATGGGTGAGTGCTAAGTTGCTTTAGTTGTGTCTGACTCTTTGTGACCCTATGCACTGTAGCTCGCCAGGCTCCTCGGGCCATGGGATTCTCCAGGCAAGAATACTGGAGTGGGTTGCCATGCCCTCCTCCAGGGGATCTTCCTGATCCAGGGATTGAACCTGTGTCTCTGATGTCTCCTGAATTGGCAGGTGTGTTCTTTACCACTAGCGCCACCTGGGAAGCCCTGTAAATATGGCTACATTATTAATATATCAGTAAATGAAGAAAGGTAACTACAAAGCATATACATGGAATCCTATTTCATTATTTCAAGAAAGAAGGTAAGCAAATTTTAGTGGGGAAAGTCTGGAAAGAGAGTCACTAAGATTTTAAGAATTATCTCTGAGAGTTGGAAGTAGAACTTTTGTGTTTTCCCAATCATGGGTTGCTCTGCTTTGCAATTTTTTGTACTTGAATTATTTAACAAAGAAGTTAAAGAATAAGAAAAACAAAACAGTGTTTTAGATAGCATAAAGAGTCCATGCAATATAGTAATAAGGATATATTTTACTAAGAAAACAATAGAAAAAGGAACTAAGAGTAAGAAAATAAAATGAAATCAGAAGTAAAAGACCAAATATATCAGTTAATTTGGGTCTGAATTTGGCTCTGTCGTTTAAGAGTTGAGTGGCTGTGGGTAATTTTCTGAAACTATTTGAACTTCAGGTTCCCATCTATAAATGCAGTAACTGTAGCTATTTCTTAACTCTGTTTGAGGGTTAAACAAGAAATCATATTAACATGCACTGAAGTATTATTTAGTGGTTTACTGAAACCCTCAAAAGCTCAACTGAGATGAATAATATTTACTGAGGAGAGATGAATAATATTTACTGAGGATTTTCCAAAGTATACATAATTTATTCGTTTGTCTGGATCCTCATAAATGGTTGAGTAACCATGTGTTAGAAATTATTCTCTGATAACGACCCAGACCATAGTCTTTCACCTTGCTTCTCAGTGCGGTCAGAGTCAGCAATGTTTCTAAGAGATTACTAGAAATACCAAATCTTGACCCACCCCAGACCTGTGAAATCAGAATATGCATGGGGATCCTCCTAGGAGATTCAGATGACATTGAGCTATTATACCAGTTAAGAATAAAAACACATGCTTTAATAGTCAGCTGGACTAGGTTTAGGCTGTCAATCACTTGGGAAAATTGAGGCATCTAATAAGGGTATGTGACTAGTGAGAAAGCCATCCCATCTCTAGTCAGAAGGACCAGTATTACCCATTTTGATCTCAAGGTTAACTGCAAAGTAAGTGCTGAGACATTGTTCAACGTAACCACACAATACAGTCACACATAGCCATTGCACCTACACTTTGAGTAAATATCACTAAACCTGTGAGCTATTTCAGAAGCTAGGTCAAACCAAAGTGCATTCCCATGTGCTCTCATGAAGTGAAATTTGATCAATAATTCATTTCTCTACACAAATCAAGGCCCATAAGATATGTCCAAAGATAAAGAGGCTCACTTCGGCTGATCAATAACTAGTCAAAAGCTTTGGTCTCTGGTTAGCTAATATTGAGTCAGAGTTTCTATCCTCTTGGCTTCTACCTGATTGGGAGGTTGTTATTGTTCAGTTTCTCAGTCGTGTCCAGCTCTTTGTGACCCCACGGACTTCAGCACACCAGGCCTCCCTGTCCTTCACTATCTCCCAGAGTTTGCTCAAACTCATGTCCATTGAGTCAATGATGCCATCCAACCATCTCATCCTCTGTCATCCCTTTTTCCTCGTGCCCTCAATCTTTCCCAGCATCAGGCTATTTTCCAGTGAGGCTGCTCTTTGCATCAGGTGACCATAGTATTGGAGATTAGGAGGGGGATATTATATTTAGTGTACCTGTTGCAGATTGCTAATGTCCTAGGTCATTTTATTTTTCAGAAATGGTCCGTGTGCCTTTGTAAGGCTGTGACCAAATCAGTAGAGATGTTCTGTTAGTAAACTGAGATGAACAGAGAGCTCTCCAAAAAATGCACAAATCATGGTTTGATACCTGCCTGCACTGACCATGGACATGACAAAACCATCTAGACTGTAGAGGAAGCTGGAAACCCATCAGTCATTTTTAGAAGCTTTTGTTGGGATTTTCACTTTTTTGGTTTGTTCTTACAGGAATCTGCATTTTTGAGTTTTGTCTCAGGGTGTCTGCTAAGGAATATGTTTTGAAGAAGTAAATAAGGGAATGCAGTGGTATGTCATAATCAGGTGACTGAGAAGGCAGGTTAAAATGTCATGATACTGAGTCTTTTCTGCAGGAAAGAGGTGAAGGAACAGATGGAAAACTTGGTGGCAATAACTCTACCTCTCTGCCTGAGTACACACCTCTGTCACTTCTCTTTTCCAAAAGCAGTGTTGTACTGAGCAAGGAGTGCAGGTTTTGAAGTCAGAAAAACTACTAAATTTGTGTCTGCTTTTTGACTCTTTCAGGCTGGGTGTGCCTAAGTTCATTACCTCCTTCAGTTAGTTTTCTTAGCTGTACATTGCGATTCACAATATCTAATGCATGGGGTTGTTATATTTACTTTATTAAATTCAATCGCCTAGTTTAAAACCTGGCACATTTGGGGCACCCCACAAATAGTAGCTATTCGTTCTTTCATTGTTGTTGTTTAGTCACTCAGTAGTGTCCGACTCTTTAGCAATCCCATGGATTGTAGCACGTCAGTCAGGCTCCTCTGTCCATGGAATTTCCCAGGCAAGAATGAATACTGGAGTGGGTTGCCATTTCCTTCTCCAGGGGATCTTCTCAACCCAGGGATTGAACCTGTGTCTTCTGCATTGCCAGGTAGATTCTTTACCGCTGAGCCACTGAGGAAGCCTTTGTTGATTACCTTTATCTCAAAGAGCGGCTGCTGACTCCCCAGGTCTTCCTGGACACCTCTTACCAACAAACCCAGGTATCCTCATAGCCTTTCTGGAGGTTGCCCTGGTTATTACATATTATTTTATAATGATGTCTTTTTTTTTAAGATTTAGTTATTTATTTAATTTTGGCTGTGCTGGGTCTTTGTTCCTGTGCATGAGCTTTCTCTAGTTGTGTGGCCAGTGGAGGCTTCTCTCTAGTTGTGTTGCACAGACTTCTCATTGCAGTGGCTTCTCTTATTGCAGAGCATGGGCTCTAGGTGCACCAGCTTCAGTAGTTGTGGCACATGGGCTTAGTTGCCACATGGCATGTGGGACATTCTTGAAGCAGGGATCAAACTTGTGTACCTTATATTGGCAGGCAGATTCTTAACCACTGAGCTGACAGAGAAGCCCATAATGATGTCCTTAATGTCTATCTCCTGCCTCTCCCATGAACTCCTTAAATTTAGTGACTGTCATATTTATCTTTGTAACTTCTGTACAGGGCTTGTATAAAAAATTCACCTACAGAGCTTGTATAAAAGATTCACCAATACATGCTGGTGGACTCAGTGTATCAGTGGGTTTTAAAGATGGTGACAGAGCTGCAGGATGACTTTCCAGTATGATTGAAGACACATTAGGATGAAACCAACTTCAAACTAATGAAGCACCCAGAACATCTCTGACAAGACCCCTAGAGTGCTATGGAACAGATATAGGCCAGTTCCTGAAAGGTGAGGATTAAAAAAGCCACAAACATACAATATTATTCAGCCATATAAAAGAATAAGTAATGACATTTTGAGCAACATGGATGGGCCTAGAAATGATCATACCAAGTGAAGTAGGTCAGAGAAACACAAGTAACAAAGTAAAAGTGAAAGTTGCTCAGTCATGTCTGACTCTTTGCGACCCCATGAACTATATACAGTCTATGGAATTCTCCAGGCCAGAATACTGGAGTGGGTAGCCATTCCCTTCTCCAGAGGATCTTCCCAACCCAAGGATCGAGCCCAGGTCTCCTGCATTGCAGGTGGATTCTTTACCAGCTGAGCCACAAGGGAGGACCAAGAGTACTGGAGGGGTAGCCTATCCCTTCTCCAGTGGATCTTCACAGCCTAGGAATTGAACTGGGCTCTCCTGGAATGCAGGTGGATTCTTTACCAACTGAGCTATCAGTAACATATGATAATACTTATATGTGGAATCTAAAATATGATGTAAATGAACATATCTATAAAATGGAAATAAACTCACAAAGAAAACAAACATGGTTACCATAGGGAATAGCAGAGAGAGAAGGGAAGAGAGGTAAATTAGGAGTTTGAGATTAACATACACACACTGCTGTATATAAAATAAACAACAAGGTCTTACTGTATAGAACAAGAAACTATATTCAGTATCTTGTAATAATCTGTAATGGAAAAGAATCTGAAAAAATATATAACTGAATCACTTTGTTATTACCTGAAACTAACACAACATTGTGAATCAACTGCAATTTTTTTAAAAAAGGCCATAAATAGTGAAGCAAGTTTCCTTGCCATATATGATCAGAGAGACAAAATTTAATATTCTTTCCAGATGGTGCTGAAACAAATTCAAATCTGATTGAGGACAAAAAGACTATTTTTACCCTCCACAAATTATTTTGCAGGTTTTTCAACTTGATACATAACTGCATTCCCTCAGAACCAACCCCCAAAATTCAAGGTAAAGGTTGTTTTCCTTTCTGGAGTCTTCTGAGGCCTTACCCTTCACTAGAATGTCATCTGGTGCTTTTATTTAACAAAACCCCTGAATCATTACGCCTAGAGCAGTCCCACAGCTCCAGGATGCCTCATTCTCAGATAACAAAAGCAGCTGTTGCACACCCACAAGCCTAACACGGATCAAAAATCTGGCAGAGTTCCCTCACGCCCCATCTAAGCTAAACAAAGGCCCTTAGCATCCCCAAACTTTCCACCACTTCACCCACCCATGTTGAGTTGGCCCTGGGCCATAGCAGTGGCTGCTCCAGCCAATCAGAGGAAATGCTGCCCTGTGTGCTGACAGGTTGGATGATCCTCATCACCAATATGCTTACCTGATTCCCTTTCAAATTCAGAGCACTTCCCTTTTTCCCATCAGACTTGGGCTTTTGTGTACTTTTTCATTATTGGAACTGGCAACATGAAGCTATTTAAACATAGCTCCATCTGTCAGCGTCGGGTCCTGCAGGTAGAGTGTCGTGTTTGATTTCAGATTATCATTTGTTGTGTTGTTAAGAAGGACTTGGGGAAGTGAGCAAAAAAAGCCGGCGTGCAAACTCTTCTTTGATTAAAATGCACAAAGAACTTACTTGCACCTTTGACCGTTACTCTGATCTGTGCGCCTCACATTTCTCTGCAATTATAGCAACAGCTTCTATGACATTCATAGATGGTCCCCAAAGACCCTCCCACGGTGTATAGAAGACCTTAACCCTGAGCTTGAAGCCCACTTTGGGTCATTTTTCATCCACAAAGCAACCCCAAAGAGTAAAGCTTGTCTTTAGTGGGCAAAGCATGAGGGTAAACAGAAGCAGTCGACCATTGTTTAACCCCCTGATATGCAGAGTACTTACAGGAAGTACTACTCTCAGAAATTCTGCCGCTGGGTATCTGTGCCAAGGAGATGCTCTAAATACAGAATCTACCTTAAGCACCATTCTTTGCATCATATTCATAATTGCAAAATATGGAAAACAAGGTAAACATTTGACATTAGTAACAGATCAGCAGAATATTGAACATTTTTGAAGTTGAACGATGGACACATGGTGGTACATATGCTCTTTTCTGTTAAAAGTTATAATTATCAAGATTATGTTCATCCAAAAACCACATACAAATTGAAGATATGGTGTGACTTGTGTGTATTAAAAATACAAACAAAATGATGGAATCACGGGCAGCGCATATGACCCATGTGGCATGTGGCTTTATGTTTACATCTATGGTGTGGCCACGATGTTGAGAAAGCAAGTGTGCCTCAGAGAAAACAGGCGTTGCAGGCAAATGTTGCATTTAACTTGTCTCCTTGACAATTTGCTGTTATCAAAATGACAGTCTTGAAAGACAGACTTCAGGAGCTGAGTGTATAGGAGTGTAGACAGGTAAAGTTGGCCATAGTGTGAAAAGTGGTGTCACAGCAGCTGCAGAGGGAAACTGGAGAAGGCTGGGCAAAAAGGTGGAGGTACTAGGCTGCCAGAAATGTGGGGAGAATGGGAAACTGATCTTCATTTGATCTGGAGTGGGAAAAGGGTCTCCTTTTTCAGACACAGATTTGAGAAAAGAGTTTTGACTTTAGAAGCAAGTTTTCTCCTTCCCAACCCTCTAGTCACCTGGACTGATGTACCATAAGCTGGTACCAAATAAAAACAGATCTGAGCTCTCTTTCTGGCGACAGTGAAGTAAGTAGTCCTGATCTATTTCTCTCCCACACTCCATTTTGTTTTTTGATCATGATGCTCAAGCTCTCATTTTCAGACCACATAACCATGCAAACAAGACTGGGTGTACAATCTCCTGTTGTGGTTCTCCCTGATTTAGAGTCTCTCTGTGTTGTGCTACCTCACAATGTGTGCTTAGTTGCTCAGTCGTGTCTGACTCTTTGTGACCCCATGGTCTGCAGCCTGCCAGGCTCCACTGCCATGGTGATTCTCCAGGCAAGAATACTGGAGTGGGTTGCCATTCCCTTCTCTAGGGGATCTTCCCAACCCAGGGACCGAACCAGTCTCCTCCATTGCAGGCGGATTCTTTACCATCTGAGCCACCAGGGAAGACCAAGAATACTGGAGTGGGTAGCTTATCCCTTCTCCACGGGATCTTCCCAACCCATGAATTGAACTGGGGTCTCCTGCATTGCAGGCAGATTCCTTACCAGCTGAGCTACCAGGGAAGCCCTTACCTTACAACACCTTCGGGCAAAACACCTTACTTATGCTCACTCCTCAGTACAGCATCATGGCTACTCAAACAGCTCCAATATGACAAACAAAAATCATTCAGGCAGAGAGAGGAGTTGAGTGATTTGAATTTATTCAGGGCACTAGACAATCCTCCTAGCCTGCTCTTAATCCCATGATGAGAGTTTGGGGACAGTGTTTCAGAGAGACCCCAGATGTCTGTCTATGTCTTTTCTTTATTTCCATCAGGACATTTGATGGAATCATTAATACTGTCAAACAGAGCAACTGAGTTCAAGGAAAAAATATAGAATCTACCAGGAAAAAATGAGTGCTTTTTTGTCAGTGAAATTGAATTTTGATTGACAAAGTTTCAGAATTGTGGCAGAGTACCTGCCATATCAGGAAATGACTGGTGTCATAAGAAAATGATCTCAAAGACCAGTCTGTAGGGAATTCACTTGAAGATGCATACCATTCTTTGAATTAAAAAAAAAATTGCCACTAGCTTTGAAAATTACTTTTGATATATATATATGTTCAACTAATTTTGAGTTATTCATACACATTGAAGGGAACAAAATCCTAAAATTCAGATAATAATGAGTAAAAAGCACTGTATTTCAGTAGCTTTTGGCAAAGTTGTGTCAATCTGCTCACCACCTCACCCCAGTGTTAAGACTGTCACTGCAGGGACGTCCCTGGTGATCCAGTGGTTGAGAATCCACCTTGCAATGCATGGGATGTGGGTTTGATCCTTAGCTGGGGAACTAAGATCCTACATACTGAAGAACAACTAAGCCCTCACACCACAACTAGAGGGTCCATGTGCCACAATGTGCAATGAAGATCCTTTGTGCTGCAATGAAGACCTACTCAGCTGAATATAAGAATATTTTTTTTAAAAGAAATAAAAGAAATCTGCTTAAAAAAAAAAAAAAGAGATTGTCACTGCAGGTTGCTTTTGGCACTTTTGTATTTGGATTATTTGACATGGGATTTAGCCAAAACCACGTAACGAAGAATTTCATTTTCACAGGTTTCAACTGTCATTTAAATTTTACCCTGAAAAGTACTCAGGATTGCAAATATGATTATACATCTTCTGGCCTCTGCCGTATCCAGGTTTATTTTTCCCTTGAAAGTCCTTTTGTTTAGTTTGGGATACAAGTGTGATAGGGACGCAAAGCAGGCAACATAATTTGTCAAAAACGTCTAGAATTAAGTAGGAGTGAACTCCTACTTAAACTCAAGTAAACTCAAGTTCTCATTTTTGTTTGCCAATTGTGTCATGTTCATATGCCTGTTCCCATGTCTACTAAATTATATCTGAGAATATCACAGCTACTTTAAATGTAATGCTTGCAATGTACAATGAACTATTCCAAGGTCACAATGTTATTAACTTATTTATTCCTTACAAAAACCCCATGTGGTAAATACTATTATTGTCTCTATTTTACAGACAAGGAAACTGAGACAACTCATCTGAAAATCAGATAGCTGCTAAAATGACCTGGGATTCAAATGGTGGCCTGAACTCTTCCCCAGTTTCCCTCTGCTTCATGGGCATTCTGTGCAGGGCTGTCTGGCAGGCATGACGAACTCTCACAGGAGCCCAGTCTACTCCCAGAGAACACACCCGTGTTTTAGCTGTTTGCCATGAAAATTGGCAAACATCACATCAGGGTGGTTTTAAAATTTAATTTAATTTTAAAGAGCTAGTTTACTAGCATAAACCTGGCTGCGTGTATGCTAAATCGCTTCAGTTCAGTTCAGCCCCTCAGTCCTGTCCGATCTTTGTGACCCCATGAATCATAGCATGCCAGGCCTCCCTGTCCATCACCAACTTCCGGAGTCCACGCAAACTCATGGCCATTGAGTCGGTGATGCCATCCAGCCATCTCATCCTCTGTTGTCCCCTTCTCCTCCTGCCCCTAATCCTTCCAACATCAGGGTCTTTTCCAATGAGTTAACTCTTCGCATCAGATGGCCAAAGTATTGGAGTTTCAGCTTCAACATCAGTCCTTCCAATGAACACCCAGGACTGATCTCCTTTAGGATGGACTGGTTGGATCTCCTTGCAGTCCAAGGGACTCTCAAGAGTCTTCTCCAACATCACAGTTCAAAAGCATCAATTCTTTGGTGCTCAGCCTTCTTCACAGTCTAACTCTCACATCCATACATGACTGCTGAAAAACCATAGCCTTGACTAGATGGACCTTTGTTGGCAAAATAATGTCTTTGCTTTTTAATATGCTATCTAGGTTGGTCATAACTTTCCTTCCGAGGAGTAAGCGTCTTTTAATTTCATGGCTGCAATCACCATCTGCAGTGATTTTGGAGCTCCCCAAAATAAAGTCTGACACTGTTTCCACTGTTTCCCCATCCATTTCCCATGAAGGGATGGGACCAGATGCCATGATCTTAGTTTTCTGAATGTTGAGCTTTAAACCAACTTTTTCACTCTCAACTTTTACTTTCATCAAGAGGCTTCTTAGTTCTTCATTTTCTGCCATAAGGGTGGTGTCATCTGCATATCTGAGGTTATTGATATTTCTCCCGGCAATCTTGACTCCAGCTTGTGCTTCCTCCAGCCCAGGATTTCTCATGATGTACTCTGCATATAAGTTAAATAAGCAGAGTGACAATATACAGCCTTGACATACTCCTTTTCCTATTTGGAACCAAACTGTTCTTCCATGTCCAGTTCTAACTGTTGCTTCCTGACTTGTATACAGGTTTCTCGAGAGGCAGGTCAGGTGGTCTGGTATTCCCATCTCTTTCAGAATTTTCCACAGTTTATTGTGATCTACACAGTCAAAAGCTTTGGCATAGTCAATAAAGCAGAAATAGATGTTTTTCTGGAACTCTCTTGCTTTTTCGATGATCCAGCGGATATTGGCAATTTGATCTCTGGTTCCTCTGCCTTTTCTAAAACAAACTTGAACTTATGAAAGTTCATGGTTCACATATTGCTGAAGTCTGGCTTGGAGAATTTTGAGCATTACTTTACTAGTGTGTGAGATGAGTACAATTGTGCAGTAGTTTGAACATTCTTTGGCATTGCCTTTCTTTGGAATTGGAATGAAAACTGACCTTTTCCAGTTCTGTGGCCACTGCTGAGTTTTCCAGATTCGCTGGCATATTGAGTGCAGCACTTTCACAGCATCATCTTTCAGGATTTGAAATAGCTCAACTGGAATTCCATCACCTCCACTAGCTTTGTTCATAGTGATGCTTTCTAAGGCCCACTTGACTTCACATTCCAGGATGTCTGGCTCTCAGTGAGTGATCACACCATCATGATTATCTGGGTTGTGAAGATCTTTTTTATACAGTTCTTCTGTGTATTCTCGCCACCTCTTCTTAATATCTTCTGCTTCTGTTAGGTCCATACCATTTCTGTCCTTCGTTGTGCCCATCTTTGCATGAAATGTTCCTTTGGTATCTCTAATTTTCTTGAAGAGATCTCTAGCCTTTCCCTTCTGTTGTTTTCCTCTAAATCGCTTCAGTCCCGTCCAACTCTTTGTGACCCTATGGACTGTAGCCCACCAGGATCCTCTGTCCATGAGATTCTCCATTCCAAGAATACTGGAGTGAGTTGCCATGCCCTTCTCCTTGGAATCTTCCCAACCCAGGGATCAAACTCACATGTCTTTATGTCTCCTGGATTAGCAGGCAGGTTCTTTACCACTAGTGCCACCTGGGAAGTCCTGGGTATGAGGCTTTAGTGAAATAATTCACATAAATGTGTGGCAGAGTGATGAGTATCTAGTAAATGCTAAACAAATAGTTAGATTATTGCTGCCAATAGATAAATTAAGATGGAGATTAATTCATTAATTCTTCATATTCAAAGAAAAACCATCAATATCTTATGCTCTTTCCTCAAATCACACAGTTCTTCTTTGCGTGCTGAGGATGCAATATTCTGTTTCATTCATCCTAGGTATAAGAGCAAGTGATTCCCATAGCAAGTGAGTCCCATACCAAGCTTTTACTTCCTTTGTAATTTTCCAAACTGATTAACAACTTATTAAACAAAGTCATTTTTCTTTTCTCATAAATAAGATTTAAAAATACATACTAGAAGAAATTTTATACCAAAATGATCTTTAAATATCGATAAGTAGAGAGAAAAATAATTTTCCCTAGATTTTTCAACTTTTTTCTCTTAAGTATTTTTAAGTCTTGAAGAGCTTTCAATGAAAGTTCAGTGGCATTTTGGGTACAATTGCCTTATCCTATCAAGTTGTTAGAAGCCTTAGAATTTCTAGAGTCAAATTAAGTCTAAAATTGCTAAGCCACTATTAAAAATAGACCTTGAAATTCATGATCACTGATCTATAAGATCTTGGTCTATAACATCAAGATCTTTGAACATGTCCAAGGATGTGATCCATTCACTTTCTGCTAAAACAGATGAATGGGATTACACGTTACTAATCAATTGTGGAACTCCTCCTGCTCATTTTGGAGAGTGCCTTAGCATCTTCTTCAACAAAGCATTCCAGACAGTTACCATTACAGGCTAAAATTCTTACACAATTCACTATAACCTAACCTCCCACTATTACAGGAACCCAAGGACCAAAGTCTTGATCAAGTGTCTAGTTTCCACAGCAAGGTTCCTGATACTAGCTGAGACCTCCTGACCCCAAACACTTCCCTGAGCTGCTGGTTGACACTAACATTTTGATTTCCATATTCTTTAACATGGTCTAAGCCCCAGACTACATTCCATCCTCAACCTGCACCACTCTTTTCCTTGTTCTGGTTATTCATTTGACCCTATAGATGTATTCTTCATCTGTACCTACACAGTACTGTGCTCTGAGATACTGTCCTCCACAGACTATTTCACTTGGATTCTCTTAGGTGTTGAGAGGTTGTGTTCCCCTACTTGCAATAATAGCTCCATCAAGTAAGGCTTCTCCCACATCGGTGTCTGCCTGGGTTGCAGGAATAGCCTCTATCTTGGCCCTGCAGGCTCCCTCGCTGCTGTGTGCTTGCTCACCTCTTATTGTTTAGCCTGCCTGAGCACGTGTGCTTACTCTTGCTCAGTCTGTCTGAGTCTTTGTGACCCCATGGATGGTGGCCCGCCAGCCTCCTCTGTCCATGAAAGAATACTGGGGTGGTTTGCCATTTCCTCCTCCAGGGGATCTTCCTGACCCAGGGATCAAACCTGCATCTCCTACATTGCAGGCAGATTCTTTACCGCTGAGCTATTGGGAAAGCCTGTTCAGCCTGCCCACACCTCTGTAAATATTCTCTTCAATAAACCCTCTTTGATTCAACATTTTGCATATCCTGTATCCTTCCATCCATGACTTTGTAGGATATACCCCCTTGACTCCAACACACACACACACACACCCACACTCACACCCACATGCCTTGTCAACCCCCTCACTCGATATCTTAGCTTAGATGTCCTATGTTCAGGGAAATTATCTCTGATCTTTTTTGCCTAGATCACTTAAAAATATCTTTTCTTCATAGTCTTTATTTTAGTTTATAAATACTTGTTCATTTTATAATTATTTCATTAATGTTTGTCTCCTTCTACTAGTTTATTTCATTCTTGAAAGCAGATGAATGTTGCTAACCATGATATCCCCAGTGTTAAAGAAAAAACAGATCAGGACAGAAGATAAAGCAGTAAAAAGATATTGTGCTCAGGAACTAATGCAAAAGGAAAAAGACACCTCAGTATGTCTAAAACTGGATTCAATTTGGAATATGGTTTGGAAAAATGGGGTTTGTATCCAAGGAGCAGGGTGGAGGTCAGGAGACAGGAAATTATTGAGAGAAAGAATTAGGAGTCCGAGAATTCTGGCTAAATCAACTTGATAAGATTCTGGCTGAAGAGAGGATGAGGTGATCATATATGCCTTGGGCAATTGTGGGGATGAAAATTTGATGAGCTATCAAGCATCATCAGATATTCAGGGTGAGGACTGCTGCTAAACTGACTTAGCAGAATTTTTGCTAAAATCACGTGGTGCAAAGATAAATAGACACAGAAGTCCAAAGTTCGAACCTTAATTGAGAAGAGGGTTTAGAAGAACCTGATAAAGTTTGGTCAAGGAGAGAACTTTGGTCACCAGCATCTGTTATGATGTCATAGCTAGACCTGGGAAATAATGACTGACAAAACTCCTAATGCCAGGACCTTGGATCTCACTCCAGCAGCTTATTTGTTCCCTTAGACCTGTCTGGTTTCTGGTGTCAGTCAACAATATTTAATCCGATCATATCCTCAATCAAGTTCCCATTCCAACAATCCTTCCATGGATCCCTCCAGCAATGGAAAACTCACTCTCTCATAAACCATGTAATGGTAGGATAGCTTCACTGCAAAAAACATTTTCCTTCTATTGAAATGGGATATGTTTTCCATTAGGAATATTGTCTTGTTCTCTGAAGCAACACAGACAACACATGTGTATCTAAAGAAAGACATCAAGTGCATGTTTCGATTCTTCCTTTATTTAAGGAAAGCGATCTTTCCCCACAACCATTCTCTTCCTTTTTCAGTACTGTCCAGACCTTAAATTTAGCATTTACCGTGCTGGACTGCTTATTCTTCATTCCAACTCTCAGATGCATTTTCTAGCCTTTCTGCCCTGCTCCTTGCTCCAGGAGGCTGATTTTATGAACTTCATCACCTAAGCTCCATTGTCTGCCTTAGAAATGACAAGTCCTTGTAACATGACTGTGCTCACTTGTTGTTGGGGGACCTGCCCAGACAGTATATGGCCTCCGTTTGGAAGCCTAGACAGATCCTGAAGACACTCTCAGAGGGAGTCTATCAGCTAGATGTGCTCCTCCAGGCAGGCTCAGTTTTGAATCAGGATTTGAGAAGTTCCCCATCCTGGCTGCCCCACAATGATAATCATTGAGGTGTAAACAGGAAACCCAGAAATTTTGGTTGAAAGGCAAATGTAATCTTCAGATCAGAGTATCAGCATCATTTGCTTGATATGCAAATATTCAGACAGCACACAAACTACTGGATCAGAATGAGTATATAGCAAGGCCTCCCGGGTGATTCATAGGTATATTACAGTTAGTGAAGCACTGATATACAGGCTTCTTCATTAACTCCTGAAGACATGAAGACTTTTTCCTGGAGACTGTACCCATCCACCTGCAGGGTTTATCTCCTCCCATTCTCTTATATGCCTTGTCAATCTTTTGTGGATCCCTCTGTAGCTATAGTTATTTGGCCTGGGGGTAGATGCTGGATCAGAGGTGGGACAATCAAGTTCTCTAATTTCAGTATTTAGAAATCCTAACCCTGACCCTAACTTTTTTTTTTTTTGGAAAATGTGGGTGAGAGATTTCAGTTTATCATATACTGAGCTTGAATTGAAATGATGCAACCTTAGGCATTAGGGGGCTACCACACTCTCCCATGAAGCTTCTCCAATGGCTCAAGTGGAAAAGAATTGACCTGCAATGCAGGAGACACGAGAGGCGGGAGTTCGATTCCTGAGTCAGGAATAAATTTTGGAGGAGGAAATGGCAACCCATTCCAGTATTCTTGCCTGGAAAACCCCATGGACAGAGGAACCTGGCTGTTTATAGTCCATAGGGTCCCAAAGAGTTGGAGATGACTGAGTGTGCAAATATGTTAGCACATATTCTACCATATGTGCCTGGAAGTAGAGAAAGCCAGTTTGTAAAAAGCTTATATGACCTTACTTTTCCTCACTTGTTTTGTTTGTTTCTTTTAATTATTTGACCAACTCAGTTTTTATTATTTGTAACCAAAGAGTCTAAGAGGGCTTCCCTGATAGCTCAGTTGGTAAAGAATCCGCCTGCAATGCAAGAGATCCCAGTTCAATTCCTGGGTTGGGAAGATCCGCTGGAGAAGGGATAGGCTACCCACTCCAGTACTCTTGGACTTCCCTTGTGGCTCAGCAACCGGGGCTCAATCACTGGGTTGGGAAGATCACCTGGAGAAGGGAAAAGCTACCCACTCCAGTATTATGGCCTGGAGAATCCCATGGACTGTAGTCCATGGGGTCACAAAGAGTTGGACACAACTGAGCAACTTTCACAAAGAGTCTAAGACAGATGGCAAGTAGTTTTGGGATAATATGAGTAAGGTAGGGGTGTCACAGTGAAATATTAGTAAAAACTGGCAAATATTTTATGTTAAGCTTATGCAGCATTTTTACCCCATTGAGTTGTTTAGTTTCAGGTTTGCCAGCATATTGTACACAAAATAAAACTTTTTTTTTTCTTTAGTTCTCGGGTATGGCAGGTCAAGGAATTGATCCAAGCTTTAAATTGATCATAATCATGAGATACTGACTGACCAATAAGAATACTATACATTTCTATAGAAAAATATAATTGACAAGCAGACTGTCATTAAGCCAGGAAAATCATGGAAAAGAGTACTTTATATTTGAACAAAGCTGACATTTGTACACAGCCATTGTCATATTTTGCACTTAAGGTGCTCTGTTGCTGACCTGTTAGAGAAAATCTCATCTGAGGAGTGCTGGTAAATTTGTACTCCTTGATTGCATTTCTTCCAGAATCTGTGAGATGAGCTCTATGTTACTCCCTCTTTCCATGTGTCATTATGTGCTTGCTTCCAATTTAAGTTAATTTTTCTTTTTTTTAAATTATTTTATTGAAGTATAGTTGATTTACCATGTTGTGTTAATTTCTGCTATACAGCAAAGCTAACACAATATGGTAAATCGACTATAATTCTATAAAAATATATAGTATAAAATATATATTATATAGCAACTTATAATACTATATTTACTATAATATATGATTATAAAAATATTTAGTAATATATAATAAAAGTATATAGTATAAAATATATATTTCAATGTGTGTAGTATAAAATATATAATATATACTTTCTTTTTCATATTCTTTTCCATTATGGCTTATTACAGGATATTGAGTATGGTTCTCTGGCTATACACAGGTCTCCAGGCTATATACAATTTAAGTATTAAATTCCTGTTATCCTGATGGATTTTATGGGAAACTGTATTCATTTACAGGTCATGGCATAGGATTAGTTACCATGGAGAAATTTCTCACCTTATTGAATGTAAATTATTATAATTGTCATTATTATTACTCAAATTAGAAAGATAATTACCAAGCTAGCCTTCAATTTTGGGAACATGCTCTGAGTCCTTTAGTGCCTCTCTTTTTTTTTTTTTTTTGCAAATACATTCTTAAATTTTGGTATTAGGTTCAGGTAATTTGGTTACATTCCATGAAGTGATAACAAAAATCAGACACACAATTAGAGGAGACCCTTTATCTGCCGTTCTCTGCAGAAGCCTTCCCCTTGATGTGATTCCCCCCAGTGGGTTAGTAGGACACCATTTTCCTGAATGTGGTATTCCTTTTGGCCTTAGATTTCTGTTTTCCTTTTGCTTCAATGATGAGAATGATGCTTTCCACACCGTTGAAGGGTTGTGACTTCCAGATGAAAAGAACACTTTCTGACCATCCTGAAATTACATTCTCCTTATGGTTGCTCATTCTATTGTCTTTTTCCCTTTGACAGAAGAATAGATGCCATTTGGGAAGTGAGCTGTTTGATTTCAACTATGCCATACATTGACCTTACTCCAAAGGCTCCAACACACTTATTTCTGATTTCTTTGATTTTTTTCTACTAGGAATATGACATTTAGTTGTGTTTAACTTTATACCCTCAATGTGAGATTCCCCATTTGACACTGTATTTATAGATTATGCTATGCTCTCCTATTGGTTTCTAGTTATATGATCTCATTTCCTCCTTTTGTACATTCATTGCCTTTTAACCTCAGGGCCCATTGGAGAGTTACCTGGACACCCACATTAATTTTTGATCACCTGTTGGAATCATTCCTCATTTGAACTAAATAAGAGACTGATTCAAATATGAACTCTCTGGGATATTCTTCTTAAAGAGAATATAAGTATTTAGGTAGAGAGGCACAGCCCATACCATTCTATTTATATAAGACTGTCTCACTGAAATAACCCATCGAGTATTATATAAGTCTCTAGTGTCACTCCCTCCCCAGAATTATCTTTTATTTTTCTTAACTACTGAGAAATTTAAGATGAGGTTCAAAAGTCCACATGGGTTAAACTGGCGAAGCCAGGTCTAAAATGCAGTTCTTTGATGTCTGTTTTATTTTGCAGCCTCTCCACTCAGAGAGGGTTCAGTAATCTGTCTCAGTTTTCAAACAATTTGTCTTATTTTTTCAATCAAGAAAGCACTCTGCCAAGTGGCTTACTAGGCCAGACAGATTTCAGATCCCTCAAGAGAGAGAATCTGGAGACTAAACTGACAAGATATCTTCCTATTGATTCAGAACAGGACCAAGGTCCACACCTTTATCCTCAAAGTCACTTTCCCTTCGTTTTCCTACTCACATGCTGCTCTTCTCTCAAGAGCCTCTATTTTTTCATAAACTCTACCCATTCTGCTGTTTTCCCCCAGCCTTCCAGATGTGTATTATTGACTTTCCAAGTCAATAAGCTGACCCTTTACAGAGTGGGTTCTCAAATCACTGTCTTTCAGGACTAGGTAGGAATTCCTCTTACCAATTCCCTGTCTACCTGTCTCCTCTACATTTCCTTTTCAGTGTAGGGAAGCAAAACTTGTCACCCCAAAATGTCTCTGCCATGTAGATTGCTTTGAGCTGAAAACAATCAAGGCCCAAAAGACTTAGGAAGAAATTTTGACCTTTCCCCTTATTGCCTAAAATAATTTATCAATAGATAGAAAGCCTGTTCTCAGAATCAACCAGAGATATCTGGAAAAAATGTTGATTTTTGACAGAAAACAACAAAATTCCATAAAGCAATTATCTTTCAATTAAAAAATAAATTAATTAAAATAAATGATCTAGGCATAGTGGAGGAAACTCTTAGAGATCAGAGTCTACCTATTCTGTGTCCCATTGTCTCTGAGGGGCCCAGCAACATTTATTTACTAAACAGTTACTTTTCAATCTTCATGTCAATCACCTTCCCCTTTTGAATTCCCAACTCCCTACCCCTCAACATTCTTTTTTGTCTTTAGCTGAAGATAGTGTTTAAGGTGAAGTTTTTGGCCATTTTGGTGAGTTATTCGATATTCTTGGGTCTCTCCCATATGTACATGTTATGAAACTTTTGTTTGATTTTCTTCTGTGAATCTGTCTAATGTCAATTTATTTCTTAGAACAGCCAGAAGAGCCTAGAAGGGTGGAGGAAAATTTCTTCCTCCCCAACACCAGTCACTTAGCCAAAACACTTGTTTAAAACTGAGCAGTAATAGGAAGTAAGACTATTCATTTTATTTATTTGATGGGGGTATAGCAATGCATTTCTATGGCAACTGCATTAGGTTTAAAAACCTTCCTAGATGATCAAGGTCAATTTGTATATAACTAATTGATAATCCATTTTACTTTCTGGACTTTTTTTCCTCCTTTAAAAAACTAATTTACATATATGTATATATCTCCTCTTTCCTAGATTTCTTTCTCATTTAGGTCACCACAGAGCATTGAGTAGAGTTCCCTGTGCTATATGGTATGTTCTCATTGGTTATCTATTTTGTACATAGTAGTGTATATATGTCAGTCTAATCTGATTCACTTCATTGTACAGCAGAAACTAACAACATTGTAAGGCAACTATGCTCTAATAAATATGATTATACATACATTTATTGAACAAGATGTATTAATATTCTGATGATTAATGATTCTCTGGTTTTCTGTCTCCTTTGATGGCAAATCAAACATTACCATATAATATCTGAAATATTATTATGACAAGCTATTTTTATTGAAGTATGTTTACCTACAATAAAATTTATCCTTTTGAAACATGGAATTTGGTGAGATTCGACAGATGTGTGTAGTTATGTAACCAACATCACAACTGGAATATAGAACATTTTCATTATGCCCAGAATATCCCTCAGGTCCCTTTACAATCCCTTCCCCACAAGGCAGCCCATTGAGCTATTGGCATTGCAACCACTGATCTATGTTCTGTCACTAGGTATTTCCCTTTTTTTAGAATATTATAAAATGGAGTCATATAGTATGCAGTGTTCCATGTCTAGCTCCTTTCACTTAGCACAATGCTTTTGAGATTCATCCATGTTGTTGCCTGTGTTGGTTATCTGCTTCTTTCCATTGCTGAGCATGAATTCATTATATGAATATACTACAAGTTTTGATCTATTCACAAGCTGATGGACGTTTAGGTAGTTTATAGTTTTTGGTGATTATAAATAAAGCAACAGTAAATATTCATGGGCAAGTCTTTGTGTAGGCACATATTTCTTAGAAAATACCTGGGAATGAAATACTGGTAAAAGTATGCTTAACTGTGTAAGAAATTGCCAAACTGTTTTCCAAAGTGGCTTGTTGGACAGGACTGAATGACTAACACACACAATGAATAATCACGTTAACTATCTTTATGTGCTTATTTGCCATGTGTATGTCTTCTTTGGTGAAGTATACATTCAAGTATTTTGCCTTTTATTTTCAAATCAAGTTATTGCTGTCCTGTGCCAATGCCTCACTGTCTTGATTAATGTGGTTTCATAGTTATTGTTTCAATTAGGTAGTGGATGTTTTCCAACTTTGTTCTTCCTTTTTTGAAATCATTTTCCTCTGTTTCCCAATATTGTAATAAAGCAACTAACTTTGTACTGAGTGCCAGACATTCTGCTAAGTACATTGCATGGATTTGTTTATTTAGTCCTCAAAACAACACTATAAAATACATTATAAAATACTATAAAATGATTATCATTCCCATTTTCCAGATGAAGAATTTGAGGCTTAGAGAGATTAGTAAGTTGAGTAAGGTCACATTTAATGAGTAATAGCTAATCCAGGGTATGAATGCAAGTCCATAGCTGTCCAGAGGCTGAGCGTTCACCTATAAAATTGCACCTTTCTCCTACCTATTATTTATTTTGATCACATTTCTTTTTATTTTTTTTTCCCATTTACCATTAGACTTCTGACTGAGGAAACTGAAACTCCAATACACTGGCCACCTGATGCTAAAAACTGACTCATTTGAAAAGACCCTGATGCTGGGAAAGATTGAAGGTGGGAGGAGAAGGGGACGACAGAAGATGAGATGGTTGGATGGCATCACTGACTCAATGAACATGAGTTTGGGTAAACTCCAGGAGCTGGTGATGGACAGGGAGGCCTGATATGCTGCAGTCCTGCTGCTGCTGCTAAGTAGCTTCAGTTGTGTCCGACTCTGTGCGACCCCATAGATGGCAGCCCACCAGGCTCCCCCTGTCCCTGGGATTCTCCACGCAAGAACACTGGAGTGGGTTGCCATTTCCTTCTCCAATGCATGAAAGTGAAAAGTGAAAGTGAAGTCACTCATTCGTGTCTGACTCTTAGCGATCCCATAGACTGCAGCCTACCAGGCTCCTCCATCCATGAGATTTTCCAGGCAAGAGTACTGGAGTGGGTTGCCATCGCCTTTGTGCTGCAGTCCATGGGGTCACAAAGAGTCGGACACGATTGAGCGACAGAACTGAACTGAAATAAATGTTTTGTTTTATGTGTGTGTTAGTCACTCAGTTGCGTCTGACTCTTTGTGACCCCATGGACTGTAACCCATCAGGCTCCTCTGTCCATGGGATTCTCCAGGTAAGAATACTGGAGTGGGTTGCCATTCCCTTCTCCAGGGTATCTCTCCTACCCAGGGGTTGAACCCCAGTATCCTGCATTGCCGGCAGATTCTTTACTACCTGAACCACAAGGGATGATTGTTTAATTCTCCCACACTGTTTGGAATGAAGTTTGGTGCCCAGTTACAACAACTTTGGATTGAGTTAATTGAGGTGTGGTCCCCCTGCTGTGGTGTTTTAGGGTAGGATCAGGCATATTTTCAATATTTTCATCCTTTTGTAATCCTTGACTCTCCAAAGCCTAAATCTCAACAGGCGGCTATGAAACAGACTTGAAAGGGTAGTAGTGAAACTCTAATGCTAATAAAGTCCTGGGCCAGGGGCATTTTTGCCCTAGTAGAGTATGATCTATATTTTCAGTAGCCTCTGATGCCCTTTTCAGCATTCTCTTTACAGCTCATTGGTGGGTAATAAGTCTTGACCAGTATTGGTCTTTGACATAGGTAGTAAAATACAATCTAAAAAGCACCCAATGGAGTATAAAAGTCAGCATCAGGACAGTGCAGATGATTTCTGATGTAATATCTTTCTCATCTTGGATCACCAAGTACAGGATCCAAGGGACAGGCATTTTGTTCATCAAGCTAAATTATTAGTTGGACAAAATTACATACTAATTCTTGGGCATGAAAACTTAACAAATAATTTTTCATAAAGATTTCTTAAAGTGGTTATCCTTGAAATAAATAAAATTACCTATTAACCATTTACAATATCATTTTATGGATGCCTCTGAATATAATTGAAATAAGTTGGCCTAAATGGTAAAGGTCTGGGGCAAAATCATTTAAGGATGCTTGAAGGTATTCAGATTTTAGGTTAAATAGGATAATACCAAAGTGGGAGCATAGTATCTCTGTTCCAGTATTAGAAGTGGTCTTTACAGTGGTTGAATAATGTCCCCTCAAAATTCATGTGTACCTGGAACCTCAGGATATGACTCTCTTTGGAAACAGAGTCTTTCCAGATGCAACTAGATTAAGATGAATGATACTGGTTAAGATGGGCTCTAAATCCAGTGACTGGTGTCCTTATAAGAAGAGAAGAGTACACATAAATACACAAGGGAAGAAGGTCATATGAAGACAGAAGCAGAGACTGGAGTAATGTAGCTATAAGCTGAGGAATGCTAAGGATGGCCAGGAACCACCTGATGCTAGGAGCTACCAGAAGCAGGAAGGATTCTTTGCTAGAGAGAACATAATCTTATTTAGAGAGAAACTCTTTGGAAAAAGCATAGTCCTGTCAATACCTTGATTTTCAGGCTTCTACTCTCCAAAACTCTCAGATAATAAATTTCTGTTGTTTTAAGATATTCAGTTTGTGGTAATTTACTATGACAGCCTTAGCAGTGAATAATATTTTGGAATAAAACTGGCAATTCATTTTTTAGGTTTGAAGAATTAAGGGCAAAGGGAGAAAGATTCTATAACTTTGCCAACTAGGCTCATAGAACAATGGAATGAGCTGTCTTCTCAAAATGTGACCATCCCACTACTGGAAGTATGGTATAGATAGATAGCTCATTGATAAAGACTGTAGCAAAATAATTTCTAGACTTGGTTGAATTTTAGAATGAACAGTTTCATAGAATACTTCTAGGAGTAAAATTCTATAGCATAAATATATTATCTCTAAATTTATCTTTAAAATATATAAACCACAACTTTTCAAAAGTATTTGCAAATAGGTAGAGTTCTTTACTTCATATTTTTATTAGTCTGAAGTTCTCTGACATAAACTAAGGAGCAATTTTCCTTTCTTGTAAGAAGCACATAAGATTAAGCAGCTATTACCATCATTGTCTCTTATAAAAAGCGAAAAATGATATCAAGCATTCTTACAGACAAATGTTTTTGTCCAGGAATTATGCTTTTTTGTTTTTTTTAATATTCCTATTATAGAATATATAAAAATTTCCCCTCCTGCCTTAAATGGGAAATGAGTACTTTGTCAGATATTATCACTGTACCAGCTTCTAGTAGATTTGATTATTAGCCTCAATTCTTTATCCTTCTCTGTATCTACACATTTTGCTATGTGTCTTTGGAGTTTCTGATTGAGGAAGGAGAATGAGTTTAGGCTTAGCTGTGTGACTTGTCTATAGGACTTTAGCAGATATAATTCTGGTAGAAGCTTGAAATATGCTTGAATGGATGGATGTGCCTCTTTGATGGGAAGAACAGATATCACTATTCCAGTGATTCCAGAAGGATGACAGGAATGTGGAACTCACATGGTCCTTTCAGCCTGGAACCAAGACTAACTGAGCCCAACCTAGATGATCCAAGTCCCAAACAATCCACATATATAGGAAGAAAACAAATGACGGTTATCTAATGCCATGGAGTTGTATTATACAGTATTACACTGGAAATAGGTGAATTCATCAAAATATTAATAGAATAAACTAGATGTCATCATAGTTCCATATTTTTTCTACCAAAGTATATAGTAAATGGTATCAGATGAACTTTTCCATTGTACTTCACTTGAACTCAAATGCTCCTATAGGAGTTGGCTGTAGTCCAAAAGGCAAACTCTCTCCATCCACCTTACCAACAATGTTATACCAACTGGGTGTTCAGAATCTGTGGCAAACACTGCTGTCTGTCTAATAAATATTCATTCTCCCTTCTTTCTTTCAAAGAGAACTCAAACATTGCTTAGAAGTGAAAATGTCCCATGTTAAAAGTACTTCCCTACATTCCTTAAGACACAGTTCTATAAAACAGCCAATTTTGGATCACAAGGATGAGAATCACTAGCTGAAGGTAGCTGAGCAGAACAACAGAAGAAGATTGATTCCTGATGGCATCATGAATGTTCTATATTGCTGAATTGTCTCATGAGAGACATTTTGATTAAAACACTGTTACCAATGTTCTGTCATAGGCAGCTATATACAGTTTTAACTAATAGAGAATTTGATTAGATAGGGGTCCAATTGTTATAGAATGTAGAATGTAATTGGTTGAGTGAAGGAGGTAGACTCTAAGCAGTCTAGATAGTACAAGCTGGTGATCCTTGCTATATAGTCAAAAAACCTCTGGTCAAGTTGTCAGGTGAAGTCAATGGGATATAGACCACATGTTGACCAAAGTTATAGCCTTGAAGGATATTGAGAGAAAAAATCAGATCATTGGTATATACTGGTTACATCTTTCCTATTGTAGCAAAACTCTTCAAAAGTGGAATAAATTAGGGTAAAGCTAGCCAGTCTGCAAGTAGGTATGAAGAAAATATAGCTTTGCTAATAGAGATGCTCTCTGTGCCTTGCAGTATAAATTGACCAAAGTCCTATAATATGAAGCCTTGCAACATTAGAAATATTTACTGCTGTGCATCAAACATCAACTAAGATAAGCACTGCTATGAGGTAGTGGGCCTTAGCAGATTAGGCTGTGGCCCCTAGACTTTCTCATACATCTTCCATTAAATATTTTCTGCTAAGAGGTGAGTTGACAGACAAAGGAGTTGTTTCTGAATGAAGCTTATTTTGGATTGCCTCAAGGTAACTACTGGTTTCTAAGTCAAGGGTTAGGGAGATAAGCAGAATCCCCAAGTCAGTTGATAAGATATATTTTCGGGTTAAAAGAGAGTTCAGAATGTTATGCTGCAGATAGCATGAAATTTACTAAGCTTTCTAGAGAACCAAAGAAAATCTAGACTATGTCAGACATTGCTACTTTCTTACCCAACACTGGAATTTGTACTCATTAACAAAACTTCCCTGATATTGTTGGGGATGGCAATGTCTCAAATTTAAAATAAAAAACGTACTGCTTTGGACTCCTTGGAGCTAGGCACGGCCTTGTGTTCTAGTTTTAGCAACTAAGATGTAATGAGTTAGTGGAGATTGTGAAGTGCAAGTCACTCAGTCGTGTCCAACTCTTTGCGACCCCACAGACTATAGAGTCCATGGAATTCTCCAGGCCAGAAGACTGGAGTGGGTAGCCTTTCCCTTCTCCAAGGGATCTTCCCAACCCAGGGACTGAACCCAGGTATCCCGCATTGCGGGCAGATTTTTTACCAGCTGAGGCACAAAGGAAACCCAAGAATACTGGAGTGGGTATCCTATACCTTCTCCAGCGGATCTTCCCAACCCAGGAATTGAACTGGGATCTCCTGCATTGCAGACAGATTCTTTACTAACAGAGCTATCAGGGAAGCCCCTAGTGGAGATTGCAGGAGATCTATTATTTTCTGAGGGATGAAAAGAATGATATGGTTATCACCTTTCATTCTTACTCCTAGCTTCTTTCCTGGAACGCAGATGTATGTTGCCATCTTGTCACAGTAGGATGAAGGGCATAGCAAAATGAAGGTTGTAGAAAAGAAAAATAGAAGAAAATGAATTCCTGGTAATGTGGTAAAGCCACTGCACCTGTGCTAATTGCTTACTTATTGATTATTGTCATGTCAGAAATAGAAACCTCTATTTGTCTGAGACAGTGTTGTCAGGTTTCTCTTACACAGAGGTAGATATAATCCTGGGGCTTCCCTGGTGGCTCAGATAGTAAAGAATCTGTCTGCAATGCAGGAAACCCAGGTTAGATCACTGGGTCAGGAAGATCCCCTGGAGGAGGAAATGGTAACTCACTCCAGCACTCTTGCCTGGAGAATCCCATGGACTGAGGAGCCTGGTGGGCTACAGTGCATGGGGTCATAAAGAGTCGGACACAATTGAGGGACTAACACTTTCACTTCACTTTTAGATATACTCCTGATAGAAGAACTTTTTGGATACTTAAATAAATACCGTTTCCAGGCATAATGAACGTTTAAATACTGTTCAGCAATGTTAATTTACAGGGAATATTTGGACAGTGAGAAATAAAACAAGAAACAATACACAATAGCTTTCAACTATATTTCTCTCATGATGTTCTGAAATATCCACTATTTGCCATTCAATGAGTTTGAGTATGATTTCCTTGAAGAAGGAATGAGCTTGAGTATGATTTCCCCTCTCCTCATTTTGACAGGTCTTAAGATGCTCATATAACCACTCTCATATTTGCTCAGTTCCATCAGGTCTCTGTTTCTTTTAAGTGCAGCTAATGGAAATGGCCTTGAGGCAACAATTTGGAGCCATTCCAAATTGACAGGTTTTCCCTCATTACCCTGTACACGGGGTGTGTCTGCTTTCGGTCCACAGACCAGAGAACTGCTTGCTTTCCAGAGACGTATAAACCACATATGCATGTAACTAGATAACATTATCAGCACAATAGGAAAAAGAACATTCCTACATTTGTGCTTTCTGAAGTCCAGATCTGTAATATGCACCATTTTCCACTTCCAGATCTCTTTCTAATCTATTTAAGCTTTCTCTGGGGACACATGGGTGATAATAATGTAGTGACTGATGTTCTGGCATGGTCTAAACTGTTGCTCTACTACTTTTCTTAAAAAATACTTAAGGGCTTTACAATGGAGTAATCTACAAACCATTGCTTATTGCAAAACTATAAAAATTACCTTCCAATGTCCATGACAAATGATAGAATTAGAACTCTCAGAAAGGAGACTCTCTTTCTCATGGAATGTGGCTATAGAAACTGGAGAAGTTGTACACAAACTGTCAGTCAGAGATACTTGGCTGACATTGTCACCGGGAATTTTTTTTTCTTAATGGGGTTTCCTAAAAATTGGGCACTAAGTGAAGAATCAGGTAAAGGCAGATCAAATTTAACAGACGAGGATGGCTGTGGTTGGCTACAGAGACTCTTTAGCAAATAATCGCTGCATGAGTTCACTTGATGGGATAAATGTAGGAGTCAGACACAATGTCATAGCTCCTTATGTTTTTACATTTTCTTCCAAAAATATTTGGCTCCTGACTGTTGTAAGAGAAAGCAGGGCAATACTCATACTTTTCTCTCGTCTTAATTCACTACTCTAAAAAAAATGCATTGGATAATCTTCTGCGACACAATTTTTATTCAAATAAATCTGGCAGTATCTATAAAGAAAAAATACTACAGTTAAAAGTATTATGCTGTACAATGGGATTGGCATGGAAAGTTGGAGATATGGTAAAGATAGAAATCAAGATCATACACAGATTTACAGATGTTATAGTGTCTGGTAGATTTTAACAGCACAGAGCTCCTTTCTACATCCAGGACACAAGGAGAGCAGTTAATCTAGATTTGTCTGCAAATCCGTCCCATCTGTTAAACAATGGAAGCTAAAGGGAATATACTCCATTCATTAAGTGAGGTTTATATAAATTATGTACATAAAACAAAACTTCTCTGGTTCAAAGAGAAAACTTGGAAATTAAGAGAGCAGGAGTCCTTGGACCCCTACCGACTTGGCCACGTTTGACCTCTGAAGCAGGTGCAAGGCACTTCAAGAAACACTAATGTCCCAAGCATCACAATTTATAAAACCACTGGCTTAAAGCATCCCATTTTACCGAGGAGGTGCCTAAGACACCCAGAGATCCTGGAGGTTGTCATACTGTGTGAAGTTAGTCAGCCAGAGAAAGAGAAATATCATACGACATCCCTTATAAGCAGGAACTAAACAGAGATGACACACATAAACTTATTTACAAAACAGAAACAGACTCACAGACTTAGAGAATGAACTTATGGTTACCAGTGGGGAAGGATAGGAGGAAGGGATAGTTAGGGAGTTTGGGATGGACAGTACACACTGCTATATTTAAAATGGATAACCAACAAAGACTTACTGTATAGCACAGAGAACACTGCTCGGTGTTACGTGGCAGCCTGGATGGGAAAGGAGCTTTGCCGAGAATGGTTACATGTATATATACGGCTGAGTTGTTTTGGTGTGCACCTGAAACTATTAATATCACAACATTGTTAATCGGCTATATCCAATATAAAATAAAATGTTAAAAAAAAGAAACACTAGTGTCCCAAGCATCACAATTTATAACCACTTTAATTAAAGCATTCAATTTTACTGAGGAAGCTCCTAAGACATCCAGAGGACCAACACTGGCATTGTGTTTCTAACTTTTTCATGTGCCTACTGCTTCAGGACCAACACTAGAATTTGCCAGGCATTCATTAAAAGCATCCCTTTTTACCACTCTCTGCTTTGTTTAAGTAGTGGAGACCTAAACTTTGAGAAAGAAAAGAGAATCAGGTGATAGAAGTGGCACAATATGGGATGGATAGAGAGCATTTCCTAGGACTGTGGTTTTAGGGTTTCTGATCAGAAATGGAGAGACTGCATGGTGTACACGTGTGACAGAGAAGCGTGGACCTCTGGGTGGCCTGGTCTGAAGTCAGCAGAAAGACCACTATGAGGCCATCTCTGAGTTGGCCCACCATGAAGTGCAAAGTTCTGGGAGCAGGATCCCCAAGTGGAAGAAGGAGCACTAACGATGCCAAGAGCCAAGGATTAAGAACTAGACTCCTCCTCACCCCACCTAAGCCTCCTGGGTATTTATGTGAACCAAGAGATAAGGACCCCTAACATGACAAAGACGGATTTTCTGTTATCTTGACTAGTGAGCTCTCAGTGTTGAATGATTTTAAAATGTTATAATCATTCTGATGTGAGCCCTGCTTTTAGGGGCTTGAAATTTTGTATTTCAGTGTGCAGCTTCTCAGGAGTGGGCCTTTGATCCTGCTTGTATAACTTGTTTCATCCAGCGGGTATTTTCTGAGCTGTCTTGAGGATAACATCAGATTACATCCTAGTTTGTCTCAGGGGCCTTTCTTGGGCTGTCTTATACCTGAAGGGCAGAGACACTTTGTGTCTAGAAGAGGTTCACACAGGGAAGACTGTGAGAAGATAACTTCATGTCTTCATGACAGATAATCATGAAGACAAAATGGATTTATCCACAGGATTTCTATTAAATGATGGGAAATAAAGGACTGTACTCCATCTTTTCCAAATATTTGGAAACTCCTAGTGTTTAATGACACAGACAAGTTCTAGGGACAGGAAGAATGACAACAATGTAAAATGAGAGAAGCAAAAAACATGCAATGGAAGTCCTTTGTTTTCCAAGCGATGAAGTCATTTGTCTCCATCCAGCAATATATCTATCAATCTCTCGTTTCCCTCTGAGGAAAAAAGGGAAACACTAACCGATGACCAGAGGTGAAAGGACCCCAGAGGCACGGAAGACCTCACTTGCTCTGGCAGGTGTACTGGCCTGTGGGTTTTGTCAGCAGCCTTGGAAGATAAATTACAGGCAAAAGTAGAGACACCTCTGTACTTCAAAAAAAAAAAAACTATAGGAGTAGAGTTGATTTATTGTGTTGTGCTAGCTTCAGTTATACAAGAGAATCAGTTATACATATACATATGCATATATATACACACATATGTATATGTACATATATATACAACTATATATATACATATATATACAACATATATACATATATACAACTATATATATATATATGTATATGTATATATATATATATATATATATATATATATAGTTGTTTTTTAGTTGCTAAGTCCTATCTGACTCTTTTGCAACCCATGGACTATAGCCTGCCAGGCTCCTTTGTCCACGTGATTTCCCAAGCACATGGAATGAGATGCCATTTCCTTCTTCAGGAGATCTTCTCCACCCAGGGATCGAGCACGTGTCTCCTGCATTGCAGGCAGATTCTTTACCACTGAGCCACCAGGGAAGCCAAATTTATCCTTCCCTCTACTCCCTTACTCTTTGGTAACAATAAGTTTATTTTCTACCTCTGTAACTCTATTTCTGTTTTGTAAATAAGTTCATTTGCATACCCTCCCCCACTTTTTAAGATTCTAGACATAAGTGATATTATATATTTCTTTTTCTCTGCCTGACTTACTTCACTCCATATGATGATTTCTAAGTCCATTCAGGTTGCTGCAAATGACATTTTTCACCAGTTTCTAAAGCCACAGGTTGTTATTGCCCGGACAAAGCTAGATATAAAGACCCCTTCTTCTAGCAGGAGCTTTCACTAGCCCCATTTGTGTAGAGAGGCTAATGCTATTTAAAATTTTGTTAACACATATTTTCCCTTATTTCACTACTTTCCTTTTTTTTTCTTTTTTTTGGGTGGGGAGGAATGGTAAAAGCATCCTAAAGTATTACAAATATATGAGAAATATAGAGATCAATAAAATGAACTCGGTTTTGCCCCCAGCTTTATTAAATCTTAGCATTTTTGTCTCGCTTAGTTTATTCAAATAATATTTTATAGAAGCAGTTGCCCTCATAGTCCCCTCCCCACTCCCATTTTTCCCCTCTTCTTTCCTACAGCCCATGTTTGCCTGATTTGTTGGTCAGTCAAATTAATAAAGCTTTTATACTTTTATCTACTTATGTATACACTCTCAAATGGTACACACATTTTTAATTTTTTAAATAATAAAATCTTATACATACCACTCTGTAACTTAAGGTTTTGTTTAATATTGTGTTTTTGATAGCTGTTTCTTGTCAATTACATATCATTGATTATATTTGATCAGAGTTGGTATGGGCTGTGTGTGGGTGGTTAGTCGCTCAGTAATGTCCAGTTCTTTGCTGAGTCTGTCTACAGTCCAGCTACAGTCTGTCTGACCCCACGGACTGTAGCCCGCCAGGCTATTCTGTCTGTGGGATTCTCCAGGCAAGAATACTGGAGTGGGTTGCCATGCCCTCCTCCAGCAGATCTTCCCAACCCAGGGATTGAACTCAGGTGTCCTGCATTGCAGGTGGATTCTTTACTGTCTGAGCCACCACGGAAGCTGGAGTGGGTAGCCTATCCCTTCTTCAAGGGAACTTCCCAATCCAGGAATCGAATTGGGCTTTCCTACATTGTAGATGAATTCTTTATCAGCTGAGCTACCAGGGTACAAAGATATAATCGGTTTGTGCAGCCAGCAATCTTGTTAATTGCTACTAATGTCAATATATCTAAAGGTTCTCTTGGACTTGTTATAGCAATAATCATAAATTTGAAAAAGTTGCAACTTTTCTCTTTTTTAATTCTTATACCTTCCTTTTTCTTTCTATTGACTCAGAGCATTTTCTTTCTATTGACTCAGTATCACATCGCTGGTGTGATACTGATTCTCAGTGGGAAAAGAAGGCACAGCCATTGTTTCCATTGTTTCCCCATCTATCTGCCATGAAGTGATGGAACCGGATGCCATGATCTTAGTTTTCTGAATGTTGAGCTTTAAGCCAACTTGTTCACTCTCCTCTTTCACTTTCATCAAGAGGCTCTTTAGTTCTTCACTTTCTGCCATAAGGGTGGTGTCATCTGCATATCTGAGGTTATTGATATTTCTCCTGGCAATCTTGATTCCAGCTTGTGCTTTATCCAGCCCAGGGTTCCTCATGGTGTATTCTGCATATAAATTAAATAAGCAGGGTGACAATATACAGCCTTGACGTACTCTTTTTCTTATTTGGAACCAGTCTGTTGTTCCATGTCCAGTTCTAACTGTTGCTTCCTGACCTGTATACAGGTTTCTCGAGAGGCAGGTCAGGTGGTCTGGTATTCCCATCTCTTTCAGAATTTTCCACAGTTTATTGTGATCCACACAATCAAAGGCTTTGGCATAGTCAATGAAGCAGAAATAGGTGTTTTTCTGGAACTCTCTTGCTTTTTCGATGATTCAGCGGATGTTGGCAATTTGATCTTTGGTTCCTCTGCCTTTCCTAAAACCAGCTTGAACATCTGGAAGTTCTCGGTTCACGTATTGCTGAAGCCTGGCTTGGAGAATTTTGAGCATTACTTTACTAGCAAGTGAGATGAGTGCAACTGTGCTGTAGTTTGAGCATCCTTTGGCATTGCCTTTCTTTGGGATTGGAATGAAAACTGACCTTTTCCAGTCCTGTGGCCACTGCTGAGTTTTCCAGATTTGCTGGCATATCGAGTGCAGCACTTTCACAGTGTCATCTTTCAGAATTTGAAATAGCTCAACTGGAATTCCATCATCTCCACTAGCTTTGTTTGTAGTGATGCTTCCTAAGGCCCACTTGACTTCACATTCCAGGATGTCTGGTTCTAGGAAAGTGATCACACCATCGTGGTTGCCTGGGTCGTGAAGAACTTTTTTGTACAATTCTTCTATGTATTCTTACCATCTCTTCTTAATATCTTCTGCTTCTGTTAGATCCCTACCATTTCTGTCCTTTATCGAGCCCATCTTTGCATGAAATGTTCCCTTGATATCTCTAATTTTCTTGAAGAGATCTCTAGTCTCTCCCATTCTGTTGTTTTCCTCTGTTTCTTTGCATTGATCACTGAGTAAGGCTTTCTTACCTCTCCTTGCTATTCTTTGGAACTCTGCATTCATATGGGTATATCTTTCATTTTCTCCTTTGCTTTTTGCTTCGCGTCTTTTCACAGCTATTGGTAAGGGCTCCTCAGACAGCCATTTTGCTTTTTTGCATTTCTTATTCATTGTTAACGTGAGTCTAATTTGGATTTTTCCTTTCTCCTAAAGCAAATCTGTTTTAGTTATTATATGTCTTTAAGGTGTGGACCTTACAAGGTTTCAGTGAGGCACTTGAGGGTATTTACCAAGACTCTCTGTCATGGCAGGGCTGGAACTCTGAATTCTGCGTCCATCTGCTGACACTTCTACTCAGCTATCTTAGCTTTTTAGCTGTTCTTTTATTTTCCTGATCTCTCTGGTCTGCCAAAGGCATAAGTTCAGAGGTCAGCCAAGGATTTAATGAGAGTTTATATGTAGATTTTTGGATTCCTTGAGTTTTTCCTCTTTCTAGTATTTTCCTCTCAATTTTGTGCAATTCTGATATTCCTCAGATCAATGATACTGAGGTTCTCTTTTTGAATTCTAGATGCGCAATGCCCTATGCTCTGGGATGCTCTCTGGGAAAAGTTGGATACATTTGGGTCTTACTTAGTATTATTTTTGCACTTCAAGGTCCACATTCCTTCTAAATTCTACCTTCAGGAATTTCAAACAGTTATTATTGTGTTTTCCCATTATTTATTGTTGTTATTTCTTGAAGGGTTAGTACAAAACAAGTTACTTCTCCTTTACTAAAGCCAGAACTTGAATTGTAACATATCAAATAAAGATAATTGTATGAGTTCTTATTAATAGTCAAGATATACATGTATAGATGTGTATATACGTATATATGAATGCACATGTATGAGAAAAAGAGAAAGAAAGCGAAAGATTTTTCAAAAGCCTTTTATTTTAAATAGAAGAAATGAACAATTTAGAAAATTGCTACTTTGCAATTCCCCAGTATGAAAATTGCTTCAGGCATAGGTCATCAAAGGTAAAATTCTGTTGGAGAACAGAATATATCCGTAAGGTTCATGTCTGCAAATATCTTACTCATTATAATTTTTGAAAAAAGGGAAAAAAGACTATGAATTTTTCCTGAATCTAATCATGATGAATCAGTCATACAAATTTTGACTGTTCATAATTTTAATAAGTGGAGGATAAAGAGAAAGGTTATGTTAGTCACAAAGAATTAAGAATCAGATCCATAATAGACTGAGTACTAGAACATAGTATTTCAATATCTTTAAAATCTGATATAAAAAGTTGAACCTAGAATTCTATTTCTAGGAAAGTTCTCAAACAAGCATAAGTGTCCATGCTTAGTTGCTTGGTTATGTCCAACTCTTTGTAACCCCATAGACTGTAACCCACCACATTCCTCCCTCGTTGGGATTCTCTAGGCAAGAATACTGGAGTGGGTTGCCATTTCCTTTTCCAGGAGATCTTCCTGACCCAGGGATCAAAGCCGGGTCTCCTACATTGCAGGCAGATTCTTTACAGTCTGAGCTACCAGGGAAGCCCAAAGCCATAAAGGTTAACAGAAAATAGAAAGTCTTGCAGAGTTATCTCTTGGGAGTGGGAACAAGATTGAGGGAAAAAAAGGAAGATCACTTTATTTTATCCCTTCATTCAAATTATTGTTGTTTAATAAGATCCTGCATTATTTCTCTTATTAGAAAAAGACTAGTTTAAAAAAAGTAGACATATTAATTATGGCTATGTAAGCACTGAAATACTACACAGCAAAAAAATAAATAAATAAATGTAGTAGATCTAGATACGCAGCCTGGTAGGAACAGACAGCATCTGTATACTGTGTTGTGAAAGAAGCTGTTGCAGAAGAGAACAGCCTATTTCCAGTGTGTGAAAGCAATGTCTATGACAATATGTGTGTATTAGCATATTTCATACCAGTAAAAATTTTCATATGATAAAAATATGTTGGATAAGAAAAAAATTAAGCTCACAGGTAACTTTGAACCAAGTGGTTCTCAGAAAGTCTACCAATTCTCATTAAATTATTAAAAGCCTTCTTGTTAGTCTGGGTTTACTCAGAACCCAGGCTAGGTCCAGCTGAGATGCCAACCGCCCTTCCCATGGGAATCTCTCTTCCTTAACCTCTGTGCACATGCTTCTGCTATTTCCATTAATGCATACTGAGTTGCTGTGATGGGTAAGCAAGAGGTCTGCAACTCTGCCAGCTTCACATAAATTTTAACTTTGTTTTGTTAACACTTTACTGAGTTAGATCAACTATTAAACATTTCTTTTTGGCTTAATGCCTACTGAGGGTGGGGGGAAGTATTGATTGAGGTGGTGCCTTTGGTTAAGTAAGCTCTCCTCTGTGAGCATTCGTTTCCTTCTGATAAACCAAGTGTCTGGGCTGGAATTCCTCAGGTCCCCTCTGGTTCCTCTGTCCTCTAACTCAAGGATCTGTTGTGTGAATATCTTAGAAGGATGTTGAGTTTTTGAGGAGACAGTTTAGAAATGACAGGAAAGAGGGCTGAGAACAACTTTCAGGAGTGCTAAGAAATTCCCCAAGGAGCTCTTCAAATGTCCTACAAGAAAAATAAAAAAGGCTAGGAAGCAGCGTGTTACCTCCATACCAGTACACCACCACAGGGGGAAAGACTTGGCTCTCCTTGTGCTGGTTCAGCCCCATTAATTTGACAGCATGCGTGAGCTGCTGACTGCCTGCTGAAGTCCCTACTCTCTGTGGCTCGTTGAGTGCACAACTGCTCTGATCGAGGGCAATTCTGGGCCAGGCAGCTATGGAACAAGCCAGTTAACACACATTCAGCGCGACCTGAAGCTTCATCAACTCATCAGTGAGAGCCGTGGGAGAGAAATTCAAGTGGAGGAAGGTGAAGAAAGAGGAAAGAAATAAGCTGATATTAAGAGGTGGTGAAAGTCACAGGGAAATGTGTGCCTTCAAGTTAGGAACAAATTAAACATATTTGTATACAATTGCTGAGTCAAAGGCATAGATAGGAACATGATTTTACTAAGGGAAGGCAATAAGAAGCTTCTGGAAGGTGAGAGAGAGTTAATGAATTGTTAGAGAGTGCTTAATGGATATGCTGATTATAAAATACACGAAACACCAGAGGAAACAAATCTAGGCTGGATGGATCGTGCGTTTAACACCCACTTGCTGGTTGTTAGTTGAGACAAGAAGTGATAGCATGGGCTCTGAAGATATGGGTTTGGCTTATATTTGAAAGAGGCTGTTTTTTTTTCAGCAAAAATCTTAGGTAAACTGTAGTTGGGTGAGGTAGCCAAATGTCAATGTTCCAAACTGTAACCAGGCTTGTGTCAGAATTCTGACTCTTGGAATCAGTCTCTCTGTGGAAGGTAATGCTCAGGAATAAAAATCTCTGGTGAGCATCAATTTACTCTCTTGCTTTGGGAAACATCCTTGCTCGATCTGGGCCACCTGTAGGCTGTACACATGTTATTCCTTCTTCCCCTCATGAAACCCCTAAGTAAGAATTTGGCAGCAATAAAAGGCATATAAGGGCTTACCTAGTCCATCTCTTTCTTCATTAATCAAGTTAGGGAATTAAGCTCAAGAGAAATTTGCCCCAAAGCATTCAGCTAATTAGTGGTAGGGCTTGAGCTGGTTTGAGTTTCATTTCTCTCCATCTAGTGACCTTCCCCATCTATGCTGCCTCAGTTAAAAGTTTGGAGATGTATTTCAAACATCATTCCTCTTTCTTTAATAATCCTTTATAAATCTTTGGGATTCACATTTTGGCTTATTCATTCATTTGGTCAACAAAGTGATTGGGTGACTACTATCTGTCCTCATATTCTAAAGAGGGAAACAGATGATGAAAACAGAGAAATGTAAACTATAAATCCAGGGAGGGACAGGAACTACAGAGAAAATGAATGCAGATTGAGGAGATAGAGGGCATAATTTTAGGCAGGGTATTAAGTTTCATGGGGGTGGTGTTTGAGCACAAACTTGAAGGAAGAGAGGGAGAAAATTATATGACTATCTCTCAAAGTTAGAACCACTCTAAGCTTTCTTTCATCACCTAATTATTTGTTTTAAGGATATAAGAGGTGTGAGGGCCAACATACAGTTTACTGAACTACGATCAGCAAATCCATGTTTTCTCTATTCAGAACATTTACTTTTCCTTTTCAATAAGTTTTGATTTCAAAACGTATTTCCTCTCACATTCAGCATTGATAGACTAAGAGTGGAAATGACTATAGTTTCCTGTGAGTTTTGGTTTTAGGCACCATCCTCCAATGTATTGAGGGAATAATTTACTTGGATATTTATAATGTGGCAGGGCCAGCACATAATCCATTATCTTATTAACTTACTACATTTCCTCTGTTAGTCTTCCCAAGAACCTTACATGAGAGACTTTATTATATTCATTGTACAGGTTAGGAATCTAAGGCCTATACAAGTTAAATGACTCAGAGTGTCACGGATGGAAGAACTGGGGCAAGATTCAGGTCCACTGAAAATCAAAACCCATGCTTGTCCTGTGATTCGTATGTCCTCAAGTCCTTCATAAAAGCATTTTGAGCTCTCAAACCTGAGTCAGCTCTCCCTCCTCTGAATTTCTATAACTATTTTCTAGACTGTTTTTTGAAGTAAGAATAATTTTTTAGTTATTAAAATCACTTCTTGGCTTTAAAAACTCTTTAAACCCTAAATGTAATGTTGAAATTGGGAAATATTATAGCAGATTCACAACTGGCTTAATTGGTTTGTTTCTCACCATGGGAGTGAGGCAAGAGAGAGATGAGCTCCAGGGTAGACACAATCAGCCTCTGGTTATACTTTGAGATATAAATAATAATAGGAACAGGGTAAATAGCTGGACTTTGTCTCTGGTGGACACTCTAAGATAACAGTAATGGCAGGGGCAGAGAGGGGCTAAGCCCTGCTTGGGTAAAAGATAAAGAGGTCACACATTCCTCATCTTTGGGGTCAGGAAGACCTTGACTGCATGTGCACAGAACAGCTCCTCAGGGGTCAAAAAGGGAGGGGACACCAAACCATAATAAGTCATACTAACTGCCCCCGCACTGAAATCCATCTCCATTAAAGATGTCTGTGCATATCGAGCAGGCTTCCTAGGTCGCATTAATGGTAAAGAACCTGGCTGCCTGTGCAGGAGATATAAGAGACATGGGTTTGATCACTGGGTCAGGAAGATCCCCTAGAGAAGGGCATGGCAACCCACTCCAGTATTCTTGCCTGGAGAATCCCAGGGACAGAGAAGCCTGGCAGGCTACAGCCCATAGGGCCCCAAAGAGTAAGACACAAGTGAAGTGACAGCAAGTTCACACACATGCACATGCATATTGAGAGGATTCTGAGTCCAAGAACAAAGTAAGAAGAAAACAAAAACCTGGAAGAACCGCTCTCATGTAAGTGATTTAAGACACCCCTAAAACTTGTGTCTCTTTTTTACTGAATCCACCTGTGTGTCTATCTGTATCATTTCCTCTCTTAATAAACACTCTACCTACTTAATTATTTTCTATTTCTATGGTGTAATTCCTTTCCAGAGGGAACAAAAGCCAGGGCAGCACTGCGGCCCCAGGTTTAACCTCTGATCAGGAGACTGCAACTACAACCAACCCGTAGCACTCCTGAAGAGAGGAATATGACTTTTAACTCATTCCAAATGCCTTTACCAGTTATGTATTATGCCATTTTCAGTTTCAATTCCCATTGCCCTGTCCATTGTCTAAATGTCTTCTTTCTGTATTTCATTTGGGCACCATTTTTATGAGTCTAGACGTAACCAGTCTTTAAAGTCAAACTAGGTTCTTCATTTTTGTTTTTATTTTTGTAAAGAGAAATACTATTACCAAATGAACATTGCTACTTTCCAAACTGAGATTTCCTGGCTGTGTACTTACAAGTTGTTCCCAGCATTGTGGAGAACTTTGATTTTGGAATTGCCCTCAGTGTTTCTTTTGAGTAGCTACAATGGTAGTGACTTTTTATTTTTTGTGATTTTATAAGTAGTTCTATGTGGATAAACAAATTTAGGTCCAATAGTGTGGCTGAAAATAGTAAGATAATTTTCTGTGGGACTTAGAAGTAGTTCTAAATCCAATTCTGAAAGAGTCTTCCTATAACATTTGATGGATTAAAAATATAGCTTATTCCTTTGCTGTGAATCTTGAATATGTAAATTCTAGTGTTTTTGGATTGAAGAAAAATCAATTATTATTTTATTCTATTTCTTAAGTACATTTTAAATCATTAATAAAAGAATGATTAGGAAGGAGTCAGTCTCATAGAGATAGTCTGTAGTCTCCCATAGGGGAAGCACTCATTGATAACAGCAGATTCTTGCTGGGTCAGACCTGAAGATAAGAGATTGTGGGATGGAGCCGCAGAAATGGCTCATAGGTGCAATGATTTCTGGGTGAATGTTTGATACAAATTTAGCATGTAAATGAAGGGCTAACATATAATTTATTTTGGGATAAATAAAATGATATACAATGAATTTCATTAACATATAAGGAAATCAAGCCAATAAACAATGATATTCAAAACTGCTGACTTGGTTAATTCTAATCAGGCTCATAGATCTTGTTCAGTTCAGTTCAGTTCAGTCGCTCAGTTGTGTCTGACTCTTTGCGACCCCATGAACTGCAGCACGCCAGGCCTCTCTGTCCATCACCAACTCCCGGAGTCTACCCAAACCCATGTCCATCGAGTCGGTGATGCCATCCAACCATCTCATCCTCTGTCGTCCCCTTCTCCTTCCGCCCCCAATCCTACCCAGCATTAGGGTCTTTTCCAATGAGTCAACTCTTCGCATGAGGTGGCCAAAGTATTGGAGTTTCAGCTTCAACATCAAACCTTCCAATGAACACCCAGGATTGATCTCTTTTAGGATGGATTGATTGGATCTCCTTGCAGTCCAAGGGACTCTCAAGAGTCTTCTCCAACACCACAGTTCAAAAGCATCCATTCTTCGGCGCTCAGCTTTCTTCACCGTCCAACTCTCACATCCATACGTGACCACTGGAAAAAACCATAGCCTTGACTAGACGGACTTTTGTTTGCAGAGTAATGTCTCTGCTTTTAAATATGCTATCTAGGTTGGACATAACCTTCCTTCCAAGGAGTAAGCGTCTTTTAATTTCATGGCTGCAATCACTATCTGCAGTGATTCTGCAGCCCAAATAAATAAAGTCTGACACTGTTTCCAATGTTTCCCCATCTATTTCCCATGAAGTAATGGGACCAGATGCCATGATCTTAGTTTTCTGAATGTTGAGCTTTAAGCCAACTTTTTCACTCTCCTCTTTCACCTTCATCAAGAGGCTCTTTAGTTCTTCTCCACTTTCTTCCATAAGGGTGGTGTCATCCGCATATCTGAGGTTATTGATATTTCTCCCGGCAATCTTGATTTCAGCTTGTGTTTCTTCCAGCCCAGCGTTTCTCATGATGTACTCTGCATATAAGTTAAATAATCAGGGTGACAATATACAGCCTTGACGAACTCCTTTTCCTATTTGGAACCAGTCTGTTGTTCCATGTCCAGTTCTAACTGTTGCTTCCTGACCTGCATACAGGTTTCTCAAGAGACAGGTCAGGTGGTCTGGTATTCCCATCTCTTTCAGAATTTTCCACAGTTTATTGTGATCCACACAGTCAAAGGCTTTGGCATAGTCAATAAAGCAGAAACAGATGTTTTTCTGAAACTCTCTTGCTTTTTCGATGATCCAGCGGATATTGGCAGTTTGATCTCTGGTTCCTCTGCCTTTTCTAAAACCAGCTTGAACATCTGAAAGTTCACAGTTCACATATTGCTGAAGCCTGGCTTGGAGAATTTTGAGCATTACTTTACTAGCATGTGAGATGAGTGCAATTGTGCGGTAGTTTGAGCATTCTTTGGCATTGCCTTTCTTTGGGATTGGAATGAAAACTGACCTTTTCCAGTCCTGTGGCCACTGCTGAGTTTTCCAAATTTGCTGGCATATCGAGTGCAGCACTTTCACAGCATCACCTTTGAGGATTTGAAATAGCTCAACTGGAATTCCATCACCTCCACTAGCTTTGTTCATAGTGATGCTTTCTAAGGCCACCTTGACTTCACATTCCAGGATGTCTGGCTCTAGGTGAGTGATCACACCATCGTGATTATCTGGGTCATGAAGATCTTTTTTGCACAGTTCTTCTGTGTATTCTCGCCACCTCTTCTTAATATCTTCTGCTTCTGTTAGGTCCGTACCATTTCTGTCCTTTATCGAGCCTATCTTTGCATGAAATGTTCCTTTGGTATCTCTAATTTTCTTGAAGAGATCTCTAGTCTTTCCCAATCTGTTGTTTTCCTCTATTTTTTTGCACTCATCACTGAGGAAGGCTTTCTTATCTCTCCTTGCTATTCTTTGGAACTCTGCATTCAGATGGGAATATCTTTCCTTTTCTCCTTTGCTTTTTGCTTCTCTTCTCTTCCCAGCTATCTGTAAGGCCTTCTCAGACAGCCATTTTCCTTTTTTGCTTTTCTTTTCCATGGGAATTGTCTTGATCCCTGTCTCCTGTACAATGTCACAAACCTCTGTCCATAGTTCATCAGGCACTCTGTCTATCAGATCTAGTCCCTTTAATCTATTTGTCACTTCTACTGTATACTCATAAGGGATTTGATCTAAGTCGTACCTGAATCAACTAGTGGTTTTCCCTACATTCTTCAATTTAAGTCTGAATTTGGCAATAAGCAGTTCATGATCTGAGCCACAGTCTGCTCCCGGTCTTGTTTTTGCTGACTCTATAGAGCTTCTCCATCTTTGGCTGCAAAGAATATAATTAATCTGATTTCGGTGTTGACCATCTGGTGATGTCCACGTGTAAAGTCTTCTCTTGTGTTGTTGGAATAGGGTGTTTGCTATTACCAGTGCATTCTTGTGGCAAAACTCTATTAGCCTTTGCCCTGCTTCATTCTGTACTCCAAGGCCAAATATGAAAGTTTCAGGATATAAAATCAACACACAGTGCATTCCTATACACTAACAATGAGAAAACAGAAAGAGAAATTAAGGAAACAATTCCATTCACCATTGCAACGAAAAGAATAAAATACTTAGGAATATATCTACCTAAAGAAACAAAAGACCTATATATAGAAAACTATAAAACACTGGTGAAAGAAATCAAAGAGGACACAAATAGATGGAGAAATATACTGTGTTCATGGATCTGAAAAAATAATATAGTGAAAATGAGTATACTGCCCAAGGCAATCTATACATTCAATGTAATCACTATCAAGCTACCAATGGTATTTTTCAGAGAACTAGAACAGATAATTTCACAATTTATATGGAAATACAAAATATCTCTAATAACCAAAGCAATCTTGAGAAAGAAGAATAGAACTGGAGGAATCAAGCTGCCTGACTTCAGGCTATACTACAAAGCCACAGTCATCAAGACAGTATAGTACTCGCACAAAGACAGAACTATAGATCAATGGAACAAAATAGAAAGCCCAGAGATAAATCCACGCACCTATGGACACCTTATCTTCGACAAAGGAGACCAGAATATACAATGGAGAAAAGAATCTCTTTAACAAGTGGTGCTTTGAAAACCGGTCAACCACTTGCAGAAGAATGAAACTAGAGCACTTTATAACACCATACACAAAAATAAACTCAAAATGGATTAAAGATCTAAACGTAAGACCAGAAACTATAAAACTCTTAGAGGAAAACATAGGCAAAACACTCTCTGACATAAATCACAGCAGGATCCTCTATGACCCACCTCCCAGAATATTGGAAATAAAAGCAAAAATAAACAAATGGGACCTAATTAAAATTAAAAGCTTCCGCATAACAAAGTTAACTATAAGTAAGGTGAAAAGGCAGCCTTCAGAATGGGAGAAAATAAAAGGAAATGAAGCAACAGGCAAAGAATTAATCTCAAAAATATACAAGCAACTCCTGCAGCTCAATTCCAGAAAAATAAATGACCCAATCAAAAAATGGACCAAACAACTAAACAGACATTCTTCTAAAGAAGACATACAGATGGCTAACAAACACATGAAAAGATGCTCAACATCACTCATCATCAGAGAAATGCAAATCAAAACCACAATGAGATACCATTTCATGCCCGTCAGAATGGCTGCTATCCAAAAGTCTACAAGCAACAAATGCTGGAGAGGGTGTGGAGAAAAGGGAACCCTCTTGCACTGTTGGTGGGAATGCAAACTAGTACAGCCACTATGGAGAACAGTAGGCAGAATCCTTAAAAAACTGGAAATAGAACTGCCATATGACCCAGCAATCCCACTGCTGGGCATACACACTGAGGAAACCAGAATTGAAAGAGACACGTGTACCCCAATGTTCATCGCAGCACTGTTTATAATAGCCAGGACAGGGAAGCAACCTAGATGTCCATTGGACGAATGGATAAGAAAGCTGTGGTATATATACACAATGGAATATTACCCAGCCATTAAAAATAATACATTTGAATCAGTTCTAATGAGGTGGATGAAACTGGAGCCTATTATACAGAGTGAAGTAAGCCAGAAAGAAAAACACCAATACAGTATGCTAAGTTGCTTCAGTCGTGTCTGACTCTGTGCGACCCCATAGATGGCAGCCCACCAGGCTCCCCCGTCCCTGGGATTCTCCAGGCAAGAATACTGGAGTGGGTTGCCATTTCCTTCTCCAGTGCATGAAAGGGAAAAGTGAAAGTGAAGTTGTTCAGTCGTGTCCGACTCTTAGCGACCCAATACAGTATACTAACCCATATATATGGAATTTAGAAAGATGGTAACAATAACCCTGTATGCAAGACAGCAAAAGAGACACAGATGTGTAGAACAGTCTTTTGGGCTCTGTGGGAGAGGGAGAGGGTGGGATGATACGGGAGAATAGCATTGAAACATGTAGATTATCATATGTGAAACAGATCACCGGCCCATGTTCGATGCATGATACAGGGTGTTCGGGGCTGATGCACTGGGATGACCCAGAGGGATGGGATGGGGAGGGAGGTGGGAGGGGGGGTTCAGGATGGGGAACACATGTACACCCATGGCAGATTCATGTCAATGTTGGCAAAACCAATACAATATTGTAAAGTAAATAATAATAATAATAATAATAAATAAATAAAACTGGGAGGAAAAAAAAAAGAATCCATTACCAAATCCACAGTTGTGAAAGAGTTTATCCTATACTTTATTCTAAGAGTTTTCTGGCTTTAGCTCTTATATTTAAGTCATTGATTATTTTCAGTTTATGTTTGTATATGATGTGAAGTAGGGACCAAACTTTATTTTGCTGATTGTGAGAATCCAGCTGTCACACAGACATCTTTTAAAGAGTCTATTCTTTTTCTATAGAATGGACTTGGAACCCTGGTAAAAAGTTAACTAGGTCCAGATTTATTTCTGAATTCTCAATTTTATTCTGTTGGTGTATGTGCCTATTATGAAAGTGAAAGTCACTCAGTCTGTCTCATTCTTTGCAACCCCATGGACTATGCTGCTAAGTCGCTTCAGTCGTGTCCGACTCTGTGCGACCCCATAGACGGCAGCCCACCAGGCTCTGCCGTCCCTGGGATTCTCCAGGCCAGAATACTGGAGTGGGTAGCTGTTCCCTTCTCCAGGGGATCTTCCCAATCCAGGGATCAGGGATTGAACCCAGGTCTCCCACATTGCAGGTGGATTCTTTATCTGCTGAGCCACAAGGGAAGCCCAAGAATATTGGAGTGGGTAGCCTATCCCTTCTCCAGAGGATCTTACTGACCCAGGAATTGAACCAGGGTCTTCTGAATTCCAGGCAGATTCTTTACCAACTGAGCTGTCAAGAAGGCCCATGTGCCTATCATAACCACACTGTTTTGATCACTCTCAGTTCACTTCAGTCACTCAGTTGTGTCCAACTCTGCGACCTCATGGAATGCAGCACGTCAGGCTTCCCTGTCTGTCACCAACTCCTGGAGCTTGCTAAAACTCATGTCCATCGAGTTGGTAATACCATCAAACCATCTCATCTTCTGTCCTCCCCTTCTCCTGCTGTCAATCTTTCCCAGCATCAGGGTCCTTTCTAGTGAGTCAGTTCTTCGCTGACTCAAGTGGCCAAAGTATTGGAGTTTTAGCTTCAACATCAGTCCTTCCAGTGAGTATTCAGGACTGCTCTCCTTTAGGGTGGACTGGTTGGATCTTCTTGCAGTCCAAGGGACTCTCAAGAGTCTTCTCCAACACCACAGTTCAAAAGCATCAATTCGGCTATTCAGGACTCTTTGCAGTTCTATTTGAATTTGAAGACTGTCTTTTCTATTTCTTTACAAAAGACCTTTGGAATTTTGATCGAGATTGCATGGGAATCTATAGATCTCTAGAAATTTTTTTCAGCTTATTGCTCTCTAGCAGTTGCTCCATCCTCAGACTTAAAGATTCAGGATAAACTCGATGGATATTCCTGCCGTTTTTGAGATGTTTTTCCTATATATTTATCTATTTTCCAGTATCAGCTGGTTCCACCTCCCTGAACTTGACACCTTTTTTTTTTTTTTTTATAACTCAGTGTGATTGCCAGTGTATATTTTGTTTTCCATCCTACACTGTGGTCCAGAAAGTATCTCCTGGCAGAAAGATGGAGCCATCATTGTAAGGCTCACCTCATTTGTTTCGCTTGTCTCAGGGATCACAGCCTTATATTAGCTGTGGTCTAATGTTAAAAAAAAAAAAAAAGAAAAGATGCATTGTACACTCTGTACAATTTTCTATTTATTTTTTATGAGCATAGGGCAAATTTGATTACTTCATTAAGGCTACAAATGTGTTTATTTTTAAAATGTTACTATAAAATTATGCTGTTTTACTTTCTAATTTATGGTTTATTCTGACTTTTATAATAGAAATGGCCTGAAGATTCCTGAGGGTGTAGATTGCTTTTTATTCATCATTTTATTCCAGATGCCTAGCATAGGAATTGACACATTATATTCCCAATGAATATTTGTTGAATTGTTTTGTCTGCCACATGTATGCAATATTTTATGGTCTTTAATAGTATTGTTTTGTGCTTGTCTGTTTGAACTCAATTTTGGTAGTCTATGGGTTTAATCTGATGTGTAAAAGAGAGGTGTTTTTTTTTAAAAAAAAACAAAAACAAAAAACCTTGTGTGTTAATGCTGATTTTTTCCCAAGTTTGAAGCAACTTGAGAAAGTCATAATCATCTAGTTTTTTTATGTTTATGAAAAGAGAGAACTCCTGCCCTTCTTACCATGAAAGATCCAAAGGACATTTAGGACCTGCAAATGAAGTGCTTAATAAGTGTTGAATTAATCTGAATGGGCACACAAACCTGAAGGAGATTCAGATGGTGTTTACTGTCTTTTATGTTATTAGGGATAATAATGATTGCATCATACTTACAATAATACTTATATACCTTTTCAGGGCTATAGAGAGTGATACTGGAAACCTAAATATCTACCTAGATTCAGTTTCTGAAACAATCTCAACAGCAGCAAATACTAAAAGAATCTGGAATGCATTAGTATTTTTGCTTTGTTTGTTTTATTTTATTATAAAGAGTTAGTAACGACACTGAATAATTGGCCATCCTATCCCCATCCCTAATTGAAGGATGAGTCCAGTGAAAATGAACATTGTGAAAGTAGAGGATACTTTGCATTTAAACTTTGTAGCCAAATCAGAGGAACTTAGGGTATCCAAAGTGAAGAGCAATTAGATCTAATGAGGGAGGTGTATGCTTCAGAGACAAACCTGAAATGGCAAAGACCTTCAAGGTGACTGCTCAGAAATGTCTGATGGAGGATAATTGTTTCTTATTTTACCCAAAAGGGTATTTCCACATTGCTGACTTGACACTTTTCTTTGTTGGAACATTTCAGTGACTCTTACTTTTCGAACTTTGCACAGTTATCTGTAAACCTGGTTCCTTTTGACTTTTATCAACCTTCCAGCTGGTACTTGGAGGACATTTATCAAATGTCTGCTGTTGCAGAAATTACTTTAAAATCATAGGGGGTCAACAATAGGAAGAGACTTAGAGAAGAAGTAGTCTTGCTTGCTCCTTTTCAGTTAAGGAAACTGATACCTAGAAAAGGTTATTGACTTTCACAATGTCTTAGAGGTACTTAGTGGCTTAAGGAAGACTAGTGTTTTCACTATATTTCACTATCCTTTATGTAATGTCGAATGACATTGATTCAGCTATGCAAACACAAAGATTACTTTTTTCCTTTCCTTCTTCCCCTCTTTTCTTTTTTCCCTCTCTTCCTTTCTTCTCCCTTTTTTTCTCTTCCCTCCGAGATATATATATATATATATATATATATATATATATATGAATATAATATAATATATAATACAATATTATTTTATATAATATATACCCATTACTGAATTTTTGTGGTGTCATTACAGCAGCAGTGCTTTTAGAATGGGAAAAGTAGAATCTGTCATCCAGTTTAGTGTCTGGTTTTTATTTTTTGCATGGAGTGAGCCTGTGAAACAAAAATTCATAATGGATGTCTAAAGGACCAGTTTACTTGAAAACTGAAGTGCTCTTTTCTATTTTCAAATTCACTTTACTTTTATATAAAACGAAATCCATTTGGTGTAGAAAATTAAAGTACCTGCATTTTTCCTCAGCATAGAGAAATATTTTATTTGCCTCTAACCCTTTCCATTTTTCATGACAGTCACTGTATTTTCTTCTCTAAAACATGGACAAGTCAACATAAGCATGGCTGGCAGGCTAAAATGATTATGGGATAATTTGTGTTTGCCAGACCAAACAAAATCAATCACCATTGTTTAGAGATCCAAACATTAAATGGTTATGAGAGGATATTTCTGAACTTTTACAAAATATGTTTTTCAAACACAGATAAGAGAGTATACCATCAAATACCTTCAGATATGGTTTGTAATTGTCAAATTTGCATCAGAAATGATGAACTATACATATGATGACTCAATTCCATTGGATAAATGCAAACTAAGGGCAGCTATTGAAATAATCATTTCAGTTATAGGTTCCCAACGGGAAAGAATGTATAATTAACGTTTCATGTTAAGCCTGAAGTAACCATTCCAGGACACCATGACTTGGAGGCTTATAAGGAAGGATGAAAGGTGACTTCACAATGGAATGGGAATCAGAAGAGAATTGATGGAAAAAGTATACAATGTATCTCTAGCTACTTGTTTCTGAGTATAATCAGTTGTGATTATTTCAGGGGTGAGATTTTGGTTTATTTGCTTTTATTTCAGCTAATTTTGGATTGTTTTCTCATCGATCTTAGTTGTGTACTCTGTTAGGGAGCATGTCGACCTATTTATCTGCTGTAGGAGGCTCTAGGAATACACTTTCCCTCAAAGTGGGTGTTAGGTTGCCAAGAACTGCTACAGAAAATTTGATCATAGTTTTGAGGTAGTAAAAATCAGTTGATTTGAGCATTTAAGTATTAAAATGGATTTTTTTTAGCTTGTAGGATAAACTGAGTTGCTTTTGACGCTTTTGGAAAAGTGGATAGATTTTTTTTCTTCATTCAGCCATTCACAGATCAAACCACTACCTCCTCTTTATGAATTAGTTTTGATCTTATGAAATGTGGTTTTATATATTTCATGGTTGGGGAGATCTTGAAAGCAAAGCAAAGCAAAGCAAAACAAAATTTTCTTAGGTCAGGTTCTTTTGAAAAGCAGATGCTGAAAAGGTTATTTTTGTTCTAGTGAGTTACTGAGCAAGTTCTCTCAAGTTGGGAAACCTATAAGTGAGGGATGGGGTAGAGCAGGAGAAGATGGACACCACTGGGCTCCTCCTGAAGTCATGCTTCAATTTGTTCCCACAAGAAGCTCCAAGTAGTAATCATACCACAAATTGTTTTATTTAATACCTTGAGGAAAGAGAGCTGGATTTTATACACTTACATCACTCAGATGTTGGCTGTAGACAACCATCTCTCAGGCTCTCAGAGAGTGTGTAATCTCCCAGGCATCTGTTTGAAGTGGAACCTCTCATTGGCAGAAGGAGTTTCTCCAGGAAGTCTGCATTTGTAATTGGTTAGCAGGTGGCACTCATCATAGTTAGAGAGTATGTTCACCAGCCCAATGAAGAGGCTCTGGGCAGGACCCAGGAAGTATCTCTTAAAAAGAAAATGACTGATTGATACCTTAACACTATATCATTCTTTTTTGTAACAATGTGATTTTTTTTTAAGTCATAGTATTCCTTTGAATAAATGTATTATATGCATATTTATACAAATAATAAATGTATTGTTTAGTTGCTAAGTTGTGTCCAACTCTTTGTGACCCCATGGACTGCAGTGCACATATATATATATATTTTTATTGATTGGGCCCCAATTGATAAATATTGAGTGATTTCCAATATTTTATTTATTTATTTGTGGCTCTACTGGGCTTTCATTCCAGTGCATGGGTTTCTCATTGTGGTGGTTTCTCCTGTTATGGAGCACAGGCTCTAGGTGCCCAGGCTTCAGTAATTGCAGCACACAGGCTTAGTTGCTCCATGACATGTGGAATCCTCCTGGACCAGGGATCATATCTGTGTCCCCTGCATTGGCCGGCAGATTCTTAACCACTGGACCACAAGGAAGCCTCCAGTTTCCAATATTTTTGAATTATCAACCCAAGAATTGCTTAATTAATTCATTATCCTTCCAGTCTCAGAGATTCTTTAAATCTCTAAATCAGATGATCCCCCATTAACACTCATAGGGCATAATGTATTTTCTTTATTATGTGTCACAAAAGTTTATATTTATGTTCAGTTCAGTTCAGTCACTCAGTCATGTCCAACTCTTTCTGACTCCATGGACTGCAGCGTGCCAGGCTTCTCCGTCCATCACCAACTCCTGAAGCTTACTCAAATTCATGTCCATCTAGTCAGTGATGCCATCCAACCATCTCATCCTCTATCATCTCCTTCTCCTCCCGCCTTCAGTCTTTCTCAGCATGAGGGTCCTTTCTAGTGAATCAGTTCTTCACATCAGGTGGCCAAAGTATTGGAGTTTCAGCTTCAGCATCAGTCCTTCCAGTGAGTATTCAGGACTGATCTCCTTTAGGATGGACTGGTTGGATCTCCTTGCAGTCCAAGGGACTCTCAAGAGTCTTCTCCAACACCAAGTTCAAAAGCATCAATTCTTCAGCACTCGGCTTTCTTTATAGTCCAACTCTCACATCTATACTTGTCTCCTGGAAAAACCATAGCTTTGACTAGACAGACCTTTGTTGGCAAAGTAATGTCTCTGCTTTTGAATATGCTGTATAGGTTGATCATAGTTTTTCTTCCAAGGAACAAGCATCTTTTAATTTAATCGCTGAAGTCACCATCTATAGTGATTTTGGAGCCCCCAAAATAAAGTCTGTCACTGTTTCCATTGTTTCCCCATCTATTTGCCATGAAGTGATGGGACCAGATGCCATGATCTTAGTTTTCTGAATGTTGAGTTTGAAGTGAGCTTTTTCACTCTCCTCTTTCACCTTCATCAAGAAGCTCTTTAGTTCGTTTTCACTTTCTGCCATAAGGGTGGTGTCATCTGCATATCTGAGGTTATTGATATTTCTCCCGGCAATCTTGATTCCAGCTTGTGCTTCATCCAACTCAGCATTTTGCCTGATGTACTCTGCATTATCTTTATGTATTTGGGCCTTATTTAAAAACATCTGTTGTTTTCTCCACCAACTAAATAGTGCATTCCGTTAAGATAGGGGTTCTGTTTGCTTTTTTAAATCTGTATTTCTCACAGATCCATGTAAACTAATAAATAAATGTAGCATGATTGAGAAAATAAGAGAATAAGTTATGTTACTAAGCTTCAAACTGGATCTGCCAGTTATCAGAGCTCATGTTCTTTTTACTGTGGTATTCTGCCAAGATTTAAGCCTCGGGAATTGACATTCTATGCAATAAAACCCTGGAAATATCTGCCTGAAGTTTTCAATTACAGTTAATTTTTTCCTGTAATTTCCATAAAATCATATATTAAATATCTTGGCCTGCCTATTCTATCCCATAGTGAATCTAACTGTTCTACTCTTTGTGACAAAGTCATCTATCTTTAGTGATTTGAATTTTCCACAGTGGTTCTGCTTTGGGGACAATGCACCATTTGAAGACAGTCTGGGGGATTGCGCTCCATAGCTTCCTGGAAAGAATCCAGGTACTGCACTCTGATTAAGGGGGCAGGCTTCTAAGGTGGAATTTCATATTTCCTGTACTGAGTTAGGCTAGGCTAGAATGCTTGCACTTTTCAAAATCTGGGAGAATGATGACTCAGTCTTAACTGAAATTATTTTCATTTGTTTAACTTAATCATCAAAAAAATAATGCAAGAGAATACACATGAAATCTATGTGGTGGTCTGTTATCCATCCCCTGGTTTCTAAAGGAGGTACTGCTAAAGTTAAGGTCCTCAGCTTTGTACAGAGTTAGAAATTTCCCTGGTCAGAATCAGAGTTTCCTATTTTTCATTCAAACCATACCAGGCCATGAGAAGTGGTAGTTTTAGATAGAGGAGGCCATCTAGTATCTTTTAAATTCATGATGTATTAACAGCCATTGCCTCTGTCTACACATAGGATCGATCCAGGAGCAGCCCTTAGTAAGTCTATGTTCTAAATCATCCAGGTTACACAAAGTGACTTGCATACAGATGATGCTAAATAAGCTTGTTGAATGCGTGACCAAGTGCTGTATTGCACAACCCTGGGCCTCTTGCTCTTATAAATAGACACGTGCCTCCAGAAAGAGTTTCAGGAGTAGCTTGTTACACATCCATCATGCACCAGAGTCTTACTTCCTTAGACCAGCGTGAGATTTATGAACTTCTGTCCTGCCCTGGTGCCCGGGTGTGTGGAGTGCAGTACTTAGACTCACTCTTTCTTTAAACAGAGTGCAGTTGGCTTTACATCTCTGCAGCTCTAAGTCCTTAAGTTACTCTTTCTGAAAAGATATGAAAGGTAACTAAACAGGACAAGAAGGTGAAGGGGAAGGAAAGCTTTGTGATATGTGTTTTTCATTCTCATCTTGCAGTGGCTCTTTCAAGAGTTATATGAAATATTGTTGAGCCTGATATGCATCATTTTGACCTGCTATCCAGTCAGAAATGCTACTAAATCCTATTAGGTGGTTGTAATTAGTGAAAATATTATGCACCTAGAGAAGTTTGATTGTGATTTCTAGAGAAAATTCTCTGTGGATTTGATGGAGATTTCTATTGTTTCATCTGTTTCAAATTATTTAAAAACACATGGTGTAGAAACTCTAGAACAGAAATTTCACAGGGAAGGGTCTAAGATTTTCATATTAATTTTAGAGGAGAGATAGGCTTGATTTTAGATTTTGGTGATGATCATAAAATTGATCTAGTTGTGAGTGATCACTAATTGGAAAAAACTTTCTGACTTCCTCCTGGATTCTTAGGGTGAAATTCTGAGTGTAAGATTTTGGGTAGTATAGGAAACACTGTGCCAACGGAATGGCAAGGAAATGTCTTGAAGGAACACCAAGTTTAAATGCCTTGTGATTTTTCCACCTTGTTAAAAGCAATTTTGATGTTTCCCAACTAGAAATCATTATTCAAAAACTGTCAAAGTCCCTGAGTGCTTGCCATAGAGGCTCTTTTATAGAAGGATACCAGGCAACTAGGGGGCCCCAGAAATTGTGCACAAACAGGTATACATGCACAGGCAGAGATTTCATTAGATTCTGAAATGTTCCCTGTCTCATAAAGTTTCTATATATAGTCTTAAAAGACAAAGCTAGATTTTCAAGGACAGCAGTTACAGTACTACCAAGTCCTAGATTTATCCCTTCAACACATGTTTACTGAAAATTTTTTATGTGCTGATTATGGAGCGGCTGCTGCTGCTGCTGCTGCTAAGTCACTTCAGTCGTGTCCGACTCTGTGCGACCCCATAGATGGCAGCCCACCAGGCTGCCCCGTCCCTGGGATTCTCCAGGCAAGAACACTGGAGTGGGTTGCCACTTCCTTTTCCAATGCAGGAAAGTGAAAAGTGAAAGTGAAGTTACCCAGTCGTGTCCAACTCTCAGCGACCCCGTGGACTGCATCCTACCAGGCTCCTTTGTCCATAGAATTTTCCAGGCTAGAGTACTGGAGTGGGTTGCCATTGCCTTCTCCGATGATGGAGATAAAGTAATAAATCAGCAAAATGTGATTTCTACACTAATAAAGGGAATAGACTGCTAATAACAGATTGTATATTGATTTATGCAATCACTGTATATATCACTCACACACACACAGACACTCATTTTACCAGGCAACTAGTACCCAAAGTAAACCTCTTTCCCCTCTTTATTATTCATCCTATAAGTTCTAAATCTTTTTTGTTCATATATCTTGGACCTCATTTCTGAAATTTGTTTTGATTTTCCTGATCTTAAACTATCATTGTCTTGATTCCAATAGTGGGATTCACAAACTCTTTTGGACCTGACTCTGAAAGCCACTTCTACCTACTGCTCTGGACATCTGGCAGTTTTAACTAGGATTTTATCTTACTCACTCCTGAGATAACAATAACTTTTGTACTTTTGAGATAACGATCCAGCTCAATAAATTTTGAATGAAAGGTTTTGCTCTTGGGTTTGTCTTGACTCTGTTTTTGAGCTAGAGTTGTTCTGGTCAGTTCATTTGAGAGGTGGGCGTGGATCTTGTTTGGACCGCCCCCTCCTCTTCTGCGTTGCTTTGCTCAGTGCTACTCATTTTTCAAGGGCTCAGATCAGATCAGGATTCTTTTCATCTACAAAGTTTTCATGGCTCCCTTATTTTCATTGATTAATCATTGTGTTTCTTTACTTGTTTTCTTAGGCTCTCATAGGAAAATTTTTTTGCTCTTCTTTCACAAAGTTAAATACTAAGAAATAAGATTTTGTTCAGTAGGGGAAAGCTTTGGCATAAGCATTTTAATATCACAGGTTTTTATCTCTCCCAAGAAGCAATTTTTACATCTTTCTAGACCACATCCCCCTGTTGAGAATGTATAATCTACTCCAATGTCTCAGAATTATCCAGGGGTCTTGTTAGAATTCAGAGTGCTGAAGCCCATCTAGCCACTAGCCAGTATACGTTTATATTAAAAAGGCTAGGTTTGTGTTTGACTATAATATTTAAAAGGTAAAAAGAGTAAAAAAAACCTGAAAAACATGTTTCTGTGAATAGTTTCTAACTTATTACTTATATAGTATTTGTCTATATACAAGTTTCCTTCCAGTGTTCTCCTAACTGTAGATTGAAACTTGTTTATTTTCAAATAACTAACACTTTCTTTCAAATAACTTTATTAGGATACTATCAACAGAGAATATCATGTAGAATAAAATATTATAAAACTAAATTCAACATTTTTGGTACAGAAAGAAATAGATACATATTTTCTAAACAATCCCCATGTGAGGTTTATCTATTTAATCTTTTATTAGTGTACATTTGTTTTCCCTAAATCCTCAAATAAACTGACTTGTATTTTATGTGTCAGCTGTTATGAGCATTATTTTAGGGCTTGCCTAAATATGATTTGGTTACAGTTTTAGTTTTTTAAAGCTTTAAAAACATAACACTTAAATAGGCAGTTTTGTTTGAAATAAATAAAATAGTGTATTAAAATTAACATGGGTAAATTGGAAATGATAGTTGAGATAAATGCAGATCAGAAAAGAGTCAGAAATAAATTTAAATAAGTTTTTATGCTAAGTAAACAGGGGAACTAAAGAAAAAGAATAGCTAAGGAGCATTGAAAATATTGAATATAGAAGCTATAGTAAGACAAATGTAAGGATTAGAATGCAGAACAGAATAAAGGTGTAATTTGATCTGCAATAAAGAAATGATGCAACAACACAAGTTGGGTGCAGAAGGGCAGAAGAAATGGCCTAGAGCCATTGCAAGCTTAAAGGCAAATAAAATAAGAAAATACAGTATGCAAAGATATAGAGGGCTTATGTGTTGGTTTCCTCTTTGATGTCTTCATTGTGTATGTGTGTGTGTGATGAAGAAAGTAGTTTTGATTTTCAATTACTGATAGCTCAAGTAAGGTAAGGAATAGAATTGATACTTTGGTTTCATTTTTTTTGAAGTGTAGAGGTCATAGTAACCTTGACAAGACTGTGTTGGTCAAGTTGTAGGTTATAAGCCTTGTGGCAACTACTCCCTCTCTAAGTTCCTTATTTCTCAATTCACTGGCTCTCAGTGGGTCTCTTCTGGATAGGCAGCATCTGTGTCACCAGGGAACTTGTTGCAAATACACATTTCTGGGGCCTAGCCCAGACTTGCTGAGTCAGACACCTTGACGATGAGTGCCAGCCATGTCTGAATTAACATTCTCTAGGTGACTCTGAAGCACACTGATGTTTGAGAACTACTGCTGTTGGTAATAGAGATCAGCAAATTCTCTCAGAAAAGCTGTCCTATCAGTACACTTCATGCTTATCATTCTGATTTCGAGCTTCTTCTTTCAGAAATGCTGTTGTATTTTACATCAATTTTTGATTTGATTTGTAGCAAAATTGTTTTCAGTGTGGTACATGCATGTGTGTGTTTGTGTTAGAAAAAGAATTTATTGTATAGAAGTACATACATATATATTTCAATATTATACATACTACTGTATTACCTATTTTTAATTATTTTAAAAATAATTTTCTGCATAATCTAATCACATGGCCCAGAGCCTTGCCTAACTCAATGAAACTATGAGCCATGCTGTCTAGGGCAACCCACGACAGACGGGTTATGGTGGAGAGTTCTGACAAAATGTGGTCCACTGGAGAAGGGAAGGGCAAAACACTTCAGTATTCTTGCCTTGAGAACCCCATGAACAGTATGAAAAGGCAAAAAGATAGGACACAGATAATTCCCCAGATCGGTAGGTGCCCAATATGCTACTGGAGATTAGTGGGTAAATAACTCCAGAAAGAATGAAGTTCAGTTCAGTTCAGTCACTCAGTCGTGTCTGACTCTTTGCGACCCCAAGAATCACAGCACGCCAGGCCTCCCTGTCCATCACCAACTCCTGGAGTCTCCCTAAACCCATGTCCATCGAGTCGGTGACGCCATCCAACCATCTCATCCTCTGTCATCCCCTTCTCCTCCTTCCCCCAATCCTTCCCAGGATTAGGGTCTTTTCCAATGAGTCAACTCTTCGCATGAGGTGGCCAAAGTATTGGAGTTTCAGCTTGAACATCAGTCTTTCCAATGAACACCCAGAACTGATTTGCTTTAGGATAGACTTGTTGGATCTCCTTGCAGTCCAAGGGACTCTCAAGAGTCTTCTCCAACACCACAGTTCAAAAGCATCAATTCATCGGTGTTCAGCTTTCTTCACCGTCCAACTCTCACATCCATACATGACCACTGGAAAAACCATAGCCTTGACTAGATGGACTTGTGTTGGCAAAGTAATGTTTCTGCTTTTAAATATGCTATCTAGGTTGGTCATAACCGTCCTTCCAAGGAGTAAGTGTCTTTTAATTTCACGGCTGCAATCACCATCAGCAGTGATTTTGGGGCCCCCAAAAATGAAGTCTGACACTGTTTCCACTGCTTCCCTATCTATTTCCCATGAAGCGATGGGACCAGATGCCATGATCTTAGTTTTCTGAAAGTTGAGCTTTAAACCAACTTTTTCACTCTCCCTCTTTCACTTTCATCAAGAGGCTCTTTAGTTCTTCTTCACTTTCTGCCATAAGGGTGGTGTCATCTGCATATCTGAGCTTATTGATATTTCTCCCTACAATCTTGATTCCAGCTTGTGTTTCTTCCAGCCCAGCGTTTCTCATGATGTACTCTGCATAGAAGTTAAATAATCAGGGTGACAATATACAGCCTTGACGTACTACTCCTTTTTCTATTTGGAACCAGACTGTTGTTCCATGTCCAGTTCTAACTGTTGCTTCCTGACCTGCATACAGGTTTCTCAAGAGACAGGTCAGATGGTCTGGTATTCCAATCTCTTTCAGAATTTCCCACAGTTTATTGTGATCCACACAGCAAAACTATGGCATAGTCAATAAAGCAGAAATAGATGTTTTTCTGAAACTCTCTTGCTTTTTCGATGATCCAGTGGATGTTGACAATTTGATCTCTGGTTCCTCTGCCTTTTCTAAAACCAGCTTGAACATCTAGAAGTTCACAGTTCATGTATTGCTGAAGCCTGGCTTGGAGAATTTTGAGCATTACTTTACTAGCATGTGAGATGAGTGCAATTGTGCGGTAGTTTGAGCATTCTTTGACATTGCCTTTCTTTGGGATTGGAATAAAAACTGACCTTTTCCAGTCCTGTGGCCACTGCTGAGTTTTCCAGATTTGCTGGCATATTTAGTGTAGCACTTTCACAGCATCATCTTTGAAGATTTGAAATAGCTCAACTGGAATTCCATCATCTTGACTAGCTTTGTTCGTAGTGATGCTTTCTAAGGCTCACTTTACTTCACATTCCAGGATGTCTGGCTCTAGATGAGTGATCACACCATCGTGATTATCTGGGTCATGAAGATCCTTTTTGTTCAGTTCTTCTGTGTATTCTTGCCAGCTCTTCTCAATATCTTCTGCTTCTGTTATGTCCATACCATTTCTGTCCTTTATCGAGCCCATCTTTGCATGAAATGTTCTCTTGTTATCTGTAATTTTCTTGAAGAGATCTCTAGTCTTTCCCATTCTGTTGTTTTCCTCTATTTCTTTGCATTGATCACTGAGGAAGGCTTTCTTATCTCTCCTTGCTATTCTATGGCTGTCTGAGGAGGTCTTGCAAATGAAGTCCTTCCTTCATTGGAAGGACTGATGATGAAGCTGAAACTCCAATACTTTGGCCACCTGATGCGAAGAACTGACTCATTTTGAAAAGACCCTGATGCTAGGAAAGATAGAGGCAGGAGGAGAAGGGGATGACAGAGGATGAGATGGTTGGATGGCATCACTGACTCAATGGACATGAGTTTGAGTAAACTCTAGGAGCTGGTGATGGGCAGGGAGGCCTGGCATGCTGCAGTCCATGGAGTCACAAAGAGTCGGACATGACTGGGCAACTGAACTGAACTGAAATGAATTATTTTTATTTTAAATTGACATTAGATTTAATTTTAGACTTCAGAGAAGTTGCACATTAACACAGACAACTTTTGTATACATGCTATCCCACTCCCCCAATCTTAATATAGAAGCATAGTTAAATGGTCAAAGTTAGGAAGTTTGTACATTACTTTTAATCATACATTCTGTTTTCAAATCTTACCACTTTTCCATTAGTGTCTTTTTCAGTTCTAGGATTCAATCCAAGACCCTACATTGCATTTAATGGTCATCTCTTTAGCACCTCAAATCTTAGAGATTTGCTCAATCTTCCTTTCTTAAGAGATTTCTCCCTCCACTTTTCTGCGAAGGAAGCACTTTTCCTGTCCTAATTGGGAGGACAAGGAAGAGCAGTCACAAACAGGCAGTATCTCACAGCAATAATGCTCCTATCCTCTCTCTAGCTCTCCCAATCTTCAAATACAGATGGGGTAGAAGATGGGCAGTAACTGAGATGGAGCAGCACAACTTGTTTAACGGCCTTTCCAAATATTTAAAACACGGCATCTCCCACTGGTTGTTTGGATTTCTCTTTGGAATAAGGAACATTTCATGCCTTTGCCTTCACCGTCGGTTTTTGGTCACCAATTTTGGAGCAACAGGAAATATTTCAGTTAACATCTCAAACGAGATTGACCTAAAAGGAATATATATGTTTACTTTGCCTTTTGCATGACTCATCATTGTGTTGTACACAGGGTAAGTGTAATAAATGCTCACTAAATAAAAAATGACTGGTAGGAAAGAAAGAGGGAAAGGAAATGAATGAAACATAGGTCTGTGCTTTGGTCAGATCATTTTATAGAAAAATGCAAAATAATTTTCTTCCAAAGTGTCACTTAAAGTTAGATGGGTAAAAGTGCAAAGTACATCTTACAGTCAATTGCAAATAAAGTAATGAAAGATATGATGGAGAGAAGGAAAGGAGACACACATTTTTACTGGTTGCTCTAGTGCTCAGCCACCTGCCTATGAAGCACTCCACAATCTATTAATGCAATTACAGTGCACAATACTGTCTCACAAATTCTGGGTGTTTTCATAACATTATATTAGAAATAAATGTTGAGTAGAATATAATATGGAATTCTAGAGAAAAATCACCAAGTTTTGAAGTCATTTTAACTATTTCCAATATCAAAATTTAATGTCTTCAAAATGTGCTAAATTGCATAATAGTTCACTTGGTTTAAATTTTTTGTTATAAAACAAAGTAGTTTATCATTCTATCATTCTTGACTCATCTCCTACCTGTGAAGTCTCTGTGATCAGATATATCTCTTGGTGACATTTGCAGCTGCAGAGTTGCCAGCCTGTCAGCCAGTGTGAATCCAGCCATCCCAGGACAATGCATCTAAAGAGAAAGCATTAGTCACTCAAGCAAATATCTCTTACATGGCCATTTCTTTAGAAAATGGCAACTTTTCAAGAACTAGCTCTCAAGAGTTGCAAATGTGGTAGAATTTCACTAGCTCAAAATGGAGTTGACTATCTCAGAGCTGTCCCTTCCTTTGACAATACAAGTTACAGATGAGTTGAAGCTTATTTGAGTAGTGAGAATGATTCCTTGTGAGAGAGAGCAAATGCCTTTATTTGGATAAAGATTTTCATTACTTTTTTTCTTGAAGCCTTTCCTGGTTTTTCTAATCTACATCACTCCTTGTTTCTTTTAATAATTTTGAGTGTATATTCCTATAGTTTGCATTTTTGTTGAATTAAATAAAATACGAGTTGCCAGGACTTCCCTGGTAGTCCAGTGGTTGGCTTTGCCTTCCGGTGGAGGTGGTGTGGATTCAATCCCTGTTCGGGGAGCCAAGATCCCACATGACTCATGGCCAATAAACCAAAATGTAAAAAACAGTATCAATACTGTAACAAATTCAAGAAAGACTTTAAAAGACATGAGTTTTAAATTTTGTTTGTGATTTTTTTCTTTATTCATCCAACCAACTTGCTAATTACAAGTATTGAGAGGTGACTAAGATGATTCCTCTATTTAAGAAGCTTGCAAACTAAGAAGAGGACAAGCAAGAGCACAGTGATTCTGTGTGGATAGTTTCATGAGAGTGTTTTGGGTAGATTGCTGTTGGAGTGCAGAGGAAGGATGGTGACCTCAGACTAGGTGTCTGAAAGCACCTTCTATAGGAGATGATGCATATCTAGGAGCCTTACCTTTTATTTGGCCCAATGAGATGCAATATTCCTGAGCATTTAGAACAACATCTGATACTCAGTGAAAATTTTCTGAATAAATAGAATAATGAAGTATTTTTTCTTGATACATAGTTTCTTAAGCACCAAAAACTTAAATGACGTTATTCATTATAAATATGAAACTAAAAAGTAATTCAGCCTCAAGTTTTAGTTGTTGAAAATGATGTAAATTATTCTGAGAATTCCATAAATGTGACCTTCCAGTACATGATCAGACTTGTAAGCAAAAAGTCCACATGGGTTGTGATTGACCAGCAAGCTTCTTTAATAACCATCTGTCATGAAACGTATTTCCTACCCCATCTGCTGTGAAATGAGCATGAGATTAAAAAAATAATAATGTATTGTGTTCCTACAGCTTTGAAGGGGAACCAGCTTAGAAGTAAAGGCTGCAAACACAGCAGATATGATGGATTAGTGTCAGAAAGCAGCAGGATACAACTCTAGAATTAAACAAATTAATAACAATGACATTTCACATGGAAGTGCTGTCAGAAACAGGATAAAGAGATAAAATCCCTAGTTCTCTTAATAAAAATACCAGAAACATTGCATTCAATTATAACTTAGTTTAGTTGCATTTAGGTTTTGCTACTAGTTTTGAATAATTGAATTCTTCCTTTTATTAACAGAACAGCTAGCTATAGTTCTTAATCAATTTCAAATGAGGATTGGAAGTGGAAAGAGAACTCACTTATTGAGGATCTACTAGATTTTAGGCAGGACTGTAGCACACCAGGCTTCCCAGTCCATCACCAACTCCAAGAGCTTGCTCAAATTCATGTCCATCATGTCAGTGATGCCATCCAACCATCTCATCCTCTGTCCTCCCCTTCTTCTGCCTTCAATCTTTCCCAGCATCAGGGTCTTCTCCAATGAGTCAGCTCTTCGCATCAGGTGGCCAAAGTATTGGAGCTTCAGCTTCAGCATCAGTCCTTCCAGTGAACATTCAGGGTTGATTTCCCACTGACTCAAGTGAGGATATTATGGTCAGTGCTAGAGAAACTATCTTGAACTTCCAGAGTTTGAACCAGAAGTTGTATTTTTAGGTTAGTAAGAAGAAGATAGAAGAAACCAGGATACTTGTAACAGATTCTTCCTACTAGACCTGAGTCTATGTGATGAAAAAACATCTTGCTTGAAACTCTTATTTTGGTCATCAACAATAAAGCTAATACTAATACAGCTCCATTATTTCATTCACACACTATTGCTTAATTCATTAAACATAGTGACCTATAGAAAAAAGAAGAGTAGCCACACAATGAACATTCATTGAAAATTAGTACACGTGGATTTCTATTCCTTCTGTTACTTTATAGTTGTGTAATCCCGAAAGAGTTTCTTGAAGAAAGAAACTTCATCTTATGAATCTAAGTTTGTATGTACATAACATAACTGGTTTAGACCAATGGTTCTCTGCTTGCTTGCGTGTCACTTCAGTTGTGTCCAACTCTTTGTGACACTATAGACTGTAGCCTGCCAGGCTCCACTGTTCATGGGATTTCCAAGGCAAAAATATTGGAGTGGGTTGTTACACCCTCCTCCAGGGGATCTTCCCAACCCAGGGATCAAACCTGCATCTCTTATGTCTCCTGCATTGGCAGGCAGGTCCTTTACCACTAGTGCCACCTGGGAAGCCCCAGTGGTTCTCTGCTGAGGTCAAATATTCCCCCCAGACGACTATTGGAAATTTCTGGAAACATTTTGGTTATCACACTCAAGTGGTGGGTAGCTACTGGCCTCTGTAGGTAGAGGCCAAGGATGCTGGTAAACATCATACAATACATTCCATCACCCCATGACAAAGGATTTTCTGGCTCCAAATGTTAATAGTGCTGCAGTTGACAAACTCTGGTTTAGATGAAATATTTGGATTCCTTTATACATGCCAATGAATTTTACAGTTCTGAAATTATTCATTCATTAATAAAATATTATCTCTCTTCTGGTGATTTTGACAGTAAATAAGATAAAAATACTAGACAATGAAATAAAAAGAAAATTTATCTTACACAGTTAGGTCCTGTGGTTAGCAGTTGCCAAGCTTGATTAAATCAACAGGAATTATAAGATCTTCTACTCTGCTTTTCTCAACATGTGGGCTTTGTCTTCAAGTTAGATCTGCTTGGGGTTGTAAAGTGGCAGCCATGTTTCCAAAGTCCAGATGAAGAACAAAAATACATAACTGAAGAGAATGACCTTTGCTTTCTGTATCTATTTTGATTGGCAAGAACAATCTTTTAACAATATACCAAAAGACTTTTCCTAGCAACACTTTAGATAAAATTTCTTTCCTTCATTTTCCTGTTTGTAGGGGAGATCAGGAACTGGGAGCTGCCATCTTGCAAAGAGATAGATCTAGTTTAAGGATAAAGTCAACCTGCTGAGGATAGTAGAGGAAAACAGATAGAACCTGAGTCCTTGATGACCTCACTGCATTGTTCAGTTAACTGGCCTTAGAAATAGCATACCCTGAAAATTATTATCGTGTGAGATAAAAAGTCCTTTCCAATTATCATCTAACCTCAATTATCAGAAAAAGGAAGAAGACCATTGTTCCTTTTTGAATGTGATTTACTCACTGGGACTGGAGTGATGGCTTGGGTTTGAAGATGAATATGGCAGAATTCTTGTGTTATGGAGGTCCTAGTTTTCTGGCAGGTAGGGCCCATGAATAAAGAACATATCATGCAGAGTGAGTTGGTATGTCTCGAACTATAATAGATGTCTTTGATAGCAAGCATGAATAACAGTTGAAAAAAAGCAGGTCAAAAATACAGGTTTAGAAGTTGAAAATAGGAAATGTATCATGTTTTGGTCATCATGACTTGGCAAAAGATAATAAAAATTTTGGTGGAGAAATTTTTGAAGAGAAGCAAATTCAGAAGACAGAGCACAGCCTCATATTCATTCTGAAAGAAAAATTGGGATGGACATTTTATCAGTATTAAAAAACACAAAAGAAGAAAACATCTAAAAATAGCATCTGTGAAAAGAAGCATCGTTTATAAATTTGTGTCTATACCGCTCTTCCTGAAATTTTGTGATCTTTCACACTATGTAAGGTCCAAATTATTTAAATACAACGTACATGGTTTGTTCTAGGATATAAAAAACATTTAACGACATTTCCAAGTGGTCAATGATGTCACAGTGATCTTCCATTTCCTAGACTAGTCAGAATTTGATACAGTAGTATTTACTTTCACGTATTTTGTCCACTCTATTTTGTTTCCTTAAGTGTGTCATGTGTTTCAATTTTGCTTCATTAGCTATACTGAAAGTTTTCTGAGGGCAAGCATTTGAAGATAATGATGATCTATATTCTACCTGTAATAGCAGGAAGTAAAGTGGGAATTGAAGGAAATGAAAAGAAATGCCATCAAAAGAAAACCTCTCTTCTGGTGGCAGCGATCCTGCTGTGATGGCATCAAATTTCTGTCACTAAAGCTTGTTCATTTATCTTTGGTGTAGAGAATTTTAGTAGAATTAAAGAATGATGAATCTAGGTAATACTTTTGCACTTCAATTTGAGCTTTTAATTTTATTAGTATTGAAAGTAGAGACTAAAGAGACAAATTAAAGAGCTCCAAATCCCACAGATAATTAGACTGTGAGAGGAAGGAAGAGGCCAGGATATAAACAGCTGGCTCTCGATCAATTAAAATGGCAGCTATAAGGGCAAGCAAAACTGAAGGTAGAATTCAGTACTGTTCAGAAAACTATGTCTGTATTTTTTTCTCATTTGCTTGTGAATGTTGAGAGATTATCTTTTTGGCCAGCCCTCTGCCTTGAAATTCTGCCATATGTTTGGTTTTTTTTCAATATTTATGTTGTGAATCACTGAAACAGAAATAAAACACTTCCAACTGAGTTGGACTCTTCTGTTAAATACCTCTCTAGCATCAGCCAGCAGTGAAATTACAGAACATTTAATTTGACCAACTAAAAAGTTCTTAACTGTCTTCTTTTCCTTTCCTTTCTTTTTTTTTCTCTCAGTTTTGCAGAGGGAGCCTTGAGATCTATTTTAACCTAATTATTTTTGACAGGCCAACTGTACCCAACAGGATGAAATTATAACCTTTTCAGTTAATTGTTGTGATTATTTACTTAGCATAATGTGCTTACCTGTCACATTAAGGAGATGCCTGCTGTGGGGATGCAGCTGGTAGTTTAGGTGTGAAGGGTGTATCTTAAGATTTCATTAAAAAATATCAAAATATGGATGCTTCAGGGAATAAATCAGAAGATCACCACCTGGGCAACTGGTCAACAAAGTAAGGCTTTCTGCAGATAAAAGGGGAAAGACTAGACACTCAGCCTGAATTTTTTGTATCTTAAGGACCAGAGAAATAATAGTGAACTAGGGATTTGGTGGCACATTAAAAGTCATTTTCCAAGAGAATTCCATAAGGACACAACTGTCTCCATTAGGGCTGGGGTGAGGAGCACAGGAGCAGTGCCTGAAGGTATTTGATGAAGCATGGTAGAAAATGGGACCAAAGTCATAGTTAAGGATGTATCCTCAACAACTTCTTACTAATGGCAGGAGCAAAGTGGTCTTGCAGTGAATGAGTGGGAGCATAAAGGGGGAATGGGAGTTTCAGAAAAGAAGAATGGCAAACAACAACAAAAAATAATAACTTGAAGATGGCACCCTTTGGGACATTGATTCCATCTTACCAATTTTATCAGAGGACTTCTTTGTCTTTTATTTTGGTCCAGATACATTTCTAGGATGAAGGACAATGAGGACATCCATTAATTTTTTTTTTCATGAAGGGATAATAATATCCACATTATAATTTCAATTTAAGGACAAGGAGAAGCAGGGCTCTTGATTATATATAGGTCCTGGACCAGGAAATCTTATGTCTAAAGACTCTCTTGGTGTTTGCTGTAAGAATAAGAGGCTCCTTTTTATGGGTCCACCCTTGAAACTATAACCTTACTCTAATTGGCTTCAATATTATTCATAATTCAAAGATAATTAAAGTGTGTTCAAGACTTTAGAGAGGGCACCAAAAGTCAAACCGTTACTTAGGACTCCCTGATATATTGCTTCCATGGTGTCCGACCTCACAAAATGTCAGTATAATATCTTTCAGGCTTTGTAGCCTGGTAAGCTTGTCTAGTTTTCTTAAGAGAGTTGGTAAGTTTTTTCTTTCTCCCTTCTAAAATACAGACCTTGTATTCTTGTAGCTCTTCTTTCTTTGATACTGAGCAGAAGAGAAAGTTGCCTAATACCTCACATTTGAAGTTTCTTAAATAGTGCATAGATAAGAGTGGGCTTATTTTGTATCTACCATGGTGGGCACATCACACATCTTTGCAGAGAGAAATGATTAATCTACTGATATGTACTTATTGCTTGGCTTAGTGGGGAAACGAAAGGAATGAATGTATATTCATATTTATAAGTGTTAACTGCTTTTTGTGTGGAAACCTGATATTTTGAAGGATGCTGTTTGGAAGTTGAAATAAGGGAAGATTTGTGGGCATGAAAACGTGTTGCTAGGAGTGGACCATGCCGAATGGTGCCTAGGTACCATTCTCTCAGCTACATATTAACCCTTCTAGTCTCTTCCCTTGCCTGAGAGGGCTAGAAGACCAAACCATTTCTTTCCAGATTTTCTTGCCAGCTGACTTCCTGTCATGTTCAGCCAATGGGAAACCTTGGAGTGAGAATGGAAGTCAAGAGAAAGGGAAAGACATTTTCTTCTAGTTTCTGCATTGGCAGAAAAAGTGGAGAAATTAGCAATGGTTACTGGTGGACTGTGTGTATTGATTTCAGATAAGGTAATTCACATCCAATCACAGCAGTTTCTGTTTTATTTTACTTATTGGTGTACAGTTGCTTTACAAAGTTTGTTAGTTTCCCCTGTACAGCAAAGCGAATCAGCCATACATATACATATACCCCCTCTTTTTGGGATTTCCTTCCTATTTGGGTCACTACAGAGTATTGAATAGAGTTCCCTGAGCTGTATAGTAGGTTTTCATTAGTTATGTATTTTATATATTGCATCAATAGTGTATACATGTCAACAACTCATCCTCCCACCTTCCCGGTGCTCATATGTTTGTTCTCCACCTCTATGTTTCTATCTCTGTTTTGCAGATAAGATTATATATACCATTTTTCTATATTTCACACACAGCAGTTTCAAGGGACAGAGATCATGGGCTCAGGGTGGGAGTAGACCCTTGTTTCTTCAGCCCTGTGAGGGTTTAGCCACCACTTTCTGCTATGAATTTTAAGATACACTTGTCTTCTTCCTTTACTCCTCCAGATCTTCTATATACTTTTAACAAAATCTTTTCATTAAGGTTAGTTTTTAAAAGTCCCTGTAATATTCCTTATTGGGTATGGACTGACATAGCCTCACACTGCTTTCAGCTTTCCCTCCTTGTGCTGTTTGGAGTGCTTAAGACTATGAGAGAACAAAGAAAATGATAGAGTGGAGAGGTGTGGCACAGATTTAGTCTCATCCAGATCATTTTCTGAGTTTCTTTCTTCTCAATTCTAGGCCTCTATTCCTTTTGCCATGCTACTTCTGCAGCATGCTAAACAGTACTAAGCACCATCCCTTTGAGAGATGGATAGCTAATTCAAAGTATTCATAATCAGAGACTTTCCTGGTAGTCCAGTGGTAAAGAATTCACCTGCCAATGTGGGGACATGGGTTCTATCCATGATCTAGGAAGATTTCACATGCCATGAAGCAACTAAACCTGTGTACCACATCTAATGAGCATGCATGCCCAAGACCCTGTGCTCCACCACAGTGAGAAGCCTGTGCACTGTAGCTAGAGAGTAGCCCCTGCTCACTATTAGAGAAAATAGTGCACACGGTTTCTCTAATAGTGCAACTAGAGAAAGCCTACATGCAGCAATGAAGATCCAGCACAGTCAAAAATAAATAAATGAATAAATAAACACTTAAAACAAAACACAAAATACTCATAACCAGTACTGTGATGTTTCTGGAATCATCTTTTAAATTTTCCCTATGTCTCTGGTTTAGGAGATGGAATTACTGCATTCTGCTTTTCTAGAAGCTTTCCCACATTGGCTCTTCAGGAATATGTTTGCCAGAAAATACACAGAATATCTAGCTAAATTTGAATTTCAGGTAAATATTGCATGGGGCATACTATTAAAAAATATTACTAATTATATGAAATTCAAATTTAATTGTGTCTTAGATATATATGTATATGTACACATAAGTGAGTATGTGTATATGTACACACATATGTTTATGTATGCATACATGTGTCTATATACATGATTTTTATTTCGCTAAATCTGACAACTCTAGTCTGAGGAGTTCAGGAGAGTTTCTCTAAGAACTTGTGCTATAACAGTATTATATGAGGCCTTATACTGTAGAGGTCTGAGAACAGTTTGAATGCATGTAATCTTCCAAAGATTAAAGATATGAAAGATAATCGACTTCTGAAATTCCATGTTTGTTTGCAAGGTTTCTTCAGTCCAAGGATAAGGGGATGGCACCTAACACTCTAGACCAATGGTTCTAAAAGTGTGGTCCCTGCCTAGCAGTATCAGCATTACCTGGAAACTTGTTGGAAATAAAGGTATTCAAGCCCTACTCAGACCTTCTGGGTTAAGAAATATGTTTTAACAAACCCTACAGGAATTTCTAATGCACGCTGGAGTTTGAGAACCAGTGCCCTGTTATAGCAAAATATAGAACACCTGTAGTGTTACTTCCTATTCTCCACCCATGTTGGAAGTTTCATTTATGACTATAGTGAAAGTGAAAGTGAAAGTTAAGTAGCTCAGTCGTGTCCGACAATTTGCAACCCCATGGACTGTAGCCCACCAGGCTCTTCCATCCATGGAATTTTCCATGCAAGAGTACTGGAGTGGGTTGCCATTTCCTTTTCCGTAGTATTTCCTACTATATTTGGGTCTAGTCCTGGCATATGTTTTATTATAGCTCTTCAGCAGGCACTACAAATTTATTTCCTAGTGAAGTGTTAGTATCAGAATATACTTCCAACTTTTCATCTTTAACTTTGGAATCTCACTGAAACTTACTTTCTCTAGAATAATGCTTTGTGTTCTGAGGTATCTTTTCTTACAATCTACAATTTCTTCAGTCACACAGTTTCTTCAGAGATGGATCAAAAATGCTTGGGCTGATGGTGAGTTAAAAATAACCTCATGTTTTAATGCTTGTTCTTGGCACCATAAATTTACACCAGAAAGCATTGAAATTCATTAGCCAAAGGGTCTCTATAATGGTAAAATTTAAGACACTGTAGAAGGTAAGTTAAATAAATTATTTTGGTTAGGAAAGATTTAACAGTGGCCTGCAAATCACACTGAAACAAGTAACAGTTTATTATGTCTACACATAAATTGTGCTTTTGGTCTGTTGCCTTGATGAAATCTGAGGTGTAAAACACTTGTGGCAAATCCATTTAGGTTGATTTGGAGATTCTAATAGACACCATTTGAATTCACAGAGAAGGAACCTCATTTTCCCATAGGTAAACAATTGTTGAAATAAAGTCATTATAAATTATAGTGTGGCTGTTTACCATCAATACACACCTCCTTAATTAAGTGTTGACTGGATCAATTGCAAGACAGCACTGGGTCAGGTCAAAATTAGAAAAAGAATGATGAAGAGTTGCTTAGTAAGAGACCAGTTCTAATGAATAAAATTAAAGTGATTTCTTGCTTACTGCAGAAGCAGAATTCATGCTTCCAGGACAGATGCTTTGCCCAAGAGTTAAGAGTGTTGGGCAAAGCATGGATTTAAGAATTGGTCTCAAAACATGTGGACAACTGATCAATCTCAATCTTAATAAAAATATTTTCTTTAAAACAATAATGAGGTAGCATTTTTCATCTATATCATTTGGAATTATTTTAAACAAATGAAGAGGTTTGGACTACCAAAGATGTACTGAAATCTAAATTCTCAGATTCTTTTTAAAGGAATGTTAATTACCACAAATTTTATAAAGGTTAATTTGATTGTGTATATCAAAAACTTTCAAATGTTCTCTTGGACTCAGTAATTCAATATACTGTGACTGGTCATAAATAAACAACCACAGTATTATGTGAAAGGAGTTAGAATGGTGAAATAAGTTATGGTGCTTATAAAACAGAATTATTATATGGCTGTTAAATAATTTTATAAATTCTTATGATATAATGTGAGAAAGAAAGTCAGGACAGAATATTGCATATGTAAAAGCCTCAATTTTGTGTATATACACACACATATATTTATAATAAAATGGAGGAGAATAAAACATACCAAAATGTTTATAATCACTTCTCTAAATGATAGAGTTAGTATCACATTTCTAAATATATATTTCTTTTGTATTTTCTAATATTTATAACTTAATAATTTATTGGGCTTCTGCGGTAACTCAGTGGTAAAGAATCTTCCTGTCAATGCAGTTTGATCCCTGGGTTTGGTCTCCTGGAGAAGGAAATAGCAACCCACTCCAGTATTCTTGCCTTGGAAATCCCATGGACAAAAGAACCTGGTGGACTATGGTCCTTGGGGGTCACAAAGAGTCAGACATGACTTAGTGACTAAACAACGACAACCATGACTACAGAAAATAGCACTGGGATTACTGTCATTCCTTTAACACCATCATTCCAGGTACTGCCACCATTACCTACCGTCTAAGTGCTTGCTCTTCTCTTGTACTTGCTAAGTACTGTAGGACCATTCGCACATTTACAGTTTACCATAATCCTATGAGACTGGCAGTATTATTTCTATTGATGAGTTGAGGAAATTTTGACTTCGAAAAATTAAAGTCCGCTGGTATTTAAGCATCGTGGGTATCAATGCAAATGCCGTTACCCTTTCCACATAATATCACACTTAAACTTTGCATGCTATTTCTTTTTAATGTTTTTCCCCCTTTTCTAGAAGTTACTTATGTTTCAATTTTCCCCATTCAGAAATGTTGGTGGCTTTAAATGTTATAAATCTTTATGACTATTGGAATACTGAAGTGTTCTGTCCTGTCTTTTTCTGACCTATGTCATGGTCTCTTCCAAATTGACTGGCACTGGGCCTGAAATGACTGCCCTTATGTTAGTCTGATCTTATGAAGTGAGTGCTCGAGGTTTTAAATATTTAAAATCAATGGACAGTTTGAGAAAAAGAAGACCAATCAAATGAGTGATGTGTGATCTCAATTTCTTCAATCTATTTGAAGCTGAATTTGTTTTCCTATAGGAAGATAAAAAAAAATTGAAACTAAAATGGACAGGTATACTTTTGCTGTAGCCAGATAATGTGTTTGAGATGCTTGACCTGGCTTGGAGAACAGAAAGGCCAGCTGAATCATATGATGAGATCTGTGGTGGTGGTGGTGGTGGTGGTGGTTTAGTTGTTAAGTCGTGACCAACTCATGCAACTCCATGGACTGTACCCTGCCAGGCTCCTCTGTCCGTGAGATTCTCCAGGCAAGAGTACTGGAGTGGGTTGCCATTTCCATCTCCAGTTGAGATCTGTGGAAGAGGAATATTCAAGCAGACACAGTAGGATAACCTCTGCTAACAGTGTGCTATGTATTTAGTCCACATGCAGTTAAAAACAAAACAATGGAATAATACTGTTCCTATTCTTGCAATTTGCTTATCCCCTTAAACAGTATTTTCTGGGCGTCTTTTGATTTATGAGCATCTTTATTAAAATTAGAGACCATTTTTTTACATACTGTTACATGATATGAATTATATCTATTTCTATATCTAAGTTTATCCTCTTTTGATACATAGTTACTTAGAACTTTTAAATTATACATAAGGTGTATATATCACTATGTATTAGTATTTGCAGCCAACTATAATTGTTTCTTTAGAACAATTTTCTATAGATTGCATTTCTGATAAGAACTTCAAAGTCAACAATTTCTTTAAGATCCATGTGACCATCAAACCACAATTATTAGAGAACTTTCCTTGAAGTTTAAATGAAGTACTGCACAAAACATCATTTTTCTGGCTTGCTTTGGTGGGACCTTGGGGATCAGGGTTAGGGTGGGTCTCATGTCAGAATGAGATATGGTAATAGGTGAATTTTCCAGGTAACAGAAACTTTATTTTCTAAGTTCTGACATTTTGTAAAACACTTTCTGGTTTAAAATTATCCATATAAACATTCAGCTTCTTTCCATTATTCTTGTTCTTTACACTCTGTATATAGCACATTGTATACACATACATCTGACACCTCAATAAATTACAGCATGATGGTTAGTGTGTATAACAAGGGAGAAATTTGCCTCTGTGGATGCTTGGGTTTGCTATATTTTGTGTTTAAAAAAGTCCATCAAATGATAACAAAGCTAACTAGTGACTAATATATTTCTAGACTCTCTTCACTGTACTACTGCATTTTCTTATAACCACTAGAGTTTTATACCCATAAACAAATCATCATCTTTTAAAATTAAATGGCTTTAAGTGACAAGTATAAGTAATTTTGGTGAAATATGTGAGTAGAAAGTGTAAATTTTTTTTGAACTAACTGATGAAACAGAAAAGTTACAGATAAACTGAATTTTAAAAAATTGTTTTTAAAAATTCACTTTTAATCTGTAAAATGCAGCATGTCTTAAATGTACTAAAGAAAGTGGCTCTTTACAAAAGATTATTTGATCATTCCTTTGCAAAGTGATCAGTTTTCTCAGATCTGTTTTGGTACCAACATCTTATGGAATAAAAAAAGCTCCAGATGTAGAGAACTCTGAAATTTCATAGATACTTCTCTCAGTTCAGTTGCTCAGTCGTGTCTGACTCTTTGAGACCCCATGGACTGTAGCCCTCCAGGCTTCCCTATCTATCACCAACTCCCAGAGCTTGCTCAAACTCATGTCCATTGAGTCGGTGATGCCATTCAACCGTCTCATCCTCTGTTGTCCACTTTTCCTTCTGCCTTCAATCTTTCCCAGCATCAGGGTCTTTTCCAATGGGTCAGTTCTTCCCATCAGGTGGCCAAAGTATTAGAGCTTCAGCTTCAGCATCAGATACTGCTCTAGTAAGTGATAATTCTGTACATCTTATGATCCCATTCTAGAGAGTCACAAGGGAGAATCATTATCTTTTCATTATGGGTATTTCCAGGCTGATGGGATTTAATAAATCATGAGACATGAAAAATGGAGAAGTTGGTAAGGTAATGAGAATTTTTTAGAAAAACTTTAAAAAATTGATTTCCAGGAATAAAAGTGAAGAAAAATTTTAAAAAAAAATTGGTCAAGAGGTCTGGCTTTGATTAGTTTATCCTTCTACCACTTTTGGTTCAAATTTCAGACATTTAATGGAACACATTGCCTAAGTCATTTAATACTATTTCGCCCAGGGAAATAAAGAGGAAACACGAGACAGAGGAAGAAAACATCCTTTTTACAAGGGGGTGAAAAGCCAATCTGAGTTTGCCTGGCATTGGATCTTCTTTTTCTTCAGTTTCTTTTGTAGATCTTTTTTAGGCTGAGTGAAGAGTAATTTCCTGAATCCAAGATTAAACCAGAATTCTCAGACATTTCCCAGTCACTAAAGGACTCTTTAATATTGCCTCTATCCACTTAAAAATACTACCCAAGAGACTCATCAAAATAAATCAAGAAATAAAATTAAGAGTTCATACCAATTAATTTACCACCTTTTATTGCCAACACTTCATTAAACTTATAACTATCTTGTCAAGCCTACTAAATAACACATTAATTGATATACTGAGTAGCAATATCATCTAGAGAGATCATACTGGGAGACTGGCTGATTGTCTTGATATTTTGTTGCTCAAGATGTGCATGAAAATAATTTCTGAGCCACACAAGGAGTTCCATTGTTTCATAGGCATCTCATTTTTCGATTCTCAGCCCCCATCATGATCTGAAAGACCTTAACACGAAGGCAGCCTCCAAATCAGCTTGTAATGTTGATAAAAGTTAAAATACATGCAACAATGAGAAAAAGTTTTACATTCAGTGTTAACAGTGATGGTCCCTAATGAAATTTGTCGTAGGTAATTGTTTGTAAGTCCTAAAGACACATATGCTTCACCGTGGCAGACATCTGTGGGACCGTGTCTTCAGGAAAAAAATGAACACCATCAGCTTAAGTGCACTTCAGAGAATGGCACAAAATAGATGAAAATCTTCACTCACACTTTATTCTATTCACCTTTTGAATGGAATAATGCCATCTTATTTATTTCTAGCTCTAAAGTTGCTCTTGGTGATGATTTTCAAAGCTCTAGGTAAATAGAATGTTTTCAGAATTTTTGTGTTGCCCTGAAAAATATTGCCACCTTGTCTTCAAACTCAGTGTCAAGGTATATTTACCTTGGTGTTTCATCATCCTTCTCTCTTTTTGTCCATCCATCATCTCCTTATCTCTTCATTCTTTCCACATCTTAGGCTGTGTAGATGCTTCTATATTAAATCCATCTCTTAACACTATGGGCTTCCGTGGTGGCTCAAATGGTAAAGAATCTGCCTGCAATGTGGAAGACCCAGGTTTGATCCCTGGGTTGGGGAGATCCCCTGAAAAAGAATGTCCACCCACTCCCGTATTCTTGCCTGGAGAATTCCATGCTCTGCACCAGGTTTAACGTACTCAATTCAGTTGTTTAAACCATACAACTTAGAATAATCCTCAAATCTTCTCCTTTTATTGTATCTCACATCCAGCCCATCACGAAATTTTACCTTTGGGCTTTTCCATGGCAATCACAGAATATAAGATATTGTTATTTCTCACCTGGATTATCACAATAGTCTCCAAACTGATGTCCCTGCCACTACACTTACTCACTATTGTTAGTATAGAGTCCAAAACAAACCTTTTAGGATGTAAGTCAGCTCTTGCCATGGCTTTTCTGTAGACTTGCCAGTGACCTCCCATATCACTCAGAGGACAAATTCTTGCAGTGGCGTATAGGTCCTCATGTACTATGCTTTCCTACTATTTCTCTAATCTTATCCCCTGCCACTGGTGGTAAAGAATCCACCTGAAATGCGGAAGACTTGGGTTCGATCACTGGGTTGGCAATATCCCCTGGAGAAGGGAATGGCTACCCACTCTAGTATTCTTGCCTGGGAAATCCTATGGACAGAGGAGCCTGGTGGGCTGCAGTTCATGGGGTCACAAAGAGTCAGACACGACTCAGAAAGTAACACTTTCATACATTTGCCCCTATGGATTTTCTGCTGTTCCTCAGATGTCAAACATAGCCCTGCTTTAGATCCTTGCCACATGTTACTTTCTCTGGCTGGGATGATCTTTTCCCCTGGTGGGTCAGCTGGTAAAGAATCTGCCTGCAATGCAGGAGACTGGGATTTGATCCCTGGGTCAGGAAGATCCTCTGGAGAAGGGAATGGCTACCCCCTCCAGTATTCTTGCCTGGAGACAGGGAAGTCTGGCAGGCTGCAGTCCATGGGTGGCAAAGAGTTGGACGCGACTGAGTGACTAATACTTTTGTTTTGCATGACTGGAGGGAACATCTTCCTTAGCAGCTGCTCAACTGTCAGGTTATCAATGAAGCCTTTATTAAGGTGATCACCTCCTTAAATAGTATCACCCTCTGCTGTGCTCTCTGTTCTTGTTTACTTTGTTTTCTCCCCCTATCCGTAGTATTTATGACCTGAATTTACTTTTTATTCATACACTATCTGTCTGCCTCATGCCTCTTGGAATACAAATTCCATGAGAGCAAGAATTTTTGTTTAGCACATAAGAGTGTAATAAATATTTATTGAAAGAACAAATAAATAAAAGTAAAGATGTTAGTGAAGTGTTTGAAAACATTGTCTTTGGTGTAAATATGTGGATCAAGTAGCCGAGTAATCATAGGAAAAGCATTTCTTTGCAAGAGAATGCAATAATGCTGATTTCATAGGCCAGTCGTATCAATTCAATGATTTATAAGATAAAGAGTGTATCAAAGTGTTTACTAGTAGCAAATGCTCACACGGTGATGCTACTGCTGCCTCACTTGCTGCATTTAGAATCTGCATCTTTACTTCAAGAGCATCAAAGCACTGACCTCTCCTCTCAGGGGAGAAGGGCACACGTCACTCACCCTCTTCCCTTCTCCAAGGACATTTTAATGACGTAACCACCTGTCATCTGGGCTCATAATGTAGTGTTTGTTTCTTTTTTTTAATAGCCAAACTGTTGTGAGATATTTTACCTCTGTGATGCATATCTCACTTTACTAAGCCATTGATTAAAATTATCAAAGATATAGCCTGACCTTGTTGGCTTTTTTGCCACTGAAATCAAATCAGGGAATCAATAAAACTAAAAGAAAATAAATCTTTAAAATCCATTTAAAGTCGACATTTTCAAGGAGAGACTTGAGTTTCTGAAATGAAGATATTTACTACCACTGCCAGATGAGTAATGGCTTCTTTTATTTTGCATCTTTCTTTGCAAAGGAGACAGAGAACAATCTTCACAGACTTAGAGAAGGAACTTATGGTTTTCTGTACACACAGCTATATTTAAAGTGGATGACCAACAAGGATCTACTGTATAGCACAGGGAACTCTGTTCAATGTTATGTGGCAGCCTGGATGGGAGGTGAGTTTGGGGGAGGATGGATACATGTATATATATGGTTGAGTATATTTGCTGTTCACTTGAAGCTATCACAACGTTGTTAATTGGCTATACCCCAATATAAAACAGTTAAAAATATCTTTAGTTCATGTATCCTTGCAATTAAAGACTTAAAGTTCTATTAGCTAAAATTAAAGACTTTCAACTCTCTTTCAACCTTTGTGGTCCGGTTATGCTTGTAAAAAGCAGTGGAAATTTGGCTTGGTAATTACGAGTGATGCTAATATTTAAAGAAAGGAGTAAAGAAAAGGCAGAAACACAATTTTTACCTAATGACCAAATCTTCGAACTGATTCATGTTTGCCAAATGTATTTTCCAGCTCAAATACACTTTACTACACTGATGGACCCCATTGCCAAAATAGGTCAGTATGATTGTTTGAGAAGGATTTGGAAAAACAACACTGACAGACACAACTACCCTAGAAAGAATCTGTTTTTGCTAAGTGCTAGCTCTGGGTCAGGCAGATTTTATAAATGTTGTATGAACAGAGCTTCACAGCAACCCAGAGTTAGATGTCATTTGTTATATTCTGCAAGATGCAAAAAAAAAAAAAAAAAAAAAAAGAGTATGACAGGATAGTCTAACCAAGAAGAGGCCGAGTCTGGATTTCATATTGAATTTCCCTGGGTAATAAGACCCAGTTTTTACTCTAATGCTTCCCAACAGTAACCTGAATCACTTGTCAAACACCCCCTGATAGCAGATGGATTCACAGTTTATTGGTGGCATGAAGAGGGTCAGTGGTTTAGAACCAGCATTCTTCCTAACCATATTCAAAGACTTTCTTGATCTCACCTGTCAGTTAAATCTGATTTGCCTTTGGATTAATGGTTACCTCCTTAAGACACTTTCTGGTGTGAGCAGGTATGTGCTTCAATGTCTGTTTTATTTTACTGTGATAAAAATAATCTCAACATCTTAGTGGCTTCCAACAATAAACATTTACTTGATTCTTGGGATGTGCATGTAGTTTGGTTGACCAAGGCAGGACTCAGTTGACCCTGGCTGGACTCTCAACTTCTGGCTGAGTTCAAGTCTGTGTCTTCACTACCTGGGACATATTCTTCTCATGGTGGATCTTCTCAGGAGTGTACGAGGGAGAACAGTGACATGGGACGCTTATACATCCTCAGTCCAGAATTGGTCCACTGTCACTTCTACCCACATTCCACTGGCCAAAGCAAATTGCTGTCAGTGGCATGGAGATATATTCTGCACCATAGTAAAGACACTGCAAACCTCCATTTCAAAGGCATGATATATTATTCTAACACAGGGAAGGAATAAATGAGAATAATGTGGAAACAGTTTCTACAAACCAAGGATTTACTCCAAAGCCCACATTCCTATGGCATGGCTTTATCTATCTAAAATGTGGGTGACAGCATTTATCTCATGGAGATCCAGTGAAGATAAAATGAGATAATTTATCTATATACTGCAAGGAATAATATCTGGCATTATGAACAATCAATGGTGGCTTTTGTTATTGTTTTTCATGTAGTACTTTTATTATTTTTTATATTATTAGCTCTTTCATGTCCTTTTGATTTATGTGAATCAATAGATTCTTGATTACTTGTTTACTCTTAATAAAATTATCAAACAAATATATGTTAAACTGCTACTCTGATTTGGCCTTGCCCGTGATTAACTAAATCTATCTGGTTTTCATCTGCTTGTTTAGTTTTGGATCATCTGCATATTTGGATTTCTGGTAGCATCTGATTTCTTCTCTTTCCATGGTTAGTTTAATTTCTTACTGTGGCTTTGCCTGAGAGTATATGAGTGGCTTTTGATGGCATTTGATTAATTTCAATCCCTATTAAATCTGTTAATTTTTATTATTCACAACTTTCTGGCTCTCATAATCAAATTTGGTATTTTCCTATCATTTATGCCTTTTTTCCACTGCAAGCCAAAGAAAACTTGATGCACAGTGGCTTATGCAAAGATGAGCTTACCTGAAAATTCCAGGAGTAAGGACAAATCTCGGGAAAAGTTTGCTGCAAAATTTAGTTTCTCTCTCTTCCTCTTCCTGACATTCATCTTGTTGAGCCAGCTCTGTTATCATTTGGATAAAATATCTTCCTTTGGAAGCAAGACAGCCTTTGTAGCTCTGCACTAAATACTAGCAGTTAAGTTAGTCTTCCCTAGAAGTTTCTAATCAAATTTCATTGCCTATTATTAGTTTTACTGGGAGTAAGTTTCCACCTCTGAACTGATGATCATGCATTGGAAAGATATCCCAGTTGACTTAAACTAAGTCACATGCTCCAGGAACTGAAGACTGGCTCAGTCTTATCTGTGTTCATGGGCTAAAACTAGGGGAAGGGTGGGTGTCAAAAATCAACATTGGGAGACAAAAACAACAGCAACAACAATAAAAGAAAGCCATTTACTAAATTCCCTACATTTTTATTTTCTCTGTTGTTGCTAAGACATTCAATCTAAACAGTGCTCATTAAAGTACAAAATTCAGCAAAATGCAAGTAAGTGTATCTGTATAGACAGAGGTTCTGGGTTTTATGGCTTCTACTCTCCTCTCTATCTACTCCAAATCCCAGCAAGAAATCTCATTGGATCACTGAGATTGCCTACATCATTTATTCTATGGTACAGAAAATTTAGATTTTTGTCTTTGGGAGTTTATGGGCCTTAAGTGAAAGTGAAAGTTGGTCAGTTGCCTCGGACTCTGCACATGGACTATACACTCCATGGAATTTCCCAGGCCAGAATACTGGAGTGGGTAGCCTTTCCCTTCTCCAGGGGATCTTCCCAACCCAGGGATCGAACCCCAGCCTCGTGCATTGCAGGCGGATTCTTTACCAACTGAGCTATCAGAGAAGCCCTATGAGCCTTAATACTAACTGAAAAGTTGTTAATTTCTGCAGATTTTAAGTCTGGCAAATAACTCATTTTTGACTGTGCTAACCCATTCAATATCATGATAATCCAAGTCTATGCCCCAACCATTAACGCTGAAGAAGCTGAAGGTGAACAGTTCTATGAAGACCTATAAGACCTTCTGGAACTAACACCCAAGAAAGATGTCCTTTTCATTATAGGGGACTGGAATGCAAAAGTAGGGAGTCAAGAAACACCTGGAGTAGCAGGTAAATTTGGCCTTGGAGTACAGATGAAGAAGGGCAAAGGCTACTAGAGTTCTGCCAAGAGAACGCACTGGTCATAGCAAACACCCTCTTCCAACAACACAAGAGAAGACTCTACACGTGGACATCACCAGATGGTCAACACCAAAATCAGATTGATTATATTATTTGCAGCCAAAGATGGAGAAGCTCTATAAAGTCAGCAAAAAAAAAGACTGGGAGATGACTGTGGCTCAGGTTATGAACTCCTTAATGCCAAATTCAGACTGACATTGAAGAAAGTGGAGAAAACCACTAGACCATTCATGTATGACCTAAATCAAATCCCTTTTGACTATAGAGTGGAAGTGAGAAATAGATTTAAGGGACTAGATCGAATAGACAGAGTGCCTGATGAACATGGATGGACGTTCATGACATTGTACAGAAGACAGGAATCAAGATCATCCCAAAGAAAAAGAAATGCAAAAAAGCAAAATGACTGTCTGAGGAGGCCTTACAAATAGCTGTGAAAAGAATGGAAATGAAAAGCAAAGGAGAAAAGGAAAGATACACCCATTTGAATCCAGAGTTCCAAAGAATAGCAAGGAGAGATAAGAAAGCCTTCCTCAGTGATCAATGCAAAGAAATAGAGGAAACAATAGAATGGGAAAGACTAGAGATCTCTTCAAGAAAATTGGAGATACCAAGGGAAAATTTCATGCAAAGATGGGCTCAATAAAGGACAGAAATGGTAGGGACCTAACAGAAGTGGAAGATATCAAGAAGAGGTGGCAAGAATACACAGAAGAACTGTACAAAAAAGATCTTCACGACCCAGATAATCACGATGGTATGATCACTCATCTAGAGCCAGACATCCTGGAATGTGAAGTCAAATGGGCCTTAGGAAGCATCACGACGAACAAAGGTAGTGGAGATGATGGAATTCCAGTTGAGCTATTTCAAATCCTGAAAGATGACGCTGTGAAAGTGCTGCATTCAATATGCCAGCAAATCTGGAAAACTCAGCAGTGGCCACTGAACTGGAAAAAGTCAGTTTTCATTCCGATCCCAACGAAAGGCAATGCCAAAGAATGCTCAAACTACCACACAATTGCACTCATCTCACACGCTAGTAAGGTAATGCTTAGAATTTTCCAAGCCAGGCTTCAGCAATACATGAACCGTGAACTTCCAGATGTTCAAGCTGGTTTTAGAAAAGGCAGAGGAACTAGAGATCAAATTGAAAACATCTGCTGGATCATTGAAAAAGCAAGAGAGTTCCAGAATAGCATCTATTTCTGCTTTATTGACTATGCCAAAGCCTTTGACTGTGTTGATCACAACAAACTGTGGAAAATTCTGAAAGAGATGGGAAGAGAAGACCACCTGACCTGCCTCTTGAGAAACGTGTATGCAGGTCAGGAAACAACAGTTAGAACTGGACTTGGAACAACCTACTTGTTCCAAATAGAAAAAGGAGTACGTCAAGGCTGTATATCGTCACCCTGCTTACTTAACTTATATGCAGAGTATATCACAAGAAATGCTGGGCTGGAGGAAGCACAAGCTGGAGTCAAGATTGCCGGGAGAAATATCAATAACCTCAGATATGCAGATAACATCACCCTTATGGCAGAAAATGAAGAAGAACTAAGAAGCCTCTTGATGAAAGTGAAAGAGGAGAGTGAAAAAGTTGGCTTAAAGCTCAACATTCAGAAAACTAAGATCATGGCATCTGGTCCCATCACTTCATGGCAAATAGATGGGGAAACAGTGGAAACAGTGGCTGACTTTATTTTTTGGGGGGCTCCAAAATCACTGCAAATGGTGATTGCAGCCATGAAATTAAAAGATGCTTACTCCTTGGAAGAAAGTTATGACTAACCTAGACAGCATATTCAAAAGCAGAGACATTACTTTGCCAACAAAGGTCCATCTAGTCAAGGCTATGTTTTTTCCAGTAGCCATGTATGGATGTGAGAGTTGGACAATATAGAAAGCTGAGCACCAAAGAACTGATGGTTTTGAACTGTGGTGTTGGAGAAGACTCTTGAGAGTCCCTTGGACTGCAAGGAGATCCAATCAGTCCATCCTAGAGGAGATCAGTCCTGGGTGTTCATTGGAAGGACTGATGTTGAAGCTGAAACTCCAATACTTTGGCCACCTGATGCAAAGAGCTGACTCATTGGAAAAGACCCTGATGCTGAGAAAGACTGAAGGCAGGAAGAGAAGGGGACGACAGAGGATGAAATGGTTCGATGGCATCACCGACTCGATGCACATGTGTTTGTTTGGACTCCGGGAGTTGGTGATGGATTGGGAGGCCTGGCGTGCTGCGGTTCATGGGGTTGCAAGGAGTTAGACACGGCTGAACGATTGAAGTGAACTGAACTGAACTGAACAACAAGGACAAGGTTGTAGAACATTGTTATTATTCCATGTCTGTTTCTCAAATACTTCCTTTGACCTTCAACTTTTAGTAGTTTATAAAAAATATGATCTTCCTCATTACCCTGGTCCCTTTCACTGCAATGAGCTATTTATATATCATGATCAACATCAATAGCTATTATTGATCATGATGATACCAATGTTAAGACACATGTGTCATGTTACGTGTTGCTAAGCACTTTCTCTTCTATTTAAAAAATGTTAAACCTTGTGAAAATTCTGTAAGGCAAGTGTTATCAATTAGAAATTGAGGTCCTGTTAAACTTTTAAAAAGTTGTATAAAGACCCAGAGCTTTAGATTATCTTAATTCATGCTCAATAGTCTTCCCGCTGGTGCTACTCTATAGCTTTAGAAAACTTATCCTAGCCAGGCCCCTGGAGGAGAAGAAATAGAAGCTCATAGACATTTGAAAAAAATTATGATTAGTGGAATAAGAAATGTCCTCCTCCCAAATCCCCAGCAAAGTGAGCTTTATCTTTGAAATGGATTTTATATGAACAAATTCACTCTTCAGGAGAGAGAATTAATGAAACTATTTCAGAAAAGGCAGGACACAGATGTACTTATATTTCAGAAGTTTGAAAGGATTATGTGGAGGTTCTAAATCAATTACTTCACATTCTCTTCTTTTTATATTCACCACTAATGTACCATTAGAACACATTGTACCTTAGGAATTTTACCATATACTAAAAATCATAGGTTTTGTAATTATTATATAATTCATCTTGAAGAGATATAATGCTAGATAATATATTACTACAATCATATATTATCTAGTCCTGCTTGACTAAACCAGAGCCAGTAAATCATTTTCAATACCGTTTCTCTTCTGTACTTGAAAATGTTTCATTTGCTTAGTTCTTCTTAATCTCTAGAATTGAGATACTCAAGTGCTATTGTATATATAAGACCTTTTGTTGTTTAGTCACTAAGATGTGTCCACCTCTTTATGACCCCGTGGATTGAGCCTGCCAGCTTCTTCTGTCTAGGGATTTTCCAGGCAAGAATACTGGAATGGGTTGCCATTTCCTTCTCCAGGGGATCTTCCCAGTCCAGGGATGGAACCCAAGTCTTCTGCATTGGCAGGTGGATTCTTTACTCCTAAGCTACTAGGGAAGCCCATTTAAAACCATAGACTCTTCTTTATTCCAAGGATTTTTTATTCTTTCTGGTAAATTGCTATAAATAACTACTAACTCCTGACTTAATTGTAGCATCATTCATTGAAAAATAACTTTGAAAATCATTTAGTGAAGTTACCTTTCAGAGGAAGAGACTGCCTTCTGCAGGTAATCGGATCCTTCATGTTGCATTTTATTTTGGAGACTAGGTTTACTTTTGAAAATCCAAAGCCTTAGGGCTGCATATGCCTGCATATGCCTCATTTTTTTACTTTTCTTGTTTGTTTGTTTATTAATTTTTAATTACTTATTGATCTTCTGAACTACTTTATAATCTTTTGAATGTCCTTGGTTCCTCCCCTATTTTTGATGATGGACTGGTTGGATCTCCTTGCAGTCCAAGGGACTCTCAAGAGTCTTCTCCAACACCACAGTTCAAAAGCATCAATTCTTCTGTGCTCAGCTTTCTTTATAGTCCAACTCTCACATCCATACATGACTACTGGAAAAATCATAGCCTTGACTAGACGGACCTTTGTTGGCAAAGTAATGTTTCTGCTTTTGAATATGTTGTCTAGGTTGGTCACAACTTTCCTTCCAAGGAGTAAGCATCTTTTAATTTCATGGCTGCAATCACCATTTGAAGTGATTTTGGAGCCCCCCAAAATAAAGTCAGCCACTGTTTCCACTGTTGGGTTAATTGCTCAGTTGTGTTTCAACCCCATGAACTATAGCCCTCTAGGATCCTCTGTCCATGGAATTCTCCAGGCAAGAATACTGGAGTGGGTAAATTGTTTTCTCTTCCAGGGACTCTTCCTGACCCAGGGATCAAACCCAGGCTTCATGCATTGCAGACATATTCTTTACTGTCTGAGCCACCAGGTAAGCTCTTCAACCACACACACACACACACACACACACACACACACACACACACACACACAAAGCAGAAGAAGGAGATCCTACTCTTTGCAATAGCGTGGACAAAACTTGAGGGAATTATGCCAGGTGAAATATGTCAAAGAGAGAAAGATAAACACTATACAATATCACTTAACATGTGTAATCTAAAAAAACAAATCAGAAAAACCCACAAAGTCATAGAAAAAGAGACTAGATTTGTGGTTACCAGCAGAAGAGAGTAGGGGGTAGGAGAGTTGAATGAAGGAAACCAAAAGGTGCATATTTTGAATTAAAAGAAATAAATATGAGAAATTAAGTACACAATATGATGACTATAGTTGATACTGACAGTAATATCATATATTTGAAAGTTGCTAAGAGAATAAATTCCCAATGTTCTGATGGCAAGGAAATAAGTTCTTGGTAACTCTATGAGAAGATGAATATTAACTAAACTGCTGTGGTAATCATTTCTCAATATATGTTTGTTAAGTCTTTATGCTGTATACCATAAATTTATACAGTAAGTCAATTATATTTCAGTAAAAGCGAAAAAAAAAAGTAGGTAAGTGATAAATAGAGAGATGAACAGATCCTGTGTCACAACACAGATACAAATGGTGTGCAGAGACACAACTTCTCTTTCCACCCTTCAAAGCAGCACTTCTCATAACTGGTCTGTTTACCACCCTACTGGTCTCTGGTCCAGCCTCCATCCCTTAGGCTTTGGTCAGGCAATTTGCTGTGTGTGTCCACTCTTGAATGGCTGTCCCTATCTGAGGACAGAGAATGGCAGGGTTTGCATTCTGTTATGGCATCAGGAACACCAGGAGAGCTCCAATAACTGTCCTCTTTGCCCTAAACCCTCTTCAGTCTCTAGCTAATGCCTGCTTTCAGAACTTCATCACACGAGACCTCCAGTGCTTGAGGGCTGTCTGAAATACAAACTGAACAAGTCACTTCTCTGTTAGACCCTTCAGTTGATCCTGCTTACCTATGAGATCAATGTTGAATACTTGGCCTGGGCTCGCCTTTTCATTAGCCTGTGTTTTTGGTCTCACCTCTGTCCAGACCTGACTATCTTCAGCCACAACCACTAGTCTTGTCTAGAGGTGCTCTTCTCTCAAATGAGCTGTTTTTTTCTCAGCTCAGGAATAATTTCCCATACTACTCCCTGCCCCCAGTATCTGCTGGTAAGCAGCAACTCATTCTTTGTGATTTAACTCATCCATCACCTCATTTTTTGACTCACTCATTCTTTTTATGTAGATATTCTTCCTCTTTCCTCTGTACTTCCAGTGTTTTCATGACCCACCATTTGTCCACACAGGAGAGTTTCATGAGACTCAGAGACAGGACTGTGTTTTTCCTGTTTGCCATCATATTGCCAGTGTTTTGCACAGGGCCTAGTATAAAGTAAGCTCTTAATACATTAAGGTTGAATACGTATTTAACAAACAGTAAATGCTAACATGAGGTACTATTTGAATTAATGCAAGCTGATCGTTTTCTTCAATTTAAGTAAAAAAATAACATAAGATGTGTTTTGTCTAAAATATTATGAATCCAAGATTCGCTGTAGTCTAACAAAATTTAGGAAACTCTGGTCTAGGCAGGAGAGTAGGGGCTTGAGTTTGTGAGGCATTAGCCCTGTTTGGAGGTGAGGAATGAATGAATTAAGTTGATGGACGATAGCATGGAACTCATCCCCCTGCCTACTGGTGTGATGTTTTTGAGGGCAGTGGCTACATCTGACCTGGTTTTTTGGGCCTCAGTGTCTGCCACAGCACCAACCACATAGTTGGCATTGATCAGATATTTGTTGAATGAGAAAAATTAAGAGCATCCACATTTCAATATTAGACATGAAAAGCTAACCTTATATTTAATGAGCTTATGCTTTTATAGATATCAGTCACTATCTGATTTCAGGGTTTGTCAATCTCAATATACTTGATGAGGAATAATATTTCAAGGTTATAACACACACTAGATTTGCTTCCTGGTGTAAGATTGATGGTCTGAGGTATTGCTATTAATCAGCTTTTAGCTTTTCTTAGTAAAAACCATTCTCTCCTCCATCTAACCTGAGATTCTTTATGCCCCCAACCCCAGTTTCTATCAATTCTTTTTTTCTTTTTACCTATTATCACTTCCTGCCTATAAAATTCTTAAATGTGAACAAGTTTCCTCCTCCCAAAAGAAATTTACAAAAAGTATATGACTGGCCAAAAACTAGGATCTTCATACCTACAGCTGAATTTTATAGGTCCCCTTGGATTCTAGAATGTTTGCAATTTATGCTAGCCTGTTTAGACTTTGAGACATTACCTTGTCATAATTTACACATCCACATCCTCCTAATTTCAGGTTATCCAACTATTTTCAGCCATTATCTACCATGATTCTAATTCAACCTCCAGATCTATATAATTCCACACACTCTATCTTCCAACTTTCAGTGCAGAAGTTTCCTTGCTATGAATTTGTGGTCCACAGATGCTCATGATTTCAGATCTGACAGAAGAAAAAGGATTAAGTTCAGTGCTACATGCTCAAGACTCATCAAGGCCTTTGGCTGGGATGGATTCCCTTTGAACACAAAACCGTCACTCCAACATTTGTGATTAGGCAAATAAACTTGCCTAGCTTTGGAGCCAACATTCACAGACTCATTGGCTCAATATTTACTTTCAAATATGAACATTTTCCTAAGATGACTCATCAGTTTTCAGAGACAGATTCTCAGATGGAGTTCTTGGTAGTAAGATGGGTGTGAGTCCCAGGGCCCCAAAAGACTGGTCATCTTCTTTGCGCCTCTGATTGCCATCTTGAAAACTTTTAGGTCTTACAGTTTAGTTAACATTTCCTAAGTGTCTCCCTTGAACCAGGTGCTGTGGATACCAGGTGCTGTGAATAAACACAGTCTGTACCTTGGGTCATATGTAGAGTCAGACAGGCAAATGTGGAATTTCAACACAGTATGGTGAGTGTTCAGTGACACAGGAGAGTAGAAGCTGGTATAGAAACACAATGAAGAATCATTTTTGTCTAACCCAATGATTCTCAAATTTTAATGTGCATCAGAGTCATTCAGAGGGCTGATTAAAGCCCTATGAATCTCACCCTCAGATTGTCTAATTTAGCTAGTCTGGGGCTGGGTCCAAGAGTTTGCATTTCTGATGAATTCCTGTGTAATAGTGTTGCTGCTGGTGCAGGGACCTGGCTTGAGGTAACAGTGGCTTCTCCTTAGGGGCTCTGAGAAAGGCTTTCTGGAAGAGAGGATGTCAAACAAGTTGAAAAAGATAAATGAAAAGGGAGAAATTCTAAGAAAGGAAAGAGCAGGTACAAAGACACAGGAATGCACCGGGCATAAATTCTTCTGGAAAATACAAAGAACAGGAGATGAGGCAGGGGCCTTTGGAGTAAGACAAATTAAATAAATCAATGAGCTATAGGACTTTTTCCCCTGGCATCCAGTGCTGGAGTAGGCACTGTAACATTTCAAATCTGTACAACCTGTAAAGAATCACACAAATGCCAAAAATTATGGGTAATTCTTCCCTCCTGGGCCACATTCAGAGACAGGTCTTATTTAATATATCTCTGAAAGGCGAGACTTTGTAAGAATATTTTAAGCAGATTGGAAAACTTGGATGTACAATGATTACAGGCTACATGAAAATGATGTAAAAACAATAATATTTTGTACCGTACCTGTCAGAAACAGAGATTTGAAAATGCTGTTTGGTAGAATTTAATAAGTCTGCTCTATTGAGCATCAGTGTGAGACTTACATTTACGTTTGTTTGCCATTTCTAGTTATAACATCAAATTCTTCTAAATTTATTGGCTTAAATTTGTGCAATTAATTTACACATAAATAAAATTAGAGTTTCCATTTATTAAAGAGGAAAAAATTCTGATAATATCAATGGAATAATAGTTTTTGTTCCATAAACATTCAGCTTTTATTTGCATTAATATTTTTAATAATAAAATAAATTACACAGAAGGCATATGCAGAGAGTAAAGTGAAAGTGAAAGCTCAGTCCTGTCCTACTGTTTGTGACCCCATGGACTATACAGTCCATGGAACTCTCCAGGCCTGAATACTGGAGTGGGTAGCCTTTCCCTTCTCCAGGAGATCTTCTTGACTCAGGAATCGAACCTTGGTCTCCTGCATTTCAGGTGGATTCTTTACCAATTGAGCTATCTGGGAAGTTCTATACAGAGAGTAGCCATAGTTTAAAGAATATTAATTTTATCAATAGCATTATCCATTTTAGAACATTACTAGAATCTTTGAGACATCCAATATATCTCTCCCCAATTACATCCCCTTCATCTCTCCCAAAGGTAACCTCTGGCCTTACATTTATTTAATAATTTCCTTTGTTTTTACCATGGCTTTCTAGATAGCTCAGAGGTAAAGAATCTGCCTGCCAATGCACAAGATGCCAGAGACATGGGTTTGATCCCTAGGTTAGGAAGATCCCCTGGAGGAGGAGGAAATAGCAATCTACTCCAGTATTCTTGCCTGGAGAATCACAAAGACAGAGGAATCTGGTGGGGTACAGTCCATAGCGTTGCAGAGGAGGACACAACTGAACAACTGGTCACACATTTTTATTATAGCTTTGCTAAATTAGTACTTACAAACTATATGTTTTCTAGTTCTGACTTTTGAAATGTAAACAAATGGAACTTTATGTGTTCTTAGGCCCTTTGCACTTTTTGCATTACATAATGCTGTTCAGAATTGGCTGTGTAGACATGGAGCCGTAGGTCATTCAATTTCATGGCTGTAGAATATTCCATTGTGTCAATAATCACAATGTAATTGTCCACCTACCTTTAACAACTATTAGGTGGTTTACAGTTGCGTGTGTTTTTCATCCCAGGCATGGATATTATGAACATTAAGTGTGCTTGGCTGAGTTTCAAGGTGTGTATATATTTAGATTTATTAGGTAATATTAATTTCTTTTTGTAGTCATTTGTTATAAATTTTTTATTTTCTTTGGAAGTATCCTTTGGTAGACTTTTAATTTCTTCCTCAAATCAGAAAGGTGTTATTCATTGTTTTTTAATTGGCATTTTCCTGGTTAATAATAAAGTAGATAATTTACATTTATATCTTTATTCATGTTTTGTTTTCTTTGAAAATCTTTTCCCACATCTTTTGGTTGAAAATTTTTTGATTCACAGGATTTTTGAAAAGCCTAGACACTTGTACTTTGTCACTTATGTCTGTTCCAAATATCTTCTCTCAATTGTAGCTCCTTTATACATTTTCTTTTGATAAATAGACTTTCTCATATTTTATACAGTTGAAGGTATCAAACTCTTTCTTTATGGTTTATGCTTTTTAATCACAAGCTCCCAACTATTTTAGCTTTCTTTCTAAACATGTTTTAGGTATCATGTTTTTCCCTTCATTTTTTCCCCCTCCACTTTTAAGTATTCACCGCATTTGGAATTTTTATATATATGTGTATGTGTGTGTGTGGATATATGATACAAAGATCTATTAACATATTTATGGGTGATCGGTTGTTTCTATGTTATACCAATTATCTCTAATTTTGGCCTAATTTACATACACTTGCTTTTCAGTTTTCTTGATGAATTAGTCTATTGGTATGCTACCACCACTCTTTTCCAGTTATTATAGTTTTAGAGAGAAGTGATATTGTTTAAGGCAATTCCTATTTCTTGTTATTCTTTTTCAAGAATGTATTTGGTATTTTAGACTCTTTTGTCTTCCATACACATTTTAGAGTTTGGCTTTTCAAGTCTTATTAAAATCAGGTTGCAGTTGTGTTGAGGATTTCTTGGAACCAATAGATAACTTCAGGAAAATTGATATTTTTCTAATACTGAGTTTTCACAATTATGAACATAATATATTTTTCTATTTGTTTAGCTTTTAAAATACCTTTAAATCAGGTTTTATAAATTTTGCAATGTGTATGTCTTTTTTTGTGTTTATTCTTAGGTTCCTTATCTTTTGTTGCAACAATATATGTTATCTTTTTAAATTCAATTTTGAGAAATTTATTGTTAGTGGACACAACTGCAATAGACTTTTCTACATTGATTTTACATCTGGAAAATTTCTTAAACTATTTTTACTTATTCTTGTTATTTATTGATAAAACTGCAAGATGCTCACTTTAAACTTAGCTATCACTTATCAAGTGTACTAATTAGGACAACCTTAGCTGCTAAAACAACTTCAAAATTTAAAGATGGGAGTTTATTTCTTGCTGTTGTGACAGCCAGTTCTGTTTGCTAGTTGTGGTGATGCGTATTTGGCACATACTCATTAACTCCCATTTTGTGGGTCTTGATATTCAGGGTCAGCCAATTGAGTAAGCAGATGGAGAAAGACAATGCATAAATCACAAGGCAGGCTTTTGCGGTTCAAACATGGAAATACGCACATTTCTTTCTGTCTCAATCTAATGACCAGAATTCTGTCACATGACTACATCCAGCAGCAAGAGACGCTGCAGAGATAATCTTGCTCTGCTGGGACAAGCAGAGACCAAGGATGCTGAAAAGCCAGACTGATGTCTGGCACAGTAATTTAGGGAAGTTACTTTCTAGTGTTAGTTTGTTTTTTCTGTTTATTTAGAAATTCATATGATTTTCCTCTCTTAATATGCTAATTTTAAAAAATTACTCTAATGCATTCTAATATGGAAAGCAATTTTATATTTATGGGTTAAGCCCTCTTAGATATATTGTATTTATTTTTTGTTTCAATAGAAAAGCACTTCTGCATTTTATCTGCTAATGCTTTGTTTGGAATTTTTGTTCTCTATATTTAGAAGTGAGTCTGGGCAATAAGATTCCTTTCTCATTAATATCTGTCTGTGTTTGGTTTCGTTACCAAGGATGAAGTAGATTCACAAAATAATCTGAGGGTTGTTTCATCTCATTTTGTTTACAATGGAGCTTATCTAGTTTTTGAGTTATCTATTCCTTGATTATGAGACAGAATTCGTAATATTTTTGAATGTATGGTAGAACTTATCAAGAAAATTCTCTAGGCCTACTTCTTCTCGTGTCACAATTTGAGTTCTATATTCTTTCCAGAAATTAATTTCATCTAAGCCTTTGCTTTTATTGGCAAATGTTTCTTATGATGACTTCTCATTGCTTTTTTCAAACTCTGCTGTGTTTGTACTTACAGCTTTCTTGCAAGCCTTACATTTTTTCTCTCTTCCTGTCTGTATATCTCTTATCTCTTTTTAAAAATAACTCTTCTGGTAGCTTATTTTATTTTGTTTTTAAAAGAATACACTTTTATACATGTTTTATCTTGCTTGCTTTTCTTTTTTCTAATACACTAATTTTGGCTCATATTTTTTCTTCTTTTTGCAATCTTTGGATTTGTTCTTGCTATCTTCAGTTTGTTCTTTCTTTTTAATTTGGATTTCTTTTGGTTCATTACTTTTTACTATCTTTTTCAACATAGAAAGCTTTGCCAAACTTGGATTATAGAGATATTTTATATTAGCTTTTGAAGATTTTTTTATTTTTCTTTTCATAGTATTTAAGTCTACAATCCAGCAGGAATGCATTTTTTTATTATGATGTAGAGTGGAATTTAAAATTACTCTCTTCTGTATAAATATCTGGGCTTCCATGATAGCTCAGTTGGTAAAGAATCCGCCTGCAATGCAGGAGACCCCGGTTTGATTCCTGGATCAGGAAGATCTCCTGGAGAAGGGATAGGCTACTCACTCCAGTATTCTTTGGTTTCCCTTGTGGCTCAGCTGGTAAAGAATCTGCCTGCAATGCGGGAGACCTGGGTTCAATCCCTGGATTGGAAAGATCTCCTGGGGAAGGGAAAGGCTACCCACTCCAGTATTCTGGCCTGCAGAATTCCATGGACTGTATAGCACATGGGGTTCCAAAGAGTTGGACACAACTGAGTGACTTTCACTTTCACTATATATATTCATGTAGTGATAACTGGATATCCAGTTAAACAAACAAACAAAAAATATGTTTAAGTTTGTCTTTTCTTTATTCTCCTATCGTAACCACTTTTTCCATTAGAATGTAGGTCTCCGTCTGAACTCACTAATTCATTCCATTTCTATTTGTATTTCTTCACACTGAATCATTTTAATGAATATATCTTTACAAGAAGATTTTCTATCTAGTAGAGTAAGTTATCCAAATCAATTTTTCCTCAAAAGATTTGGGCTCCATGACCCACTGGATTTTTAAAAAAAAAAGTTAAAAGAAGTCTATCAGGTTTTATGAAAAATATTCAACTTGTTTTTAAAAATCTGGGTAAAATTACATACTGTAAAATTCATAGATCTCAAGCATCAATGAGTTTTGACAAATGTATTCACTCTATTATTATAACCAAGACCTCAAACCTTCTTTCACCTCAGAATTATTATTATGCTTTGTAGCTTTGCAGGCAGCTAATTTAATACTTTGCTAAAAGACCCCAGATGCTGTGAGATGAATATGTATTGACTTCCAGAGTAATTATTTGAATATTTAGTGTAGTAGAAATAGATATAAATATATGTATCAGATCTATTTATATTTCTCTATTTATGGCCCTATAAAAATTATGTTCTACGGAACTCTGCTTAATGTTGTGTGGCAGCCTGGATGGGAAAGGGACTTTGGGGAGAATGAATACATGTATATGTATCACTGAGTCCCTTTACTGTTTACCTGAAACTATCACAACATTGTTAATTGGCTATACCACATACAAAATAAAAAGTATTAAAAAAGTGTGTGCTATTGATCAATATGACACAAGTGTGAAAAATTTTGTTGGTTTTATTTTATATAACTTTTTGCAGCATTCTCTTCACCTTAAATATTAGAGACTTGGAAGGTATGATATTTTTAAAGGAATGTTTTAAGATGTAATAAGTGAACAGAGGAACAAAGATATGAGCTCTAACCTTCACTTCCAGAGAGTCTATGTACCTGACATGTGAGTGAAAATTTCAACACATGAACCAATTACACATAAAACTTTCCCCAGCATGTTCTTTCTCTTCCTTACAACAGAGAGCTCAAACAGAACTTTGGCAGAATTTTCTAGTGTAGAAAAGGATATTTATTATATTGAAAGTACAGACTAATTGATTTTATTATTGCTATTGGAGACAGACAAAGGAAATAAATTAGAACAATTAGGGACCAAGAAGAAATAAAAGGAAGAAGACATGTAAAGTCTGAAACAGGCTACAGAATATGGAAGTGAGACTCTTTTAATATTTTGATCAACTGGAAGAGGTACACATATATGTATATGTGTGCACACATATGACCTAAATCAAATTCCTTATGACCATACAGAGGAAGTGAGAAATAGATTTAAAGGACTAGATCTAATAGACAGAATGCCTGATGAACTATGGATGGAGGTTCATGACATTGTACAGGAGACAGGAGTTAAGACCATCCCCAAGAAAAAGAAAGGCAAAAAAGGAAAATGGCTGTCTGAAAGGGCTTACAAATAGCTGTGAAAAGAAGGGAAGTGAAAAGCAAAGGAGAAAAGGAAAGATATACCCATTTGAATGCAGAGTTCCAAAGAATAGAAAGGAAAGATAAGAAAGCCTTCCTCAGGGATCAATGCAAAGAAATAGAGGAAAACAATAGAATGGGAAAGACTAGAGATCTTTTCAAGAAAATTGGAGATACCAAGGGGACATTTCATGCAAAGATGGGCTCAATAAAGGACAGAAATGGTATGGACCTAACAGAAGCAGAAGATATTAAGAAGAGGTGGCAAGAATACACAGAAGAACTGTACAAAAAAGATCTTCATGGCCCAGATAATCACGATGGTGTGATCACTCACCTAGAGCCAGACATCCTGGAATGTGAAGTCAAATGGGCCTTAGGAAGCATCACTACGAACAAAGCTAAAGGAGATGATGGAATTCCAGTTGAACTATTTCAAATCCTGAAAGATGATGCTGTGAAAGTGCTGCACTCAATATGCCAGAAAGTTTGGAAAACTCAGCAGTGGCCACAGGACTGGAAAAGGTCAATTTTCATTCCAATCCCAAAGAAAGGCAATGACAAAGAATGCTCAAAGTACCTCACAATTGCACTCATCTCACACGCTAGTAAAGTAATGCTTAAAATTCACCAAGCCAGGCTTCAGCAATACATGAACCGTGAAATTCCAGATGTTCAAGCTGGTTTTAGAAAAGGCAGAGGAACCAGAGATCAAATTGCCAACATCTGCTGGATCATCGAAAAAGCAAGAGAGTTCCAGAAGAACACCTATTTTTGCTTTATTGACTATGTCAAAGCCTTTGACTGTGTGGATCACAATAAACTTTGGAAAATTCTGAAAGAGATGGGAATACCAGACCACCTGACCTTTCTCTTGAGAAACCTGTAGGCAGGTCAGGAAGCAACAGTTAGAACCGGACATGGAACAACAGACTGGTTCCAAATAGGAGAAGGAGTACGTTGAGGCTGTATATTGTCACTCTGCTTATTTAATTTATATGCAGAATACATCATGAGACATGCTGGGCTGGAGGAAGCACAAGCTGGAGTCAAGATTGCCGGGAGAAATATCAATAACCTCAGATATGCAGATGACACCACCCTTATGGCAGAAAGTGAAGAAGAATTAAAGAGCCTCTTGATGAAAGTAAAAGAGGGAGAGTGAAAAAGTTGGCTTAAAGCTTAACATTCAGAAAACTAAGATCATGGCATCTGGTCCCATCACTTTTTGGCAGATAGATGGGGAAACAGTGAAAACAGTGGCTGACTTTATTTTTCTGGGGTCCAAAATCACTGCAGATGATGATTGCAGCCATGAAATTAAAAGAAGCTTACTCCTTGGAGGGAAAGTTATGACCAACTTAGACAGCATATTAAAAAGCAAAGACATTACTTTGCCAACAAAGGTCCGTCTAGTCAAGGCTATGGTTTTTCCAGTGGTCATGTATGGGTGTGAGAGTTGGACTATAAAGAAAGCTGAGTGCAGAAGAATTGATGCTTTTGAACTGTGGTGTTGGAGAAGACTCTTGAGAGTCCCTTGGACTGCAAGGAGATCCAACCAGTCCATCCTAAAGGAGATCAGTCCTGGGTGTTCATTGGAAGGACTGATGCTGAAGCTTTCCAATACTTTGGCCACCTGATGCGAAGAGCTGACTCATTAGAAAAGACTCTGATGCTGGGAAAGATTGAGGGTAGGAGGAGAAGGGGACGACAGAGGGTGAGATGGCTGGATGGTATCATTGACTCGATGGATATGGGTTTGGGTTGACTCTGGGAGTTGGTGATGGTTAGGGAGGTCTAGCATGCTGCAGTTCATGGGTTCGCAAAGAGTCAGACATGACTGAGCGACTGAACTGAATTGAACTGAACTGAATACATACATATAATATATGCACATACAATATATATCTTTTATAGATTCCAGTGACCAGAAAAGGCTGATGTTAATTTTAAGTTAGACAATTTCAATTCCAAAGAACAAGAAATTCTAATATAGTATGCATAGCATAGGATCCTGGAATATGCATGTTTAACAAAATTACAAGATGAGTCTGATGAAAATAATCACAAGCCAAATATTGATAAATAGACCTTCTGTGTGTTGCAGAGTGCTGGGGGAGGGAGCAGTTGCTTTCACTTGTTTAAGAGACTAAAAATAGGTTTTGTTCTTTTAGAGGTTGCAAGGCAAGCACAAGGAAAGAGAGAGAGAGACTTGAGCAAGAAAGAGATTGAGAGAGAGAAAGTTTGCCTTTCATTCCCACAGTATATCATTTTCCACGATAATCTTCTAAAGCCTACATTTCAGTATCTATGATGGCTGCTGCTTGCGGAAGCTAAAGGAAGTAGCAATTCCTGCTCTCCAAGCCATTTGATATTCTATCTTGTTCTGCTACAGATCTCTTTTGATACTGGGGCAAAGAAAAATCAGATCCATAATGTATACTGAACCCTGTGAAAGACATCACCAATGAGTTGAAGCTGCGACAGCTGCATGCTTCTTTTACCTCCTTATCAAGTATATTTCAAACACAGAAGTTGAAAGGAATAATATACTGCATGTAACATCAATTTTTAGTAGCTTATAGATATTCTTCTTCTTTACTTATCATATATCCATCACTCACAAAGCAAACTGTCTCTCTTACACTTGTCTTTGGCTTTAAGCATCAAGCAACTTGAGGAAGAAATTATAAACTTTATAATGTTATTGTTTAATATGCTAATCTGGACTATTGTTTTCCTTTAATATATCAGAAGGAGAATCACAGCTGTTAATGCAGATGGCTGAAGACAGAGCAGAACCCAAATGCTCACACACCACCCTGCGGTCACTCAATTACTCTCCTGAAAGTAAAAGCAAAATAACTTGCTGGTATAAATGTGGGAATGAAAGATATGTATAAGCTTTGAATGATCATATTCACATAAGAAATTAAAATGATTTGGTTTCCCATTTTAATATGGCATTAAGGGGAGAAAGAGAAGTTAACAACAAACTGAATATATCTCTCCTTTGGCAGTTGATGTGTTCTCATCACTTGATAACACAACAGCTAAGGATATGAGAGAGCCCAAGACACTCAACAATGATTATGTGGTCCAAACTACGTTAAAAACTTCAGCTTGAAGGGGAACACTCTGATAGACAGGTAAAAGGGAGATAACATGTTTAGTCCATCCAAACCACCTTTGCCTAGCAGAGATCTTCAAGATTCAGAGTGAAGAAAATTTTAAAAAGTGTAAATCAAAGGTTCTGAAATCTGCTCATCATCCATACAAGCCTAACTGAATGCAAAATCAGAAAGCCACAAGAGTCAGGGAGAATTGAGCAAAACATATCCAGTTGGTTATAAGTTTTGGCTGTAAAACGAGGTTTTAGAGGAAATTGAACATGTAAATGTAATTCAATGAGCAGTGAACATATGACACACACAGTGTGCTTATCTTTGGGGAACCAAGAGCAAATTGAGTGAAATGAACATGCTCTCATTAAGGAGAAGTACAGTTGCCCACCACTGAAAACAACTGCAAACTCCTCACTTGTTCCCGGGGTGTTTCTATTAATATTTTTTGTGCAATAAGTTGTAATTGTGCCGGCAGCTATCTTCATATTTTGGAGTTACTGGCTGAGCAACAGAGAAGACTCTCAGGTTGGGTTTTCCACCCTGAGAAGCCTATAGGGCATTTCAACTGAATCTACTTTGCAAAGTCATTTGTGTGACCATGGAGAACAATTGGAACCGTGAACTTCCAGATGTTCAAGCTGGTTTTAGAAAAGACAGAGGAACCAGAGATCAAATTGCCAACATCCACTGGATCATCGAAAAAGCAAGAAAGTTCATCAACTTCTGCTTTATTGACTATGCCAAAGCCTTTGACTGTGTGGATCACAATAAACTGTGGAAAATTCTGAAAGAGATGGGAATACCAGACCATCTGACCTGCCTCTTGAGAAACCTGTATGCAGGTCAGGAAGGAACAGTTAAAACTGGACATGGAACAACAGACTGGTTCCTAATAGGAAAAGGAGTATGTCAAGGCTGTATATTGTCACCCTGCTTATTTAACTTATATGCAGAATACATCATGAGAAATGCTGGGCTGGAGGAAGCACAAGCTGGAATCAAGGTTGCCAGGAGAAATATCAATAACTTCAGATATGCAGATGACACCATCCTTATGGCAGAAAGTGAAGAAGAACTAAAGAGCCTCTTGATGAAAGTGAAAGAGGGAGAGTGAAAAAGTTGGCTTAAAGCTCAACATTCAGAAAACTAAGATCATGGCATCTGGTCCCATCACTTCATGGCAAATAGATGGGGAAACAGTGGAAATAGTGGCTGACTTTATTTTTTTGGGGGGGGCTCCAAAATCACTGCAGATGGTGATTGCAACCATGAAATTAAAAGAAGCTTACTTCTTGGAAGGAAAGTTATGACCAACCTAGGCAGCATATTAAAAAGCAGAAACATACTTTGCCAACAAAGGTCTGTCTAGTCAAGGCTATGGTTTTTCCAGTGGTCATGTATGGATGTGAGAGTTGGACTATAAAGAAAGCTGAGCGCTGAAGAAATGATGCTTTTGAACTGTGGTGTTGGAGAAGACTCTTGAGAGTCCCTTGGACTGCAAGGAGATCCAACCAGTCCATCCTAAAGGATATCAGTCCTGAATATTCTTTGGAAGGACTGATGTTGAAGCTGAAACTCCAATACTTTGGCCACCTGATGCGAAGAGCTGCCTCATTTGAAAAGACCCTGAGGCTGGGAAAGATTGAGGACAGGAGGAGAAGGGGATGCCAGAGGTTGAGATGGTTGAATGGCATCACCAACTCAATGGACATGGGTTTGTGTGGACCCCAGGAGTTGGTGATGCACAGGGAGGCCTGGAGTGCTGCGGTTCATGGGGTCGGAAAGAGTCAGACACTACTGAGTGACTGAACTAAAGGTGAGTAAGTAAGGTGGAACTATTCTTACAATAGTTCCTATAACAGTTATTAGTGTTCAGGTAAACATTTTTCCAGTATGCTTTAATTAAATAATATTGAAAATAATGGAAGACTTAGTATACATCAAGAATTATGGGATTAAAAAAAGATACATTTTCTAGCTTCAGCAGATCTTAAAATATAGAGAGAATAATGCATAGTATAAATTATAAAGCAGAGTGTGCTTTAAAGGTAGTTGTAAAGAGTATTTTAATAGACATAGTTACAAGGTACTGACAATGAAAAATAAATAGGATGTGAGGTTTAGGGTAGGTTTCATGAAACAATGATATAAAATTCTCAAAATACCATAAATAATATTGGTGTTGGAATATGAATTGAAAAGAGGCAAACGTTTTTAGAAAGGATAAGATATGACTATAAACAGTGAATATATTGGTTTTAAGGAGAATGACCATGGCATTGAGATGACCAACACTCTGAGTGTTACATGAAGAGCAACAGATAGTAGAAAGGTGGGCTGTAGGTAATGGAAATAGAGGTTGGTGCCCATTCAGTTCAGTCCCTCAGTTGTGTATGACTGTTTGTGATCCCATGGACTGTAGCACGCAAGGCTTCCCTGTCCATCACCAACTCCCAGAGCTTGCTCAAACTCATGTTCATTAGTGGATAGACTTTAAATATCATGCTAATGAGTCCTGACTTTTGGATGGGGTGAGCAAATCTGTGTTGTAGAGACAGACATGTATGGGGGTAAAATCTCGGGATGGAGTTATGAAGCTTGGAACTGTTCAAACGGGGATTCTCTGAAGGCCAGTGTTAGGAAATGGTGATAATAAAAAGATATAAATATGAAAATCTCACAGAGAAAGAATAAGAAGAACCTGTATATCTAGGGGTTGTATCAAAATGGAAAAAAGATGTTATACATTGGGTTTCCAGGAATTCAGAAGACACACAGGCTACTCACCGAGAAGCAGCTGACGGTATGTGAGATGTGGAAGTTGAACATGGAGAAGTTGTCACTCCCAGTATGTTTGAAGAGAAAGGGCCAACAGGGTCTAGAAGTTGGTTCATGCTGGTTGTGGTCTCTCCTATGTGCATTCTCAAACACTCAGAAAAGTTAGACTGTTGACTTGAAAACATTTTTGGAATCAGAGCAATTATATAAAGTATGTTGAGTGTCTCAGTCTTTGGAAACATCCCATCCACATCAGTCTTTCTTTTGAATGGCTGCTTCCCAAGATCCCCTGGATGAGGGCAAGGCAACCCACTCCAGTATTCTTGCCTGGAGAATCCCATGGACAGAGAAGCGTGGCAGGCACATAGGGTTGTAAAGAGTTAGACATGACTGAAGTGACTTAGCAAGACACATTTAGGATAATATCAAAATGACCTGTGCCTGAGGAAGTATGGTTTGGAATTAGAACAAGGAGACAGAAAATATTTGGCTATGTGAGTTGGCAGAAAAGAATTCAGGTTACAGTCACACTGATATGCTAGACATAGAGAAATTCCATTTGACTTCTGAGTTTTTTAGATGTGAGGAATAGAAACAAAAAGGCTATGAAGATACCTCAGGATTTGAGATTAAGTTCCTGGGGAAAAGGTGAATGATTTTTAATAAATGAGGAAAGATCAGATAAAACTGTTGAAGGACAGAAGAGAAGTATGTTGAGATAGAAGTACTGGCGAGCACTAAGAGGCACCAACTGGAGCTCCAGTTAGAAGCCAAAGTTAACAATGTGGACTTGAAAATTTTTAGCACTTAATTGTCAAATAACACTGAGGGAACCAGAGAAGGACAGATGGTGGAAGACAGAATGTTGGAATTCACCCAACAAATATTTATGGAACATATGACATTACCAGGAACTCATGAGTGCTGGGGATACATCTGTAAATGAAGTAGACCAAGTCCATGCTTTTTTTTTTTTTTTTTTTTTTTTTTTTTTTAGGGAATGTGGCTGGTGTGAAAGTGGGGTAAAAAAAAAGATGATTTGGTAAGAGGAGAGAGTGACAGGAGACAGATGGTAGAATTTCTTGCTAAGAAGGAGTGGGTGCAAGAAAAGGATGAAAAGGGAAAGAGTACAAGGTTTGGAGTCAAGCAGAAAAGACATCACATCTCACCTACTTTGTAGGAAGTAAGATATATGTCAAGCTATTGAGATTCAGTTTTCAGTATAAGGGAAATGATAATTATCTTTTGGTGAGGATTATATAAATAAAACATGTTGAGTGCCCTGCTCATTATAAACACCCTATTCATATTAGCCTGCCTTTCAGTGGCTTCATCCTGCACTCATTACTGAGGAATGTGTGAGAAGGTAAACACTTGTGCATCCTTTCCTCCCTTGGACCAGCACAACGGCTTTGCTCTGCTCACAGTATTAATTCTAAACTTCCTCCTGTGGCTGACAAGGACGTGCATGTTGATCTCTTCAGCCCCACCTCCCACCTTCCTCTGCCTCTCTCTGTGTGTGCTCTAATGGGACTGGGCTTCATGTGGCAAATTCAACATTGTCATCCCCAGTGGAAGGCTCTCCTGGCCTTAATTCACAGTTCATTGACTAGTTCATTCAGATTTCAGCTTCACATCCTCAGGGAGCCCTGGCTTCCTGGACCAGATCAGACGACACGACTGTCTTATCTCTTAAAAGTTGTAAGTAAATAATTAACAATGTAATTAGTAGATAAGTGTCTACATCCACCAATAGGACATGAGCTCCAAAACTGTCTGTGCCCCAGCTGTCTTGATGTTTGGTTACAAAACAGACGTACAGTCTATACTGGTAGCATCTGTGAATAAAGAGCACAAGGTGGATGTGTAATAAATGACTACTGAATAAATGAATGGAAAGCTAGGAGTAATATATCCGGATAATGCCTTTGAAAATACATCCTAGGTTCTATCCTAGTTGGAAGCCAAAGGGCACATTAAAAAATGAAAATTACAATATTAACTTCACAATATTACCTTCGGGATCTACGGTTGTGCCATACCGGTAATCCTTTCTAATAATTTTGTATCTATCCTCTATGAGATTTTCTAAACATCTTAAATAGTTCTTTGCATGTTTCGATTATACTGTCACATGGATATTATTATAAAAATGTACTTGCCTATTTCTGACATCAGTTCATTTCAGTCACTCAGTTGTGTTCGTCTCTCTGCGACCCTATGGACTGCAGCACACCAGCCTTTCCTGGTCATTACCAATTCCCAGATTCTACTCAAACTCATGTCCATTGCATCAGTGATGCCATCCAACCATGTCATCCTCTGTCATCCCCTTCTCCTCCCGCCTTCAATCTTTCCCAGCATCAGGGTCTTTTCCAATGAGTCAGTTCTTCGCATCAGGTGGCCAAAGTATTGGAGTTTCAGCTTCAGCATCAGCCCTTCCAATGAATATTCAGGACTGATTTCTGACATACTATTTAGTTTGTTTCAACAAGTTACTCTCTTAAACTTCAATTTTTTTCTCCCCCTACTGCAGTTCAGAATTTATGGTCTTAGCCCATAGCTCCATCAGATTTTGTTTCTCTGGATGGATGATTCTGACACTTGGCCCAGTACTTTACACATGATAGACTTTCCTACCGCAGCTTTTGTATTTTCACTTGATTGATTAGCTCACCTATTCCTTGGGCTTTGTTCTTCCTTCTGCATATTTATTATATGTTTTGGAGGTGTAAATGCAGTGATACAAAAATGTGCTTTTTGTACTCACAGTGTCCGAAGATGGGAGGATGCTTTCACATTAACCCAGAATCTTCTCTATTGATAACCTAGGCTAGAGTAATATTCCTCTGTCTGATAATTCCAAACGAGTATCATAAGTGGTCACACTGAATGCTTTCAAAACACAATATAAATCTGAGTAAAAATAGTCCACTGTAATAAATATACTACAAAGTCAAATAACTGAATTTTTGTAATCTCTCTATAATGGGAATAGAATGTATCTTAGAAGAGAGAGATATGGGTAAAAATTTCAGTTCTGCTTTTTACTAATTATGTAACTCTGCTTAAAATACGTTTCCTAGTCTTCAGCTTAATTTTCTCTGAAAGCAGATTACATTTATTCTATGCCATTTTAATGCAGATTAAATTGTAAATGAAGATTTAACAGAGTTGGGGACGTTTTCTCAAAAAATGGTACTTTGCCTCTTCTTCTTTCAAACAGGAGAATCTAATTCAGAGTATTCTTTCCCTCCATCTGTTTTGCTATTCTGTCACATCTTTTCTTGTTATTTTACTTCCAAGTTAATGTCTTTATAAAGTTTATCATAATTTTGAAAACAGAACTGAGCAAATTATCTTGTAGTATATATGTAACAGTATGACTTTATGCATTTTTGAGGAAGAATGTTTTTATACCTGTGAGGTTGGGGAAAAGTGGCAGTGAAAATTATGAATTCATATTGAAGATAGGGACATTGATCATCCATAAAGTATGGATGCTGTTAATGGCAGAATGTGTTAAACAGTTCATCAGTGTTACTCAAGGGTAGGATTTCTTCCTTCTTTATATCTGTACTCCTAGTTCCTAGAGCAAGGCCTGGTATTTCTCAGGTATTTTACATAATCTTTCCAACTAATTACTAATTCCATATACACTTTTGAGTCAAAACATTTAATTCACATCCCTGGAGTAAATACACTGCTATTTCTACCTCCTTTGACCACAGATGAAATACTTTCACCAAATAAACTTCAAAAAATAGCCTTTATTTTAAGCAGTGATAGATTCGGCTCAATGAGAAAAGTTGCTTTGTCAGACTTAAATTAGGTGGTTTGATGAGTTGATTCCAATAGTAAGAAAAGAGAATATTTTCTTGATATGTATCCTTGATCCCAGTTTTGTAGAAACCTTTGTGGACAATAAACAGCTGTAAGCTCAGTGACAGCAGTGACGAAACTAACAATGACACACTACTTTAGACAACAAAAATATCTATAAGAACTACAACATAGCCATGTGAACTGTTATGACACATAGACATTGTGCTAATTACTTTGCATGCATTTTGTCATTCAATCTTCTCAAGAATTCTTTCTCATCTCATGAAAGATGAGAAAACTAAGGCTTAGATAGAGAAAGTGAAAGTTGCTCAGTCATGTCTGATTCTTTGTGACCCCATGGACTATACCATCCATGGAATTCTCCAGGCCAGAATACTAGAGTGGGTAGCCTTTCCCTTCCCCAGGGGGTCTTCCCAACCCGGGGATCAAACCCAGGTCTCCAGCATTGCAGGTGGATTCTTTACCAGCTGAGTCACAAGGGAAGCCCAAGAATATTGGAGTGGCTAGCCTATCCCTCCTCCAGCGGATCTTCCCGACCCAGGAATAGAACCTGGGTCTTCTGCGTTGCAGGCAGATTCTTTACCAACTGAGCTATCAGGGAAGCCAGGCTTAGCTAATACATCACTAAACTTTTTAAAAACTTCTCTGTATGCACTCCATTGCCATTACTTACAGAAGTAGTACTTCCAATAAAATTAGGACAATGACATGATGATTTAATTTATGGTGTTGACAGAAGCTTTAATTTCATTAATGGTTTTCTTTACCTAATCAATATTGGTTACAATGAATAAGAAGAGTGGGATGGTATTAAAGGGTAGATGCTGAGTCTTCTGAAAGTATTCATAAATGCAGCCAAATCCAAGAATCTAGAATTAGGGTCTGTTGTTAAGATAGTGTAAGAAAAGACAGGATATGATTAGAATATTGAAAACTGTTATGATTGGATCTGTCTTGTCATCTTTCTCTGTTTAGTTCTTGCCCAGTATCTGAAAGTTAAGAAGAACTCAATATATCTTCATTGTACTGAAGTAAATTTTATTAATTCCTCTATTGTAATCACCCCAGTATACATGGAGTAGTTGCAGATTTTCAGTAACATGTTCATTTGTGAAAAATGAAATTTACGAATTTATTTTATTTTCCTATAATATCTTAATTTCTACCAAGTGTCTCTATTCTGCCTAATAGTAAAATATTTAATTCAATTGCTTCTAAGAATAATTAGTCAAAATCAGTGAATTCTCAGTTTTTTTCAGATTAAAAATTTATCAGATATATTGTTTTCTCTTTTCTGCTTTCATGGGCTTACTTTTGCACATGGCTGATGGGGAGAAGTCATTGTTTACATGTGACCAAATATAATGCAGGCTTTCTCCTCTGAATTTGTATCTTAGAAAAGAGGAAGTTCTCTTACTTTGCATCACTCAAAAATCATAGTTTCTCTCCCTCTCTTTCTTTCTCTTACTCTCTCCCCACCTCTTCTATCTTTTTTAAAATTAATTTTTATTGGAGTATAGTTGCTTTATGATGTATTAGTTTCTACTGTATAGCAAAGTGTATTGGCTATATGTACATATATATCCCCCCTTTTTGGATTTCCTTCACATTTAGATCACCACAGAGCGCTGAATAGAGTTCCTCTATGTTATACAGTAAGTTCTCATTAGCTATCTATTTTATACGTAGCAGTGTTTATATGTCAATTCCAATTTATCTCGTCTTCTCTTTCCCCCTTGGTGTTTCCCCCTTGGTGTTCAATGTTTGTTCTCTACATCTGTGTCTCTATTTTTGCTTTGAAAATATATTTGCCTGTATTATTTTTCTAGATTCCATATATAAATGATGTTATATGATACTTGTTTTTCTCTCTGACTTGCTTTACTCAGTGTGATAGTATATAGGTGTATCCCCATCTCTGCAGATGATACAATTTCATCCTTTTTTATGGTTGAGTAATAATCAATTGTATACATGTAATATATCTTTTTTATCTGTTCCTCTGTTGATGGACATTTAGGTTGCTTCTATGTCCTGGCTATTGCTAAATAGTGCTGCAGTGGACATTAGGGTGCATGTATCTTTTGGAATTATGGTTTTCTCCAGGTACATACCCAGGAATGGGGTTGCTAGGTTAGATGGCAGTTCTATTTTTAGTTTTTTAAGGAATCTCTATACTGTCCTCCCAAGTGGCTGTATCAATATACATTCCAACCAACAGTGTATGAGGGTTCCCTTTTCTCCACACCCACTCTAGCATTTATTGTTTGCAGATTTTTTGGCGATGGTCATTATGGCTCATGTGAGGTGATACCTTATTGTAGTTTTGATACATTTTTCTAATAATTAGTAAGATTGAGTGCCTTTCCTTGTGTTCGTTGGCCATTTGCATGTCTTTGGAGAAATGTCTATTTTGGTCTTCCATCATGTTTTAATTGGATTTTTTAAAAATTGGGTTGTTTATTTTGATACTGAGCTGCATTTTTTGTTGTTGTTTAGTCGCCAAGTTGTGCCATAGACTGTAGCCTGCCAAGTTCCTTTGTTCATGGCATTTCCCAGGCAAGAATATTATAATGGGTTGCCATTTCCTTCTCCAGGGGATCTTCCTGATCCAGGGATTGAACTTGCATCTTCTGCATTGGCAGGCAGATCCTTTACCACTGAACCACCAAGCAAATCCATTGAATTGCATTAGCTGTTTGTATATATGGAGATAATCTCTTTTCAGTAGCTTCATTTGCACATATTTTCTCCCATGCTGAGAGTAGTCTTTTTGTCTTGTTTATGGTTTTCTCTCATCTGCTTCTGGACTTCCCAGGTGGCATGGTGATAAACAATCCTCCTGCCAATGCATGAGTCATAGGAGACACCAGTTTGAGGTTCAATCCCTGGGTCAGGAAGATCCCCTGGGGAAGGGAATAGCAACCTACTCTTGTATTCTTGCCTGGAAAATCCCATGGACAGAGGAGCCTGACAGACTACAGCCCATGGGTTCCCAAAGAGTCAGACGTGACTGAGCAACTAACACACACATATGGACATTACCTACTTGACAGAATAGGCAAATTAATTTAATACAGATTTATCTTAGTTGGGGGATAGTAGATCATAATCAGACACGACTGAGAGACTTCACTTTCACTTTTCACTTTCATGCATTGGAGAAGGAAATGGCAACCCACTCCAGTGTTCTTGCCTGGAGAATCCCAGGGACTGGGGAGCCTGGTGGGCTGCCGTCTATGGGGTCGCACAGAGTTGGACACGGCTAAAGCGACTTAGCAACAGCAGCAGCAGCAGATCATAATTGTAAGTTAGTGGTTAAAACATAGGTAAACTTTAAAAAAAATCTTTGAAAAGCAAAGCTTAAATGGTTGTGTTGATGAGACTCAAAATATATAGCAATTACAATGAGAATAAAAGCAACTAAAGTTTTGCAGAAAGATATTTTGAGCCTTGGATAAGATTTTATCTCCTGTAATGCAGTTTTGCACAAGATTCAAAACTTGTATTTCAAACATTTCTATGGAAGTAAAGGCGGTGTACTACGGAATCAAGTGAGAGATTCCTCCAAAAATGGTGATGTGTCAGCAGAGTTCATCTCTTGTGTTGAAGGGGTATGTCAACAATGTGAATAAACTGTTTCACGATACAACTAAAATATTACTATATGTGATTTTTAAATGTGTGTATAATTAACAAATTAAATATTATAGAAGTGGATACTTGTTATTTTTTTCTATATTCATAAAAGTCTATATATTCAAGTTGACCAACATGCATTTAAAAGATGATCTCATTGGGAAAAAAGGGAAATTGCCTCCACATTGGGATCACCTTGTGTTTAGTCATCTATAATGCTCTCAGTAGGTGCTGGTAGGCACTGACTGCCTACTGAGAAACAGAATTAGAGAATTGTAGGTCATGGCTGTTACCAGTCTTAATGTGAACATCTGCCCAAACTTCTGTCCTCCAACCACTTGATCCAGATAAACATCTTCAGCAAACCTGCCTAAAAACTCCTTTCCATGTTCTGATCCTGTCTGCTAACTTCTACACTCCAGTTGAGTGAACTTCAGACTGATTTTTAAAGATGCCAACAGGCCGTGGAAGGCTACTCATCTTATAGTGGAAGTTATCTCTGAGATAAAGTGCCTTCATAGAATCCAATGTGGAAAGCTGGGTGAAAGCCACCTTTTCCATCAGAATCTCAAACTGATATAGAGCTTTGATGTTGTTCCCCTCATAATTTCAGTCTAAGGAAGAAGCAAGTTCTAATCAGCTCTGTCCTAGTCCATCAAGTTCAGCTTCCTCTGTTAACTTCCCTTCCTTCTCCCCAGTTAAGAAAAAAAACTTATCCTTTTCAATACATGTTCTTTCAGTTTCTCTTGACTTCATACTTTATGAAATATGAGACTCAGTCTAGCATGCTGAAAAAGGATCTACTGCATATACATGATGCCTGGTGTGATATAAATAGAAGTACACCTGTGCTTGCAAAGAAAATGAAAGCAATTTATTCAAGCCTCTAAATCTAGCTACATACCAGTTTACAGAAGTTACTGGGGAGCGATGAACAGGTTAAAGATCACACAAAGAAGAATCAGACACATCCAGCTTGAGATTAATGCTCTGAGACAGATGACCTAGATTGTTGGAGAGGAAAAGAGACAACTTAAATGCAATATGTGAGCCTTACTTCAATCCCGAGTTAAACTAACTAAGAAAAAAAACAAAAACATTTTTGAGACAATCAGGCAAATTTGGATATGGATTGGGTATTATGAAATAGCAAGAAGTTATTAAATTTTATGTGTTAATGACATTGCATTTAATATCAGCAACCAAGGAACAAAACAATAATGAAAACACTGTGAAAATATTTCTGGAAGATACACGTATCTGGGATTTGCTTTTAAACTAATGAGAAAAAAGGTGTCAGAAAAAACATGACATAAGGTTGGCAAATCTATCTTGTTGTTGAAGCTGAGTGATGCCTACCCGAAGATCATTTTTGTTTGCTCTACATTTGTAAACATTTAAATATTTCCATTGTTTTTGTTGTTGAGTTGCTAAGGTGCATCTGAGTCTTTTGCCACCCCATGGACTATAGCCCGCCAAGCTCCTCTGTTCATGGGATTTCCCAGGCAAGAATACTAGAGTGAGTTGCCATTTCCTTCTCCGGGGGATCTTCCCGACCCAGAAATCGAACCTGTGTCTCCTGCATTGGCAGGTGGATTCTTTACCACTGAGCCACCAAGGAAGCCCAAAATATTCCCATACTGAAGTTAAAACAATAAAACCTAAAGCCCAATAACTTGACAGCTATGTCTCAGCTCAAGGTTTACTCCTGCCAATGCCACCACCAACACGATGACCGACACTGTGTGGAAACAGAGTCTAAGGGTTAAGGGGGTTAAGGCTGCAGGAAAACAAAGATAATGGTGAAAAGTTCAGATTATTTCCCACTAAATGTGCTTTTCAAAAATTCTTTTCAATTAAAAATAAAGCTTCCTTTATAGTCTAAATAAATATGCTACTTCACACCAACATTGCACAATTTATCAATAGTATATAGAGGTTCTTGTGATGAATTTCATAAGCATTTATTTTAAAATATTATTGAATTTATGTAGTTATAAGAGCTTGTCACTATCAATGCTCTCCAACAGTCGAATATAACTAGTGTCATGGAAAAATTCACAACTTTTTTATTTTAAAAAAGAATTCTCATGCTTCAAAAGGTTGGCATCCATTTCTGTAGACAAAGGCAACTGTTTGAGAGAAGGTTTTTTTCTTTTTTTTCATTTCTGCCCTAGGAATTTTGACCCTGAGATAAAGAGAACTTTAGAAACAAATGTCAGCTTTCTGGCTGGTGTGTGTGACAATCTTCCATGCTCTGTGCCCCGGCTTATTAGCCTTTCTGTTTGCATTTCTGCACTGAAGCAGCCAGCTTGAAGGGAATCCTCAGTGTTCTTAGACCTGCCAATGGCCAGACCTGAACCCCTGAGGATGGAGAGGGTGTTCTTTGAATTCACAGATAACCCCACTGATTGTGTTCAACACAAGCAGAGAGCACCAGTGAGGAGCTTTGTGTGACCTGCTATCCTGGGAACACTTTGAATCTTTGCCTGATTTTGCCCCTTGGCCATCCTTAGAAGCAGCTGCCTCCTATTCCCTCTGTATGCTGCCAGGTGAATAAGTTCAGAGCCATCTCTTCTAGGTTGGGTTTCCTTTCACTGTCCAAACTCCAGTTCACAAATGGGTCTCCACAGGGTGCTTTCTTTTCTGCAATGTGTGCATGAGGCCCTGTGACTTCTTTGCCATTTGGTGTCAATTTAAACAACAAACACTGCACATTTGGCCACTTCCAGAAATAATGTTAGGCACTTCAGGTAGAGTAAGGGAGAGGATATCGATGGAATTCACAGAGAACTAGTTAGAAAAGCACCAAATTAAGACTCAAATCCTATTTCTGTTTTCATTGTTTATTATTCTTTTGTGTGACTTGGGGTAAATCTGGACCCTCACAAAACTATTTAAATAACAAAAAAGTAAAATAAGGTAAATTAAAATAAATTAATGCATACATACTGGCTAGTCGCTCTACTATCAATGTTGGATGAGGAGCTTAAAATCAAATTTAAAAAAATACGAAAGGAGAGAATGTGAATGTGATAGAATTTTGAGGACAGGAGTCATTTGAGGGAAAAAAAAAAACTTCTTTATGAGAATTGTCTGTTAATCACACAGGCTGATGGATACAGAGAATATTTGACAATGGCTGAAAAGTTGCTTAATTACTCATTTCCTGACAATAACAACTGCTTTGACATTTATATCTTCATCCTAAAGACGAAACTAAAAATATTTTTAAAAATTACAATTCAGTGTGCCAGAAATTTTAGCTGCACTTGCTATTTCTCTATGCTTTCTCATTTTGCAATGATTTCATTTCCTGACTAACAACAAGAACCATTTCTGGATCATATTTGGAGAAAGAAAATTGCAAAAGCTAGTTTTTATGTGACAAGATTTTGTCCCTTTCATGAACCCCTTTTGATCCCATATCTACATGAATTAAACAATGATGACTCAAGGGGAAGTGAATTGGCTTGATTAAAGAAACAGAAAATCTGAAATTCCCTCCCCTTCCATTTCAGATTTGGACTGGGGGAGACTCTGGTTCTGATGGATTCACTTTACTTCTTTTATTTTCTCATTCTGAATGCACAGTGTAGCAGTTTCCACAATGGACTGCATGGATCTTCTTGCATTTTTTTTTTTTTTGATGCTGGATGCATGAACACTTCATTACAGATGCCTACTCCGCTTGATTTAGTGCTTTGATATGTAGTTATCATGGTTTTAAGATAATTTCTGTGACCACTGCCCTTCTTTGTATCTTCCCACCTGGTGTCCTCTCTGGACTACCCAAATTGATGTAATCTTAATTTAGCCCACGACTTTCATAATCAGGGAATACCTTGATGCTCTTAACATTCACCATTCACCCAAAGGGCATTCCATGCTCCCTTGGCACCAAGATCAGTAAGCCCTGTAGTTCCCGTAGTTTGATCCCTCGATGCCAAGTCTCTGATGCGGAAAACCTCAGCCTCCAGGGATAATGGTAATCAATTCCAAAGCACCAGGCGGCTGCTCTGTGTAGCGGATTTAATTCACATTGCATAGTAATGCTCATAAAATGAGGTCCCTGGGGATATGTTACGATGCAGGACTTTTCACAGAGGCTTATTGCTTTTCTCATCAGCGTCTAAAGCTGCTTATGAATTCCACATGAATTCCTCTTTCCCTACAGGATAGCATTTGCATAAAAAACAAACCACTGAATAAACAAGTCTTCCCTAGCTATCATTCCTTTTAGCCCCCATACATGCAAAGTTGATGGGTACCAGGTTCCATACAGTTTACATATTGCACTTACCTAAGCTCATGGGTCTGGTTGCTGTGCTGTCTCATGAACTCAGGGTGTTTCTTCTGCCCGGAAGAAGCCCGGACCTTGAAAAAGACACTGAAGTGATAAGTAGCGTGTCTTCCTCTTATCTTCTCAGTGTTGGGTAATAACTTTCTATACCTGCTCCAGATGGTGCCATGGTGTTATCCAAACACTCTTAGGTGCTACTGGACGTGGCTCATTGTGGTTAAATGTTGCAGAAAGACATCAGCTTAAATGTTTTCTGTTTGTTTTCTTACTGACGCGTGAATCCCACATGAAACAAACGGCTTCCCCTGGGATGTGATTTCTAAAGGAACCAAAAATGCTCTCCCCCAGAGTACTAACTCTGTTGGTTTACAAGAGCAGAGGAATTGTAGGTAAACCCCTGAAGTGACTTCGGAATGATAGCTACTTGGATTCAAATACCACTTAAATTATCTCCTGATCAGATGTGGAAGTTTAGAAAGTTTTTAGATTTATTCTTCTTATCTAACATAATAAATGTTTAAATTTTATTATTTTGTTTGATTTAAAAATTACAAATGAAAAGCATGGCTCTTGTAACAAGTCTTAACCTTATAAATGCTCAGAAAGGAAATAAATGTCAGTGACTCAAATATCCCTTTCCATCCAGGCCCCTGCTACAAACACACACATAGACACAGCCAGTAACGTCCGCATGACGTCCGTCCTTCTTGTGCTTCTAAACTTACACACACACAGGAAAAGTCATATGTAGTCATTTTCTTTATCTCTTCTTTTTTTTTTTTTCCTGACAAAATTGTACACATGTTATGATATCAACAAGGAGTATATATACTCTTTTCCAACACATTCTCTTCACTTAACATTCATATCCTTCCCAGGAACACTTTTATTTTTAACAGTTCTGAAATTTCACAAAATCTAGATGCTCTATAATTTATTTGAATACAACTTATTTTTTGAAAATCAGATTTCCCCCCTTTTAACCACAAAAAAAGATCCTGAAACAAATGTTCTTATAGTTACATCCTTAAGTTCTGGAGCTTTTTTTTTTCAGTACAGTAAAGGTTTAAAGGTACAAATGCTGAGCTCAAAAATCGTGAACATTTTAATATTTTTGTTTATTGCCAGATCACCTGCCAAAAATTGGTAGTGATCTACATACCCATCAGCAAATTATGAGAGTCCATTTTTCCCACATGCTTGCCCATTTTAGCTGTTATCAGTCTTTTTAATTTTTACCAGTTTGATGGTTAAAAATAGTATCTTGTTTATGTTTGAATTTGCATTTCCAAAAGTCTAAAGTGTGTGATGAGATTATTCACAGAGAGGTCATATAGAGGTGCTCAGTAAATCAGAATGATTACCAAGAAAGCATGTTTAGAGTTCAATTTTCCAGAGAGAGGAAACATACCTGCTCACACTCTTTTGTGAGTTCTAGATGAGAACTGGGCACATGAAAGACAGATTACATAGTGTGGAGAAGCTCAGGAGAGAGATGTCACTGGGGCAAGCCAGGGGGATATTTTTTTTATTCACAATATTTCAATCCTGCTGGCAACATTAGATAAGCTCACACCCTGAACTGTACTTTGGCCTTGCCCTCTGATCACAGGTTCATCAGCCTGTTCAAATATATTTTCAACAAATAATTTGATAGCAATGACCCAGGGTTGTGTTATGAATTTTATGTTACAAATCCAAATGTAGTAATTAAAAAATGAAATTGATTCATGTATTTCATATGCTTTCCCTGCTGATTTACTAACGTTTCATATGCAAAAGAAGTCAAAACAGTATGTTGACATCCCAAGAATAAAAACACTGCCTTTCTCAGAGACTGCAGAGAAAAGGCTCACACTAATTAAACCTCATAGCACATACCTTAACCTAAGCACATATAGATTTAGTTCAATAAGAAAAGATTATTTGTAGAATTGCAGCTCAGGGGTCAGATGAACTCTTTCAAACTACAGTGAGAAATGCACACACTTTCATGTGAGATGTGTTAGCAATAAAATATTGTGAAGTCCCAGATTTACATGGCAAATGACAATACAAACAGAAAAAATGTACTGTGCCCTTATTCAGGCCAAGTGCATTTCTAATTTTATTTTAAAGTTACATTATCTAACCTTTACTACAACTTCATAAATTAGAAACATTCATTACACCCCATTTTACAGACAAAACAAGGGGAGGTTAAGTCAACTACCCAAGGTTAACAGAATTGGTCCGTAGAAGACACATGGTTTGAACACAGATAGTCTGAGTTTGAGGTCATGTATTTCTTTGACTGTTAACTGGAAATAAATCACAACAGTTATTTTAACAGAGATAATTTAATATAAGGATTTGTTAACAAGTTGTTACTCAAAACTGTCAAAGGGAACATATCCCAGGGAAAGTAACCACAGGAAACAACTGTGAAGGGTAGGATCTTGGAGGAGAAACCCTGCAGAACTGGGATCCAGACCCTGGGAGAGGGTGTCAACTGACAAGGGCTGGTATTTCTTAGGAATCTGAGGCTGGTTTTGGAATACGAAGAAAGCTGCAAGTAGAAATCCACTGCTGCTACCTGCCCCGAGAGTGAAGAATAGTTGCTGTGGTGAGACTGATAGATACAGGGATTGAGGAGAAAGCAAAACTGTTTTCTCCCTCCTCAGGCCTTCCTGTCGCCCTCAAGAGCTCCTATTGACAGAAACAAACAGGGCTCAGGTAAGAAGTTGGAGATGTAGTTTGCAGACCCGGCACCGCAAAACTGAATTTGAAGCTGAGAGACAAATGTTTATTATCCAGCATGTTCTGCCCTTTCAACGAATTGACATCCTTTCAGATCCTGCTACACGTATATCGGCTTCCATAGAATTGCAAAAACTTTATGCTCCCACCTAACAAAACGCAACCTCTTTCTTACAAAAAAAGATGCCCTAAGCTTCTACTTAAAATGTGGGGTAAACCAGATGTTTCTTCGGAGAAGGCAATGGTAACCCACTCCAGTACTCTCACTTGGAGAATCCCATGGACGGAGGAGCCTGGTAGGCTGTAGTCCATGGGGTCGTGAAGAGTCAGACACGACTGAGCGACTTCACTTTCACTTTTCACTTTCATGCATTGGAGAAGGAAATGGCAACCCACTCCAGTGTTCTTGCCTGGAGAATCCCAGGGACGGCAGAGCCTGATGGGCTGCCGTCTATGGGGTCGCACAGAGTCGGGCACGACTGAAGTGACTTAGCAGCAGCAGCAGCAAACCAGATGTTTCTTAGTAGATAGAATTTTTTAAGTTAGTTAATTAATGTTTACATATACAACTATTTCTCACATTTCTCGAGAATCAAGATGTTGGCAGATTCAGTGTCTTGTGAGGGTCCATTCTCTGGCTTGTAGATGACCATCTTTGCCTTGTATTCTCATATAACAGAGAGAAGAGAGAAGTAGCTAGCTCTTGTGTCTCCTCTTATAAAGGCACCAATCCCATTCATGGGGGATTTGCCAGTCTTTGCCTTCTAACACTATCACATTTAGGTGTTAGGATTTCAACATCTGAATCTACCAGTAACACCAACTTCCTGTTCTTGTCTCATGGTTGATTGGCTAAGATCATGATTGATTAGCGAAGATTAGAACTGTTTGTTTTAAAGTAATTATCCTGAAACTACCTATCCATAGTAAAAAAAAACCACACAATTCCTGTTAGATAACTGACTGTGACTTCCCAGCCTACACAACAACTCCAACTGTAAGCCACCCCAAGGGCAACATGTTTACCTCTCCTGATAAAAATCTAAGACAAAACCACTTGATTGAGATGCTCCAATCTTTGAAACTGAGATACTCCATGACAATAATCTTGATAAAATCAATCTCCTTACTTGTCTGGGCTTTGTCTTTGGCAATTATATATTTACTGATGTGCTTTCTTTTGTAATATATGTTTCTTCTGATAGCTCGTGTCTCTATCCTTTCACATACACTAGACTCTAAGCTTTGTAAGGGAAAGAACCATGTTTTTATTTATTATGGTAACGTCAATGCCTCTCACATGTCTAATTTAGGAGACACTTCATAAATAAATGAATAAATGAAAGAATATGAAAGCATCCAGTATCTTCAGGTAGTGATAAGACTTATATAAGGCAACTTGATTGACATAATTGGCTAGGAGTGTATGCAACCATACATGGCCCCCAGGAAGAGAGACTATAAAGGTAAGACAGGTTGTTAAGGTATCATCCTGAAGACCTGGACTTCAGGTGAGGTCTTCTATTCCAACTGATGATCTAAAGGAAAGACTGTTTGGCTCAAGTCCAGACCAGGATGAATAGACTATAGCAGAACTATGCTGAGACTCATATTGGCATGCTAAATCTACTACAGCAGAAAAAACAACTCTAACACACAAGTTTATGAGTCAGATTATATTGACCAGTGGGCAGTCTTGGTCTAATTTGGCTCAGGGCATACAGTATAAAGACATCAGTCTTGTATCTGAGCATAAATTGGGAAACACACATAGCTATAATAGAAAAGGGAGAATGGAAGAAAGAAAAAACCTAAGGTGTAATACAAGAAATATAAACATTATGTTTTATCTATGAGTTTGGCAAAGCCTGGGAAAGATTGAGTGTTCAGGCATTCTTGGAATGGAACCAGGCATTCTTACATATAACTTGTGGAAATGTTCATTCTTTCAACTTTTCTTGAGGTCAGTTGGCCATGTGTATTGGAAGCCTAAAATATTCATTCATTGAAACAATACAGTTTCTAGAAATGTGTCCCAAAGAGACATGTATACACAAAGATTCCTCTCTAAATAAAATAATTATAACTACATGTAATAAAAATGGGGGAATCACTAAACATTTAATAATAATAGAAGAATTAATGTATTCCCCATTTAGAGATGAAAGTATATATTTTTTAATTTATGTTTCTGCTCTAACAATAAACTCCAAGTCCCAGAATGGATTAACAGACTGGAAAGCATTTTTTCCTGACATAATGTATGTATATCGGGCTTCCCAGGGGTGCTAGTGGTAAAGAACCCACCTGCCAATTCAGGAGACCTAAGAGAAATAGGTTCTATCCCTGGGTAGGGAAGATCCCCTGGAGGAGGGCATGGCCAACCCACTCCAGTATTCTTGCCAAGAGAATCCCATGGACAGAGGAGCCTGGAAGGCTACAGTCCATAGGGTTGCAAAGAGTTGGACATGACTGAAGTGACTTAGCATGCATACAAATATACACATCAGGTGAGGGAAGAGCTGGGAATTTACTCCATGCTGTCATTCGGGGACTCAAGATGATGGAAGTTCTGCCACTCATACCATGTGTCTCTGGGCATTTACTTCAAACTAGCATATAGGGGAAGATGAAAGAGTGGCAGTGTATAGAGGAGGTTCTTATGTGTTAGAACTAGCAACAGCATACATTGTTTATGTACATACTTCATCAGGCAAAACTCAGTCATATGACACAATTTAGATGTAAGAAGGAAAGAAGGGTTGCTTCCATTTGGGACTCTACACAATAAAAAAATAAGTGTACATGTTTAATAAAGAGTTAACTGTTTCTGCCACAAACAGATAATTATGCAACTATATAATTGTGATATCAAAGAATGTTTAATAATATGTGAAAAATTAGTATGATTCCAATCATACAAAAACACAGCAAACAAAAAATTGAACAAGTTTTTCTAGAAGTAATGGATGGGTGGGTGTGGAACTTCAAAAAATGCACCAAGATATTAACAGAAACTTTCTGTGGGTGATGGGACTGCAAGTAAATTTTTTCTCATTTTTTCTCCCCATAATTTCTTTATTATCTGCAATGAACAATACTAAAATTATAATCAAATTGTGAAAAATTATAAGAGAAAAAAGGAGCAATTTGGTATACTTTTCATATTTTGTCAAATGTAATTGAAAATTTCAAAAATTTAGGTCATGTGTTTCTTGCTTTCCAAGTCTTTAATCCTAGATAGACATGATTAACAGATGGGAAACAGTTGGAGAATTATATGAGAAGACTTAATTGTGTTCATTTATTTGTCTTAATATTTTGTAGCCTGTTTTTGAGAATGTAATGATTCGCCAAAACTATACTGAGGACATTGGTGTTTGAGCATAAATAGCTCTTACCCCTACAGTGTGTTAAAGTGATTGTGATTCAACACATTTGATTTCTGGCCATCATAAGTATAAGACCCTTTAGCCTTCCCCACAGAGCTATGAGGTCCATGCCCAGAGTTCTCACTACATACACAGCGTCCATTTCTAGCACAATTTGATGGGCTTTCTATAATTTAAAATTATTTCTATAACTTCAAGTCAGCAACTAATACTGATTAGTTGCTGAGCCATGTCTGACTCTTTGTAACCCCATGGACTGTAACCTACCAGACTCCTCTGTCCGTGGGATTTCCCAGGTAAGCAAACTGCCCTCAGTTGCCATTTCCTTCTCCAGGGAATCTTCCTTACCCTGGGATTGGACCCATATCTCCTGTTGGCACACAGATTCTTTACCACTGAGCCACCTGCAAAGCCCCCTCAAATCAGCAAAGTACAAGCTGAAGTCAATCACTCTGCTCTTTTCCAGTTTTCTTTGAAAATTTTCCCCTATTAGCTATCTGGGGAGTATGTCTGGGAAAGTGATTGATGTTGGTGCAGCAAAGATTTTTGTGCAAATTTTATTGTCTGTGGTCGTTACATATTTGGGCAAATGATTTGACTTACAGTATCTTGAAAATTAAAATTAATATTGAGTAGTGTTTGTGATGGTTCTACTGCTGCTGTGTTTTCTTTCTGTTAAGTGAGTTTGACTCTTTTTCAAAGTTTGTAGCAGTATATCATGACTTTCATTCTATATTATATGATAATATTCTTTTTGTTCTTGAAGAAATTAAAGAAAATATTTGTTTTGAGATAGAGATGTGAAATCTAATCACAATGAATGACTAACTAAACATTTTTATCTATTAACATCTAGTCTCTAATCGAATTGTCTTATTAATGATCAGCTGTGTAGTTTTAAATATGCAAAGAAGTGTATATTACAGTAAAAAAAACCTTTCTTCTGACTATTTTCTTTATTTCCTTTTATTTCTTTTTGCATGAAACTTCCATTTTGAATGTTAAAGTATTTGAAATGGAAAAGTGAAAATTAAACATCCAGGGTCTCCCTTATAACCTCTAATAAGCCAGGTAGTGTTTGATCAATATAGTAATTACACTTCTAAATAGACCCTCTTAGTAAATGGGTGATATTTATAATCCCAATGTTCTCAGATACTAAGGTATTGTGACACAAGACATAAATAAATCAGTTTATTTTATTATACTTTTATCCAATTTTAAAACCTGTGTTTTAGAGAAGCCAGATATAAAGCAAACACGGAGTTGATTTTTTAAATGTCATATCTAAATATTGGCATCATGCACATAAAATCAGTATGATTTATGTTTAAGAAAAATTCAATTTTTTTGCATAATTAACATACTAATATGAAAGTGTAAGTTCATAAACTTTCTGGAGAAGGCATTTATCTTAATTGTTTGAAGCTGCTAGCTCCTTATCCTGGATATCCCAATGTTTAAAGCACACATAACTACAGCCCAAATGGCTCCAACCTAGTGTGTATGCAAGTATATGTGTGTGTTGGGGAAGAAATTGTCTATAGTGTGTATATATATAAAATATCCTATATATACAAATCTATTTATCTATCCATTTGGTCTATGTGTATATGTGCGTACATGCATGAGTGCTCAGTCCTGTCTGACTCTTTGTGACACCATGAACTGTAGGCCACCAGGCTCCTCTGCCCATGGAATTTCCCAGGCAAGAATACTGGATCAGGTTACCATTTCCTTCTCCAGGGGATCTTCCCGACTCAGGGATTGAACTTGTATCTCTTGCATCTTCTGCATTGCATTGGTTGGCAGATTCTTTACCACTAGCAACACTTGGGAAGCCCATAAATGTGTGTATGTGTATATAAAAACTAAATATATGACGTATTTAAATATAGTGTAGTATACTAAAACATCGTATATGCAGTCCATGGGGTTGCAAAGAGTTGAACACGATATGGCCACTCAACAACACTGATATTATAATATAATGAAAATTTATGATGTAATAAACTCTCAGCTCTGAAGAAACTTCATTCTCTTTATATTCACCCAGAAAGTTCTGAAAATTCTCCAAGGGATGTTTCCTATGTGCTCCATGGGCCAGTTACCTTGGCGATTCCATGGCATAAACAGTACTTCCCTTCTCTTGCTCTGGCTGATGTGGTGGCATCTACCAAAGCTACAAAACCTAAAACAACAGTTATGAGTTAGTACTTGCAAAAGTACCGCTATGGCCTCTTGCCTTCCAAGTACCACACCAGCTGCTTCTGATGCTCACCCATTTCTAGAGCAAAGCTCTGTATTCTCCACGTCAAAGGTGCAACAAGCACACATTCTCCCAATGTGGCTTGTCCAGTTAGGCATCTCTGTGGAAGGTTTTGGCACAAGTTCTTTCTGAAACAGTTCTTTTTATATTTCATTGTTTTTAGCTAAATATTTGATCTCAGGCATGCATCTTAGATTTGGGCCAGTAGATGATTGAAAGGACCAGCACTGCTTACTGCTTTGCTCTGCTGCAGGTGCATGGTACTTAGACCATGTTTGTAAACTTGATTTCTTCTTCCCTCATAGAAAAGGTTTTTCTCAAGAATTTTATCTTCTGTTATATAACTAGAGCCCTGAAAGACTTAGCTTATAAGTATCCTAATCTCATACAGAGACAGAAAAAGAAAGATAAATATTGTATTCTAATGCATATATACGGTAACTAGAAAAATGGTACTGAAGAATTTATTTACAGGGTAACAATGGAGAAATAGACATAGAGAATAGACTTATGGACACGGGGAGAGGGGAGGAGAGGGTGAGATGTATAGAAAGAGTAACATGGAAACTTACATTACCATATGTAAAATGGATAGCCAATGGGAATTTTCTGTATGGTTCAGGAAACTCAAACAGGGGCTCTGTACCAAACTAGAGGTGTGGGATGCAGAAGGAGATGGGAGGGAGGTTCAAAAGGGAGAGGATATATGTATACTTATGGCTGATTCATGTTGCGGTTTGACAGAAAACAGCAAAATTCTGTAAAGCAATTATCCTTCAATAAAAAATAAATTAATTAAAAAAAATAATAATAAAAAGCTGAATCCTAATATGGAAAAACTTTAACCTCAAGCTGGGATCCTGTTACAAGTAACTGTGACACAATCTCTCATAAAAGAAACTTCACCAGCCAAAATAAGTGGAAAAATTCAGATCAAGAGAGTGTTTACTGCTGCCATAAAGAATACTTGAGGGTTGCTTTAAGATAAGCTAGGTAGAACATTTGATACCTGTACTTCAAAAGGGGAGGGGACCCTGACAGCTTTCAAAAATGCAAAATATTCATAGGGTCAACTCAGATAACAATAGTAGCATAGTTCAGTTCAGTTCAGTTCAGTCGCTCAGTCATGTCTGACTCTTTGCGACCCCATGAATTGCAGCACGCCAGGCCTCTTTGTCCATCACCAACTCCCGGAGTCTACCCAAACCCATGTCCATCGAGTCGGTGATGCCATCCAACCATCTCATCCTCTGTCGTCCCCTTCTCATCCCGCCCCCAATCCTACCCAGAATTAGGGTCTTTTCCAATGAGTCAACTCTTCGCATGAGGTGGCCAAAGTATTGGAGTTTCAGCTCCAATGTATGCAGGTCAGGAAGCAACAGTTAGAACTGGACACTGAAAGAGATGGGAATACCAGACCATCTGACCTGTCTCTTGAGAAACCTGTATGCAGGTCAGGAAGCAATGGTTAGAACTGGACATGGTACAACAGACTGGTTCCAAGTAGGAAAAGGAGTACGTTAAGGCTGTATATTGTCACCATGCTTATTTAACTTATATGCAGAGTATATCATGAGAAACGCTGGGCTGGAAGAAACACAAGCTGGAATCAAGATTATCATCAGATCCTGAAAGTGTCCATAAGAACAGTAGAGTCTGGGCAATCATCTGAACCACAAATTTATCAGGAACTTTGAGATATTAGAGAGAAGGCAATGGCACCCCACTCCAGTACTCTTGCCTGGAAAATCCCATGGATGGAGGAGCCTGGTGGGCTCCTAAGAGTCGGACACGACTGAGCGACTTCACTTTCACTTTTCACTTTCATGCATTGGAGAAGGAAATGGCAACCCACTCCAGTGTTCTTGCCTGGAGAATCCCAGGGATGGCGGAGCCTGCTGGGCTGCCATCTATGGGATCGCATAGAGTCGAACACGACTGAGGTGACTTAGCAGCAGCAGCAGCAGTTGAGATATTATCTAATCACCTCAAGTTCACATCATCCTGGATGTTCAGTGTAATTAGAAAGATGATAGAGTGATATATGACTAAGGATTCAAAACAATAACAACAAAACTTATGGACTTAATGGATAAATACTACTTAAAATAGTAGCATTTGCTGCTACTTAAAATTCTCGCAGCAAGAGAAGTCCTGATTAGTGCTTGAGAGCCTTGTACTGTTATGCCTGTGCCTGCTTCACTCTTTGGTAACACCTCCCTCCAGCCATATAATCCTGCAGTATAGTCAGAGAAGCTCGGGGTGAATAAGCTCTGGCAGGATGAAGGATTCAAGGTGCGTAGGGAATTATTAGTGTTGTTATGGAGTTCTGAGAAGGATAGAGGCTGGTGCAGACTGCCTGGCACGCTTCCTTTTGTCTGACTTTTTTTGACCCCATGGACTGTAGCCCATCAAGCTCCTTGTTCACTGAAGTTCTTCAGGCAAGAGTACTGGAGTGGGTAGCTACTCCCTTCTCCAAGGGATCTTCTCAACCAGGGGATTGAACCCAGGTCTCCTACATTGCAGGCAGATTCTTTACCATATGAGCCTCCAGGAAAGACTCTTTCTGTGAGTTAAGAAGCTCATATAGCTTTAATAGAGGTAAAAATGGGTATTTTAAAGTGATATGTGTAAACCCTAGAGAAAAAAATAACAATAATGAGTTGGCATATATCCAAAAATAAAGTTATAAATAATACAAAACAGAAGAGATCAAAATAAAAGGGAAAATGGACAAATCCTCCACATAGTGGGACACTTTTACATACTTCAGAGAAACTCATAGAACTAGTTGACAAAAAGAAATTCTTAAGGATAAAGAAAATATAAACAACACAATAAGTGAAACTTGACTTAATCAAAATATATTGAATGATACAACCAACAACTGGAAATATATTTCAGATATTTGAAGCACATATGGAATATTTACAGTATGGATTACAAAATTGACTATTGGTTAACTCATTAAGTAAGCTACAAAAAAATTGAATAATTGAAAGAATTTAGACTTCAGAATTTTAATCTACCCCATTAAAATTAAAGTAGAAATCTATAACCAAAAAATAACCAAAGCATTCCCATGTTTTTGAATTTAAGAAATACATTTAAAAATAACCCATGAATCATGAGAATTGTAAAAAATAAGGAAAAAATATTTTGAAATGAAAGATTATGAAGCTGTGACATTTAAAAATTTGCAAGCTATAACAAAAACCAAAAGCTAATAGGGAAATTCCTATACTTAGATACATGTTAGAAAAGCAGAGTTGCTGAACAATTGTAATGTAACTATCTCTCCAAAGATATTGAAAAAAAGGAGAAAATTTGAAAAGTAAAAGAAAGCAAATAATATTGATAAGGATAAATCAGTGAAGAAGAAATCTGTAATAGAGGCAATCCACAAAGCCCAAAACTGATTTTTTAAAAAAGAAGTAGATAAACCCTTGGTAACATCAGTCATTGGAAGAGAGTAAGAGTATGAGTGAATGTACAAACAGCAAATACCAGGAATAAAAAGTGGTGTGTTGACACAGATCCACTAAACATTAAATACTTAATATTATATTATCAACAACTCTTGTGTCCATAAAATTTGGAAATGTAGATATAATGTACAATCTCTTAGAAAAAAGTCCAACTTATCAAATTTGACACAGAAGAAATGGAAATCTTAATTATTTACTATCTAGTGAATAAGAGGAACCCGTAATTTAAAAATCTTCCCATTTAAAACAAACTATAAAATAAGGCAAACAGAATACTGGCACAGATAATTGCCACTGTGATTTCTTCCTAATATCACAGGAGGACAGGAAAATTACACAGTCTCCTTTTACATACAAAACATCCAATAATTTATTTACTAGGTCATGATTTTGAAGGGCATTACAGGAAGAGAAAACAATGTCACTGTTACAATTAATGTAAAAATTTTTGCCTCAAACTTTAGCCAATAGAATCCAGCGATACAGAAGAAAAGTAAATAATCACAGTGCAGTTGAATTTATTTCAAGTCTGAAAGATAACATTGAAAAATACAATCAATGTAGCCCATCACAATAATTGAATAAAACATCAAACGATCATCTCAAAAGATTAGGCAAAACATTTGCGAGAACTCAACATCTATTTAAAATTTAAAGGAAAAAAAAAGAATTCTTGGACAACTATTCATAAGGGACTCTCTTTTCCTTAGACTATAAAAAAAAAAAATAAAGATCCATAATGGTCAGGTGTTCAGTTAGAAAAATGAGAAAAATATGCTACCTATGACAACTTGTACGCAATATTTCACTGAATCTCCCAGCCAGTTAGAAAAAGATAGGAAAAGAAAAGGAAAGCATATTGCATTGGCAAAGAAAAAATAAACTGCTATTATTTGCAGACAATTATATCATACATGGAAAATTCTAAAAGGAGCTACACATAAACTATTAACACTAATGAGAGAATTTATCAAATTTGCTAGATATAATATTAATGTTTAGAAATCAAGTGTATAACTAAATACCATCAACAATACTCTGAGAATTCTATTTGAATGATACTATTTACAGTAGTATGAAAATTCAAATACCCAGGATAAAATAGGTACAAGACTTCAATACAGTAAACTATAAAATATAGTTGAAAGAAATTAAAAAAATACATCTACTTTAAAAATTCACATCTACATTTTATGTTATGGGTTAGGAGAATCAGTAATGTAAGGATGTCAATTATTTCCAAATTGATTGTCTAAAAAATTTAAAAATATTAAAATGTAAAATGAAATGCAAAAGACAAAGAATGGAAAAAAGCAAACCTGATAATTAAATATGAGAAGACTTATTTCCCTGTATATTATAAAAATATGGTATTTAAAGAGTGTAGTATCAGCAGTGCTCTGTACTTAGTCCCTCAGTCGTGTCTGGTTCTTTGCAACCCCATGGACTGTAGCTCCGCGTTGCTCTATCCATGGGGAGTCTGCAGGCAAGAATACTGGAGCATGTTGCCATGACCTCCGCCAGGGGATCTTCCCAACCCAGGGATTGAACCCAGGTCTCCTGCATTGCAGGCAGATTCTTTACTGTGTGAGCCACCAGAGGAGCCCATATCAGCACTAGAATGACAAAATAGATCTGTGGAAGTGAGTTCAGTTTAATGAAATGCTTGGATTTATGCTACAGGTATCATTGAGAAGCAGTGGCAGGAAGGATAATCTTTTGAATAAATGGTGCTTGGCCAATTGACTATTCATAGTAGACATGAATCTCATCCAATATACAAAAAACATTCTAGAAGTATTATTGATCTAAACTCTAATGAGAGCAATACAGCTTCCAGAAATTAATTCAGAAAAATATCACCATGATTTGGGGAAAGGGAATGCTGTCCTAAATAGGACACAATACACACTAACCATGAAGTAAACAATTGATAAATTTGGCTATTAAATTTTTTTTGTTGTTAATAGACCCAAAAAAGAAAGTAAACATGAAACCACAGACCTGGAGAAAACATTTTCAAATAATATCACTGTCAAAGTGATTTAGAATGTCTAAAAACTCATACAGATCCGTAAGTAAGAGAGAACAAAACAACTGAAATAATTTTCAAATGAGATGAAAATATACTTTCAAAATGGTACTATCCAAGCAGCTAATAAACATAAACAAAGGTGCAGAGATATTCAAATGAAAATCTAAATGGGGCTGCACACCAAAACTTTCAAACTAAAAATTAAAATAGCAAATTTTTCCATAAATGTGGGCTAACTGGTTCTCTCCTGTTCTATTATGGCAGCTCAGATGTTACAAATAGTTGAAAAAAGCTGCTTATCTATTAAAGTTGAACACATGCATGTTTTCCCCCAGTAATTTCACTCCTACTCTTACCCAAAAAACATGTATATGTATATGCACCAAAATGAATGTATTAAAATTTTAATAATGGCATTGTTCATAATAGCAAGTACTATGAAAAATTGCCATCAACATTAGAATGGATACATATATTATTTTTTAATTTCATACAGTATAATGCTATACAGCAGACAAAATGAATTGCCACACAAAAGAAGAATAAATCTCACAAACATAATACTGTGTGAAAGAAGCCAGACACAAAACATACTATATGATTCAAAGTAAATGAAACTCAAAAAACCAGAAATGTTAATCTGTGGTTACAGAAGCAAGGTTAGCAGTTGAAAAGGAGGAAGAGACAAAGAATGGGAGAGAACACCATCTGGAGACTTCCAGGTGGTGGTGATGTTCTTACTCTTGACTTGGGTGATGATCATACTGGAAGATTTGTTCTGTGAATATTCAAAGAGTTGTATTCCTAAAGTCATTCCCTTCTCTTCTGTATATTTTATTAAAAATTGTACAAATGCATGTCTTCTTCAACTGGATGATGCGTGTTATTAAGGCTACATCTTGGTATCATCCAGAATCACCTTGTCTCCTGCACCTTGGGACATAGCATTATAGCTGATAGTCAACTTGTCAACTTGTGGAGGTGGAGAACATGTGTCCCATCAGCATAAACCTCTTGGACTGGGGAATTTCTCATCCAAAATATTAATATATGTGTGGATGTGTGCTCAGTCGTGTCCAACTCTTTGTAACCTCATGGACTGTAGACTGCCAGGCTCCTCTGTTCTTAACCAATTTCTTTTTCCAAAAACTTCACAGTGGAGATTATACTTTTTCTGGTGTGATTCACTTTACTTTAAATTTATTTATCCTTTCATTTCCAATTCATTTTCTAAATTGCAAAACTTTTGTGTCAGACAGCTCTGGTTTCAAATTTCACCTGTGTATTTTCCTAATTACATGATTTAGAACAACTTACTTAAACTCCTTGAGCCTCAAGTTTCCAATTACAAATAATAATGCTTATTCAGTAATTTATAAGGAATAGAGTAAAATACCCTATAAACAATGCTTTGTATTGAATTTTTCTCATAGAATGCTAATTCCATTCCCCTCATAAATTATTTTTTGAATCAAAGTGGCCAGCGAAAAAAATCCTTTATGTCACAGAAGAATTAATATCCTTTTTTGCAAGAGTATAGAATATTTAGAGGACATTGGTATTTTTAGGGTGAAAAATGTAGAATAAATTAAGCTCATTAATTTTTCATATATTCTCTAAAATTATTTTCCATAATCTCTTGCCTGTCAAATAATAAGGTTCATGGAAAAAGCTTCACAATAAATTTCAATAGGAAACAAAATTTACTGAAGGTATTATCAGCTCTTTAATGGGACTCCAGTATCAGTATTTATGTTAGAATTTTTAAAAATATGGCTGGAATTTCCTTAAAATCTAAAATAAAAGAAGAAAAGAGATCCTTTCCTTTAACTGATTAAACCTTTACATGTTAGTTAAGGTCTCCCCCTGCCCCCACAAATGTCTTTGATGCACAAAAAGGAGTGAAAACACAGAAAATGTTTGCCTACGGTCATAACTGGCATAATGCCATTTGCCCTCAAGCCACCAGCCAAAGCAAATCAGAAAACTTGGTATTCAGTTAAAGGATCAGGAAAGTGTCTCTCACTCCAGTGAGGCCATGAGAGAGTGTGATTTCTGAAAGAGGTAAAGAAATGAAGCAACATTTTAAACTATCACAGGTACCATGAATGTTTATGACTAGCCACAGAGTTAAAAAAAACTAACTCATTTTTTTACTCGTTAATGCCATTCACAACTAAACAAATACTTAAGGGATGTTATGTACTTCTGGGAAGTTAGTGTATGACTGACCCTGGTTTTGAAAACTAAAGTAGAGTCACTACTTCATTTATTCATGCACTGAATACAAATCATTCCTCTCTGCTCAATGTTGTGTGGCAGCCTGGATGGGAGGGGAATTTGGGGGAGAATGGAGACGTGTATAGATATGGCTGAGTTGCTCTACTATGCACCTGAGACTATCACAACATTGTTAATCTTCTATACTCCAATGTAAAACAAAAATGCTAAAAAAATTAAAAAGTAAAAATCATTCCTGAGCCTCTGTAATATGTCATGTTATTTTGCAAATGCCTTTCAAAATTTCCTGCACCCAGCAATTCTCAATAGTAGAAAAAATATTTCAGTGACCCAGATAAATGATTTACAAGCGATTACTCTCAGAAAGTTCACCAGGATTCTATTAGAAGTAAAAGTAAGCATCTTTTTGAGCATGCTTTCTGAGATTGTTTATAATATGTGGTCTGTGAGATTGAGAGGATTTCTTTTTAAGGAATGTTGGGCTAACATTTTAATGGTAATATCATTTGCTAGATGTTACCAACTGTTGGCATAGTGATCATATTTAGCCACTGGTGAGTTTTGTTTCCCCAGAACAGTGGTTAAACATCCTTGCATTTGAAGTTCTTTAAGCGAGGCGTGTATCTAATCACTCAGCACGGTGCTCACTACTCTTATTTTGAGGACTTCACTTTTCTGAACATTTGGTTACCTTTCATGACTCTAAAGTATTTGATTATTTAAAATTTGTTCTATCAGTTGTAACCCTGGAGCACTGGTTATCATTATATCATATATTTGAGCTGCTTCAAAACTAATGAGAAAACTTTCTAGTAGGTTCCCTAGCTCTAACAGATGATGTGAGGTAGCTATTTATTTACACATATTAACCAGAAACATTTGGTTACATTTGTACATTTGGTACATTTGTGCTCCAGATATGAAACTGGAACCAAGTAATCCATCAAATGAGGAGGGCCTGTCAACTCATTCCAGTATTCTTGCCTGGATAATCCCATGGACAGAGGATCCTGGTAGGCTGCAGTCTACAGGGGTGGCAAAGAATTGGACACGATTGAAGTGACTTATCATGCATGCACATAAGCCATCAAAACCTTGATCCAAGAGTTGAAAATACAAAGGAAAATAAATCAATTTTTGTCCTCAATGAGCTCACTTCCTAGTAGGTAATTAACACAAGATTCTGAGAGCAGGATAAGTCTTCCATGTGGATATGATGATACCTGAACTGAGTCCTCACTCCAAATCTTTGTAATGAACAAGGAAGAAATGGGTATTCCAGGTATGGGGAAATATATGTGTCAACAATCACACACATGACTTCAGTAAAATGCAAATACATTTGAGCCTCTGAGACAAGATGATGAAGGGTCTTCTCTGCCATACTAAAGCATGCTTTTCCAACCTGCTGTCCACCCACCCATCAGTCATCTTTATCCAGACAGTTCTCATCTTTAATTGCCCATTCTATATCCATTCAGTCTTCTTTTTTCTCTTTCTTTGTTCTTCCCTTCCTTTCTTCCTTCTTTCTTTCTTTTGAGTCTTATGCCACTTTTATACCCTCTTTCATATTCAGTTTTATTTGGGAGGAGGCGATATGCATGAATAAAATCTTGATTTCCCCAGTTGCTACTTTTTTTTTTATTTTAGTTGGGGGCTAATTACTTTACAATATTGTAGTAGTTTTTGCCATACATTGACATGAATCAGCCATGGGTTCACATGTGCTACTTTTAAACTAGGTTTGGTCATGAGACCTTCATTCTAGCAGGTGAAATGTAAGTGAAAAGTGGAAATACTGGTTAAGGCCATTAGGAAAACTATTGTATTTCAGATAAAGAGGGCCAGAATGAGACTCAGATCTCTTTCTCCTTTACTCTTTCCTTTTACACTTCAGTGTAAAAGGCAGTGTAAAAGACGGCAGTGTCATTGCTGCCATCCTGAAGTCAAATACTAGGGGTGATGGGGCAGGAAAAAGATTAGAAGATATGTATGTCTCATTATGGTAACATCACACCATCCCCAAACTACTTTTTGAAACTAACACATCATTCCTGAACTACTTCTTATGAGGCCTTTGTCTTTGTGAGGAAAAAATAAACTTTCTACTTGTTTAGATCATATTTTACCAGGTTTTTTGTTGCTGGCAGTTAGATACAGCCTTGACTGGTAAGCCATCTATTCTTCCATATAATGTGCTTAGAATTGTGATAATTTCAATTTGTGGGAGATGTAAAGATAATACAGATGTCTTTGATTCTCTTTAAAGTATGTTCAGTGAGAGAACATTTTGCTTTCAAAATAAATAATTGTTGTCTGTGAGCCAGTTTTCTAAGTACCTGAAAACATTCACTAACCTTGCACAGAGGGTTATAAAGAGTCATCTACACATTTAAATTTTCCACTTATGTAACATTTCTCATAAAAATGCTTTGCTTAAGGAAAGAATCTGGACATGCTGAGATGTCCTTCTTCATCATGAGCCAGCGGTGACCTTGCTTACAAATATAACACAACTAAAAATCCAACCCTTACCTAAGTAACAATTGCTATATTAAGAAACTTATATAAGATATGTTCACTTAGATATTTAACTTTCCCTTGTGTACCAAAAGAGATTGCTTCTGAGATATGAGGGGTGGTGACTAATAAGAAGAACATCACAAGGAGAACAATGGATTGACAAGACCAAAAGGACATCCCAAAGGGGTAAGGCTGTAGCACCTATGCATTTTCAGCAAGGCTATGTTTTTTCTCTGAAGTGTGAAAGAAGATGTTTTGAGCAGGTTCTTGAATATACATTAATCTTTGATAGGGAGTGGAAAAAATGACTGGCCTTTCTTTCCAGGTAAATCTGGGCTTTCTATTCTTTTTCCTCTCAAGAACTAGCAGAACATCTATTCAATGACTTCCTAAGTGGAAGTAATAGTTGGCAATTTTTTTCATTGTCTAAGTTGAAAGGAAAATTTTCGCCCTCTATAACCATTCTGAGGAGCACCCAGCCTTCCAGGCATGTGTTTGATATACATCAACACAGCTGGGCCTTGTTGATGGCCTGATTGAATCATATACCTCAATTACCCCAGGAGGGAAAGCAACTGTGGCTTGAGCAACTATGCATCTTAACAAGGTTGAAACAGTCTCAGTTTCTCCACTGGGAATGAACATTTTCAGGCAACATAAGAGGCAATTGCGATCTGATAAAAAGAAAAAATGCCAGTTTTAAAAATAGAAATGAAGATATAAGAGAACTTTTTTTCTTTCCATTATAAGATACTTTCTCTTTTCAGTTCAGTTTCAGTTCAGTTGCTCAGTCATGTCCGACTCTTTGTGATCCCTTGGACTGCAGCACATCAGGCCTCCCTGTCCATCACCAACTCTTGGAGTTTACTCAAACTCATGTCCATTGAGTCGGTGATGCCATCCAACCATCTCATCCTCTGTCATCCCCTTCTCCTCCTGCCCTCAATCTTTCCCAGCATCAGGGTCTTCTCATATGAGTCAGCTCTTCACATCAGGTGGACAAAGTATTGGAGTTTCAGCTTCAACATCATTGCTTCCAATGAACACTCAGGACTTGCAGTCAAGGGACTCTCAAGAGTCTTCTCCAACACCACAGTTCAAAAGCATCAGTTCTTCGGGACTCAGCTTTCTTTATGATCCAACTCTCACATCCATACATGGCTACTAGAAAAACCATAGCCTTGACTAGATGGACCTTTGTTGGCAAAGTAATGTCTCTGCTTTTGAATATGCTCTCTAGGTTGGTCATAACTTTCCTTCCAAGGAATAAACATCTTTTAATATCATGGTTGCAGTCACTATCTGCAGTGATTTTGGAGCCCAAAAAATAAAGTCTGCCACATCTATTTGCCATGAAGTGATGGGACCAGATGCCATGATCTTAGTTTTCTGAATGTTGAGCTTTAAGCCAACTTTTTCACTCTCCTCTTTCACTTTCATCAAGAGGCTCTTTAGTTCTTCACTTTCTACCATAAGGGTGATGTCATCTGAATATCTGAGGTTATTGATATTTCTCCCGGCAATCTTGATTCCAGCTTGTGCTTCATCCAGACCAGCTTTTTCTGTTAACTCTAAGTTGAGAAAATCTCAGCTTGATAAACTGATTGCAAAATCCCATGTGTTTATAACTGCCTTAAAGATCAGTTTGTGTTCAAGACACACCACTGAACTGTGGGAGTTTAAAAATAAAATGCTTGGGTTTGTAAAATGTACTGATTTACTAAAGAACATCATTGCCCTTTTAACTCTGAAAAACTTTTTTATTGGAATAATGGGAAATAGGAAAAGCAAAGTTTCACAAGTACAAGTGGTTATAGAGGTCATCTTGTATGACTTCTAAAGTTAAATTTTGAGTAATTCCTATGGATTCCTGAGTGGTAGTTTCCCACGTCATTTCAAGCTGAGACTATTTTAACCCTGAGAGTGCTTTGAAAGAAACATTTTTATTTAAATTGTATAAGTTCAGATAAATATCTAGAAAGCTTTTTCCAGAAAGGATTCCTTTACACCACTCTATTTTATTGATTAATTTTCTATATGTCATAGCTAAACATTCTTTACTCTTATTTTACTAAATTTAGGGATAGATTGGGAGTTTGAGATTGACATGTATACACTTCTATATATATAAAAGAGATAATCAACAAGGCCCAACTCTAAAAAATAAATAATTAAATAAAATTATTTTCATTATTGCAAATATTTTCTCAAATTACTAACAAAATTTGATTCATTAATAAGTTTTTTTACAAAAACAAATTGTTTTTATACATCAATTCTGGTATTTTCTCTTATAGCCAATGCTTTCACAATTTTAATTTTCCTGGGTCAAATAATAATCTATATCTCCCTCTTAGGAAGTGTGAGGAATTTTGTGAGACTGAAGAAAAGATGGATATGGAAGGAAAGTGAGAGGAAAACTCTCATGAAAAGAAGAGAGAAAGAAAATGATGAGACTATAAGAACAAAAAGGAGTTCAACAGACAGACGTGATGTTAACAGAAACTAGAGACCCAGAGAGTCATGTTAGTAATATCACAGTTGGTATTAATAGCTTGATTCAAGTTCTTCTTCCAACTGAACTGAGCTCTAGCCTTTAAAAAGGAGAGTTGTCCCCTCCAGATGGGTACTTATCCAGTGTGAGCTAATACCTAGCTCTTTCTGCTAGTTTATGGACCTGGGGCCATCAGGTCTCAACCTTCCTCTCTGCATTTCTGCTTTGCTGAATTTTATTCTATGCTTGAGTGTGGCTGTAATTTTGTTACTGTTTGTCTCCATTTTAACTATCATTGTTTTACATTGGAATGGAAGAGGTAGAGCCCTGAGAGTAAACTCTTAAGCTCTCCCAAGTATAAAACACATCAGGATCACATTTCAATGAATGAATGAACACAGACACACTGTGTGTCAGGCACTTTACCGTTATCATTTTAATCACCTAGATGGGATGTACTTCATTTTATCCTTGGAGACTGGAAGCGTTTTATGCACTTTAATGACATTTTTATGTGTCTTGGACATTGTTTCTTTTATTATAACATTTATTCTTTTCATTCACTATTTTGAATTAAATTAATACTCTTTCTGTAAGACTTTAGTATCAGCAAGGGATACATAGTAGAGAAATAGCTCTCTTCAGTGTATCTATTTTAGTCAATCTACAGTTTGGTAATGTTGATTGAGTACCTATAAAATATCAGGCCCTCTAGTTGTTTACAAAGATTTGGAAAGCTTACAAATTATTTGGCACTTTAAGCACTTACAAATGCACTCTTTACTTCCTTGACAATGCTGCTCATTTTCTTATAAAGAGATGATTTATGTTGGCTTTCATTTTTGCATTATCCATGGGCCTTAGTCAAATGCCGATGTCACCGACCAGTTCCTGAGAATTGCGAATTCTACCCTTAGAGAGTTATTCCTTTAATTAGAGTAATAGAGTCTGGAAATGCTCCCATGTCTTGGCTCATAACCCCAGGGTGTCCTTACACGTTATGTTGTCATCAATTATCAAAACAGAATCATGACAGCCTACCCAAATTATCAAAAGATGGATGAGCTTGCCACTGGGAGAACAGGGAAGGCAGCTGCAGGCTGAGATACTGGCCAAGATATATCAAATGTGGTTCCCGGGACATTAGGGAAAGAAATAAACTGTGACCTAAAATCATGGCAAATATGAGTAAGGTTTTATTGCACAAGATACATGTCTAAAATGTAAATCATTGCAATTGGGTACTGAGAGCTGGAAGCTGGAATCAGACACCCAGGCTTGCTTTGGAAGTAAATTTCATTTTTCCAGTTCAACAAATTGTGTACACACTATAGACTTGGCAGAGTGTAAAGTACTGGAAATATAATTAATAACAAGACTCTGTTTTCATGGAGCTTAATGGAGCAATGATGAAAATGATTATTGAGATACAGTTGGGATGACTGCTATACAAAAGTAGAGTATTTGAAAATGCCCATCATGAGAAACCTAACCTCAGTTAGGAGGAAACATAGGAGAGATTTAAGGAAGTTTCCTTGGGGAAATATAAAGTAAACTGACACTTGTCAATTAAAGACAAATCGGGTAAGACACAAGGGAACATAGAAAGTTCCAGGCCAAAAAAAAAAAGAAAAAACAGTGGCACATGGGATTTTTCCGAGAGGTGTGGTCAGTAGACCCAGACTTGCAGGGTCTGGGAGCCATGCAAGCTGCTTATCCCTCTAGGTATAAATGGCCTCTTCCATGAAATGCTATGATACTGGTATTTTTGGGGAACTGACCAAAAAATGAGCTTATATAAAACATGAGGTACCTCTGCACAAACATATACAAACACATAAGGAATGATTGCAAAATGCAGCCACACTTTTGAAACGTGAAATGGATTTTTATGTAAATTATAGAATTTTAGAACTAGAAATAAGCTTGAAAAATAATGCTGGACAACACTTTCTTTATAGATGAGGTCAATAAGATCAGAGCTGATCATTTACCCTAAATTATAATGTTGCTTAGAGGCAGAGCTAGTGATGCATTTTCTGGTCTCAAACTTGTTTCTTTTTCTCTTATACAGTGAGTTTCAAAATAAAGTATTTATTTGTGCCACACATTACTGAAAATTACATATTAATTGTTGAAGTCAGAATTTAAACCTAGACCAGCCTAATAGTGGTGGTGGTGGTTTAGTTGCTAAGTTGTGTCTGACTCTTGTGACTTCTTGGACTGTAGCCTGCCAGACTCCTTTGTCCATGGGATTTTCCAAGCAAGAATACTGGAGTGGGTTGTGATTTCCTTCTCAGGGGATCTTCCTTACTCAGGGATTGAACCTGTGTCTCCTATATTGGAAGTGCTGTCCTATATTGCAGGCAGATTCTTTACTGCTGAGCCATCAGGTAAGCTCAGCCTAATAGTAAAACTCATGCTTTAAAAAAAAAAAAAAAAAAAAGAAATAATATAATATATATATATATATATATATATATATATATATACACACACACACACACCAAATCATAGTGATACACAATAAATGAATGCTCCAAATAAATGAGTTAATGAAGGCATAAAGCTGCACAAGAAGTATTAAGAATTAGGCAGTGTTTTGATTAAATCCACAATAATGATTTTCAGAAGAACATTTTTATTATTTGAATTGTTTCTAAACAGAAATAAATTCTGTGTATATATGAGATAAACAGGGAATTTATTTAAGAACCCAGAATTGGTGGGAGACTTGAAAATAAAACATTCCAGATTCTGGCAGCAAGAGTGATTGGGCCAGGGTGTTGGTGCTGCCTTCATTATGGATTCGATGGCAAAAAGGACACATTCCAGCTGTTAACTCATCTCTGTGGCGCTTGCTCCAGATTCTAGATTACTTAGTGGCAATGGCTAATCAGCTAAAGTGAAAATCGCTCAGTTGTGTCCAACTTTTTGTGACCCCATGGACTGTACCGTAGCCTGTTAGGCTCCTTTGCCCATGTAATTCTCCAGGCAAGAATGCTGGCGTGGGTAGCCATTGCCTTCTCTAGAGGATCTTTCCAAACTAGGGATTGAACCCAGGTCTCCCGCATTGCAGGCAGATTCTTTACTATCTGAGCCACCAGAGAAGCCCCAGCTAATCAGCTAAGGAAGTATCAAATGGTTCTGTCAAGGAGCAGGGAGGTAAAAGTGCACCTTTCTTCAGTTTCTGGTGAGGGAAGTAAGACACTGTGTTCCACTACTATTATAAGCAATGGTGATTTTTTGTAAAATAGGAAAAGAGGTTGGAAGGTTGTCAACCAAAATATTAAAATGTTCCACTTCAGCCCTTTTTCTGAATGCTGATGAAAGTAGGAAGTCAAGTATAAAATAAGTTTTAAGTCAACTAAGACTTTAAATTTGCCTTAGAAGAGCTTTCAGTCATACCATGAGAAAAGAGAAGATTAATTTTAAACAATTAGCTAAAGGGAAGAGAAAAGAGAAATCAATGTTAATAAAATTTGTGATTCTAAAACTATATCAAAAATGAAAGCAAATATTAAATATGCTAATATCCTTTTTTCACTTAAAAGATATTAACTTTAGTATTCATTCACAATACTAAAGCATGGGAGTATGGAAATATTAGTTAAGGAGAAAAGAAAGAAAGCTAAAAGTTCTCTCTCTCTCTCTCTCTATATATATATATATATATATACACACACACACAAACACACACACATATATATGTCTATTTAGAATTCTCTTTTAGAGGCAGTAAAGATCACTACAAAGCACTCAAATTAAATTATTCATATTGTGGGAATGAATAGTAAAAATTCCATCACAATCCCCACCCCCCCCTACACAAAAAAAACTCAAACAAATAAACACATACACAGATAAAAGGACTTGTTTTTGATTTTTACTTTTATTTATTTTTTCATAAACTCTTAAAGCTTTGTTTATATTATCTATTTGGGCAGAATAGCAGTTCTAAAATATAGGAAACAACAGTGCATATTTTCATCAAACATAGGCATGTGAGTTTGTAAGAAAGGATTCTTAATTATTGGCTGGCAGAAGGATTGCATTAGTTGTGAGTCTCGTCTTTCCCTCATTCTATACCCTCTGTCACTACCAACTGCAAAAAGATAGTTGATTAAATAAATTCTTTATATCTTCGTATCTTAATGAGGCACTTTGACAAGAAGGTCTCAAGATCGCACTACCGACACAGGTTACAGAATGCTATTCTCATTTTCCTGGGGGATTTGAATAGATGTCAACGGTGATGGGCATTTTCAGCAAGTGAATTTCTAGAGAAAAATATGCATGAAGAACCCAAGCATTATGTGCACTGTCCAAAGGTTTTCTGTGCTTCAAGTGTGTCTGTTGATACCACAGTTTTTCCTAAATGCCATAGAACTTCCTCTCCCATTTCTCAAGCTGACAGTTAAAGATGTACAGACCACTGGAAAAAGACCTGGTGAGGTAGTTCCTGCACACTGAAATCTTAATATGGTTAGCACCTCATATAGACCCACTCATTTAATCTTTACAAAGACTCTATAAAATAGATACTCCTGCCTTAATGTTTCTACAAAAGAAAGTGAGACTCAAAAAAGTTAACTAAATAACTCAAGTGCTCAATGTTACACAGCTTCTAAGTGGTGGGTTTAAACAAACATGAGTTTCTTGAGGCTTGAATCCATCTTCTTAACCACTTCCCCTTCAGCCTTTAAACTAATACTTTTTTTTAAACCCATCTTTAGCAATAGAGTGTGTTCTTACCACACTCATTTTGTGCCTCCCCTACTTGGGTCTCATTTGGACTTTGAAGTTTGGCTGGAAAATAATCATACAGAGAAGAAGCTTTGTATGTCATGTGTATTTGGGGAGCATTTTCACCAGCTATGGAGACCTTGGCCCTGTTCCCTGGAGTTAGGAAATTTTGGGGTATGGTTGTTCTGAGTTGGCAAAGAGGGTAAAGTTCACCAAATGATAGGAACCAAAAGCTTTGGGGTTCCTTGTGCATTCCCCATTCCTCTAATGCTTTACTCTTCATTCTCTTAGAAGTTTGCAAACCCAGTTGCAGATTAACCAGATTCTTTCACTTCCACTCTCATCAGCAGTTATTTATTGAGTCCTTGTAGTGTTACAAGGTTTAGTCTCTGGGTCTGGAAGATCCCCTGGAGAGGGAATGGCTACCCACTCCAGCATTCTTGCCTGGAGAATTTCATGGACAAAGGAGCCTAACAGGCTACAGTTCATGGGATCACAAAGAATCAGACATGACTAAGCGACTAACACTTTCAACTTTTTCAGGGTTACATTATACAAGCAGTGAAAGTGAAAGTGTTAGTAGCTCAGTCATGTCCAACTTTTTGTGATCCCATGGACTGTAGCTCATCAGGCTCTTCTGTCCATGGAATTCTCCAGGCAAAAATACTGGAGTGGGTTGCCATTTCCTACTCCAGGGAATCTTTCTGACCCATAGATCGAACCCAGGTCTCCTACATTGCAGGCAGATTCTTTACCATCTGAGCCACAAGGGGAACCCCATTATAAACATAAAAGCCACGTAATTTTGAATATTTATAATTATGTATCCCTTGTAGAATCCAATGAGTATATCAAGAAACCTACTCCTACTATCAAATTAATACACTCACAAAAAGTATTTGAAATCTATATTCAGTATCCAAAGGTGAAGATTCTGGTATAGCGGCATGAAAAGATAAAAAATGCATTCTCCTCAGCAAGTACAAAACTGGGAAGAATAATTTTAAAAAATGACCACTTCTGGGCTCTGGGGGTAAACCAAAAGCAAACAAAAAAAAATGAGAAGAATTTATTCATAAAATACTACCAGAAGCCTGGTAAGGAAGTGGAACCACAACCTTCTTCTCTGTGACTGCTCATATCTGCCTTGTACCCTTCAGGTGAGGTGACAGTTTTTCCAGGGTTCAGGGAGCCCAGAAAATCTGTCACCATGCTGCAGGAAGAGCTGACTTGATTTGGCATGAAGGCTAGAATATGTTTACATTATTACTAAAAGTGACAATTTGAGGAGGAAATGGCAGAGAAAACTGTACTTCTGTTAGCTCAAGGTTGAGATGTCAATAAGTCATCAACTGAATGGAACAAATTTAGACATAAGAGACCCATAATAAGGCCTGCTAAACTCCACAGACCTCCAGACTGATTGGAGAATAAGCACAAGGGCATGGAAGATTCAGATGAGCCAGCAGAGAGTAAAAACCTAGGTAGATTTGAGAACTGGCTGAAATTTGAATGCATTCCACAGAGGCAGCCTTTCAGTAATAGGTGAAAGCCTTATGCAATCAGTCTGTTCAAGCTCAACCTCTACCCAAACACTGACAGGCCACTAAGCCATAAAGACACTTCCCAGGTGGCTCAGTTGTAAAGAATCCGCCTGCCAATGCAAGGAGACACAGGAGACATGGGTTCTATCCCTGGCTCAGGAAGATCCCCTGGAGGAGGAAATGGCAACCCACTCCAGTATTTTTGCCTGGAGAATCCCATGGACAGAGGAGCCTGGCAGGTTACAGTCCATGAGATTGCGAAAGAGTCAGGCACAACTTAGTGACTAAACAACAACAGAAACAATTCCCAGGTAGCTGGGCTAAAAAAGAAAAGTAAGGGGACTTCAGTGCTGGTGCAGTGGCTAACGCTCTGCACTCCCAGTTCAGGGGGGCCCAGGCTTGATCTTTGGTCAGGGAACTAGATCCCTCATGCTGCTACTAAGAGTTCATCTGACCCAATTAAAAAAGATTCTGCATGTTATATCAAAGATCTAAGATCCTGAGAGCCACAACTAAGACCTGGCACAGTCAAATTTTTTTTTTTAAAAGAACCCAAGAAAACAAAAATAAGAACAAAAAAAATTGAATAGACATCAGTGGCTATACACCATGGGAGTTTAAATCCAGGCAAGTTATAAAGTAAATGAATAACAACAAAAGCACACACACTTTAAGGAGGAAGTCAGAGCTGAGTATCCATAATATATTATCTAAGACATAAACTTATAATAGGTCATGACATATAAGTAAAAGGAATGTGTAAACCATACTTGGGAAAAATTAGTTAATGGAAACTAAAAATTACTTGATAGGGGACACCTGTTGGAAAGTAGAAATACATATTTAAAAATGAAATGAAAACACTAGAATTGAAAATTATAATAACTGAAATGAAAATTTCACTATATGGCCATGATAAAATATTCAAATGGTGGAAGAAAGACTCTTTGAACTTAATGAGAGATGGATAAGCATTGTTTAATGTGCAGAACAAATATTGAAGAAAAATGACAGAGCCTCAGAGACCTGTGGGAGAACATCAAACATAGCAATACCCATGTAGTGGGAATTGCAGAGGAGAAAAGAGTAAGTGGTACAAAAAGTAGCTGAAAACATAATGACTAAAGACTTCTCAAATTTATGGGAAACTTTAATGTATGGATCAAAGAAGCTTTATAAACAGTGGTCAGAGAAACACAAAAACATTTACGTTTAAACATTTTATAGTCAAACTGCTGAAAGATAAGACACTGAGGAAAATCTTAAACGCAGAAAAAGAAAAATGATTTATATACAGGAAAAAAGAAGTAACTGGCTTCTCATCAGAAATAAGGGAAAATGTCTATCCTCTGACGGTTGGTGTTCCTGGTTTGAGCGTCTTTGGACTCAGACGGAATCTTTACTGTAGACCCCAAATTCTCAGAGTTTTGAAGTCAGACTTATGAGTCCCGTGTTCTCATGCCTTGGGACTCAGACTAAATGAAATCATCAGCTTTCCAGATTTTCTAACTTAACAGATGACAGACTGCAAAACTTCTTAGCCTCCATAATAATGTGAACCAATTCCTATAATAAATATTATATTATCTATCATCTGTTGCCTATTCGTTCTGTTTCTATGGAGAACCCTGACTAATACACACAGTCTGGACACAAAGAGTTTAGGGACTGACAGTAGACCACGGAGTACATTCTGAGTAGGTCTTCTCTAAAAGATTCCCTAGTTTTGAGGGCAAAGAGTCTTTGAGCACAATGTTCTAAGAATGCTTAGTTAAACTTCAATGATTATCCAGACTTATGTTGATAAGGTCAGAGTAGATGGTCAAGTGCATGATATAATATCAAAAGCGCAGAGGCGTTTACCCTGTGCCCCAATCCAGTAACTTCCTAACTTAATGCCAAAGTTTTCTTCCATTTTTACTCTAAGATATAGACTTCCTTTTAAACAGAGATGAGGAAAGCTAATGGCTTTCTTTATATGCCAACATGCCAACATCTGTAAATCACACAGAAATAGGTGTTTTCTTAGGTATGAAAGCTATTATGGTTGAGTTTTCTTCTGAAGACCAGTTCTCAGTCTATAAAAAATAGTAAGAAATGTTTAGTAACAGACTAGTTCTCTCTTGTAGTTTCACAAAATGCTCTCACAAGATCCCATCAAGTTATGTTCTTGGTTCAATGAATAAACACTCATGTAAGATAAGAAACAAGAAATAAGGAGTGACCTTGTCTCATATGGCACCAGGAGATGGCAAAACAGAAATGATGCTGGGAAATTTAGTTTAAACTTCAGAAGTTTAAACTGCAGAAGATCTAAGAATACGTTTATGGATTGGTGGAATGAAGTCGCTATTCAATCTTGAAAACATGGTCATTGCCTTTTGTATTCCAACTTATTTTTACAAATATTTATCTAGCATCATTTATGAGTAAAATCTGTATGTAGAATGATATTGCTTACTTGCTACTCATTCTTTTGCTTAAATCCTACCCAAAGATTAAAATGTAAGAGGGAGAGAATATGCCTATATTTATAATAACCCATATAGAAGGGATTTCCCCAAAATGAAGCCTTACACAATTCAAATACATAGTAGGTATTTAGTAAAATTTATTGGATGAACACTCAATAATTCATTGCTATTTGGTCCAGAGATTACCTCTCCATAGAGAGAAAATTCACTTTTTTTAACAGAAAAAATGTTTCAACAAATATTAGTGTGATTTTTTTCCCTCAGATTTCTTGAGTACAAGATTTTCACCCTAATTGACCCATGGCATCCATGTCCCTGGATATATGGGCAGGAGAGAGAAAATTAGGAATTTTAATATTCAGCCAATTATCTTTAAAAATTGTTGTTTTTTTTTTCAGCAAGACAGTTATGTTCAATCTAAGTTACTTTCTTGAAAAATGTCTGCCTACATTTTATTTTTGGTTTCCATATTTAAGCATATTAATAGACAGGCACATCAGGCTAACTTTTACATAAGGAAGATAAATGGGAAAAAGTGAAAATTAGACACTTTCTTGAACTAAGGTATTAAAGAAACGAAAGGAAAGAAACAGGGAAAAGAATAAAAAAGCCAGATAAACGTCTAGCTCACAGAGAGAGCTGACATGGCTACTGTGAGAGAAGCACTGTATTACAGCAAGGAGATCATCTCATGATTATTTCTGTCCCATCCGTCATATTGGGCAGCACGATTTAGTAGGGGGAGGGGCGGCAGCTTGACCTGCCAGACCATCCTCAGTTCCAATGAAATATGGAGCTGATTTGCCAGCCAGTAGCTCGGGCTTTCTCTGGCAGCTCAGACAGTATAGAATCTGCCTGCACTGAGGGAGATCCAGGTTAGATTCCTGGGTTGGGAAGATCACCTGGAGAAGGGGCTAACTGCCCACTCCAGTATTCTTGCCTGGAGAATTTTATGGACAGAGGAGCCTGACAGACTACAGTCCATGGGGTCGCCAAGAGTCAGACATGGCTGAGTGAGTAACACACACACGCAGCCTTCAGAAGATGAACACTGGTGGGATAGTGATCTCCCAATGGAGAAAGTGGGTAGGTATCCATGCCAAGGGATGAGGTAGAGGATGGACCAGGAACAAGTGCCAGTTAAAGCTGAGCTGAAGTGAGTACCCCTCAAACTACTGCTGAAGCCTAGAGAGATGACTGAGTCAAACTCACAGCAGATCTTTTCAGCTCTGTCAGTACAGTATGAGACAACCAGAGATGCCAAAGATATATCATCCTGAAGATCCAAGGACTGGAGTAAAGTCAGAGTTAAGCCCTGCCCTCCACATCCTGAAGCATATTGAGTCTCTTTATCAAGTTTGTGTGGGTGCCTACTAAGTCGCATCAATCGTGTCTCACTCTGTGCGACCCTAAGGACTGCCGCCCACCGGGTGTTTAGATGACAGGAAAAAGAGATCTGGAGGCTATTCCAGTGACTGAATACTTTTATGCCCAAGAGACTGAAAACTCCTCCTTAAGGAAATTTAATTATTTAATTGGTCTAAAATTTAGTTCATTTAGATATTTAGTAAATTTTTCCTGCTAATGAGAGTGTGAAGTCTTATACAAAAGAACATACTCAGTTTAATCAAGAATAAAGAAAGTGCCTTCTATTTTGAATGTCCAAGTGGCATTGTGAGTTAAAATTAAAATTTATGAACCAAAGCCCCTCTTTCTCCATACAATTTTAATTTAAAAATAAGAATTGTCACTCAAAAACAACAATTATTGATAAACAAATCTCTTATTTCCCTCAAGGCAGTTGGTTTCACTCTTCTTTTTCCTGAGGAGTTGAATCTCCCAGGAGAAAAAAGATTTTCCAAGCAGATACACAGTTGAAGAAAACAGTTCTGCCTTTCCTAGCAAGAGACAGGGGATAGTCACAGATTCTGATGGGTATAGAAAAGTTTAAAGTGTTAAATATGACAGTGGGATTTATAGAATATGTCACGAGAACACAGAGAACAGAGTGAGTCCCTTGCCAGGGGAACTTTTGTAGATCAGGCGATGTGTGGCCTTAAAGAGCCAGTAGTAATTGGCCAGGGTGGGATGAAGGGAGAAGGATATCTCAAACAACTTATTTAAAAGCACAGAGGTAGGGATGCTCAGGGCCTCTGAGAGTTTGTTGTGACTGAAACATATGGAGCACATGCATAACAGTGGAGAATGATTAGCCATAAGGACCAGAAGCAACGAGCCAGAAATACAAGTCTGTGTACAATTAAATATTGAATAGTTAGTCATTCGATATTTGAGTATTATGGGAGCTTATGAGTATTATGGGAGTTTAGAAAAGAGGAAAACTAATGAGGACAGAGTGTTCAGTGAAGGCATCATGGAGCAAACTTGTGATTCACTTGGATGCCCTCAGCATTAGAGTTCTTATATTGGCAGTGTTCTTATTACGCCCTGTGAAATCAGTGGGCAGCAATGAATTAAATCATCAGGGAGAGGGCCTGTAGATCTTCTGATTGAAACACACTGCTGTTAGGCTGACTGATTCAGCTGTGTATGTGGGAATAGACTAGTTCTTCAGGCAGTTCCATCTATAGCAGCCTTTCCTTAATACTGCTCCCCAGATAGCATTTGCATTGCTATTAACAGGTGTTTCCTGAAGAAAAAAAAAATCTCTGGACAAAACTCAGGGAACTTCAGAATGTATTAATATTTTATTAATGCTTTACCAGGTGTTGGGATGCTCCAAGTGGCGATCATAAAAGCAGTGTTTCCTGAACAAATTGAACCACGGAACCTGTCCTGGAACATCTCACAGGATTAACTTTCCACAGGATGAATTTTAAAAAACAAACAAAAAAAACCACAAGTCTTGTATATTAATGCATGTATGTCAAATCTGGGCTTCTCAGGTGGCTCAGTTGGTAAAGAATCTGCCTGCCAATACAGGAGATGCAAGAGACTCAGCTTTGACTTGCTGTTCTTCAATCTCTCCTTCCTTGCTCTTTGGTGTTTGGTTTGGCACCTCAGCTCAAATATTCTCTTGCCTACACTCCCTCCTTTGCTCTGGTGGCTGCATTTAAGAACAACTCTCCTTTAGCCAAATGCAGGCATTAAACTACAGGTAAGTGATCTTCTGAAACTGTAGGTAAGGAATTCCCTCACTCTTCCCAACGTCCTCAATAGAGAGAGGTAGGGGGATTCACCATTTAAAGCAAAGCAAGGCTAGTGTATTAGAAAAGGGTCCTTGTCCTGGGGAAAGTGAACATAGGGGTGGCGAAGTCTCTGTTCCTAAGGCAAGTTCTAGGTAGAAGACAGGTGACCTGCTTAGGCATTCAGGCAAAGGGACAAGGATTGGACTCTGGTTACCAGAGCTGGGGACCAAGGTAAGGACAGGAGGGCAAAGTCAGAGACACTTTTGCATCAATGCGACTTGAAGTTCAATGTCTAGAATCTCTTAAATCTTAACTACTGAAGATCAGGAATATTTTAAACATTTATCTCCAGCTTTAATTCTGTGCTCCAATTGCTAAATTTATATTCAATATTTCTTGTTGGATGCCTAAAAGATCCCCCAAACTGAGAATTTCCCCAAATGAATTCTTGATCCCCTCTCCCTCACTTTTAATTCTAATGCTTTCACTATCTCAAAAAATGGCATCAACATTAACCCATTTTTTTAGCCCCAAATTTTAATTTTCAAGCTGAGGCCAAGATTTTTATTACCTTGAGGATTTTGCAATTGATTTCACCTCTTGAACTTCCCCCCAGGTATTAAGTTTTGGTCTTCTATATCATTAGTTCGGTCATTAAATGTTGTTTTCTCAGGGTGTTCTCCCTATATATCCTGATATTAAATAATAGTCTATCTTCTGAGTTTTACTATTCTCTATCACATTTGTAACTATATTAAGTGATATCACTTACTTTTTCTCTGCTTGTAAGTAGCTTTTCTTTCCCACCAGAACGTAAGTAAGCTTTTTGAGGCTATGGAATTTGTTTGTCTTGATTAGATCATTGTTGTATTATTAGCATCTGGCACATAGCAGAACTCAGTATTCACTAAATGGATAGATAAATGGGTAAATAAATTTTAGCACTTAGAAGGTTTTAAAAAATGGTGATTATGCATCATCTCATTATCCCATAAAAACTGCAAGTAAAGATTATCTTACCCATATTCCTAGTTGTCTTTCACTGGAAGGTCCTTTAAGCCATCCCATTTCTGCACATGTCCAAAGCCATTTTCATACAGAATTCAAGCAGTCAAATTGACACACTTTTTAGTATGATGTTTTAATCCTTCTTCCTTTATAATTAAACATAGCATATGCTTCACACATGCTCCTAGTACTTGAAAAATGCTGTGGTTTGAAGTGTTGTACTCTCCCTTGGCATCTCCAAATTAGGGGAGACTCTGTACCAGCTGCAGAGCCATCAGTGGCATTGTTATAGCCTTATTTCTAACTAGTGAGGCATACGTTGGTCACAGAATATTTGTATTTTTAAAATCTATGGTAGAATAATCCAGGTAGTGATAATAATGGTCATTAACAGAAAATAAGAGACAACCGGATATTATCTGCCTTTTGAAATAAGAAAAGGGTCCTTGTCCTGGGGAAAGTGAACATAAGGGCTAAGCAAAGTCTCTGCTCGTGACAGCAACACTCCTGAAGGAGTGTTGCAAAAATATGTTACCTTTAATCAGATTAAGCCTCTAGTTCTGATTACCAGTATATAGTAAATATAGAGAACAGAGAAATATATTGAATAAGCCTAAGTGTGTGCAATCAATGAAATATAGACTGTGGAAAACACTGGTCAGCAAAAATCCCATTTTCCCCCCAACAAATACATTGCAAGAAAATAAAGAATAAACAAGGATTTAACGGACATTATAAATATGATATGTGAATCTTATTTGGTTTCAATCTAATAAATAAATATATCCATGATAAAAGCAAAATAAAACAAAAACACTCTTACAAGGTAATCTTAGAAAATGTAATGCCTGATGATTTTCTAGAAAATGATGAAGACCACTTGAAGAGCTCCAACTAAAGAGATCTATGTTACTGAATTAACAAATGGAACTTTTTATACAAGTATTTTTTATTAAACCATGTAGATGCATTTAGAAAATATATAGGATTACATGTCACTGTGTATAGACACAAGACCAAGATCAAAATATTCTTAGGGAAGTGGAAAACTCTGAAAAAAAGTAACCTAGTTTCATGATGATATTAATAAAAATTTTCAAATTATTATAATTCCTTAGGAATAATTCTTGTGTGTTTTCTGGGGCCTGATAGCAATAAATTTACATAATCACTACCACTTTATTTACTTATTACCCATGAGGGCTAGATATGTCTGCTGTGGTTTCCTTAATCCATTAAATGAAGAAATGTGGCCCTAAATTGACAGCTATCATCGAATAATCTTAGAATGTTCTTCCCAGTTCCAAAAACTGAAGTTTTAGACTAGTGGATGAAGTCGTGATATGGAAGGTACCCAGAAAACTTTGGATAGACTCTTTTTATGAGCCAAAGAAGGGAGGGACTACTAGAGACAAGGTAAATGCCAACTACAGATAAAAGCTCACTTTTACCTCAAATCACCAGTATCTCTACCCTAAAAACTTTTGTCAGAAGTATAAAAATAGATTTATAGTAAAGTCACCTTTTCTTGCTGTTTCTCTCCTTACTCTCTGAGTATTTGTTACTGTTTGGGGAAGAAATACAATGCCTGACAGTAAAAAAGGAATGAGAAAACTGTGAGCCAAATATGAGAATATCTACATTCTATATAGTCAAGAGTTAGCTATATTGATATTAAAGTGGAAAGACTCTTATTCATCTAATATGTATATGCAATATGTATGTATGAACATTTATATATTATGTATGTGTAGGAGTGCGTGTGTGCTAAGTCTCTTCAGTCATGTCCAACTCTGTGCGACCCTATGGACCAAAGCCTGAGAGGCTCCTCCGTCCATGGGATTCTCCAGTCAGGAATACTGGAGTGGGTTGCCATGCCATCTTCCAGGGGATCTTCCCCACCCAGGGATGGAGCCCACTCTCTTACATCTCCTGCACTGACAGGCAGTTTCTTTACCACTAGCACTACATGGGAAGCCCTTGTATGTATAGAAATAAATACAAATTCATACACACATCTATACATATATATAATGCACCTTTGCACATGTGCACACACACACTTGCACACAAAAATCTACATAATCACTACTTGAACCCTTGAACAACATAAGGTTGAACTATACGGGCCCACTTATACAGGGATTTCTTTTCTAAATAAAGAATGCTGCAATGGGGCTTCCCAGGTGGTGCTAATGGTAAAGAACCAGCCTGCCAACACAGGAGACATGAGAGATGTAGGTTGATCCCTGGGTTGAGATGATCCCCTGAAGGAGGGCATGGCAAACCACTCATTGAAAAAGACCCTGATGCTGGGAAAGATTGAAGCAGAAGGAGAAGAGAGTGACAGAGGATGAGATGTTTGGATGGCATCATAGATTCAGTGGACATGAACTTTGGCAAACTCTGGGAGATGGTGAGGGACGGGGAAGCCTGGAGTGTTGCAGTGCATCGGGTCATGAAGAGTCTGACCCGACTTAGTGACTGAACAACAACAACAACAAATGCTATAGCATTACAAGTTTGGTTGAGACAAATATGCAAAACTGTGAATATGGGAGCCAACTGTAAAGTTATACATGGGTTTTCTACCATGCAGTCAGTACTCCTAAATCCCCAGTTGTTGATGGGTCAGCTATATTGATATATATAGAGGTAGATATAATGAAACAGTGAGACAGAATAAAATTTCAAAGTACATTCTTTTGTCCTTAGAAAATATCATATTGTATCTCTTCATTTCCTATATATTTTTATGCTGAATGTATGACATATATTTTGCTGGATGTATGAGATATGTTTTTAAAGCATGATTATTATACTTTACTTTTGTTACTGAAGTATTATTATTAATAATACTAAACAATATTGTTAAAGTATTATTGTTTAAATTTTAGGCATAATTAAGTTAATTATTTTTTTTTCTCTTTATTGGAAGGCTACCATAAAGGAAATAGTAAACCACTCCAGTATTCTTGCTTGGAGAATCCTATGGACAGAGGAGTCTGGCAGGCTACAGTCCATGGGGTTGCAAGAGTTGGACATGACTTAGCAACTAAACGACCACCACCATAAAGAAAGATATTGGAAGAGAATAATGTCCATTTCATTGTTATTTATTTCCATATGAAAACATACTGAAACATGTGAACACAAAGTTTACACTACTATTTAAAGCACATTTCATATGAAATATAAATGAAGTAGATTTTTCTCTCGTGCTTAGGGTTATGAAAATATAGCACATTTTGAGCTTTGATGAGTTGGAAAAAGAGGCTAGAAATTACTAATGTGAGCTCTACATTTCCTAGAATAGCACTTCGAGCACTGGTAGGCTGACACCTAGATCTTTGCTTAGTACATACTGGCACACAAGTTTATTTTCCATGAATAAATTAAGTAACAAAGAAATGACAGCTTGATAGGAGGGAAGTTCAGCTCAGTTCAGTTGCTCAGTTGTGTCTGACTCTTTGTGACCCCATGGACTGCAGCACGCCAGGCCTCCCTGTCCATCACCAACTCCTGGAGCTTATTCAAAGTCGTGGCCATCGAGTCGGTGATGCCATCCAACCATCTTATCCTCTGTCGTCCCCTTCTCCTCCTACCTTCAATCATTCCCAGCGACAGGAAAGAAAACATAAAGATTTTTAAGGAAGTGATAAAGTAGTGGAGCCAAAGGTTTTTTAGTAAAGAAATGGGAGCCAACTTGAAAATGTTTTCTCCCTGTTATCAGCATGGATGCAGTATTAATACTTTGTTCTCTTCCTTTGAGGGTATAGAGAAAGCACAAAGGACTTTGTTGTATGCTTTTAAGCCTGCAGCTCCCACTCCTGACCTTCTGAGTTGAATGAAATGGTTGGGAGGTGGTCTTACCAAGTGGATATATTATGAGAATGAAATAAGGTGAATGTGTCAACACTTTGAAGTAATAGTTCCCATAGCTATGGAATGCTATTATTGCCATAATTGTGATAAAAATTACTAACAACAAATGCAAAAGTGGCTCAAACATTCACATTACTCAAAATTATACTGAAATGTTTCTATAGTCATAACATTTGTGGTTCTTTTGTTTGTCTTTCTAAATTATAATTGCTAAATTGATAATGATTAAAATGCATTTAGACCTGAATTTGAAACCCACTATGCAACTGCCAAAATAATACCAATCCCCTTCCAACACTGCCTAATAAATGCTGGGGACCTACCCCCTACCTTAATGATACGTTACATAGCATCTATTATTCTACAGAGTTGTTGTGTTTTAAGAAACAAATGCATTTCTGTAGAAATATTTTAATGTTATCATGTTCTTTATGTTTTAATTAGATCTCCTGGGAAACTTGGAGGCGCATGAATTAAAAGTAAAAATAGGTTGCATAAATTTAGATTTCATTGTATTTTTGGGTTGAGAATTTTACCATAAACTTTCCAGATTTTGATTATACTTGCAGTACTCATACACAAAATGCTACCTCATGGGTTAACTTACCTTGAATCTTCCAACAGATTCAAGTTTGACTAGTCATTTGGTGGCACAGGTTCTCAATGTACTAGCTGTCAATTGCATTAAAAAGCATTATCAGCTTTTTATTCTGCTGTTGGCATAGTCAATAAAGCAGAAATAGATGTTTTTCTGGAACTTTCTTGCTTTTTCGATGATCCAGCAGATGTTGGCAATTTGATCTCTGGTTCCTCTGCCTTTTCTAAAACCAGCCGAACATCTGGAAGTTCACGGTTCACGTATTGCTGAAGCCTGGCTTGGAGAATTTTGAGTATTGTTTTACTAGCGTGTCAGATGAGTGCAATTGTGCAATAGTTTGAGCATTCTTTGGCATTGCCTTTTTTTGGGATTGGAATGAAAACTGACCTTTTCCAGTCCTGTGGCCACTGCCGAGTTTTCCATATTTGCTGGCCTATTGAGTGTAGCACTTTCACAACGTCATCTTTCAGGATTTGAAATAGCTCAACTGGAATTCCATCACCTCCTCTAGCTTTGTTCACAGTGATGCTTCCTAAGGCCCACGTGACTTCACATTCCAGAATGCCTGGCTCTAGGTGAGTGATCACACCATCGTGATTATCTGGGTAGTGAAGATCTTTTTTATACAGTTCTGTGTATTCTTGCCACCTCTTCTTAATATCTTCTGCTTCTGTTAGGTCCATACCATTTCTGTCCTGTATTGAGCCCATCTTTGCATAAAATGTTTTCTTGGTATCTCTAATTTTCTTGAAGAGATCTCTAGTCTTTCCCATTCTATTGTTTTCCTCTATTTCTTTGCATTGATCACTGAGGAAGGCTTTCTTATCTCTCCTTGCTATTCTTTGGAACTCTGCATTTAAATGGGTATATCTTTCCTTTTCTCCTTTGCTTTTCACTTTGGTTCTTTTCATAGCTGTTTGCAAGGCCTCCTCAAACAGCCATTTTGCTTTTTTGCATTTCTTTTTCTTGGGGATGGTCTTGATTCCTGGTCTCCTGTACAATGTCATGAACCTCCATCCATAGTTCATCAGGCACTCTGTTTATCAGATCTAGTCCCTTAAATCTATTTCTCACTTCCACTGTGTAGTCATAAGGGATTTGATTTAGGTCATACCTGAATGGTCTAGTGATTTTCTTCACTTTCTTCAATTTCAGTCTGAATTTGGCAATAAGGAGCTCATGATCCGAGCCACAGTCAGCTGTTGGTCTTGTTTTTGCTGACTGTATTGAGCTTCTCCATCTTTGGCTGCAAAGAATATAATCAATATGATTTCGGTATTGACCATCTGGTGATGTCCGTGTGTAGAGTCTTCTCTTATATTGTTGGAAGAGGGTGTTTGTTATGACCAGTGCATTCTCTTGGCAAAACTCTATTAGCCTTTGCCCTGCTTCATTCTGTACTCCAAGGCCAAATTTGCCTGTTACTCCAGGTGTTTCTTGACTTCCTACTTTTGTATTCCAGTCCCCTATAATGAACAGGGCATCTTTTTTGGGTGTGCATTCTAGAAGCTCTTATAGGTCTTCATAGAACTGTTCAACTTCAGCTTCTTCAGCATTACTGGTGGGGCATAGACTTGGATTACTGTGATATTAAATGGTTTGCCTTGAAAATGAACAGAGATCATTCTGTCGTTTTTGAGATTGCATCCAAGTACTGCAGTTAAGACTCTCCTTGTTGACTATAATGGCTACTCCCTTTCTTCTAAGGGATTCCTGCCCACAGTAGTAGATATAATGGTCATCTGAGTTAAATTCACCCATTCCAGTCCATCTTAGGTAAAAGATTTAAATTAAACTTTTAATTTTGAGATAATCATATATTGAGAAACTGTCACAACTATGAGAAGCCTAAAAAAACATGACAACTAAATGTAACCCAGTGTCCCGGATGGTATACGGGACGTGAAAAAGGACGTTATGTAAAAACTAAAGGAATGGGAAAAAGCGTGGATTGTAGTTAATAATGATGTATCAGTGGGGCTTCCCCGGTAGTGCTCGTGGTAAAGAACCTGCCTGCAAATGCAGGAGACATGAGACGTGGTTTCGATCCCTGGGTCAAGAAGATACCCTGGAGGAGGGCATGGCAACCCACTCCAGTATTCTTGCCTGGAGAATCCCTTTGGGAGAGGAGCCTGGCAGGCTACGGTCCATAGGGTCACAAGAGTTGGACATGACTGACGTGACACTGTGTATCAGTATTGGTTCATTAATTGTAGCAAACATACCATTAAAAACAGAGGAAACTGGATGTGGAATATTCAGCAACTCTCTATCCTATCCTTGTAATTTTTCTGTCAATATAAAGCTGTTTTTAAAAAATACATTTTATTTGTAAAAAGGTAAAGGACGTGTTCGTATTACCTTAATTAAAATATCATTTAATCATGGGCTTCTTTGCAAGCAAAATGCTATAATAATAACACATTCAATAATCTATTTTCCAACAATTTTTTTTTTCATTTAACTCACATCTTCCCATAAGTGTTCCATACCGGATGTGTGTTTATGTGACAGTGTCAAGGAAGATTGGCCACAGCTGGTGCTTATAATGACCTTAAGGAACTGGCCTTATACAAGAATGGTCATCATGCCCTGTTGAAGTTTTTGTTAAATATCGCTTGTTGTTGGTATGATTCTTTGAAAGTTCTTAATCATACAAGGCACGAATAGCGTGTTTTTATCATTCTGAATCTCTTAATATGTAGAACAGCCCTTTCATTGTATTTAAATAAATATAAATATAGATGATTGCTGTTTCCAAATCTACTCTCGTTCTTGATTCCAAATATAAATATACATGGTTAGTTATCTATTTAGTTAGTTTTTTAATCGATAAAATCCAGTTTCCCTCACTTCATTAATGTTTATTTCCTTTTCATTATAGCTTTTCACTCTGTACATTCAATACTGATAAAAGCTTTTTATAATCATTCTCTTTTTTGCTTTATGGAAAACTCAGAAACATCTCTTGTTATTAGCACTGATATCAATATTTAGACATGTTTCCAATCTTCCTTTGATGGTGCCTTTTCTGATTTGAATTTTGTATCTCTAATCTGCAATTCATATATTTCCATCAGAGCATAAATTCTTGGTAGACAGTATCCTTTTTTTTCCTATATGTATTGTGCGGGATAGCAACAACACTACTTCCATATTAGATATTATCAAACAATGTAATTAAACAGAAATCATCTTTGTATTAAAATTTCTTTGAAGAAACTAATGTCAACTAATTAGAATTTTTAAATATTAGAATTGGTCTATGTATACATGTGCTACTAAACTGAATGTTGCAAAAAACATCAAATATTTGTATGTAGTTGCAAATTGTTATGAAAGTACACTGTTTGGATATCATGTTTGGGTGCTGACGTTAGTCTCTGAATGTCCAAATGTTCTTTCTCATGGTGATGATCTTTTCAAAGTTTGGGAGTTCTCCAATACTTGGGACAGTTAAGTTTTCTTTATATGACACTTTCCTGAAATTAAGCATATGGGTGCTAAATTGTTTTTGAAACTGATACTATCATGACTTTTAAGAAATAGAAACACTTGTCTTGCTCCCAATGGGAAACTTCATCCCAGAGAAGAGACCTTTAGTTGATGTTTATCACATCTATAAGCATGGATTTCTTTTATTCTCATCATCGGGCCACAGAAGTGTAAAACTCCAGTTAACAATGGAAGAAAATTCTTTAAAAACTTTTGGAAAACATGGCAACTCATTCAAGTATTCTTGCCTGGGAAATTCCATGGACAGAGGAGCCAGGCAGGCTATAGGCCATGAGGCCACAAAGAGCTGGACGTGACTGAAGTGACTTAGCACTAAAGCACTTCTATTTCCAGTATAAGAGATACTGTCCATGTGTTCTTAATTTTTAAAATCACTCTGAGGATGTGATTATTATTTGATTCTTGATCATATTCTCTTTCTAGAAGCCCCACAATGAATGCCCAGTTTTCTTTCCGGTTTTCATCTAACTTACCCAGAACCACATGATTTTTGTTCTCTAAGAACTCTTTCTGGATCATTGTGGACACAATTTTGCTGATGCCAGGGTGGATGATTCCACTGGACTGGCTGCAGCCTGGGTAGAAGCCTTTAGTCAGCACTCCAGATGTGAATTTTATAGATCATGGCCATCATGGCCGGCATAAGTACACTTGTGTTGCTGGAATTCTGACACTTGAAGGCTATAAAATCTCCAATCATTGCCATGCCAAAGTTCACCCATAGATCTCTCAAACTTACCATGTAATTGGAATATCTCCAGAAGAAAATTTATCTTCTTATGTCAAGCTGGAGCAGTCTTACTTAGCAGATCTCTTCATCTACACAAGACTATCATGGCCAGATTTCATGATTCACCTGGAGTTTGGCCTTTCTACAGCAATCCTCACAAGAAATGCACCTTTTAAGCTTCCAAGAGTTGGACTCCCTGGTGCAAAGTGCTACACCTAAGAACTACTCAAATTGGTTTTAAAAACTCTAATGCCTTTCTTGAATGAATCACTTCACAGAGATGTACGATGATGGTTTGGGGTGAGTTTCAGCCAGCAGAAGGCTTTAAAAGCCTGGTAAATCATTAGTCCATAGCTATTATTATTACCTATGTCAATGATTTAATCAACATTCTTGTCTGTTCTCTAATATTTCCTTTCCTCTGTGTCCCCTTAAACTTAAGCAAATGCAAATAAACACAATTATCCTCTATTATCATCATTAACTTTAGCTAGCAGAAAATGCAGAGTAGACTAAAGTTATTGGAGTATTGTTTCCATAAAAACGTTGTCAAATATGAAAATACTTGCTTGAAAAGTTGATTATTCTATATGGATTGAGTTTTTCAAGATCACATTTATGTTTATTTACATATTCTTGTTTCAAAATTCTTGACTTTCCTAACGTTTATAAACCAAAAGATGAAGTCTTAGTCTGTAGCACCTAAGGTTAAGTAAACTAGCATCTAGAGTACTTTCAAATTTGGAGGTTAACAAGTTGGTTTTTCCTCTGTGTTGCCCTAGACTGGTGAGATGGGGGATGGGGTGGGAGGGAGGCTTAAGAGGGAGGGAATATATATATACTTATGGCTGACTCTCGTTGTATGGCAAAAACTATCACAACATTGTAAAGCAATTATTCTCCAGTTAAAACTAAAAGTTAAAAAATTGTCTGATATACATATTTATGTACTTAGTAATAGCTATACTCTTATGTCTTCATTCATTTAGTGGATATGGGGCATTACTTTCCTTCCAAAAGAATGTTGATTACAATAAGATTATAAGCCAAGGTCACTGTTTGGTTCTAATATACATACTTGCCTATGAGTTCTGGTATTATCCTAGTTGCATTTGGGGTTCCTTGGTTAACATCTTCAAAGTCCCACTAGAAGGATCATTTTGGAAGGCTGTGAGTTAAAATGGTGGGAAGGCACAGTGGGTCAACAAGTTTCTTTTTGGTCAGTGAGCAGAGCAGTAAGACAGAAATACGTTTTGACTACTGAGGGTAAAGCATGAGGATTGGTCAGAGATGGGAGCACAGAAGTGTCAGAGGAGCCTATGGATCCTGAGGTATTTGCGAAGAAGTAAACTTGACCCTGATGCTAGGAAAAATTGAGGGCAGGAGAAGAAGGGGGTAACAGAGGATCAGATGGTTTGATGGCATCACTGCCTTAGTGGACTTGAGTTTGAGAAAACTCAGGGAGATAGTGAAGGACAGGGAAGTATAGCGCACTGCAGTCCACAGGGTCTTAAAGACTCGAACGTGACTTAGTGACTGAACAACAACAACAAACTTGAAATAACTTGAAAGCTCAGAGGGCCTGATAACTTGAGACTTGAAAGCTTTGTGGAACCAGGACCCAGCAATGCTATAACAGCTCCATTCAAGGGATGCTTAGAGCAGAAAGCATTGCACAGAACTAGGCCAGCTCAGAGGTGGAATGTCTGAGCATTAGTTATGATTCTCCAGAGAAATAGAAGCAATTATATAATGCAGGGAACTATACTATGTTTATTAAGCTAACTAGGGTCAAAAGTCTACTTGCTTGTTTATTGGCTAAAGTTGATTGTTAAAAACTTTCAGTCAAACTCGTGAAGTAATTGCTAGCCATAGCCACTGCAGAGAAGTGGAAGTCAAGAGGTGGAGTGCCACTGTACTAATGCTCATTGTTCTATACCCAAGGGAAGACCAGGCACAGGAGTTTCAGGCTCCTAGTTCTCATGGAGTGCCAAGACCTAGGGAATCTATGGCCCCAGATGCCCTTGAGTCTGCCAGAAAGATGGTCTTGGTTCTCCTTTCCTCTGTCTATATTTGGTGAAGCAGGCTGTAATGATTAATTTTATGTATCAACTTGACCAGGTTATGGTGTCCAATGTTTGATCAAAGGCCAGTCGATTTTGTTTTTAGAGTATATTTTTAGATATGATTAACATTTAAACCATTAGACTTTGAGTAAAGCAGATGTCTGCCTGTAATGTGGGTGAGACTTATCCTATGAAGTGAAAGGGATCTCAGTTATTCTAACTAATAAATGTGTGTGCTCAGTCACTCAGTCATGTCTGACTCTTTGCCCCGCTATGGACTGAATCTAAAACATTTTAAAGAGCCACTATCAGTTTGTTCACAAATAAGTGTATTCTTTTAGCAGCGACTCTGTTCTCTGTGCTCTTCTGACCTGGTTATGGAAAAAAAATATTCTCCTTCTCTTCCTTTCTTTTCCCTGAGAATGGTAATTTCAGCATAACATTTAAATTTTCCAATTTTTTTTTGTTTTTTTGTTTTTTTAAAATAAATCCAGTTGTAACTTAAACATTGTATTAGCAACATCAGTCCTAGGAATTATTCCACAATATAAGGTATCATTTGTTTATCAACACCTCTCCAATTTATTCATTATTCTGTGGCTTTAACTGAAATGTCATCTTTGATATCAGATGACATTTAAACAATCAAAGTCAGGACCTTCAAAACTACTTGGGATATATAGTGTTTAATATTTCTCTCTTATGCTGAGTGATCATCTTGAACTAATTCAATTTAACTGGTTTGCAGCATTTCTAGAAAATCATAGGGCTTTATATGTTTTGAAATGAAGCTAAATTTTTTGAACTTCTCCTTATGTTAATTTTAAATGCCAGCAGAGAACCAACTGCTGTGAAAATTAATGAATGAGCTACAGCATTCCATCTTCACTTTGCACTTGAGTGATATTGTACTCTTAGAGCATAAGCAAAACACACAGTAAATTCAAATAATACACATTACATCAAAGAGATAGTAGTCTACCTTCTATTTGACTAAGAAGGTAGACTGACAATTCTATTCTTTTTTTCTATAGACGATTCTTCTTAAAGAAATGAAGGAAAAATGTTGTTGCTCTTATTGTTAATCCTAGAGTAGTGTTTCAATGTGTTGGTATGGGATTCTATTGTATTACTTGTACAAAGCTACTGTATCTATTATTTCGTTCCAATGTGTCTTGCTTTGCATTCAAATAGATCTGTGAAACCCTAAGTTCTGCAACCCTGCAGCCACACTACTCTGCATGAGACAGTGAAAAAGACAGCAATGTGGAGTTCCTTATAGTGGGCATCATATCTTAGCCCAGCCCTGCCATTTCTAAGCTTGGGACACTTACTTCTCTAATGGCTCTGAGGATCACTCTCTTCATCTGTAAATGGAGATAATGGTCCTAATCATGTACGTTGGATTCTGAAGAGGAGAAGTTATGTGGATTATTTAAGACATTATCGTGGACTAGTTAAGGATCTAGTCCATAGTAGACAGTCAATAAATTATAGTTATAGTGATAACACCATCATTTCATTATACACTAAAGAGCAATCATACAGAAAAAGAGACATTCTTGTTGGTTATTGCTGTTCAGTCGCCAAGTCGTGTCCAACTCTTCAAGACCCGATGGACTGCAGCATGCCAGGCCTCCCTACCCCTCAATATCTCCTGGAGTGGATCTTTTCCCTTTCATTGACCACTGCCTTGTCCTGGTGAAGGGGCTTGCCTAACTCAGTGAAGCTATGAGCCATGCCACGCAGGGCTACCCAAGATGGACAGTTCATAATGGAGAATTCTGGCAAAATGTGATCCACTGGAGGAGAAAATGGCAAACCACTCTGGAAACCCATGAACTGTATAAAAGGCAAAAAAAAATAAAAAATAAAAATATATTCTTGCTAGGCTGTGCTAAAGCACAGTGCAATACAGTACATATTTGTAGACAACAGTTGGCCTCCAGATACTTTTATTCACATGTTTTTGGAGCAATTAATCTCAGTCCTAGTGAAAAACAGGCAGGATATTTGAGTTGAACACTAAGAAAGTATATTTTTCTTTTAATAATTTGACCTCGGGATTGAATGTGAAGAGTTAACATTAATTTTTTTGCTACTGATTCAGAAAAAAAAGAATTTTTTTCCCCTTATGAACAGAATATCTATAGAGTTAAAAATGTTTCAGAGGAATAAAAAATAAATTATAACTGTGTGAGCACACTTTTGGTGAGACTAAATACATTTTTTATTCCCCTCTTTTTGCCTGCAGAAGTCACCCAGGTTGGGCTAGATGACTTTGAGATACATCAACAGAATAATCAATTAGTTACAAACATTAAATAAAGCACATCATTCCCAATGAATTTAAATGGCATTGCATTCATATTCAGAGAAGGCAATGGCAACCCACTCCAGTACTCTTGCCTGGAAAATCCCATGGATGGAGGAGCCTGGTAGACTGCAGTCCATGGGGTCGCAAAGAGTCGGACTCGACTGAGCGAATTCACTTTCACTTTTCACTTTCAAGTATTGGAGAAGGAAATGGCAACCCACTCCAGTGTTCTTGCCTGGAGAATCCCAGGGACGGCAGAGCCTGGTGGGCTGCCGTCTATGGGGTCGCACAGAGTTGGAGACGACTGAAGCGACTTAGCAGCAGCAGCATTCATATTTGTGGGTATATGTAGTTTACATCTAGCTATATTTATACTATATTATAGTCGTTTATAGAATTGATGCCTTTGAACTGTGGTGTTGGAGAAGACTCTTGAGAGTCCCTTGGACTGCAAGGAGATCCAACCAGTCCATCCTAAAGGAAATCAGTCCTGAATATTCACTGGAAGGACTGATTCTGAAGCTGAAGTTCCAATACTTTGGCCACCTGATGCAAAGAACTGACTCCTTGGAAAATTCCCTAGTGCTGGGAAAGATTGAAGGCGGGAGGAGAAGGGGACAACAGAGGATGAGATGGTTGGATGGCATCATCCACTTGATGGCCATGAGTTTGAGCAAGCTGTGGGAGTTGATGATGGACAGGGAAGTCTGGCGTGCTGCCGTCCATGGGGTCATAAAGAATAGGACAGGACTGAGTGACTGTACTGAACTGATAGAAACTTAGCACTGCATTGTAACAAATCTATGTGATTTTGGAGAAATAAGCAGATTCTAGATTTGAAGTTTATAGAGCCTGATGCCCCATTCTCACTCAGGCAAATGAAGTGACTGGTTTGGGAGGCTGAAGCCCCCACCAACTTTGTAGCCATGTATGTGTGTGCTTCAGAGGATCATCAGTCAGCTCAGAGGTGTTTTCACTTCTTGACAATTTGTGAAAGCTAGAAATGCTTGGTGCCATTTTCCTCACATGACTTTCTCTTCTGAGCCCAACTCCATGTGTCAGGAGATACTACATAAATCCTGGGAGTTCATGGGCATAAACTTTTATCTGTCTTTGTTTCAGATGTTCATAGATCCTACTCTTCTCTCCTCTAATTTTCAGGAATAATCCATATCACCAGTTTCCTAGGACTTTATTTCTGATACTCAATAACTCTGGTTCTGCTATCCAGCTATTCTTTGATCTCAGATTTCTATTTCATTCTTTCATTTTCATGGAGACACTCATCTGGCTACACCAGGAATCTTTATTTTTCTTTTCTTTTCTTGTTGTACCTAAATCAGCGATAGCTGACTTAATTCATGAGTAGTTTAAGCAACCGAGGAACAAAATATGTGTTCCTATTTCCATAATTTTATGAAAAGGTTTATCTTTTGTTTTAGTTTATAATCATCTAGAATTCGACTAGAGATATTATTTCAGAGAATAAATATAGAGAGACAGTATAACAGTCAGATCATGAACCTGCAATGAAGTAGAAAAAAAAAATCCTACTTCTTTTGCTTTTTAATTATTTGACTTGACAAACTCTCCAAGCTTGAGAAAAATATTCTCATCTATAAAATGGGGTAATAATAATATTAATATCATAAGGATGTGGTCGGTAGTACAAAAGATAGCCTAATCCCTTGTTTCGCTGTCACTAAGAAAGCACTCAGTAAATAGCAGCTATTATTTCAACTGACATTTTAGCTTTTTGTTTTAATTTTAGCCCTTTAGAGAATTCATAATAGGAGTTTTAGCTTTCACCATTTTTATCTGTTGCTATTTCTTATAGCAGTTAAAGAAATGACCTCACACCCCCCTGTCACTAGTCCGATATTCCACTAACCTGCTTAGAAGGAAGAAATCCTAGAATCTATCACTGCATGTTTTCCCTATGTCTCTCTACAGCAGAATTATCTGCTTAAGGAGAAGTACTTTATATGCCTACTATACTACTATGTATTAATGGCAAACATTGTTCAATTTTCTTTCTCAAAGTGTATCTTAGATATACATTTTTGAAATTTCTGTCTTCAGCTTAGTAAGTTGACTAATGCTGGTAGAGCATCACCAAACACATGCCACACCCAAAGGCCTTTGATTCTTTGCAGTCACAGTTCTAGCCATTATCTTTGGATTGTCTTTACACACAAAAGTGTAATTGTCAATAAGTGTCTACCTTGTAACACAGTAAAATAAAATATTATGAAATTTTTGAACAATAATAGATACAGCATTTGAAGAATAAGGAATATCCTTTCCCAACTTAAGCATATTTCTATTACTATAATAGTGTGTAGAGTAAGTTTATTTATTTATTTAGGCCATGGAAAATGCCTGTGACTAATCAATGTTGGAAAGAATTTCCTTTTCTGGGCCTGGGATCTGAAGCTCAGGAAAGATAAGTGACTTTCTTCAAGGCAAAGTAAGTGCTGTAAACAGACTAGAATCCAGGCCTTTGATGATAAATTCTGAAATGATGCTACTCCTGGCACCTCATATATGTATGGTAATGATAAACACTCTGTTGATCTTGAAATTGTTAGTGGATTCATATCTAGGGTATGTTCTCATAACTGTCCCCATCCCATTCTTGAGAAAATGGGCTGAGTTCACTACCCTAGTTTTGAAAATCATTGATTTTCATAAACTGACTTGCGATTCATGGGTTTTTAACACTTTAGCTGACAGTTGCTATTTCCAGTATTATATGGTTAACCTATGTGATACCATCATGCTACTGAAGTGTATTAAAATATAATAGTCTATACAACTGAAGTTTCTAAAATAAATAATTAGAATATAGTAAGAAAATATACAGATACATGATTAAAATTTTACTATTTATTTGGTTGGGCTTAAACTATGGTTTTGACTCTACAAATAAATATGCTGGTAAAGAGGACATTTTAGCGGAATGCTAATGATTTTTCGAGCGGCTTCAATTTTGAAAATTGCACCACTGTGTTGTAACTCCATGTAGTAAATGAAAAAGCTATTAAGAAAAAATTGTTCTCCCTGCTCGTGGTCAAGCTTAAGTGGAAGATGAAAAAGTAATGTAATGTTTGAGTGGTATTATATGGCTCTGCTCTAGTTTAAGAACAATCTCTTTTATGTACCTCTTTGGCATGGCTTTGCAAGAAGTCCAATTTAAAATATTCAGTAAGTGCTTGCAATGTGAAACTTCAATTGTAAAATTTACTAAAATTTTCATTTACTAAGTGAAAACTGGGTGTGACAATGTTCCATTTCTATGTTCACCCCACAAAGGGGTATTTATTAACCTTTGTGCCCCTCCCTTCCCAGGCTTCCTCTGCCTTCACATTCAAGTTTATCAGGCTCAGGAACCCCTGAACTCAGAGAAATTTTACCCTTCCAAATAGAAGTATCCCTCTTGTTTCCTTCTTGCACTTTGGAAATTTGGAGCAAAGTCAAACTTTAGAAAAATTTGTTTTATTTAGTACAGTTAATTTAGAATGTTGTGTTAATTTCTGCTGTACTGCAAAGTAATTCAGATCTATCTGTAACATTTCTTTTCCATATATTATTTTCCATTATGGTTTATTACAGGATATTGAGTACAGTTCCCTGTGCTGTACAGTAGGATCCTGTTTTATTCTATATATAATAGTTTGCACCTGCTAATCCCAAACTCCCAATCCATCCTTCCCTCACTCCTTCCACTTGGCAATCGCAAGTCTATTTTCTACTTCTGTTTTGTAGATAAGTCAATTTGTGTCATATTTTAGATTCCACATGTGTTATTATATGGCATTTGTTTTTCTCCTTCTGACTTCACTCTTTAGCCTGCCACTCTTTGAGGTTTTTCTCCTATCTGTCACTGATGCTTCAGAAGAGCATGAGCCATGGATCCATGAACCAAGGAGATCTAGACCATTCACTTCCAGTCAATTTATGTACTAATAAGAGGTTAGGGCTTCCCTGGGGTTCAGATAGTAAAAAATTTGCCCACAGTGCTGGAGATCTGGGTTTGATCACTGGGTCGGGAAGATCCCCTGGAGGAGGGCATGCAACCCACTCCAGTGTTCTTGCCTGGAGAATTACATGGACAGAGGAGCCTGGCAGACTGCATTCCAAGAGGTTGCAAAGAGTTGGACATAACTGAGTGACTAACACTTCACTTCTCTTCAAGAGCTTTAGCCTGTCTCATTATTTTCCCTACATTGGATTTCCCTGATAGCTCAGTTGGTAAAGAAACTGCCTGTAATGCAGGAGACCCCAGTTCAATTCCTGGGTCAGGAAGATCCCCTGGAGAAGGGATAGGCTACCCATTCCAGTATTCCTGGGTTTCCCTTGTGGCTCAGCTGGTAAAAAATCTGCCTGCAATGCAGGAGACCTGGGTTCAATCCCTGGGTTGGGAAGATCCCCTGGAGAAGGGAAGGGCTACCTACACCAGTATTCTGGCCTGTTAAGTAAACACACTTTGTGGAAAGAAACACTTATTTGTTTTAAAGAGACATCAGAAATCTAACTCCACATGAAAGAAATTATATTTATCATATTTATCCTATTAGAGAAATTTTATCATCAGTACATGATAGGAGAAAAAAATAACCAAACCAAATCATGATTCTTCAGTTAACCCAGGGAAGCTTTAGTCATTTCCTGCATTGTCTGAGATAAGCTTGCCAGTTAAAGGAAAACCACACCCTTTAAACTACAAAGGGGGACCATATTCAACCCTCTTGCTAACTAACATGTAAATTTGTTTGAATTTTTTTGGATTGGGGTTTTCTTCTGCTAAAATAATATGGAGTATATTTTACTTGTTTGGTTTACTTTCTCCAAAAACTGAATAGTAACAAAAGATGCTGAAAATGAAGTTCAAAGGTGAGCTTTGAAAGAAAAGCTAATTCCTCTGGTGTGTGGGGATGAGATCCTGGCTAAGCTAAATTCTAATATGACAAGGAAAAAACTACATCTGTATCAAGATTCAGGAAAGATACAACTTGTAGTCAAAGAGAACAAAGTTCACTGCTGCCTTTCTCACTTGCTCACTTCATATATGTCCCTGACTTCAACTTCTGAAGCCTCAGTTTCTTCATCAGTAAAATGGGGTCAACAGTGTCTGCTTGTCACATACTTGTGGGCATTACTCACTTATTGAATGGGGAGTGCTTGGCTCATTGTAGACTCTCAACATATATTAGAAATTTCACTCTACAGTACAGCTCACATAATGTAAATAAGTATGATTCAAGTAATCATTCATATGCAAGACTTTTATTTCTGTGATGCTATATAAATCAGCCATTCCTACACTTTACTCCTCCCTAACTCACAGGGCATTTTGTGGAGCCCTAATGAGATAATGCATTTGAAAATGATTTGTAAGCTGAAACATACCTTTTAAAGATATGTAACTCATTTTTCTGAAGGTTTTTTCCTATCTGTTAACATACGTGTGTGCTTGTGCACTAAGTTGCTTTAGTAGTTCCTGACTCTTCACAACTCTATGGGTGGTAGTCTGCCAGGCTCCTCTGTTCATGGGTTTCTCCATGCAAGAATACTAGAGTGAGTTGCCATTTCCTTCTCCAGGGGATCTTGCTGACCCGGGGATTGAACTCATGTCTCCTGCAACTCTTGTGTTGGAGGAGGATTCTTTTATCACTGAGCCACTGGGGAAGCCCTTGTTAACATATGTAGCTTATATGATTTTTGTGGACAGGTAGGAAAAAATGATTTTTTTTTCAGCATCACAGACAGCAGAGACTTCTCAAAGTTTACACTGTAGATGATGGCCAATTCTGGAGTAGAATCCAGAAACTTAACTTCGGCCTTTGTGTTATTTCCATTCTCAAATGCTCATTTTACTTTTGATTATGCTGCTTATGTGTTGATATTTCTCTACAGTTCACTTTTCAGTAAGACGATTCAGACACCCCATCCTTTGACCTCTCCTGACTTCTTCAGTGAGTTACATTAGTGGTTCACTAGTTTGGGAAAACATGTTCAACCATGAGGGATTTGAACTGGCTTTTATGCTTTGACTTATCTGAATTCTTACTGCATTGTGGGCTTTGATATGTTCTGGGCAACAGTTATTTTATGGTAAGACAGGTATAAGTGCAAGAGAATAGCGACCATGTATTTCCCTTTCTACTCTGGGCTTAACTTGCCAATATCTCTATACAGAATATGTGGACCCCAATTAGAGAGTTAACAAAGTGACTGACTCTTAAGCAATTCAAAAAACACTTTCACTGAACTGAAGGTGCCATTAAAAATAAATTCTTAAGACTTTCTTTTAACAGACTATTAATGGCAGACTAAAGTTGCTTCTCTGTTTCTTGATAGTACATAAACCAAAAGACTGAAGAAAAAAAAAAAAGAAAACAAATGCTCTCTAGAGAAAAAGTACACATTCATAGCTCAGAAATACAGTCCGTATAAAAGAAGTTGCAAACACTATGCAAAGTCTACCACAAATCTCTACAGAGAGTCTGTGCATGTAAGAGGTTTTAGGATTCTTGAATTCAAACACTTTTTTTATCACTTAATAGCCACGTTGGACTTCCCAAATGACTCAGTGGTAAAGAATCTGCCTGCCATGCAGGAAATGCAGGAAACATGGGTTCAATCCTTGGGTTGGAAAGATCCCATGGAGTAGGAAATGGCAACCTACTCCAGTATTATTGCCTCTAAAATTCCATGGGTAGAGGAGCCTGGCAGGCTACAGTTCGCGGGGTGGCAAAGAGTCAGACATGACTGAGCATGCATGCACACAATAGCCATGTTCCTCTGGGAAAATCACTTATTCACTTTGTGTTCCTCAGTTTTCTCATATGTAAACTGGGTATAATTACTTGATACTTCATGTGGGTATTGTATTAATTGCATCTACATGCAGAGTGCTTGAAACAGTCACATAGTAAGCATTCAAAATTTAATTATGTTTATTATCCTTTCCTGAAGAGTATATTAAACATGGAGTTTCCCTAGGACATCACATAATTTGAGGGGGAAAACCAATGTCTGTAGTTCAGAATAGCAATCTTGGTGAGAGGAAGAATGATGCCCCAAAGTGTCCATGCACTGTAAAATGTCACAGAGTGTCAAGCAAGTCAGAGCAGAATGAGACTATCTATGGGCAAATCATCTTTGTAAGAAGCAAGATGCTGGAATGACAAAGTACAGGGAAAATTTGTGAGTTATAAGTCTTGCTACACTTGATCAGCAGAAAAATGAAGACTAAAACACCACATAAAGAACTGTTGGTGAGAAAATCAGCAGTCTAGGGACCAAAAGGTAAGCTCCTGTGGCTAACATTTTGTTGTTGTTTAGTTGCTAAGCAGTGTCCAATTCTTTTGTGACCCCATAAACTGTAGCCTGCCAGGCTCCTCTATCCATGAGATTGTCCCAGCAAGAATACCAGAGTGGTTTGCCATTTCCTCGTCCAGGGGATCTTCTTGACCCTGCCTGCATCTCTTGCTTGGCAGGTAGATTCTTTACCACTGCTCCACCTGGGGAGCCCTGACTAACATTTTACTCAACACTATTTTATTAACCATCAGGCCATGAGAAATACCTCCACTTACTGAGCAATTACTTAAAATAACCAGATCATAGCAGTTTTAAAATAAATTCAAAATGGTAAACAACACAGATGTCAATCAAAAACAAAATGAATAAACAAAGTATTGTATATTTGTATAGTAAAACACAACTAATCAATAAAAAGTATGAAGAACTAATGCATACAATAAGGACATGTTATAAAAACATCCTGAGTGATAGAAACCAGACTCACGAGAGAATCTATTATATGATTGATCCCATTTTATGTTCAAAAACAGACTAATCTATAAGAAAATAAATCAAAACTGTGATTGCCTCTGGGAAGGAGTTAGGGAATATTATCAAAGGGCAAATAGAAACTTTGCAATAATATAAATGTTTCATATATTAATGGGAGTATAGTTTATGATGGGGTCATGTATGTATTTGACAATCAAACTATAATGTTAATGTCTTAAGCTCTAAAATTGCATAGTAGAAATATTGTATCAAAATTAAAATATAAAAAGAGCAAGCAAATGGTTTGTGGGCAAAACACTGAAAGAAAAGGAAAAATTAGCTTTATAACATTTGCATTCCAGTTTTATTTTACTAACAAAGAAGTGAAATTATGAAGAGATTTCCACTAAAGACAAGGAGAGATGGAAGAGAGAGACATAGAATGCTTTAAAATAAGACCTCAAAGAAGATGTAATATCTGAAAGAAGAAACCAAAGTATTGGTTGAAGAAGCACTATAAACTGGATAAGTTTAGGGGGAAATGCAAAGTAAATGTAATATCATTAGAAGAATACATCATATACATGATTAGAAAATTGGAAAGCAGACTTGCAAAAACTGAACAAAATGAAATGGGAAACATCAAGGATTATAGAATATAGGGGGGCATAGTTGAAGTGGGGAAAACACAGAGAGAATCAGTAAAAGGCTAACTAGTGTCCAAAAAGAACAGAATTGAACAATAAAATAGAAGGAAAGTTCAATGACACATTGAGCTTTCCTGAAGGCTCGGTGGTAAAGAATCCACCAGCAATGCAGGAGACACAGTTTCGATCCCTGGGTTGGGAGGCTCCCCTGGAAAAGGAAATGGCAACCCACTCCATTATTCTTGCTTGGAAAATCTTATGGACAGAGGAGCCTGGAAGGCTACAGTCCAGGGGGCTATAAAGAATATATATAAAAATAAAATTCTATGGTAGTTGACACAAAAATAAAATCAAGTGATATACTTGAGGAAGAATATGGAAAATTCAACTCTCTTCAAAGAAACATGCAATGATAATAAACAGAGAATCAATATTCAAAAAGACACCAGGGAAAGAATTTCATTTTTTAAAAAAACAGAAGTAACTTATAACTAATTTTTAAGCATGCATGATATTAAGGATTGGCATTTTCATAGCACCAGAGCATGGGATTATGTTCCTGGTCAGTGAATAACTTACCTATAGATATTAGTCTCCTCTTATCATGTCTCCCTCAGAGCTGCTAAACACTGAAATCTCACATATAGAATTTAGTCCATTTGTATTGGGGCATCTTACTTAGATGCAAATATTTCCCAAACAAGTCACACACCTTAATTGAAAAGAATCTACAATGAATCTACTGCAAAGAAAATAGATTGAAAAACTGGCAACCCAAATAAATATCTACAGTAAATATCAGCATCTAAAATGCATATCTATTCATTGCATTTGCAGTATCCAAGATATGGAAAATTGTAAATGTCTGTCAATAGATGTGGATAAAGGAGATGTGATATATGTGTGTGTATATATATATATACACATATACATAATGAATATTATTGGGCCATAAAAAGATGTAAATCCTGCCATTTGCAACAATATGGTTGAACCTAAATAATATATGAAGTAATTTATATGTCAAATCAAAAATAAATTAACTCATAGAAAGAAGAGAAAGGTGCTTAACACAGTCTGGAGGAGGTGGAGTGGGGAACAGATTGATGATGTTCAAAGGCTACAAGCTTCCAATTATAAGATGATTATGTTCTAAGGATCTAATGTACAGTATAGTGACTATAGTTAATAATACTTGCTATATCCTTGAAATTAGCTGTGAGTGTAGATTTTAAACATCCTCATGATACTCACACAAAATAGTAATTATGTGAGGTGATGGATGTGTTAGTTAACTTGATCGTGGTAATAATTTTCCCAAGTAAATGTATATCAAATCATTACTTTTTACAGTTTAAATATATACAGTTTTATCAATTCTAACTCAATAAAGCAAGGGGAAAAATAGAAAGACAATAGAGAAATGAAAAAGTTTTAAAAAAAGAGGTTAAGTATCCTGGTGACACATTACTAATGATTGGCACAAAGAGTTTTGAACTTAGCCTTGTCTGACTCCAAAAGTTTTGAGGTGTCTTCATAGTGTATTTGAAATCAATAATTGTTTATTTCTCCACCAAATCTGAATGAGAGTTTTGCTGGGTAGAGCATTCTTGTTTGTAGGTTCTTCCTTTCATCAATACACTGAGACACATAGTCATTAAACTGACAAAAGTTAAAGACAAAGATAAAATATTAAAAGCAACAAGGGAAAAAAAAGAAAAAATAATATATAAGGGAATTCCCATTATATATTAGCAGATGATTTCTCAACAGAAACTCTACAAGCCAGAAGAAAATTGCACAATATATTTAAAATAATTGTTTATTGATAGAAGACATTTCTTTTTAGAATTGCAAATTTGTTTGTATTGCTTGCATCAAGTCATTGTTTGCATCAAATCAAATCATTGCTTGCATCAAACAAAATAAAGAAGAATATGAATAAGGAGGAGATGAAGGGGAGGAGGAGGAGGAGAAAGAAGAGGAAGAAAAGATGTTGAGGGAGAAGAAGAAGAATAAGTTGAAACAATAAGACTTCTAAAATGAGAGAAAAAATATCAGTGAGAAGCATTAACAAACAAAGGTCAATGACATCAAGGCAATTTCTTCCTGCTTTAAATGTACACTATGCAATGCCAAGATCTCCATACTGCTCTTTAAGAAAAAGAGAGAGAGAACTTTCTGTCCATGAATAATGTAACACAACTATGTAGACTCATACCAATAACTGAAATTCAATCTTATTTTTATCTAGGTGTTGTTAATACTCTGGGTTGAATTTGATTGTATGCAACTCCACTGGCTAAAAGGGACAAAACAAACACAAGAGAACTAAAATGTAGTATATGCAAATTTCTTGCATCTTTTCATATCTAGGAAAGCACTAAAATCAACGGAGGCATCTGTTCCTCATGACTACAGCAACCTTCTGCCAAATATGTGCTTGGTTGCAAATACCCTCCTTCACTAGAATTACATATATATTGACACTCTGCTCCCCATCTCTTTAGAGTAGTTCATCAGAGCTATCTGAGAGGTTGTCTCCCAGGATATAGTCTTCATTTTGACCCAAGTAAAACTTAACTCACAGCTCTCAAATTGTGCCTTTCTTTTCATTTGACATGTCTCAGTGATCCCTGTGGGCTTGAGCTCTCTGTTGGCTTTTCTCTCTTCTCTTTCCAACTTGCTTCACTTCTTTCCTTCTGCTTCCTCAGATTACCTCTCAGATAAGCTGTGCATGTGCACTCAGTTGTGTCCAACTCTTTTGCAACCCCGTGGACTGTAGCCCACCAGGCTCTTCTGTCCATGGCATTTTCCAGGCAAAAATACTGAGTTGGGTTGCCATTTCCTACTCCTGGGAATCTTCCTGACCCAGCTATCAACAGGCAAATCCTTGCTTCAGAGTAACTGAAACTAAAACAGCAACTTTTAGTATCTATTGGTGAGATGGTTCTGGAAGCAGTGGGTCAAAGCCAGAATAAAACTAAATTTTAAAATTTGGACTTATCTATGGATTCTAGGCTACTTGGAAGCCATGAAGAAGGATCAAGTCACTGGAGGATCCTGGTGAGGCAAATATTTCCCTCTGTATAGATTACAGGCAACGTTCCAGCTCAAATAAAATATGAAATCACTCTTAAGTAGATTAGCAAATGAAAGAAAATTCAGGGCTTCAGATTTCCAGGAAATGAAGCAGCACAGTTAGAATGACAAGGCAGTCATGACATTAGCTCTGGCCCCTTCTCATACTGAGAGGGCATAATGAATTAGATTGCAAAAATGCTCTGCCATTTGAAGCAATGGAGTGATTGCTAATGGTGACTGCTTTCTGAAACAACAAATTAATGAGATTCAATTTAAAACACTCCCTGAAATGTCTTCAGTTTATTTTCTCATTAAACAGAGGTCTCAGAGAAGCAGCTGTAACTTTGATGGGTTAATGATAGTTGAACATGAAAAAAAAAATACAGACTTTGAGGGGATGAAAGGATGGGAGACTGGATGATAAAATTTTAGATGATCAATCATTTTTGATAGTCCATCTACTCTGCAAAGTTCAAAAATGATTTATTTCTGGTAAAATGGCTTTTAAACTTTTATTATATGTTTCTTCCAGGTTTTATTTTTCTTTCCTGATCTATTCAGAGCTCATTTCCCAAGGAAAAGTTTATTTCAAGTTTTCACATTCCACTCTTTCATGGGTGAAGTGTAAGCGTTTTTGATTTAACCGAGATGGCAGCCAGGTTCCCTTGTTATCACGCCAGAAGGTCTCCAGAGACTGGTGGCAGGGGTGTGGCTTGATTCAAGGGACTTTTCACATTAGCTCTTTTAAAAATCATGATCATCTCACCATAAACTAACTCACCATACACTCCATCATGGAGGTCACTCACTTTTCCCATACACTCCACTACAACATCAAGGCAGAAAAGATGCCAACCAGCTCCAAGTAAAACAACTGTGGAAAATTTAAATTTTCATAAAATAGAGAGATCATGAGTTTTCACGTGTATAAAGCCAAAAACCAACTTTGTATAGCACATTTTTACAAAACACTTTCCCATCCTTTTGGGATAGAAATAAAGCTTACCTGTACTGATGAAGATAGGGAGGCTCAGAAGCTAAGCTGTAAGAATAAAGTTTCAACATTAATAGGGGAAGAGATAGTCACATGAGATCTAGAAAAGGACTGTGTGAAAAGGGCCATGTTTATAGGTCTTCAAAAAATGTTAGTCATTTGACCATTATCAATCTCTTCTATGACACATTTTCCTCATGAAATTTATGAACAGAAGAAGACTAATTGAAAAAAGGCATTTTGTACCAGAAGTATCTTCTAAGTTTGAGGAAGATTATAAAGATATCTTCTATATTTCTAATAAAATTTATATAGTTTGAACATTGTTCCTAATTATTGACTGACTCAGTTTTAAAAATATGGCTGGCTATCTATGTTTCTTATAAATGGTTAGCTGTTTAAATGCCAATTACAACAGAGCTTGCAATAATGCATTAAAGAAAACTACTTTGAATCATCTTCAAAAGAGATATTTGGAGATTTCTAAAACCTTTTGAAAATAAGAATGATGTTCTTCCCTCCTTCACTCCCTGACTTCCCTACCCTGCACAGCACACACAGATCTGTAAGCCCACTTTTATCTGACACAGACCTGAGTATGAAATAGTTATTTAATACATACTTGTTGATTTTCAGTCATTGAAAGGTTGGACCAATGTTATGTGTAGTGTGTGAAATTGTTTATGTCAGGGAACTATATTCTTTGTTTTTGAGAAAAGAAGCATCTGAATAGTAAACTCATCATATATTAAAGATGTTTTAGAGGAGGAGACTAGCTATTCTACTTCTTTAATAATTTCAGCACTCAAATGGCAACAGGATGGATTAAGGTGACCTAGCTCAGAAACAACTCTCATCTGGCTCATAGGAAAAAGTTGTAAAATCTCCTTAACAGAAAATTAGAAGTATATCTTTATAGATTATTCATGGGAAAAAATTTCTAACTTGATTTTCTGATTCAATAGAATTTAGTAAGAGTTGACCACTTATTACACATTCTAATTTCTCAGTATCTCTGTATAGGGACTACTTCTGTTTCATCTCTGGATATACTCATTACCTTTCTCCATCCTGTTTTGTGCCCAGAGGCATGTATGGTCAGCAGGAGCAGGCTTCCTTGTTCCCTAGTGTCTAGCTGGTTTGGGTCAAAGGGAGGCAGTTGTTGGAGGGTAGAGGGTATGAGGAAGTGATGCGTGTTTATTCCAGTTCTCTCCCTGCCAGGTTATTGCAGCCCTCTCATGAAGACTGCAGCTCCTCCAGTTCCTTCTACATGTTCCTTTGCCCTAAGGATAATTAATGCCCCCTTCTTGCTAGTTTGGGGCAAGGAAGGAATTAAGCAAGTGGCTTCTGATCTACTTCTGTCCCTCAAGATTTTCCTGGATAAAACAGAAGATTTGGTATAATCATCAGGTAGACATGATGATAATTACTCTCCTGCCAGGCAAATAGTGTACATCCTTTAAGCATGATGGTGGAGGATGACCTCAGATAAACATATCTAGAATCTATGTATTTATTGGGCATAGTGCCCTGAAGATATAAGGTAAGTTATGGAACTATCTGGGCAGCAAATGAAAATGGTTCCTAACCTTGAATGTTCCTTGTTGTTTGAGCAGATAGCTCATTTCAAAATATCATCCTTCAACCTGAACCAGGGAATGCAAGCTCAACCTAGGAAGTAAGGATCTGGAGCATGAGAACTGATGCCCTGGGTGGTTCTGCTTCTCCTATGTCTTGTGAATGACTATATCCTTGAACCTGAATACCATCTCTGATTAATATATGCCTGATTTGACCAACCTATGCATTGTTCAAACCCAACTTTTATGGATCCTGTTAAATTTCCTTAAACTCTCGCCACATATCCAGTTTGAATGTGCCATGGCTCTCTGGCTGGTATCCAAGCTGAAATGTTATCATTGTTTTTCAGTGTTGTTTTTATTGCTGTTGATTGTTTCATCTGTTTCTTTGCTTGAAGCAATGTAACACAGCAACACAAGCATCTAAATTGTTCCAGCAGCCAAGACAGCTAATCCACAGATAATTCATGTATAATTTCAAAGTGTAGGAATCATTCCTAAATTCTATGGTAGCTAATAAAATGGATGGGGCTTTGTTTCTGTCCTATTCCAGAAACAAGACAGACAGATTGTATAAAAAGTAAGCAACACTGAAAATAATGTACTGCAGTATAAAAGATCATGGGCTTTGGAGTCAGACATCTGTGATATCAAATCCTTGAAATGTAACCTTCCTGTGTAGCCTGAGGCAAGTTTCTTACTTCTCTATGCCCTCAACAGAAGTAATAATTTTGGTCTTACAGGATTGTAGTTGGAAATATATTCAATAATGTTATTGCAAGCATCCAGAAGTGCTTGGCACACACTAGGGAGTCCTCACATTTTTCTCCCTCCTCCCTTCTCTTCTGAGGGATACTTCCTAGTGGAATTTGTAAAATGGAAAAAAAAAAATCAGTGTTCAGCTTACATGTTTCAATTAGTCTCTTAGTTTTTCAGTACCTGTAAATAGTGACATATCACTTCTTGAAATTAATTCAGATGGCAGTTATTGTTCCCTCAGGAATGGGTTTTGTCCAGTTGTGCAGCAAATCCAACTATTTTTAACCCCATGAACTGCAGCATGCCAGGCTTCCCTGTCCTTCACCAGCTTCTGGAGCTCACTCAAACTCATGTCCATTGAGTCGGTGATGCCATCAAGCAATCTTGTCCCCTGTCATCCCTTTCTCCTCCTGCCTTCTATCTTTCCCAGCATCAGGGTCTTTTCCAATGAGTCAGCTCTTCACATCAGGTGGCCAAAGTATTGGAGCTTCAGCTTCAGCATCAGTCCTTCCAATGAATATTTAGGGTTGATTTCCTTTAGGATAGACTGGTTTGATCTCCTTGCAGTCAAAGGGACTCTTAAGAGTCTTGTCCAACACCACAGTTTCAAAGCATCAGTTCTTCAGCACTCAACCTTCTTTACGGTCCAACTCTCACATCCATACATGACTACTAGAAAAACCATAGCTGAGTAGCACATGCTTAAAAGAAGCCACTATAAATAAGAAAGATGACAAGAGGAGGAAAAAGTTGTAGAGTTAAGGTAGTAATTCAGTCAGCTGGACCAGAGGACAGCATAGGAAGAGAGATGACAAGTATATGGAGGAGGCATAAGTCATGTAGACTATAATGGTCAAAGGACACAAGAGAGGGATAGAAACTGGAGCTATTGTGGGGGTTAAGTTACCCATTCCCAACTGTAGTCCCTAGTAGGTCAGGGTCAATGGTAGCTGAAAACAGGATAAATGGGGCAGGGTAATGGAAGGAATTAAAAAATACAAAAATAGCAAGGTAGAGGTAAAAGTGGAAGAAATAAAATGCTCTTGGTTTGCTATTTCCCATAGATTCTATAGCAGTTGATGTAGAAGAAAGAAATACATGAGGAAAGCATATTAAAAATTATGGATCTTTAATAGGTGGAGCAGGAAAGTCGATTTGATAAGGATGGCAGACAACCACCCAGCACAAAATGATGACTACTCAGTGAGCATTATCTTCGGTAACCAACATTCCACATATGAAGGATTTTGATGTGAATCTTCCAAGCAGCAGAGAAATCAGATTGATTCTAATGGCTTTACCGGGAGAAAGTGTACCAAGACTGCATCCATTACCTTGTGTGTGATTTCAGTGAATTTATCAAGAGCATGATTAAATGGAATACAGAGTCAGAAGAGCTGGCCAGTATGAATTTTTAGATTAACCAGGAAAAAAGGAAGAAATAAAGCTGGAATGAAAAATCAATGACAAGAAGATAGAGTAGAGCAAATTCTTGACACTTTATCAGAGTTGAACAAACTTTGTAAAGGAACTTTGTGGGTGTGATAGCTAATTTTCTGTGTCAACTTGTCTGGGCTAAGGGATGCCAGATATCTGGTAAAACATTATTTCTGGGTGTGTTTGTGAGGGTTTGTCCAGAAAAGATTAGCATTTAACCCAGTCAATTGAGGAAAGAAGATAACCCTCACTGATGTAGACAGACACCAACCAATCTATTGAGGGCCAAGGTAGAACAAAAAGGAGGAGAAAGGGCAAATTCTCTCTTTCTGCCTTGACCTTGGACATTCATCTTCTCCTGTCCTTTGACTTTAGTGTGTGCTGTGCTTAGTCACTTCAGTCATGTCCAGCTCTTTGTGACACCATGGACTGTAGCCCACCAGGCTCCTTTGTCCATGGGGTTTCTCCAGGCAAGAATACTGAAGTGGGTTGTCATGCCTTCCTCCAGGAGATCTTCCCAATTCCAGGATCGATCCCAGGTCTCCTGCATTGCAGGCAGATTCTTTACTGTCTGAGCCACCAGAGAAGCCCTTTGACTTTAGAGCTCTTCGTTTTCAGGTCATTGGTCTCCAGGACTTTATACCAGGACTTACTTCCCCCAGGGTTTTCAAGCGTTTGGCCTTAGACTGGGAATCACATCATTGGCTTCCTTGATTCTCAGGTCTTTTGACTAAGACTGAACTATACCACCGGCTTTCATGTTCTCTAGCTTAGACAGCAGAGTATGTTACTTGTTAGCTTCCATAAATATGTGAACAAATTCTCATAATTCTCATAATTCATAAATTTCCCCTTATGTATCTATATATCTTAGTGTCTTGTTTTTCTAGAGAATCCTGACTAATACAGTGGGTTGTATAATCTCTGTCATAATTTCCCCTTATGTATTTATATATCTTAGTGTCCTGTTTTTCTAGAGAATCCTGACTAATACAGTGGGTTGTATGATCTCTGTCCTTATAAAAGCAGCCATAAACAGTACATAAGCAAATGAACATGACTCTGTTCCAATAAATCTTTATTTACAAAAACAGATGGTGGGCCAGATATGGCCCATAGGCCATAATTTGCTGGCTGCTATGCTTTGTTTATACCTATGATAGGGAAGAGACTTTGGAGCACTGTCAAACAGACTAATGGATTTCATGTGGCAGGAAAATATCACACACAGTAGGGCTATGAATTTAGGGGAGGTCTGAGAAACTCTTCAAAATCCACCTTATATTCTACCTCATTTATATTACTTTAAGTAAAAGTTATGCAATGCTCCAGTGCCCCATCTCCTATTCGCCTAAATTGTAAAAGTTAGAATTTCTGGAATCATGTTTCTCTGTTAATTCTTAGGAAAACAGCCTGAAAATTTAGGATTTCAATGGACCGTGTGAGTTTGAAATAAGGGAGCATAGGGCTCAGTACCTACCCAGTGTGACTTTTTAATTTAAAGTTTACTACAGATGCAGCTTTTACAGACAAGAGCCAAAACCCTCCTATAGCTTAAAAAAGCATCTGAATATAACAGGCAGTAAGGCCAGGACCAGCACTCTTGCCTGGAAAATCCCATGGATGGAGGAGCCTGGTAGGCTGCAGTCCATGGGGTCGCTAAGAGTCGGACATGACCGAGCGGCTTCACTTTCACTTTTCACTTGCATGCATTGGAGAAGGAAATGGCAACCCACTCCGGTGTTCTTGCCTGGAGAATCCCAGGGACGGGGGAGCCTGGCGGGCTGCCATCTATGGGGTCGTTCAGAGTCGGACATGACTGAAGCAACTTGGCAGCAGCAAGGCCAGGACTCCATGAGTGGGGAACAAGGCATCTCTGGGCCTTCTGCAGAAAGTGGATGGTCTGTCACTTTTGTAATCAGAAAGGCCACAGCCAGGCAAAATGCCTGGAGAGCATAACAGCATAGGAAGAAGGCAGCCTCATGGGATCAGAACGAAAGGAGATAGAAAGCCATTGAGCTGGTCACACCTGCCCCAGTGAATGTGGCTGTAGCAGGGAGTGCGGCTTTGAAAGGCATTGCCAGGTAGACGTGGGAAGAAAATAGAGAAGGCGGATTTCAGGTTGTAGATGGAAAAGACTGCTGAAGAACAAGAACCAGCCGAGGTGAAAGATACACAGAGCAGGGAAGTCACAGGCAGGGGAGGCGAGCAGCTAGGTCCTGTCGCGGAAGGAAACGAGTGGGCCTATCTTAGTAAAAATGGACTTGTGTGAGCACTGGTGGGGAAGGAGGGAGTGAGGCGAGAGGACCGCAGGAAAGACAGGAAGACAGGACAGCAGGAAAGACGGCTTCTTTTCTCCCCACCCCCCAGAACAGAAGGTTCTCAAGGAGACCTCAGTAAGGAGGACCAGGAAGAAATGAAATAAGGAAATCAAAGGGGAAGTTCAAGGAATGTCTCCAAAGAGTATTTCAACTGAGGGAAAATGTAGGGAAGCATCATTGAGCAGTTAGGACATGCACTGCTACTGACAGAGAAATAAAGGACTGACTGCAGGGGGAGAAAGGAAAGACGAGAAGATGGGAAGGGACTAAGCATTTGTTATACTGGGTCTGTGAGAAACCAGAATGCAATTTAGGTCCTGAAAGATTTGAGGGAAATTTGTTTGCTCTGCTAGGGAGGAATTATAGCTAGCTCATCGTCTAGCTCAACCTGGCAGCAGTACTCTCAAAAACACTCTCCAAATATAAGATGTTGGTATATATTTAAACTCATGTCCTAAAGTACACAGCTGGTTCTGAATACTAGACGAGTCAATGTGTAGAAAAGGGTGAATTACATACACATAGGGTGGAAAGTATCCACACCCACACATACATATGCTCACATGTATATGTGGGCTTGCCAGGTGGTGCTAGTGGTAAAGAACCCACCAAACAATGTAAGAGGTGTAAGAGACACAGGGTCAGGAAGATCATCTGGAGGAGGACATGGCAACCCACTCCAGTATTCCTGCATTAACAGAGGAGCCTGGCGGGGCTATGGTTTGTAGGATCACAGAGTCAGACAGGACTGAAGTGACTTAGCACACAGCACATATAAGAATGTTATGGATCACCATACCCATCTAAAGAATTCCTCACTAGGAATTATGAGCACCTATTAGATGCTCAATTATTTACTGGAAGAATTAAACAGAGGACAATAGAGAATGAATAATGCAGCTCTGTGTTGGATCTTTACTCATGTAGCTCGAATACTCATTTACTGATGTGTTGAGGCAGCTATCAAAGAAGCACAGTTGATAATGATGATTTCTCACTGATAAAAGTAAGAAACTGATTATGATTGCATATTGCTCTTTCCAAAGACCAAGTGTCTTTTCCTTTTGAGCACCAATACTGCTGAAACTTCTCTTTTTCCACAGGTCAGTTGTTTTCCTTCCATTGGCTACTTGCCTTCTTCACAGACTCTGAATCTGCCTACTGCCCCCAGTACCAGTAGTTTCTTTTCATCTGTTGCTTATCCTTCTACATCACAGAGGAGAAAGCCTGAGCCAGCCCTGGAAACAGAGAGCTGCTGGGATGTAATGGGAGAGGGTAGGAGCGGCAACCACTGTCCTAATTGGCATCTCATGTATGTATCATAGAACCTGCCTCTGACCTGATTCTGTCCCCATAGCAACCTCAGTGAGATAGTCTTGCTGTTTCATCTTTCTTTGCTTTTGCTGTTAAGATTAGTGGACATTATCATTTAATGTGAGAAATTAACTTCAGTGTAATAATTAGGAACAATGCAATATATAGAGGAGGCATTCTTCTCAATGATTTGGGTACTGTATGGTCAATATTATAATCTTTTCTGATGAATAAAATAAGACTTTTTAATGCAGACTTTTTCAGACTATACTCATTCATCTTCCTGCTTCTGTAGTTCCCCTCTGCCCTGTGCATATCACAAGTGGGAAAACTGGAGAATCATGTGTCTGTCTTAACTCAAAGAAGAATTGTCATCTGAGACTCATCATTAACTCATTTCATTAAAGAAGTGCTAATGAATAAACTCCCTAAGAGACAACCGTACCTCAGGAACAAAATTGAAGAAACAGTGTCAGGAATTTCTAATATATGATAAATCTATGACATAATATGAGAAAGATAAATATTGCCAAATTTTCAGTAACTAGAAACCTGTAAACACAACAAATCTTCCTAAGAACATTCTAGGATATTAAGCAGATGGTTTGTGAACATATAGAAAAGATTCATTCACTCATTCACTCTTTTCATTTATAGATTAAGTGTTTATTGACCACCTGCTTTGTGCCAGATGCACAAATTAAATGGATCTTATGGGAAAGATTTTTTACAATTATCTTGCCTTTAGAAATATAAAACTGATTCATAACTGTAATTTAAGTGTATACTTTTAAAAATATTATATGAACACATACATGAAGCAGCAGAGGAAAAAAACCTCTTAGTGCTAATTTTAGATTAAAACATTATGGCAACTATAGGGTTGGCTGTTCACTTTTGATAGTAAACAGGTTTATTATTAACTCCTTAGATCACTTGTTTGTGGTCTTAAAGTATCTGTGTAATGGAAAACATCCTCCGGAAAGTTTAAAAGCATATCTCTTCTCAAATTTTTATATGAATTTCAAAACCCTAAGAGAGAAACATTTTCATAATGTAATTTTTCAGGACTTCTTCCTCAGAGTCTAAACTGCTCCAAGTTCAAGACAATTTTCTCCCTAATGGTATGAATATTTTATGTAAGTATAATATTCTATTGTATTGAGATAAATCAAGCTTGCCTCAGAAATTTAACTTTCAGCAGATCCTTCTTTGGACAATTTATCTGATAATATTCTTCTAATTCTGAGGGAATATATGTTCCTTAGAGTTCAGAACTTTATTGAATTTCTGAGAATAAAGATGCTAGCAACTCATTATTCTTGCCTGTAGGGGAAAGGAGTGAGCTAGGATAAACGAAATACAAGGGTAATCCCTAAAACTCATTTTAATGATTACTTTCAACTCCTTTCTTTAGTAAAGCTGTGTGGTGAGATTCACGAAGGGCAGGAAGGGGTGGCTGTTGTGTCTGGTTTCACCCCCTCTGCCTGTTTCTGGGTACACTGGGACTCAGGGGACTTCAGGGTGAAGGGAACAAGAGACCAGCATCAAGGGAGCAGAAAAGGAAAGCCTCGGGATGGAGCATGAATAAAGATTAAATCAGTCCTTCCTACCTGATTCCACCATACTAGTTTCATCACAGCCCTTCTCACACTGCAGTATAGGTGGGCAGGTGTTTACCTAGATCCATTGTCATCTATTCATTAAACAAACATTTAATAAATGTTTCCTGTATGCAGAGCACTGGGAGACCCTCAAAACTCATTAGTTTCAGATGAGCCTGGGAGTCCTGACAATGGCTATTCCAAAGAGCTTGTGACTTAAATGATCTGTTCTTATTTTGGTAACTTTAAGATACTTTTACAAGGAACAAAAACTTCCATGGGCTCAATAGATATGGTAAACCAACCAGGCAGAGTAACAAGTAGTATAGCTTTTCCCAAAACCCCATGCATGAACTTCTCATTCCAATGTGATATGTGTTTGTCTTGAGCAGGTTGGTTTTCTAAATATTATTTCTGTCTCATTCCTACTTTTGTGATAGTAGTGTACTTGTGTGACTCTTGTGTTAAGGGTATCCAGGATTTTCTTTAATCAGACCTTGCTGATACATACAGATATGAAAATGGCTGTCATGAAGGGATTTGTTTTTCTTTTTTTTTTGCTTTGGTGTCAAATTTAAGAAACCATTGTTAAATCCAAAGTTATGATTTATTCCCATGTTTTATTGGAGAGTTTGTATATCAGTCCCTCCATATCTTTGGGGTTTGGTTCCAGGATGGCTTCCCTGGTGGCTTAGACAGTAAAAGTGTCTGTTTGCAATTCAAGAGACCCAGGTTCAATCCCTGGGTCTGGAACACCCCCTAGAGAAGGAAATGGCAACACACTCCAGTACTCTTGCCTGGAAAATTCCATGGAAGGAGGAACCTCATAGGCTACAGTCTATGGGGTCGCAAAGAGTCAGACATGACTGAGCTACTTCACTTTCACTTTCTTTCACTTTCCAGGATACCTCGGGGATACCAAAATCTGAGGGTGCTCAAGTGTCTTGTATAAAATGGTATAGGATTTGCATATAACCTATGCATAATTTCCTATATATTTTAAATCATCTCCAGATTACTTTTAATAACTGAATGCTATATTAACATTGTAAATGCTATATAATAAATAACTAAATGCTGCAACATCATGTAAATTGTGGCTGGCATGTGACAAATTCAAGTTTTGCCTTTTGAAAAATTTACATTCTTTTTTCCAACATTTTTGATCTAGAAGGAGTAAACTTTTTTATACTCACAAATCCTTAGAAATAGGAGACATACCACGCTACACAGGACTATGCTGGAAAGCACTAGGGTCACTCAAGAAGTAAAAGAGTGAGAAGGAAACATGCCAAGGGCTTTTATCGAAGTTTCCATGGAAAGGAATGGATCAGGTAGGATAAGTAGATTTAGGATTGGCTAGTTTGAATAATCTCAGTGGATTCTGAGGCACAGAAGCTGTCCCAAGTTGTCCGATATTTGGCCCAATGTTTTTCGGATGGGAGAATAATGGCCTGAGTGTGAGAGCCCTGGGTCTTCCCAGGTGGCTCAGTGGTAAAGAATTCGCCTGCCAAAGCAGGAGATGTGGGTTTGATCCCTGGGTTAGAAAGATCCCCTGGAGAAGGAAATGGCAACCCACTCCAGTATTCTTGCCTGGAGAATTCCATAGACAGAGGAGCCTGGTGGGCTATATAGTCCATGGAGTCACAAAGAGTCAGACACAACTGAGCAACGGGGTATGCAGGCATGTGAGAATCTTATAAGGGGGTGGTTGGGGGTGTGAGCTCTGGAGTGTTGGTTTGCAAATGAAACATGTGCTCCAGGAAAGTTGTTTGCATTTCTAGGAATTAGTTAACCTTGCTAGGGCAACAAACCCCCAAGATATCAAAGCATCAGAAAATTGAAAAAGCATACCTACCACGTCCTTTTAAATTTATGGTCTGTTTCTAAACTTTCCTATTACCATGAACATTCAGCTCTAGTTAAGTCCTATCCTTGAATCTATGTTCAAACTTCCTAAAATTATTCCTCTTCAAGCCAAAATTTGGTTAATGGTTTATGCTGACCTGTTCATACACACTGACATACACATAGAATCCTCATCACAATACTATTCTATCACAATACTGGTGATAGAAGCAATGTCCGATGATGTAAAGAGCAATATTGCATAGAAACCTGGAATGTTAGGTCCATGAAGCAAGGCAAATTGGAAGTGGTCAAACAGGAGATGGCAAGAGTGAACATCGATGTTTTAGGAATCAGAGAACTAAAATGGACTGGAATGGGTGACTTTAACTCAGACAATCATCATACCTACTGTTGTGGGCAAGAATCCCTTAGAAGAAGTGGAGTAGCCATCATGGTCAACAAAAGAGTCCAAACTGCAGTACTTGGATGCAATCTCAAAAACGACAGAATGATCTCTGTTCGTTTCCAAGGCAAACCATTCAATATCACAGTAATCCAAGTCTATGCCCCAACCAGTAATGCTGAAGAAGTTTAAGTTGAATGGTTCTATGAAGACCTACAAGACCTTTTAGAACTAACACCCAAAAAAAGATGTGCTTTTCATTATAGGGGACTGGAATGCAAAAGTAGGAAGTCAAGAAACACCTGGAGTAACAGGCAAATTTGGACTTGGAGCACAGAATGAAGCAGGGCAAAGGCTAATAGAGTTTTGCCAAGAGAACACACTGGTCATAGCAAACACCCTTTTCCAACAACACAAGAGAAGACTCTACACATGGACATCACCAGATGGTCAATACTGAAATCAGATTGATTTTATTCTTTGTAGCCAAAGATGAAGAAGCTCTATACAGTCAGCAAAAACAAGACTGGGAGCTGACTGTGGCTCAGATCATGAACTCCTTATTGCCAAGTGCAGACTTAAATTGAAGAAAGTAGGGAAAACCACTAGAACATTCAGGTATGAACTAAATCACATCCCTTACATTATACAGTGGAAGTGACAAATAGATTCAAGGGATTAGATCTGATAGAGTACCTGATGAACTATGGACGGAAGTTTGTGACATTGTACAGGATACAGGGGTGAAGACCATCTCCAAGAAAAAGAAACGCAAAAAGGCAAAACGGTTGTCTGAGGAGACCTTACAAATAGCTGTGAAAAGAAGGGAAGTGAAAAGCAAAGGAGAAAAAGAAAGATATACCCATTTAAATGCAGAGTTACAAGGAATAGCACAGAGAGATAAGAAAGCCTCTTCTCCCTAACCCAGAATAGAGGGACCATTCCACAGATCAGGGAGACAGATGAGAGAGCCTTTCCTCAGTCTCAAAGCTTTTTCTTTTCTCAAAAGCCAGTGCCATAGTGTTTGTTTCTATCCATATTGGGCAGCCAGTCCTTGTTTGGTAACACTAACTACTTTTCTCTCTTTCCACTTTATCACTACATCAAAATCTTATAAGGAAAAAATATCTCTTACACTCATGAGAATAAGTCTGTGACTAATTTCTAAACACTCCAGTGGTTTTGAGTCTCCTCTGCCTTAGCGTTTGACATTTAACAGCCTCTCTGCAGACTTGTTCATTGGAAGGACTGATGTTGAAGCTGAAACTCCAATACTTTGGCCACCTCATGCGAAGAGTTGACTCACTGGAAAAGACCCTAATGTTGGGAAGGATTGGGGGCAGGAGGAGAAGGGGACGACAGAGGATGAGATGGCTGGATCGCATTACCGACTCAATGGACATGGGTTTGGGTAAACTCCGAAAATTGGTGAAGGACAGGGAGGCCTGGAGTGCTGCAATTTATGGGGTTGCAAAGAGTCAGACACGACTGAGCGACTGAACTGAACTGAACTGAACTGCAGACTTTCCCCAAGTCTTGTTCTAAGGTGGTATGCGGGAGGATGGTGCCCAGTGTGGAGCCTAGTGTGTGCTGAGTAAACACAGGGGACAGGGGAGGAGACAGAAGCCAGGATAGATGAACATAGTTTCTGTGGGAAGAGTGAGAGCTGGGGGAAATCTCGTTCTCAGTCGCTCAGGTGTGTCCGCCTCTTTGTGACCCCATGGACTGTAGCCCACCAGGCTCTTGTGTCTATGGAGTTTTCCAGACAAGAATACTGGAGTGGGTTACCATTTCCTTCTCCAGGGGATCTTCTGGATTCAGGGATCTCGTGTGTCTCCTGAATTGGCAGGCGGATTCTTTAGCACTGTGCTGTGCTTAGCTGTGTCTGACTCTGTGCAACACCAAGAACTATAGCCTGTCTGGCTCCTCTGCCCTTGGGATTCTCCGGGCAAGAATACTGAAGTGGGTTGGAATATCCTTCTCCAGGGGATCTTCTCAACCCATGGATCAAACCCAGGTCTCCCACATTGCAGGAAGATTCTTTACTGTCTGAGCTACCAGGGAAGACTTTTTTATCACTAGCGCCATCTGAAACAAATGTGATCTTGGGTGAATGTAGTCAGTAGGTCTTAGTCATAAAGATCAGAGGTCTTCTAACCATAGGTTCTTCAGAATAGCCATTGTCAGGACTCCTGGTCTTATCTGTAGGATGATCTAACTAAACTGAAGCCAAGCTTTGTTCTAAATACTGGCCTGAGGCAAGCAGCAGGGCTTCTAATTCAAGGGGCTCATGGACATCCAGGGAATTACTTTTCCCCACTGAGTCCTCAGGAAAGGCAAAAGGGAGGCAGCCTTATTTGTCTCCTATGAGTGAGCAGCTGAACCCTTGGTGTACAGTCTACCATGGCCAGGCTGAACCGAGGGACTTTGGTTGAACTGAGTCTATACCTGGGGTAGTGGCAAGCTGAAGTGGGACAAAAAATTTATGCATTTTTGGAAGCTGTGTTTAAGAAAAAGAATACACTATACAGATAAAAAATTAAGTTCAAAAGTGAATATTTATTTAGAAAGAATAAAGAAATCAAGACAAATTCCAAACAGAAAGAAGCTGAAAACACCAGATAATGTAGAAATTCTAAAAAATCAACAATGTAGTTTTTATTAATTAACTTTATGGCACATCTAAACACGTTTCTATTTCTTTCTTTTGATAGATAATCCTATTCATGCAAAAATGCAACAATTTTGTAATATCTTTTAGAAATCATAGAAAAGTAAATGGTATTTCTTAATATGATAGATCAAATTTTTATTATGAGTAATATAGTTATTGTGGATCTGTTATTATTATTGATATTATCCTTTAATTTGAAAACTAGTTATTAGTAATTAATTTCTGTTTGGATTTTAATGATAAAGTTTAAACATTCCTTTTTGTTGTATTTGAATTTTGATAGGTCAACAATTCTGAAAGAAACAAAATTATTCCAAAACTGAAATTATATGAGTAATCTAAATTAATTTAAAATATGTAAGTATTTTATATTAAACTATATACTTTGATAATAAAATTATCCTTATACTATCTACTCTTATTTGTTGTGAACATACATAAAAATTTTATCACTGAAATATTCATTTCTTCAAGCTATTAAGGTAATCTAATTTACTATTCTAACACTAAAATTGAAACTGACAATTTGAAATTTCATCAGGAAAAGATGCATGGACACACCAAGGTGTGATTCAATACAGGAGGATAAACAAAGCATAGGAGTTTACACACAAATGTACATATCTGTGATACTGTTACATATTTATCCCCTACAAACTGAGAAATTATGATATATTCTGTTTCATGTGATTCTTATAAAATAATAAAAGTATATGGTTTGTGAATAATTATTTGTATAGCCTTATCAAGCATATTCTGAACAGAAGAAAACTATTTTTTCTAGGCATAAAGGATCACTGAACTCTCTAAATAAAAGTTTATACTGCTAATAACTGGGCTTCCCTGGTGGCTCAGATGGTAAAGAACTTGCCTGCAATGCGGGAGACCTGGATGCCATCCCTGGGTTGGGAAGATCCTCTGGAGAAGGAAATGACAAGCCACTCCAGTATTCTTGCTTGGAGAAACCCATGAATAGAGGAGGCTGGCGGGCTATAGTCCATGGGGTCTGAAAGAGTCAGACATGACTGAGCGACTAACACTTTCACCGCTAATAATCAGAGTAACTTTCAATAGTTCTAGTTTTATACATTTCAAAACCTGTATTTCCTCTGTTACTCAAAAACTTCAGATGCTTGACACCATAAGATACCTTCACATAGTGATATGACCTCTCACCTTTCATCCTAGGTTCATAACAGTTGAAACATTCTTTAAAGAGATTACTAGGCTAGGGTGGCTAGTAATAGCCTAACTACATGGGGAAATAGCTGTGAGTAACATACAAATAATCCATTGAACTCAAAGTGAATATTTCTTGAGTTCAACATTATCTTAGCTTCATGTTAAAATTGCCCATAGTTTTGCTCAGTGTCAAGTGCAAGTAGGGGCAAGGAAGGGTGGAAAGAAGTTTAAATCAGTTGCAATTAAATTGTCACATTTTGAAATTTTTCTAAATACACATGATTATACTTGAATCTCTTTCTTGGAAAAAGCTCATGCATTGATTCTCCATTCATTTCATGGAAAACTTAGCATTGGCAGGGGATACAGCAGTATCTGTTTATGAGACACTAAAACAGCAAAGACATGGAGATGAAGTCAGGGTTGTACTAAGTAGAGGGAATGTGAACTTTCTCTGATTTGCTATCCCACAGAATTAGACAATTTCATGAATTTTATCCACTTCCTGTTGCTGCATAATAGTATTATTATAAACCTGGAAGCTCAAAGTAACATGTATTTTTATTTCCCAGTTCTCTAGGTCAGAAGTCCTGTTTAGCTGAGTTCTCTGCTTAGGATATCACAAAGCCAAAATTAAGGCATTGGCTGCCTGGGTTCTTATCTGGAGCATCATGCAAGACACTACTTCCAAGCTCATTTGGGCTGATCCATGAAGGGGATATATATATATATATATATATATATATATACACATACATACTACCATGTGCATAGAAGAGATGTGCATTTTTCCCCCCTTGAGCTGATCTAAACTTCCTGTCCAACTAAATTATTTTAGTTCAGTCTGGTGACCTTAATACATGCCAACGATTCAAAAATTCTCATTAGATAAAAATTGTCAGTGTCTTTTAAAAAAATTGGAATATAATTACTTTATAGTGTTGTGTTAGCTTCTGCTGTACAACAAAGTGTATAAGCTATATATATATATAGATAGATAGATCCCCTTCCTCTTGGGGCTCCCTCCCATCCTCCTGTACCCACCTATCTAGATCATCACAGAGCACTGAGCTGAGCTCCCTGTGCTATACAGTAACTCCCCACTAGCTACCTTACACATAGTACTATATATATGTGTGTATAAAATAGATAGCTAGTGGGAAGCTGTTGTATAGCATAAGGAGCTCAGTTCGGTACTCTGTTATGACCTAGATGGATGGGTATGGAGAGGTGGAAGGGAGCTGCAGGAAGGAGGGGATCTACCTATATATATAGTTGATATAGATATCAACTTCTGTTGTACAGCAGAAGCTAACACAGCATTGCAAAGTAATTATACTCCAACTTTTAAAAAAAGATGCTGGAAATTTTAATCCAATGTGAATTTTTGAATTGTTGGCTTGTATTAAGTTTACCGGATTAAGAGGCACTTCATTTCCCAGAAACCAGAGAGAAAATTGGTGAGCTGAAGGTTGAAGCTTTAGCAGAAATGCACCTTAGACTTAGGTCTTCCCTGGTGGCTCAGTGGAAAAGAATTGGCCTGCAAATGCAGGAGACGCTTTGCTATTCCTGATCTGGGAAAATCCTCTGGAGGAGGAAATTGCAACCCACTCCACTATTCTTGCCTGGGAAATCCCATGGACAGAGGAGCCTGGAGGACTACCGTCCATGGGACTGCAAAGAGTCAGACAACTCTTAGCAACTGAACAACAGCAACAATTACAACCTTAGACTTAAAATTGCTTAAAGTTGCTTATGTCTTTAACAGCAATAACAAAATGGTTTTAAGCAAAATACTCCAATTCTTTAAAAGACTAGTTTTTCAATTTTTTTGTATGAGAGAAATTTGAAATGTCATCTGATGGCAGGGGTGTGGTGCTGTCTTTCTGTCATCCCAAAGGCCAGCACAGGATCTGGCCATGAATAGATAATTGATAGATTTTATTAAATAAAATTTCGCTGTCCTAGTGCCAGCTTCTCTTGACATTTATCAAGTAACCACATTAGACATTCTGCAATCAAATATTATCATTCCATTTTTCTATATTTTTCTTCTTAGAAATGAAACTGTGGAGCTTGGTGTATAGTGACTATTGATGTACAGGTAGAGAGTTCCATCCTAGGGCAAGTAAGAATCCTGTGTGAGGGATTTACATATGGAGAGCTGTTTGAAAAGCAAACATTTGAGCAAGACTGGGAATAATGGGCCTGAAATTACAAGGACTTGTGTTCAAGTGATGGCTTCACAATTCACTGGACAAGTCACTTAGCCTCTCTCAGTTTAGTGTCTTCTTTTGTAAAATGAATCATTTTTAACTTTCAGTAGTGTTGGGAAGTTTATTTGAATTAGTGAATGTAAAGCAATTAGCTTATTCATAAGATCTTCACTCTCTTTAGCAGTTGACCTTCTTTTTAGAGTCACACACCCATAATTAAAACATTTAAATCACCTAAAGATTTTGCTTATTTTATAATGAAAATGAAACATCAAAGTTACCTTGAGATAATTTTAATATTTTATTTTATTTCCCCTGGCTTGTCACATTCACTAAGTTATTACTTTCTCATATTGGCCTTAAAGCAAGTTGAATCAAAACTCTGCCTCTGCAAACTATCTCCTAGACTCCAGATTAGGTCAGGGAGAGTTGGAATGGATATCAACCCATCAGAATGCCATAAAGTGTATGTTTCTTTGCGGGGCTTTGCAGACACACCCCTTGTGTTGACTCCCAGCTCTACCACTTGCTGTATGATTTGAGGGTAATTGCTCACATTCTCAGATTTGAAGTTTCATCTATGGAGTATGCATGTGCATGCTAAGTTGCTTCAGTCATGTCTGACTCTTTGCAACCCTATGAACTGTAGTCCATCAGGCTTCTCTGTCCATGGGATTCTCCAGGCAAGAATACTGGAGTGGGTTGCCATGCCCTCCTCCAGGGGATCTTCCCAACCAAGGGATCAAACCTGCATCTCTTTACATCTCTTGCATTGGCAGGTGGGTTCTTTAGCACTAGTACCACCTGGGAAACCTATATAGAAGGGATTGTAATAATAGTACCTACTTTGGGAGTTTGAAAGAATACAAGTAGTTAATATACTCGAAACTCATCAATAATGATTGGACTATAATAAATACTTGATAAATATCCATTCTTGTCATATGAGAATACTGAGGACTTCCTATTTTTTCATGCTCTTATAAGAGTGAAGACTAGCTTTCTTGGTTGTTTTCCTGAACCTCTCTTTCCGCATACAGAGACACATAGCACTCTCTCCTCATGAACAAGGTGGCCCCTGCAACTACATGGTGCTAAACTCCCGTTATAGATCCTGATGAAAAGCTGCACTTGGTTGTCAGGTTAGAGATCAAATTCAAAACTGCAAATAATTTTCAACTTTTAGACCAGTGCTGAACAATTGGATGGATGGCCAAGACTGTAGTTTTATATAGCTTCCAAAGATATGTCCCTATTTCCCAGGAAAGAAGTCTATGATAGATTAAAAATATCTGCCATGAGTGGGAGAGGAAGGAAGGGTTAAGTATTTTCCATCTATGACCTTGTCCATGATAGGGGATGAGAGACAATACTTAAAATTTTACAGTTTGAAAAAGATCCCAAACTATTTTTTCTATTAAATTATATTTGCTAGACTATGGAACCCAGTTTAGCCTTCCATAGGGGCTCCAGGGACAGGCATATAGAGACAGGGAGCAAGGAACCATCCACCCAGGAGCAGTGATTACAGGTGCATTGCTTGTTAATAAAAAATAAAATACAATTATCTAAAAGTTGGTCTTGCTTGTTTTCATTACGCTCTGGAAATTTTAAAGAATGTCAGTGAAAAAAAAAATCCTCCCTAAAAAAAAATCTGTGGCTCTAAATGCTAAACAAGTACTGTGGTTACTGTGAAGTTTTAATAATATATACCTAAGTCCCAATTTAGGGCTTCCCCAATGGCTCAGTGGATAAATAATCTGCCTGTAATGCAGGAGACACAAGTTTGATCTCTGAGTCAGAAAGCTCTTCTGGAGGAGGAAATGGCAACCCACTTCAGTATTCTTGCCTAAAAAAATCCCATGGATAGAGAAACCTGGCAGGTTACAGTCCATGGGGTTGCAAAAGTGTCAGACATGACTGAATATGTGTCACAAGCCCCAATTTAACAGATTTTTAATATATCTCATTTAATAAACACTGTGTTCTACAAGAAATTAATTTGGAAATAACTCATTTATAAAATTTGCCCCCACACATGTGGATTCTGCTACACATATGCATTTTCACAGTGAGCAGCAGCAGCAGCAGCAAACAAACAGTTCAGCATCCTATTGACTTGTCTCGGGTATGGTCCTTGTCTCCCTCTACTGTCCTAGGACATATTTTTGCATTTAGAGAGCAAACTTGAGATAAGCTATGATAATATTAATTGGAAAGAAGAGGAAATGGAACTTGATTTCTTCAGTTCTGTCATTCTAGGTGCAAATCATCTTGTGAACTTTGAGAAATTCACTCTTTGAGAAGCATTTTTCACATAGTCTTCTCTTATTAAAAAAAGCAATAACATGACTAATATATGACTTTTTGTAATTATTATTTACTGCTATGACTACATAAAATTCAAGAAAAAATTATTTTCTGGTTATTGTTATTTATTTTCACAATGAATACTGAAAAAAAAACTCGGTCATATAAAGGATGAAATGCTAATAACTGATCTACTTTAAATGCCAAACTCACTTAGTAAGCTACTGCTTCTGAGTGTCCTTCTGCCCTCACTACCACCCTAGACTGACACTGATAACTGCTGACTGTAACATTTTCCCCATCTATGTTATTATGCCTTTAAGCAAGTCAGTTTCCAGTTATAAAAATGGCCCTAAATTTTACAGAAATAAGCCTTGTTTGCTTTTGACAGTCTTACTATTAATCTTTCACATTAAACTGTAAAAGTAATTCCCATGTTAATTTGCACAGAAGCCTAGATATATTTTTCTGTTACTATGCAATTTTTGTCATTAAACACAATAATAACAGACTAAGACAATATATTGTTCCTTATATTAAGAAATTTACTTGTAAATAAATATAATCGAGGCATGAAAATGGTGAGGAGAATGATAGCAAATGTTGCTTTCTCAAAGGGAAAATGATTTCAAAATATGCATACACACAAGTATACAAATGTACAGTAAAACTATGAAGTCATGTGACTGCTTGTTAAATATCATGGAATACAGTAATCTAAATGCCTGATACTCTCATCAAAGAAGGCTCTTTGGGGACTGTGTCCATATCAACATGTCTCTGCCTTTGCTCATGTGAGTTTCGCCACTCATCTTTGGAATGGAAAATCTGTGCTTTATTAGAATTTTGTATATTGATAGATGTCTTTGTGATTTATCACCATGTGGCTCCACTCAGATGGATTTAGCCTCTCAATCAGAGTGTGAGTTTCTTAAAGGCAGAATCTAAGTTCAGTAAAACAATGACACATTTTTAAATCTTTGACTGTTGAAACTCATGATCATGGTTGGATAGATAACAAATATGTGACTAGGTCAATAGTTTCCTCACTTTGGATTTTGTGATGGAATAGCCTTTTTGAAAGTAAGTGAATTTTCATTGCAAATGGGCCTAATATCTTATACCTGATTATGGGTCCATCCACTCTGCTGGGCTCACTAGCAGTGAGAGCAGGATGCTTTGACTCCCTAGCACAGAATACCATCTATGCCACTGAAGCCAAGGAGGATAGATTTGCTGGGATCCAAGTAGTGAAGCTGGGATGTACAGAAGCAGTAACTGTATTGGTTGACTGTCTGTTTTTCAGTTTCACCCAAATCCCCATTTTTTATTGTACAAGCCACATGCAAGGTGTTACGTAAGGGATGAGATGTGATTCAAGTCAACAAATGTCTATGAAGTGTATAATCTATAAGAGCAACTCATGCTTTGCAATAAGATTAGAGTACATTATTACCAGGTAATATTTTGCCATGTGGATACACCAGCCATGTGGATGGAGTAGGAGGTAGGGCAGAATTGAATTCAGGACTTGGATAAGGGAAGCATTCACATCGATTAGGCTGGGATGTGTAGTCCCAGCTTTGAAAGTGATTCTGGGGTCAGGTGCTTTCCCAGGCTTGGGAAACCAGACCTTGTCAAGGTACTTAGGGGATGTTGATTTTTGAAGAAAAGGTGGACATTGCATTCTGGCTGAAGTCATGAAGAACAAAATTATGATACATGTCATGTTTCCATGTTGTGTGTGGACAAGTAGCTTTGTAGTCACCTGGATATTTTTTTTTTATCAACACACAGATTCCTTGAGCCTGTCCAAACATGGTTGGGAAAGAAAGCCAGGAAGATTTGCTTTACTAATCACCCCAGGTAAGTCTTGTGAAAATTAATATTTGTTTTAACTATACATTTCATGTAAACTCAACACATATAATTTTACAAAGAAACATGTGTGAAACTATATTATATATGCTGTTTTTGGTATTTTCTTGTAAACTATTTTTGTGCTTGCCTCTCTTCTGCAACCTTATTTACTAAGTTAGACTAACTATTTTGGATGTATTCTTCCATAATTTTCATCTCTCTTTTGTATGTATGCACATCTGTCTTGTATATACAGACATAGATATACAAACAGTGGCTTTTTAATACCCTGTGTGTTTACATATGATATAGTGCAGTCATAACTTTTCAAAAGTGGAATTATATACATTTCTTGCATATTTCTTCAGTCAATCAATACTTTATTGAATCTCCAAGTTAACTGATATAACTGTAAGGGTTCTGGAACCACTTCCAATGCGTGTGTGTGAGTGGATGGGGAGTTTCCACACCAACAAGCAATTATTTGATAATAACTGGGTATCTACACTTCAGCTCAATTCTGACACCATCTTGCTGGACATAATATCAAATTCCATAGGTCAAGCTCTCACTTACAAGTGTGCACGTGTGCGTGCTCAGTTGCTCAGTTGTGTCTGACTCTTTGTGACCCTATGGACCCTATGGAGCCTGCCAGACTCCTCTGTTTATGGGATTCTCCAGGCAAGAATATTGGAGTGGGTTGCCATTTCCTCCCCAGTGGATCTTCCTGACCTAGGGATTGAAACTGCATCTCCTGTGTCTCCTGTATTGGTAGGAGGATTCTTTACCACTGAGCCACCTGGGAAGCCCATCAGTTCCACAAGACTGTCCTTCAATTCTGATGCCACTTGCAAGCCTAGGTTGCTACCTGTGCTTCTGACAAACTGGCTATAAGTCAAAGGTTTCCATGACTCCCCTCCTTGTGTTCAAATAATTTGCCAGAGCTGCTCACATGACTTAGGAAACCAGTTTGCTCACTAGATTGTAAGTTTACTAAAAGAATGTTAAAGGACACAAATCCACAGCTGGATGAGCATATACAAAGGGTGTAGTCTCCAACAAAGAAGCTTGTATCCTTGTGGAGTTTGGGGTCCTGCATGGTGGCACATGGAGCATTCTGGCTCACCAATCTGGAAGCTATCTCTCCACAGTCCTTTTGGGTTTTTAATGGAGGGTTCATCATATAATGATGGATTAAATCATTGGCTATTGATGATTACTCCTTGGAAGCAAAGTTATGACCAACTTAGACAGCATATTAAAAAGCAGAGACATTACTTTGCCAACAAAGATCTGTCTAGTCAAGGCTATGATTTTTCCAGTGGTCATGTATGGGTGTGAGAGTTGTACAATAAAGAAAGCTGAGCACCGAAGAATTGATGCTTTCAAACTGTGGTGTTGGAGAAGACTCTTGAGAGTCCCTTGGACTGCAAGAAGATCCAACCAGTTCATCCTAAAGGAGATCAGTCCTGAATGTTCATTGGAACGACTGATGCTGAAGCTGAAATTCCAATACTTTGGCCACCTGATGCGAACAGCTGACTCATTTGAAAAGACCCTGATACTGGGAAAGATTGAAGGCGAGAGGAGAAGGGGACTACAGAGGATGAGATGGTTGGATGGCATCACCAATTCAATGGACATGAGTTTGGGTAAACTCCGGGAGTTGGTGATGGACAGGGAGGCCTAGAGTGCTGCAGTCCATGGGGTTGCAAAGCGTCGGACACGACTGAGAAACTGAACTGAACTGAACTGATTGATGATTAAACCTGTAACCCCTCTCCTCCCCAGAGGTTGGGAGCAGAGATGGGATGAAAAATTTCAAACCTTTAATTCCATGGTTGATTCTCATGGCAATCAGCCCTTATATCTATGTGCCTCCAAAAGTTACCTCATTAACATGAAAAGAGATACATTTATTGCTTTCATCTTAGGATACTCAGAGGGTTTTAGGAGTTCTATGTCAGAAATGAGGATGAAGATCAGATTATATACCTTATTATAAGTGACAGTATTATACACTGTAATTTATTTTGCAATAACTACAAAGTATTCTATTTATATCTATCTGTGTATATATGTAAGAATTTATCCATCCATCTCCTTATAATCAATATTTACTTTTTGATGACTCTTCTTCGCAATACTGGAACAAATATTGATATGTACCAGATGGTTGTTTTTGGTTCTCAGTGAAAAATTCCTTGAAGCAGAAGAGCTGGGTCAAAGGACATATGCATTTTTAGTATTTAGAGAATAACCAGATTTCTTTTTTAAGAAAAAAATGACTGGGACCATTCATATTTCAATCAGAAATGTTTAAATGTGAATTTCATTAATTTCTGTTGTAGAATAGATCTTGGTTTTTTAAACATTGCCAATTCTGATACCAAAAATGTAAAATAACTTTTTAATTTTCAGATTGCAACTGCTATTGAATTTAAGCAAATTTTCATGTTTGGTGACCATTTGGATTTGTTCTTGTTGACTTGAAAATACATACCACTCACCACATGAGAGCTGTGAGCTTTCACTTTATTTGGGGGATTACTGAGGATGATAGCCTGGGAGACAGCCTATCAGATAGCTCTGAGGAACTGCTCCAAATAGTAGAGGGGAGAGGCCAGCATACAAGTGATTTTTGGTTATAGTTTGGGATGCATGGAGTCAAGCATACATCTCGGTAAAAGGTGACTGCTAGTCACAAGGATCAGATAATTCAGTTAATAATTTCATCTTTTATTTGTACAGGAAGATTCAAGACTCTGGATTCATTAAAATTTTTCCTGAATTACAGGTATCTAAGGGCCTGTCTGGAGTGTTTTCTGAAAGCACAGATTCCTTCACCTTGTCTTTAGTTTGAATTCATTTCATGGTGTGTTGTAATTCGGTGACTGAGGTGGCTAATGACAAACTTGGTAGAACCAGATGACAAGTGACAGTCCTTGCTTTACACTCTTCTGTGAATTGTCTATGCACATCCTATGTCCAATTATTGAATGCTTATGATCATTCTAGTTTGGTATTATGAAAGTTTTATGATAGATAATTTTTAATATTAACTTTGTTTTTGGTTGTTGGTGGTGGTAATGGTTAGTGGTGTGTGTTATCAGTAATATGAATGTCAAGAAGTACAAATGACTGATGAAAGTACATGTATTTTTTAGGACTTTAAACACATGTGAATTGTCCCTTGGAATGGTACTATCAGATTACATGCACATTTGCAGTGCATAAGAAGGCCCATGTCTCTTTACAGTCAATAATATAGGGCATAATTTCTGCTATTTTGATAGTTTAAAAATGAGATTTCACTTGTCTAGCTTGTAGTTCCTACTTTAAACTTACTAGTGAAATTTAACACTTTTGTTATATTTATTAGCTCTTGGTGTTTTGTCTCATGTGAAGTGAAGTCACTCAGTCATGCCCTACTCTTTGCAACCCCATGGACTGTAGCCCACCAGGCTCCTCCGTCCATGGGATTTTCCAGGAAAGAATACTGGAGTGGGTTGCCATTTCCTTCTCCAGGAGATCTTCCCAACCCAGAGATTGAACCCCGGTCTCCTGCATTGTAGGCAGATGCTTTACCATCTGAGCCACCAGGGAAGTCTAGTTACTCCATATATCATAAACATCAGCACCCCCACCCCATTAAATATAATACCTATCCACATATTAGAGAGAAATAATAAATTGAAACTCTGAAATGTGATTGCCTCCATATATTATGAAGTATAACCATTTAACACCTTTCTAACAGTGCAACCACCAGTGAGTTCTGTTATTCATTTGTTTGTTTGAAACCAAGTTAGAAGAATTCATCTCCAAACTTACAGACCAGTATATTTTCAGACCATCATTGGATCATTTACCCTCTTAAGTCTTTAAAGATTGTTTACCCTCTTAAGTCTTTAAGGTCTTCTCATTTGCCTCAAATGAGGTACATGTGACCTGGGATGTGATTGCTATAATCATTCTGAATATCTATCTTATTGTTGTTGCTTCTCAGTCCTGTCTGACTCTTGGTGACCCCATGGACTGTAGCCCACCATGTTCCTCTGTCCATGGAACTTTCCAGGCAAGAATACTGGAATGGGCTGCCATTTCCTACTCCAGGGGATCTTCCTGGTACATATACATGTATTCAGAGAGAGAAGGATGATCAGGTTGGCTTCATTATGAAATAATTTAAAAGATTTTTAAAAAATAAATTAGAGGGGTATCCTTCAAGCTGCCAAAATTAAAAGGGAGGTTGCAGTTTCAAACTAAATTCTATTCATTAATTTATCATCAGCTTAAATTTGGAGTGTGAAGAAGTGGTTGATCTGAGAAACATGACAAGGTGTGTAACCTTACCAAGTGAGCCCTTTAGGGAGAGATTAGTGTCAATAACCATGTGCCATTCTTGCCTTGGATGTTTGGAGGCACTCACACTATTTAATCACATGTGTTTAGTGACCTTGCTGAGGTGATTGCCAACTTTCTTGCTCATTAGGTATGGACAAGACAATCTTTCTGTATAATCCAGGGGCTAGGGGTGTCAATTACACACTGTGGTAGTTACAAATTCAGTCCAGGAGAAACTGGACCTGAGAGTCAAGATAAGTCACAGATGGAGAGCCTGAGGAGGTGGGTGGCGCTTTTCTGGAATGTTGGTTCAGGGCCTTCTGCCTGTCTGTGCATATGTGAGCATCCACTCAGCTGCAGGACCAGCTGGCAAAGCCTGTCCTCTTTCCTTGCTTATTATCTCCCTCAGCGTGTGATCAGCCAGAAGAGCATATGGTCCACACTCCTACTTGAGTCAACTGCTCCCATTTTCAGAGACTTCTTTGACTCTCTCCAATAACCATATTGCAGTGGGTATTCCTCCTCAGCGTTCCCACAGCTCCCTGTGCCTGACTGTACCATACTCTTTACCATGCTAGGCAGTTACGGTTTATTTGTCTGTCTTCCCTACTGTCCTGAGCATTATTTTAATGTTTTCTTATATTACTGTTCTCACAACGCCTAGCACAGCACCTGCTACATGATAAGTGCTGTAATAAAATGTGCTTGAATAAATACATGATTAATGAGTATAAGAACTAATGAATATGTTTTTCCATTTTATCAAATTGTACATAAGGTTCTGGGTGCTCATACAAGAAATTGAGGTGTCTACCAATGAGATGCTGAGTTTGAGGGTCAGCCTCCATGGAAAGCCAACTCAGATGGAGATTAACCTGAAGGAGGTTTATAGATCAACACGTTTGGGGAGAAATAAAGGAAGGAGGAAGGAATAGAGGGAGAAGTTGGTGTGTCTCGCAATCAGAGACTCAGCCACTCCCTCTGGGAGTTCTGTATATGTGTTGACCCTGCAGACCTGTCCCTAGGTGTGCCAAGCACTCAGGCCTCTGCACCCTATGCAGACTGGTAGTTGGATGTTTCACACATAATGCAGTCTTAGTAAGTGCTTATTGAGCCTAAAGAAAAAATATACTGAATATCTCATCAATTTAAGAAATTCTCTTATATAAGAAGTGTTGAAAGAATTGCTAAAGAAGCCAAGAACATTCCATGGCTCAATCTATCCTGTCATATGCCAACCTCAGGGAACCTGTCACGTCACAGTCCTGGGAGCTATGTCTCACCTGAGGTCAAGATTTCTGTTGTTGTTGTTATTGTTCAGCCTCTAAGTCATATCCGGCTCTTTGTGACTCCATGAACTATGGCATACCAGGCTCCTCTGTCCTGCACTGTCTCCTGGAGTTTACTCAAATTCATGTCCATTGAGTCTATGATGCTAGCTAACCTCATCCTATGCTGCCCTCTTCTCCTTTTGCCTTCAATCTTTCCCAGCATCAGGGTCTTTTCCAATGAGTGGTCTCTTCACACTGAATGCCAAAAATCCCGCTGAGGTCCCTTGGCGTTCCCTCTGATATACTCCCATAACTCTGGTCCCAGTCTCTCTTTTAAAATGTAGGGGATGCTTTGTCAAGCATCTGGCTTCTCCTATGTGCCTTTTTGTCATCCTGTCATCAGGCCCTGATCAAGGGAAGAGCCACTCAGCAGGAAAATTCACTGCATCATAAATTCATAATCCATTTTTCTCCATATGCTCTGACCAACTTATGACATTCGTAATTAAAACTTTATGCAGACTTACAGCTATTGAGACAGGTTGATTCAGTGCTGGTTGTAGAGCATCATAAATCACTGCGACTTACTGTGTAATTGGGCCCCAATAATTATTCCATCAACATTAAGCGGGGCTGGCACTGGGTAAAACTGCAAGGCAGACACACTCTTATTTCAGGACCCTTGCATTGCTTTGTTATGCCCTTTGAGTACCAGCCTTTGCCCTGTGGTTATTTTACTTCATTCCCCCGCCCCCTGGTTCCCAGTTTTCCTCAATATGAAACTTTCCCCCATGTTCCAGGCTCTGTTAAACTACATCTCTACCAAGAAACCATCTCAGCATATTTCATTCCCAATATCCTGGTATGTGGTACCAGTACCATGCATGTGAGGATTGACTTTGTATTGCCTCATAGTGCACTCTGTGGATTGCCCCCAGTCACCAAACACCTTGAATAATTGCTCTTCCCTAATTGCCTTTGAAATCATCTCTTTCCTGTATTTTCAGATTATATTAGAGACAGCTTGATGTCTTGGATAATACATGTGATCTGGGGCTCAAACTAATGTAAAGCAAAAAAGTTCCCCATCACTCCAGTTCTATAAGGCTGCAGTTGAAATCTAAGTGCAGATGCTCATGACAGTGAGCCCTGAGGAGAACTCAGAATAGAGAAAAACAGGAAGCATTCTTTGGACACTCAGGTCTCTAGATTGTTAAGATGCATATCTAAGGGAAAGTTGTAATGACTCCAGATTCTTGTATCTTCCTGTGCGTGTGTGTGTGTGTGTGTGTGTGTGTGTGTGTGTGTGTGTGTGTGTATGCTCAGTCATGTCTGACTCTTTGCCACCCAGAGAAGACTTTGCTCCTTTACCTGAACTGTGTGAGTCTCCAAAGCCTTGGTACCAACAAGGGCCCCTTTGCCTTCTTGGCAAGCCCATGCGAATTTGGAGGAGCCTACCCTGGTCTTGGGTCTCCTGTAATTTGTTGACGATCCTGTTTTATTCAGCATCAGATAAATTTCTTGCTGTGAGAAGCAGGTTTTCTTTCAACTTAGCTTGAAGAAGAGATATCCGGGTTGCATCAGTTGAGAAACCCAGGGAAGATTTTGCTCATGTAGGAGACACTGAGGTGGTTTGAACTGGGTGAATTAGATAGGACACTGACCTGATGTCTTTTCTCAATTCAGCTACTTTAGTAGAGTTTTAAGAAAAGAAGTAAAGATACCAAATAAGCACTCCCAGCTCTAAAGAAAAGGCACACATGTCCTCCCAACTGGCTATGGCTTTTTCAGGCAACTGAGAAACTTGCTAGTGTGGTCTTATAAAGAAACCCACTCATTACCTAAAATCACTCTAGGCTGAGGATGTATACAAAAATTCATCTACCCAGTGCTCTGAGCCATCTAAGGTAGTCTTAGAAGAGACACATAAAAGAGCTGAAATGATTCTAGGGTGACATCTAGAAGAATGAAGTTCATAATAGCATATCAATCCATTACACAATTATCAGTAGTGATTTCATCTCTTCAAAACGACCCCAGAGTGGGAAACAAGGCTCTCAAAACAAAAGAAATAACGATGACAGATTCCAGCCTCAGACTAACACCCCAGCCGCGTTCATTATGATGTGTAGGGAGTTTATACTTTCAAGCAATGGCTTAATTAGAAACTATCACCCTAAAAATGCTAAGGTGGGGGTTTTTTGACTTTTTTTCATATGCAGTTAGAGATAGCAGTCTTGATAAAACATCTTTTCAAAATTTTCACCTTAAAGGAATGAAAGCTCTTCTAAGATGAGCTTGCATTGTGCCTTTGAGCTGTAAATATTCTACCTGATCTTCTTAGGCATCTTACTCTGTGTTTTGAAAGCTTGGTCTCTGCCATCAGAAAGCTAAACATACGGTATACATTTGGCAGCAAATCAAATAGACTGAGATTCTAAGAATTCTTTTTGTCTAGCCATACCAGCCCTAAAGGAAATTTGTCATAAGGGGTCCCAGACCATAGGGATCTTTATCATTTCAGTCTTGATTGTATCTGCCTATACAATTAAGACATTTATTTAGACTAATTTGGAAAATAAACTTTTTGGATCTTGTGCAGGCTACATCCTTGGTGCTCTCTTGCGGGAACATCACATGAACTTATTGAATTGAGTTCCTATTAATGTGCTAGTCATCAGTGACCAGATGATGGATGCTTTAAATTGGAAAAACTTCTAAACTGGTAAATTTTAGAGAACTCTCATTGTAAACAGTTGCCTTTTGGTATCTATGGAAAGACAAAATCAGAGGTGGATACAGAGATGTATAATAGCTAACTTCAAGAACTCCCTTAATCTAAAACAGATTAACTCCCCCCAAAAAACAGTTCTGGATGTCTTATTTGTGGTTGCAGCTTCCCCTCAATAGTATTACATACAATAATATAAACATTAGGTCAGTTAGTGTTAATTAAGTTGATTAACAAAGGAATTGGAGGAAGCTGAGGGGAAAGTCAAGAAACTTCTTAAGAAGGTGGAAATTTTAAAGGGACTCATCCCAACAGGATGGAAATCTTTATGTTGTTATTAACAAATGGGATAAATAAAATAGACACTAATGAGATTAAAACAAAAGTTTTGATACAAATATACCTAAGATTGAATGGACCAAAGTGATGCCCTATTAGTCCCCCCTTAACATCAAAGTGCCCCAAACAAGCTTGCTCTATTTATCCCAATTTAGAAAAATTTAAAAGACAGAAAAATATTACACCAAAATATCTCACCAGCAATTGCTTGGGGCAATGGTTAAGCCAGTTAATAAAGATAAAGATTGACAAAAGGGCTTAACCCCTCACTGTGGGCCCCAAAGTTTTTATTAAAAAATAGATAAAATGGCCAAGAGATGGAGAGGAAATTTCTGAGATGACTCGAAAGACTAGGATTTGCTAATGGAGTCCTAATGGAGGTTAAGTTAAAGGTATAAGAGTTAATAAAATTGAGATAAAAGTTTGTTAGCAATTGGTGTATTTAAATAGGCTCTGTGTAAGTTGGTTACATCTATTTTGCCTGATTATATTGTAGGGATGGACAGTATGTCTCACTGGGGAATACTTCCCCTGCCTGGTATTATTAAAAAAAAAAAAAAAGACATATAAATCTACCCGCTCTTCCCCCCCACCCCAGGCAATATTAACTAAACACAATAAAGGAGAACAATAGGTTTGCCTGAGCCCATATAGTATGAGGAGCTAATATTCAGGAGCTAATAAAAATGTAGTGGGTTTTTGCTTTTTTTTTTCCCCCTTTAATGGTAAATTGGCTTGAGACTGACTGTGTGCTTAGAAAGAGGGCCTTTGTTGAAAGTCATATGTAAACTTTTGAGGGCTTAATATACGTGTGTCTGCGTGTTCAGTTGTGTGCGACTCTGTGCGACCATATGGACTTTAGCCTGCCAGGCTTCTCTGTCCATGGGATTCTCCAGGCAAGAATACTGGAGCAGGTTGCCATTTCCTACTCCAAGAGATCTTCCTGACTCAGGGATTGAACCCACATCTCTTATATCTCCTGCATTGGCAGGCAGATTCTTTATCACTCCTTGACAACATGCAAATCATATCCTGAACCTGCCACCTTGCCTCCAACTCAGCATGATTTACATCTTGCACCTATGCCCTTTATTTTTATTTATTATTTTTTTATAGTTTATTTTCTATTTTTTAACTTTACAATATTGTATTTGTTTTGCCATACATTGATATGAATCCACCATGGGTGTACATGTTTTCCCCTTCCAGAACCCCCCTTCCACCTCCCTCCCCATCCCATCCCTCCAGGTCATCCCGATGCACCAGCCCCGTGCACCCTGTATCATGCATTGAACTTGGACTGGTGATTCGTTTCACATATGATAATTTACATGTTTCCATGCCTTTCTCCCATATCATCCCACCCTCACCCTCTCCCATAGAGTCCATAATACTGTTCTATTTATCTGTGTCTCTTTTGATGTCTCACATATAGGGTTATCTTTACCGACTGACTAAATACCATATATTTAGTGTTAGTATACTGTATTGGTGTTTTTCTTTCTGGCTTACTTCACCTATGCCCTTGAACTCTATGTAGATTACATCCTGTATCTGGTGCTCACATTTCCTGCTCTCCCTTGTAATAGTCCATCCCTTTTAAATTTTTTGCATTTCAGAAAGAAGGTTGCAGACTGATAAACCAGAGACAATTGGACCCAATTAGGGGCTACCTGACTGTTTTGAAATAATGCAAGAAGAAGATGCAAAACTCTCACTATTTTGTTCTTTATCATATACCCTGGACTGTAAGCCTCCCCTATATAATCCCCTCAGGTTCCCCATTGAGGTGGTAGCCTGCTGTATTCTTCCCCTTGTCTGACAGAGGAATAAAGCTACTCTTTCTATTTCCTCCAAACTCTGTCTCTACATTTCTGTTCAACATTGATGGACAGGGAGCCAAGACTTTGGCAACAAGAAGGCTCTTGAAACATCTCAAAGAGAGATACTGAACTTACTAGGTTTGTTTGTTATGTTAAATTACATGGGGAACATTGTCAAATGAGTGATGATAAACCTGCTTAGGTATATTGTATGGGTAAATATTATTATATGAAATTACTAAATTTTGGATAAATCCTGGTATATTATCAGCCATAATTCTAATTATTATCTTAAAATATTATGTCTTAAAATGTATGTCAGAGAAGTAACCAAATTTCTTTGTCAATTTTATTGCAATCAGATCTTTTAGCAATCCATTTTAAGTATTTTATCATTTATAGACAATTATTGTTTTACTCTGATGCTTTTACAAAAATTAAGATCTTCAAGAAGATTCATTTAGGTGAGTTTTTGACAAATATAGGTTTCTGATGACTTTTAGATCATACTGCTGAACTGGGTAAGATATTCTAAAACTCTAATGGAAATTTGATGTCTTCATAAATTGCTAATCAAAAATATAAAATCAGGAAAATTTAATTACATGGGACTGAACAAACTGATTAATATAGTTTATAATTGTATAACTTTTTACTTAAAATATTACTGGTTTTTAATATTTGTTTCTTGCATACATGCTTGTTCAGTTGCTTCAGTTGTGTCTGACTCTTTGTGACCCTATGAACTATAGCTCATCAGGCTCCTCTGCCCCTGGGATTCTTCAGGCAAGAATACTGCAGTGGGTTGCTATGCTCTCCTCCAGGGGATCTTCCTCACCCAGGGATCTAACCCACTTCTCCTGCATTGCGGGCAGATTCTTTTCCCACTGAGACACCTGAGTATGTTATTCTTTGAGGCCATTGATTACATATGCAGTTCTCTATAAAATTAATTGCAATAGTGCAACTCTAGATGGGAGATGAAGCAACGTGGAAGAAACATTTCCTGGTTCATAATAGGCTAGCAAGAGTGAGGATCCAGAGAAATTCTAAGTGCCTTATCCCTATACAGTACATGAAATTCTCACTGAACATAGAAATGAGCATTCCCAGCACCAGGGGAAACACTGGTCATGAAATACTTTTGCAAACCTTGGTGGAATTTATGAGCAACAGGGAGCACTGTAAAACAAAGTATGTTGCTCTCTATTCCAGCTCTTCAAGTATTAAGCTGCAACCTACTGCAGTTGCTCATTGGCTATGTGCCCTTAGAAGAATTCAAGATGGAAAAAACCAGGAAACACTCTGTGCTTTAGAGATATGGTCCCTAGATAGTAAAAACATACATCTAAGGAAGAATTTCAATGACCCCAGGTTCTTGCATCTTCCCAATACAGAAAAGCACTAAAAGAATTAACTTGAGGTTGCTGTGCTTTTTGATTAGCAATATCCTTTTCACGCTTGACTACATATTTTTTCCCAGCAAAAGAAATGTATGTATCCTGACTCCTCCCCCGCCTCTTCAGAGCAATTCCTCAGAGCTTGAGAGTCTGTCACCTGGGCTATAGTGTTTCAGTAAAGTCGCCACATAGAACACATAAAATTGCTCTTAACTTGAATTTTTTTTTCATTTAGCACTATGTAGCTCTGTCACTCATTAGCTGTACAACTCTGGATGTTATTTAAATCCCCAATCACAGTGTTTTTAGCTATGCAGTGGAGATTATACAAATGTGATAGACTTCTGTCTTGACTTTTAGCTCTGTGAATTTGTACTAGTAATTTATATTCCTTAAATCTAATTTTTTCTTAGCCATAAAATGGAGAATATAATTCGTAAAGTATTTTTGTCTTTCTAGTGATGATTAAAATGAAGTAATACATGTGAAGTTCTTGTCATTGAATGTGGGTGAAAAGACTCCGATGCTGGGAAAGATTGAAGGAAAAAGGAGGAGGGGGTAGCAGAGGATGAGATGGTTAGGTAGCATCACCTGCTCAACGGACATGAATTTGATCAAACTCTGGGAGGTAGTGAAGGACAGGGAAGCCTGGTGTGCTGTAGTCCATGGGATCACAAAGACTGCATGGACATGACTTAGCAATTGAACAACAAAAGCCCATCAAAGCACTAGAGAACTGATATCTTTGGTTAATTAATCCATATATTGCTTGAGTGAGCTGTTTTTAGTAAATCAGATGAGGTTAAATGGAGAGGAGAATGTGAAATATAAAAAGAGACAGTATCTGCCATCTTCCTGTAGTACTTAGACTTGGACTTCCACCACCTGCTCTGCAGGTGATCTGCAGACTCATCTGCCTTGTTAGAAATCAGAGTGGAAGCTGTATGTCTTAACTACTGAAGTCAAATGTTCTTTAAGAAATCAGTCTTTTACATTAAATCACTAATTAGTATTCAGAACATTAGTTAACACCAAACTAAATTCAGATATTATTTAAGGATTGATGAATTTTAAAATTTCAGTCACTTATTAATTATCAGACAAAAGATGATGTACACTGTTATTAATAAAATGGTGATTTTGAGAGCAAACTCTAGATGAACGTGGACCTGAGTTCTGTAAGAAATCCATCATTATCATTGTCATCATCATTACTATTCTTCTTACATCTTTCAGTGTTGTTATCTATAGTGGTTGGTAATGCACTTCATTCTGGCATTTCACTTTTGTATATATTCATATATTTCATCTATGTTTTGCTCAGATATTCACTTTCTCAGTAGAGCTTGCCCTTAATAAACCTACTTAAGATTGCAAGCTTTTCTCTTGATGCTGACATTCTGTGTCTTTTTCTTCTGCTTGATTTTAACTCATAGCCCTTATCACAGTCTTCAGAAATAATTTTCTGTGCATTTTATTTATTTATTTATAATTTATCTTGCTCAATTAACACATAAACTGCTGTTCCAACAATTTTTTTGTCTTGTTAATTGCAGTTTTTCAGTATACAAAACAGTACCTGAGAGAAAGTAAGTACTTAATAAATAGAATAAATTTTTTAAATTAATCATTAATACTGAGCTAAAGATGCTTTCTTCAAATAGTTATTTATGTGGCCAAATAAGGTGGCTCATGCACTTAGTAAAATGCATCATTTATAATGTGTTTCCCTCATGCAACTCTATAGTTTAAAGAACAGCAATTTTTTGGTTCAAAATATTTATCATTACCTCTCATCCTCTTACTGAAAAAAGTGTGTTCCTTCTTCCCAAGGTTGGGTGGAGGAAAGTGTAGATAAGTCAATAAAAACCCAGGTGATGAATTTAAAGGGCTTCTGGATTTAGTTGTTGCACATAGTCTTCATTTGGGCTAAAAAGTAAAGCTGAATTCTACTATGTATTCAGAGTAACTTAAAGAGCCTAGATGAGAACCCCTCCCTCATCCAGGGGAAGAGAAGGAGATGGCACTGATCATGAAGACAAACCTGGCCTTGCTGCCACAGGTAGAGATTTTCCATGGTATGAGCAAACCCTAAGGCTGTCTCTCATGTGAGGGTGATTTTTTCTTTTTTTGGGGGGGTGGTTCCTAATTTGAAGACTTCTTTTTTCTCCTCCCTCTCAAACAGATGATGCAATGAGACAGGCCTAGACATATATTTAAAAGTCAACTAAAAAGGCAATGTGAGCACCATAATGGAGTATCTGAGGTGGTGGCTTAGGATACTTTTCTTCCAATTACTAAATTGAAAACTTACATGAATCCAGAGGCCAGAGAGGTTCTACAAATATACACAGTAGCAGCAAGAAATGATAATATCCATTTGAGAGTGAATGCTCTGCTTGGATGCATCCTGATTCTTTATTATTTTTTTTAATGTTGACTCTGCAAAGCACATCTTTCCATGACTTGTGGTAATAGGATTTGAAAATTTGCATATGCAACCTCTCTTTGCCCAGATGGAAAACTGTCTGTAGGCGAAAATCATGGGAGACCAGCCAATGCATCAAAATGCTCCAGGTTGAAGATAGAGGGACTGGAGTAGTCCTTACAGATGAGATCACAAATGTTCCCACAAAATTTGTCAGAATACAAGACCCCTTGCGGGTTGAGGGCCAAAGACCTGACTAGGTATATAGTATGTTAATGGACCTGGAGAATTCTCTGATCCACTTTACCAGCAGCTGAAGTGTAGGTGGCTGCTTAAGGATTAGGGGATTTAAAGTACTAACACATTTTATAAAACCAAGTTCCAAGACCAAATAAAATAAAATGTCCAGGCTTTTGAGTTATAGCCTGTTTTTATTTATCTATGTCTCATGGCTCTAGTATTGCACATCTTTCATCTCTATGTGATTCAGTGATCTACTTTGATTCAGTTGGAATTTACTGGGTGCCAATATGTTCAGGAAGCAGTCCAAGCTACTATGGAGTGGAGAGTTTAAAAAATCCCATGTGGTTAAGACATGGCCTCATATGTAAAAACTGTAATATTTAAAAACTACTTGAGGGTGAATCTAAACAATACTGTGCTATAACATAGTCTGATAAAAGGCACAAAAATGTCAGATAAAGAAAAACTAATAGTGAATGAATTAGGGAGAGAAGATAGAAGGAGTTGAGAAAGCTATATCAAGGCTTCTTGATTAATATTAAAAAACATCAGATGTATTATAACTTGCATATCACCAAATATGTGACTTTTTCCCCAAAATTATTTTCTCTTTGTCACCACTATATTGAGTAATTACTTTCATTGTTATTTACTCTTATATCAAAAAGTGTAGCTATAAAGCTATGTGATGTATATTAGAAAATGAAAAGCATTAATTAATATCCCCTCAATTTTTTTCCTTTGATTTCAGATAAGCAGTGAAAACAATAATGAGCAATTTCATATGAATCAGTAAGAATTATTTCCAGAAAATGCACACTCAATCTGTGATAACAAATAATTCCAGAAAAATTACTTTCCATCCCACCTCAACTAGTTACGTAACTGTGATTAGCATACTATTTCCTCCCCACTCATGATCACCTTGTTAAATCATTCTTCAACTTCAGTTAATTGCTTTGATAATCTCTGGTTTCACAAGTTAGATTCTTTTACATTTAAATCACCTGGAAACAAAATGCTATATTACACTTTGAGTGTTTTAAAAATGTCATTAATTAGATCTTTAAAGTTCACAATAAATATGGCATCTGCATTTTGGATATTAATTTGGGTGGCATTATCATGATGCTTGATATGCAATTGATGTTGAATTGTTTGATGTATGGTCAGCAGGATACCACAGAGCCAAACATTTGCTTCATTGGATGCACATAAACTGATCCTATAGAAATATGATTTGTCTCAAAGCTGAAATATTGTAACTTTTTGAATAATTATAACAGGCATCATTTTTTAAATATTTGCCATGTGTTATACATATCTTTATAATCTTTGTAATAGCTTGCTTGGTTTGTTTATGGCACATATGAGTACTCAAAGTGTAAGAGAAATTATGAATCTTGCACAATGTCAGAGATACAGAACATAAATGATAAAAGTGAAATCCTAAACCAGATCTACATAAATAAAAACCTGTGTTGTTTCATTTCTTTCCTTGTACATCACTACGGTAGGCAAAATAATGGCCCCTCAAAATGTTCCATATATTAACTCCTGGAACCTATGGATATATTTTAGATCAAGGTTGCAGATGGGACTAAGATTGCTAAACTTCAGGTATTAAAATAGATTATCTTGGACTATCTGGATGGTCCAATGCAATCACAAGGGTCCTTAAATGGAAAAGAGAGAAGCAGAAGAATTAGGACCAGGGGGATGACAAGGAATTGGGCAAATGTAAAGAGTGGATTTTCTCTTAGAACTAAACAACAAACCCCTTAATTTAATTTTACATTTCTGATTTTTTAAACTGTATTAAAGTTGTTTTAGCCCACTACCAGCAGTAAGCCAAACAACTACAACTATTTTGCTTCTCCAATGACTGGAGTGGGTTGCCATGCCCTCTTCCAGGGGATCTTCCCAACCCAGGGATCCAACCTGTGTCTCTTACATCTCCTGCACTGGCAGGTGGTTTCTTTAACACAAGTGTGACCTGAGACACCCAAAGGTACATAAGAGAATCCATCTAAACGAGGGTGGCAAGAGCAAATAGTAAGTTTGGAAATGAAAGATGTAGTTGTGAGTTGAATGCCATGAGCCTTAATCATATTAAATGTTGGACAATTACTTGCTTAATGAATAAATATGATGATAAATGGATGAAAAACCTGCAGACCAGTAGTGATTAATATTTCATCAACCTTACAGAAACATAATTGTTAATTTTAAAGGTGAAGATGGTATCCCATTGTTTCAGTGTGGATTTCTTTGATTACTAAGTTCGAAGTCTTACTTATAATAATTTGGTATTTGTATATTTCTTTTGTGAATTATCATTTGATTACCAGAAATTTAAGGACTTTTACTTGAATTTTGTAAGCTCTTTAGAAAGTGTAGCTAATTAACCTTGTATTTGGCATAAATTCCTTTGCAAATATAATTTTCCAGTTTGTTGATTATCTTTCATATGTGTTTATAATACCTTTGAAGTAGTACAAGCTTATTAAATATTTTTCAGTCAAATCCATAGGGTTTTCACCTTTGTGGTTTCTTCCATTATTTTCATATTGTAATCCTGCAATTTTCTTTAGAATAATATATAGATGACATTTACTATTTTTTTAAATAACTGATTTAAAAGTTATAGAAGTATTTGTTATATAATCTTTTCCTTCCCTGACAGCTCTTATGATACTTCATTTAAAACATCATTATCTTTGATATATACTTGGGCTTCCTTTAAAGGTATTTATTTTAGTTCATGACCCTATTTATATTTATTCTGTGTCATCATTTTACTATACTTAAAATTACTGTAGCTTTATATAATATTTCCAAATCATTTGTAGCACCGAGTCCACAAGTCTCATTGTAACAACTTTGCTGATTTAAAATGCTATTTAGTTTTAATCTCTTAATATTCCACATGAATATGACAATTTTTGTGTTTCTTTGTAGCATTTTGTTGACATTAGCTTTAAAGCATAAATGGACTTTTGAAGATTTGTGATAATTACATTTTTCTGCTCAGGAAACCTGGTATGACTTTCTATTTGTTTACTTGTTTGACTTTTGTTAAGCATGTGTTAATTGTTATTTCCTCTGCACAATTGACTTGCTAAACAGTTTAAATTAAAGTATTCCAATTTCATAATCATGTTGAGAATTTTTATTAGATCTTCACCATACCATATATGTATACATATAAATAATTAATTTGTATCTATTTACTTTAAGTAATTCACTTTGTTGAGATAGGTTATTAATTGTAATCACCCTTATGATGACAATTTTGGATTGTTTACCTCTAAGAGAAAAAGTTTCTTTGTCTTTTTAAAAATTTATACCAATTATTTCTTTTTCATATTGTAATTCAATGACTATTGCTTCTGTGTAATACCAAATAATAAGGAAAATAATAGCTATCTTTCTCTTACTACTGAGTTTGATGACAGTGTTTTATTTTTGCCTTATTTAATTTCAAAAAACTAAATTAAATAATGCATTGCAGTAGTTAAATATACTATTTTTAGATAGAAGTGACTCTTCTATCACTAATTTAGTTAGGTGATCATTGCCATGAACAGATATTGAAGGTTTAGTAAATTTCACATCTAAAAACTATTTGATAGCTATCAATTATCTATTAGTATGGTATTTGATAAAAAGGTTGTTCTAGATTCCTTGGCCACTGCTTCATTAATTATAATCTTATGAACATAGTTAATTTTTTTCTCAATGATTCAAGGTCCTCATTCAAAGCTTCCACTGTTGCTGTCTAGTGTGGATAGTTGATCAATTCTTCCAGAATAGACCCTATATTCTTTTACTTTTCAAATTGTTTAATCTACTGCTAATTGTTTGTGTATCTCTTATAGCTTGTTCTACACTTTTAAAGAGAAATTTTTCTGCTGTAGGCCTAAAATTTGTCCTGTTCCATTTCACAAACAAAAATTTTGTGACCACAATTCTATTACTGACTCAAAAGGAAGAAAAAAAACTGACTTCATGAAAGAAAGAAGCCAGAGAAAGCAGGAAAGGAGACATTGAGGGCAGCAGGAAGCTAGTAATGCTAAGAGAGGGCTGAAGAACAGTATTCAAAAGCAAGGTAGAAGAGTTTGCTTTTATCATAATCAGTTCTCTCAGTCAGAGCAAGGAAACACAGGTTTTGTGCGGCCTAAAATTATCCATGTAGCTTGTACTTTAAACAAGTTCTACCGAAGGGATGCAAATAGAAAAAAAAAAAAAAACTTTTTGCAACCTACTGTCTTTTAAAGAGCTCATTGTGGCTAGTGTTTTTCCTGTCCCATTAGATGACTTTTCAGGAATCTTGTGAGATTTTTGATTACTTGTAGGGAGTACAAAATCCCAAGATCACTTTAAATCATAAGACACAATTTCAAATTAGAATGTTATTTCTTGTTTAGAACACTTTCTTCACGCAGATGAAAATAAGCATCCAAAAAAGGACAGTCAGCATCACATTTTTATACCTCAAGTCCTCCCTTACTCTTGACCTGTTAGCTGTGCGCTTCCTGTGGCTGAGATTTCTTTAAAGCTGACTCTTCTTCATTTGAGTGATTTGAGATCAGAATGTGGGTACTCTGGTATCTCCTCTACCCCAACTGCAAGTGATCTCTCCCACAGCAGACCTTTGTTTCTTTTTTGTTGGATGTTTGCAAAGACTTCTGCAAAGACTAAAATTTCAGTGCCCTGCCTCTTCTTCTTACTAGGGTTGCATTGCCCTAGGTATCTGCACTGGGTGAGTCATAAACTGATCTTTTGATGGCTATTTTTTTTTTTGGTTGAGATTAAAAATCCCTATACTTGTCTCTCAACTGCAGAGTGGGCTTATAATTTATAAAACTTATTGCCTAGAGTTTTTAAGGATCTGCTCTCCAGGTTTGAGAGGAGGGATCCATGCCTCCTAAAGTTCTACTTTGTGGAGCTATGGGCCTCACAGTAGAGAGTTTTCTGAAGACAAATCCGTTCTATCCCACCTTGCCAATCTGCTCTTTTCTTCATCCTTTAATACTCTCAATGGTAATGAAATCGAGGGTGTTGACTTTAAAAATGCACAATGTGAGGGTTGTGTGTTAGGTTTTATTTGGTGCAAAATGAAGATTGCAGCCCAGGAGACAACACCTCAGATAGCTCTGAGAATCTGTTCCAAAGTGACAGGGGGGAAGGTCAGTATATACGTGATTTTGGGAAGGAAGAGTACATGCAATCAAGCACATATTTTCCCAGAAGGTTTCTGCTAATCTCATGACGCTTTTGCTAATCACAAGGAACAGCTGTCATCATGAAGGATTTTGATGTTTTTCTAGATATGAGGAAATATAGGAACTGGGGTCATAAAATTGGCTGCTGAAAATATCTATTTGAAGACCTGTCCTGCCAAATTTTCCTGAGCACAGAGTGCCTCATTTCTGCTCTCCATCCTGAACTCCTTTTAGGGAATGTTGAAAGGTCAGAAGCTGCAGCAGCACTAGATTTAATCTTTGTATAAACAGAGCTGGATGGCAAATGCCCATGGCAAGTGTCAATTTGTAGCTAACAGAGGGTTTCAGAGTCATCTAAATTAAGCAGTCTGTTTCACAATTTATGTTGATATTCAATATCTGCCACATTAGGATCTCAGCAGGAATTTTCATTTTAAAATTCTACTGTGTGTATGTGCAGTTGCTCAGTCATGTCTGATTCTTTGTGACCCCATGGACTATAGCCCACCAGGCTCCCCTGTCTGTGGAATTTTCCAGGCAAGAATACTGAAATGGGTTGCCATTTCCTCTTCCAGGAGAGCTTCCTGACCCAGGGATCAAACCCACATCTCCTGCATTGGCAGTTGTATTCTTTACCACTGTACCACATGGAAAGGGCTAATATTCTGATATCCACATTTTAATAGGGGTGAAGACAGGTCTTGTACTCATCTTTTGCTACCTCCAAATACTCTTATTTTTGCCCTAAATCATATTTATGAGTTTAAAACTCTCTTCCATGTGGTAGATTTCCATAAATGTTTTTTCCCTCATATATTTACAGTTGTGTTGGTTGTAGTTATAGAAAATGTGATGTTACAATATATTTCTACTCTAGACATCATAGTTCTGAGTCACTTCTCTTCCCTTAAGACTTTCAAGAAAATACCTAAAGTTCCATGCTAGACTACTGGGGAATTCAAAATGGAAGAAAAGGCAATTGTATTACCATATCTTGGGAGACATTACTTTTCTTTTTTCCAATTGAAAAGAAAAAAGAAAAAAAAAAACTCATTTGAAGCTTACAAATCAATATGTATGAAAATGGATCAGACTCTAGAGGATAAAACTATTTTATTTCATATAAGTTAAAAAATATGTTCTCTTATTTATTTAAAGTTGGAAGTCATTTTTTAAAAAATTAGAATATTTCTCTGCATTAGGATTAGAATTAAAATTACCAAATATTTTCCCTCAAGACATTCTTCTGAGAAATTAAACTTCATGAACAAAGTGATTTCATTTCTCATTGTATTTGTATTTCACTGAAATTCAATTGTCATTTCTCTCTCCCTCTTTGTGGAATATCTACAAAATCTTTGTTAGTCCATTTTTCCTCTCAATTGCATTGATTTTCACACTTGAGCCGTATTTTTCTTTTTTAACAAATGTCTCTTCACAGCACTCACAGATAGATCAATGATTTCCTCTTTCAGAAACCAATGGTACAGATGGTTGAAAAAATTGACTTTTTTTACTTTGACAGGTATCTTTGGAAGGGCACTGAATATGCTTTTGATAAAAATTTCCTTTAGGAACTGAAAGTGTAGAAATGGGGCTTAAGTAAAATAAAACCTGGAAACTTGGGGAGCCAGTGACCTGGCATAAGGTAGAGAATGATGCTGGGTCTCTGAAACTTAGTACAGGGGAAACACATCCTAGAGCCACTGTCTCAAGGCCAGGCTACTCATCCATTTCCAAGGGTTCAGACTAAAGCAGTAATAGCGTCCGATAAACATTAAAATAATGCATTTGGCTTGGAAATCTTGAGCAAATCTTTTGATCTTGATGAAATTCTAGTAGGTTTGAAACAAGATCAGGCACTTTGAGCAAGAAACCTGAATTCAGAGGCTTTGATTTACTTTCTTCTTTTCTTGCCTAAAGCTTTATTATTTATTTTCTGCTATTCCTCCTTGCAAATACTGATTCCTACTTTGAAGGAAATCAGTCCAATCAGTTCATTGGAAGGACAGATGTTGAAGCTGAAGCGCCAATACTTTGGCCACCTGATGTGAAGACCGGACTCACTGTAAAAGACCCTGATGCTGGGAAAGATTGAAGGCAGGAGGAGAAGGGGACAACAGAGGATGAGATGATTGGATGCCATCACCAACTCGAAGGACAAGAGTTTGAGCAAGCTCTGGGAGTTGGTGATGCACTTGGAGACCTGGCATGCTGCAGTTCATGGGGTTGGAAAGAGTCGGACATGACTGACCAACTGAACTAACTAATTAACTTCTTAAGAAAGTAGGAATTACATAGTCCATGTATCTTCAGAAAGGGAACCCCAGGTTAAGGGTCTCAAGCTTTGTGTGTCTGCAGTTATTTTGATCTTAGAGACAGTCACTTTTCCAGAGATCCTGGACAGACCAAAGCACATTAAAATTGAATTACATTAAAATCACCATAATATAACTCAATTTTAAAGTGCATTTTTCTGTCCAGAGTCTCTAGAAAGTTGACTCTCTCTAAGGCCAAAATAATTGCAGACACACAAAGTTCAACCACTATGGAAAACAGTATGGAGGATATTAAAAAAGCTAAAAATCAAATTGCTATATGAACCAGCAATCCCACTCCTGAGCATATGTCCAGAAAAATGTATAGTTCAAAAAGATACATGCACCCTATATTCATAGTATCACCATTTACAATAGCTAGGACATGGAAGTAGCCTAAATGTTTACAGACAAATGAATGGATAAACAAGATGTGGTACATATATACAATGGAATATTACCCAGCCATCAAAAATGAAATAATGCTATTTGAAGTAACATGGATGGACATAGAAAAAGGAAGACAAATATTGAATAATATCACTTACAAGTATAATCTAAAGTATTATGCAAATCAACATATCTACAAAACAAAAATACCTCACAGATATAGAGAACAAACTTCTGGTTGCCATGGAGTGGGGTGGGGAGAAAGGATTGGGAGTTTGGGATTATCAAACTATTATATATAAGATGGATAAACAATAAGGTCCTATGATATAGCACAGGGAATTATATTCAATATCATTTGGCAATCCATTATATAGATATTATATATAGATAGATATATGTGTGTGTGTGTGTGTGTATGTATATATTTAAACACACACAGACACAAATACATACATATACAACATATATAAAATTGGGTCACTTTGCTGTACAGGTGAAATTAACACAACATTGTAAATCAACTATGAAGTGAAGTGAAAGTCACTCAGTCATGTCTGACTCTTTGTGATCCCATGGACTGTACAGTCCATGGAATTCTCCAGGCCAGAGTACTGGAGTGGGTAGCCTTTCCCTTCTACAAGGGATCTTCCCAACCCAGGGATTGAACCCAGGTGTCCTGTATTTCAGGTAGATTCTTTACCAGCTGAGCCATGAGAGAAGCCTAAATCAACTATAATTCAACAAAATTTTAAAGATTAATTCTTTAAAATTTAGTTACCATAACTAAAATTTTAGTTACCATAACTAAAATAAAAATAAACTGCACAAATTTGAATATGTATTTTATTAAGTGTAGATATAGGTATACATCCACAAAATAATCACCCTCATCAAGTCTGTGACCATTTCCATCACTCTCAAGTTTCCCTCATGCCCCTTTGTAACCTCTCCCTCTCACCTCCCCTTCCTCATGTCCTCAGACAGCTACTGATAGACTTTTTCTCACTGTTGATTAATTGTATTTTCTAGTTTTATATAGCTGTAGTCATATGATAAATATTGTGTCTGATGATTTAATTCAGCACTAAAATTTTGAGAATCTCCCATATTGTCAAGCTTATTAATAGTTTATTCTTCTGTATTGCTGAAAGATATCTCATGTTATGAATATGCTGCAGTCTACTTACCAATAACCTGTGCATGAACATTTCACTTTTTCTAGTTTGGAGCTATTACAAATAAAATTGTTTTCTGTTAAAGATCACTATATGACAATTGCTCTTCCATATGCTTTGTTTGTTTTGTGGTGACATCTTGGATGTGGGAGGGAAGTGATGTGTGGTAAAGTCAGTCTGTGTTACTCTATCTTAAGCAGAAGTGAAAGTTCCACATAGAATTTTTAAAATATTACTGAATACATTTTTAATGGGCAGCTGGCACTGTACAAAAATTCCCATTATTAAATTTTATTGATTCATATGTTATTTGACAGAAACAATGTGTTTATCAAACTTTTTCGTTTTCTTCTGAACACAGAAGATGGTTGCAGTTCCCAAACTTCTTTACCTAGAGGTGATACATGTGACTTGTTTTGATATGAATTGAGTAGAAGAAATAGAACCCATTTTCAGGTCTGAATTCCAGTGATCTTCCACACTCCACTGCTTTATCTCTCACACACATACATGAAGCTCAAAGCAGAGTTCTTTGAGACTGTTAAGACTCATGGTAGAAGGAGCTCAGATTTGAGCTCACTCAGGGAAGACACCCAGAAGGAGTATCACCACTGGGCTCTGACTGAATGAGCTACAGATGCATCCTATAATACAACTAGGTTTTGTTACTAATGCATGACATAACCCACTCTGACTAACATGTGAATGCATTTGAACACTCACTGTTATAAAACTATCATTCTCAGTAACAGTGGAAGTGAATTTTTCCTCAGTGAGCAGTGATAACAGTGAGGACCATTTTAATTGTCACAACAAGGGAATGATATTCTGGGTATCTAGTGGGTAGAGCCCAGAAATGCTATACCCTAGAGAGGGAACTCTACAATGCACAGGACAGCCTCCCACAACAAAGGAATATTAAGCCCAAAATGTCAATCATGCCGAGGTCAAGAAATCCTGATGTAAAAGTATTCATATTAACATTAAATAACACTATATGTTTCTCAAAGTGACAAAGTATTCTGAATATAGTTGAGGGTCTATAAGCACATTAAGATTGGGTTCTGTATCATCTGCTGTGTGTTTTCAGGTGAAACAAGAGCTGAATACAAAAGGAACAGACTGGAATATCAAAGGGCTTACAAACTCTCCATGGAATAAGATAAATCATTTTATAATTACTATATAAAATAATTTATGCTAGATATATTTAAAAATAAACTCACATTCTCAGCATACATAGATTGCATAGAAAATTATTCTGGTGGAATAATTCAGAAAATTCCATAGAGCTTTATAAAATGGGTCAAATTTAAAAATAAGAAGCTATTAGGAACAACGCTGCAAATGGAGGCACAAGCATGGGCAGCCTGAGAGTGGAGATGCTCAGAGAATGAGAGGAAAAACAAGTAAGAATAGTACTAAGTCACATCCCAAAGGAGAATGTACTTAACAAGAACATCTTGAATTCTTTAGGATGTTGTAAAGTGAAGCAGCCAAGAAAATATCAATGAATTTAGCATACTCTTGCAGTAGAAATGGGAGCTAGATTATGAGCGAGAAAAATTCTTCATCGTAAATAGGAATTAAAATTTTCAACTTTCTAGAAAATTAGAGTATAGAAGACAAAAGAAATGATAGATGATGCAAGAAATCAGAATATTGAGAGATATAGACATTGAATAAGTAAGCAGAGATATAATCATCTGGAGAATGTGTACATAGCAGAAAAGATTGGAGAGTAGAGGAAAGATGAAAAATAAAGTAGAGAAGGTGAAAAATATAGGAAGACACACAGTATTCTGAATATTATATTCTGTACTTCTGCTTGATTTTCCAAACCTCTTAGGTACTTCCTCCATGTTCTTTGTATAGATTCTTGCCTGGGGTTCCTTTGCTCAAGTTGTCCACTTTTCCTAGAATGCCTTTCTACCTTCTCCCTTGACTTGTCTTAACATTATTTTTTTAATTCCTCCTGCAGGAAGTTTCCCATAAATGCCTTTCTTCAGCTAAGTTAGCCATTTCTCTTTGGGGTTCCAGAATAGTTTATTTTCCGTGTGGTCTCCGTGCCTCTTTTGCACAGCAGCAGCTACCCCACAGTATCTGGGGCCTCCATAGGGTCATCAGGGAAAACTAAAAAAGAGTTTAATGTTGGGAAAACTGCATATCCTCATGCAGAAGAATAAAATTGGACCTTTATCTTACACCAAATACAAAAAACAACTCAAAATGGATTAAAGACTTAAAGACCAGAAAGAGCAAAACTACTAGAGAAGAAACAGGGGGAAAAAAGTTTCTTGACATTGGCTTGGGCCATGAATTTTTTGGGGGGAGAGGGAGGGGATATGATACCAAAGATAAAGGCAACAAAAGCAAAAACAGGCAAGTGGCATTGTTCAAATTAAGAATCTTCTGCACAACAAAAGAAATAATCAGCAGACTGGGAAAACCACCTACAGAGTAGGAGAAAATATTTGCAAACTATATATCTGATGAAGGGTTAATATCTATATTACAAGGAACTCAATAGCAAAAACTAAATAACCCTCATTAAACCCTTAATAAATATTACATCCTTAATAAACCCTTATTAAAAAGTGAACAAAAGATCTATATAGACATTTTTCAAAAGAAGACATACAGAAAACCAACACATATTTGAAAAGGTGTCCAAACATCACTAATTATCAGGGAAGTGCAATCAAAATCACAATGAGATATCACCTTATTCCAGTCAGAATGGCTATTTTCAAAAACACAAAAAGAACAACTATTGGCAAGACTATGAAGAAAAATAAATTCTTGTGCACTGTTAGTGAAAATGTAAGTGTACAGCTATTATGGAAAACAGTACAGAGGTGCCTCAAAAAACTAAAAATAGAATGGCCATTTGATCCAGCACCTGGAGAAGGGAATGGCAACCCACTCCAATATTCTTGCCTAGAGAATCCCATGGACCAGGAGCCAGGCAGGGTAGTCCATGGGGTCGCAGAGTCAGACATGACTGAGCGAGTAACACAACAATGACCCAGCAATCCAACTACTGTGAATATATATGCAAAGGAAATGAAATCAGTGTCACAAAGAGATATCTGCTTTGTCATGTTCACTACAGCATTATTTTCAGTAGCCCAGAAATGAAAACAATGCAAATGTCTGTCAATGGATGAGTGGATAAAGAATGTGTGATACACACAATGAAATATTATTCAGCGTTAAAAGAGAAGGACATCCTGATATTGCAACAATATGGTTGAACCTGAAAGGCATTATGTTAAGTGAAATAAGCTAAACACAGAAAGATATGCCCTCACTTACACGTGGGATCTAGAAGTACTTGAATTCACAGAAGTAAACCAGAATACTGGGTTCCAAAGGTTGGTGAGTGGGGGAAATGGGGAGATGTTGGTCAAAAATTTTGTCAAATGACATCATGTTGTTCAGTTTCTGTTATTCAAGATAAAAAAGTTCTAGAAATTTATGCATAGCTTGGTGACTATAACTAACTATACTGTATTGTACACTTGAAGTTTGCTAAGAATTAGATCTTAAGGGTTTTTACTCCCCTCTGACCCACAAATAATTATGTGGAAGTAACGGATATGTTGATTAGCTTGATTGTCATAATAATTTCACAATGTATGCACATATAAAAACATAAAACTGTATACCCTAAATATATATAATTTTATCTGTCAATTATATCTCAAAAACAAATAGAAAACAGAATAGTGAATTATTGCATACTCTCATTCTATTACCTTTAATGGTAGCATCTTATGTAACCACAGGGCAAGTATCAAAACCAAGACATTAACATTGGTCTAAAACTACTAGCATTACTATATATATTTTTAACAATCAAATTGGGGGCTTTTAGATACAATTTTCAATCATTTGGATTTTCTTTTTGTGAGGTCTGCTCAGGTCACTAGCCAAATTTTTTATTGGGTTATCAAATTTTTTCTAATTAAATTTGTAGTTTCCTAATAATTCTCATTTAATGAGGATTAGAAAATATCTATGTATTAATTCATCATAAACTTCAATAAACCTGTACATGTTAACAAAGTTAAATGTTGAATTGAAAAATATCTATATTTTTTAAAAAATCAACATAAAGAATGACATTATTGTACATCTTCCAAGTCTCTGGATAATAAAAGACAATTAACAGATAATTAATAGTTCAGTTCAGTTCAGTCGCTCAGTCGTGTCCAACTCTTTGCGATCCCATGAACCACAGCACACCAGGCCTCCCTGTCTATCACTAAATCCCTGAGACCACCCAAACCCATGTCCATCGAGTCGGTGATGCCATCCAGCCATCTCATCCTCTGTCGTCCCCTTCTCCTCCCGCCCTCAATCTTTCCCAGCATCAGGATCTTTTCCAATGAGTCAGCTCTTTGCATCAGGTGGCCAAAGTATTGGAGTTTCAGTTTCAACATCAGTCCTTCCAATGAACACCCAGGACTGATCCCCTTTAGGATGGACTGGTTGGATATCCTTGCAGTCCAAGGGACTCTCAAGAGCCTTCTCCAACACCACAGTTCAAAAGCATCAATTCTTTGGTGCTCAGCTTTCTTTATAGTCCAATTCTCACATCCATACATGACCACTGGAAAAACCATAGCCTTGACTAGATGGACCTTTGTTGACAAAGTAATGTTTCTACTTTTTAATATGCTGTCTAGGTTGGTCATAACTTTCCTTCCAAGGAGTAAGTGTCCTTTAATTGCATGGCTGCAGTCACCATCAGCAGTGATTTTGGGCCCCAGAAAAATAAAATCAGCCACTGTTTCCACTGTTTCCCCATCTATTTCCCATCAAGTGATGAAACTGGATGCCATGATCTTAGTTTTCTGAATGTTGAGCTTTAAGCCAACTTTTTCACTCTCCTCTTTCACCTTCATCAAGAGGCTCTTTAGTTCTTCTTCACTTTCTGCCGTAAGGGTGGTGTCACCTGCATATCTGAGGTTATTGATATTTCTCCTGGCAATCTTGATTCCAGCTTGTGCTTCCTCCAGCCCAGCGTTTCTCATGATGTACTCTGCATATAAGTGAAATAAACAGGGTGACATTATACAGCCTTGACGTACTCCTTTTCCTATTTGGAACCAGTCTGTTGTTCCATGTCCAGTCCTGATTGTTGCTTCCTGACCTGCATACAGGTTTCTCAAGAAGCAGATCAGATGATCTGGTATTCCCATCTCTTTCAGAATTTTCCACAGTTTATTGTGATCCACACAGTCAAAGGCTTTGGCATAGTCAATAAAGCAGAAATAGATGTTTTTCTGGAACTCTCTTGCTTTTTCGATGATCCATCGGATGTTGGAAATTTTATCTCTGGTTCCTCTGCCTTTTCTAAAACCAGCTTGAACATCTGGAAGTTCACGGTTCATGTTGCTGAAGACAGGCTTGTAGAATTTTAAGCATTACTTTACTATCGTGTGAGATGAGTGCAATTGTGCGATAGTTGGAACTATACAGTCCATGGAATTCTCCAGGCCATAATACTGGAGTGGGTAGCCTTTCCCTTCTCCAGGGGATCTTCCCAAACCAGGGATTGAACTCATATCTCCCGCATTGCAGGCAGATTGTTTTCCAGCTGAGCCACAAGGTAAGCCCAATTAATAGTTAACAGAAGATAATTAAATTCACATACTTGCTTCTTCATTCAATTTGTTATAATGCTATTTTTATCATCACCCTGTATTCAATAGTGATATTATACCAAAGTTTATTCAATCATTACCTGATTGATGGACATTCACTTTATTTCCAGTTTCATGGTTTTTATTTTTTTGCTTTGCTTTTGACATCATAAATAATGCTTCAATAAACATCCTTGTACATTAAAAAGGACATATTATTTACTTCATAATGCTACCTGGCATCATTAAAACACATGCTCCAGTGAGTGAAGCCCAGCTCAAATAGTACATTTTCAGACAGCTTTATGTATATTACATCTTTCCTAGTTCTACTATCTCCATAACAAGCTACTGCCCTATATAATAAACTGGGGACAGTGAAGGAGAAAGAGAAAGCAAATCTAATCACCTCAATTACAGAGACTCTCATCCCACAACTTTTCATGTCATGATGTTATTTTTTTATCTTCTTGCCTCTGGGCATCATATAACATAGGCTACCAACTTATTACTGTCAGGAACTTTTCAAGTTTCCCAGGCACTTTTGCACCAAGGATATTACCTCCTTAATATTCCACAGTAGATGAACACTGATAGTATTTAAATCTTAAAAATTCATTCTATCTAGCAATATGCTCCTCATAAAAAGGAGACTAGGGAGTGAAAATGCAGGATAAAAGAGGGCAACAAAAGTACCATCTGGGGAATAAAAAGGAAGAGGAATTCAGACCTGTTCTATAAAACATGGGTTTTCAGTACATACAGCTCACATCCATTCATGGTCTGTGTTTCCCAGGTAGACTGACTTTCTTTAGGTCAACCAACACCTATTATCTTCCCTTGTGTGGTGAGGACCTAGTACAGAGCATGGATCAATATAAACATTTTTGTATTGAGTGATTATTTGGAAGAAAAATAAATTGCACTAATTTATCCACTGAACACATTTTTATTGAGCCTCAGACATTGTTTTAGGAGTTTAGCATATACTGAAGGAATTATTTCTGTCCTGTGAGGCTTATATTCTATCAGGGAGTAGTAGATAATAATTCATAAATATAAATATGAATAAATGATATAGTGTGGTTAAAATGGTTACCATGGAAAAAAGAAATTGAAGAGCAATATTAAGGTAATTGACAATGAGCTAGGGCTATAACAGATTGCACTGTTAAAAGAGTACTCATGGTAGAACTTATCGTAAAGGTGAGACTTAGTGAAACATTGGAAGAAAAGGAGGGAGCAAAGTATTAGGTTGGGAATAGTTATTGTACTCACAGAAGCACAAGGACACTGGTTTTCTTGGGGAAGAGAGAGCAAGGGGGGAGAGCGGATGGGAAGATCAAAGAAGTGGGTCACATAGGGGTTGCTTGGTGACTGGGTGGGTTTTGAATTAAAGTGACAAGGGAGGAGTTAACAGGCAACTGACATTCTACATTTTAAAAAGGGATCTAACTCACATTTTAAAGGTAAACTCTGAATTTTGTGGAGAGGGGGAACAAAGGAAGAAGCAGATATTGCAGATAGAAGGCTCTAGTAGTCATTCAGGTGAGCAGTAGGCTGCATTGACAAGTAGGTGCATTGAAGTGGTGAGAAGTGTTCAAATGCTAGATGGGTTTTTACAGTAGAGTTAATCCTACAAAGATTTTTTGCTTGGCCAAATGTTGTTAGGCACATGTGTGCACATCTTTCTAAAATCCGTTTTTAACAAGAATACTTTTAAATCTGTTTAGCAAGTATTCCCCACCTTTGTACCTGATCAGCCTCAATATATAGTCAATATTACTTACCTCTACCCTTAGGATCAGATCATCCTGTTGTCCAATATTCAGCAAGAATCCTTTTAGATTAATTCAGCCAGAAGTCCCCCCTATACTTGGCATCTCTTCTTACTAATTTCACAGTTACCAACTTCCCTGACCCTTGGTTATCAATCCCCACTTGTCTCTGTTGTATTTGGAAGGATGCCTAGTTCAATAGTAGGGTCTCTTTTGCCCTATTTCAATAGTCCTGAATCTAATTTGCTTTCACCACTTTAATCTCTTTCTGACTCTGGTTTTCACTGATACCCCTAGTAGACTGGATCTAGAGTATGAGAGGAAGAAAAGTCCAAGGCTTCTGGATGGAGCAAAAGAAGAGATGGAGTAGCCATGAACTGAAAAGCAGAATCTTCAGGTGGAGCAAGTGTAAGTTTGAGACAGCAAATAACATTGTTGTTGGTGGAGGTGGTGACTTTTATCTCTTCTCATTCCCTTGCTTTTCAAATTGATACCCAGCAGACTGTTCCATGTGTCACTGCTCTTTATCAGTTGTCCAAACAAAATGTGTTTTTAGATTTAAGGCTCTATAAACATGTCTAGGAGGGATATAATCAGCCCACTATGGCTATAATTAGGAATGTCATCTGGAGTCACATTCTGCTACATTTTAAATACATTTAAATACTGGCCATCATCATTAACTGTACCGTGAAAATAGTTATAAACATTTAGTCAGTTCAGTTCAGTTCAGTCACTCAGTCATGTTCGACTCTTTGCGACCCTATGGACTGCAGCACGCCAGGCCTCCCTGCCCACCACCAACTCCCAGAGCTTACTCAAACTCATGTACATTGAGTCGGTTAGGCTACCCAACCATCTCATCCTCTGTTGTCCCCTTCTCCTCCTTCCTTCAATCTTTCCCAGCATCAGGGTCTTTGCAAATGAGTCAGTTCTTTACATCAGGTAGCCAAAGAATTCTTAGAGTTTCAGCTTCAACATCAGTCCTTCCAATGAACACCCAGGACTGATCTCTGTTAGGATGGACTGGTTGGATCTCCTTGCAGTCCAAGGAACCACACAGTCAAAGGCTTTATCATAGTCAATGAAGCAGAAGTAGATGTTTTTTTCTGAAATTCTCTTGCTTTTTCTATGATCCAACAGATGCTGGCAATTTGATCCCTAGTTCCTCTGCCTTTTCTAAATCCAGCTTGAACATCTGGGAATTCTTGGTTCATGTACTGTTGAAGCTTAGCTTGGGGAATTTTGAGCATTATTTTGCTAGCGTGTGAGATGAGTGCAGTTGTGTGGTAATTTGAACATTCTTGGGTATTGCCTTTATTTGGGACTGGAATGAAAACTGACCTCTTCCAGTCCAGTGGCCACTGCTGAGTTTTCCAAATTTGCTGGCATATTGAGTGCAGCACTTGCACAGCCAAGATATAGACACAATCTAAATGAAGTGAAGTGAAGTGAAAGTCACTCTGTCTTGTCCAACTCTTTGAGAGCCCATGGATTGTATAGTCCATGGAATTCTCCAGGCCAGCATACTGGAGTGGGTAGCCTTTCCCTTCGCTAGGGGGTCTTTCCAACCCAGGGATTAAACCCAGGTCTCCCGTATTATAGGCATATTCTTTACCATCTGAGCCACAAAGGGATCCCAAGAATACTGGAGTGGGTAGCCTGTCCCTTCTCCAGAGGATCTTCCTGACCCAGGAATCAAACCAGGGTATCCTGCATTGCAGGTGGATTCTTTACCAACTGAGCTATCAGGGAAACCCATATATACATATAGCTGATTCATTTCATTGTACAGGAGAAACTAACACAACAGTGTAAGGCAATTATACTCCAATAAAAATTGCACTATAAGGAAGTTTGCATAGGTTAATGAAGCAGAAAGGAATCTAGAAATAGACCTACATGGACATTATCAATTGGTCTTCATCAAAAGTCTCAAGGCATTTCAATGGAGAAACAATATATATAGTAGTTCAGCAAAAGGTACTGAACAGGACATCATTTGGTAAACATGGGCACTTACCCTTACCTCACACCATATAACAGGATTAACTCAAAAGGCAGAATTTAGACCTAAAAATGAAGGCTAAAGTTATAAAACTTTCTTGAAGAAAATGTAGGAGAAACTTTTTGCAACTTAAGGTTGACAAAGATTTCATAGATAAGATGCCTAGAAGCATGAAAACCCATAAAAGAATAAAGAAGCTTCATTCAATTAAAATTCTATAATGCTGTACAGAGTGAAGTGAGCCAGAAAGAAAGGCACCAATACAGTATACTAATGCATGTATATGGAATTTGAAAGATGGTAATGGTAACCCTATATGTGAGACAGAATAAGATACACAGATGCATAGAACAGTCCTGTGGACTCTGAGGGAGAAGGTGAGGGTGGGACGTTCTGGGACAATAACATTGAAACATGTATATTGTCATATGTGAAGCGGAACACCATTCCATGTTCTATGCATGGGACGGATGCTCAGGGATGGAGCGTTGGGATGACACAGAGGGATGGGAAGGGGAGGGAGGTGGGAGGAGGGTTTGGGAGGGGGAGCACATGTGAACCCATGGCTGATTTGTGTCAATGTATGGCAGAAACTACTACAGTATTGTAAAGTAATTAGCCCCCAACTAAAATAAATTAAAAATAAATAAATAAAAATAAATAAATAAATAAATAAATAAAATTCTTCTGCATGGGAAAAAAAAAATTCTATAATGCTCAAAATATTATTAAGAAAACAAATGCAAGCCACAGAGTGGAAAAAAAACTATGATGCATATATCTGAACAGGGGCTTTATTTAGAATACATAAAGAACATTTATAATTCAGTAATATGAAATAAATGTCCTTCCAATATTGGCAAAAACATTTGAACACTTAACTTAGAGTATATATAAATGATCTATCAGCACATGAATAAAATGCTCAACATAATTAGTTGCTTCAAAATGGGGTATTAAATTGCAATGACATACAAATACACGGCCACTATTGGTCACAATAAAAAATACTGACAATATTAAGTGTTGGCAAGGATTGGCACAACTGTAACACTCATATATTGCTAGTGGGAATATGAAATTGTATAACCTCTTGGAAAAATTTTTGACAGATTTTAGAATTTTACACTTACAAAACGAACTCTGAAATTCAGTCATATAATTTTGATTAGCTATCTTTTATTTATGTCAAATAAATTATATTAGATATCTTATATTACTTATCCAAGAGAAATATAAAAACTGTCTTTGGGCAAAGTCTATTTTTAAACAAATATTTGTAACATATTTGTCTGTAATAGCCACAATCTATTAATAGGAGAATGAATAAACAAATTGACTTACATGTATACAATTGAATGCTACTCAACTGTAAAAAGGGAGGAACTCTTGACACTCATAAAATAATTTCAAGAAAATGTGCTGCAAGAAATTAATTATGCACAAAAACATGTGTTATAAATGATTCAACTATGTATATAAATGTAAATATGGAATTGAATACCACAGTCAGATAGCATTAGATTAATTAGATTTAATTAGATTAATTAAAACAAAATACAATAATAACAAAAAATGTCAAGAATCTTGACTATACTGAATGTTGGCAACAGTATGGAAATAGGTACGCTTTTATACTTCCTTTAGATGTGTGAATGAATCATCCTTAGAAAGCATTAACTCGTAAAGCTGGACACGCATGTTATACAGCACAAATATTTTATTGCTCTGTTTGTGTCTGTGCACCGGAAAAGTTCTTACTGGTTTTGGAGGAGAACCTGCAAGTGAATGTATATGTATATTTTTCACAATGGCAAAAGCAAACAAACAAAACCTTGGAAAGAGTGAAATTTTCAGAAAATGGGATATGTAAATTTGGGGAGATTCAAATAGTGGGATATTATATAACACACAAAATCAATGAATCATAGCTACCTGTAATAGCACAAATAGATGTTGGGGACAACAACCTTGATAACATATTTATAAAGCTAAAAAAATGATATATCACACAAAAAGTCATGTATGAAGTAGTAACTCTATAACAAAAGACAGGACAAGTGTGAAAAATAGAGTTGAAGATATTGTTATTGATGGTGCATAAATAGGAAGTCAGAGAGAATACATAGAGCATCAGGCCTCAATCATTTGGGGAAATATACATCTTCTTGAGCTTTCCTGGTGACTCAGTAGTAAAGAACCTGCTCACCAATACAGAAGTTGCAGGTTTGAATGCGAGGTTGGGAAGATCCCTTGAGAAGGAAATGGCAACACACTCCAGTATTCTTGCCTAGGAAATCCCATGGGGTCTCAAAGAGTCAGACACACTTAGTAACTTAACAACAATAGCAAAAACAACAAGCATCTTGAGTGGTTTATTCACAACTTCCCATTTCACAGTTAGTGACAAATTATACATTCACTAATAATCTTTTGAATGTATCAAATATTACATAAGAAAGACATAATTCCTTTCCACCAAAAGCTTACAATTTAACAGAACACTTACACATGCTCAAAACTAATGAAGACTCAAGCTAACACTAAGTGTGTTTAAAATCAACAAATCCTATAAATTCTAAGGTAAGGATATTTAAAAATAAAGCAATTATATTGTTGTAATAAGGTATGTGCATTCAGAATTCAAATAACAGAAAAATTTTAGTTTACTGATTTTAGTAATGTATAATTAAATACTACAGCATCTATGGCTTTCCTCATAATTGTGCTCTTCCTTAATTAATTTTTGTTGTTGCTTACTCGTGGTTGGAATTCATCTTTCTCATTTTTTCTTTCTTTGACTAATACTTCCTAAGGCTTAGAAACATGGGTTGCATGAAAAATAAATAGATGTTCAGTGACTGATTAGTGCAGAAATACATGTCAAATATTTATTTTGAATTACTTAGGATAAAGCAATATTCTTCTATGCTGTATGAAATTCAATCAAGATTCTGTTTGTAATACTATGTACACATTGTTCTCTGGTGCCATTCTTTATTAAATTTTGTTGGAACACAGATTTTATCATGATCCAGAGATTTTTATGGTTGATTAAAGACAAAACTGGTTACCCTAGTAGCAATTTATTTTTTGTTGTTACTCACCAAAACATGTTGAAGAAAGTTGAACAGATCTTGTAACACTGCTGTTTACAAATACATATTTTCTTTTGTAAGCATGAGGCTATTAAGTAATCTCGGAAGAATTGCCTAATTTTCTGGAAATATCCATTTTTAGAAAGCCCTGTAGATTCTCCCCTGAGTTTATGTTGGTCAGGGTTTAGAATTACGGTTTCTCTAGAAGAGAAAAAGGGTAGAATGATACTCACAATCTTTCTCCTGTTGTCTGAAACACTTAATTGGAAAAAGTCCTTGATAATTTTTTTATGGAGGTTAACTTCTCTCTACTGTACATTTATTCAGCGTTCATTAAGAATATATTCTTAAAAATTAAAAAAAAATGTACTGTTGAAAACTGAGGTGGGTTTTAATGGATGGAAAAACCATTTTATTTGCACATCTTTTTTTTTTTTAATAAATTTATTTATTTTAGTTGGGGGCTAATTACTTTACAATATTGTAGTGGTTTTTGCCATACATTTACGTGAATCAGCCATGGGTTTACACGTGTTCCCCATCCTGGACCCCTCCTCCCACCTCCCTCCCCATCCCATCCCTCTGGGTCATCCCATTGCCCCAGCCCTGAGCATTTGTCTCATGCATCGAACCTGGAATGGTGTTCTGTTTCACATATGATAATATATATGTTTCAATGCTATTCTCTCAGAACGTCCCACCCTCACCTTATTACACTGTTGGTGGGAATGCAAACTAGTACAGCCACTATGGAGAACAGTGTGGAGATTCCTTAAAAAACTGGGAATAGAACTGCCATACGACCCAGAAATCCCACTGCTGGGCATACACACTGAGGAAACCAGAATAGAAAGAGACACGTGTACCCCAATGTTCATCGCAGCATTGTTTACAATAGCCAGGACATGGAAACAACCTAGATGTCCATCAGCAGATGAATGGATAAGAAAGCTGTGGTACATATACACAATGGAATATTACTCAGCCATTAAAAAGAATACATTTGAATCAGTTCTATTGAGATGGATGAAACTGGAGCCCATTATACAGAGTGAAGTAAGCCAGAAAGAAAAACACCAGTACAGTATACTAATGCATATATATGGAATTTCAAAGATGGTAACGATAACCCTATATGTGAGACAGAATAAGAGACACAGATGCATAAACAGTCTTATTTGCCACATCTTATAGATATAAAATGATGATTAAAATATATTTTATCAGGCAGAAATTGAGGTGTATCATACGACAGAAGAATTTCAATTTTAGCTGTAACTTTTCTTTCTCAGTGGTTTAAAATAATGGTGTCTCTGAAAATCAATGTTGTCTTACATTATATGAAATAAGGTAATAACTAACTGGCAAGGTGTTAACAAGAAGAGTTTACATTCCTTCTTAATAAAATTCATGAGATTAAATTATAATGCAGAAGAGTAGCTAATAGATATGCATCTATAATATAACACTGGTTATATGAATTTGGTTATATGAGATTGGTGAATAATGGAAACACAAATCTCCAGACTATAACTATGTAGGGTCCTTATTGAATAATTTGCATTATAGTTTTACAAAGCAATTAAACTTCTCTGCTCAGCCATTACCATACTAAGTAAGTGAAATTGATGAGTCAACCAAGAATTTTAGAGTACATAAATGAAGAATGATGCAAATATATTTACAAAGGGCATTAAGACAATGGGAAAGCTATAGAAATGGCTTTGATTTGCTACAGACAGACAGGAAAACGTACCAGAAGTAGTTGTGGGCACATTAGAAACCACCTTGTATAGAAACTTTTTTTATCTAACAGTCAAAGCCTCATGAAGGGAAGAGGATTTTGTTCCGTTATATACAGAGTAAAAGCTAACAGTAAGTGTGTTTAAAATCAACAAGTTTTCAGTGTGTCAGGAAAAAAGATAAAAGTCAATATTTCTAATTTAGATAAACCTTACATTCGTTTTTCATTGTCACTTGTTTTTTTTTCTCTCTCTCTTTTTTGTTTTGTTGTTACTGCTGTTCAGTCTCTAAGTCGTGTCTGACTCTTTGAGACTCATGGACGGCAGCACTCTAGGCTTCCCTGTCCTTCATCATCTCCCAGAGTTTGCTCAGACTCACGTGCATTAAGTCAGTGATGCCATCCAACCACCTCATGCACTGTCATCCCTTTATCCTCCTGCCCTCAATCTTTCCCAGCATTGGGGTCTTTTCCAATGAGTTGGCTCTTCATATCAGGTGGACAAAGTATTGGAGCTTCAGCTTCAGCATCAGTTCTTCTTATAAGTATTCAGGGTTGATTTCCTTTAGGATTGATTGGTTTGATCTCCTTGCTGTCTCTTTAATATGAAGATGTGTGTATGCTAAGTCACTTCAGTCGTGTCCAACTCTTTGAAACCCATGGACTATAGCCCACCAGACTCCTCTGTCTATGGGATTTCCCAGCCAAGAATACTGGAGTGGGTTGCCATTTCCTTCTCCAGGGAATCTTCCCAATCCAGAGACTGAACCCGTGTCTCCTGCATTGGTGGGCAGGTTCTTTAGCACTAGTGCCAGCTGGGAAGTCCCTAATGCCAAGAAACATACCAACAAATGAAACCCTAGCATCAGATTGAAAAATAAGATCTCTTATAATACTTTGGATATTACCCTAAATAAAGTTTATTCAATTTTGATATTTGTCTCATAAGTTTTTAAAGTAATGAGTCTGACATGTCTTCAAAAAAGACATACGGATGGTCAAGAGACACATAAAAAAGATACTCAACACCACTAAGTGATAAAGAAATGTAGATAAAAACTACAATGAGGTATCATTTCATGCTAATCATAATAGCCATCACCAAAAAATCTACATACAATAAATGCTTGAGAAGGAATGGAGAAAAGGGAACCTGCATGCATTGTTGGTGAGAATGTGAATTGATACAACCACTATGGAGAACAGCATGGAGGTCCTTCTGAGAAAACCGAAATGCAAAAAGACACATGTACCTCAATGTTCGTTGAAGCACCATTTACAATAGCCAGGAAGTGGAAACAACCTAAATGTCCATGGACAGATAACTGGATAAAGAAAGTGTGACAGATACATACAATGGAATATTATTCAGACATATAAAGAAAAAAAATTGGGTCATTTGTAGAGACATGGGTGGACTGAGAGTCTGTCATAGAGAGTGAAGTAAGTCAGAAAGAGAAAAACAAATATCATGTATTAATGCATGAGCTATTTCAAATCCTGAAAGATGATGCTGTGAAAGTGCTGCATTCAATATGCCAGAAAATCTGGAAAACTCAGCAGTGGCCACAGGACTGGAAAAGGTCAGTTTTCATTCCAATCCCAAAGAAAGGCAGTGCCAAAGAATGCTCAAAATACCACAGAATTGCACTCATCTCAAATGCTAGTAAAGTAATGCTCAAAATTCTCAAGCCAGGCTTCAGCAATACGTGAACTGGGAACTTCCAGATGTTCAAGCTGGGTTTAGGAAAGGCAGAGGAACCAGAGATCAAATTTCCAACATCCACTGGATCATCGAAAAAGCAAGAGAGTTCCAGAAAAACATCTATTTCTGCTTTATTGACTATGCCAAAGCCTTTGACTGTGTGAATCACAATAAACTGTGGAAAATTCTGAAAGAGATGGGAATACCAGACCATCTGACCTGTCTCTTGAGAAACCTGTATGCAGGTCAGGAAGCAACAGTTAGAACTCGACATGGAACAACAGACGGGTTCCAAATAGAAAAAGGAGTAGTACGTCAAGGCTGTATATTGTCACCCTGCTTATTTAACTTCTATGCAGAGTACATCATGAGAAACGCTGGGCTGGAAGAAACACAAGCTGGAATCAAGATTTTAGGGAGAAATATCAATAACCTCAGATATGCAGATGACACCACCCTTATGGCAGAAAGTGAAGAAGAACTAAGAGCCTCTTGATGAAAGTGAAAGGGGAGAGTGAAAACTTTGGCTTAAAGTTCAATGTTCAGAAAGCTAAGATTATGGCATCTGGTCCCATCACTTCATGGGAAATAGATGGGGAAACAGTGCAAACAGTGTCAGACTTTATTTTGGGGGGCTCCAAAATCACTGCTGATGGTGACTGCAGCCATGAAATTAAAAGATGTTTACTCCTTGGAATGAAGGTTATGACCAACCTAGATAGCATATTGAAAAGCAGAGACGTTACTCTGTCAACAAAGGTCCATCTAGTTAAGGCTATGGTTTTTCCAGTAGTTATGTATGGATGTGAGAGTTGGACGGTGAAGAAAGCTGAGCGCCGAAGAATTGATGCTTTTGAACTGTGGTGTTGGAGAAGACTCTTGAGAGTCCCTTGGACTGCAAGGAGATCTAACCAGTCCATCCCAAAGGAGATCAGTCCTGGGTGTTCATTGAAAGGACTGATATTGAAGCTGAAACTCCAATACTTTGTCCACCTCATGCGAAGTGTTGACTCATTAGAAAAGACCCTAATGCTGGGAAGGATTGGGGCCAGAGGAGAAGGGGACGACAGAGGATGAGATGGCTTGATGGCATCACTGACTCGATGGACATGGGTTTGGGAAGACTCCGGGAGTTGGTGATGGACAGGGAGGCCTGGTGTGCTGCGATTCATGGCGTCGCAAAGAGTCGGACACGACTGAGGGACTGAACTGAACTGAATGGAATCTAGAAAAATGATACAGATGAAACTATTTGCAGGACAGAAATAGAGATGCAGACATAGAAAACAGATGTGTGGACAGGGGGAGTGGGGAAGGAGAATTGAGATGAATTGGGAGATGGGATGGACATGTATAGACTACTGTATAAAACAGATAGCTAGTGGGAACATGATATATTGCACAGGGAACTCAGCTACTGCTCTGTGATGATATAGATGGGTGGCATTTGGGTTGGTGGGAGGGAGAACCAAGAGAGACATACATATCCATATACATATAGCTAAAATCTTTGTGTGGATCACAACAACCTGGAAAATTCTTGAAGAGATGGGAATACCAGACCATCTTACCCGCCTCCTGATAAACCTGTATGTAGGTCAAGAAACAATAGTTAGAAACAGACATGGAACAAAGGACTGGTTCCAAATTGGAAAAGGAGTACGTCAAAGCTGTAAATTGTCACCCTGATTATTTAACTTGTATGCGGAGTACAGCATGTGAAATGCTGGACTGAATGAAGCACAAGCTGGAATCAAGACTGCAGGCAGAAATATCAATAACCTTAGATATGAAGATGACACCATCCTTATGGCAGAAAGTGAAGAAGAACTAAAGAGCCTCTTGATGAAAGTGAAAGAGGAGAGTGAAAACACTGGCTTAAAACTCAACATTCTAAAAACTAAAATCACGGGATCCGGCCCCATCACTTCATGGCAAATAGATGGGGAAACAATGGAACCAGTGACAGACTATTTTCTTGGGCTCCAAATTCACTGTAAATTGTGAGTGCAGCCATGAAATTAAAAGACGCTTGTTCCTTGTAAGAAAAGTTATGACCAACCTAGACAACATATTAAAAACCACAGACATTACTTTGCCAACAAAAGTCCATCTAGTCAAAGCTATGGTTTTTCCAGTAGTCAAGTGTGGATGCGAGAGTTGGACCATAAAGAAAACTGAGCACTGAAGAACTGATGCTTTTGAACTGTGGTGTTGGAGAAGACTCTTCAGAGTCCCTTGGACAGCAAAGGAGATAAACCCAGTCAATCCTAAGGAAATCGGTCCTGAACATTCACTGGAAGGACTGATGCTGAAGCTGAAGCTCCAATACTTTGGCTACCTGATGCAAAGAACTGCATCTTTTCACTGGAAAAGACCCGGATTCCAGGAAAGATTGAAGGCAGGAGAAGAAGGAGATGAGAGAGGATAAGATGGTTGGATGGCATCACTGACTCAATGGACATGAGTCTGAGTAAGCTCTGGGAGCTGGTGATCGACAGGGAAGCCTGGTGCTGCAGTCCATGGGGTTTCAAAGAGTCAGACAGGACCAAGTGACTGAACTGACTAAACTGCCATATAGCTGATACACTTTGTTCTACAGCAGAAACCAATGCAACATTATAAAGCAACTATAGCCCAAAAAGAAATAATAATGAGTATGACTTTTAAACTCATTAAATATTTTGCAAATTCAGACTCGAGATTCTGTGAATATGTTACAGTCTATATTTGAAACTTGACTATTTTTGAAATATGCTTCTCTTTTTTGTTACTGTTAGTTTATTTCAGTTACATGCCAAGAAACTTTGAGAGATATTGACATATGAAAAAAAAGCAATGCACTTTGAAAGGACTAGAAATGCGAAGTTATTTTTAACCTAATGAAAGAGTGCACATAATAGCATAAACCATTGGAAAATTGAGAGATCGTAGATATGATTTTCACTTTTGCAGAATTTTGCTTATTGTTAACTGAAATTAAATTATTTTTCCAAATAATTTGAATGGTTATAGTGCCTACCAACTTAAGCATAAAATTTCTGGTCAATGAACCAAAGTACTAAAATGTACACCTCATTAAGGGGAAGTTTATTGACATGATGTCAATCTTTAAATATTAAATATTTAATATCCTAGGAAGGAAACCTTGAATTAAATCTTATATGTTGCTGGAATGTCTTCTTAAAGCTAGAAAATAACATGGGGGCCATAGTAAATGAGATGGAGTATCCAGAATTTCACTGAGAGATTATTGAGGAAAATGAGGCAAAAGATTCGCAAAGTTCACTAGAAAGGATTTATTTTACAAGACATCTGACCAAATTGCTGTATTCCTGAGCTGGTTAAGAGAACATTCCTTTCACAGTAGTAAGAAATATACTAGTGAGGAGAAGACATCATTGAGAAGACCAATGGTGATTTTCCTTTGTGGTCTATTGTTGCTAGTTAGGGAGGATATTATGGAATTGGATCCCAAGTTTCAAGAGAAGACAATGCAATTCTGAAATAGAAGAAGTCTCATGGCATTAGATATAAGATGACATAAATATTAAAAGAGATAAGAAACCCAGAAAGAAATCTAGTGAGCTTTGGCCCATAATAATTTGTGTGGAGGTTAATAAACTATACTGCTTGTTATTTTTCAGTGTAACATAATGTGATGGCTAATTTTATAGAGTGTTTCTGGGTAAAATTGACACTTAGATTGGAGAACTCTGAGTAAAGCAGATTCATTGCCATAATCTAGGGGGACCTCATCTAAGCATTTGAAGACCTGAATAGACCAGCCATCCAAGCAAAAGAAAATTCTCCAGCAGGCTACCTTTAAACTTTGTTTACACCATGAACACTTCTGGGTCTCTAACCTGCTGGTCTATTGCAGATTGTAGACTCACAAAACTTCATAACTTCATGAACCAATTCCTTATAATAAATTTCTAAATATTTATACATCCTATTGGTTCTGTTTCTCTAGGGAACTCTGATTTAAATAGAGAGGAAATTAATAAAATTACCTCTTGACCTTTAGAACAAAGAATTATTAAGAGTAAGTGAGCAAAAGTACCAATGGAATATCATAATCTATGGTCCAGTTTATATTCCTGAACCAACCAGATCTTGATCCCATCAATTGAAGGTTTCCTCAAAGAAGGGCTTGGAACATCATGGCAAATATATAAGGTAGTGATTTCCCCCTTCAATTACCAAAGAAAGCTTTGGACATTTATCTTTAGTTAATTAATGATTGGAGAAAGGATGCCCTGGGAGAACAATATTGCATCAGAGGATGAATGATAGGGCCTAGAAAGATTCAAAGCCCTGGTAAAAAAAAAAGTGAAATTTTTAGAAGTCCAGTGGTGTGAAGCATTCCAAATATGACTTCTAAGGTAACTACAAGAGAAGCATTTAGTCTATCTCTTCAGCTTTTGAAGACAACATACATCACATTTTGGAATACTTTACAACTCATTTATTTAGTGAATCTAAAGGTTTCCAGTATTCAAGGTGAGCTCAAAGCAGAATAGAATTTTGAAACAAGTTCATGGTAAAGTATAAATGACTCTGCCACTTGTGTCATATGACCCAACAGATCCTATAATACTAGAGACATCTGTAGTAGATATGGATATCATATAGGTCTCTTCCAAGTCCTAATATGAGAGAGGCAGGGCATAACTGTACTGTTTTGAAGCAAGACTACACTATCTACACAAATAACTATTCAATATTTTAAAAGCATATTTTATGCATGAGTCATCAACTGACTATATTCCCAGGGTTTCCCATCATGAGTTGCGAATTCACAGACATAAAGTCAGATGGGCACAGCAGAAGTCCACTGTATGATGGAAGGTGTATACTGGAAAGGGCCCAAAGAGGTCTGGAGGCACAGGTAAGTTAAGCCAAAAGGTAGTCCAGATTATCATGCTGTCTTGATCTGTTACACCAATGCTTATCCCTCCACTGACACCTGTGTCCTCATACAATGTTTATTATGATAAGTTAAAAGGGGAATATTTTAACTTGACTTATTTAGATCAATATGTTGGTGTGAGTAAAAAGTAATCTTCTGCCAACTTACAACCTCACTCAAGAGTTTCCCTGAAGCATCGTGATGAGGGGAAAATCCTCCCATGGGGCAGAACTCATTGAGTTAATGTCAGCGGAGAAGTGACCTGACTACTGGTCAGTAGTGAATAGCTTGACTGATCGGCCAGATTCCTGGAAAGAGAAATAATAGGGGGACAGAGGCAAAGATTCATGAGGACAAAGCATACGGATGAAATTATGGAAACGTACTTAAAATATGTGATTCCTCAGCTCACATAAATCCCTATCAGAGGACAGCCACTGTGGCAGAGGCAGTAAATGGCCCAATGAAAGAATGATTAATCCATGGAGGTCCACCAGCCTCTGTCCGCTTCAGAATCAAACAAAGGCACCATGAACAAAGTAGAGGTGTGGCAGCAGAGATGAAGGCAACCCGTGTGCCTGGCAGTGTGGATTTGCTCTCATCAAGTTTGATCTTAAGGCTCACAGAGGATCTGATTTATCTTGATGAAATCTTACACAATATATAACAATGGTATTTCTATATACCATTCCTGTCTATTTTATATAAAATGATGGGGACAGCAATAAATGGCATGAGATCAATTGATTTACTGTATACCACATCCCTCACTAGTTGCCAGTTTAACATTGAAATAGCCACTTTATGGTGCATCTATGTCTTCTCAGGTGGGTATGACAGTGTGAGAATAGTCCCTGTCCTTCAAAATGAAGAATGTGTTTTGAATCAGTGCCCACTGTATGATGTCACGTAGCCAAAAAGTGAAAGCCATGAGTCTGTGAACTAAGAGGTGGAAATAGATCCTCACCTCAGTCATCATTCTTTCTTGGTTCTACAACTTAAGATTTTGTTGCAATTGATATGTTCTGATTCTCAGTTGTCAGGGACAATGGCACTTCTACCAGAAGACTGAGTAATATTTCCATTAAAGTTATGAATGCTAACAGCATCCTTATGCTAGTGAAGGAGATGCCAAGAAAAGAGTGGCTATATTGGTAGTAGAAATAATCCCAAGAGCGGATATCACGAGAAATGCTGGGCTGGATGAAGCACAAGCTGGAATCAAGATTTCTGGGAGAAACATCAATAACCTCAGATATGCAGATGACACCACCCTTATGGTAGAAAGTGAAGAGGAACTAAAGAGCATCTTGATGAAAGTGAAAGAGGAGAATGAAAAAGTTGACTTAAAGCTCAACGTTCAGAAAAATAAGATCATGGCATCTGATCCCATCACTTCATAGGAAATAGAAGGGGAAACAGTGTCAGACTTTATTTTTTTGGGCTCCAAAATCACTGCATATGGTGACTGCAGCCAAGAAATTAAAAGACGTTTACTCCTTGGAAGGAAAGTTATGACCAACCTAGACAGCATACTAAAAAGCAGAGACATTACTTTGCCGAAAAAGGTCCATCTAGTCAAGGCTATGATTTTTCCAGTGGTCATGTATGGATGTGAGAGTTGGACTATAAAGAAAGTTGAGCACAGAAGAATTGATGCTTTTTAACTGTGGTGTTGGAGAAGGCTCTTGAGAGTCCCTTGGACTGCAAGGAGATCCAACAAGTCCATCCTAAAGGAGATCAGTCCTGGGTGTTCATTCAAAGGACTGATGTTGAAGCTGAAACTCCAATACTTTGGCCACCTGATGCGAAGAGCTGACTAATTGGAAAAGACCCTGATGCTGGGAAAGATTGAGGGCAGGAGGAGAAGGGGATGACAGAGGATGAGATGGCTGGATGGCATCACCGACTCAGTGGACATAGGTTTGGATGGACTCTGGGAGTTGGTGATAGACAAGGAGGCCTGGCGTACTGTGGTTCATGCGGTCGCAAAGAGTTGGACACGACTGAGTGACTCAACTGAACTGATAATGCAAAAGGAGAATAGGGTAGCAGAGGATGAGAAGGTTGGATGGCATCACTGATTCAATGGACATGAATTTGAGCAAACTCCAAGAGATAGTGAAGGTCAGGGAAGCCTGGTGTGCTACAGTCCATGGGGTATCAAAGAATCAGACACAACTTAGCTACTGAACAACAACAACATGATAGGGGCAAAAAGAATTTTCCAGAATTTAAGAGAATCACAGGATTGGAAGAATGTCTAGGTGCTTCCATGGTTAATGGCATCTGTAGATGGGAATTTTCAGTAGACCTGGTCTGCCAAGTGTGTAATAAGCAGGGTCTCCTGGGTTTTAACATATCTGTGCTACCTCACAAGGCAAGCAGACTAGGAACAAGGAGAATCTAGGATAGGTGGTAGACAAAGCAGATGATAAATATCAGTTGGCCAGTAAAGAGGATTAAAATTTGTTCCTCCATCTCTTCTGTGGTTTTACGTGTTTTTTTTTTTTTAATTGTTTTAAAAGTGATTCTGAATGTCTACTGAATTGATGCTTTTGAACTGTGGTGTTGGAGAAGACTCTTGAGAGTCCCTTGGACTGCAAGGTGATCTAACCAGCCCATCCTAAAGGAGATCAGTCTTGGGTGTTCATTGGAAGGACTGATGTTGAAGCTGAAACTCCAATACTTTGGCCACCTGATGCGAAGAGCTGACTCATTGGAAAAGATCCTGATGCTGGGAAAGATTGAGGGCAGGCGGAGAATGGGACACCAGAGGATGAGATGGTTGGATGGCATCACCGAATCAATGGATGGGTTTGGGTAGACTCTGGGAGTTGGTGATGGACAGGGAGACCTGGCGTGCTGCAGTTCATGGGGTTGCAAAGAGTCGGACGCGACTGAGCGAATGAACTGAATTAAACTGAACTGCCTTAAAGAATCAGTGACAGGACTAAGTGATCTATCATTAGATGTAAGTGGATCTGACTATGTTGTATCAGATCTTTTGGATGCCTACTCGTGTTTCTTCTCCATTACAATTTCATTGCATATCAGCCTTTCTACTATCAGCACTTGCCTTCTTTCTAATGACTGATTTTGCCCTCTAAAACCTACTTTATCTGCTTGGGTAGCAGGTCAAATGTATCTGTGAGTTATATGCTCCTTCTCTGAGTGCTTTCTTCACCAGATGATGGCCGGGAGTTGGTGTATAAGTTCCCTGAACTCTGGATGCCTTAGTTGGCAGGCATCTGAAGGTATTCTTACACTGGCTGTTGGAGTTTCTCTAGGGATTCAGGCTCTAATCAACCATGCTAGTAGCTGGTTTATATTCACCCTTTCCTTACTACTTTCTTTCCTCTTTCTGTTGAATTTCCACATATTGCTACTAAAATTCTCTTCAGTTTTTACATGTTACTTTTGTATTTGAATCCTTATATCCATGTGTGCTTTTGGAAGAACCAAGCAAAGATACTCAATACAGAATATTTGATGAGCTTGCAAAAGGAACCATCTTGTTTCTGGATCTTGGATTTCCAAATCATATAAAGACAGAAATGAAGGTGTAATCATTGAAGAAGTAGGGAGGCTGTCTGGTGACTGATGGAAAAGAATCAAGAAGGGAAATCTTTACACTGGCTTCTACCACTTTTGGTCTCTCACCCTAGTTTTCTGCACATGACCTTAGCCTGCACTCTCTCCCTCTAGCTAGCCTCCTTACCCCATCCAGATAGGCCTTCTTTACAAGGTATTTCAGGCTTGTTTTCTCTTCCTTCAGAAAAGTAGAAAAGAGAGATCATTTTAGAAATTTCCCCCTCTATGCTTTCTGTCTTGACCACATTTCTTATTGCTGATGTGTTTTTTTTATGAATAGGTGCATGAGCCCAGTGTGCAAATATTGTCTCTAAGAGACATAACCCAGGAAAGGACAGTTGTCTTATAAAATCCTATGAGAAGATTATTATTTGTATTATAATTTTCCAGATTAAGCATTTTTTTCCCAAAGTCAGATAGCTAGTATCTGGCAAAGACATTGCTTTTAATCCAATTCCCTGCATCTTTGCAACTTGAGTTCTTAACCACAAAGCTATCTTCCTCTCTTAATAAATTACATATGTGAAGAAAAAAAATACTTTCATCTTGGCAGCCTATGGGCATGAAAAATTTTATATTTCAACTCAGTGTCTTTCCTCTACCTTTCAGCCACTTCTACATTTGCCCTCACATTACTCCTGTCCTGTCTTCTTTCTTCTGTCTGTACACAGTGGAGAAAATTGCTTTCTAAATCTCATCTTTCTGTTGTATCTAACTGAACACTATTGACAATATCTTCAAGTCATTATGTCTTATCTGTTTTCTAAAAAGTCACTGCTCACACAACTCACTTGAACACTATTCTTTGCTCAGGAGGAGTGATGAGTAGCTGTAGTAAGATGCTTTTCTTCCCTGTGACCCCAGTGAGTACAACCAGCTAGTGTTTCAGCCTCCTTTATGGTCAAGCAATCAATCTGTCCTCGTCACTCCAACCATAAAGGTACCATTTTACTCTGTGATTGATGTTCATTGATATTATGGGGAAATGCTTTTCCAGACAACTCAAAGACATAAAATATGAATTGGAAGCATATGTATGAATGTCAATGCTCACATTTTAGGGTGCTTTCCTGCTCAAATGACATTGGAAGTGAAGTAGCAGAATCTCGTTCAGCGATGTTCATACAAATTCATTCCCCTATGGAATGAGCCAGAGGTACTTGTACGCTAGGAGCAGCTAGCTCACAGGAGACTGAACTAGAAATGGCACATCACAGTATTTTGTAAACTGGCTTGACATATTCAGGACAAGGTAGGGGATGGCTGGGACAGATATGTATTCATATTCTTGAGAATTTTAGTTTTCTATAATAATTTTTGAGCTTTTATTAATTTTTAAACACATATATATTAAGCAGGATCAGATACATGATTACCTTATGACCCAGTGCTGGCATATTCAATGCATATTTTCAAATACATTTATGGCAGAATGAGTGTCAGTTAATACTATTTTAATTGTCTCAGACTACAAACCAAACAATATCAGTTTACAAACAGAAGAGGACTTAGTGGGAAATATTGTATTTGTTTCTAATGAAAGTCAACCACCATGCAAAGGTTAGGCAGTTCCAAAAGAAGAAAGCATTGGAATAATTGAGTGATTATATAACATTGGATACTACAATCAAGTCATTTAAAAAATCCTACACTATTTTTTTAAATATTTATTTCTTTTTATTCATTCATTTATTATTTTTAGCTGCACCAGGATCTTAGTTGTGGCATATGGGATCTAGTTCCCTGACCAGGGATCGAACATGGTCTTGCTGCATTGGAAGTCCAGAGTCTTAGCCATTGGACCAGAGGGAAGTCCCTTAATCCTATACTTTATACATCAGAGTTATATTTTATATTGAGGATAAGCATTTACTGTAATTAAACAGAACCATGAAGCATACTAAGTAAATACTGATTCCAAATTTTGTTTTTATAGCTTTGCTGTTTTCAATATTTTAAACGGTTTTCAGTTGTCTAAAATCAATATACATGAAACTTTAAGCACAATAAGCTAATAATGTAGTAAAGAAAATTTGAGCAAATCCTAGAGGTCAGAGAGTGATTTATTTTTCTTCCTTTTGAAAGAGATTTATCCATTATTTAAGTCTGAGATATACTGACTTAAAATATAAGTATTACAGTTTCTTTTTCACAGCTTCTCACAACCAGCATGTAGACCATTTTTTTACAACCACAGTAGTTGTATTGTACATTTCTTCATGTTAATATATTTTTGTTGTAATTATTCCATTTTTAATTGTTCTTTGATTTTGACACTCCAATTTTGTTTTCTAAAGGCCACATGGAGACTCTTATTACTAGTTATGATAAATCTCTTTGAATTTCTACACACTCATAGCATTTAAAATGCTTGGGGAACTTTGGGTAGGAGAGTGTGATGGTGGGAAGAATGCAAGCCAGGAATCCTTTGGTGCAAAGGCAGCTCTGCTTGCTACCAGCTATATGAATTTGGAGCAGGAATTTCATCTGTTTGGATCCAGTTTTTTAGTGTAAAAATGTAGTAGAAATTTAGCACAAAGGGTTATTATACAAGTTAACAATTCATTTATGTGATGGGACTGACTCAGAGTGGGCACTCAATACAGAGTGCTTTGTTGTCTTTCTCCTGACATTTAGAGCCAGTTACAAGTCACATGAGAAAAAAATCAGTGCTGCTACATTAAACTCGCATCTTCCATTTCAAAAAACTGCTATTATCAAGTTAGAGAAGGATACTAGATTCAGTGATTTATCTCCAAGTGACATTTGCTGCTGTTAAAAATATCACTGAAAATAACAAAGGATGAAGATTACCCACTTCTACGAAACACTAAAACAACCAAAAAGTCTCAGATGCAGAAGGAAAGAGTTAATAAATGGAGTAACATGCACAGTTTGGAATTGAATGAAAGGGCGTACATGAAGAAACTCCAAAACAAGTCACACTAGTTCAGTTAACTTTTGGACTCATGCCACCCTGTGCTAGGTAATTTTCCAAGAACAAGGAAAGAGCATTGAACAAAAAAGGCAAAATGACAGTTTTACTGAGCTGGCATACCACTTGGACAAAAAGTGGGTAGATAGTTAATAAATACATGTCTGTTACATAAAGTCAGAGAGTGATAAGTGCTGAAGAGAAAGATACAGTAGGCTGTTCATTTCCTGTTTCAAAGAACAGGGTCAGGCATCTAACAGACGGTATATATTACCTCCTTTATGAATGGTTGATACTAAGAAATGTGGAACTCTTGCCACATCTTGATCTTGAGCTCAGAATCTGTTGGTTTGGTGTTGTATTATATGTGGAATCATCTAATTTCTGCCCATCGTATTTATTGAGTGCTTATTATGTGCCTGCCACGGTTCTAGACACAGAGGAGTGTATGGTTCACTATGTCGCTCATACACCAAGAAGGAACTAAAGAGAAAATCATAAAGACAATTATACAGTGTTTATACATTGATAAGTTTTATGATGTAAAACAGTAGAGTCATGTGTGGGAATTACAGTTTTAAGTGTGGTCAAAGAAGTGTTTTTTGAGAAGTCAACACTTAAGTAAATATTTGAAAGAGATAAGGAGTGAACTATGTGTATATTTGGGGGAACCAGGTGGAAAGTGTGATAAGGATGAAAGTTATGGGAGAGCATGAGATGGGAGCATATCTGGTGAGCGGCAAAAGAAGTAAAAAAGGAGGAACATTGAGGCTTAGGATAAAGATGAACAGAAGACAACACCTGAGATGTATAGTTTGAGAAATCAATTCTGTTATGGGGAAACATACATACATACACATACACACAATTTTAAAAGTAAGACTTTGCTCTTTATAAGACCTACTCATAAAAGGGAGAAGAAAAACGTTCACCAACCAAAGGCTAGAGACCATCACACCACAGTGTCTTAAAACTTCAGAATTCTAAGCTTACTTTAGATAAATATACTCAAGACTCCCTTCAGAACTTCCCCTGTGGTCATCAAGAGAAGAGAAAGCCAAGGAATGCAGGTTAATTAGGTAGGGAAATTGAGACTTCACCATGCCCAGAAGAAAGTCATAAGGTGACACATTTCAAATGAGCATCTGATGCAGTTAAACTGGAAAGAGGTTGCTGGTATTTGCTCAGTAAAGCACTTAGGATTTAAAACGAGATTGGTCCACTTGTCTAGAGCAGTAAAATGTTGAAGATCTATGTCAAGGGTCAACACACTTTCTCTGTAAAGGACCAGGTAGTAAATATTTTAGACCTTTGGGCCATACGATCTGTTATAACTATTGAACTCCGTCACTGTAGCTGAAAGCAGCCATAAACCACATGCAACCAAGTGAGTATGGCAAAATTCCAGTAACATTTTGTTTATAAAAACAAGTGATGAGCTGGATTTGACCTCCAGGCCATTGTTTGATGACTTCTGATCTATACTAAAGAACTACAAAGTAATGACAGTGTTTGCACAGAGGGGCAAAACAATAAAGATCCTTTGACAGTTGAGATTTTAAACTTTCATTCTAGGTGAACTATTGATCATAGACCATTTGATTTTTTTTTCATCAGATCACATAGGACATCAGAGGGTATTATATGGACTTGACTTACTCTCAATAGGATGGGAGCCATGAGAGGACTAGTCAGAATTGGGCAGTGTTACTGAATTGCATTACTATTTTACTCTGGCTGCTAAGGTGAGAATCAGTAGTAGCAGGATGAAGGAAGGAAGTAGAGAGACCAGCTATTGAAGAAATCCAGGTGTTAAGGGTTGAACTGTGTCTTCCAGAAAAGTATTGAAGTCATAACCCTCAGTATTTCTGAATGTGACCTTATTTGGAAATAGTGCATTTACAGAAATACCAAGTTATAATGAAGTTATTAGGGTGGACCCTGGCCAAATATGACTAATGTCTTTTTAAAAAGGAGTAGTTTGGACACAGACATGAGCACAGGGAGAATACCATCTGAACGTGAAGACAGAATTTGGGATGATGTATCTATAAGCCAAAGAATACTTATAAACCACTAGAACCTAGGAAAGCAGCATGGAACACATTTTTTCTTCACAGCTTTCAGAACAAACCAATCGTTGATCTCAGACTGATTGTGAGACAAAGAATTTCTGTTGTTTAAGCCAGTCAGTGTGTGGTACTTTGTCATGGTAGCCCTGAGTTTGTGCTAAGTCGCTTCAGTCTTGTCTGGCTCTTTGTGACCCTATGAACCGTAGCCCATGAGGCTCCCTTGTCCATGGGATTCTCCAGGTAAAAATATTGGAGTGGGTTGCCATGCCATTCTCCAGGGGATCTTCCCAACCCAGAAACTGAACCTATGTCTCTTATGTCTTCTGCATTGGCAGGTGGATTCTTTATCACTAGCACCTCCTGGGAAGCCCCATAGCAGCACTGGGAAACTAACATCCCAAGTGAGAAATAATGATGGTTCAGACTCTGATGGCAGCAGTGAAGAGCTGTTAAGTTCTGGATATAGTATGGAGAGTCAACAATAATTGCCATTGGATTAAATGTGAAAGGTGAGAGAAAAGTCAAAGTCAAAGATGACTCCAAGCTTTTTGGGAGGATAGAAGTGTAAGTAACCACACTGAGGTTTAGAGGGGCTAGGTTTTAGTGGGGAGAGTTTCAGATTTCAGTTTGGACATGTTGAGATTGAGATGTACGTCAGACTTAAGAGGTAAGGATTAATTTGACGGATCCCCTGCAGAATGGCCTCTAGATCTCCTGCATCAATTTTATGAAAATTTATTGTAATTGAGTGATTAAGGCAATTAATCCTTCACTAGGTCAAAACTAGAGACCCCTGATTTGCAGCAAAATGTACCTTTTTAATCTCAAGACCTTGGCTACTTTGGTTATGCAGGGAAGGGGTTGGTGTTTCCTCACCCATGAATACTGAGATGCTGCATCAGGAGTCATGTTTCTGCCATTTTACATTGATATCATCTTGAGGCTTCAACCTCAGTCTCCTGACTATGCCAGGAAACTAACTGGTATTTTTCTTATCTATAAATAATGAAGTAGCAGAACAAGGCCAAAGTCCCTTGTGAAATTGCTACTGGTTCTCAAACTTTGATCGCAGAGTAAGGGTATTGCTTTTCTAATGATGCAGCTTAACATTCTCCAGTCCAAGAGCCAAAGTCCATCTTCTAAAATCTGGTATATAACCCTACTAAATATATCCTTGTGTACCACTCTGGAATGAAATGGGCAATGGTAAATTAAATGTTTGCTAAAAATCCTATCTGCATATGGGTTTCCTTGGTGGCTCATATGGTAAAGAATCTGTCTGCAATACAGGAGGCCTGGATTTGATCCCAGGGTCAGGAAGATTCCCTGGAGAAGGGAATGGCTACCCACTCCAATATTCTTTCTTGGAGAATTCCATGGACAGAGGAGCCTGGGAGGGCTACAGTCAGAGAGTTGCAAAGAGTCAGACACGACTGAACGGCTAACAGTTTTACTTTCATCTGCATGTACCCTCCTATTGGGACAGTATACTGTTGTTACTTGAGAAGCAAAGAAGTCTAAGTACTAAGTTCTTGACCAATCTGACTGTGCTTGCATCCAATTGAAGGAGGTCCTTATGGGAGAACATGTAAACCAACAAAATTATTAGGATGGCCTCCCCAAATAGCTCCTTTCTGAAAATACTTTGAGTTGTAATTTTTAGATTGATAGATCAAATACAAGGAATTCATCCATACAGCTCAAGAAATATTAGCTTGTGGACACCCCCCAGATTCAAGTGACTACTCAGTACATTTTCAGAAGGAACATTAGAAGATGTATGGGCCATCTGGAAGACAGAGATTGATAGGACACTGAACTTGTATACCATCCTTTTGATAATAGTATAGTATAGAACTCAGTCTAATAGGGTGGCTTCCATATTAATACTGTCTCCTTGCACTTTAGAGACATCTGATAACCTCGACATTGAGAAGGAAGCACTGGTTGTTGAACTGGTGGTGCTCTCTTACACTCTACCCCTCTTGGAGTTAGGAAACTACTCTCTTTCCTATTGGTATATGCAGACATGCTTCAGTCTGAAAATAGAATCCCTTGAGCACTTGGCCACAAAATTCTAGGTCACCCAGCATGCAGCTAATGTCTATGACCTGCTGTTTATATCTTCTACAGAAAATGAGGACAATAGAATGGTAAAATGGCTGGCTCAAAAACAAATCATTCTAACCAGGTTCTGACCACTGACTGGTAAGATGGCTAGATGCCAAAATCTAGCTGGTCCCCTGCAGGGATCCATCTGTTCTCAGCTGTCTGTTAGCAATCAAAGAGTCAGGCTTTGCGAAAGTGTCTGGAGCAGCACAACATGGATGTCCCCTCACACAGTCCTGTTCCACTTCTTAGTCAGTCTCGGGCTGTTAGAAACCTGGCAGCATACTGTGCCAGAATGTGAGTGGATGCTGTTATCAATGGCAATTTCTGGTTGGGGATTTGTGTCCCACGGCAGTCAGAGCATATCTATTACCTTTACTCTGCTCCTTGCTATATTGTGCTTCTTGTCCAGATATCCTGCCAGGTAGACATTGGGCTGGCCCAACTGACCCTCACAGTGTAGGTGTGAATGAGTGCATGCTGGCCATCACAAGAAGGAAAGTGAGCAAAGGTGTGATGGAAATGCCTGCCTGAAACATTGGGAGGTTGTGGTGAGATGCAGTCATATGTGCAGATATGACTTCCCCTGACTGCCATGGATGAAAATAACCCATAAATCTCAGTTCATTGCACTCAAGTCTTCATAAGTTTTATAAAACTCACTTTTAACTCCCTATGTTCACCCTCTGGCCCAGGTGGAAAGGTACAAAGAAGACATCTTCCGGGAAAGGTGGTAAGTTGGAAGGCAGACTACTCCATGACCCTAGGCATCATCCTGAATCAGGGATACTAGAGCTAATATTTTGGTGCTGTTAATTCTGTCCATTAGATTTCCCTGATGGCTCAGAGGGTGAAGAATCTGCCTGAAGTGGAGGAGCCACAGGAATCACGGGTTCAATTCCTGGGTTGGGAAGACCTCCTTGAGGATGAAATGACAACCCACAATTATTCTCTCTTTCATTTCAGGTATGCATTTTTCTTATCTAAATATATGAATTTTTTTCACTTTCCATGCATTTTCTGTTTCCTCTATTTTTTTCCTACTTCTTTGTTAGTTTGGGTTAATATTTTTTACATTAGAGACATTCTTCATATACCTACTGAGCTCTGGATGTGTACTCAAGAACTAGGGTACTACAAAGCTAACTGGAATTTCTTCTCATGTGAGGGGGGCAGTGGGCTTCTCAGCTGGTAAGCCTTGATGTAGCTGATCTGCTTCGTCAGTTTTCTGGGGTTCCTCAAACGTCGGTGTCAGTAGGTATTTTCCCTTGAATTGGTCTTTTTCCTCTGAAACAGAATCTCCAGTCTGTAAACATGGGACCAAACTAAGGGAAAGATAATGTAGATTACCTTATTGAACTTTAAGGTATACTTCAAATCACTTTTTCCAGAGTAGAGCCTTCACCCTTAGCAGTGCCTGATGTCCTGAGTCCAGAGTTCCTGGATTACTCTCTAGAGGACAAATCTTCAATCTTTTGACTAGTTGAGGAAAAAGCAATGATCCACAGCACTTGATATGAAAAATACTCTTGAATATCTTATTTCTTCTCATGGGGACTCTTAACCACACTGTCTCTTTCCAGCCCCACCTGCATTTTTACTTTCAGAAGAGATGCCGATCTCTGAACCCTAATAGGGATATGGTGAAAAAATCAACTTAACTATGTATACACTCTCCTTCCCAAACTCACTACTGAAATCATTTCCATTGTTTTGTTTTGTTGTTGTTGCCTGTCTGCTGAGCCAGTTACTACTTGTTCACCTGCTTCCTGGTTTCAACCACAGTGTTACTGCTGTTTCCTCTTTTGTATTTATTCAAATAGGTTTATGCTTTTTAAAATGCATCTTTACTCTTATTTTGAGGTTTTTATGAAACACAGAGATTTAAAATACATATGTGTTTATATATATGTTTAACATTTTTAATTTAAATCTATCGTTTTACCATCTGGGGAGGAAAGTGGAAGTGAAAGTCGCTCAGTTGTGTCTGACTCTTTGTGACCCTATGGACTATATAGTCCATGGAATTCTCCAGGACAGAATACTGGGGTGGGTAGTCTTTCCCTTTTCCAGGTGACCTTCCTGACCCAGGATTGAACCCAGATCTCCTGTATTGCAGGCAGATTCTTTACCAGCTAAGCCACAAGGGAAACCCAAGAATACTGGGGTGGGTATCCTATCCCTTCTACAGCAGATCTTCCTGACCCAGGAATGGAACTGGGTTCTCCTGCATTGTAAGCAGATTCTTTACCAACTGAGATATGAGGGAAGCCCCTACCATCTGGGAAATGTTTCTTTAACTCCATGGCTCTGGTGCACTTCAATTTGTAAATGAACCAGAACAATTTTCTGATTCCTCAATACTCCAAACTATCCAAAACAGCATATAAGGCTGATGTGTTTGAGGATGAGTGTATGTATAAATGTATGTATAGTGTGCAGTGATTTTGTTTTCAAATTATGTAGATGAGAAAAAGAAGAGTGATTTTACCAATATAAATAACAACTATTGTAAGTACTTTTTATGATGGGCATTTTGCTCAGTGTCTTACATATATCATTTTTCTTCAAGTCTTATGCTTCTTTCTATTTTACAGTTGAGTCTTAGAGTTTCAGTAATTTTCCCAAGCTATTAGGTGGCAGAGCCAAGATTTTCATCCAGGTCCATCTGGGTAGAGTTCTTGACCTGTGAATCCATAGGTCAATTTTGAACCTATCAGCAATACTGTTGTATTCAAGTTTTGGAAACCAAATAAAATTTTTTTTCCAAATAAACTGACTTTCTTGCTCTCATGAAATGCTATTCTTTAGGTAAAGATAGCTTTATTAAATTCCAAATGGGAAAAAATTATATTCATCATTGCCATGGCAACTACTGCTACTGCTAAGTCACCTCAGTCGTGTCCGATTCTGTGCGACTCCATAGATGGCAGTTCACCAGGCTCTGCCGTCCCTGGGATTCTCCAGGAAAGAACACTGGAGTGGGTTGCCATTTCCTTCTCCAACGCATGAAAGTGAAAAGTGAAAGTGAAGTCGCTCAGTCATGCCCGACTCGCAGCGACCCCATGGACTGCAGCCCACCAGGCTCCTCCATCCATGGGACTCTCCAGGCAAGAGTACTGGAGTGGGGTGCCATTGCCCGCAACTAGAGACCTCATTTATTATTAAGCTAGAAATGCACTTGGCCTGTAAGAGCAACCCCTCCCCATCAGTCCCCTAGATGTGGAAGGACTTGGTCTCCTGTAAAAGAGTACTCTGCTTTTGAAGATGAATCTCTACTCAGTTTTATTTGCTTAATAATGTAAAGCTAAGACTCAGCATTCTTTAATATGGCTCATTAAGGAAATTCACTTTGCAATGCTTTATAACTTTTATCTTTTATTTTTCTGTAAAGAAAAATTTCCCCATTCTTTTGGCCATCCTTATTATACTTCACCAACAACAGCTGTAATTTAAGGACCCTCAGGATTCTTTGTTACTCTTATAAATTAAAGAGTTTGCCCCCATCTTTTTCCTCTTTTCTCAGTCTGAAAAAGGAAAAGATCTAATCCTTTTCTTGGATATCCTGATCTTCAATATATCATCACAGCATTTCATCCAGATGATGTATTAGCCTCACTTGTCAAAAGTGTCCATTCCCTTTGGTGATATATTACTCACTGACAAATGCCAGCTGGCAAGAATTGCTTTTGTGATTTTCACCAAGAGTTATCTCATTATTTAAAATGAGGAATTGCTTTGAAATAATAAGTACTAGTTGAAGAAATGAATGGCACACTATTTCCTAATCTAGGCAAGCCCCCAGATCTGGCTGAGCATGTTAGAAATCAACCTTTTTAATGGATGGGCATAATGTGGTCATTCTATTTTGCAAAGAGAACAAGTCCATCTTGATGAGATAGAACAAATGTTTGGAAAGTATTCAATTAAAAAAAAAAAAGTTTCCTTCCCTTGTTGTCCCAGGTTGTTTTAAGAAAATATAGAGGTTTCCAAAGGAAATCTTTTTTTTTTTTAATTAAACATTAAACATCTTGCCATGAAAGGAAGTTGACTCTTTCCTCATGAAGTATTTTATTTTATACTTTTGTTTCAATTTTAGTAATTCCCCATTCTCTTACTTCTTATGATAAAACACAACATCTATATTATGTAATGCACTGATGGTTTGACTCTAAGTTGACTTTGAAAAATGATTTGAAATTGAATTTGAAGTGAGATTATGAAGGTTTTTGATAGCCACAATCACAAATATGGAATTACATGGTAGAAAATATAGAAAAGTTTGTATGAAACCAGATAAAAAGAATGACATGATTAAATGAACATAAGTCTGAAAATTAACTCTGGCTGTATTGAAGAAGATGATGATCTATGATGTGGAGAACATGAAGAAGGCCTGAATGAGAGGTGGGAAAAGAGAGAGGAGCTAACTTTCAGAGAAGCTGATAAAGGAGGAAAAAGAAATAAGAAGACCAAGATGGAGTGTAAAATTTAGGCCATAATTATAAAAATGCATTACCTAATGGTCCCTTAGTACTTAGCACATTTCCAAAGAATGTAGGCTCTCATAAATATTAATTTGTGTTGAACTTATTTAGTGAAAATAAGAACCAACATGGATATTGGATTCCATAAATAAGAATAATAAAAAATAACGTTTATTTATGTTCTTTGGATTTAAGGAAGTAATAGTACTATTCCAAAACCCAGTCCTTCGTGCTTGATGATAACTCCTCACAAATTCTACAAGCAATGAGTAGCAAGAGTAACATATTTAGTACTAAACACTCTTCTCTCATATTGTCATTTTCGTCTACCAAGAGGTTACAATAGGTGAGGAATCTGTAGTTTTCAGCATCCTCATTTTACACGTAAGAAAACTGAAATGTTCAAGAGCCCAATCTAAGGTCACCCAGTGAAGTAACGGTTCAGTAGAGATTCTATCTAGTGTCATTGTGACTTCATTTTCTTTTTTCAAACATGACAGAAGATGGAAAAATATAAAAATACCTGACTTTGGCAATCGTAAAACTCATGATGACGGACAAAGAACACGTTTCTAAGCAGTAAAAAATATCTGGGTAAAATTGGTAACTTAGGTTTAGCTATTGAGATTTTTAATATTTTCTTTCTAATGAATTTGTGATTTAACAGAGAATTTTGTTTGCTTCTACATCATTGAAGGAAGCTCCTGGATTTCTAATAGAGCTCTTTAAAATGTGGGGTTGAATATTTAAATTCAAAATCTTTCAAAAGGAGTGCAATTAACAGAAATTCATAATGTCAGCAAAGTGTCACTTTTAAGCTTCTTGTACTGTGACTAAATGTAATACCTGGGTAGTTACAGTTCTTTTAAAACACTTGTAAGGACAATATCTCTCTGCCTCCCCTCCCAGCTTTTGTCTCCCTGCCCCACCCTGACACACACACTTTCCACAGTCAAATAGTAATCTTTGGTGGTAGTACCTAAAAATAAATGGATACACTTTTTAATTCCCTCTATAAGTAATAGTAAAAGTAAAACATAAAATAAAAGTTACCATAGCATTATCTACTTCAATCTCTTGGTGTTTACAAATCAGAAACTTTGGATAAGAAGGTTATGTGCCTAAGACTGCTTAGATTGTTTGAGCCCTGAGTAAGGAAGTGAGCAGAGTGTGGGTAATGGATAGATACACGTCCTTAGGCAATTTAATTAATCACTTTGAGTTGAAGGTTCATTGGTTATTGTAGAAATCAGATGAGATCAAAGATTCAATACAGTCTAATAAGCTATAAATGTCTACACAATGTTAGCAACATCTAGGCTTTCTTTTAATCATAATGCTTAGACTATGGAGACTCGAGTGCAGTTTTGGAAATCAAACAGTACTGAGTTCGAATGTTAGCCTCTTTATTACTTTTTCTCTCAAAATGTATGTTCATAAACATAAATAGAAGATAAAGATAAGGGGACATTCTTATCGGGAAGTGTGTATGTGTGCATGGAACTTATCAACAAGCATTGCATTTTAAAAGGCCTACTCCTTTTATTTAACAACCACACTATAAGAAATTGACCCTGTAGACGTATTAATAACGATTTTAAAAGATGTTTACAACAAAATGCTTATCTCACAATTCTTTTTAGTGGAAAAAAGTTGCAAACAAGTGATAATTTGTAAATGATGATAGAGGAACAGTTAAATAAATCATTTTGGACCTTTAAATAATATATAATTATATAAATATTTATGGGAGCAAAGCATACAACAATTTCAGGATTTCAGGAAGGAATCAAAAGAAACCGTAATCGGTGGTTGCCTTAGGAAACTAAATTGTCAGTGAACTGAATAATTGCAATCTGTGTGTGTGTAGGTGAAGGTGTATATATATGTATACAGAATATGTATATATATGTAATATACACAGTCTATGTGTTTCTAATGTACGTGTTCAGTTCAATTCAGTCACTCAGTCGTGTCCGACTCTTTGCGACCCCATGAATCGCAGCACTCCAGGCTTCCCTGTCCATCACCAACACCTGGAGTCCAACCAAACCCATGTCTGTTGAGTCAGTGATGCCATCCAGCCATCTCATCCTCTGTCTTCCCCTTCTCCTCCCGCCCCAAATCCTTCCCAGTATCAGGGTCTTTTCCAATGAGTCAACTCTTCGCATGAGGTGGACAAAGTATTGGAGTTTCAGCTTCAACATCAGTCCTTCCAATGAACACCCAGGACTGATCTCCTTTAGGATGGACTGGTTGGATCTCCTTGCAGTCCAAGGGACTCTCAAGAGTCTTCTCCAACACCACAGTTCAAAAGCATCAATTCTTCAGCGCTCAGCTTTCTTCACCGTCCAACTCTCACATCCACACATGAGCACTGGAAAAACCATAGCCTTGACTAGACGGACCTTTGTTGGCAAAGTAATGTCTCTGCTTTTCAATATGCTATCTAGGTTGGTCATAACCTTCCTTTCAAGGAGTAAGCGTCTTTTAATTTCATGGCTGCAATCACCATCAGCAGTGATTTTGGAGCCCCCCAAAATAAAGTCTGACATTGTTTCCACTGTTTCCCCATCTGTTTCCCATGAGGTGATGGGACCAGATGCCATGATCTTAGTTTTCTGAATGTTGAGCTTTAAGCCAACTTTTTCACTCTCCTCTTTCACTTTCATCAAGAGGCTCTTTAGTTCTTCTTCGCTTTCTGCCATAAGGGTGGTGTCATCTGCATATCTGAGGTTATTGATATTTCTCCCGGCAATCTTGATTTCAGCTTGTGTTTCTTCCAGCCCAGCGCTTCTCATGATGTACTCTGCATATAAGTTAAATAAGCAGGGTGACAATATACAGCCTTGACGTACTCCTTTTCCTATTTGGAACCAGTCTGTTGTTCCATGTCCAGTTCTAACTGTTGCTTCCTGACCTGCATACAGGTTTCTCAAGAGACAGGTCAGATGGTCTGGTATTCCCATCTTTTAAGAATTTTCCACAGTTTATTGTGATTCACACAGTCAAAGGCTTTGGCATAGTCAATAAAGCAGAAATAGAAGTTATTCTGGAACTCTCTTGCTTTTTCGATGATCCAGCAGATGTTGGCAATTTGATCTCTAGTTCCTCTGCCTTTTCTAAAACCAGCTTGAACATCTGGAAGTTCACGGTTCACATATTGCTGAAGCTTGGCTTGGAGAATGTTGAGCATTACTTACTAGCGTGTGAGATGAGTGCAATTGTGCGGTAGTTTGAGCATTCTTTGGCACTGCCTTTCTTTGGGATTGGAATGAAAACTGACCTTTTCCAGTCCTGTGGCCACTGATGAGTTTTCCAGATTTGCTGACATATTGATGCAGCACTTTCACAGCATCATCATTGAGGATTTGAAATAGCTCGACTGGAATTCCACCACCTCCACTAGCTTTGTTCATAGTGATGCTTTCTAAGGCCCACTTGACTTCACATTCCAGGATGTCTGGCTCTAGGTGAGTGATCACACCATCGTGATTATCTGGGTCGTGAAGATGGGTCGTGAAGATCTTTTTTGTACAGTACTGTGTATTCTTGCCACCTCTTCTTAATATCTTCTGCTTCTGTTAGGTCCATACCATTTCTGTCCTTTATCAAGCCCATCTTTGCATGAAATATTCCTTTGGTATCTCTAATTTTCTTGAAGAGATCTCTAGTCTTTCCCATTCTGTTGTTTTCCTCTATTTCTTTGCATTGATCTCTGAGGAATGCTTTCTTATCTCTCCTTACTATTATTTGGAACTCTGCATTCAGTTGGAATATCTTTCCTTTTCTCCTTTGCATACATATATATAATTTTGCCACCCAACCTGTTCATATATGTAGATATAGATATATCTAGGTTATCTGAGTGATAACATTAAGGACCATTTTCATTTATTTGTTTTCACTGAAAATGAATAAGTATTAAGTGCATTTTCAAAATAAACAAAAGCACAAGAAGCAGTTATAGTCATTTGTAATAGTAGTATGACTATGTGTAGAAGATGTGGAAGATATCAGTACTGATTATGTTGATGATAAGATGCTCCTTTTCTTTCCCTCCAACCCCTTTTCTGGGAATTAAAATGCCTATCAATGTGCTTTTTACACTTGTGCCTCTAAATGTTTAAATGTATATTTCTTATATAACAAGAGAGCTTAAGGGGAACAAAGAAGAATTGCATAAGTTCACTCATTTAAAAAAGAAGTGGTCACTATTTTCAAGATTCTACTACAGGTTGATAATGCAAATATCACTAAGACATTCCCTGCCCTTGGAAGTTTACGTCCAGGCGGGGAACACATAACAGGGAAACATTACATCAAGTGTGATAAATGCAAATATTCTTGACATCATGAGAAAATAATAATAAATCAGAGGTGCAAAATAAGGTGAAGCTTTGCAGATGGGGCTGCACTTACGTTTAAGACAAGCTATTGTCAGACCTTAGAGTCAGTCCCAGTGTGGCATGGTGAAGCATTTGAACTTAGTCCTTTATCAACATTGAGCTAGTGAAGGTTTTAAAGCATAGAAATGAAGTGATCAAGATCTTTGGAAAGATCAATTAATTGATAATACGGCAGCCAGTTTGTAAAGGAGAGGTCAATTCTGTAAGCAGAAATACATGATGGGAAGTGATTATAATAGTGGGAGGGAATTGAACATTCTGAATAAGGGGGAAATTGTGGATATGGGGACAAAGCATGGATTTGAATGGTGTTTGGCATGTAATGTGTGTGTGTGCTCAGTTGTGTCTGACACTTTGCAGCTCCACAAACTGTAGTCTGCCATGCTCTTCTGTCCATGGAATTTTCCAAGCAAGAACACAGGAGGGGGTTGCCATTTCCTACTCTAGGAGATCTTCTCCACCCAGGGATTGAACTCACGTCTCTTCTGTCTCCTTCATTGGCAGGCAGATTCTTCAGCACTGTTCCACTTGGGAAGCCCTTGGGATGTAGAATAAACAGAAATAATTGGGTACATGGAGTAAAGTCAGTGATGACTTGAAATATTAAATGAGGACAACTGAATGCTTTGTGATGCTGTTGGTTAAAAGAGAATTCAGGAAAAAGTTTGGGAAGGGTAAGGTGGTGAATAACTGTTATAGCCACGCGTCCCGGGAAACAAGCTCACTCAGAAGGACGATGCAGATAGTGAAGTGCAGTTTATTACACCGGCGGGCCCAAGGCAGAGTCTCCTCTTAGCCAAGGACCCCGACCAGCATTTGTGAAAATCTTTTATACCCCATGTATACGTGTCTGAACCCACCACCCCAATTCCCTTTGTGACTTACATAAGCAAAGGAAAGGTAAATACAGTCACAATAACCCCATCATTCATGTGTTATGTGTTCAAACAGTCAATAATCAATAAGCCCGAGGTTACATTCCAAACAGTTAATAATCAATAAGCCTGAGGTTACAGAAAAAAATTTGTGACCTGTCCAGAGGTAGGGGGATCAGTGTATGTTTTCTCTTAGGTGATGAGTAACCTAGATACAATCTTCAAGATTCCCCTGTCCAGAGGGGGGCCTTATCCTTCTATTGTTGTTTCCACAGGCACTAAGCACAGAGTTCAGAGTCCATTAGAGAGGTGGCCGAGCATGATCAGCACGAACAGGCCTAAGATGAAGTCCAGGCCCTATGAATTCCTTCTTCATTATCACCAGTTTGAGCACACTGAGTGTGAGATTTTGGAGTTGACTTCACCTGACTAGAATGATAGTAAGCAGGATAGTATAGACGTTGGCTGCTCAGTGTCACTTCAGCTGTGAAGTCCTACCTGATTTCTCTGAGGAAAATAAAAAAACTGGATATCTCAGTTTAGAAGTGCTTCATGTAATGAGACATAGATTTAAAGGGCAGAGATGGAAAACAAATTACAGTAAATCCCTTATATATGAACCTTCAAGTTTCAAACTTTCAAAGATGCACATTCCAGTGTCAGGCTTGAGTGAAATTTCAGCCTGCCCTCCATCTCCTATTGCTGAAGATCCTTCAGCTTTACCATCTCTCACCTCCTCTCCTTCCTCAAGTCAGTAACTCTTACCTGTTCACCCTATGCCAGCCCCTGGAGACCAGCTGTTGTACTGTACTACTGTACTTTTCAAGGTAATGTACTGTAAGATTAAAAGTGCATTCTTTATTTTTTGTTTCTCTTTATGTATTATTTGTGTGAAAAGTATTAGAAATTTATTATGGTACAGTACTATGTAGTCAATTATGTTAGTTGGGTACCTAGGCTAATTTTGTTGAACTTGTGAACAAATTGCACCTTTCAGGGAGGAATCCGTTCATATGTAGGGGTGAGAAAGTGTTAGTCTCTCAGCTGTGTCTGACTATTTGTGATCCCATGGACTATATAGCCCACCAGGCTCCTCTGTCCATGGAATTCCCCAGGCAAGAATACTGGAGTGGGTTGCCATTCCCTTCTCCAGAGGATCTTCCCAACCCAGGGATCAAACAGGAGTCTCCTGCTTTGCAGGCAGATTCTTTACCATTTGAGCCACCAGGGAAACCCATTCATATGTAGGGGACTTACAGTAACTGTTGGAAGCAGAGATGTGCTAAGATAAGTTATAGGTGTTTTTGTTAGAAATAACACAGCCATGACTTCAGAAGTGAAACATTTTCCATTTTGAAATAGAATAATTTGAAATAGCCCTTTCAAATTCCAGAAACGTTAAGGAATACTTTCTGCTCTTAATTGGCTGCTAGCTCTTCTAGAAAATTAAATATCACTCACTGTCCTTAACATTTGACGTATCTTCTAGTAATCTTTATTTTTAAATCTGTTCTCAACCAAGATTTCCTTTATAAGTAGGAATTTTATTTTAATAACTGATTTTCAAAAAGCGTTATTTCTACTAAAGTAAAATACTTTTAGAATAACTTTTTAAATATTCAGTAAGATTTTTAGACATAATTTTGTAGTGTTTCATGACAATCAACATTTTCCTGAAACTCCATAAATACTTCAACTACTCCAATCTAACCACACCAAGAATTAATACTAGAGAATGGAGGGAAAAAAGTAATGGTCAAGACTTCTGTGATCCTCTGGAGAGTTGTTGGTTAAGATAATATCATATGAACCTCATCTCAACCTCAATAACCCCTGTTTTTCTAGGATTAATTAAACAAGGAAAACTTTCAGAGTGTAAGGAGTTGATTTTAATATCTCCCTCTAAGGGTGTTTCTTCACTCAGTATACACGGGTTTCAGGAATTTACTGGCATATTAAAAACTCCTCATCACAGATTATTTTAGCATACAAAAGCTTCCAATTCCAGCAAAGCCTCTTTCAGCAAAACACCATATGAATGAGTTTCTCCATAGCCAAGAAAAGCAGCCAGAATACTCATTAAATTGCTAAGCAGTTAATTCCGTAGTGTCAGATCTCTAAGATTAGCTACTTAGGAGACAAAAGTCATCCTTCCCAAAGACTTTTTTTCTGTTTTCTGTCCAATAATGATCCACTTTGAGGAATTTTTTTTTTTACAATAAGAGTTCATTTTCCATCTAAATCTCTACCTATCCACTGTCAGCAGTTGTGTACTCGATTGAAACACACAGTATTAGGGAGGGTAGGTAACTAAGGCTGCTTCTAAGCATAACATTGCATTCCCAAGCCAAATACAAAGGTTTCAAAATGACCCACTGTTTTGGATTATTCTTTCTACTGACATTTCCATTCATGTAGAGAAAACAGTTGATATTCAGGAAAATTTTGATGTAACTGAAGTATAAAACTTTCAGGTAAACTGCCTAAATGCAAATCAGTTTGAAAAGAAGCAGAAAGATTTGGGGAATTTTTTGGGAGAAGGGCTGTAGTGAATTGTAGTAAGTTTTATTTATATTGAGTGTCAAGTGTCACTTCCATTTTAATTAGGATAAATGCACTAAAAGCTCATTAGTAATCAATAGAATGCGATTGTTGTTATTGTTTAGTTGCTCAGTCTTGTCTGACTCTTTTGCAGCCACGTGAACTGTAGCCTGCCAGGTTCCCCTGTCCATGGGATTTCCCAGGGAAGAATACTGAATTGGGTTGCTATTCCCTTCTCAAGGGGATCTTCCAGACCCAGGGATAGAATCCCCATCTCCATGGCTCCTGGATTGCAGATGGATTCTTTACTGCTGAGTGACTTGTGCAATAACAATAAAATAATAATAATGCAGTAGAGTTGTCATAAGATTAGTTTTAGATATTTGACTTAATCTCATGTGTGTCTCTTGTACCCTCCCATAAAAAATGGAATTTACTAGAGTCACAATATCAAGAAAACCCTTTAAAAGAGAGACCAGAGGTCTATGGGAGCAAGAGCAGTCTCCTTACTGCTAATCTCTACATAGACATAATTCTTAGCCCAAATATAACTGAAAAAATAGAAATTTATAGCCAAGGTAGTGCTAATGGTAAAGAATCTGTCTGCCAATGCAAGAGATGTAAGAGATGCAGGTTCAATCCCTGGGTTGGGAAGATCCCCTGAAGAAGAAAATGGCAACACACTGCAGTATTCTTGCCTGGGAAACCCCATGGACAGAGGAGCCTGGCGGGCTACAGTTCATGCCATCACAAATAGTTGGACATGACTGAGGCGGCTTAGCACTGATAGCCAAGGGGCAGGTCAGTGAGAGGAAAATTACTAGGAGAAGACATTGGAAGTCTAGAAGAGGAAATTCTGGCTAAACCTTATATAAGAGGAGTCATGCTGAAGATAGTTCAGAGTGATCAGACATTACCTGGGGGAAGTAATGAGGAGAATGAGAAACCCAGTCAGATACTGAGGATTATCAGATATGGAGGGTGGAGATTTCTGGCTAAACCAACTTAATGAGATTCTTGCAAAAACTGGGAGATACAAAGACAGACATGAATGTCCAGAAGTTCAGGCCTAGCTAGGAAGTGGATTCAGAGCCAAATAACTACAGTTTGGCCAAGAAGAGTCTCCTTGTCAGGTTGGAGGAAGAGTGAGAGTTCACAGTGTCAGCAAGAGTGAATATTCTTTCCTCTGCATGTAGGGTGGAGAAGGCAATGGCAACCCACTCCAGTGTTCTTGTCTGGAGAATCCTAGGGACGGCGGAGCCTGGGGGGCTGCCGTCTATGGGGTCGCACAGAGTCGGACACGACTGACGAGACTTAGCAGCAGCAGCAGCAGCAGCATGTAGGGTAATGCTTCCTCCAAGAAATGAAGTTCAGGCTGTCAAAGTTCCCACTGCTTCCACTGGCGTGATGCTCTGCACCTTGCCCTCTTATATCTCCAACAAGACAGAGGATGCAGTGTGGAGATTAGATGTTGTGTATTGGCCTAACAGTTAACCATCTCCTGGGCTTACTGAGCAGAAGTCCAGGCACTAAACAATATTACTTGTTCACATATTGCTTTTATTTCCTCACATTTTGCTGTTTCCAGAGAAGAGATTATTTCAGAATTTCCCTAAAATAGGAATTTGCTGTCTTTTTTCATTTCCTGAGGAGTCTTGCTACTTTTCATCCCAGGAAACAGTTTACTGTACAGGCCAGTGTGAACTTGCTGAGCCCTGAATGCCCGTGGCTGGCCTTGAGGAGCACCAAGGAATTGAATTCCTGAACAGCTCAGCCTCTGCAGTAAAACTATTTCTTTTTGAAATTGATTGCTTGATCTCCTGGCGACCTAAGATGTTTCTTCCAGTTTGGTTTTCCAAAGCATACAAGTTATTACTGTGATCTTAAGAGTGATTGTTTCTGGGTTCAAAAAAAAAAAAAGACATGAATATTGTCATCCCCAGCCCTTCACTAATGGCATCATACATTTCCTATGTTAACAAAGAAGCAAGACTTCTACCAGATACATTTCCTTTCTATGGTTCTTTAGCAAAATCAGGGCCAAGTGCTTTTGATCTATTGTTCAATGTTTATCCAGCAAGAGCTGGTCTCTGCCCTCTAGTAGAAGACTTGGTAAGCAGATAATGGCATGTAAAATAAATGTGAAAATGAAACTTAAAGCTCAGTATCTATTAATAAAGTTTATATTGGGACCAACTATGCTCATTTGTTTGCTTATAGTGTCTGGCTGCCTTTCTACCACGAGGGCAGAGTGAAAGAGTAGAAAAAGACAATATGACTTTAAAAGCTTTAAATATTTACTCTCTGAGTCACAGATGTAGAGAACAAACTTGTGGTTACCAAAGGAGGGGAAGGGAGGTGGGATTAATTGGGAGATTGAGATCGATATATGTATACTTGGTTTTGTTCAGTCCTTAAGTTGTGTGACCCCATGTACTGCAGCACACCCGGCTTCCTTGTCCTTCACTACCTCCCAGAGTTTGCTCAAACTCATGTCCATTGAGAAAGTGATGCCATCCAACCATCTCAATCTCTGTCGCCCCTTTCTCCTTTTGCTCTCCATCTTTCCCATCTGTTGACTTAAAAAATGCACAGTGTGAGACTTGCGAGTTAAGCTTTATTTGGGGAAGAATGAGAACTGCAGCCTGAGAGGTCGCACCTCAGATAGCTCTGAGAAACTGCTCCAAAGAGCTAAGGGAAAAGGACAGTATATACGTGATTTTGGTAAACGGGTGTTTGTGTTAAGTCCCTTCGTCGTGTCTGACTCTTTGTGACCCTAAGAACTGTAGCCTGCCAGGCTCCTCTGTCCATGGGATTATCCAGGCAAGAATATGACAGTGGGTTGCCATGCCCCTCTCCAGGGGATCTTCCTGACTCAGGGACCTAACTCATATCTCTTACATCTCCTGCATCGGGAGGCAGGTTCTTTATCACTAGTTCCACCTGGGAAGCTCTGGTAAAGGGGGAGTATGTGCAATCAAGCATTTATCTTTTTGTATAAAGTTCCTGCTGGTTTTGCAAAGCTTCTGCTAATCATGAGAAACAATCATCACCATGAAGGATTTTAGTGTTTTTCTAGATATCGGGAGATATAAGAATTGAGCTCATAAAATCAGCTCCTGAAAATATCTATCTGAAGACCTTTCCTGCCAGTTTTCCCTAATCACAGAGTGCCTCATTTCTGCTCTCCACTCTAAACTCCTTCAGGGAGTATTGGAGGTCAGCAACTGCAGCAGCTCATGATTTAATCCTCGTAGAGATAGATGGCAAGCACCCATGGCAAGTGCCAATTTGTGGTTGAAATTACTATGTGTAAAACTGATAACTAATGAGAACCTACCATATAGCACTGGGAACTCTACTTGATTCTCTATGGTGACCTACATGGTGAGGAAATCCAAAAAAGAGGGGATATATGTACATATATGACTGATTCACTTTGTTGTACAGTTAGAAACTAACACAACACTATAAAGCAACTCTACTCCAATAAAATTAATTAAAAAGAAATTGCTATCTGAACTTTACAGAAAAAGTTTACTGACTTTTCTATAGATTACACAAATGATAGCTCACATGTGTTTATACTGGAAACTTTCTCAACTCTTTGAAAATCCATATATGATGTTATTGTTACAAAATCCCTGTGAATTGGGAAAGAAGGTATCATTATCTTCATGTCACAACTAAGGCAGTCGTTGTAAAGATCCCAAATTAAAGTGACTCTGTATAGCTGCCATGCAAAAACTACAGCAGAATGAGGACTCGTTCTTGCCAAAAACTTTAACTGACGCTCCCCTGCTTTGCAAGCCTCAAATTGGTGTGCAAAATCTTTCTGCTCTCCTTTCTCTCTACCCAGCCCCCAAGGCTACCTCTCCATCTCTCCCTGGGTAACAAATGAGAAATTTTGAGGACTATTGAGCACTATAAATTTTCACAGCAGGGCTGCTTCTCAGCCCAGGAACTCGGGTAATTGTCACACATTGGTAAAATTCATGGGAGACAATTGTCCTCAAATCAACAATTCCATCTGCATGATGCTGTTGGGGGTGGGGTAGGGTAAGAATTCTGTCTCTAGTGCTGTGTATTCGTTTAAGGATTTTAACTCACTCTTGTATAATACGTGCACTTTATATAAAAAAAAATTCTTTCTTGTGTTTCCTGTCATTATGTTTTTAAAGCTATATTTGCTTTAAAATGCTAGAAGGAAATAGTGAAAAAAATATATATTGCCTTTGGGTGAAGAGATAATGAGTGTTTCATTATTAAGTGTCCTATATTTCCCACCTTTTAAAAATAGTTTATTTAAATACTTAAACATGTACATAAAAGCACAGATGTACATTTTGTGGGACCCTTGACAAAGACTAGCCCCTTGACCAAAGTTTAGACGAGTTCCTCTAGCCATCTTTTCAACTAGGCCTTGTCCTTGGGCATTATCTTCCATCTGCCTGAGTCTAGTTTTAGAAAAAGGTCCTGCTAAGTCAGTTTAGTGAGACTCACCATCCCCCACCCCCACCCCCGTTTACACTGATACTTGATCATTCTAAGGTATGCTCACATTCCTTAACCCTACCCTGCATATCTGATCATCCTGACCTGTCTTCAGTGACAACCCTATTAAGTAAGTCTAGTAAGAATCCTCTTAATCTGATGTATCCTCAATATTTTTCATTCACTGACTCCCATATTCTGCCCACGGCTATAAATCCACGCAACCTTTTTATGATTGAGTTGAGCTCTTCTCTTTCCCTTACTACAGTAGTCTTAATGCCTATAAAATAATCCTGATTAAAGTCTTATTGTTGCAGGAAGGGGGACCCCTTCCAGGGCCCAAAACTGGGCTCTTGTCTAACACTCGGAAATGTCTTGTCCAAGAAGACACATGTGCTGACAAAGCAAGAGATTTTATTGGGAAAGGGCACTGGGTGGAGAGCACTAGGGTAAGGGAACCCAGGAGAACAGCTCTGCCATGTAGCTAGCAGTTATATGGTGATGGGATTAGTTTCTGGGTTGTCCTTAGCCAATCATTCTGACTCAGAGTCCTTCCTGGTGGTGCATGCCTTGTTCAGCCAAGATGGATGCTAGAGAGAAGGATTCTGGGATGTAGTCAGAAATGTGGTGTCTCCTTTTGATCTTTCCTGAACTCTTCCGGTTCAGTTCAGTTCAGTTCAGTCACTCAGTCATGACCGACTCTTTGTGACCCCATGAACCGCAGCACACCAGGCCTCCCTGTCTATCACCAACTCCTGGAGTTTACCCAAACTCACGTTCATTGAGTCGGTGATGCCATCCAACCATCTCATCCTCTGTTATCCCCTTCTCCTCCTGCCCTCAATCTTTTCCAGAATCAGGGTCTTTTCAAATGAGTCAGCTCTTCACATCAGGTGGCCAAAGTATTGGAGTTTCAGCTTCAACATCAGTCCTTCCAATGAACTCTTCTGGTTGGTGGTGGCTTATTAGTTCCATGTTCCTTACCAGGACCTCCTGTCATAAAACAGCTCATGCAAATTGTTACTATGGTGCCCGGCCAGGGTGGGCGGTTTCAATTAGTGTGCTTCCTCTAACATTATCGTTCTAACAGCGTCCTAATTTTTTTTTCCCTTAATATTCTCAGAGGACTTTATATTTTTTGCCTTGTCTCTGAGCACATTCCTTAACTAGCTTATGAAGGCTCTGCTTCAGTCATATCTGTTTGTCCAGAATTCCTCTAACAAACCATCTTCCTTCTCTGTCTCTCTGTCTTTGTTAACAGTATTCAACTATGTGGCACTTCTCTCATCTCTTTATTTATTAACAGGGTTTCAAGAAAATATAAATATAATGTGTTAGTCCTTTCTTTGGCTTTCTCAAACTATTCCACAAAACTAATCGCTACTGTCTTTACTAACAAAAACACCTATCAAGTCACAGTTATGGAGGCCAATTATTGTGTCTGTCTCAGACTGATAATTGAGGACAATTTTGGTGTTAGTAAATCACAACGTCAGCTCATGAAGACCCAATCTTGGATGCCCATGCCAATTTTACCTTAACTTGAAACAAACTTCTAAGGTTAGAAACAGAGGATATTTGTTCAGCAAAATGTGCAGTTTCAACAACTCAGTTTTTCATGCTTGGTAAATACTTTCTAACCTCAAATGCTTAAAAAGTGAGAGAAAGGAGAGAACTAGTTAGGCAGAGACAAATATAGGTCTAGGTATAATATTTACATGGTTGAGACAAATGAGCCATGGTCTAGGGGTGCCATTGACGTAAATGATACAGTTTCTCACTGCAAGTCAAACAGTAGACCTGGGCCAGTAAGGGCTGTTATAAATAGGTCGAAAGTGAAATAGTAAAAGAAGAGATTAAGGATTATTTAAAGAACATGAAGAAGCTGCTTATTCTGCTGCTAAATATATATCAAGTCAGTCTAATCACTGTTAGAAATCTCCACTATTCTAAGTAAATTATTTCATTGTAAAGACATCATAACACTAATGGCCCCGGTTAAAATTCAATTAATTTCTTAAAAGGAAGAAACATTAAATCATCACCCATTACAATACAAGAAGCATTTGGAATACTTGCTATAGGTGCGATTTGTGCTAAATTCTGTGGGGAATATTCAATAACTTAAAACAAGCTGGTAAATTCTGAACACTGAACCTTGCATCCTGAAGGACCAGATAGGATATTTTAATCTTTTCCACTTTTTCATGAACTGATAGGTGAGATTTGTACCTGAGAAATATGTAGATCATGTGATGTGTCAAATGACTTCAAAAGCAACCTAACTGTTTTATTCCTTGTTTAATGAGTGGTGTTTACTAATCACTTGTTTGAACATCACAGCGATTTCAAGTTAATGCAGACATTTCTGAATGTTTACTCTTTTAGAACCCATCTCACTCAATTTTTGGACAAATCTCACTGTGCACTGTAAGGAACAGTTTAGACCAACACTGCAATTTAAGTATGCAAAAATTAACAGCTCTGGATACACATTAAAAATATCTGAGGAGCTGTGAAAATCACCTACACTTAGACCTCATTTTGGGGATGAAGCATGAGCATCAGTATTTTCAGAGTTCCAGAGAAGTGAAATTTTTGAAGCATCAGAACTCACAAAATGCTTCAAGGATGTTCTACAATAACTCTATGGGTAAATGTTTACATTTTCATATGACACAGTTTAGGTGACAAACCAATGTATGTTGCAACTCCCAACAACCATGCTAAAGAGTTACTCTTGGATAGAGTAAACTATACTGTGTTGACCAAGCCAGGCAGTATTTAGACAACAGTCGACAAGCAACTGTTTGAGAGCTATACAAATATCTTCAAGAATTCTTTTAAAATATTCACTGCCTTTATTTTTTCTAATTGAAAACCAATCCGTGATTATCATAAAACATTTGGATGAAAGAAAATGATTAAAGGGGGGAAAATATCCCCCATAATCCCACTACCCAAAAGATAGCTACTGCTAATATGGTGGTATATTACTTTCCAGATAAACAGTTTTGCACAAAAACACACACTTTTTTTCATTTAAGCATAGTTGATTTACAATGTTGTATTAGTTTCTGCTGTACAGCAAATTGATTAAGTTATATATATACATATATATATGTTCTTATCCAGTATAAGCTATTACAAAAGCACACAATCTAAAAATTGTGTTGTATAATATTGTCTGTATGTACAATATTGTATCTGTTCATATATACCATTATCACAAGAATTTTACCATGTTAATCATATACAAATTATGGTTTTACTGTCATTTATTTAACCAATCCTCTATTATTAAGCACTTGGATTATCTCATTTTCTTCACAGTATCAGCAATACTGGGATGATCATTCTATGTATGTAACAAATCCTTGTTCCAATCTCTGACTTTTTTCCTATGATTTCCTAGAAGTAGCACAGAGAATTAAAGGGTATAATCACTTCATCACTCATATGATAAACTTTTTAACTGCTTTCTTATAAAATTTTCAATTTTACTCTTATGCTAATGTGGGAGGAGTGCATATTTTCTGAATTCATAAGACATTGATAATAATAAACATAATTGTTATTTAAACTTTTGCTGAATGAAAATGGCATTTACAGTTATTTTAATTTACAATGGGTCAGTAATGTTGAATTTGTTTACAGTGATGATGGTGATAGGCAGATGATGTATTAGTCTGCTTGTATTTACTTTCTCTTTTCAAATTATCCTAGTTTTTAAGTCTCTGAGAAAAATTGCTTAAACTTGTGGACAAAGTTTCTTCAATACCTTTATTGAGCTTTCATCTAATATTTTCAAGTTCTCATAATTTAATATCTTTAGAAATGATTCTAAAAAAACCTTCTGCAATATATAGATTGGTCTAGGTTTGCTGTTTGGTGGTAGCTTTAGTGATATTGCTGGGCAACTTTTGATCTGATATCCAACAGCAGAAAAATTTTTAAAAATTAAAGAAAGAGAGAAAACAAGTGGGAGCCACTTCACAGTATTACATAAATTTTCAAATGCCCCTAGGGCAACCTAACATCATGGTTTTGTTTTGTTTCAACAATTTAATTGCCTTTTCTCACCTGACTCCGTCATATGATGGCTGATTCACACAAGTAAATGTATCTTTGGGGAATTACTAACTTAAAAACAAGAAACTCTCTGGATATATACATATAAGACGGTAAAAATGAAGGTCTGATGATTTTAACTTTTACTTTTTTATTCTGCCGTTAAAAACAAACAAACAAACAAAACTGTGTTGTATTGATTCTCTCCTTTGATCTTTCCTTGTCTGCAGAAGAGCCACAAGTCCTTGGCTTATGCAAACAGATGTCACAACTGGGTCAAAGTCTATGATGTTTCTACTCATCTCTCACTCTCCTACTCTTTGACTTTTAATTTTGAATCTTCAACTCACCAAATCCTATTACACCTCTAAGCCCTTGTGAGTGCTATTAAGCTATCCATAAATACTCTTCTCTCTTCTTTGCTTCCTGGAAGGTTCTGTTCTTTCTTCAATATCTTGCTAATATATTGTTCTAACATATCCTTTCTCTTCCACCCAGCCATGCCTTTCCCTGTGTTTCTTCTATTACATGTACCTATCAATATAAAGCTTACCGAACTGTGTAACAATTATTTACTTACTTTTTCAGTAGTAAAGTCATTCCAATTAAAGTTCTGCACATAGTACTACACTCAGCAAGAGAGGAACTATAGATTGATACTCCTTTAGTCCTAAAGCTAATCAGATTTTAACAAGCAGAAAGTTATAGTACCCTATTTATAAGTAGAGGTATTGGAAATTTCAACACAAAGTACAGTCAATTCTAAAGCCATAAATATGTAGGCTTAACTACAGTTTGGTACTGAAAAATGCTCCAAATATATTTCTAAAAATGAAAATGAAAGTCACTCAATCGTGTCCTACTCTTTGGCACCCCATGGACTTATACAGTCCACGGGATTCTCCAGGCCAGAATACTGGAGTGGGTAACCTTTCCCTTCTCCAGGGGATCTTCCCAACACAGGGATCGAACCCAGGTCTCCCACATTGCAGGCAGATTCTTTACCAGCTGAGCTATCAGGGAAGCCCTATTTCTATAAATATTTGAGTGTTTTTCATTAAGGATTATTCTGTATGAAGTTAATGTCATCACTAAACATCTTGAAGTCATTTCTTTTTGCAAAGGGGAAGGGAAAAATAGTTTCAGAGAATTTTATTTATAATTTTATAAAAAGTTAAGTTTATTTCATTACAAAGGCTAAATTTTTGCATGTGAACTTTATAATACAGCCTTAAGAAAGAGGATTTGAAGAAATTCATAACATATCAGAATTTATTAATAAAAATAACACAATATCAGTCTCTGCTATGGCCTGAGATAATTTCAACTGGCAAAATTCATAATGGAGGTAAAACAAACAAATATTGTTTGAGGAAAATGACATACACAGCCAGTGAAATCATTCAGTTTGCTCTAACATATTGTATATATTTTATATCAGTTCACTCAAACACACACTCATAACACCATCCTCACCAGGCCCATACTCTGAAAGGCAGTTCAAGCTTAAAACATTTTATCTGAATACATGAATCTCCTTAAAAGCCATTTGGGGAGGTTCTAGTTAAATATAATTTTATCTCACTTTTCTTACTTCCACAGTTTTATAGCTTTATCTCGAAAGTAAGAAAATAAAATGCTTCTTCTCCCTAAATTCCCTTCCCATTGGAAAGTGTTTCTCATCCTCCTAGGTCTCTATCATCAGTATATAGCTAAGATCCTCTTTTTTGCCTTGTTTTGCATGAAGAACTACGGCAAAAGATGGAGTTGGCTTGTTGTGTTACTTGGAATAGTGCCAAAGCTCTGTGCTTGATAAATGCTGGAGAATAAGATGGAGAGATGGATTAATATTGGAAGGCAAAGGTTTGGACAAAGTAAGTCAAAAATTACTGTTGCCTATTTTTTAAATACTTACTAAGGATTAAAATCATAAAGGTGAATTGAAATCATCCTTCAGACTAGAAGATGGGCATGGGGTGGGAGACAGACAATGAAAGGAAGAGGGGATCTTCCTGAAAACATTCAGATATTTCATGGAGGTATGTGCAAGGTAAAAGACCATATCAATACTGTTAATTGAGTACTAATGTTGTAATAGAGAGTGTACAAGATGTTATAGATATGCGGTGAGAAAAACTCACCGGGGAGATTATGAAGGCCTCCAGTAAGAAAGTGACATTTCAACTTCATTGTGAAATTTATGATATGGGTAGTTGGTAAAGATGTTTCAGGCCCCAAAGACACCAGAAACAAAGATAAAAAGACAGAGAATAATGCAGTTGGGAGACAGTGGGGGCCATTTTCCAAATTTCCTAATAGCAGGGCATACAGAATTGAGTTAACTTAAGAGTTTGGTTTGGAATTCACTCTGGAATCTCTAATTCCCAGTCGTTCCTGAGCTAAAGTGCTGAGTTGCCAGGAGGCACCGGAGGTGATCAGCAAGCTGAGGTCTTACAGATTCACATTTAGTTTTAACAAAGCTTTGCTCACATGTCAGTACCTGCTTTGGCTCAAACCCTTATCTTTTCTCTTGCTTTGTGTCTCCTTGTGAGAACTAGATCTGCATACACACACACACACACACACACACACACATATATGTATTATTGAAGTATAATTGACTTACAATGTTGTGCCAATTTCTGCTGTACACCAAAGTTACTCGATTATACACATATAGAGATTCTTTTTTTAATATTCTTTTCCATTATGGTTTATCATAGGATACTTAATACAGTTCCTTGTGCTATACAGTAGGACCTTATTGTTTATCCACCTACTGTCTCACTATTGTTCAGAAAATAGTTCATTTATTCTCATTGATTCTTGTGAAGGGGATAAGAATATGCCATTCCAGTAGCATTCTTTTGAGCTGAAGGCAATTAAGAAAAAGTAAACAGTTACCGTGGGGTGCTCTCTGCCCTCTTCTGTCATTGGAATGATTGAGAGTAAGGACTAGGGAAAGGTAGGCTCCTATCTCTCTCCCACTGAGGTAGAAACCAACATAAAGACACATGTGTAATGGAAACCATGCAAAATAAGAAGCACAATAATGGAACAGAAGGTTCATAATAACATAAATAAAGTCAGCTTGTAACAGTTCCAAATTATACCTATTTTCTTGGTATAATTATTAATAGTGTCCCCTTTTATTTGCAAGCCTGTCCTAGTCTTGACAATAACATCTATGGTCTCCCTAGTCATATCAGTCATGAGCTAATGAAGCAAGACAATGTTACTGACATGGACACAGCTCAGAGTTGGCTCCGATGATTTTTGGTTCACTGTGTTCTTTGTCTTTGGAATGGTCTTCTTCCTTTTTTAACCTCACTGAAATCCTAGCCTTCCTTCAAGTCACGTTTTAAATACCTTGTCTGCCCACTTGAAATGAACTCCCCTGTCTTTGCACCTTGAAAACATTGCACACACTATTTATATCATGCTTTCTTCATTAATTCATGTTGTTATTCTGTTTCCATGCAGACATTATAGGTAGTTCCAGGGTCAATTGTCTGTGATATATTCATGACAGACTTACACAAAAAATGAGTGATATGTTTCCAGTTTGAACCTCTATACCATAAAAACAAAACTGTCAAGATTCCTTAACATTTTCTTTGACTCAAGAGAAGCTCAAGAAATATCTGTTGAGCCCTACTAGGTATTAGGCTCTGTTCAAGTTGGTAGAGTTATCTTGAGGATCAAAAGCAGAAAAAAAAAATCACTGACCCTCATGGAGCTTACGGCTTATGAGCAGGTACTGACAATATTAAGAAAAAAATTTAGATGCTTTTTCAAATCTCACAGGTTCGTTGAGACCTCTGGCTATCATACTTAAAATTGCAACAATCCCACTAGCACTTCTCACCCCCTTGCCTGATTTATGTTTAGCTGGGAGGGAAGAAGGATAAATTAGAAGCTTTGGATTAACGTATGTACAGTACTATATATTGGGGCTTCCCTGGTGACTCAGCAGTAAAGAATTTGCTTGCAATGCAGGAGCTGCAGGAGACACAGTTTCGATTCCTGGATTGGGAAGATCCCCTGGAGGAGGGCATGGGAACTCACTCCAGTATTATTGCCTGGAGAATCCCATGGACAGAGGAGCCTGGCGGCTACAGTCCATAGTGTTGCAAAGAGCTGGACATGACTGAAACAACAGCATACATGCACACACTACTATGTATAAAATAGATAACCAACAAGGACATATGGTATAGCACAGAAAACTAAACTCAATATCTTGAAATAACCTATAGTGGAAAACTATCTACTTTATTGTACACCCCAAACTAGCACAACATTGTAAATCAACTATATTTCAATACAAACTTAAAAAAAAAAAATTAGCATCACTTGACCTGTTCCATCTTTCATTTGTTGATTTGTTTAATGTCTGTTTTCCCTCAGGGAGAATCTAGGATCTGTGTTGTATTTACTCCTCAATCCCAGGAGAAGATAACAGTGTCTACTAGAGAGTGGGTCTTCTGTGAAGAGCTGCTGAATGGATTAGTAAATTATATGTTAGAATGTGACAGTGATAGTAAAATTAGGAGAAAACAGTTGATGCTGTTGACTACTGTGGAGGTGGTTGTACTAGATTGCAGTTTATAACTGGGTGATCAGGTAGGACTTATTTGGAAGGTGACAGTTGAGCAAAGACTTGAGAGATATAAGAACAGAGCTGTGCCAGATAAAGACCCTGTGGCAGGAGCAAGCCTGGCATTCCATAATATAGCAACCAATTTAACATGACTGATACAAAGTGTGTAATGGAGAGAGGAGTGAGAGACAAAGAAAGAGAGCTAACGGGCTAGGGATGCAGCAGAGGATAGAGGGCAGTATAGTCTAGAAGGAGTTAGGCTTTTATGCTGTTTTTCTTTTTTAATTTTATTTATGATCTGATTTATTTCAGTAGTTTGCAGTTTAGTTCAGCTCAGTTGCTCAGTCATGTCTGGCTCTTTGAGACACCATGGAGTGCAGCATGCCAGGCTTCCCTGTCCATCCAACTCCAGGAGCTTGTTCAAACTCACGTCCTCCATCGAGTTGGTGATACCATCCAACCACTACAGATAATTTTGCCCTTTGGGGGCATTTGGTAACCTCTGGAGACATGTTTCGTTGTCACAACTGTGAAGAGAGGTCTTATTGGCACTTAGTGGGTAGATGCCACTGCTATATAGAGATATGACATCCCACTCCCTCCCAATAAACTATCATCTATCTCAAAGTGTCAATAGTGGTGGGGTTCAGAAATTTGATTTAACTTTTAAAATCATAGCTCTGACTGCTGCAGTGAAAGTAGGCACAAAGAGGACAAGGGCATAATCAGGGCCGGCAGTGGGTGAAATTTCAGTAATCCAATAAGTGGTACTTTTGGTTCAGTTTAGAGTGACACAAGTGAAGCTCACGTATGGTGGTTGGATTCCAGATATACTGTGAAAAGTAGAGTCGGTGACAGTTTCTGATGCTCTAGATTTGGTGTGTGAGAGAAAGGTAAAACAAGGACATTTCAGGTGTGAACTTCTTTAAATAAAGAACTGACAACAGTGGGTATGTGGATAACTGGGCTTGCAACAGGACTTGAGGGGTATGAGGTGGATATCAAATATAAAGTTTGGGATAAATATAAGATGCCTATTAGCAACTGGGTAGAAATGTCAGATATAGAGTTAGGTAGGTGGGTTTGGGATTAAGAGAAATGTTGAGACGAGTTATATATTTGGGACTCATTGGTGTATGGGTGATATTTTAAAAAGATTTCGAGGGAATAAATGTTGAGTGAAGACAAGAGAACTTAGAATTGAAACCTGGGGATTGCTAATGTGAAGAACTTAAAAAGAATTGGGGTCAGATCATCAGAAGGTCTGAAACAGTCATTCCCTTCACTCTTTCACATGGCTCCAGGCCCTCAAATCATTGACTTTTATTTTGTTCAACTTACTGCTGTATGCTGGTGCATGGGCCTGTAACCATTGCCTAGAGAATCCATCCATTCTAGGAAAGTGCATCTTCCAGCTCTTCTTCGAAGCACCTCTTTGTTTTGGGTTTTGTAACTTCTCTGTTTCCTGGTACCTACTCATTAATGTTGCTGCTTCCAGTGTCAATACCTTCTTACTTCTTCCCAGCTGCTACTGCTCAACCTGTACCAGGCCTCATTCCTTCTATCCAGATGATGCCATCTCAAATCCTCCAACCAGAATTCTTTGTGAATTTGACCTCATGATTTTGTGCATACACAACTCCTTAGGAGTTGATAGTACACATAGGTATAATATCTATCTCAGATCATGTATCACACTAAGTTCTATCTTATCTCTGAGCTTTTGAGCATTTTATTCCCTAACTGCTATGTAATTAGTTTGCTCTGGCTGTTGTAACAAAGTGCCACAGAATGGCTTAAACAATAGAAATTTATTTCCTCATAGTTCGGTGGCTCAGATGGTAAAGAATCTGCCTGCAATGCAGGAGACCCAGGTTTGATCCCTGGGTTGGGAAGATCCCCTGGAGAAGGGAATGGCAACCCACTCCAGTATTCTTGCCTGAGAAATCCCATGGACAGAGGAGCCTGGTGGGCTAAAGTCCATGAGGTCACAAAAGAGTCAGACACGACTTAATGACTAAATAACAACCATACACTGGACATATGAACTGCGTTGGACAACAAGACCTCTCTCTTTGCCTTCTAGATGGTTGTCTCCTGGCTGTGTCTTTACACTTGTTCCTAAGTGAATGTGCTCCTGGTGTCTATTTGTGTTCACTTTCCTTAAAAGGACACCAGTCATGTTAAATTGCTCAGTTGTTCAGTCATGTCCAGCTCTTTGCAACCCCATGGGCTGTAGCCCTCCAGACTCCTCTGTCCATGGGATTTTCCCAGCATGTAGCTTCCTGGGTGGGTTGCCATATCCTACTCCAGGTGTGTGTGTTTAAGTCGCTCAGTCATGTCTTTGTGACCCCATGGACTGTAGCCTGTAGCTCTTCTGCCTATGGAATTCTCCAGGCAAGAATACTGAAGTGGGTTGCCATTTCCTTCTCCAGGGGATCTTCCCAAACCAGGGTTTGAACTCCCGCATTGCCGGTGAATTCTTTACCATCTGAGCCACCAGGGAAGCCGTTACTACTCCAGGGGATCTTCCCAATCCAGAGATCTAACTCATGTCTCCTGCATCTCCTGCATTGCAGGCAGATTCTTACTGTTGAGCCACTAGGGAAGCCCCATTTTAAATTAGGGTCTGCTCTAAGGGCCTTATTTTAATGTACTCATCTCTTTAACCATCTTAGTTCAAAAACAGTCACATTCTGAGATTAGGTCAGTTTTAGGAGGACACAATAAATCAGCTCGTAACAGGCTGGAACATTCCTTTCTTCCTTTTCAGACTAAGAAACTCTGCTCCACTCCTCAGATATCAGCTAAGAGGTCACATTCTTTGGAGGGCTTTCCTGGCACTTCCAAGATTAGCTTTGGTGACCTTTTGCTTATTTTTATACTAATATCTGTCACAATGTATTATCATTTTCTTTTTACTTGTCAGCAACCCTCGTATGAACACATGCAGTCTCCTTCAAGGGAATGTCTGTGTCCTGTTCATTCTCACATTTCTCTTTTCAAAACACAGGGTATGCACCCTGGAAGTTTGTTGGGTGAATAAGTAAAATAATAAATTCATTTATATGTTTTACATCTTTAACCAGGTTGAGGGTAATTCATGATGATATTACATGAGTTTATTTGCCTAAGTGTCCCATACATTGCATGGCATAAAGTTGAAAGGAAGGAAATAATTGTTGATTGATGTAATTGAGTCTATACTGTGAATTACTGTATTCATTTGAATTTCTTCACCCACAATATTCTTGCTGAAAGGAAGGCATGGCCTGAATATTACCTTGGGTCATCAGTCCTGAATGGTATGAAATTTAAACTAAATGTGTTTCTTCTTTGGCTGTCGGTAGAATGACTAAACTGAGAAAAGTGAGAAGAACAGAGGGAAATGATCAGATTAGCAGCTTTGAAACTATGGAGTTGTGACAGCTCAGCAGCCAGATATGAATATTAAAGCATGATATAAAGGTCAGGCAAAATAAAAATGCTTTGGTCAAAGTAGAAATGTTACTACAGTAAACATGCACTAACTAAATTTGTGAGGCTCTGTAAGATCACCTTTGTGCAGCTTTGGCTTTGAAACTGGTCGATTGCCAATGCATATAAATATCCCTTTCTTGTCTCAAAGGTCAATCAGCTTTTATCTCAAAAATAAACCAGCAAAATTGAACCAGCTATGAAAAATCCAAAGAGATGAGTAATGTATAAAATGAATGAAATATATGGTTTTGCCTAACGAGAGATGTGAATCTGAACACCCTTTTAAGCAGACTAAGTTATTCAAGAATTTCTGAACATTACACTGTCCCCTGCCTTCAGACTGTTATTGTCTTTGCTTTCAATATCTTCCATCAATCCCCAATTAGAACAACTTATATGATTCCCTCTTGCTTATCTTCAATATTTAATTCCTTGATAATCCCCCTTGATACAAACATGTGTAACTACACACACACACAAACAAAGAAACACACACACACACCTGAGTTTGTTTTAGATGCCTGTTCACTGGGCTTCCATAGCATCGTATCCATAATGTTTGCTAGAGCTTACTGACCTGTCTTAAATTTGTTATTTTTCCTGTCTATCTACTCTAATAAGCTGTGATCAATTGCAAATAATGAAACCATGCTTGTTTCAATGTTGTATTTCTCAATGACTAGGATGGTGCCTATAAAAAATAGATGCTCATTAAATGTTGATGAACTCTAGTTAAGAATGAATGAACGCATGTGTGAGTTCATGAAAATCAAGATTGAAGATATTTGCTAAGGTGACCATTTAATTGAGGATTTAATTATGCAAAACTCAATCTTCATTAATAGAAAAGTAGCCAACTTTTTTTTTTTTTAATGAAATTGCCTTGGAATGATTTGAAAATATTTTGTTGTTCTTCTCTGTGAGAGAGTTTTGGAACTTTATATTGTTAGGTACTAGCCACTGGGATCTGAATAGTCTGTAGGATGCCACTGTGGTCTCAAGGGTCTTATGATCTATCAAGATTGTTCTGTATTGCAACACTATTTACAAAAGCTGGGACATGGACACAACCTACATGTCCATCGACAGATGAATGCATAAAGAAATTGTGGTACACAGGCATTGATCCTCTTGTGGCTAAATTATTCAGCTCATTCTAATAGAAAAGAAGATGAGGCTGCTTCAGGAACACACCATGTTTCATGTCGAGTACAATAGACAGCCATGTGTTCTTATGTAAGAGATTGGATCAGAGTGTTTTTCTTTCTTTTACCTTGGCTGAACAATTGCCAACTTAGCTATGTTCTCATCTGCTTTTTGAAAGGAGATATTAAAGACAAAGACAGACACTGAAATATCTTACAGCGAGTTTCTGAATTAGCAGTGTAAGGAGAAGAAGCAGGAATTGTATTAGGGTGAGTCCATGGGTTTGAGAGCCAGACAGACTTATATTGAAGTTCCTGTTCTGGAGCATACAATGAACTGGCAGGAGTATTTAATTCCCCAGGGGTAGATTACCCAGCTGTAAGTGGAGGGATGCTGAGATATAACTCATGAAAATTGCTGTTTAAATAAAATAATTTTAAAAAATTCAATAATAACAGGAGGGAAGGAAGGAAATTCCCATTTTTTAAGAGCTTACTATGTGCTCAATTTCCTAAATGAAGCCTTATACTAGATAATAGACTATATATGTTTTAGACATATGTAGACAAGTGTGTTTTACTTGTGTAAATTTTTGCAACAGGACCTAAACCATAGTAAGATTTCTGCAAATGATAATTCCTTTTACTGTGGCAAAAATGTCTTAAATAAAGTATGACATAAATTATTAAGTTTTAAATATGCATTATTTCTTGATTTCCTCCTCATATAACTTCCTGGTTAGTTCAATATATTAAAGACTTGGTAGGTAAACCAACTTTGGTTCAATCTAGGCTCTGGCCTTGAGCAACTTTCCTACCTTACCAACATGATCTACAACATGACCCGTGGCAACACTACTTCTTAATAGCCACATGAATTTAGGAAAGTTATTCTTCAGGATACAAATCTATGAAAACTTTGTGATATCATGCCTATCACATGCTGAAGATTGGGTTCAAGTTCTCTTTAAATTCTCTTTTCCAACAGGGATGAACTACACTTTTTACTCTGGATGATTGGGAAAGGAAAAGTGGTGAGTTCTAATATCTCTGAATAAGGCTGGTAAAATGGGCACCAACTCATTAACAGATTGGTGACTGAGTGCAACATTCTGAGGACCCAACAGTTGGAATGAAGAGCCACCTGCAGGTGACTGAACTCCAGGCAGAACCAGTACAGATTTGGGTTGTACAGTTGAGTGGCCCTCTCTCACCCCACCACTACCCCCAGACATTCACCAGGTTCACCATATAGACATACACTAGTCATTCTACTACCTGTGACACCACATTTTATGTCATTTTTATTTTTTGAACTTATTACTGATTGACCTTGTCAATCAGTCTTTAGCCCCAGTCTTTAGCCTAATGTTATGATTAAATGAGATAATCCATAAAAAGTATTTGTCACTGTGATGGACACTCAGCAAATGAAAATATATGGTTTCTGGTTGTTATTAATTGAAATATAGATCCCAAAGCAAAAAGAAGCCTTATATTTTCTGAAATTGCGTTGCTTTTTTTCATGATTTTGTTCATACCAACATATTGAAACCAAACAATCTTACAAAAAATTATGTCTATATGTTGATATGAATTTGTTATATATCTAGCCTTAAATATAGTTGTTTTAAAAGATGAGTGTTTCAGGGTATACAAATGCTAAGAAATAGTGCAATTGAGATTGATGTCTTAATTCATCTATACTCATCTGTATCTTTTTGGGGTGCAAACTTTTCAGAAGCTGGGAGCAAGATGATGAGACCATAAGAATGCTTCATAATGAGCACAATTTTTTCAGGAGTTGAAGTTAAAAGACATATTTGAAAAATGAGGCTCTTCTGATAAAACAACAGTCATATTGTCCTACTTAAGAAGTTACTCTTACATATAAGTGAAGATTGACTCTTTTGTATAACACTGGAATGTCTGCAGTGCCATCCGGACATCTAAGTTATTGGTCCTCATGTTGGAAAAAGAATACAGAATATACAAAATCTGTTTTGATCCCTTGTCTGTGAACTTTTACACTGTTCTAAGACAACAGGAATACTGGGATCATAACCATAAGTGGTTAATCCTTGAGATAATAAAAAAATATCAGCATGTGTAAAGAGTCTGTGCAGAGACAGACATATGATGGCACAGACATCAGTAAAGAGCAAAACAAAAGACTGAAATCAGTTGTGAGCCAACTACAACTTGGAGTTTTACTTGCAGATGATAGTTGTTATCAATTCTCTTTCCTCCTGATCATTTTCTTCTTTGTCCTTTTCTCCTTTCTGACAAGACACCTGAAATCATTTGAAAGCATTCCTTTATACATTAAGGAATACAGCCCAAGTCATCAAGTCAGAAGCAAATAGCAATGAGGTTCCTCTTTTCTAGTTTAAACTCTGCTAATCCAGGTGCAATGAAAGGAATTTCTGGGCTGTTCTAACTTCCATAAATCCATCTATCTCTCTCTTCCTTAAATTACAGCAAGTAACACCAAATAGCTATTATGCTTTTGATAGTGCACAGTAATACACTAACTGGTTACTGACTGGTGCTCCTATCTGTCCATTCCAAGATCTTTATCTCAAACATATTTGTCAGGCTGTACCCACACTTCACACACACGCACACGCACACACACACACACACCTTTATTACCTTGATTTCACCACTGTGATTATGCTCATTTTCATTTTCTAAACTTTGACAACAGTCCGTGAGGAAGTTTTGCATATCAATGACACTACCAAAAATTATATGTAACTCACAACATACCAGGGGGAATTACCTCTGGAACAGTTTCCTTACAAATTTCCTTTCACTGTACAGAGGGAGATGCATATGAAACCTGCTATGCTTGAATTAAAACTGAAATCACAACTCATATACATGGAGTATTGCACCTTGTTGGATAATTGTGGTTTGCTGTTTAGTTGCTAAGTTGTGTCTGACTCTTTTGTGACCCCATGGACTACAGCCCACCAAGTTCCTTTGTCCATGGGATTTCCCAGGCAAGAATACTGAAATGGGTTGCCATTTCCTTCTCCAGGGGATCTTCCCAACAAAGGGATCGAACCCAGGTCTCCTGCCTTGCAGGCAGATTTTATACCACTGAGCCATCCAGAAAGCCCTGTGATTTGTTGGCATTGATCTGAAACTTTGAAGTTTCCAAATATTAGTAAAGATGGATGAAAGAAGGAGTGAGAGTGATTGAAGGAATGGTGGGTGGCCTTTGGATTAATAGCTTTGTGGACTTGGATCAGTTCTTTAGATAGCTACAGGTCTATTGGGGGCACTGAAGATGTTGTACCAACAGTGTTATCTATGTAAAAAGAAACAGTAGCTTTATTACTTGTGAGGAATGTGAGATAGTGTGTGAAAGAGCCTAACAGACTTCTTGACACACAGTAAGTCTTCCATGAACATTGGCACCTGCCAGTCCCCACCCTCAGACAAATACCTTCAAACATTCACTTTCAAAGAATTGTATTTATCATAGTGACAATGCAAAGTAATCTGAATTATAGTCAGATTATAGTCCCTGGACAGAAAGACTAATCTTGTTCATTTGTTCATGAAGCTTTGTTTTTTAAACTACACATAATTTAAAAGAGTACAGCTGTAAATAATCTAACCTGAACCATTTGCATTCAAAATATACTTGCATATGAACCTTTTTTTAAGGTGGGTAGGAAATGGTCTAATAAGCCTAATAAAAATTTCTACAGTAGTTTTACAATTAACTTCTCTAGGATCGGAATAAAAGTAGATTTCAAAATAGCTCCAAAGATACAATTTTGCATGAGTATGATTAGTAACTCAACTTTTGTAGACAGATGAGAGACATTGATTTGGTGTTTGTAAACCTTGTTACAAGAAAAACCTTGGAAGATTTACAGTTTCATTTGGAATCAATTTCATATTATTCCTTTGAGAACTTTAGGGAATTCTTACAAGCTGGTTTCTTTCTTTCTTTTTACCTTGTTTCAATTGAAAGCTTTCACTTTATCAAGAAAGAAATAGTTGGCTATTTAAGTGTGTGGAATTATTCTGCAAAAGGAATATAAATGGGGAAAAATTGTAATATTTACCAAATATTTTCTCCCTTCAGTTCAGGCCTCATTCTAGTGGAATGATTGCCCTTGGTAGGCTGTTGACATCGTGCTTGACTGTGTGAATTGCTTTGTCATGATATGTGAGTGGATGTTTATCCCTCCCTGAGCAGTTTACAGGGTGTGGTTGCATCTGGCTCACTTTCCCTCCTCTATAAGACTGTTGTGTCCAAGAAATGGTCTCCTCCTTCTCCCTTGGTGTTGGGATAAATGGGACTGCAAAGCCAGTTGTAGACAACCCACAGCAGGTAGGCAAAGCAAGCTTTAATCATTAGTGAGCAGCTTGATGGGCTTTACAAAGGGAGTGATCACAGAGAATAATAGGTAATAGAGTATTGCCAGTGAAAGTTTTTGCAGAACCAGGAAAGACACCAGGATTCTTGGCCTCTGGAGGAGAAGAATTCAATTCAGGGCCAGAGATGAGGCTTGATTGGTCAGAGCTTTTGGGTAATAAAGTTTTATTAAAGTATAAAAAAGATAGAGAAAGCTTCTGATATAAACATCAGAAGGGGGCAAAAAGAATACCCTCCTGCTAGTCTTTAGCATGATGTTATATAGCTACTAGCAGACTGTTAGTGAAAGAAACAAAGGTCTAAAAATTCAGAGAATGGTACCAGGCCCCTCACCCACAAGATGTATTTTGGGATAATCTTGGCATCAGGCGAGTCATTCCGGGCCATAAAAAGATTGACTTGAATCTTATATAAAGGCAGATTATCATACAAATAGTTTCATTTACATGGATTAAGAGAACAATGTATGAGGATAACATACTGGTTTGTCAAGTCAGTTCTAAGCATTTAGGTGGAACCAACTTGAAGTCAGAGTCTAGGGTAAATGCATAGTACATTCAGTTCGGTTCCGTTCAGTCTCTCAGTCGTGTCCGACTCTTTGCGACCCCATGAATCGCAGCACGCCAGGCCTCTCTGTCTATTACCAACTCCCGGAGTCTACCCAAACCCATGTCCATCGAGTTGGTGATGCTATCCAACCATCTCATCCTCTGTCGTCCCCTTCTCCTTCCGCCCCCAATCCTTCCCAGCATTAGGGTCTTTTCCAATGAGTCAACCCTTCGCATGAGGTGGCCAAAGTATTGGAGTTTCAGCTTCAACATCAGACCTTCCAATGAACACCCAGGATTGATCTCTTTTAGGATGGATTGATTGGATCTCCTTGCAGTCCAAGGGACTCTCAAGAGTCTTCTCCAACACCACAGTTCAAAAGCATCAATTCTTCGGCACTCAGCTTTCTTCACCGTCCAACTCTCGCATCCATACATGACCACTGGAAAAACCATAGCCTTGACAAGACGGACTTTTGTTGGCAAAGTAATGTCTCTGCTTTTCAATATGCTATCTAGGTTGGCCATAACCTTCCTTCCAAGGAGTAAGCGTCTTTTAATTTCATGGCTGCAGTCACCATCAGCAGTGATTCTGGAGCCCCCCAAAATAAAGTCTGACACTGTTTCCACTGTTTCCCCATCTATTTCCCATGAAGTGATGGGACCAGATGCCATGATCTTAGTTTTCTGAACGTTGAGCTTTAAGCCAACTTTTTCACTCTCCTCTTTCACCTTCATCAAGAGGCTCTTTAGTTCTTCTTCACTTTCTGCCATAAGGGTGGTGTCATCCGCATATCTGAGGTTATTGATATTTCTCCCGGCAATCTTGATTCCAGCTTGTGTTTCTTCCAGCCCAGCGTTTCTCATGATGTACTCTGCATAGAAGTTAAATAAGCAGGGTGACAATATACAGACTTGACGTACTCCTTTTCCTATTTGGAACCAGTCTGTTGTTGCATGTCCAGTTCTAACTGTTGCTTCCTGACATGCATACAGGTTTCTCAAGAGACAGGTCAGATGGTCTGGTATTCTCATCTCTTTCAGAATTTTTCACAGTTTATTGTGATCCACACAGTCAAAGGTTTTGGCATAGTCAAACATTTCCATGAGAAAAATGTATTGGTTAGCTCAAAATTTGAGAAATGTTATGTTTAGGTGGAACCAGGGATCATTATGGAAACATAGTATTGTAAGAGAAAACTCTTTTTAAATTTATATAGAGAAGGGGAAAAAATGTATCACTAGCTTGTTTCCTCCTGCCCCTTAAGAGAGAGATAAAAAAAATGTCTGACACTTGCAGCCTATTTCCTCTGTTTGGAGACCCCTGGCCATCCTGCCTGTTACCCTCTCACCAGCAGCCCTGGAATCTACTCCTTGGCTCCTTCCAGTCACTATTTTTCCACAGAGATACACACTTTTCTGACTTCCATTTCCACAGATTGCTTTTGGTTGTTTGTACTCTTCTGGACCTGACTTTCTTTGTTCAGTATCATGTTTTTTATATCATCCATGTATCTGTGAGTAGCAGTAGTTATTTCATTCTTGTTACTGTGTCTTTTTTTTTAAGCAATTTTAATTTTCTTAAATATTGGAGTTGTGGGACTACTCTGGTGGTCCAGTGGCTAAGACTTCATGCTCTCAGTGCAGAAGGGCTGGATTTTATCCCTGGTAAGGGAACTAGATCCCACATGCCACAACTAAGAGTTCATGCCACAACTAAAGATCCCACATATATTAACGATGATGGAAGATTCTGCATGCCACAACTAAGACCCAGTACCAAACAAATTAATACATATATATATATTTTTTTTTTTTTTAAAGGAAAGAAGTTCTGATACATGCTGCAACATGGATGAACCTTGAAAAGGCTAATATATTTATATAGTTGTTGTTGGTCAGTCAATAAGCTGTGTCTGACTCTGCAACCCATGGACGGCAGCACATCAGACTTTTCTGTCCTTCTCCTATCCTTCCCAAGTCAAACACTTTTTACACACTGGTAGCTCTGGGAGACAGGTCTGAACCTCATTAAACTTGCTGTGTGTTGTACATGGACAATCTAATTCAGGTCCCATGTTGTTGCTGTTCAGTCACTCAGTTATGTCTGACTCTTTGCGACTCCATAGACTGCAGCACGCCAGGCTTCCCTGTCCATCACCATCTCCTGAAGCTTGCTCAAACTCATGTCCATTGAGTTGGTGATGCTATCCAACCCTCTCATCCTCTGTCATCCCCTTCTCTTCTTGCCTTCAATCTTTCCCAGCATCATGGTCTTTTCCAATGAGTCAGTTCTTCGCATCAGGTGGCCAAAATATTGGAGCTTCAGCTTCAGCAACAGTCCTTCCAATGAATATTCAGGGTTGATTTCCCTTAGGACTGACAGAATTGATCTCCTTATGGTCCAAGGGACTCTCAAAAGTCTTCTCCAGCACCACAATTTGAAAACATCAATTCTTCAGCACTTGACCTTCTTTATGGTCCATCTTTCACATCCATACATGACTACTAGAAAAACCATAGCTTTGTCTATATGGATCTTTGTTGGCAGAGTGATATCTTTGCTTTTTAATACCCTCTTTACGTCTGTCATAACTTTCCTTCCAAGGAGCAAGTCTGATAATTTCGTAACTGCAGTCACAATCCACAGTTGATTTTAGAGCCCAAGAAAATAAAATCTGTCACTGCCTCCACTTTTCCTCATCTATTTGCCATGAAATGATGGGACCAGATGCCATGATCTTTGTTTCTGAATATTGAGTTTTAAGCTGGCTTTTTCACTTTCCTCTTTTACCTTCATCAAGAGTCTGTTTAGTTCTTCTTCACGTTCTGCCAATAGAGAGGTATCACCTGCATATTTGGGGTGATATTTCTCCCAGCAATATATATATGTGTGTGTGTGTTGTTAGCAAGTCTATTAAAACACAGCTATTATAAACATACTTGTACATATTATTTGATACAGGTGGATAGGTATATATTTCTATACAACCCTCAACAATTGAAATATTGAGTTCTATGTTATGTGTATGTTTTGATTTAATAGATACTGCCAACAGTTTTCCAAGGTAACTGTGTCAATGTGTACATCAACCAGTAAAATATGAGGGCCACTCTTGTTTCATATTCTTGCCAATACTTTGCTATCTTTTGTCATTTTACCATTTGAGTGTTGTATCATGGTATGTTACTGTAGATGTTACTAGCTTATCCTGATTATTAATGAAGTTGCTCAGATTTTAATAGGTTTATTAGCTATTTAGGTATTCTCTTTTGTGATGTGAGTATTCAAGTTTCTTGTACCCATTTTAGTTGGATTTTCCTTACCATATTTTCTTATTGATCTGTTAGACTTCTATATATACTATGGAGTCAAGGGCTTAGTCAAACATATGTGGTCCCTAGACTTTCCTCTGCTATGTGGTTTGCCTTGACTTTCTATTCTCTTGACAGTTTTTTGATTAAAAAAGTTCTTAATTTTAGGTAGTCTAATTTATCACTACTTTCCTCATGGTTATTGTTTACTGTGTACTTATCTAAAGGTCATGAAAATATTATCATATACTATATTCCAAAACCTTTATTGGTTTAATATTCATATTTATCTATACTTTATCTGGAACTGAATTTGTAAATGGTGTGAGACACGTTTTATTGAGATAGTCACATGATTTTCCTATTTTTAAGACAAAGGAGAGAATTTGATAACTTTCTAATTTAAATCAATCTTAAATTATTGGTATAAAGTTTAGTTATATAATTTTAGTATATTTTATTTTCACATGTGTTGTATTAGATTTTTTATTCATTATTGGGTATAATTTTCTAATATTTTGAGTAGTGAAATAAATTTCATGAGAGAAATTGTCTTGAAATTTTTTTCTCTTGTTATAACTTCATGAGGTTTTTATATTAAGATGTTTTTTATCCTACAAAATGAGTTGAAAAGTGTTTCCTTTTTTTCTCTCATGAAGAGAAGTGCATTTAAGATTGATGTTACTTCTTCAAATGCCTTGAAAGACTGGCTCTGACGGTTGGAATCACATTTCTGGGCTTTTCATCTGGGATATTGGTCTCTTAAGTTCCAGCTGTCTTGGTGGGTCTATGAGGCTTTCAAACAGATGCGCTTTCCCTTTTGTCTAGCATTTATCCTTGTTCTTGGTAGAAGATGGGTGTGCTGCAGCTAATTTATTGTAGGAAGCATCAGTATGCTACTTACTTAGAAATTTACATTTCATTAACACACAACCTCTTCAAAAAATTGAAAATGTTTCCCCCAGAGCCCACTCAACAAAAATCCAATTTTTTTTTTAGATAGTGCACGTAACCAGAGCTACATTCCCAATTTCATTCCCAACTCTAAGGCACACAATAAGGGTGTTAACATAAAAACAGAGGGAGACTGGACAAAATCAGGTGGAAATTGAATCTACAATGAGTTAGATAGTAATAAAAATAAACACTTCTCATTAAGGTAACGTGCTGATAGCAGCTTCAGAATACCCTGTGTCCTCTATGGAATCAAAACCAAGAAGCTTCCATCAACTTTGACCAATGCCTTCAATGAGCTTCCCTGGTGGCTCAGACGGTAAAGCATCTGTCTATAATGCAGGAGACCCGGGTTCGATCCCTGGGTTAGGAAGATCCCCTGGAGAAGGAAATAGCAGCCCACTCCAGTATTCTTGCCTGGAAAATCCCATGGATGGAAAAGCCTGGTAGGCTACTGTCCATGGGGTTGCAAAGAGTAGGACATGCCTGAGCGACTTCACTTTTCAATAAGCAAAGAAACCAGTTCACCAGATTCGGTTGGCAGTTCAGGTTGTGTCTACATGCTGCTGCTGCTGCTAAGTCGCTTCAGTCGTGTCCGACTCTTGGGCGACCCCATAGACGGCAGCCTACCAGGCTCCCCCATCCCTGGGATTCTCCAGGCAAGAACACTGAAGTGGGTTGCCATTTCCTTCTCCAGTGCATGAAAGTGAAAAGGGAAAGTGAAGTTGCTCAGTCATGTCCGACTCCTAGCGACCCCCTGGACTGCAGCCTACCAGGCTCCTCTGCCCGTGGGATTTTCCAGGCAAGAGTACTGGAGGGGGTTGCCATTGCCTTCTCCAGTGTCTACATGGTGCCCTGCTAAAATCCCCAAAGAATATATCCCTAAATGATATTTCCTTTACTTATCGAGCCAAGGCTTTCTTGGGTTCAAATTCCAGCTCTGCTATTTAATATCTGTGCAACTTTTGAAATGCATGCAAATCAGATCGTGCCACTTGCTATTTTTGGAATTTTCCGGTGGATTTTCATCACATTTGAGTTAAAATGCCAACAATTTATCCTGACAGTTACTGTCCTACCTGTGCTGGTAAAGCTTTACCCTCATCCCAGGATTTTTTTTTTCAGTAGTCCTTAATCATTCCCAAGGCCAGCTCCTTTGCTGCCACTGATCACTCTGTTGGAACATTCTTCCTTCTTGATCTTCACACAGGACCAGGCATCTTCTCATGACTCAAGTATAAACTAAAGTGGCCACTTCTCAGAATCGCCTGCCCTGAGCATTCAATAAGAAGTGATGCTTCTCACAGCCTGATTCTAGCACAATACTCCGCTGTAATGCTTTTGTAGCATTTACTGCTCTTTGGAATCATTTGTTTATTACTATTTATTTCCTTCCTTTTAGTTCCAGAATGTAAGCTTTATAAGATTGAAATCTTTTCTGTTTCTTTCTCAATTAAATCTCCAAGACTCGGAAAAATGTTTCTTACAGCACCAAGAAGAGGGTTGATGGATGAATGAATGAATGAAGCTTTGTAAAGAATGAGCAAAATTTAGCCTAACTAAATATCAGGTGTACTACCCTGGTGGCTCAGAGGTAAAGAATTCACCTGCCAATGCAGAAGTTGCAGGTTCAGTCCCTGGGTGGGGAAGATCCCCTGGAGGAGGAAACGGCAACCCACTCTACTGTTCTTGCCTGGCAAATCCCATGGACAAAGGAACCTGATGGGCTATAGTCCATAGGGTCAGAAAAGAGTCAGATACTGCTGCTGCTGCTGCTAAGTCGCATCAGTCGTGTCTGACTCTGTGCGACCCCATAGATGGCAGCCTCCTAGGCCCCTCCGTCCATGGGGTTTCCCAGGCAAGAGTACTGGAGTGGGGTGCCATTGCCTTCTCTGGAGTCAGATACTACTTAGCAACTAAACAACAACAACAAAATATCAGGTGCTCGATTAACAACAAATTTGTTCTTTTGTCCTATCTTAAGTCCTTCTCTTGCAAAGTCCCCAATACTTTCCTTCTTGGTTGTAGATAGAGGTCACCTCCTTTATTCATCAACTTGTCAACCCAAACTGAGTATACCTCCCATGATTCAGTTTCATGATTGATGAGGAAAGAGTTTGGCATCTGGGTTGCTCTGAAAGTACCTTGCCTAAATGTAACCGTTGTTTTGAGTCTCAGCACCTTAATCAACTTACAGTTAGTGATCCCTACATGAAGGGCTGAAGCATGGTCTGTTTTCATGCAGGCTGGCTAAGGGGAGCTCACTCCATCATGGAGGGCACTCAGACAAGGCCTGCCAGTTACTTTCTCAGGGAATCAGCATGAAGCAGCATGAAGGGAACCTTCAGGACCCCACTGTCATTGATGCTGAGATGGGCACTGCCTTGTAGAGCAGGTGAGATGCAATGAATCTGGTTCTTCATTCAAAGTAAAGTTGAATGAGTCTCTTGGGGGCTCAAGGACATTCATGCACACTGAGAATACTATAAAAATAATGAAACTAAGTGTGTATGTGATGTGGGATGGTGAGGAGTGTCCTGATGATAATTAAGAATAGAGACAAAGTTGAAAATAGGTTGTCAAAAAAAGAAATATCAGTGAGAGGTGTCAGTACATCAGAGGCAGGTGTTTGTGACCTATATAAGGCTTCAGAGAAGGACAAAACTAGGATCAATGACTTATTAGAAATTTGAGTTTGGACATGTGATGAAACGAAAGAGAATTCATGAAGAGCACTTGGTACTGTTTTGAACATAGTGAGCATTCACCACATGGGACTATCATCATTCAGACCAATTCTACCTTCTTTACATAGAAAACATCACAAATTGAGGCATTTGTGAAAGCAAATATATTTTGGTTTTCCTTTCTGGGATTATTGGATGATCTCATCTACTTACTGCTGATAAGACTGGTTGCAGTAACAGAGAATTTGACAGGACTCAGTAGAAGAATGTTGGTTTCCTTTGGTGAGCTATTGGTTTTCTGTGCTGTTTACAGGCACCTGATCCCTCTTATTAGCCACATCTAAGGTCACTAGCAGAATGGAATGGAGCACAAATATAGACCAGAATCACCAGTGTTATTGATGCTTTGTCTTTGACATCTTCAGCTGTCCTCATGTTGAAATCCTTATTTTTTAGAAACAGGTTATCCCATGTAACAAAAGACTCTGATAGCAATATATGCACTGTTTTGAAAAATAAAACTCTGTATGACACACAAATAAGAACTCTGTATGCAGAATCCATGTGCTTATACATTCATGTCTATATCTACCCATGTGTTTATATACATATAGGAAATGGCAACACACTCCAGTATTCTTGTCTGGGAAATTCAATGGATAGAGTACCTGGTGGCCACAGACCATGGGGTCACAAAGAGTCAGATATGACTGAGCTACTAATGCACATGGGCATATATTTATAATCATATTATCCCTTAACTATCACTGTTGTGGGTATACATATGTGTGTGTTCAATAATTACATTTCATGCATCTGATATCTTTAAAATGCAGTACAGAATGCTATCTTTTAGAGTCTTTACAATATACAAATAAGAACACAAGACCAGGACTGAAATTTGAATTCTTCTACCTCTTTTATTCTTAGGTTCCTCATATTATGCTTAAACTTTTTCAATCTTGTATGCAAATCTAAAGCACAAGGTTTCTTTGAAGTTGAAATAAAATGGCCCATCAGAACCTTGTGCCTGGTGTATAGTAGATACTTGATAAATGATATATTTTCCTTCCTCCTTTCCTTCCTTTAGGAAAAAGTGTTTCAACTGTAAATAGTATCACTGACATTGAATATGTGTATATAATGCGGTAACTAACCTCCGAGACAGATGTTCTGTCTTTAAAAATCTAATGGATACCTAGACACTAAGAGTAGAATGAAACATAGAATTGAAGATACCAGCTAACTATTGAGAAAGTCAATTCCTAGGAAGGTCGATAAGAAGTCTGGGGTCCCTAGGGAGGAGAGAGGGGTCTGGAATTCTCAAGGAGGAGGAAAGGACAAATGTCTTTTTTTTTTTTTTTTCCTCTACATTCCTTAGTCTTAGTCATATAAAATGTTTTTTTTTTTTTTTTTCTTTAAGCCTAGAACTGATAATTACACAACAAACAGCTTCGCTTAAACTCTGTACCTAAGGATTGTATAACAACAATGTATCCTGCTTGAGGACAGTTTCTCCTTCCTGAAAACCTTCTGAGTAATCCTGTTGTCTTAAAATGTATATTATGGGAGTGGGTCTGGTAAGATCTTTCTATTGTTAAATTCTAATCCTGTTACCTTAAAATGTAAATTGTGGGAGTGGGTCTGGTAAATTTTTACAGCCTTGAGACATTCTTTTGATTTATTGTAATAACTAATTTAAAAAGTATATAACTCCCTTGCTAACACTAGCCAGGGGGCACTCTCCATTCCCCTTCTGATGTCTATGTCAGAAGCTTTCTCTGTCCCTTTTCATACTTTAATAAAACTCTGCTACACAAAAGCTCTTGCATGATCAAGCCTCGTCCCTGGTCCCAAAGCTAAATCTTCTTTGGAGATCACAAATCTGACACCATTCACCGAAAGCTGTCACTATCTTGTGTTTTATCATAGAGTTCATCTGAGTGTTTGTCCAGGTCCTCTGAAAAGCAGATGCCAAGAAGAAATGAAATGCACAAGAAATGAATTAGAGGAAATACTTGTGAAAGAAAATGGGAGGGACACTGAAAGAACTTGAGAGAGCTGACAAACCACGATACAAGTCTGATTCTTATTGAAGGACAGAAGGAAGGAAGAAGGCAAAGAAGGAAAGAAGGAAGTGAGAAGGGAAGAAGGAAGGGAGACGGGTTGAATAGAAGGAGGGAAAGAAAAGTCAAGTAGAAGCAATTTAAACCAATGTATATTTCTAATGATGAGCAAGACAATCAAAATGCTCTTGAATCAAAGCCACCATCAAAAGAATCCAATGTTCCCTATGAATAGGAGAATGTGAAGGTCAGCCTTAAGTGCAAACGCAGCATTGTATTTCAAAACACAGAAGCTGATGCTCTGCAATTGGGGATTTGAGAAAAGCACTCTCTCGTATGGCCACACTGAGAAAGAAGCCAAAGTTATTTATCATGATAAAGAAACTTTGAGATACACAAACTCCTCAGCTCCAGAGCATAATACCTCCTCTAATTGATGATACAGTTTACTAAGTTTGTATGTTTTTCATATTCAGTGTTACCATATATTAATCTATGGAGTTGTTTTTAAGGTCCCTGAAGTGGAATTAGAAACATAAATTACTTCAGTCATTAAGAGTGTGTGTGTGTGTGTACACATGTGCACAGTCAGTCATGCCTGACTCTTTGTCATCCCATGGATTGTAGCCCCCGAGTATTCCTCTGTCCATGGTATTTTCCAGGCATGAATACTGGAGTGGGTTGTATTGGTTCCATTTCCTTCTCCAGGGAATCTTCCTGATGCAGGGATCAAATCTGTCTCTTGTGTTTCCTGCATTGGCAGACAGGGTTTTTTGTTTTTTTTTTTTTAACCAGCTAAGCCACTATGGAAACCCTCTAGTCATTAAGCATGGCAGGATTTAAACAGATGTAGTTCAGTGTTATGGACAAAAGCAGAGATTTTTGGAGTTAGAGAGAAGGGATCTGAATTTTAGATTTACAATTTAACTAGGTGACCCTGGAAAGGTGATAACCTGCCTGGGTTTCTATTTGTTTAGAAACTAGGCATACGACACCTACTTCAATAAGTCTTGTTAAGAATTAAATTAGGACTAAATGACAAGAATTAGCATTATTGACAGTGTGTTATGTATCAGACACTCTTCTAAGAACTACACACTTAATAACTTATCAAAATCTTCCTACGAAGCATATGAAATAGGATGTATTATCATTCTTATTCTTAACAATACTTTTAAGTGGTTTAGCATATTTAACAGGCTTCTCCAATGGCTTAGCAGTACAGAATCTCCTTGCAATGCAGGAGACCCAAACCCACGGGTTTGATCCCTGGGTCAGGAAGATCCCCTGGAGTAGGGCATGGCAACCCACACCAGTATTCTTGCCTAGAGAATCGCATGGAGAGAGAAACCAGACAGGCTACAATCTCAAGGAGTTGACAAGACTTAGTGACTGAACAACAAGACATGTATTTAACAGGTGAGGAAATTGAGACTTGGAGAGGCCAATCCTAATTCTTGCAAGTGGTGGGCCCAAGCTCTCCCACGTACTGCTCACATGGCCCAGCCTTACAAATACTTGGCTCTGTGAAATACCCTGATTTCTATATCACTGCATGATCATTACCTGGGTGGGATGAAGGGATTGTGATGGCTAGCTTCAGAGGAGGAGCTAGTTTTAACAGCTCAGTGTATGTTTACACCATAATTTGTTTGGAAACTTGATATAGATCAATATATCCTGTATTGTGTGTAACTCCACGAGTCAAGTGCTAGGTAACAAGGATTGCATGTCATTATTAGATGACCATGAGATCATCATTGAAATTATGTCAAAAATACTGATTACAACCTTAATCTTGTTAAGATGTTCTTAGGATTAATATTGAATCTAGATATTTTAGATACCTCAGTGGTCTACAGTAGTTATTCTATTTGGGCATAAGAGTCCCCTTGGAAATCCCTCAAAAGTTTCCATGTATTCAGAAACTTCCCACCTGAACCAGTGGACATCTGGGACCCTAAAATCTAAACTGGATTTCCAGGATCTGACATAATGGAGAAATAAATAGTACAGTAGGTCTTCAGCTCCCAGCTATAGAATTTGGAGTTGTTTCTTGTGCCTCTTGGCTTTACATCACCTGTAATCTCTCCTAAGGGTGAGAAGGAAATGATTAAGAGAGTTGATGTGGACACTGTGAACTTGTCATGAGATGAAATAGATCGTCACTGACTATAATTCGTCCCAGGAGAGGGTAACGGGTGTGGGGAGTGGCTGATGGGTGAGTATTCCAGTTGCCCATTCCATCCATGAATTCCTCTGAGATGGATACTCTTAGAAGCACAGTGTGATAACCGATGCCTTTTTTTTTTTTTTTAGCTGTCCTTTTGCAGCAGTGAACAGTGATGATCACAGAAGAGGCAGAGTTCCCTCTGAGCTCCCTATTCCCAGGTGGTTTATTTGGAGGGTTATTTGTCTCATGAAGTTCCCTGGAGCCCATGAGGCTGTGAGTCTATTAAAGCACAGGAAAGAGAATTAGTAACACCCTCTTATTTCCAGGGTATAATAACTTGCCTGTAAATCCACCCAAGCCCTGCTGTTAATCTTTACTCTATGTGGGAAGCAACTGCTATTATTGGTGCTGCATTGAGAATAGGCCACTTTATTACTTTGGAAACCATAAAATACCTCTCTAGCCAGAAGTAGCTAATTCTCCAGGACCATTTGGGTGAATGCCCTGTGCTCTGTGCTTGATTTGGAAAGTAGAATGGTACAGTTCTAAATGATTGGAGCTTAAAATGCATGATCATAGAAGTATGTCTTGGGGGTCTACAGAGGTAAGCTTATGTTATATAAAGAGAGCTTTCCCAAATGAAAGCTTCAGAGCTGGTATTTTGCAAGACTTTTATAAAAGCAACAGTAACAAAAATTGTTCCAAAGTCAGTTTATCAACCTAATTGAACAAGCTTAAACTAGTTACTGAAAAATTCTTGAGCCTAGTTGTGACTCGCTAGGAGTTGTATAATAGATAATGTTTCCAAAATGTATTTGATATATATGATTATGAACATCACCCACCTTTCTTTTGAGAAGAGCACCAAACAACATATCTTAGTGTGTGTGTTATATAGAAAATAGTTTGAGATATGTTTTTCTGTATTGATATGAATTAGTGATAATTTTCTAACTTTTGTGGTTATTGAATCTTAGAGTGAGCTATCTACCAATTGCTTTGCTTCTGATTTCATTTTACATCATCTAAATAAGACCTCTCCTATTTCTGATGCATGGGTAAATAGTTTGCAGTTTGTGGTAAAGTGATGGTTCTGCCCAAAAGCAAAAGCTATTTAATTAGTCAGTAACAACCTGCTGGAGTGAGGCAAATAGCCAACAATTGATCAGCTTGAGTATCATGTGCTTGCCTGTTATTGGGATTTATTTTTCCATATTATCCCAGGCATTTGGAGTCACATGCCAATCATCTTTCAATAAGTGTCTTTTCTGGATGTAAAAGAAAATGTTTTCAATCATGAGAAAGGAAGAGAAAGGCAGAAAAAGGAAGACAGCCTGACCATCTGGATATGTTGGTCTCCATGATTATTCATAAGACAACTCAAATAAGCAGATGCCATGGAGAGTAATTAAACCTTTCTTCTGTTCTCACTGGAATGCAAAAACAGTGTTTCTTTTGATGACAAAGGATCTGTGCCATATATTCAAGGGTAATCACAAAAAAGATAAATAATAACTTTGTTAATCATCAGAGAATAGGAACTTTTTTGGCGGTGGCACTTTCTCAAGGTGATCGCTTTTCCTTTAGACACAGCGCCAACTCACCTTATGAAACACTTGTCAGACCTCAGACAGTTCATCCCCTTGCTTGCATTCAGGCTTTGAGCAATTAGCTGGCATGTCTTTTTGGTCTAAAGAATTTTATTTTTGTCCCTTTAGATAGTTCTGCCACCTAAGAGGTGAAGTTATACCTGCCCCCAAGGGATGTTCAGTCTGTGCTCTTGAAAGCTTTTTGAACTTGTAGAATCTGTCCTTGCTGGAGACAATGACATTCACTGCCTGAACTGATTATATAGAATAGTTGATAGCCTCCTTATGCTTTCTACCAAGGCTGTACTTCTTTGTTTCTTTCTTATTTCCCAAGAAAGGCAGATCAGAAGAGAAGGATTTGCTGCCTGGGACACACCGAGGGGTCACCTTTTTAGATACCTGTCCACACAACTCTCCCATTTGACCCAGGTCCAAACTAGCCCCCGCAGGCAGTGTCTCTGCATCTGAGTGGCTCTGGGTAGAATGTTGGATGAAAGCAAAAGAGACACAGTAGTGACATGACATGTTTACCATGAATCAGGTACCATTCTGACTGAGCTGAACCTGTTCATAAATCTCACACCAACCTGGTAATTTCCATTGTTATCCCTATTTTATAGATGAGAAAGAAAAAGAAATTTAGAGATAACTTGCCCATGACAATACAATTAGTAAGTAGAGGAACTTGTATTTAAACCCAAAAAATTTGACCCCAAAGCCCCTAACTCTTTGCGACCCTTTGGATTGTAGACTGTAGCCCTCCAGGATCCTTTTTCCATGGGATTCTCCAGGCAAGAATACTGGTGTGGGCTTTCATTTCCTCGTCCAAGGGATCTTCTCAACTCAGGGATCAAACCCACATTTGATCCCTGCATTGCATTGCAATCCTCCTGCATTGCACGGGGATTCTTTACCCACTGAGCCACCTGGGAAGACTCCAGAGCCTAGTAATAGATTAATATGCTGTTCTTTGTGCTAACTGAACACACAGTCCAAATTGTTCTGGAGATGGAGACCTATAGATATACTTGATGTTCCTACACTATAGCTTTATTTCCTGAATATGTTGTCCCTTATATCTGTTGTTTTTCTTTGAAATTATCTTGAAATACTTGGATCACAGAGATAAGGTGCTGTTCCCAATACATCATATTAATGGTACATATCATAAATATCACTTTTAAGTGATGATGTAAAACTTGATTATCTGACCAAGAGATAATATTTACCACGTTCTCTACAAAAGGCAACCTCTCCTGTCAATCTTTTCATGTTATACTCTGAAAGTGCAGCTTACATTCAATGCAGATGGGAAAGAAGTTGCTAAATCATATTTTTGGAGAGGGTAATAGTTACAAAAATTATTTGGAATTCTTCTGTATGTGAAATGTGTATTTGCTACCCCCATTTATTTATTTAATTCAATCATTAATTTGTATCAATATCAATTCAATATTTATTTAATATTGGGGTTATAATCCAGTATTATATTATGGTTTCAGCTTTGGCCACTTGGAGTTTTCCTTTGTTTTAAATCACTTCTTAGCTTTCTGACATTACAAGATGCTCCACTGTATATTCTTGCCCTTCCTTAAAACCCAGATAACCTTGACTCCTTATATTGGAAAATGATCTTAGAAATCAAGATCTAGCCATAAGATATTCCTGTTGTTACCTGGATGTCATTGTTCCTAGACTCTCTCAATGGACATAGCTAGACAATATATGTATGTATACCTACAGACATTTATAATTATGTCCATATCTATTATTCTGTACCTATAATACGTATGAGTTCATACTGATCTCATTGAGCCTTGTCTTGTTCCTCTTAGTTCCTAGCCATTTTCCCTTGCACATCTATAAGTTCTACCTTCAGCAGTGAGAAACACATCTCCCACTATCCACTAGTCATTATTTAATTGTTCAGTCCCAATATATTTGCAAAGCAGTTTCAGAGGTGTTAACTCATACCCCCATGAGATGTAACTTTATCAACCAGAGTATAGTTACTATATTCACACCCATCATTGTCTCTTTATTCTTACAATTTCTAGTCAAAGCACTGCTGTCAGAAGTTACTTAGGTCAGAAACTTTCTATCACCACCTTGAGTGAGGTTATGTTATTAACTCTTTTGTCATAATTCACATTCCAACTGGTTGATTCACTACTTCTGTTTATTATTTTGTTTTAATTTGCATATATTAATGTTCCTTCTGTGTGCTATACAGTTCTATGGGTTTTGACATGCAGACTTTTTCTTTTACCACCTTAAAAATCCTTTCAACTTCCCTGGTTGAATATTCTTTCCTTTAAATCCATTACAAGGATTGGCGTTTCTACCCCTAGGATTTTTTTTTTTTTCCCCCCAGAATGACATATGAACTAAATGATACAATATGCATCCTTTTTGGTCTGGCTTCTTTCATTCACCCATGTTTTACTGTAAATTAATAACTTGTTTCTTTAAATTGCTAAATAGTAATCACTCCATTTAATCACTGATTAATTGTAAGGATGGAGCACAGACTTTGCCTTTTGAAAGACAGCCAGTTACTTCTTGTTTTTGATGATGAAGCTACTATAACTGTTTGTTTGTGTTTTTTCAATCAGTGCAGTAAATATCAATAGCTAGGAGTGGGATTGCTGCATTGTATGGTAAGTTTCACTACAGGAATAATTCAAAGTTCTCTCCAAATGCACTCAACTGTCACATTCCTTGACCCCCATAAGCATATTGTTTCTTCTGCCTATGATACTTTTATTTGTACACTTCTTTCTTGCTAAAACAACTTCTCCAGTGCCGCCTTCTCTTGCAAAATTTTTTCTGTATCTGTTTGAACCAAGCCAGAGACTGTTAAATATACTATGTATATATTCTGTATCTCATCCCTCAGCACCACAGTAATATTTTATATTCTTGTCTTCCTCCCTTACAAGTCCATGAACACTTTCAGTGAAAGTACCATATCTTTCATTTCTATGGCCTCGGTTTCTAGTAGTAGCTCTAGTATATAGCAGAAGACAATTGAGTAGTCCATTGTGTTTCTTGAAGCTTTAATTCTACCACCCCATTTAATTTCCCCTGGATCACCTGTGTTTGTTATAGGTATAATATGTTTAATATTTATGTTAGTTATATTTTGCTCATAAGTTAGCCTATAGTTGGTTTTATTCTGACTTATTTTTATTCTATGTTTTATATAAACTTCTAGATACATTCTACCCTTTTAAATAAAGAGACACAATCTTTGCTCTTTGTGTTTTCAGGTTCCCAAAGTTATTTTTATAACACTGAATTTTTTTTCCTTTCTTAAAAAGTATAGGAAACAGGTATTTCTTAAGGTTTCTGATAGAGAAATTTCTGGAGGGTGGTTTGACATCATCAAAATGTAGTGTTAGTCATTGGCTTTATTGAATAAACATGTGTATGTATATATATATATATAATTATATATATATAATATTATATATTATTATTATATTTTATATATATATATATATATATATATATATATATATATATACACACACACACACACACACACACACACACATAAAGACAGAGACAGAGAGAGAAAGGGGAGAATTAGAGGTTAGAAAGAGTAGGGAAGACTGCAAAACTGTTCAGAGGTGAGCAGTATCCTTGTCTCTTTGAAGAGAGCTTATATGTCCTGTTAACATTATTGGCAGTTACAGGAGGGCACCACAGGGGAAGTTAGGCCCTTGGTCACATTATAAAGACAAAAATGAACAAAATTTGATGCAATAATATAATGTTCCTTGCTTCCTAGGTGAATGTAAGAAATTATTTAAAAACTCTTGGATAATCTTTGTGCTCAAATTCTGTTTCTCTAAAAGTCTGTATTCTGAAAGAAGCTAAGCCCTTCTTTCCTATTATTTATAAACACAAATTACTTTTCCTGAGATTGGGAGAAAATGATATCACTGAAGGTTGACATCTAGTGATCAGACCTGGTTGATGTTGGTGCTGAAATCGATGATCTCAGCCCTTCCCAGCCCAGCCACTCTTGTCATGAAAACAGGGGAAGCTGGAGGAATGACTAAGGGGAAAAGGACAGAAAAATGTCTGAATGTCTTGCTTTCAAGAAGTCACCACCCCAGCACCATTATCAACTGACTCCCAGACTCACATGTGCAAACATATGGGATAAACTTAAGTCTCTGGGGAAAAGAGAAAATACATTACTTTATAATCAATGTCAAAAGCTTCACTCTTAATGTAATCTTAGGAAAATTAGCCAAGTGAGGAAAATGCCAAAAGATGATCTTCTGATGTGGAGAACAGGCACACTAGGATGGCTAAAGCCTGTGGTCAGAGGAGCAGCAGAGGAAACGCCCAGGGGTTTATGACTGTGAAGGTCTAGATACACACTTACTTTGTTCACATTCTGGTTACACTGAGTTACCAAACCTCTCCTGCTTAGTTGCATCATTTGTAACTTGGTGAAGACAAAAACTATCTACCTCCTAGAGCTACCATGAAGAATAATTCAGTTTTCCATTGACAACATTGGACCAGTCTGACACATCTCAGATTTTCAGGATTAGTTGTTACCATTTCTTTTCCAAGCTGTTTTTATGAGAATGACTCAGAAAAGCCTGCTCCCCAAGTGAGACTAAAGGGAAGTCCCTACTATTCTGTGTTGATTGCACTTTCAGGTCTTTGTTCCAGAAAGGCATTATAAAGAGGGAAGTGCCTTCCATTAACACAGATCCAAAGAAAAAGGGATATGTATTGAGTCCTATCTGCAGAATTCAATGCAAGGACAGATTTTTTTTTTTTTTAATATATAGAAAAGAATTGGGACTTTCTAAAACTTCACAGAAAGAAGTTGTTACAAGTCTGTAATCCTTGCAGTTTGCTCATGTTTATTGCTTTCACTTTCGATTTCTCTATTGTGATGCTTTCAACCAAATAGCTTGTGTTCTTATCTTTAAGGTCAGCACAAAAACTGGCAAGACTGAGCTACTCTGCTGTTGAGGAGTTGTGGACATAGAAATTAAGGGAGAGAGAAGATGGTGGCAGTTCCTGGAAGGAAAGGAAGTTAGCTTGAAAATCTGCATCCCCTTTCTGGGAAGATGAGGGATGGTTGATGGTTTTGACTTAAAAAGTCTTGTTCTTTGTTTTTAGGTAAGGGTAAGAAACATAAATTGTAAGAAGCCAGTTACCTTAGAGGTATTGGCATAAACAGGGTATTGTCATTCAGTGGTAAAGAATCTGCCTGCAATGCAGGAGGCTCAGGAGATGCAGGTTTGATCCTGGGTCAGGAAGATCCTGGAAGAGGGCATGGCAAGCCACTCCAGTATTCTTGCTAGAAAAGTCCCATGGACAGAGGAGCCTGGTGGGCTATGGTCCATGGGGTTGCAGAGTCAGACACAATTAAAGCAATTGAGCACATTGGCATAAACAAAACCAGCTAGTTATTTTCCCTTCTGCCCAATTCTTTCTTTCTCTTCTGCTATGAAAGGAGTAAGTGAAAATCCCCAGACAGCCTATCAAAGATGAATAAGCAGAGATTCAAGGGTTACTATATTTTGATGCAAACTGTACTCTGTGTTGATAAAATGGGCTGATCTGCATTGTACTGAATCCAATCTCCCTAATCAATTATTGATGGCCAGTAGGGAGTGATAAATGGCCTGCCAGCAAGAAAATCACACTGCTTAAGTGCAGCATGGAAACAAATGATGGGATTTTCAATATATACAATGAGACCTTTCTGCTGATACTCAATATCATTGAATTTCATTCTAAGGCTACAGGAGCTTTCAATTTAGAATTTAGGTGTGTTCACGAACCTAAAATATTAAAAGCTGACAAACTAAATGGAAAATTACTCCAAATAGTATCCTTCTCCAATTTCAAAACAGAGATTAATGTAGAGCAATCTAAAGCATATCTAGAACAAGAATAATGTGAAGAGAGAGAGAGTGTGTACAGTTCTGTTCTTCTAATTCCTTGCTGTGACATCTTGGATTGTTTAATCTCTCTGTGCCTCAGTTGATTCATATATAACACAAAGACATAACTTACTAAAGAAAAATAAAGAGCTCTGCACAAATCTTACACAAAAAGGAACTAACCAGGTGTTAGTTCCAATCTATTGTCATTGGTGGGGCTTCCCCTGTTGTCAATGGAGCAACAATTCAAAAACTTGCCTGGGCATAAGAATTGTGTCACATTAATAAAGCAATAAGTAAGGAAATATATATTAAAAAAAAAATTCTAAGTCCTTACTTAAATCTGTTCTGTGCTTAGTTGCTCAGTCATGTCTGACTCTTTACAACCCCATGGACGGTAGCCTGCCAAGCTTCTCTGTCCATGAGGATTCTCCAGGCAAGAATACTGGAGTGGCTTGCCATGCCCTCCTCCAGGACTGAAGCAGTTTCTAGGGAGAGGAATTAGCACCTTGTATTGGTTGGTCCTCAACCAAATTTGGAGAAATATTGGTTTACATCAACCTCACTTCCCTGATCCAGGCTCCTTTTCTGCTGAAACAATTTTACTTTAGGATATGGAATGGGAGAATTTTAGTGTCTCTTTCAGATTTACTTTTGTATTCTTCTTGTTCTAATTCCTGAATCTGTGCATGCCCAGGTGTAACAGGTACCTGATTCCTTCTCCAGCTGGATAATAGATACTGCAGGTTTGTTTGCAGGGCTCAGCAAGTACCAGCTTCCTAGCCTCTACTCAGAGGTTAGATGAGGGACTTGCAGGAAGAATGGAGATTTGAGATTTAAGGTTTTGAAGAAATATAGGAGACTCTAACATATTCTCTAACCCAACTTTGTGGTAACAAATTCACTTAAATTCTCATGCTTCTTTTCGAAGGCCCACAATTAAGATGAATATAAGAAAACATAAATGCATAAGGAAACGACTCTCACAGTGTATAGGAAGTTAGATGAAAGATCAAATGATCTCAAAGATTCTTTCTACTGATTCTAAATGGTGTTGAATGCTCAAGAATGGCTTTAGGTTTACATAAATAACATGTTAAAATGTATTTACTTCAAAGGAAAGGGAATACATTAAGTCAGGTTGTTGTTTTTCAGTAGCTATGTTGTGTCCAGCTCTTTGCAACCTCATGGTCGGCAGCATGCCAAGCTCCTGTCTTCCACTATCTCCTAGAGTTTTCTCAAATTCTTGTCCATTGAGTTGGTGATGCTATCCAACTAACCATCTTATCTTCTTGCCATTTTCTCCTTCAGGGGTTCTTTCCAACCCAGAGCTTGAACACAAGTCTCCCATGTCTCCTGTTTTGCAGGTGGATTCTTTACTGCTGAGCCCTCAGAGAAGGCCCCACTAAGTCAGAGTTGGTCACTAATTCTTTTTAAATGAGATTAGCAGATTTTCCCTTTAGCAAGGATCAAATAGAGATAGATTGAGTATACTATGGAGGCCAATTTTGCAGGCATGGATGCTTCTCTGCTCCGAAGGGGAAGGGAATCCAGAAGCCACACTGGGAAGATTAGAAAAATTAAAGAAAATTTCACAAGTCAAAATTTTCAGAAGAGACCTTTAATCCAATTGACATATGTCAATGTGGAAAAGTATCACTAGATTTTAGTACATATATGGAGTGAAGATGATTAGATAATAAATGCATGACAAATTCTACAACAGAAATATTCAGAGATTCATTTACACAAGTAATGAAAATTACAAAAAGTATAATTGTCACATAAAATCACTGAGGCATGGGGCATGGTGGTAAAAGATAGTGATCGATTTATAATGAGGGAGACATCAGATTTTTTTATCTTACTAGCTAGTTTCTATAGGAATTAGCAGGGAAATTCTTAGTGCACTCAAAATATTTATATTTTATATTTAAAATATAGCATGGTACTCATTTTTCTTTTTAAGAATTATGTGCTTAGTCACTCAGTCATGTCCAACTCTTTGCAAACTCATGGACTGTAACCTGCCAGTCTTCTCTGTCCATGGGGATTCTCAGGGCAAGAATACTGGAGGGTTTCCATGCCCTTCTCCAGGGGATCTTCCCAACCCAGGGATTAAACCCAGGTCGCCCACATTGCAGGTGGGTTCTTTACTGTCTGAGCCACCACAGAAGCACTTTTAAGCACCAGGGTGCTCTTTTCATATTTTTTGTTCAATTTGCTATTCCTTCCCTAAGGAGCAGATTGAGCTCTTGACACATGCACATCTCTTGTTCATTTAGGATGTTTTGAGGGAATCTGACTGCTAGGGTTTGCTTTGGCTGTTTACTGCGATGCATTCCCAACTGTTAATGTCCTAAAAGTGAAGACAGTTTCATAAGTAGTGGACAGTAGCATGAGTGTTCATTCTGTGAGCCAGGTGAGGACAACAGTCAGAGTGAAAGTAACACGTCAAAATATCACTTGCTTAAAACTTGTCTTATGCAATCATGTCAAGCTCTTAAGTTAAGGAAAAGAGGAATTAGTTCAACTTTTTAACTTTTCCTTGGGGTCAAGATCCCCCAGCTCATGGATCTCCAGGATCAAATACTTCCCATGATTAATACTCTGTTCCTTGTAATGGGACATCCTGATACTGTCCTCAGGGACTCTAATACCTATAGCCTTAGTTTCACTGTCTACATTCAGCTTTTAAATCTTTAATTTGGGAGAACAAGATGGCAGAGGAGTAGGTAGATGTGGAGTACATCTCTGTTCACGGATATATCAGGAGTACACCGTCAGACACAGAAGTGCATACAGGACACCAGCTGAGAGCAGACAGGAGTACCTGATCAGTGGAAAAGAATATACCACACAAAACTTGGTAGGATGAAGGAACTATGGGGAAAAACAGGAGTGTTAGTAGGACTAGACCTGCCCTCAGCAGGTGGGGGAACTGAAGCAGGGGTCCGATCCCGACATCAGGGCAACTATCTGAGTCAGAAGAGAGACATTTAAGGTTAAGAGTGAAACAGCTGATCTGTAGAAGCCTAAATGGAATGAGAATCAGACAGCCCTTGCCACAGCCATACATGTCCTGGACAGGGATGCAGGTCCCCTGGAAGGCACAGCAGCTGGGAGCTGGAGTTTAGGGATTGTGGAGCAATCCCAGAGTGAGGGATGTGGTTTACTGTGGAGAAAGGGATCTAGGGGATGTGAGGGAGGAGATTGTGGTGGGAAATGCCTGTGGAGGAAAGCCAGGCAGCCATGGAAGCAAGGAGATACTGCTGAGTCACGTGTAAGGGGTGGAGCCATCACCGTAGCCTCTCTCTCCCCACAGGCCAGCATGAGCAGCTGAACAATAGAGAGGCTGGCCCATCAAATGCCTGATGAGCTGAACTACAGAGCAGGACCCCAACCAGGGTGCTCCTTTACGTGACTGATGCTGCTGAACCACAGAGTAGGATCCCACCCAGGGTGCCCTTTTAAGTGCCAGATGCGTCTATCTACAGAGTAGGACCCCAGCCAGGGCGTGTCTGTGCCTGACATGCGGAGCAACAGAGAAGGACCCAAGGCAAGGGAGCCCTCTAAGGGCCTGAATGGGCGGAGCTACAGAGAAAGACTGGCCAAAGAGGCCTTCTGTTTGACAGCTATAAGAGGCTCAAAAACAGACTCTGATAGGGCTGTAACTCCTGGGGTGGATGCAGTCTGAGTCCTTGCACACATTGTGTTGCCAGGGTCCCCACAAGCCAAGCAGCTGCACCACCTTCATGCTCAAATCTCACAGGGGTAGAGCTGACACAGGCAGAAAAAAAAAATCTTGCATCTATGTGCTCAGGGTTGCCTCAGTTGTGTCCAACTCTTTGTGGTCCTGTAGACTGTGTCCCGCCAGGCTTCTCTATCGGAGGTTCTCCAGGCAATAATGCTGGAGCATATTGTCCAATACTGGTTGCCGTACCCTTCTAGAACACTATATCTCCTGCTGCCATAGCCACCAGTTCCTCTGAGTACCTGGTGCTGCCAGAACCCCTGTGACCCAAGCAACTGCACCACCTTCATACCTGGCCCTCACAGAGGAAAACCCAAGTCTTCCAGGGCAACCTCTGGAGTAACTCCAATGGGTGACCCACATGCAGAGGAAAACCACAATTGAAACCCAGGGGGCAGTGTGGCTATGGAAGAACACTCAAAACTTTCCCATCAGCTGTACAAACTGAAGATTAAATGCACGTGATCAACCAAGCAGACTCTGTGACTATGATTCCATAGGACATTGAGAGCTCCCACAAAAGAAAACACATCAGCTCTGATAGCTGTAGACATTGGAGGCAAGAACACAGAGGAGTAGGACCAGATTAGAATCTGAGCTGCCCCCACAGCACGTCCAGAGATCAGCACAATGTTGGAGGACATCCTAGGGAGGTGAGGTGGACTGTGACTCCCAGAGAGGGGAAGGACTCTGACAGCGGTGACTCAAGAAGCATTTATTTATGTTTTGACTTGTTCTATAGATTCTTTTGGATTTTTTCTCCCCCCTGCTGTTGTAGTTGCTGATTTTATTGGCACTATGAAATCTAATTAAGCTTTTGAGCTTTTTTTTTTTTTTCCCTCAGTCACATTTTTTATTGTTGTTATAAACCCCTGCCTCTATGTTGAGCTTTTTCAGTCCTGTGGAGTTTCCCTTTTTTTTTTTTTTTCTTTCTTTTCTTTCTTTTTATTTTTTTGATTTTAATTTTTAAACCTATTATTATTTTTTCTACATTTATTCCCTTGTTTGCTTTTCAGACTGTTCTTTTCCCCTTGCAGTTAATCTTCAATGTAATCTTCTTCATCTCCCTCTATTTAACTTTGCATATCTATTCCTTCTTTTCTTTCTATCCTTTCCTCTCAGCATATTTTTTAGTTTCCTTTTCATTGCTTTATTCCCCACTTGGCACCTTGCTTTAGTTTTGTTTTCCATTTTGTGCTTTAGTTAGTTTTGTTCTTAACTGGAAAATATAATTTTTGATTTCCTTCATTCACCAGGACAATCTACTGTACTTTATTTTAGTGGACTGCTTTGACTTTGCTTCTGGGTATACATGTATATTCCATTATTTTAATTATTATTTGCCTGATTTTGTAACTGCCATTTATCTGAGGTTCATCTTTGGTTTCTCCTTTTTGCATATTTGTTTTAATCTCACTTACTGCCATAACAAACCACCTGTGGAATCTTCATTCCTGACCAGAGATCAAACCCTGAGCCTTTGGAGTGGGCACACTGACTCCAGGACCGTAGATTACCAGAGAACTGACCCTAGTGAGTATCTAGTTCTCACTAGAACTCCCACAAAGGAAACCACTTGAATATAAGACCTGGCTTCACCCGACCACCAGTAGCACCCTGTGCAGGACATCTTATCCAAACAACAAACAAAACAAAGATACAAACCCAACCATCAACAGACAGGATTACCACCTCATTCAGTCTTGCCCATCAGAGGAAAAACAAACAAACAAACAAAGTTCAGCAAAAATCTCACCCTATAGGAAGCTTACAAACTATTGGACCAACTTTAGGAGGGTAGAAGCCAACAGGAAGAATAAATTCAACCTTGAAGCCTGGGACAAGGAGACCTCAAACACAATAAGTTAAAAATACATATATAATGAAAGGGCAGATAAATACTACACAAATGAAGGAACAAATTAGAAACACAGAAGTTCAAATAAAAGATGAGGAAATAGGCAAACCACCTGAAAAAGAATTCAGAATAATGATAGTAAAGATTATCAAATACCTCGAAAACAGAATGGAGGAAATGCAAGAATCAATTAACAAAGACTTAGAACAATTAAAGAAAAAGCATTCAGAAACAAACAACACAATTAGTGAAATTAAAAATTCTCTGGAAGGAATCAGTAGCAGAATATCTGAAGCAGAAGAACGAATCAGCGAGCTGGAAGATAAAATGGTGGAAACAACTTCTGAATAGCAGAATAAAGTAAAAAGAGTGAAAAGAACTGCGGATAGTCTCAGAGACTGCTGGGACAATATTAAACACACCAACATTCAAATTATAGCGGTCCCAAAAGAAGAAGAGAAAAAGAAAGAGCATGAGAAAATTTTTGAGGAGATTACAGTTGAAAATATCTCAAACATGAAAAAGGACATAGCCAATCAAGTCCAAGAGGCACAAAGAGTCCCATACATGATAAACTCAAGGAGAAACATTCCAAGACACATACTAACCAAACTAACAAAGATTAAACACAAAGAAAGAATATTAAAAGCAGCAAGGGAAAAGCAGTAAGATACAAGGGAAACCCCATATGCTTAACAGCTGACCTTTCAGCAGAAACTCTGAAGGCCAGAAAGGAATGGCAGGATATATTTAAAGTACTGAAAGGGAAACATCTACAACCAGGATTACTGTACATGGCAAGGATCTCATTCAAAATTGATGGCAAAATCAAAAGATTTTCAGACAAGCAAAAGTTAAGAGAATTGAGTATCACCAAACAAGCTTTACAACAAATGTTAAAGTGGCTCATATAGTCAAGAAATACAAGAGAAGGAAAAAGCTCTATAAAATCAACCACAAACAATTAAGAAAATGGCAATAGGAATATATATATCAATAATTACTTTAAATGTCAATGAATTAAATGCCCCAACCAAAAGACACAGACTGGCTGAATGGATACAAAAACAAGACTCATGTATATACTGTCTACAAGAAACCCACTTCAGACCTAAAGGCATACAGACTGAAAGTGAGAGGATGGAAAAATATATTCCTTGAAAATGGGAAGTGAAAAAAAGCTGGAGTAGCAATCCTCATATCAGACTAAATAGACCTTAATAAAAAGGATTACAAGAGATAAGGAAGGACTCTGCATAATGATCAAGGGATCTATCCAAGAGGAAGACAACAATTGTAAATATTTCTGCACCAAACATAGGCAATACATAAGACAAACACTAGCAGACATAAAACGAGAAATTGACAGTAACACAATAATAATAGGAGACTTTAATGACACATTCACACCAATGGACAGATCATCAAAACAGAAGATTAATAAGGAAACACAAGTCTTAAATTATACATTAAATAAGATAGATCTCATTGATATCTTCAGGACATTCCATCCAAATGCAGAAGAATACACCTTCTCAAGTGTACATGGAATATTCTCCAGGATATACCACATCTTGGTTCACAAATCAAACTTTAGTTAATGCCGGGATGAGGGATGGGATGGGGAGGGATGTGGGAGGGGGGTTCTGGAAGGGGAAAACATGTACACCCACGGTGGATTCATGTCATTGGCAAAATAAATACAATATTGTAAAGTTAAAAAATATATAAATAAACTAATTAAAAAAAAGCCTGTTGAAGAATATAAATAAAGACATATTTCTTGAACACCTAAGTTATGAACTGAAAAAAAAAAGAAAGTTGAAATCGTATCAAGCATCTTCTATGACCACAATGCTATGAGACTAAATATCAATTACAAGCAAAAAACTGAAAGAAACAGAAACACATGGAGATTAAACAATACATTTCTAAATAACCAACAGGTTACTGAAAAAATTAAAAGGTAAATCAAAAATTTTCTAGAAAAAAAATGACATGAAAACATTACAACTCAAAACCTGTGGGGTACATCAAAAGCAGTTCTATGAGGGAAGTTTATAGCAATACAATCCTACCTCAAGAATCAAGAAAAACATTGAATAGACAACCTAACTTTACACTGAAAACAACTGGAAAAAGAAAAACAAACAAAAAAAAATAAAATTAGTAGAAGGAAATCATAAAGATTCAAGCAGAACTAACTGAAAAAAGAAATGAAAGAGACAATAGTAAAGATTAATAAAACTAAAAGCTGGTTCTTTGAGAAGATAAACAAAATTGAAACCCTAATGGCCAGACTGATCAAAAATAAAACAAAAAGAGAAGGATTAAGTCAAGAAAATTAGAAATGAAAAAGGAGAGATTAGAACAGACAATGCAAAGGATTATAAGAGACTATTATGAACAACTATATGGCAATAAAATGGATAACCTGAAAGAAATGGGCAGATTCTTAGAAAAGTTCAATCTTCCAAGACTGAAACAGGAAGAAATAGAAATTATAAACAACCCAATTACAAGCACTGAAATTGAAACTGTTGTCAAAAATCTCCCAAAAAACAAAAGCCCAGGATCAGATGGCTTCACAGGAGAATTCTATCAAACATTTAGAAAAGACTTAATGCCCATCCTTCTAAAACTCTTTCAAAAAATAGCAGGGAAAGGCACTCTTCCACATTCATTCTACAAGGCCACCATCACCCTGATTCCAAAACCAGATCAAAAAAAAAAAAAAAAAACCACACCAAAAAGAAAACTACAGGCCATTATCACTGATGAACATAGATTGAGAAATCCTCAAGAAAATTTTAGCAAACAGAATTCAGCAACATATTAAAAAGCTCATACACCATGATCAAGTTGGGTTTATCCCAAAGATGCAAGGATTCTTCAATATACGCAAATCAAACAATGTGGTACACCATAGTAACAGATTGAAAGATAAAAACCATATGATTATCTCAATAGATGCAGAAATGCTTTTGACAAAATTCCACACCCATTTATAATTAAAACTCTACAAAAAGTGGGCATAGAAGTCACCTACCTCAACATAGAAAAGGCCATAAATGATAAGCCTACACTAAACATTATTCTCAATGGTGAAAAACTGAAAGCATTTGGCTAGTATCAGGAACAAGACAAGAGGGCCCACTTTCCCCACTATTATTCAACATAGTTCTGTAAGTCCTAGCTACAGCAATCAGAGAGGAAAAACAAATAAAAGGAATCCAGATAGGAAAAGAAGTAAAGATCTCACTGTTTGCAGATGGCATGATACTATACATAGAGAACCATAAAGATACTATCAGAAAATTACTAGAGCTAATCAGTGAATTTAGGAAAGTTGCAGGATACAAAATTTGCAGTGAATTTAGGAAAGTTGCAGCAATCACTTGCATTTCTATATACTAACAATGAAAAATCAGAAACAGAAATTAAGTAATCATTCCCATTCACCATTGCAACAGAAAGAATTAAATACCTAGGAATACTTACCTAAGGAGACAAAAGAACTGTACACAGAAAATTATGACACTTACGAAAGAAATCAAAGACTATGTAAACAGATGAAGAGCTATTCCAAGTTCCTGGCTATGAAAAATCAATATTGTGAAAATGACTGTACTACCAATCACAATCTACAGATTCAGTGCAATCTCTATCAAATACTAATGACATTTTTCACAGAACTAGAACAAAAATTTGCATAATTCATATGGAAACACAAAAGACCTCGAATAGCCAAAGCCATCTTGAGAAAGAAGAATGAAGCTGAGGAATCAACCTTCCTGACTTCAGATTATACTACAAAGCTACAGTCATCAAGACAGTATGGTACTGGCACAAAAAGAAAAACATAGACCAATGGAATAAGATAGAAAACCCAGAATTAAACCTATGCACCTATGGGTACCCTATATTTGACAAAGGAGGCAAGAATATACAATGGGGCAAAGACAGCCTTTTCAATAAATGGTGCTGGGAAAACTGGACAGCTACCTGCAAAAGAATGAAATTAGGACACCTCCTAGTACCATACACAAAGATAAAATTAAAATGGATTAAAGATCTAAATGTAAGACCAGAAACTATAAATTTCTTAGAGGAAAACATAAGCAGAACACATGATGACACAAATCAAAGCAAGATCCTCTATGACCTACCTCCTAGAGTAATAGAAATAAAAACAAAAGTAAATAGGTGGGACCTGATTAAACTTAAAAGCTTTTGCACAGCAAAGGAAACTATAAGCCAGGTGAAAAGACAACCCTCAGAATGGGAGAAAATAATAGCCAATGAAACAACTGACAAAGAATTAATTTCCAAAATATACAAGCAGCTCATACAACTCAATAGCAGGAAAATAAACAACCCAATCAAAAAGTGGGATAAAGATCTAAACAGACATATCTCCAAAGAAGACATATGGATGGCTAACAAACACATGAAAAGATGCTCAACATTACTCATTATCAGAGGAATGCAAATTAAAACCACAATGAGGTACCATCTCATGCTGGTCAGAAGGGCTGCTATCAAAAAGTCTACAAACAATAAATGCTGGAGAGGGTGCAGAGAAAAGGGAACCCTCTTACACGGTTGGTAGGAATGCAAACTAGTACAGCCACTATGGAGAACACTGCAGAGATTCCTTAAAAAACTGGAAATAGAACTCCCATATGACCCAGAAATCCCACTGCTGGGCATACACACAGAGGAAACCAGAATTGAAAGAGACACGTGATCCCCATTGTTCATCACAGCACTGTTTACAATAGCTAGGACATGGAAGCAACCTAGATGTCCATCAGCAGACGAATGGATAAGAAAGCTGCGGTACATATACACAATGGAATATTACTCAGCTATTAAAAAGAGTACATTTGAATCAGTTATAATACGAAGAATGAAAGTGGAGTCTATTATACAGAGTGAAGTAAGTCAGAAAGAAAAATATCAATATAGTATATTAATGCATATATATGGAACTTAGAAAGATGATAACGATGACCCTTTATGTGAGACAGCAAAAGAGAAACAGATGTAAAGAACACACTTTTGGAGTCTGTGGGAGAAGGTGAGGGTGGAGTGATTTGAGAGAATAGCATTGAAACATGTATATTACCATATGTGAAATAGATCACCAGTCCAGATTTGATGCATGAGACAGGGTGCTCAGGGCCGGTGCACTGGGATGACCCTGAGGGATGAGATGGGGAGGGAGGTGGGAGGGGAGTTCAGGATGGGGGACACATGGACACCCTTGGCTGATTCATGTCAACGTATGGGAAAAACTACTACAATATTGTACAATAATTAGCCTCCAATTAAAATAAATTAATTAATGAAAAAAGAAAACATCATATGACCCAGTAGTCCCACTCCTAGGCATATACCCTGAGGAAACCAAAATTGAAAAAGACACATGTATCCCATTGTTCACTGGAGTACTATTTACAATAGCTAGAACATGGAAGCAATCTAGATGTTCATTGACAGATGAACAGATAAAAAATTTGTGGTACATATACACAATGGAACATTTTAGCCATAAAAAGGAACACATTTGAGTCAGTTCTACTGAGGTGGACGAATCTAGATTCTATTATACAAAGTGAAGTAAGCCAGAAAGAGAAAGATAAATATCATATCATAATGCATATATTGAAAAAGCAAGAGAGTACCAGAAAAAAACATCTATTTCTGCTTTATTGACTATGCCAAAGCCTTTGACTGTGTAGATCACAATAAACTGTGGAAAATTCTGAAAGAGATGGGAATACCAGACTACTTGATCTGCTTCTTGAAAAACCTGTATGCAGGTCAGGAAGCAACAGTTAGAACTGGACATGGAACAACAGACTGGTTCCAAATAGGAAAAGGAGTACATCAAGGCTGTATATCGTCATCCTGCTTATTTAACTTATATGCAGAGTACATCATGAGAAACACTGGGCTGGAGGAAGCACAAGCTGGAATCAACATTGCCAGGAGAAATATCAATAACCTCAGATATGCAGATGACACCACCCTTATGGCAGAAAGTGAAGAAGAACTAAAAAGCCTCCTGATGAAAGTGAGAGAGGAGAGTGAAAAAGTTGGCTTAAATCTCAACATTCAGAAAACTAAGATCATGGCATCCGGTCCCATCACTTCATGGCAGATAGATGGGGAAACAGTGGCTGACTTTATTTTTCTGGGGTCCAAAATCACTGCAGATGGTGATTGCAGCCATGAAATTAAAAGACGCTTACTCCTTAGAAGGACAGTTATGACCAACCTAGATAGCATATTAAAAAGCAGAGACATTACTTTGCCAACAAAGGTCCGTCTAGTCAAGGCTATGGTTTTTCCAGTGGTCATGTATGAATGTGAGAGTTGGACTGTGAAGAAAGCTGAGCCCTGAAAAATTGATGCTTTAGAACTGTGGTGTTGGAGAAGATTCTTGAGAGTCCCTTGGACTGCAAGGAGATCCAACCAGTCCATCCTAAAGGAGATCAGTCCTGGGTGTTCATTGGAAGGACTGATATTGAAGCTGAAACTCCAATACTTTGGCCACCTGATGAGAAGAGCTGACTCATTGGAAAAGACCCTGATGCTGGGAAAGATTGAGGGCAGGAGGAGAAGGAGACGACAGAGGATAGATGGCTGGATGGCATCACCGACTCAATGGACATGGGTTTGGGTGGACTCAGGGAGTTGGTGATGGACAGGGAGGCTTGGCGTGCTGCGGTTCTTAGGGTCACAAAGAGTCGGACACGACTGAGCGACTGAACTGAACTCAACTGAATGCATATATACGGAATCTAGAAAAATGATACTGAAGAATTTAATTACATGGCAGCAATAGAGAAACAGACATAGAGAATAGACTTATGGACATGGGAAAATGGGAGGAGAGGGTGAGATTTATGGAAAGAGTAACATGGAAACTTACATTACCATATGTAAAATAGATAGCAAACGGGAATTTTCTCTATGGCTAGGAAACTCAAACAGGGGCTCTGTATCAACCTAGAGAGGTAGGATGGGGTGGGAGATGGGAGGGAGGTTCAACAGGGAGGGGATATATGTATACCTATGGCTGATTCAGGTTGAGGTTTGACAGAAAACGACAAAATTCTGTAAGGCAATTATCTTTCAATAAAAAAATACATTTAAAAATGTTTAATTTGCAAACAAATCGTGGAAGGACCTTATGATAATGAATATTATGATTCATGGATTTGGGTGGGACCTAAAACCCTGCACTTGTCACAAAGTGCCACATAAAGCCTTTGTTGCTATTGTTCAGTTGCTAAGTTTTGTTCAACTCTTTGTGACCCCGTGGACTGCAGCACTCCAGGTTTCCTTGTCCTTCACTATCTCCCAGAGTTTGTTCAGCTTCATGTCCATTAAGTTGATGATGCCATCCAATCATCTCATCCCTTGTCCTTTTGCCCTCAATCTTTCCCAGCCTCAAGGTTTTTTTCAGTGAGTGTTCTTTATATCACATGGCCAAAGTTTTGGACCTTAGATTCAGCATTAGTCCTTCCAGTGAATATTCATGGTTGATTTCCTTTAGGACAAAGTCTTTATTGCTGGGCTACTTGCTACTGAATAGCAAGCAACAAGAGCATGTCCCTCACAAGCCCTGGGTGCTTCACAAGTCACTAGCTAGCCTCACAGCTAGTAACACAAATGGATTGCAACTGAAGTAAAGAGAAGCAAAGATGTGTTCAGACTGCCATTTCCTCAAAGTCTCCCAAATTCCCAACTGGATTTATAAGCAGAATTGAAGTCTGAATTCAAATCTCCATCATAAGAAGTAAACCAGTTAATTTCCATGCTTGAGATGCGGGAAATAATACCCATTTAATGGGTTTGTTGTTAGAATTATATAGGACTTTGTATGAAATTGTTTTGAAAGCAGAAGCACAAAATAACTGTAATGATATTAATTAATCACTCTTGCTATAAGTGTGTGTGAATATCAAGCATCACATTTCTTTGATATGATGAGAATTCTTTTCTCATTCTACGCTTGGTTAAAAAGAGGAAAATCTAATCATTATCTTACTTATATTGAACCATAACATGATTAAAAGATCATTTAAGACTTACATTAATCATTCTTTTACAAAGTAACCAATTTATCTGTTTTAAACTTCCACTAAGTTTTCCATTTTATTAAATGAGGAAATATTTTTTATGCAATTATCTCTATCCTTCCTAAAGTGGAAATGACCAATGCAACCTAACAACTAGAATCTGACCAGTACAGAGAAAAGCAGAAAAATCTTGAGTTTTTCTGTTTCCTGGAAGATGATGGATTATTTCAATGTAAAGTAAGTAAGAAGAAGCATCTGAATGCCTAATTAGGCTTTGTTGCTAATACTGTTCTTACAATCTAGAAAATAAAAATATAGATTCAGAGAACATATTAGTGGTTAGCAGAGGAATAGAGTTTGAGGAAATAGGTAAATGAGATCAAAAGCTACAGATTTCCACTTGTAAAATAAATGAGTAATAAATGGAATGTAGAGCATGGTAACTCTAGTTAATAACACTGTCTTGTATATTTGAAAGTTGCTAGGAGAGTAGATCTTAAATATTCTCACCACAAAATAATAATTAATAACTATGTGTGGTGATGAATATTAATTAGACATATCTTGTGATTATTTCACAGTATGCTGTTATTGTTGTTAATGCGCTTCAGTTGTGTCTGACTCTTTGTGACCTCATGGACTATAGCTTGCCAGGCTCCTCTCTCCATGGGATTATCCAGGCAAGAATACTAGAGTGGGTTGCCATTTCCTCCTCCAGATTTCACAATATATACAAATACCAAATAATTATGTTTTGCACTTGAAACTAATATAATGTCATATGTCAATTATATCTTAATAAACATTTTCACACAATTTAAAATATAATACGATTGGTACAAAGAATTAAGTCAAGTTAGGGATGGCTTCAGACTTTACTAAGATGATCTAAAGAATGATAAAGCATGCAGTCATCTCAATGAAATTAAAAAGACACAATAACATGCTTTATTTATTAAACCAGCTTTGACTCGTTAGAAGGAAATTAACATTTTTAAGCACCTATTGTATGCCATCTCCTGTTTGACCACTTCCAATTTACCTTGATTCATGGACCTAACATTCCAGGTTTCTATGAAATATTGTTCTTTACAGCACTGGATTTTATTTTCACCACCAGATGCATCCACAGCTGGGTGTTGTTTCCACTTTGGCTCAGACTCTTCATACCTTCTGGAGCTATTTCTCCACTATTCTCCAGTAGCATATTGGGCACCTACCAACCTGGAGAGTTCATCTTTCAGTGTCCTATCTTTTTGCCTTTTCATACTGTTTATGTGGTTCTCAAGGCAAGAATGCTGAAGTGGTTTGCCATTCCCTTCTCCAGTGGATCATGTTTTGTCAGAACTGTCCACCATGACCCTTCCATCTTGGGTGGCCCTAAAAGACATGACTCATAGTTTCATTGAGTTAGACAAGGCTGTGATCCATGTGATCAGTTTGGCTAGTTTTCTGTGACTGTGGTTTTCATTCTGTCTGTCCTTTTATAGGTGAAGATAAGAGACTTGTGGAAACTTCCTGAAGGGAGAGACTGATACCTGGAGTAACAGTCAAGTTTGGCCTTGGAATAGAAAATGAAGCAGGGTAAAGGCTAACAGAGTTTTGCCAATAGAATGCACTGGTCATAGCAAACACCCTCTTCCAAAAATACAGAAGACAACTCTATACATGTATATCACTAAATGGTCAATACTGAAATCAGATTGATTACATTCCTTGCAGCCGAAGATGGAGATGCTCCATCCAGTCAGCAAAAACAAGTCCAGGATCTGACTGTGGCTCAGACCATGAACACCTCATTGAAAAATTCAGGCTTAAATTAAAGAAATTAGGGAAAACCATTAGGCCATTTAGGTATGATCTAAATCAAATCTCTTACAATTATACAGTGGAAGTGTCAAATAGATTCAAGGGATTAGATCTGATAGATAGAGTGCCTGAAGAACTATGGATGGAGATTCATAACATTGTACAGTAGGTGGTGATCAAAACCATCCCCCCAAAAAAGAAATTGAAAAAGGCAAAATGGTTGTCTGAGGAGGCCTTACAAAGAGCTGAGAAAAGAAGAGAAGTGAAAGGCAAAGGAGAAAAGGAAAGATATACCCATCTGAATGCAGAGTTCCAAAGAATAGCAAGGAGAGATAGGAAAGCCTTCCTCAGTGATCAATGCAAAGAAATAAAGGGAAACAATAGAATATGATAGACTCTTCAAGAAAATTAGAGTTACCAAGGGAATATTTTCATGCAAAGGTGGGCACAGTAAAGGACAGAAGTGGTATGGATCTAACAGAAGCAGAAGATATTAAGAGGTGGCAAAAATTCACGAAGAACTCTATCAAAAATGTCTTAATAACCCATGTAACCATGATGGTGTGATCACTCACCTAGAACCAGACATCCTGGAGTATGAAGGCAAGTGGGGCCTTAGGAAGCATCACTATGAACAAAGCTAGTGTAGATGATGAAATTCCAGTTGAGCTATTTCAAATCCCAAAAGATGATGCTGTTAAAATACTACACTCAATATGCCAGCAAATTTGGAAAACTCAGCAATGGCCACAGGACTGGAAAAGATTAGTTTTCATTCCAATCCTAAAGAAAGGCAATGCCAAAGGATGTTCAAACTACCACACAATTGCACTCATCTCACATGCTAGCAAAATAATGCTGAAAATTCTCCAAGCTAAGCTTCAACAGTATATGAACTGAGAAATTCCAGATGTTCAAGCTGGTTTTAGAAAAGGCAGAGGGACTAGAGATCAAATTGCCAACATCCGCTGGATCATAGAAAAAGCAAGAGAGCTCCAGAAAAACATCTACTTCTGCTTCATTCATTATGCAAAATCCTTTGACTGTGTGGATCACAATAAACTGTGGAAAATTCTGAAAGAGATGGGAATACCAGACCACCTTACCTGCTTCCTGAGAAAACTGTATGTAAATCAAGAAGCAACAGTTAGAATCGGATATGGAAAAAAGGACTGGTTCCCAATTGGAAAAGGAAGGCTGTATATTGTCACCCTGTTCACTTCACTTATATGCAGAGTACATTATGAGAAATAACAGATTGGATGAAGTACAAGCTGGAATCAAGATTGTTGGGAGAAATTTCAACAACCTCAGATATGCAGATGACACCACCCTAATGGAAGAAAGCAAAGAACTAAAGAGCCTCTTGATGAAAGTGAAACAGGAGAGTTAAAAAGTTGGCTTAAAACTCAACGTTTAGAAAATGAAGCTCATGGCATCTGGTCCCATCATTTCATGGGAAATAGAAGGGGAAACAATGGAAACAGTTACAGACTTTATTTTCTTGAGCTCCAAAATCACTGCAGATGGTGACTGCAGCATGAAACTAAAATGCACTTGCTCCTTGGAAGAAAAGCTATGACCAATCTAGACAGTATATTAAAAAGCAGAGACATTGCTTTGCCAACAAAGGTCAGTCTAGTCAAGCCTATGGTTTTTCCAGTAGTCATGTATAGATGTGAGAGTTGAAATGTAAAGAAAGCTGAATGCTGATGAATTGATGCTTTTGAACTGCAGTGTTGAGAAAGACTCTTGAGAGTCTCTTGGTCTGCAAGGAGATCCAACCAGTTAATCCTAAAGGATATCAATCCTGAATATTCATTGGAAGTACTGATGCTAAAGCTGAAGCTCCAATATTTTGGCCATCTGATGTGAAGAGCCTACTCATTAGAAAAGACCATGATACTGAGAAAGATTGAGGGCAAGGAAAGGGGGAAACAGAGGATGAGATGGTTGGATGGCATCACTGACTCAATGAACATGAGTTTGAGCAAGCTCCAGAATATAGTGATGGACAGGAAAACCTGGTGTGCTGAAGTCCATGGGGTCATAAGGATTTGGACATGACCGAGCAACTGAACAACAACAACATTGTTGCCAAGTGGTTTACATAAGTTATCTGGATTAATGCTTATAGCAGCTCTATGTCCTAGTAAATGTTAGACACATATTGCATAAGAGAAAGTAGGTTTAGAGTTACTGAGACCTTACATTTACCAGATAATAGAAGGTAGAGCTAGGAATCAAATTTGATTCCAAATTCAGTCACTTCTTTACCTTACTGCATCCAGCATGTATCATCATGGATCCTAAGTAATAAGTTTGAAGTGTGCTGTTGCAAAAATGAAAGCATTTAAAACAATTTAACACAATAATGCACTGGCAAACCATTTCACATTGAGGTAGTGCCTAGTAATTTCCTAAAATAAGAATAGCCCAAGGGAACAAAAATATATTTCCATGAATTTATTATACATGAAGAGTATGCTATATGCTTTTGTATCGGAGAAACGACAACCTGTGATTGGTCGCTGGGGGGAAAGAAAATTTCCCTAATAGATATATTTCAATGAAAACTAGACTCATTCATCTCACATATACAAGCCAAAATACATGAACCAAAGAGCCTTATCCTTACCTTCAATCCCAGAACTCCAGAGATCTGGGAATATCCCATACCATTGCATCCTTTGGGCACAACTTTTCCCTTGGGAATTCCTCTATCTCCTCTTCAGAGTCCTTCTCTTTTCTGTGATACCCTGTGCTATCCTCAGTGAAGAATGAAAACTAGACTATCTGCATTCACCAGGTTGGTGTTAACTTATAGCTTAGTCCATCCCTGTAGTTTCTCTCCTATTTCTTATGTCACCCACTTTGGCACATACCTCAACTTTTGTTACTAAAACTAATCTGAAAAGCATTCCATGTTAGCCTGTAAGAGGATTTCAGACTAGGAGGAAACATTGGAGTTAATCTAGGACAGTTCTCCTTGTTTTAATGTGAAGACACTGAAGCACAAAGTAAAACATACAATAACCTGCAGAGTTTCTATCAGAACCTAGGTGTCATACACCAAGATGAGTCTTTTTCCCCAGTATGCCACAGAGACAGCCTACCATGTCATGGTGAAGTCACATTTGGTCATTTCAATTGATACAATGCATTCTTGAATATTTTCTTAGCTTTCAGTTTCTAAACCAGAGAGTTGATTGGTGATTGGAATATAAATAATCATAATATAACTAATTTGGAGTGGTTTGTAAGTTAAGAATGGTTAGGTATACAAAATAGCATATTGCAAATCCAATACAATTACTTTAGAAAATATTTTAGGGGGGCTCATATAACCAAGGTCTTCCTAGGTGGCTCAGTGGTAAAGAATCCACCTGCCAATGCAGGAGATGCAGGTTTGATCCCTGGGTCAGGCAGATTACCTAGAGTAGGAGATGGCAACCCACTCCAGTATTTTTGCCTGAAAAATCTCATGGACAGAGGAGTCTGGCAGGCTACAGTTAATGGAGTCGCAGAGAGTTGGACATGACTGAATGACCAAGCAGGCATGTATATAACAAAAAATTACAGAGATGAAATTCCAGGGATAACTCAACCAGGAATCAAAGTTATTAGCTCATTTTCATTTTTCTTTTTTTTATCTCCTTCTATTGCTCTCCTCTTGTCTCCTTCTCTCCTCCTTTTCCACTTCTGCTGTATTCTCATGATGAACAGGCAACTATATTCTCTTTCATGCTGCCTTAATTGTTTTTAAAATAGTATACATTGCAATTAAAGCTGAAAGGCTTGCTATAAATCAGGGAATATGGCCAGTTGGAATTCTAAGACCCAAGAGAAATGAGACATTTCCAAGACACTCCTGCAAAAATATCCCACAGGAGAATTCTAATTTGTTTGGCTACGTTCAAAAGCCCACTGGGGGGCAATTATCATAGCCAAGGACATGGGATATTATGGTCAGCTCAGCTTAGCCCGAGTTACAGCCCACACCTATGGGAAAAATAGAGTTGTGTGTCTATTTCCAAGTAAGTGGGGGTACATGTGGGAAAAGATACCAAGATAATACTTTGCTAACTCTAAAGTTAGAGCTTATAGGCAGTTATGTCCAAGTATACAAAAAGTCTTACTCAAAGCTGGGGCATTGGTTATAAACTCTGTATTACATGTTTACTCAATCCTGGTAATAAGCCTTTGCTGCTGCTGCTGCTGCTGCTAGGTTGCTTCAGTCATATCCGACTCTGTGCGACCCCATAGAAGGCAGCCCACCAGGCTCCCCTGTCCCTGGGATTCTCCAGGTAAAAACACTGGAGTGGGTTGCCATTTCCTTCTCCAATGCGTGAAAGTGAAAAGTGAAAGTGAAGGCGCTCAGTCGTGTCCCACTCTTACAGACTCCCTGGACTGCAGCCCACCAGGCCCCTCCGTCCACGGGATTTTCCAGGCAAGAGGACTGGAGTGGGGTGCCATTGCCTTCTCCGAATAAGCCTTTAGTGAGATGATATTCTAGAATTTATATAAAACTCAAAATCAGGAGAAAATATGATAGTGAGGCAGGAGATAGATGGGATCCAGGGTAGATATTTACAACTAGCCTTCTGTTTCAGCTTCAAGATGGAAATAACAGGAGCAGGGTAAAAAGATGGACTTTGTCTCCCATGAACATTTTAAGACAACAGATATGGCAGGGACAGAGAGGGGCTAAACTCTGTTTGAATAAATGATCATAAGATCACATATTTCCCATCCTCGGGGCAAGGGAGACATTGCACATGTGCAGAAAGACTCCTTGGGGGGTCAAGGAGAGGGTGCCACCCCAGAATACATGATGCCAAGGCTTCCCATAGACCTCTGGGGGGCTGGAATCCATCTTGGAGTAAATTGTGCATGCATATTGAGGAGGGACCTAGGAGAGGTCAGGTAAGGAAAAGGAAACCAGATAATTGGCCAAAGGTAAACAAAGACCCTGCCTTCCAGGTGGCACTAGTGGTAAAGGACCGCCTGCCAATGCAGGAGACATAAGAGATTCAAATTCAATCCCTGGATAGGGAAGATCCCCTGGAGAAGGGCATGGCAACCCACTCCAGTATTCGTGCCTGGAGAATCCCATCTACAGAGAAGCCTGGTGGGCTACAGTCCATTGGGCTACATCACGAAGAGTCAGACATGACTAAAGTGATTCAGCACACACATAAGCAAACAAAGATCAAGAAGAACTGCCCTGGATAAATGACAATCACCTCTTTATCGTGCTCCTCCTCATTAGGGGGAATGTCCATGCCATTTCTCTCCAGATGTGCATCCCTGTCTTGCTTCTGTCTTAACTGAACAGTTTCTATGTCTGCTCCCCCACTTGCTGTGCTATCTCTAATAATAAACTTTGTACCTGATCTTATAGATTTTTTCCTCTTTGAGAAATGCATTTTTCAATCAGGGCAAGAGCCAGGGGAACCTTGCTTCTAGCCTCTAGTTCCTGGTAGACTAGCTGTTAGAATTCCTGGTTTTCACTCAGGCTACCCAGGTCCAATTCCTGGGCAGAGAATTAAGATCTTATTTCAAGTCACTGTTCACTGCTGTCTCTTATATCAACAGGACATGGGCTTAGAAATAAAACTCAGTTTCTAACTGTAGTTCAACCACCTACCTATCCTTTCTTGCTCTTTTTTTTTTTTTGAAAGCTGTGTAATATCTCTGAAGTTTTAGTTCTTCCTCTACAAGATGAGAATATTCACCTTGCCAGGTTATGAAGTTAAGTAAACCCTAACAGCACCACGGCTCTCATACTTTCCTTATGTTCTTTCCATCCTTTCCATCTACCCCTTTCAAAAGAGAGAGAGCTTTACAGGAGACTGTTGGAAAGTCCTGTAGTGGAATATCCAAAATAATGACTTCACACAACTGAAAAAAAAAAAGGATTTTACAGAGAAAACTGAGGAGAAAACTGCTAAAAGAGAGGTCAAATTAAAATGCTTCTGAATACTAAAAATATCAAATAGAAGGAACAATGCCACAAAATGAGAGAATACCCATCTTTTTCTGAGAGATTAACTGGGTCATTGCAAACGCACTGCATTTTGGAAGAAGATGACTAAATCAACATGGGTGGAGAAAAGAACCTATGAAAATTGTAGCTGAGAGTAAACGCTAGCTGTACTTCTGGAGGAACAGATTTATATTTCCTCTTATCTATACCTTATCTTTTAGAAATGAAAGAACAAATAGACCTTGTATGAGAAAAAGGGCAGATGTTTTAGAGTTCTTATTTAGCAGATTTCAGTCATATACAAGGGCAACATTGAATGTGAAAAGAAGCCACTGGAAGGCAGTAGCTTTGGGGATGAATTGCAAATGGGATGAAGGCTAGTTCTGTTCATAGTCCATTCAGACCTAGAAAGGGAGGCATGAAGTCAACTGACGTTACAGAAATCCCAAGTGAATTTTTGTCCAATCATATATACATATATATATATATATATATATTTTTTTTAAGCTGCACACCTCAAAGCTATGAGCTTTGTGTCAAAGGCAATCCTCTATTCTTGTGCACCTGTCAAGACAAATCTATATCTCCCATCGGTTCAAGTGGTAAGCATGATCCAACAATACCATCCTCAGTATTCTTGTGGGCAATGTGGTGCTCTTATTGGTTCAGACTTGTGCTGGCCATTTTAGCTGTGCCTTTTCAATGTAAGCTATCAAGTAACTACACTAAGAATATCTAAACTTTACAATGACCAAAAAGAAGCCCTGAGTATTTCATGTAGGAAAATAAAGTCTCTGTATGTATGATGTGAGAATCTAACTTGGCAATACTACAATTTTAGAAAAGAAAATAAATATGATAAATTTGTGATGAACTGGCAGTTTTATTCTCCATACTGTTGGGCTAATTTATTTTTTGTAATCATGTATTTTCAATTAAGCTGAGACTTTTATCTCTGTTAATAAATATAATAACATTGAAATATTTAATAAGAAATTCCATGGAGTCAAATGGTATAGCCTTTAGTTTGAACTTATACTTTTAACTTGTCTGTCTATGTAAATGAATAGTTCTGGCTCTTATTCCATACTCATTCCCTTTCCAGGTGAGCTATTATTAACAGGGTTCATAGCAATAAAACAAAACAAAAATAGCACAAAAGTGGTAACACTATGTTGGTCAATGATGAGGAAATATCCCTTTTCCTCGTCAGGCTCTAAATGAATTAATGCATTCTTTTCTGAAAGCAATAAATGAAAGATTAAGAAATATAAAATTACATCAGCTGGAATAAGATTTAAAATATATCTTTTTATTTCCTAGTAATTAAATCATAATCAGGTATTGTCTGCATGCAATACATCTGTAAAACTTCTTCTTTCTGTAAAGTTTCAAAGAGCTGAGCAGACTGAGCACCCAGCTCTTTGTTAGGAGTAGAGAGAAAAGTGGCCTATGACCATATCTAAGAGGGTGACTAGATGTCATTTCAGAGAACCAAGATAATGTTTCCTTTTCTACTTAGGATGCTTCTAAGTCTCTAAAGGGTCTATTACAAAACAGTCATGCAGAATTTCTCACAAACTTCTGTAAATTTTTTCAAATTACAATTATCCACAATCTTCTTGTTTTGAGTTATTGGGAGGGTGGAAGAAACTCAGATTTTCTCTATCATGCTTTCTTATTGACTCTTCCCAGGCACTCATTTATAGAGGACACATTATCAATCAGGTTAACAGTCAAGGCCTTGCCTGCTGAGACATGGGTCTTCCGTGATTCCAAGGAATTACATGTTATCTTAGTTTAACCCCTTTCAATTTTATATTGAAATTTTATATTTCAATTTTATAGTAATAGTGCTTTTGAAAGAATCTTAGTAATTTTATAAATATTGATTAGGGCCTTAAACAATCTAAGTCCATCCTGTTTTGAGACTTTAATCTCTGCTAATAAATAGAAAGTTTGGGGGACTGGTTAATTAATTTCCCCCCAGTCAGCAATATATGAACTGGAATTATCATCATTTTACTTTATTTTTATCAATATATTTAAAATATAGTGCAATTTTGAGATATAATTTCTATTCCAGGTACAACATTGAAAAAGATTTCAAATATTTAGTGAAAATAGAGAATGGAAAGTTTTCCCAAATTTAGGGATACTGGAGACAGGTATTTCTTTGTTTTAAAGGGATCTTATTATGGCATATTTTGTACCCACAAGAGAACATAGTATTTAAGGAAAATGTGGCCAACGTGAACATAGGTGTTTTCAAATACTTACATGTTCATGAGGTCAGCAAATAAATTAGGAGAGTTAAGAAATATTTCTAACTCAACCTAGGTAATTCTGTGATAGGAATTCACCTTAATATTCTCAGATGATAAAATCAGGTGTTTTGTAGAAATGGTATAGGATTTTCTCTTTGGCTGCAATCATTTTATGAAATTTGTGGCTCCTTATGCTGTACAAAAAAATTCAGAGGAGAAGAACGTATAGGCTTGAGGGAGAATATTTTTTCTATATGTGACACATTGTAAAAATGTAAATTAGATGGCAGATTACTTCTCAAAGATAGCAAACTCTTATAAAGGAAATAGAAGTCTATTACATGCTCACATTTGAGAATGCATGGGAAGCTATTTAAATGTTAACATTTCAGCCTATGTACTGTACACCAGATTCAATATATTTAGATAACTTCTTCACAATTAACCATCAGGAAGATGAAATCTTAGTACTTTATTTTAATGCAACATGGCAATTATGATCAACTAGACACTTTTTCAAAAGTTTCCCCCACCCTCACCTTGGAGGTCTCCAGAGTTATGTTGCCTGATGTAGTTGCCAAAAAAAAAAAAAAAAAGGAGATGACAATGAGAAACATTTCCATTGGATAGAATACTCTGGGATTGGTTGTATTCCTAAGACTTGGCATCCTTGCTGACTTACCCAGGACTAACTGCTATGATAATAACATCAGATGAGAGTGATCCAATTAGTTGGGGATAATAGATTACACTAGACAAATTTATATGATCACCTACATATAGGCCATTCAAATATTTAGTGTCCAGACTAAAAAGGGTTAATAAATGAAAATTAAATAGTTCCTTTCCTTCAGCATCTGAACCTATAACTTAGACGAGATGCCAATTTTGGGGTAAGAAAAATATGAGGATGTTGAAGGTGTTGTTTTCTCTTATTCCAGAACATATCCGAAACCTGTAGAAGAAACCTGAGCACTTATTGAGGAATCAATTTGAAATATTTATTTCTCAATACATTAAGCCAATCTGGAAAGTATAATGTTGATTTTAATTAAGCTTAAATGCTCTCTCAGGTCAGGATATATTTACCTTTCTCATCCAATAATCTGCCTGTACCATTTTCCTTTGCATCCACACATATCCTCTTAGAGATCTCATAGATTGCTCATGTTCTTAGAGAAGAAAGAGCACAGGGTGGAGAAGTAAATCAATGGGTCATAAGGAGTTTTCTAAGCTCTTACTTACATTAATGAGCTCCAAGCCAGTGAAGAATCTGGGATGAAGATGGTTGTGGTTTCCTCCCCCTAGTCTGCCATTTTTCCGGTGATCTTCCTCTCTGTAAACGGCATCTCCATTCACCCATTTCCTTGTCCAAAAGATTGGAATCATCCTGACTTCTCAGTTTTCCCTATATCCAATCCACCAGGAAATCCTAGCAAATCCAGCAAACCCACTGTCCAATTGGCCAGCAAGATCTATGCAGAACCTTTCCATTTTTCACCTCTTTCTTCCCTGTCGGGAGCCGCCATACGCATTACTGACAAAATGGAGGCACGGCCCCAACCCCCTCTCCTCATCCCGCAGGCACGGTCCTGGGATGAAGGAGTTAGGTCTTGTGATTCTGACTTGTCCTTTCCTTCCTCCGGTTGAGTTGGCTGGAAAGAACGTTATAATCCATAAAGTTAACTATTGACATTTGTTCAAGCATCTTTACAAAGAATGCTCCAGGATGAGCACATAGGCTGCAGCCTGAGACCATGGGAAACATTGTTACCTGAAACCTGCCTGGAAGGGGAATGTTTATGGCAAAAGAAGTTTGCTGAGTTTAGGGGTTAGGAATAATTAAGAATAGTTAGAAGCTAAAAGTTTAAGGTATGTTGTAGTGTTGGCATATTTTACTATAGCTTATAGAAACTAGGTATTTTAGGGATACTAATAGCTAAAAGCCTTTTTAGGAAATGATGAGCTTAAGTTACTAGGGGATAACAGGATTTAAAGAGATAAGAAACAAACTGAGGAATGTGATATACAGCCCAGAGACAAACTTGAGTTACAATGTTATCACAAGGACATTTAAGAGGGAACTCTGAAGGACAACAATGATTTATGGAGACAGTAAATATGGGTGAGGGGAAACTGAAGATGTCAAACCTCTGACCTAATGCTTTTGTAAAAGTATAAAAGAAAACCTGATGCTTAAAATAAACAGGCAGCCCAGTGCTTTGAGCGAGAGATGGCATCATTTTCTCCGCTGACCCCGTTGAAGCAGTCCAAATGAGTGAGAGGCTGCATCATTCACCGACCCCGTTCATCCCTTCAGGGAGATTCCCTGGCTGCTGGCCTTCCCCTTTATCTTATACCATCCTACCACTCTCTCTCAACTTGAATGGTGCCTCCTAACTGGTCTTGTTATTTTTGATCTTATCTGCCTGCATTGTATTTTTCTCATCTTAGTTCACCACCCAGTGGTTTCTCATTAAATTTGCAATGAAACTGAACACTTACCTCAGTTTACAAGTCTGTATTTGATCTTGCATTTTACTCTCTATTTTATCTCATTTCCTAATTCCTTATCTTTACTCTGTATGCTTCAGCTACAGATTTGTTTGCTTTTCTTCAAATATTCCAAGAACTTTCCTGTTTGAGGGTCTTTCTGCTTTCTCTTCTCTCTGCTTGGAATGTACTTCTACGGTAATTTGCATGGTTCTTCCACAGCTTTGACTTCATTAAGAATCCTGTTTAAAAGTCAGTTTTTCAGGAAAAAAACCTTCCTTCCTCACCTTATCTGAAATGACATTTTTCCTCTTCTCTACATCCTATTCTGCTCTTTTTAAAATAGCATCTATTACTTTTTAACATATGCATTATACATTGATTTGTTTATTATCTCTAACTTTCCATAAGAATGGATGTTTTATGTGGGTAAGGAATTACGTGTTATGTACAGTACAATGTCTCTAGCATTAAAAACAGTAATTCACTCCTCCAGGGGATCTTCTCCACCCAGTCACTGAGCCATCTCCTGCATTGCAGGCAGAGTCTTTACTGCTGAGCCTCCTGGGAAGCCTCCATAGCATATATTAGATAAATACTTACTGAATGAATAGCTGAGTGGTTATTTCTGTGACATATTAGAATGACATGTTGGTTCCTTCCTCATTTTTAGCCTAGGATCTAAAAATCATAGGATCAGGTTTACATGTTATCTAAGTTTTTGGTAAGAATACTAAGAAATCAGAAGACTGCCCTTTAACTATCACAAATAAAAAATAATAAAAATAATTTAAAGAATTTAAAAGAATTTTAAAAATAACACTAGTCACCCAATTTGAAAATCTAAGACTAAAACGCTCTCATTTTATCTCTTCCTTCTTTTTCAGAGGCTATGGAGCTGAGAAAATGACAGCTAGGTCACTGATAGAATTACTTAGTACTTCCTGAATGAGGATGTAATTTTTATATTAGGCATCAATAGTCTATTTGACTCTGGGGATTGGGCTGAATGTTCAGCTTCTATTTCTGGACCTCTCACAGGTTTGTTGGGTGACCTTTGGATAGTTAATGAGTTACCATTGTTGACAAGGGTATGGTAAAGATTGATGATATGGATTCTATGAATTGTTCAGAACACTGGAGAAAATTGTATGCCATTTCCTTTCTCATATTTAATGGCTTTACATTATTAAATAATCTAAGAGAGAGACATCTACTTCTTTCAATGACAGAGTAGCTTCTGCAGATCAATATCATTGTTATCAATAACTACAGAAGCTATATAAAATTAATTTTACAAAGTATTAACTCCTAGAAGAGAGCATAGGCAAAACATTCTCTGACATAAACTGTACCAACGTTTGCTGAGGTCTGTCTCCCAAGGCAATAGGAAGAAAAACAAAAATAAACGAATGAGACTTAATCAAACTTGCAAGCTTTTGTACAACAAAGGAAACCATAAGATAAACAAATAAAAAGACCACCTAAGGGCTTAACCTCCAAAATATACAAACAACTCACAACTTAACAACAACAAAACAGCCCAACCAAAAAATGGGCTGAGACCGTAATAGACATTTATTCAAAGAAGACCTACCGATGGCTGGTAGGCACAAGAAAAGATGTTCAATATCACTGATTATTAGAGTAAAGTCACCCAAAACTAAAATGAAGTATGACATAACTATTTGAAGGTATGAGATTAGGAACCAACACATTCAGAATTTGAAAGACCAATATCCTAGAAAGAAAAAAATATATATCGAAGTGAACCCAGCATTCTTTACCACTTTTATGTTTGAGATATTTGCTGATATTTAACCTATGAAAGATTGTTAGGTTAGAAGTCAATTGAGAGATTAAAAGCCAAGATATAAGTAGGGCTTTTGGTACTTTCACGTCACTAGAGTGAAAAATAATTAGAGTTCACGGTTAACCAAGAATGAGGGGGCCTGATTACTATTCCAGACCTTGAATTGTAACTACTAAAAGCTCATACTATAGAAAGAGGGCAAACTAAGATAGAAAAGCACACAATAAAATGTTTATGCCTTCCCTAAAACTATCTAAAATTTTTATTGATTTTGCATTATCTTTTTCTATTGCAACTGCCTTCAAAACAAAATAAATGTCCTATGAAGGAAGATAATATCATGCAGAGTCACAGTAAGTTCATAGACATACCTTTTTGAATTCCATAAAAACTAACAAATATGGCAGTAGACAAGTTAACTGAAATGGAAACCACAGATAATTCAGATACTGGAATTATCACACGGTAAAGACTTGATCCAATTTTGAGAGATTTACTACATTCTAGATACAAGTCTCTTATGAGAGAAATGAATTGCAAAGATTTTCTACTTGTTAGTTTCTTGCCATTTCCTTAACAGTATCCTTCAAACAACAAATCTTTGATTTGATTTGAGTCCAATTTATCAATTTTTCCTTTATGGATTGTGATTTTTGTGTATTGTTTCAGAAATATTTGTCTAACCCTAGATCACAAAGATTTTCTCTTATATTCACTTTCAAAAGTTTTATAGTTTTCAGGTTAATATTTGTATTGATCCATTTTGTTACTTTTTGTATATAGAGTGAGACATGGACCCAAGTACTATAAATTGTACTGTATATTTCTGTGTGTGTGTGTGTGTATGTCTCAGCACAATTTGTTGAAAAGACTAACATTTCTCCATTCAGTTGCCTCTTTTGTGGAAAATCAGTCACTCATACATATGTGGGTCTATTCTGGACTCTATTTTGTTCCATTAATATATTTGTGTCTTTACATTAAAAATGCAAGTCACTTAATGCAGTATTTTTATAATTATAATAAGTCCTGAAACCAGAGAATGTTAGTACTTTACTTTACCCTTATTTTCCAAAGTTATTTTGGTTATTATTAGCTCATTTACACTTGAGGTTTAGAGGCAGCTAGTTAATTTCTGAAGAAAAAAACCTTGTTAGCATTTTCATTGAGACTGCATAAATCTATACATTTATTTGAAGGAGACTATTTGGAGAAGAGTTGACAACTTGACAATATTAAGTCTTCTAAGTTGTGAATGCAACATATCTCCCCATTTATTTCTGTTTACTTTTTATCACTCAGTTCAGTTCAGTTCAGTCACTCAGTCACATCCGACTCTTTGCGACCCCATGAACTGCAGCACAAGAGGCCTCCCTGTCCATCACCAACTCCCGGAGTCCACGCAAACCCATGTCCATCGAGTCAGTGATGCCATCCAACCATCTCATCCTCTGTCGCCCCCTTCTCCTCCTGCCCCCAATCCTTCCCAGCATTAGGGTCTTTTCCAATGAGTCAACTCTTCACATCAGGTGGCCAAAGTATTGGAGTTTCAGCTTCAACATCAGTCCTTCCAATGAACACCCAGGACTGATCTCCTTTAGGATGGATTGATTGGATCTCCTTGCAGTCCAAGGGACTCTCAAGAGTCTTCTCCAACACCACAGTTCAAAGGCATCAATTCTTCGGTGCTCAGCTTTCTTCACCGTCCAACTCTCACATCCACACATGACCACTGGAAAAACAATAGCCTTGACTAGACGGACTTTTGTTGGCAAATTAGTCTCTGTTTTTCAATATGCTATCTAGGTTGGTCATAACCTTCCTTCCAAGGAGTAAGCGTCTTTTAATTTCATGGCTGCAATCACCATCTGCAGTGATTTTGGAGTCCAAAAAAATAAAGTCTGACACTGTTTCCACTGTTTCCCCAACTATTTCCCATGAAGTGATGGGACCAGATGCCATGATCTTAGTTTTCTGAACGTTGAGCTTTAAGCCAACTTTTTCACTCTCCTCTTTCACTTTCATCAAGAGGCTCTTTAGTTCTTCTTCACTTTCTGCCATAAGGGTGGTGTCATCTGCATATCTGAGGTTATTGATATTTCTCCTGGCAATCTTGATTCCAGCTTGTGTTTCTTCCAACCCAGCGTTTCTCATGATGTACTCTGTATATAAGTTAAATAAGCAGGGTGACAATATACAGCCTTGACGTACTCCTTTTCCTATTTGGAGCAAGTCTGTTGTTCCATGTCCAGTTCTAACTGTTGCTTCCTGACCTGCATACAGGTTTCTTAAAAGACAGGTCAGATGGTCTGGTATTCCCATCTCTTTCAGAATTTTCCACAGTTTATTATGGTCCACACAGCCAAAGGCTTTGGCATAGTCAATAAAGCAGAAATAGATGTTTTTCTGGAACTCTCTTGCTTTTTCGATGATCGAGTGGATATTGGTTCACGTATTGCTGAAGCCTGTCTTGGAGAATTTTGAGCATTACTTACTAGCATGTGAGATGAGTGCAATTGTGCGGTAGTTTGAGCATTCTTTGGCATTGCCTTTCTTTTGGTTTGGGATGAAAACTGACCTTTTCCAGTCCTGTGGCCACTGATGAGTTTTCCAAATTTGCTAGCATATCGAGTGCAGCACTTTCACAGCATCATCTTTGAGGATTTGAAATAGCTCAACTGGAATTCCATCACCTTCACCAGCTTTGTTCGTAGTGACGCTTTCTAAGGCCCACTTGACTTCACATTCCAGGATGTCTGGCTCTATGTGAGTGATCACACCGTCGTGATTATCTGGTACAGTTAATCTTTTTTGTACAGTTCTTCTGTGTATTCTCGCCACCTCTTCTTAATATCTTCTGCTTCTGTTAGGTCCATTTTATCACTGCTGCTGCTAAGTCAAGTAAGTCATGTCGACTTTGTGTGACCCCATAGACGGAAGCCCACCAGGCTCCCCCGTCCCTGGGAATCTCCAGGCAAAACCACTGGAGTGGGTTGTCATTTCCTTCTCCAGTGCATGAAAGTGAAAATTGAAAGTGAAGTCGCTCAGTCGTGTCCGACTCTTAGCCTACCATGGGATTTTCCAGGCAAGAGTACTGGAGTGGGTAGCCAGTGCCTTCTCCACTAGCATTTTATAAATATCAGGTATAGGTCTTGCACAACTTTTGTCAGTTGTTATACTTAAGTATTTCATATTTTATGATGCTATGCTACATATTTCCTAGAGGAGGAAGTAATTTTGTTTTAAAATAAAAGCTGAAAAATCAACTTTACAAAATAACTACATTAATATGAATAATTTACAAAAGAAAATAGGAACTGAACACACACATTAAATTGTACTCTCTTTCATTGACACGAACACACTTCAACATAAATTAATACAAGGGCAAATGCATTAAAAAATACAAAAATATACACACTCAAATAATAGGCTACAGAATCAACTACCATTCCTTGAGAACAAAATTTCACAAAAATATACCGGAAAATATAATAAAGTATCATTGTAAAGAAGCACACATATACACATATGTGTAAACACAAACCCCAAAGCAACACATACATATGTGCAGATTTCTTTTTTAAACTTCATCATAGTTTGTTTATTGATAGTGTTGTTGTTCAGTCACCCATTTGTGTCCAACACTTTGTGACCCCATGAACTGCAGCAGGCCAAGATGAATGCATATTGATCTTACATCATATGGCCTGCCTAAATTCACTTGTTAGTCAGAAGACTTTTCAAAAATAATTGAAATAATTGTTGAAATATTCTTAAAATAACTTTGAAAAATAATTGAAGTAATCTTGAAAAATAATTCCAGAGTAAATTATCTGCATTAAAATGCCATTCTTCTTTGCTTCTGCATTATTTGTTTGTTTATTTGTTTATTTTTTAATTGAAGGCTAATTGCTTTACAGATTTTTGTTGTTTTCTGTTAAACCTCAACATGAATCAGCCATAGGTATACATATATTCCCCTCCCTTTTGAAACTCCCTCCCATCTCCCTCCCCATCCCACCCCTCTAGGTTGATACAGAGCCCCTGTTTGAGTTTCCTGAGACATACAGCAAATTCCCGTTGGCTGTCTATTTTACATTTGGTAATGTAAGATTCCATGTTACTCATGGCATGCATCTCACCCTCTTCTCGCCTCTCCCCATTTCCATAAGTCTATTCTCAATCTCTGCTCTCCATTGCTACCCTGCAAATAAATTCTTCAGCACCATTTTTCTAGATTCCATATATATGCGTTAGGATACAATATTTATCTTTTTCTTTCTGACTTACTTCACTCTGTATAATAGACTCTAGGTTCATCCACCTCATTAGAACTGACTCTAGTGCATTCCTTTTTATGGCTGAATAATGTTTCATTGTGTATACATGCCACAATTCTTTACCCATTCATCTGTGAATGGACATCTAGGTTGCTTCCATGTTCTATCTATTGTAAATAGTGCTGCAACAAACAATGGGATACATGTGTCTCTTTCAATTTTGGTTTCCTCAAGTTATATGCCTAAGAGTGGGATTGCTGGGTCATATGGTGGTTTTAGTCCTAGTTTTTTAAGGAATCTCCATACCATCTTCCAGAGTGACTGTATCAATTTACATTCCCACCAACAGTGCGAGAGCATTCCCTTTTCTCCACACCCTCTCCAGCATTTATTGTTCGCAGGCCTTTTGATGATGGCCATTCTGACTGGCATGAGGTGATATCTCACTGTAGTTTTGATTTACATTTCTTTAATAATGAGCAATGTTGAGCATCTTTTCAAGTGTTTGTTAGCCATCTGTATGCCTTCTCTGAAGATATGTATGTTTAGGTCTTTTTTTTCCACTTTTTGATTGGGTTGTTTGTTTTTTTGGTATTGAGTTGTATGAGCTGCTTGTATATTGTGGAAATTAATCCTTTGTCAGTTGTTTCATTGGCTATTATTTTCTTTCATTCTGAGGGTTGTCTTTTCACCTTGCTTATAGTTACCTTTGCTATGCAAAAGCTTTTAAGTTTAATCAGGTCCCACTTATTTACTTTTGTTTTTATTTCCATTACTCTAGAAGGTGGGTCATAGAGGATCTTGCTTTGATTTATGTCATCACATGTGCTGTCTCTGTTTTCCTCTAAGAGATTTAGAGTTTCTGGTCTTACATTTAGGTCTTTAATCCATATTGAGATAATCTTTGTGTGTGGTGTCAGGAGGTGTTCTAATTTCATTCTTTTGCAGGTAGCTGTCCAGTTTCCCCAGCACCATTTATTGAAGAAACTATCTTTGCACCATTGTATATTCTTCCCTCTTTTGTCAAAAATTAGGTACCCATAGGTTCATGGGTTTATTTCTAGGCTTTCAATCTGATTCCATTGGTCTCTGTTTCTGTTTTTGTGCCAGTACCACACTGTCTTGATGACTGTAGCTTTGTAGTATAATCTGAAATCAGGAAGGTTGATTGCTCCAGCTTCATTCTTCTTTTCAAGACTGTTTTGGCTATTTGAGGTCTTTTGTGTTTCTAGTTCTGTGAAAAATATCATTGGCAATTTGATAGCGATTGCAGTGAATCTGTAGATTGCAGTTGGTAGTACAGTCATTTTCACAATATTGATTCTTCCTATCCAGAAACATGGAATATCTCTCCATATGTTTATGCAGTCTTTGATTTCTTTCACCAATGTCTTATACTTTTCTGTGTACAGTTCTTTTGTCTCCTTAGGTAAGTTTATTCCTAGGTATTTAATTCTTTTTGTGGCAATGGTAAATGGATATGATTGTTAATTTCTGTTTCTGATTTTTCATTGTTACTGTATAGAAAAGCAAGTGATTTCTGTGTATTGATTTTGTATCCTGCAACTTTCCTAAATTCACAGTTTAGCTCTAGTAATTTTCTGATAGTACGTTTAGGGTTCTCTATGTATCATGTCATCTGCAAACAGTGAGAGCTTTACTTCTTTTCAGATCTGGATTCCTCTTATTTCTTTTTCCTCTCTGATTGCTGTAGCTAGGACATCCTAAACTATGTTGAATACTAGTGGTGAAAGTGGACACTCTTGTCTTGTTCCTGATCTTAGGGAGAATGTTGTCAGTTTTTCACCATTGAGAATAATGTTTGCTGTAGGCTTACTAAAGGCTCATCTATGACCTTTACTATACTGAGGTAGATTCCTTCTATGCCCATTTTTTGAAGAGTTTTAATCATAAATGGGTGCTAATTTTTGTCAAAGGCTTTCTTTGCATCTATTGAGACAATCATATGGTTTTTGTCTTTCAATTTGTTAATGTGGTGTAACACATTGATTGATTTGCATATATTGAAGAATCCTTGTATCCCTGGAATAAACCCAGCTTGATCATGGTGTATGAGCTTTTTGATATATTGCTGAATTCTGTTTGCTAAAATTTTCTTGAGGAATTTTGCATCTATGTTCATCAGTGATATTGGCCTGTAGCTTCCTTTATTTTGTTGTCTTTGTCTGGCTTTGGTTTCAGGGTGATGGTGGCCTTGTAAAATGAGTTTGGAAGCGTTCCTTTCTCTGCAATTTTTTGAAAGAGTTCTAGAAGGATAGACATTAAGTCTTCTCTAAATGTTTGATAGCATTCTCCTGTGAAAGCTTCTGGTCCTGGGCTTTTGTTTTTTGGGAGATTTTTGACCACAGCTTCAATCTCAGTGCTTGTAATTGGGTTGTTTATAATTTCTATTTATTCCTGGTTCAGTCTTGGAAGATTGAACTTTTCTAAGAATCTGCCCATTTCTTCCAGGTTTTCCATTTTATTGCCATATAGTTGTTCATAATAGTCTCTTATAATCCTTTGCATTTCTGCATTGTCTATTGTAATCTCTCCTGTTTCATTTCTAATTTTGTTGATTTGATTCTTCTCTTTTTTTCTTGATGAGTCTGGCCATTGGCATGTCAACATTTTTTATCTTCTCAAAGAACCAGCTTTTAGATTTATTAATCTTTACTATTGTTTCTTTCATTTCTTTTTCAGTTATTTCTGCTTGCATCTTTATGATTTCTTTCCTTCTTCTAATTTTTTTTTTGTTGTTGTTGTTCTTCTTTATCCAGTTGTTTTAAGTGTAAAGTTAGGTTGTTTATTCTATGCTTTTTTTGTTTCTTGAAGTAGGATTGTATTTCTATAAACTTCTGTCTTAGGACTGCTTTTGCTGCATCCCATAGGTTTTGAGTTGTTGTGTTTTCACTGTCATTTGCTTCTAGAAATTTTTTTATTTCCCTTTTGATTTCTTCAGTAACCTCTTGGTAATTTAGAATCTTTAATCTCCATGTGTTTCTGTTTCTTACAGTTTTTTGCTTGTAATTGATAACTAGTCTCATAGCATTGTGGTTGGAAAAGATGCTTGATACAATTTCTATTTTCTTAAATTTACTGAGGTTTGATTTGTGACCCAAGATGTGGTCTATCCTGGAGAATGTTCCATGTGCACTTGAGAAGAAGGTGTATTCTGCATCTGGATGGAATGTCCTGAAGCTATCAATGAGATCCATCTCATCTAATCTATCACTTAAGACTTGTGTTTCCTTATTAATTTTCTGTTTTGATGATCTGTCCATTGGTGTGAGTGGGGTGATAAAGTCTCTTACTATTATTGTGTTACTGTTAATTTCTCCTTTTATGTCTGTTAGTGTTTGTCTTATGTATTGCCTATGTTGGGTGCAGAGCTATTTACAATTGTTATGTCTTTCTCTTGGATAGATCCCTTGCTCATTATGTAGTGTCCTTCCTTATCTCTTGTAATCTTTTTTATTTTAAGGTCTATTTTGTCTGATATGAAGATTGCTACTCCAGCTTTCTTTTGCTTTCCATTTGTGGGAATTATATTTTTCCGTCCTCTCACTTTCAGTCCATATGTGTCTTTACGTCTGAAGTGGGTTTCTTGTAGACAGCATATATATGGGTCTTATTTTTGTATCATTCAGCCAATTTATGTCCTTTAGTTGGAGCATTTAATTCAATTACATTTAAAGTAATTATTGATATGTATGTTCCTGTTGCCATTTACTTAATTGTTTGGGTTTGATTTTGTAGATCTTATAACTTCTCTTATATTTCTTAACTATAGAAGTTAATTTAACATTTGTTGTAAAGCTGGTTTGGTGGTACTGAATTCTTTTAACTCTTGCTTGTCTGAAAAGCTTTTGATTTCTCCAACAATTTTGAATGAGATCCTTGCCAGGTAGAGTAATCTTGGTTGTAGATGTTTCCCTTTCAGTATTTTAAATATATCCTTCCATTCCCTTCTGGCCTGCAGATTTTCTGCTGAAAGATCAGCTGTTAATCGTATTGGGTTTCCCTTGTATGTTACTTGTTGCTTCTTCCTTGCTGCTTTTAATATTCTTACTTTGTGTTTAATATTTGTTAGTTTGATTAGTATGTGTCTTGGTGTGTTCCTCCTTGGGTTTATCCTGTATGGGACTCTTTGTGCTTCTTGGACTTGATTGACTATTTCCTTTGTCGCGTTGGGAAATTTTCAACTGTAATCTCTTCAAAAATTTTCTCACACCCTTTCTTTTTCTCTTTTTCTGGAACCCCTATAATTCAAATGTTGGTGTGTTTGATATTGTTCCAGAGGTCCCTGAGACTCTCCTCAGCTCTTTTCATTCTTTTTACTTTATTCTGCTCTTCAGAAGTTATTTCTACCACTTTATCTTCCAGCTCACTGATTTGTTCTTCTGTTTCAGATATTCTGCTATTGATTCCTTCTAGAGTATTTTTAATTTCAGTAATTGTGTTGTTGGTCTCTGTATGCTTTTTCTTTAATTTTTCTAGGTCTTGCTAATTGATTCTTGCATTTTTTCCATTCTGTATTCAAGGTTTTTTTTCATCTTTACTATAATTATTCTGAATTCTTTTTTTAGGTAGTTTGCCTATTTTCTCTTCTTTTATTTGAACATCTGTGTTTCTAGTTTCTTCCTTCATTTATGCAGTATTTCTCTGACTTTTCATTATTATTTTTTTTAACCTATTGTGTTCGAGGTCTCCTTTTCCCAGGCTTCAAAGTTGAATTCGTTCTTCCCTTTGGTTTCTGCCCTTGAAAGTTGGTCCAGTGGTTTGTGTAAGCTTTGTACAGGGTGAGATTTTTGCGGAGTTTTCTTCGTTTGTTTTCCCTCTGATGGGCAAGGCCGAGTGAAGGTGTAACTTCTCTGCTGGTGATTGGGTTTGTATTTTTGTTTTGTTTTTTGTTTGGATGAAGCATCCTGCACAGGATGCTACTTGTAGTTGGGTGATGCCAGGTCTTGTATTCAAGTGGTTTCTTTTGTGGAAGTTCTCACTATTTGATATTCACTAGGGTCAGTTCTCTGGTAGTCTAGGGTCTTAGAGTCAGTGCCCCCACTCCAAAGGCTCAGCGATTGATCTCTAGTGAGAAAAGAACACTCCACAAGTAGTTTGTTATGACATTAAGTGAGGTTAATATACACACCCAAAATGAGAAACCAAAGATGAATCCTATAGAAATAGCAGTTACAAAATCAGGCAAATAATAATTAAAATAATAGAATATACACACACATATATATATATATATATATACATTCATAAACAAAATCAAAACCGTCCAACAACAATAAAGTACAATAGATTGACCCAGTGAACAAAGGAAACCAAAATTTATATCTACCAATAAAGAACAAAACTAACTAAAGCACAAACTGGAAAATAAAACTAAAGCAAGGTGCCAAGTGGGGAAAAAAGCAGTGAAAACTAAATTAACAATATATTGACAGAAAAGGAAAGAAGGGAAAGAAAGAAAGAATAGATGCACAGTTAAATAGAGGTTGATGAAGAAGATTCATACACATTAAAAATTAACTGCAAGGGGAAAAGAGCATTAGGAAAAGCAAACAAAGGAATACATGTAGAAAAATAACAATAGGTTTAGAAAATTTTAAAATTAAATTTAAAAAAAGATAAAAGAAAAAAAAAAGGAAAACTCTACAGAACTGCAAAAGCCCAATGTACAGGCAGAGGTTTATAACAACAAGAAAAGTGTGATTGAAAAAAAAAGAAACCTCAAAAGCTTAATTAGATTTCAGAGTGCCAATAAAATCGAGAACTACAATGGTGGGTGGGGGGAAGAAAATGGTAAAGAAACAAAATCCCCAAAGAAACTACAGAACAAGTCAAAACATAAGAATAATAAATGTTTCTGAAGTCACTGCTGTCAGAGTCCTTTCCCTCGCTGGGAGTCACAGTCCACCTCACCTCCCTAGGATGCTCTCCAACACTGTGATGATCTCTGGACCTGCTCTGGGGGCAGCTCAGAGTCTAATCTGGTCCTCCTCCTCTGTGTTCTTGCCTCCAATGTCCATAGCTATCAGAACTAGTGTGTTTTCTTTGGTGGAGCTCTCAACATCCTTTTATATATTCTGTAGAAACAGAGCCTGCTTAGTTGATTGTGTGGATTTGCTCCGCAGCTTGTACAGCTGGTGGGAATGTTTTGGGTCTTCTTCCTCAGCCACACTGCCCCTGGATTTCAATTGTGGTTTTATTTCCACCTCTGCATGTGGGTCATCCACTGGGGATTGCTCCTGAGGCTTCTCTGGAGGACTCATGTCTGCCCCAGTGAGGGCCAGGTGTGGAGGTGGTTCACTTGCTTGAGTCACAGGGGCTGGCAGCACCAGATACTCAGGAGGGTTGGTGGTTATAGCAACAGGAAATATAGTGCCCTAGATGAGTATGACAACCCCGTATTGGGCAAGACACACCAATATTCTTGCCTAGAGAACCCCTGACAGAGAAGCCTGACAGGCCACAGTCCACTGGGTCGCATGGAGTTGGACATGACCAAAGCGATCCTGCATGCACAGGCTTTTTTTCTTTTTTTGGCCTGTGGCAGCTCTGCAGCAGTGAGGGTTGAGCATGAAGGTGGCATAGTTGTTTGGGTTGTGAGGACCCTGGGGTGTCAAGTGTGCAGGGACACAGACTGCTCAGCTGCAGGAGTTATGGATCTATCAGAGTCCTTTTTTGAGCCTCTGGTAGCTGGCGGTCAGAAGGCCTCTTTGGCTAGTCTTTCTCCACAGCTCTGCCCATTAGGCACTTAGAGGGCTCCCTTGCCTGGGGTCCCTCTCTGTTGTTTGGTGTGTCAGGCACATAGAGGGGCTCCCTGGCTGAGGTCCTACTCTGTAGATTGGTGCATCAGACACTTAAATGGGGACCCTGGGGGCGGTCCTACTCTGTAGTTTGGTGTGTCAGTCACTTTATGGTCCAGTCTCTACTGTTCAGCTGCAGATGCTGGCATGTAGGGAGAGAGGCTATGTTGATGGCTCCACCCCCTAATGTGACTCAGCACTATCATCTTGTTTCCATGGCTGCCCAGCTTTCTTCCACAGGCATTTCCCACCACAGTCTCCTCCCTCACATCCTCTCAGTCCATCTCTCTGCAGTCAACAGCAGCCCTTGCCCCGGGATTGCTCCACAATCCCTAAGCTCCAGCTCCCAGTCACTGCACCTTCTAGGGGACCTGTGTCCCTGTCCAGGGTACATATAGCTGTGGCAAGAACTGTCTGATTCTCATTCCATTTAGGCTGCCACAGACCAGCTGTTTCACTCTCAGCATTAAATGTTTCTCGTCTGACTGAGACAGTTTCCCCAATGTGGGGATCAGACTCCTGCTTCAGTTCCCCCACCTGCTGAGAGCAGGTCCTATCCTAGTAACAGTCCTGTTTTTCCCCCTAGTTCCTTCATACTACCGAGTTTTGCATGGTTCTATATATTCTTGTCTGCTGCTCAGGTACTCTTGTTCGCTCTCAGCTGGTGTTCTGCCTGCACATCTGTGTCTGAAGGTGTATTCCTGATGTATACGTGGAGAAAGATGTACTCCACATCCACCTACTCCTCTGCCATCTTGTTCTCTGTTCTGCATTTTTTAATGTTTGCATTTGAATGGCATGAAGTCAGAAAGAGAAAACCAAATATTGTAGATTAACACTGATATGTACAGTCTAGAAAAATGGCATAGATGAACCTATTTTCAGGGCCAAAATAGAAATGCAAGTGTAGAGAATGGATGTGTGGACGTGGCAGGGATGGGGGATTAGGGTGAATTAGGAGAATGGGATTGCCATATGTATACATGGAGCTGATTCACTTCATTGTACAGCAGAAAATAACATTGTAAGCAACTATAACCCAACTTAAAAAAATAATTAATTTGAAAGCTGTAGCATTTTCAGAAAATACTCAGGTAATTATACCAAAACAAGCATAAATGAATCTCAGATTATTAGACTCTTGGGATTTTCTGTGCCTTCATCTTAGATTTTGAAACAAAACTAGAAGTTGACAATCTTATGGCACATTGCCTCTTTGAGAAATATTGTTTCTGAAAGTTTAACTGATGTGTACGCATTAAATCTACTCCTCTAAGGGTACAAACTCAGATACTTAGGGACCATCAAGAAACAGAAATTAGGTAAATGTGCGGGGTAAAATGGCAGGAAATCACTGAATACAAAATAAATGGAAGCATCAGAGCAAGCATGGTGATGAATGACATCCAACACCAGGAACTGATGGGAGCCTTGATGAAATGTATGACACATTCTTTAAGGTATGGTCACTCAGTGCCATGCAGGCATACAGGCACAATGTGTCCAACTCCTCTGATTTTTGAAAAGAAATTTGGAGATCAGAATTTGGTATATAAGTAACTTGATATCTAAATACTTATAAGTAATTCAAAACTTCATAAAATACTGTGCAATAAGACCAAGTCAATGAAATATGTGAGTGAGACCCAGCCTGTTTCTATTCTCTGTTCTAATAGGGAAATGTCCAGATCCCAGTTTTAGAATTAACTATATTTCTACACAATAGTCCGCCTGCAATGTGGGAGGCCCGGGTTCAATCCCTGAGTCAGGAAGATCCCCTGGAAAAGGAAATGGCAACCCACTCCAGTACTCTTGCCTGGAAAACCCCATGGACAGAGGAGCCTGGGGTGCTGCAGTCCATAGGGTTGCGAAGAGTCAGACATGACTGAATGACTTCACTTTCCATTTTCTTTCTACAAAATAGGTGGCTATTTTTTTTATGTTATGGATACTGAAATGCAAAGTAATAAGATTTTCCCTTTGCTCTGGTTTCTAGAATCCAGATCTGAATTTATGGTCTGCTTTTGTATGATACTTTAGAACTTAACACATATATGCAATTTGTTAAAGTTACCTCCAGTTTCTTATCATTCATATGATATTCTGTGCTTATTTTGACTTTATTATATTTCTTCACCTACTTGGCTATATATTGTGATTATTATTTGTCACTGCATATTTTAAAGGAGCTTTAAATATTTTGGGAATGAGGGTTTGTTCTCTACACATCAATCAAATGAATCAAGACATGATGACATAGACAAAGTCTTTATCAAGACTCACAGGGTGTCATTGGATAATAATACTTGAAAGTAATATGTTTAAGAACAGTTGATCCAATAAGAAAAGTCTTAAATAAGGCTAGAGAAAGGAAAGTCACACAATCCATTTACCTGCACTTCAGGAAAGTGAGTGCTCTGGCCCAGGGGATCTGTGTAAATCCTTATTATGGGATGCCCATCTCAGGTACCACATTCATAAGGAGATATCTCTTCCTGACCAAGGGATCTAACCCAGTTCTCCTGCATTGCAGGTAGATTCTCTACCACCTGAGCTACCAAGGACTTCTACAAGAGCTATAGAGAGTAATACTAAAATAGTCAAATCACAGATCCCTGTGCCATTTCATTAACACCAACCATAACCAAATATCACCATAAGTATACATCACAGTCCCACATTAAATTTCCAGAAGGGATGGTTTCACTGGACAGAGCATCTACTCTGTTGCAATTATTTAGAGATATTTTGCTATCATCTGTGCTGTAACACTAACATGTCTCATTTCTGGGTCTTCAAGAAGCTCATGCTTCTGGGCTTTCAAAGTTCAGAGCCTGAATCATAAATTTCCAAGGTTATGTTTCTCTGAAAGCCAGTCTCTCAGTTCTCCTTGTTAGATTAAAAATCTTTTATTTCAAGTGCTTACCATAGCACATCTACACACATAAAGTTTATTCAAGAAGGACATCAAGGCAGTATACTGTCTCCCTGCTTATTTAACCAACATGCAGAGTACATCATACAAAATGCTGGTCTGGAAGACTCACAAGCTGGTATCAAGGTTGTTGGGAGAAATATCAACAACCTTAGATATGCAGATGACACCACCCTACTGGGAGAAAGCAAAGAACTAAAGAGCCTCTTGATGAAAGTGAAAGAAGAGAGTGAAAAAGACAGCTTAAAACTCAACATTCAAAAAACTAAGATCATGGCATCCAGTCCCATCACTTCATGGCAAATAGACGGGGAATCAGTGGAAACAGTTACAGACTTTATTTTCTTGGGCTCCAAAAATCACTGCAGATTGTGACTGCAGCCATGAAATTAAAAAGCACTTGCTCCTTGGAAGAAAAGCTATGACCAACCTAGACAGCATATTAAAAAGCAGAGACACACGTTGCTGACAAAAGTCTATATAGTCAAAGCTATGGTTTTTCCAGTAGACACATATGGATGTGAGAGTTAAACCATAAAGAAGGTTAAGTGCTGAAGAACTGATGCTTTCAAAATATGGTGCTGGAGAAGACTATTGAGAATTCCTTGAACAGCAAGGAGATCAAATCAGTCAAACTTAAAGGAATGCAACCCTAAATTCATTGGAAGTTCTGATACTGAAGCTGAAGCTCAAATACTTTGGCCACCTGATGTGAAGAACTGACTTGTTGGAAAAGATCCTGATGCTCAGAAAGATTGAGGGCAAGAGGAGAAGGGGGTGCCAGAGGATGAGATGGTTGGATAGCATCACTGATTCAACGGACATGAGTTTGAGCAAACTCAGGGGGATAGTGAAGGATAGGGAAGCATGGTGTACTGCAGTCCACGGGGTCACAAAGAGTTGGACACCACTTAGTGACTGAACAACAGCAACAACCATGTAATGAACATATGCTGTATGGCAGACAATCTATACATAAATTTTTACTTAATCCTTGCAATGGAAATTAAATACTTTATGTATTTTGTATTTTATATATGTGTGTGTGTATTTTTCATCCTGCTGATAAAAGAACTGAAAGGAGAAAATAAATTAACTGCCTAATATTACACAATTTGCATGTAGTAGAGGCTAAATTTCAATCCAGATCTGCCTCACTTTAGAATCTTTACCTTACTTCTCAAGACTTTTCACAATATGATTTCAATAATGGACAGAAGAGATGTGCAGAATAGAAGAAACTTGTGGGGCCCAGGAAACCTCAATTATGTTGAATAAGCTTTTAATTAACCTATTATGCACATTGTGCAAAAACAACTTCGATGCTAAATATTTGTTTTCCATACTTGATTCTCTGGAATATGTTCTGCATGAAGATATTCTAGGAAATGCTGACACATAATTTGACATTTTCAAGGATGATAACAATACTTGGAGGACATCTCTATATAACCTATTTACTGGGTTCCCAAAGCTTTTGGATATTTCACGACAGACCCACATGATTTCTATTTATGGAAATATCCTTTGTAAAGAGACCCCATTTATTATAACTTGATTTCTGGCAGGGATAAATTGGCTTACATCCTGTTTTTCCCCTTGTCTCCATTATGAAGTGACAGAAAAAAAAAATTTTTTAAGGGATAAAAGAGGGGTGTTCCAGACAAATGTCACTAACAATTCTAGCATAATTGCTGTAATAAAAGGGAAACCAAAGAAACAGTGGCATGTAAAATTAATTAACCTTCCACTGAATGTGTGAATACTGAATTATTTGTGGCCAGCAACACAATCTGATTTGCACATTTTAACTTGAAATATAAGTTTATCTGACTTACAGGAGAAGCAACAAGTGAACGTTGCTGCCTTTCTCTTATCATTTCTGAATAGAAACTAAGCAGTTTTAACTTTGCAAATGAAGCATATTAGATGCTCTTTTATTGTGTCAGTTTTGAAAGAATCTGCCTCAATTTCTTATCTAACCTGGTTCTCCTGTTCGGCCTGCTGACAGTTACATTTCAGCCTTTTCTTCTCTCTGCAAATTTCTACCCATCATTCATTGCTTTCATTCACTTAACAACTTTAGGGGGTAAAACTTTTTGTTATTTCCTTCAATTCTTTTCCAATGTCCAGCATACTTCGTGGAGTCCACACTTTTAGATACGGAAAACAAATTGAAAAGATTTTAAGAAATTTCTTCTCGGTACTAACATTGACAAACAGTTATGGCAAATACTTACAACAATTCTTTGATCATTAGAAAGCCTTTAGGATATCTCTGCACCCACAGTAGTTTGTGTTGCTGAAATTCAGCCTCTGTTTATTGGTGCCAAATAGAAACATGGAAACAGTTTGGGGTGAAGTAGAAAAAGAGTAGCTTTTACTGCTGTACCAGACAGGGGGCCACAGTAGGCTAATGCCCTCAAGACTATGTGACCCCACCCAGAGGAGGTAGTGAGGAGTTTTATAGTGATAGGAACAGGGAGTGATAGGCTTGTGGTTGACAAAAAGGTGAAGTTTCAAGAGTCATCAACCTTCTGGTTTCAATCAGTCTAGAGTCTATGTCCTTGTGGTCAGCAGTTTTCATTTGGTGGGGGTCTGCTTCCTGTAAAATCAGCCCAGGGATGTGTGTCAGGCCTTTATCTATATCTTTCGGGGAACCCAGAATGCAGTGATTCTGCTATATGGTGGATTTATAGTCTAAATTGTTACTAATTCCCCAGCCTGGAAGATATTCTTTGTTTCTATAACATATTTCCCAATTGTTAACTCTTTAGTCAGCATTTTACTGACTGAAGACTTACTACAAAAGACAAGGACAAAGAGGCTTGTACCTGACTTTGGTTACTTCTTTCTAACTACAAAAATTCCAGGAAAAAGAAAAAAAGAGTTGTATTAGATAAATCAGTGAGAAATCTATAAATTTAAACTCATGTCTTCGACCTCCCATTATGGTCTAAAACAAAAGACATTGAATAATTTGGTCAAAATGGATTCTTACAGCTGCTTCTCAGCTTGAAAATTGTTTAGAAAGTGGTTAATACATCGACAAAATAGTGCTATCAATACATGATTTTTTTTATTAAATGACACAAAGGATTAATCTTCTCTCTAAATATAATTAACTATTAAATACCATCTGCCTTGTTATATCAACTCTTTTATTTAATAAAAGATAAAAATTTCTTAATCACAAATCCACATTAGTATGAAGAAGAAATAACATTAAATTATTTGAAGTACTGCTTAGGTATCTGTTTTCTCTCTTTGAATTATTATCTAAAATAAGTGCTTATGGCAGTAAAAGCATTAATGCTTTTACTTTAAACATTCTAACTGTCCAGGATCCAGCCCAACTCATGCCACACTCAGTGGGAGCACCAGGGTGGTTAAATTGCCCCCAGAGACTGCTTTTCTTTTTAATCTGGAGATTGTGTTCTTTTCAGAGAATAATAGTGATAGTTCCTGAATGGAGGTGGACAAAAGTTCTTTAACTCCAAAGATGCTGGAAGGGCACACTGGAGGCTAGGCCTAAATTAAAATACTTGCAAATCCATGTTCATTGCATTCTTTACCTGTTTGTCTCAAGCTGAATCAGATGTCAAATCACAAACGTTTGTTTCTCCACACTTAAAATGAAAAATACCTGTCTCAGAACTATATGGGTCATATGGCTAGAATTGTCACTCTCTGTCATGCGGACTTATGTTGGTAACTAGTAGTAACTTCAAGGAAAATAAGTCTTTATAACAAAAGGATAAATAGTCCTGATGCATGCGTGTCAAAGCAGTGAAGATACTGCTATTAGAAGTAGAGTACTCCAAAACTTCGGGCTTCCCAGGTAGCTCAATGGTAAAGAATACACCTGCCAATGTAGGAGAAGCAAGAGACATGGGTTCAATCCTGGGTCAGGAGGATCCCCTAGAGAAGGAAATAGCAACCCACTCCAATATTCTTTCCTGGAAAATTCAATGGACAGAGGAGCCTGGTGATCTGCAGTCCATGGGGTTGCAAAGAGCTGCACATGACCGAATGACTGAGCATGGACACATGTACTCCAAAGCCTCAGGCAATTCATTCTCCAAAATAAGGATGACTTTTCCAATAGGGCTATATTACTTAAAATTCTATTGGCTAAACAGTACACTCCAAATTTGGGTGAGATTGAGATGCAATTATGGTTTACTGGCCACAGGTATAAGAATTACTACACCTTTCCCATAATCAATCCCATTTTAGGGTTAAGTCCCCATGATAGTTATATGTACAAAACAAGTCATACAAGACTCCTTTTGCTTTTTTAAGGTAGGACTAAAGGTCAAGGTTGTGGTCTCTTCCTGGCTTGCAGGTTCAGTTCCACCTTCTCTGTGTGCTCACCAGCTCTCTGCCAAAGCTAGCTCTCTCTGACATGCGGAGTACAGACAGGGAGCCAGTCGCAGGGTGTGAGTGTGTGTGAGTGAAGTATACAGAGTGCTGGGGGTGACTGTGGACCAGTTGGGAATATCTGCAGGCGATAACCCCAGATACTACTGGGCAGACTTCTTGATGGCGTATGTGAAGCAGTTAATAGGATCTATGTCCTGTTCATGCCCTCCAAGAATCCTGTCTTCCACCCTCTCAAATTCTTCCCACCCCCTTGTCATGCAGGTCATGACTCTGTACACTGGATTCAGTAAGAGACATGGACCACTTTGGCAATGTCCTGCCTATCTGGGAAAGCCAAGTATTCATTTTCAGGCTCTCACTTTCGGTCACAGGAGAAATTATAGGTGAGAAGGTCTCTCTTGGCACTGAGATATACTATCTTGGGAAAGAGATAATTCTGGTAATGTGCACATATTTATCTTATCATCTTAAATGCATTTGAATGTATAGTTTTTTTTGCTCTAATAGTATGCTGGAACTCCTCTGTTAGAAACATGGAATTCCCCCAAAATTCTCGTGTCCATGAGTGATTGTTTAGATAGTGCTCTCCAAGATTCCTGAACTATAACTAGAAGGGTCTGAAGCTAGTTCATGGATACTGCAGGAGCCTTAGCTGGAACTTAGGCTTGTACGTATTACCCAATGCACAGATGGATGAGACTCCTTACAGGTCTCTTGGGATATGGAGTTGAATCCTACAGTTCCCACAAAGGCACTTTTGTCCAAATACAGATGCCAAATCAGTTTTGTTAAGGAGGACATATGTGAGAGGGATATCTTATTTTTCATGTTGTTAAACGTAATTACTTTTGCAAGTCACTGAAATCAGAATTGCTAGGACCTGGGCCCTATAGGGTCAAAATCCTTTGTTTTATTTATCTTTACATTTTTCTGTGGTTGCATGTTTGTGTGGTTACTATTACAATTTTTTCTGTGGTTCTTTCTTTAGGACAAAATAAAGAGCCAAATATAGGAAACACTCATATTCTCTCTCTTTCTTCCTTTTCCCTTTTAAAGTAGTTGCATTCAGAGGTAAACACATATATACTACAATGCCATTATATTATCAAATGTTGGAGTAATAGAAACTATTTTTTCCTCAAAGGTCACTTGCATGTCTTTATTCCATTATTCAATTTTTGATTAATTTCTCAAACTAGTCCCCAGAAGGCAATTTTATTTCCAAGTAACGATGGATTCTACTAATGTCAAAATGAATTGAGAAGGTAGAAAAGCTATCCAGAAGAATTATACCAAGAAGGGATAAAAAAAATAGCAGAGAAAGAAAAGGGAAATAAAGAGAAATAAATAAGGACATTTAGAATGGATTATACTACTTTCTTAAGGCTACTCTAACAAAGCACTACAAACTGGATGCTTTAAAAGAAGAGAAATTTATTCTCTCATGGTTCTGTAAACTAGAAGGTTGAAATCATGTTTTCAGGGCCATGCTCCTTCCAAAGCCTCTAAGAAAGATCCCTCTTGGCCTCTTCTGGGTTCTGGTCATCCTATTATCCCTTGACTTCTGGTAGCATCACTCCAAACTCTTTCTTCACATGGTCATCTTCATTCTCTGTGTCTGTGTTCTTCTCTTCTTATAAGGACACCAGTCAAAGTTGTTTAGAAGCTCACTCTATTCCACCATGACTTTTTCTTAACTAATTATAGGCACAAAGACCTTATTTTCGAATAAGTTGATGTTCTGAGGTACTGAGGGTTAATAATTATATATATGAAAGTGAAAGGGTTAGTCACTCAGTTGAGTCCAACTCTTTGTGACCCCATGCACTGTAGACTGCAAGGCTCCTCTGTCCACGGACTTCTCCAGCAAAAATCTTGGAGTAGGTTGCCATTTCCTTCTTCAGGGGATCTTCCTAACTCAGAGATTGAATCAGCATCTTCTGCATTGGCAGGTGGATTCTTTACCACTGAGCCATTTGGGAAGTACTCTTTCCACCCACCTCCCAAGGAGTTATAGTATTACAGAAGAAAATGATTCAAATAGGTAATGATACCTTTGACTTTTATCTGGTTAAGAGATTAAAAAGCAGTTCAAAATAGTGGTTCCAATATATATATATATGTCATGGGTTTCACACATTTAAGTTTTATTTACTGACTGATTTATGACTGAGATAATAATATATTGTTGAAATACAAAGCCCAGACAAGGCCAAGATCTAATTAAGTAATCTTTCCTTAAAATGTTATTTATTTAATTTATTTATTTTGGCTGTGCTGGGTCTTCATTGCTGTACATGGGCTTCCTCTAGCTGCGATGACCAGGGTCTACTCTTCGTTGTGGTGGGCAGGCTGCTCAATGTGGTGGCTTCTCTTGTTGCAGAGCACATGAGCTTCAGTAGTTGTGGTGTGCTAGGTTAGTTGCCCCATGACATGTGGAATTTTCCCATGCCAGGGAAAATTTTCCCTGTGTGCCCTGCATTGGCAGGTGGATTCTTAACCATAAGACCACCAAGGAAGTCTCGAAAGAAAAGGAGTGAAGTGAGCACTGTAGTGGCATAAGTCATTCCTTTCTTCTCTCCGCATTTATCAACATCTAATTAGACACCCATAACCAAAAAAAAAAAAAAAAGTGCCTCAGTCCCATATATCAAGAGAACCTGGAGTTTTCTAGTCCACATGTCCATCCAAAAATAAACAAACAAGACCTCAGTGAAGACTTCAGATTCAAAGGAGTCAGCAAACCGGCCCCATTCCCACTCACTGCAATCAGGAAAAAAAAAAAAGGTGCAAAACTGATCAGATATACATGAGCAAGAAAAAAACTTGCAGAAGTCCAGCCTGCCTGACAGGAGATTCTTGCATGCCACTGGAGCAGGAAGGAGAAAGGGTTAGATACAGAGGAGAAGGAGGAACTCACTAGTCACCCCTGCCCAGAGTGACACTACAAGGAATTACATTTTTGGTAGTAGTGACCTCTCTGTCAGAGAAGGTGGAAAGCAGGAACATCTCCAACAGAAGAGGTGAAAAGGAAAGGTGGTGAGTGACTGCCCAGATCACCTAATTATGTGGATTATGGCTGAAGAAACTTGCATTCTGAGGAAGGACTTTGGTGACTGAGAGAAGGGCACAGGATGAGAAGGAGGTAAATAAGAATATCAAAGGACATTAAAGGAAAAAAATTCCTTCTGTCTACTTCAGGACTTCAACAGGAAGTTTGCCTAACAACTTCTGGAAGTTCCCCACTTGCGGATCTCTCCAGTGCACCTGTAAGCACATTCAAAGCTACAAGTGCTAAACCCACATCTCCCCCACTCTGCTGCTGACTCTTTGTGAGCAATCCTGAGTTCATCCATTAGATTGGATCTGGTAAGCATGGAGATTGCTCAGAATATAGGGCAATGTTGGTAGGCAAGGGAAAAATAAAACTTAAATTATAGTGCCACATTTTCAATACAACAGAAATATTTCTAGTAGCCAACCTGTTAAACTCTAAGAACCAAAGACATAAAAGCTTAATTAAGGAAGACTCTGCTACTTCAACTGTGAGAACAGAAGCTCATACCTGCAAAACAATATGAAAAGTCCAGAAAAACAGCATCACAAAAAGAAAATAATAATTCTATAGCAACCAAATTCAGAGACATGAAATATGATCTAACTGATAAAAAAAAATTCAAAATAGCTGTTAGGAAGGAATTCAACAAGCTATAAGAAAACTCAAAAAGACAATTCAGTGAAATCAGAAATAATGTTAATAAACAGAAGATGGTCTTCACCACAGAAATTGAAATTATAAGAAAGAATCAAACAGAACTTTTGGAGCTGAAAAATTCAATAAATGAGTTGAAGAGTGCAAGAGAGAGGCCACAGGTAAAGAGGCAGACCAGGTTGGAAAAAGAGTAAATGTCTTTGAAGAATAGGTATTTAGAAGCAATTAGGTTAGAGAGGAAACGGAAGTAAGATTTTTTAAAAGTGAAGAAATCTGGAGAAGGAAATGGCAACCCACTCCAGTATTCTTGCCTGGAGAATCCCAGGGACGGGGGAGCCTGCCATCTATGGGGTCGCACAGAGTCGGACACGACTAAAACGACTTAGCAGCAGCAGCAGCTGTAGTGATTTCACGAGTTTACAGAAAAGAAAAATGATCCTCTGTCCCAAAGAAATATTCCCAAAATGATCAAACCTACTGAGGCCCCTGGCTGATGGATCCCTAACACTCAGCCAGGGAATAATGCCATATTCATTTTAAAAAACAAGCCCTAAGCCTATTGTGACCTGGCCTCATGAGGAGATTATTATTGATGATTGAAAACTTGGATCATGTATTAAGAAAAATTACAGAAACTAAGCCAATTGCCTTTTCGCATAAAGATTGGTATGCTAGAGGTATTTGTGCCCCCCAGAATCTGAACACAGACAGAAGGAAATATGTGAGTCATACTGCAGGTGGTTTCAGGGTAGACTGTAAAAGATTTGTTTTTGCCAGAAATAGTCTTGTGATATGTGGGTAGATGGTAAACAGACCCCCAGAGACAATGGCTGTACTATGAGAGACTCTTGACCTTAGACCCCGCTATAGTGCTTATTCCCTGAAGCAAGACGTTGTGTTCGCTGAAGTAGATAGAACAATATGATTTATGACATCAGGGATCATATTTTTAGTAAAATAAGAATAGGTTTCAGGGTAAAAATGTAACCAAAATGTAACAAAAGACCAGGAAAGAACATTTACATCTTAGAATCAAAAGATAAATCATAGGAATAGAAAAATATTGCAAAAGAATCATTACAAAGGCTACTGACCTAAAATATGTGCTATATAAGTAGAAACTTAGAGCAATAAATGAAGGATCATCTCTGAACCTTCAAAAAAATAAAGAAAAATAAAAGTGGAGAAATCCCATTAGAGTTATTGGACTCTATTAGAACAGAAAATATTAGAGTAATTGGTGTTCAAGAAATAGAAGAGAGGGAGAAGGGAGCAGAGAGTTTATTTAAATAAATAATACTTGAGAACTTTCCAAACCTGGAGAAAGACTTGGACATAAAAGTTCATGAAGCTAATAGGACATCCTATTATCCTAATGCAGAGAGACTTCCTCTAAGACATATTATAATAAAACTGTCAAAAATCAATGATAAAAAATCTTAAATGCAGCTAGGGAAAAAAAGAAAGTAGCCTGCAGAGGAACCTTCATTAAACTATCAACAGATTATTTAGCAAAATGTCTACAGGTCAGGAGAAAGTGGAGTGACATATTCAAAGTGTGGAAAGACAAAAACTGTCATCCAGTAATACTGTAATCAGCAAAGTTTTTCTTCAGATATAAAAGAGAAATAAAAGCTTTCCCAGACAGACAAAAGCTGAGAGAGTTCACTACCACTAGACTATCTTGCAAGAAAGTTTGACAGGAGCTCTTCCAACTGAAATGAAAAAAAAATGTTAATCTCTGACAAGAAAAAGTATTAAAATATACAACACACTGGTAAAGGTGAAGAAGAGAATTAGAAAACTATAAATCTATATCAGGATGGCATGTTAACCATATAACTATACTACAAAGGTTAAAAAAGAGCATTAAGTATAATTGTATAGCCACTATAAGTTGTTAATAAATATACAACATAAATTGTGGCATCAAAAATATAAAAGGGGAAGAATAAAAGGGTGAAACCTTTATAGGTGAATGAAGATAATTTACTATTAGCATAAAAAAGGCCTATTTTATCTATGAGATGTTTTATGCAAACCCATAGTAACTGCAAAGCAAATCTAGAGCAGATTCTTGAAAATAAATAAATAAATAAATAAAAGAGGGGAAAAAAGAGCATATCCCCATGGAAAACCACTGATTAACAAAGATAGAAACACAAGTTATAAGAAACAATGAAAATATAAAACAAAATGAACCAACAAACAAATAACATGAAGGTGGCATTATTAAGTCCAAAAATTCCAGTAATTATTTTGAATGTAAACAGTTGAATTTACCAATCAAAAGCCAGAGAGTGGCAGAATTAAAAAAAAAAGAGAGAGAGAGACCCAACTACATGCTGCATACAGGAGACAGCCTTCAACTCTAAAGATGTACATAGCTCTAAGTGAAGGGATAGAAGAAACTATTTTGTATACATGAGAAACAAAAGAAAGTGGGATTACACATATAGCTGGCAAAACAGACTTACAGTCAAAATTGCAACAAAAGACAAAATAGATGATTATGTGATGTTAAATGGGTCAGTACATCAAGATGATATAAAAATTGTAAATGTGCACCCAACATCTGAGCACCTAAATATTTTAAGCTAATACTAAGAACCTTGGTGGTTCAGACAGTAAAGAATCTGCCTGCAATATGGGAGACCTGGGTTCAATCCCTGGGTTGGAAAGATCCCCTGGAGGAGGACTTGGCAATCGACTCCAGTATTCTTGCCTAGAGAATCCCCATGGTCAGAGGAGCCTGGTGGGCCACAGTCCATGGGGTCACAAAGAGTCAGTTTTGGGATCCCCAGAGTCTGGTAGAGCTGAGGAAGTCAGACCCTTTATCTTAACTGTCCCAAAATAACTGGTCAGATTCCTAAGTGTAAATTTTCTGGAGAAAGAAATGGCAACATACTCCAGTATTCTTGTCCGGAAAATCCCATGGATGGAGTAGCCTGGCAGACTACACTTCATGGGGTTGCAAAGACTCAGACATGACTGAGTGACTAACACTTTCACTTTCAAGAACTAAAGGGAGAAAGAGACAATAATACAACAGTAGTTTTTGTTGTTGTTTAACCACTAAGTCCTGTCCATCCGTTTTACAACTTCATGGACTCTAGCCCACCAGGCTCCTTTGTCCATGGAGTTTTCCACACAAGAATACTGGAGTGGGTTGCCATTTCCTTCTACAGGGGATCTTCCTGACCCAAGGATCAAATCTGCATCTCCTGTATTGGCAGGAAGATTCTTTACTACTGAACCACCTGGGAAGTCCCACAATAGTCATAAGGGACTTGAATATTCCACTGTCACTAATGAGCAAATCATCCAGACAGAAATCAACAAAGAAATGTTGGAATCGAACTATATATCAAATGAACTTAGACACATATATAGAACATTCTAACCAACAGCAGCAGAATGCACATTCATTCTTTTCAAATACATGTAGAACATTCTACAAGACAGATCATATGATAGGACACATAAGAAGTGTTAGCAAATTTAAGAAGATTGAAATCTTACCAACTATCTTTTTATGACCAGTGGTACACAAACTGAAAATAAACAATAAAAGGAATGCTAGGAAATCTTTATAGATGTTATATATGTGGATACTAAACAGCACATCTCTGAAAAATCACATGGGAATTAAAAAAAACTGTCTTAAAACAAAAGAAAATTAATGCTATGATATGCTGCAAAAGAAGACTGAGATGTAGATTTATAGCAAAACACATATACTACAAAATTAGAAAGATCTCATATAAACCACCTAACTATATACTTCAAGGAACTTGAAAAATAGCAACAGCAACAACAACAACAACAAATTAAATCCAAAGTTAGCAAAAAGAAGAAAAATAAAGATCAGAGAGGAAATAAAATAGGGACCATAGAAACAGGAGAAAGGATCAACAAAATTGAGGTTTATTTTTAAAGATAAAATTTAGAAAACTTCAGATTGAGGGAAAAAACCCTCAAATAGATAAAATTAGAAATGAAAAAAGAGACATTACAACTGATACTACAGTAATACATATGATCATAAGAGATTAAGGTGATGTCAATAAATTAAATAACTTAGTTCAGTTCAGATCAATTCAGTTAAGCCGCTCAGTAGTATCCAACTCTTTGTGACCCCATGAATCTCAGCACGCCAGGCTTCCCTGTCCAACACCAACTCCCGGAGTTTACCCAAACTCATGTCCATCGAGTCGGTGATGCCATCCAGCCATCTCATCCTCTGTCGTCCCCTTCTCCTCCTGCCCCCAATCCTTCCCAGCATCAGGGTCTTTTCCAATGAGTTAACTCTTCGCATGAGATGGCCAAAGTATTGGAGCTTCAGCTTCACCATCAGTCCTTCTAATGAACACCCAGGGCTGATCTCCTTTAGGATGAACTGGTTGGAACTCCTTGCAATCCAAGGGACTCTCAAGAGTCTTCTCCAACACTACAGCTCAAAAGTATCAATTCTTCAACGTTCAGCTTTCTTCACAGTCCAACTCTCATGCCCATACATGACCACTGGAAAAACACTAGCCTTGACTAGACAGACCTTTTTTGGCAAAGTAATGTCTCTACTTTTTAATATGCTATCTGGGTTGGTCATAACTTTCCTTCGAAGGAGTAAGTGTCTTTTAATTTCATGGCTGCAATCACCATCTGCAGTGATTTTGGAGCCCCCCAAAATAAAATCGGTCACTGTTTCCACTGTTTCCCCAACTATTTGCCATGAAGTGATGGGACCAGATGCCGTGATCTTAGTTTTCTGAATGTTGAGCTTTAAGCCACTTTTTCACTCTCCTCTTTCACTTTCATCAAGAGGCTCTTTAGTTCTTCTTCGCTTTCTGCCATAAGGGTGGTGTCATCTGCATATCTGAGGTTATTGATATTTCTCCTGGCAATCTTTTTTTTTTTTTAATAAATTTATTTATTTTAGTTGGGGGCTAATTACTTTACAATATTGTAGTAGCTTTTGCCATACATTTACATGAATCAGCCATGGGTTTACATGTGTTCCCCATCCTGAACCCCCCTCCCACCTCCCTCCCCATCCCATCCCTCTGGGTCATCCCATTGCCCCAGCCCTGAGCATTTGTCTCATGCATCGAACATGGAGTGGTGTTCTGTTTCACATATGATAATATACATGTTTCAATGCTATTGTCCCAGAACGTCCCACCCTCACCTTCTCCCTCAGAGTCCATAAGACTGCTCTATGCATCTGTGTCTCTTATTCTGTCTCGCAATAGGGTTATCCAGCTTGTGTTTCTTCCAGCCCAGCGTTTCTCATGATGTACTCTGCATATAAGTTAAATAAGCAGGGTGACAATACACAGCCTTGATGTACTCCTTTTCCTATTTGGAACCAGTCTGTTGTTCCATGTCCAGTTCTAACTGTTGCTTCCTGACCTGCACACAGGTTTCTCAAGAGACAGGTCAGGTGGTCTGCTATTCCCATCTCTTTCAGAATTTTCCACAGTTTATTGTGATCCACACTGTCAAAGGCGTTGGCATAGTCAATAAAGCAGAAATAGATGTTTTTCTGAAACTCTCCTGCTTTTTCGATGATCCAGCGGATATTGGCAATTTGATTTCTCGTTCCTCTGCCTTTTCTAAAACCAGCTCGAACATCTGAAAGTTCATGGTTCACGCATTGCTGAAGCCTGGCTTGGAGAATTTTGAGCATTACTTTACTAGCGTGTGAGATGAGTGCAATTGTGTGATAAGTTGAGCATTCTTTGGCATTGCCTTTCTTTGGGATTGGGATGAAAACTGACATTTTCTAGTCCTGTGGCCACCGCTGAGTTTTCCAAATTTGCTGACATATTGAGTGCAGCACTTTCACAGCATCATCTTTCAGGATTTGAAATAGCTCAACTGGAATTCCATCACCTCCACTCACTTTGTCTGTAGTGATGCTTCCTAAGGCCCACTTGACTTCACATTCCAGGATGTCTGGCTCTAGGTGAGTGATCACACCATCGTGATTATCTGGGTCATGAAGATCTTTCTGTACAGTTCTTCTGTGCATTCTTGCCACCTCTTCTTAATATCTTCTGCTTCTGTTAGGTCCATATCATTTCTATCCTTTATCGAGCCCATCTTTGCATGAAATGTTCCCTTGGTATCTCTAATTTTCTTAAAGAGATCTCTAGTCTTTTTCATTCTGTTGTTTTCCTCTATTTCTTTGCATTGATCGCTGAGGAAGGTTTTCTTATCTCTCCTTGCTATTCTTTAGAACTCTACATTCACATGGGAATATCTTTCCTTTTCTCCTTTGCTTTTCGCTTCTTTTCTTTTCACAGATATTTGTAAGGCCTCCTCAGACAGCCATTTTGCCTTTTTGCATTTCTTCTCCATGGGGATTGTCTTGATCCCTGTTTCCTGTACAATGTCACGAACCTCCATCTATCAGATCTATTCCCTTAAATCTATTTCTCACTTCCACTGTATAATCATAAGGGATTTGATTTAGGTCATCCCTGAATGGTCTAGTGGTTTTCCCTACTTTCTTCAATTTAAGTCTGAATTTGACAATAAGGAGTTCATGATCTGAGCCACAGTCAGCTCCCGGTCTTGTTTTTGCTGACTGTATAGAGCTTCTCCATCTTTGGCTGCAAAGAATATAGTCAATCTGATTTCGGTTTTGACCGTCTGGTGATGTCCATGTATAGAGTCTTCTCTTGTGTTGTTGGAAGAGGGTGTTTGCTATGACCAGTGTGTTCTCTTGGCAAAACTCTATTAGCCTTTGCCCTGCTTCATTCTGTACTCCAAGACCAAATTTGCCTGTTACTCCAGGTGTTTCTTGACTTCCTACTTTTGCATTCCAGTCCCCTATAATGAAATGGACATCTTTTTTGGTTGTTAGTTCTAAAAGGTCTTGTAGGTCTTCATAGAACTGTTCAACTTTAGCTTCTTCAGTGTTACTGGTTGGGGCATAGGCTTGGATTACCGTGATATTGAATAATTTAGTAGAAACGCATAATTTCCTAGAGACACACAACCTGCTAAAATTGCTTCAGGAAGAAATAGAAAATCCATTCAGGCCAATAATGAATGAAGATATAAAAGTAATAAAAGATAATAATAAAAGTAATTATTTAGTAATTATTTATTCAGTAATAAAAGATCTCCCAACACAGAAGTGCCCCAGTAGCAGACAGCTTCATTGGTGAATTATTTCAAACATTTAAAATGAATTAATCTGAATCCTATTTAAAATCTTCCCGAAAAAAAAAAAAAAAAACTAAAGAAGAGCGAAAACTAATGTTACAAAGCCAGCATTAGCCTGACATTAAAATCAAACAAAATACAACAAGAAAACAAGAAAACTACAGACCAAATATCCCTAAAGAACATAGATGTAAAAATTCTCAATAAAATATTGGCAAGTCAAATTAAAAGACACATTGAAAGGATTGTACACCATTATCCAAATTAAATTTATCCCTGAGAAATGAGAATGTTTCACCATAAGCAAATCAAGAAATGTAGTACATCACATGAACAAAGCAAAGCATAAAATCACACAATCATCTCATAGATGTGGAAAAATCCTTTGACATACTGTGAAATTCTTTCATTATTAAAAAGAAAAAAATTGTAACAGATTGAGTATAGAAAGGAGATACCTCAACATAATAAATGCCATATACAGCAATCCCACAGCTAACATTCATTCAATAAAAAATTGAAGGCTTTCCCTCTAAGGTCAGAAATAAGACACAGATGTCTATCTCACCACTCTTATTCTATATAGTACTGGAAGTTCTAGCTAGAGCAATTCCACAAAGATATAAAAGTCATCAAAATCAGAAGAGGGGTAAAATTCCTGCTAATTGCTAATGATATGATAGTGTCATATGATAGTGATGGGATTCCAAAAACTGTTAGATCTAATCAACAAATTTAGTAAATTGTAGGATGTTAAACACAGAAATTGGTTGCAGTTCTTATACACTATTATTAAAACATCTGAAGAAGAAATAAAACAATATCATAGGATCGAAAACAATAAAATATCCAGGAATACCTTTACCAAAGGAGGTCAAGAATTTGTACAGAGAAAAATATAAAGCTTTTAAAAATGTAAATCAAGGAAGACATAAACAAATACAAAGCATCCATGTTCATAGATCAGAAGAATTAATACTGCTTATGTGTCCATTTGACCCAAAGTCATATATAAATTCAATGCAATTCCTATCAAATTTCCAATGACATTTTTCACAGAAATGGGAAATACAAAACTAAAATTTGTATGGATCCACAAAGAACCTGAGTAACCAAAGCAAATCTGAGAAAGAAGAACAAAGCCAGAGGTATCATACTTTCGATTTAAAATTTTTATTACAAAGCTATAGTAATCAAAGGGCTTCCCAGGTGGCTCAGTGATTAAAGAAACTGCCTGCAATGCAATAGATATGGGTTCAATTTCTGGGTTGGGAAAATCCCCTGCAGGAGGGCACAGCAACCCACTCCAATATTCTTGTCTGGAGAATCCTGTGGATAGAGGAACCTGGTCGGCTACAATCCATAGGTCACAAAGAGTCAGACATGACTCAGGCAGAAGCAAGTGAGCATAGCACAGCATTGTAATTAAAACAGTATGGTCCTGACATAAAAAAAACACATAGACCAATGGAGTAGAATAGAGAGCCCAGAAGTAAACTGCAGAACATATAGTCATCTAATATATGACAAGGGAGCCAAGAAAAACCAGTGAGGAAAGAAATGATATTAGGGAAACTGGATAATGTGTAGTTAAAAAAAATCAGACCCTTGTCTCACAACCCACAAAAACTATTTTGAAATAGATCAAAGACTTAACAGAAGACCTGATACCATAAAACTCCCAGAAGAGAATGTAGGGAAAAAACTCTTGACATGAGTCTTGACAAAGAGTGTTATTTTATTTATAAAACTAAAAGAACAACCAACAAAAGCAAATTTAAAAAATGGGATTTCATCCAGCTTAAAAGATTCTGCACAGGAAGAAAGGCAACAGTAAAATGAAAAGATGACCAACAGAATGGGAGAATATTTTTGCAAGCCATATATCAAGGGGTTAATATCCAAACATATACAGAACTCATATAACAATAATATAAAGAATAGTATAATTCAAAAATAGTCATTTTTCCCCAAAATACTTCCAAATGGCCAACAGATACATAAAAAGATGCTCAATATCACTAATCATCAGAGAAATCCAAATCAAAACCACAATGAGATATCTCTTCTCAACTGTTAGAATGGCTATCTTCAAGGAAATAAGTGATTAATACTGGCAAGGAGGTAGAGAAAAAAGAACGTTTGTAGAGTGTGGGTGAATGTAAATTGGTTCATCCACCATGATGAACAATATGGAGTTTCCTCAAAAAAATTAAAAATAGAACTTCATGTCATCCAGCAATCTCACTCCTGAATATATGCCCCCTCAAATCAAAACAGGTTATCAAGAAATGCTAGATACAATCCAATGTTCATTCCAGCATTAACTAAATTAGTCAAGGTATGGAAAACTGGAAACAACCTGTGTCCATCAATAGATAAGTAGATTAAAATACATATACATATACACATGGAATATTATTCATGAGACAATAAAATGAATGGACTTTGAGGACATTATGCTAAGGAAGATATCCGACAGAGACAAATATTATATGATACCACTTATATGTAGGATCTTAAAAGTGGAACTTGTAAAAGCAGAGAATGAAATGGTAGGTTTCCAGGGGATGGAGGTTGAGGGGATAGGACAGGTATTGTTTAAGGGTACAAACTTGCAATAAGTAGTAAAAAAATTCTAGAGATCTAATGCACAGTGTGGTGATTATAGGCAACACTATTGTATTATAATCATCAAACTTGCTAAGGCTATAACTTAATTATTCTAACCACTAAAAACAAATTATAGTTATGTAACAAGATACAGGTGCTAATTATCACTACAATGACAATCATATTACAGTGTATAAATGAATCAAATTAGCATGTTGAACACTTTAAATTTACATAATGTTATATATCAAATACTCTTCAATTTAAAAAGACCAAAAAAAAAAAAGAAGAAATTGGGAGAATAAATATTGCTTTAAAAATTGTGTGAAATTGAATTTACAGTAATCATAACCAAAATCTTCTCTCTTTTTCTATGCTACCCCTCTTTTTTTTTCTCTCTCTCTCTTTCCATCTCTTATCCCAGGGGGAAAAAATTACCATGGAACTCTTCTCTGTAATATGATTTTGGGGATAAGTATCCTGTAAGGTTATAATACCTGCCTCTTTCACACTTATAGTACACTTGCCTGGTTGTCAACAAGTCACAGTCACCCATCTAAATAGCACAGTATTTGCTTCATAGCAAATATAATGAAGTAACATATGAATAAAGCAGATAATACAATTTAGGGAAGTTCAAAGGACGAAGAACTAATTTTTGAGGTTTGTGATTGAGAATAATAGGCTCAAAACAGTATGCAATAAAATACGGGAAATGTCATGGGAGATTGATCTGGAAATCTTCATGACAGAGATAAATATTAAGTGTGTAGGATTTTATAGGTCTATTTGTAAGCTGTCTAGATGGGAAGTTCCCACAGGATCTCAAGAGTGGGTACAGCTCCCTACATGTTCAAGAATCCTAGACTTGTCATCTGCTCTCTTGGTTTTGAGGCAATATATTTATAACTTAAACCGATTGTTAGGTTGATGTAAAAATAATTGTGATTTTGTGTTGTTGAAACTTGCCATTTGATACTGGAATACATTCTTAAATAAATGTGGTTATGTTATACATCATTTTAATGTGCATTTCTCATTTTATGGTTTTTTGCTAATGACTTCTTACTTGCTGCTTATTTTACATTTATTTTAGACTATAGAAATGATACTAGGCAAAAAGTAAATTTGAGAGATTTTTTTACTGGAGTTCAAAATGGGTTATAAAGTAGTAGAGACAAATTGCAACATCAACAATGGATTTGGCCCAGAAGCTGCTAATGAACATACAGTGCAGTGGTGGTTCAAAAAGTTTTACAAAGGAGATGAGAGTCTTGACCGTGAGGAGCCTGGGGGCCAGCCATAGGAAGTTGACAACAACCAACTAAGAACAATCATCGAAGCTGTTCCTCTTATAACTACATGGGAAGTTGCCAAAGAACTCAGTGTTGAACATACTATGGTTGTTTGGCATCTGAAGCAAATTGGAAAGGTGAAAAAGCTCAATAAGTTAATGCTTCATGAGCTGACCGAAAACCAAAAAAAAACTAATTGATTTGAAGTGTTCTCTTGTTCTTCCCAACAACAAATCATTTCTAGATCGGATTGCAATGTGTGACAAAAAGTGGATTTTATAGGACAACTGGGGTCAATCAGGAGAAGGCAATGGCAGCTCACTCCAGTACTCTCGCCTGGAAAATCCCATGGACAGAGGAGCCTGGTAGGGTGCAGTCCATGGGGTCGCAAAGAGTCGGACACGACTGAGCAACTTCACTTTCACTTTTCCTTTCATGCGTTGGAGAAGGAAATGGCAACCCACTCCAGTGTTCTTGCCTGGAGAATCCCAGGGACGGGGGAGCCTGGTGGGCTGCCGTCTATGGGGTCGCACAGAGTGGGACACGACTAAATTGACTTAGTAGCAGCAGCAGGGGTCAGTCAGCTCAGTGGCTGGACCATGAAGAAGCTCCAAAGTGCTTCCCAAAGCCAAACATTCACTAAAAAAAAGGTCATGGTCACTGTTTGATGGTCTGCTGCCCATCTGATCCACTACAGCTTTCTGAATCCTGGTGAAACCACTACATCTGAGAAGTATGCTCAGCAAATCAATGAGATACACTGAAAACTTCATCACCTGTGGCCTGCCTTGGTCAACAGAAAGTGTCCAATTCTTTTCCATTATAAGCCTCACCACATATCACACAGTCAACACTTTGAAAGTTGAATGAATTGGGCTACGAAGTTTTGCCTCCTCTGCCTTATTCATCTGACCTCTCACCAACTGACAACTACTTCTTCAAGCATCTTGACAACTTTTTGCAGAGAAATACTTCCACAACCAGCAGGAGGCAGAAAATGTTTTCCAAAGTTTCCTTGAACCCTGAAGCACAACTTTTTATGCTATAGGAATAAGCAAACATTTCTTTTTGGCAAAGAATGGATTGATTGTAATGTTTCCTATTTTGATTAATAAAGATGTATTTGCTGCTGCTGCTGCTAAGCCGCTTCAGTCATGTCCGACCCTGTGCGACCCCATAGACGGCAGCCCACCAGGCTCCCCTGTCCCTGGGGTTCTCCAGGCAAGAGTACTGGAGTAGGTTGCCCTTTCCTTCTCCAAGGCATGACAGTGACAAGTGAATGTGAAGTCGCGTGTTCTGACTCTTCGTGACCCCATGGACTGCAGCCTACCAGGCTCCTCTGTCCATGGGATTTTCCAGGCAAGAGTACTGGAGTGGGGTCCATTGCCTTCTCCAAAGATGTATTTAAGCCTAGTTATAATGATTTAAAATTCATGGTCCAAAACGATAATTACCTTGGTACCAACCTAATAAATTATAACAGGTCTGGTGAGGTTTTTAAGTAGTCTATGCCTTCCAATAAGTCATCTAGTCCAAGTCAATCAGGGCAAGCACCTATCATGAAATAACTTTATGGTTCTGTGGTCTTGAGGAAAACAGCCCAAATACAGCTTGTGGTGTGCCCCAGGTGTACCATCATGGTCCTATGAGACTGACTCGCTACCCATCCATAACTGCTGGACTCCAAGTTCAGCTCTGTAACTTAGAAATCTCTGCAACTGTTCTCTGCCCCAGCTGTCAGGATGTCTCTTTTCTAGTATCTTCTGCTACCCAGAGACACTAAATCCCTAGATCTTGATCACTTGGAAAGAATTCCTATGTATGGATCCTCTGCCTTCATAGGTTCATGAATCTAAAATGTTTAATCTATTTGAAAGCCTGTCCTGTCTCTGTGTCTTATTATCTCTCTGGTTTTTAATTCATCAAACACATAATACTGCTGAGTTACATATATGAAGTTGATTCTTCCTAGTCTTAAATTTTGGTTAAATTTGTTCAGGTTTTTGAAATATACTCAACTTATAATAAATTGAGTGTATTAAAAGTATATATTTTAGTGAGGTTTGGTATACATGGATATCCCTAAAACTATCATTACAATAAAGATAATAAGCATATACATTTACCCCTAGTTTCATGTCTTTTTTTCTAATTGAATATAGTTGATTTACAATGCTGTAACTCATCTTTTCAGAATCTCTCCTTCCAATCTCTCCCCATCAATACCTATCTCTTATTCTCCAGGTCACACCAATGTGCTTGTTTGCTCTCACTGCAGATTCTTTTTAATTTTCCTATTTATATAAATGAAATTATGTGGTATATACATTTGAGTGGGGTTTGCTTTTCACATGACATCATTGTTTTGAAAAAAAATCATACCACCATGACAGATCCATTATCCATTTGGGTTGTTTTTGTTTTAGGCTATTATGATTGAAACTGGCATAGACATTCATGTACAAGCCTTTGGATATGTATTTTTATTTCCATTTGGTGAATACCTAGAGGTGAAATGGCTAGGTTTTAAGGAAGGTGTATGTTTAATTTTTTAAAGAAACATTTTTCAAAGTGGTTGGACTATTTTACATCTACCGGCAGTGTATGAGAGTGAAACTTGCACCGAATTCTAGCCTATACACAGTAGGTTCAGTTAATTTAATTTTAGCTCTCTAGAGCAATATGTTATAATTTAGTAAAATCAATTCTTTCATAACTCAGTGGCGATAGAAGAAGGTGAAAAAATTCTAGGGTGGTGGAAGAAGCTATGTCTACAGAACAACAACAGAATGTGGGTTTTTATTTTAAAAATAAGTGTCTGTTTACATTTAAAATATTGTATGTAGTTAGGTTTAGCAGTTAATGCTTATGGCATGTGCTGGCATTCTAAAAAATAGCAATACTGCAGTTCTATGCAATCTTTGCTTGTTTGAATCCATGGATGCAGAACCACAGATTATGAGGACTGACCATGGATTTTTCCATGGCATAGAGGGTCAATACCCCTAGTCCATCAATGTGTTCAAGGGTCAACTGTATATGGGAAAACAGCATAACAAAAGTGGTGTTAGACAGACTGCTGCTGCTGCTGCTGCTAAGTCGCCTCAGTTGTGTCCGACTCTGTGCGACCCCATAGACAGCAGCCCACCAGGCTCCCATTCCTGGGATTCTCCAGGCAAGAATACTGGAGGGGTTGCCATTTCCTTCTCCAGTTAGACAGACTAGCCACAGGTTTTCAGTATTGGTGACCAAAAGGGTTGGAGAAAAATAAATTACAATAATTGCAATATTCCAGCCAGAAGTTAATGAAAAAAGATTGGGATGTTAACAATAAAAAGAAAAAAAAAATCAGTGAAGACTTCCGGTGTTTTGTAACTGACTAGAAGGAATGTGGGTTATGGTTTTTGGTTTGTATTCTTTGTATTTGTTAATGCTTCTTTTTTTTTGGCATCTTTCACAATAATCTTATGTCATCTTCTCCTGAAGAACTATGAAATGAACAAACAACAACAGAAAGGGAATTTGCATTTAAATACTCAGTATTAATCTGCAGTTGTTTAGGCAGTAGTATGATGATAGACTGGCTGGCAGTGGTGTAGAACTTGATCACAGGGTGTGGTCTCCCTGCCTGGGTTGGAGCAGAACTGATTCCGCAAGGTTCATCTCTCTGAGCTTCCATTTTGAATGTTCCAGCATTCCCTTCTCTGAGGGTCTGCCTCTGTACTTTGTGAGCATTAACAGCCTTGTTCTTGGCATTTCAGAGAAATGAATTGTAGATTCTCAACGACTTCATGTCTTTCAGCCTAGCAGCACTTCCCCAGGATGTAAGTGCTGAGATTTTTAACAGTTTTTCATGTCAAAGATTGGTAACCATATATACCTGGAGTGTTTGCAAGCCTGTGGCTCCCTGCCCTTCAGCACGGCAGCAGAAAGTTTGAGCTGAACAGAAATTAAACAGAGACAGGGTTTTCTGTTGGCCTGATCTATGGGAGGAATTTGGCTGAAGAGACTTAATCTTTGACAATAAAGTTCCTATCATTGGCATCTTGATGCTGGCAAGGGCAGTAAAGAAGACAATGTTAACAGCACAAACTCGTAGTTAGTGTTCCCAGGGCGTTTAATGAATCCTGAAGACATCATCTACTCAGCTGAAATGCTGACCTGTGGGTCTGTTTTAACACCATGACTGAGGCAACATTCAGCATCACATCATTAGGGGAGAGAGAAAGTACTGGGAGCTTTTAAACTTGAAGCCTTATCACTGCTGCTAGAAGAGTTCGGCTAAAGTCAAAGGAGAAAAGGAAAGATATACCCATTTGAATTCAGAGTTCCAAAGAATAGAAAGGAGAGATAAAAAAGGGTTCCTCAGTGATCAATGCAAAGAAATAGAGGAAAACAATATAATGTGAAAGATTAGAGTTGCCAAGAAAATTAGAGATACCAAGGGAATATTTCATGCAAAGATGGGCACAATAAAGGACTGAAATGGTATGGACCTATCCGAAGCAGAAGACATTAAAAAGAGTGGTAAGAATACACAGAAGAACTATACAAAAAAGATCTTCATGACCAAGATAACCATGATGGTGTGATCACTCACCTAGAGCCAGACATCCTGGAATCCTAAGTCAAGCGGGCCTTAGGAAGCATGACCACAAACAAAGCTAGTGGAGGTGATGGAATTCCAGTTGAGCTATTGCAAATCCTAAAAGATAATGCTGTGAAAGTGTGGCACTCAATATGCCGGAAAATTTGGAAAACTCAGCAGTGGCCACAGGACTGGAAAAGGTCAGTTTTCATTCCAATCCCAAAGAAAGGCAATGCCAAAGAATGTTCAAACTACCGCAAAACTGCATTCATCTCACATGATAGCAAAGTAATACTCAAAATTCTCCAAGTCAGGCTTCAACAATACATGAACTGTGAACTTTCAGATGTTCAAGTTGGATTTAGAAAAGGCAGAGGAACCAGAGTTCAAATTGCCAACATCCTTTGGATCTTCAAAAAAGCTAGAGGAGATCAAGCTGCAATTAGGAGAAAGGCATGTCTGTAGGGAATGAGCTAGATAGATACATAAACCCTAAATCTAAAGGTAAATCCCATTTTTTTTTCTACCAGAAGATTTTTCACTTGACTTTGGACGTGAAGCTTTCACTGGTTGACTCTTCATTTTCTTACCTAAAAATGAGGCTGTAAAGCATATTTTAGAGCAAATAATAAATTAAATTATGCAAAATATCTACTGCTGTGTTTGATAAACATCAGGCATGGATGATGGGCTCATTCTAGCCTGAACAAATATTTTGCCTAAAATGGCACTTAGCCTGGTTCTGCTTTGAAAAAGATGTAAAGGGAGAGGCTTTAGCCAAAGAAGAAATTATCCTTTCTGTATCTCAGGGAAGAGATAAGATGGGGCTAGAGAAAGAAATGCAAACAAACTTGATTTCACCAATTGCCTGCAGCCTGTTTCTTCCTGCTGCTTAGCTGTCTTCTAGACATTTTCCCACATTGAGTTCAGCAACTGTCATGAAGCCTCTGCTTCTAGGTCATATGGATAAGACATCTTGCTGGGAGGATATACCTGGATTCAATGAAGATCTTACTGTTTGGTGTATCTAGATGACATAGAATTCTTACTTTTTAGTAGAGTATAATTCTTTATCATTAGAATTTCAATGCTGTGTAAGAGAATAGCCACTTTTGCCTCTTTCAACATGTAGTTACTTCAACTACTTGTAAACACTAAGAGCAAGTTCCTTTATGGACATACGGGCAAGTTCCTTTAGGCACTATCCTTAGGCAAATTTCTTAAGCTCTCATTGGACAAATTCCTTTACAGGGCTTTTATGAGAATCCCACAGGACAGTGTATATGCGAGTAACTTAAAGAGTACAATGTGCCAGAAGGGTAGGGAGCATTATTAAAGAAATTTTCTTTAATAGATTTTCAAGTCATTTTTGCTTTTTTTTCTTACCCAATAATTAACTGTCCAGGAGTGTTATCCTTGTCTTTGTAGAATTTATCTTTCCACATCTGTATGTGAAATAAGCAAAAAGTCACCAAAAAGCCTTTACATTTGCAGTGAAGACCCTGAAGATTCCAGTGCACTTGGGCATTTGTTTTTAATTTGCATATGAAGTAACTAGAAGTGGGAGGTAATTATAAGTGATTTAGTGTCAAGTGTTTTGGAAACTGATAGGTCCCTATTTATCATCTTGCTTCCACTTGTGGATATGTAATACAAACGAAAGCAAATTTCCCTTGCAGAGTAATGAAGGTGGTAACAGAGATTCTAATTTCCCAAGTGAAACACGTTTTACACAGTGGTAGCTTTGGGAGATAGGTCTGAACCTCATTAAACTTGCTGTGTGTTGTACATGGACAACCTAATTCGATTCCTGAAAAAATAGGCAAATAGGCTGTCAATGTAAATTAAATCCAAAGGCAATCGAGTGTCACCATGGCTCTATATTACATGAGCGTTTATCTCATAAATGGAAAAGTGAATTAAATTGTTAATTTCAATAGCAATTTTAGAAAAACAAGACCCAGGCTGTAGGAGTCAAGAAGAGAAGATGCATTCCATATGCTTTTCTTCATATGAATTATAATGTTCTCCTTCTGAGGTTCACATTTTGTTTGCAGCCTTCCCTTTTTAAACCAGATTTCTCTAAAATTCTATTTTATCTTCCTTTACAGTTTATAATTTAGCCCTGGACCTGGGGGTGACCTCTGAACCATTCTCTGAACCATGATCTGTGATGTACAACATATTCTATTGTGGGCCCCTACTCAGTATTTCACAACTCCTTAAAGCCTTCATAATGAAAGCCTAAGAACTAAGAATGCAGTGCACACAAGGATTTGCATGGCTGAGCATCACCGCAGTGCTCTCTTACCCTCCTCTCATGTCTCTTTATTCTGTGATTCCCAGTCGAACACTCTAAATTCCATCATATTGAGTAACTTGAAATCCTTTGATTTGTGTTTTTTTGTCTTTTTCCCACAGGTAATCTTTATTTGAGACTGTGTTCCTAATTCCATTTTAAAACAAGAATACAATGTTTCATCTTTCAAGATTTAAATAGTCTGTGTGCCTTATCCATGAAGCAATTGACCTGCACTGTGGCCCCTCTGCTCCTGATACATAACTCTGTCACAGCATTATTAGATGGTGTCAAGACTGTCTTCCTCATCAAGCTTCTATCTTCCTAATGGAAGACTAGGGTATCTGGCTCATTTTTTTTTTTTTCTAATATTAAGTACCATGCCTGGCCCAGAGTATATACCCAGGAAGTTATTCAATAATTTTTAATTGAATGAATGACAGCTGATAAATAAGAGAAAGGTATTAATAGATCTTTACTTTCAGTCTATAGACTCTTTTTGGGTCTTCCCCTGTGGCTTAGTGGTAAAGAATCTGCCTGTAATGCAGAAGCCACAGGAGATGTGGGTTTGATCCTTGGGTCAGGAAGATCCCCTGGAGGAGGACATGGCAACCCACTCTGGTATTCTTGCCTGGAGAATCCAATGGACAGAGAGCCTGATGAGCTATAGTCCATAGGGTTGTAAAGAGTCAGACACGATTGAGCACGCACGCATAGGCTGTTTTTATTTTATTTTTTAATTGGAGTATAGTTGTTTAGGCTCTTAATCTCCAAAGCAAGTTTTACCACAATTCTGATTCTTGTACAGAAGTAAGTGGCCCACCCCGGAGAGTCTGCATGCATCGTTGTAGACAAAGGCTTGAACAGAAGCTCATAGGATGGAGTATGAATAGAACACTTTGCAATCCTCCATGGACAGGAGAAGATGGTGAGCTATTGACACTACTCAGAGTTATTTCCCATTTGCCCTCCTAACTTCCCTTAGAGGCTCTTATGGGATTTCCACTTAAGAAATGGGCAATACACATGTACTTATTGTGGCAGCCTGGAGGTTTTCTCCTTATATGTACACTAAATCCCCTAAATATGAATGATTTCCCTTCCAATAGAGCATTTGTAAGTTCAGTCTGTAAGTTTCACAAAGTTAGCCTAGGTACCCAACTAGTACATATAGTGCTGTACTGTGAAAAGTGTATAATATTTTTCACATAAATAATACATTAAAAACAAAAATAAAGAAAACTTCTTCATCTTACAGTACAGTACCTTGAAAATACAGTGGTACAGTACAACAGCTGGCACACAGGGGTTGGTATGGAGTAAACAGGAAAGAAGAGTTACTGACTAGAGGAGAAAGTAGAGATCGAAGATGGTAGAGCTGAAGGATCAACAACCGGAGACGGAGGGCAAGCTGCAATTTCACTCATACTTGACATTGATGGAAAGCAGTTTAGCATTGTTGAAAGTGAACAACTTGAAGGTTCATATGTAGTGGACTAACTGTAATGTGTTGGAGCACTCACCATTGTCCACAGAAGGGGGTGTGGGGGGCATTAATCATATAAAAAACAAGGAGGACAAAAGTTATCCAAAAAAAAAAATATATATTTGTCTTGTTTTTTATTAAAAATGGGAACTAGGATAGGAACAGTTGTCACTTGGAAGTTAAACTATCCAGGCATCAAAACTATTTCTTGATTAGTCAGCTATAATATCATTTTTTCCTCTTATAAAATGAGGATGTGCTGTGCTGTGCTTAGTTTCTTAGTCATGTCTGATTTTTTGTAATCCCGTGGGCTGTAGCCCTCCAGGGTCCTCAATCCATGGGGATTCTCCAGGCAAGAATACCGGAATAGGTTGCCATGCCCTCTTCCAGGGGATCTTCCCAACCCAAGGATGGAACCTAGGTCTCCAGCAAAATGCAGGTGGATTCTTTACCATCTGAGCCACAAGGAAAAAAATGAGGATAATACTACCAAATTTACTGTTTTTTGAAGGGGAGTAATTAGGTCACAATCATAACCAGAAATCAAACCATCTAAGTTTTAAGTAATAGTAAATGGTACTACTATCAGCATTTCTCCAATCAGTAGTGGAAAGAAAAATCAAGTTTCGCTGAGAATACACCATACTGTTTTCTCACCCTTCCCCCTGTGGGATGACTGTCTTACTTGTCTTGTGTAAATGCTCCCCAAACTGTGAAGGAGGTGACCACTGGCCTTCTAGATGCTACCCGTGCTACATCAAGCCAGGCTTTGTAAGAACTAAAAATGACCTGAAAATGTATATAACAACTTCCCAAGGAAGCTTAGAATAAGGTTTTAGATCATTAATTCAGCCTTGGAATTTAAATGAAATAAAGGCATGCTGACATTCCTTTGCCTCAGAAAAGTGTTCCTAAACTTCTTGTTTGTTTTGGTCTATTGTTTCTAAAAATTGAATATAACAAAGAAAATGAGTAAGTGAGAAAAGTCTTCCATAAAGCAAAGGATATTTTTGTAAATATTCATCTTCAGATAGTTTACATTAAGGTAGTTACATGTCTAGGAGGTGGTCCGTTACAATTAATTGATTCCCTCATTACCCAGCAGTTTCAATTGGTGGTTCTCATTTTGTTAACTCATGGATTATAGAAATCTGCATCCAGTGGTTCCTATCACTGTATAAACTGTAGCACTGTGCTGTGCTCAGCTCAGTCACTTTAGTCATGTCTGACCCTTTGTAAGCCTACCAGTCTCCTCTGTTCATGGGATTCTCCAGGCAAAAATACTAGAGAGGGTTGCCATGCCCCTCTTCCAGGGGAACTTCCCAACCCAGGAATTGAACCCATATATCTGACGTCTCCTGCATTGCAGGCAGGGTCTTTACCCACTGAGCAACCTGGAAAGCCCATAAACTACAGACTGTATGCCAATTTTATGTTAGTGCTGTTCCAACTAGATTATTAACTGAGGGTACTAATACTGGCCAACAGATTTCCTGCTTAATTTGTAGAGCATATAAGTGCTACTTCATAAATGCCACTGGATTTGAGTCCTTTTTGATTTTCATGTTAATGTAGTTAATCTGTTTGTGGCCAAACATAGAAAAGACAGTGAGATTTGACCAAGAAAATTATGGGACTCTTAAGGAAAAGTGTGCAAGGTGAATTATGACAATATCATTGGGGAAGAAGGGCAAAATGAGGATTCGGATAAGCAAGCTAGCCAGCACCATTTAAATCATATAATCTAGACAGATGACTATTCCATCTCTGCGAAGAACTGTAAGTTTTTTAAAAAATCGCCATATGTAATAATTCATATCTTAATCTCAGTTTATTCAGAATGAACTATCCCTATTACCAGCAAGTCCAAGCAGCAGTGTGTTTTCCAAATGGTGGCAGGTTTTGTGATAGGAAGTTTATTCCTGCTAGACCAATGTTGCACATCAACCATCTCAGGTGAGAGGGCAGTGGGACTTCTCAGATAGTGACTAGACGGGCTCCAGAAACACTTCATTCTGAATCTGCCAATCTTCAGGGTTGGAAGATTGACATTGATAAAAATGGCATCCACAGCTTGGACTGCATTTCCTTCCCTAAACAGAGCTCCTAATATCATAGCCTCCTACTCACTTGCCAGGGAACTTTTTCTTTTTTTGGATGGGGTTCTTTATATTTTTCTACTCTTTTGATGGATGCTCTTGATAGATGGTTAATTCAGAATAAAGATGAACATAAATAAATTAGGGGAGAAAGCCTCTTGGAAGCAAGTCTTCCACTAGAGTATGAATTGAAATGGGTTAAATGATTTCATAACATGTCTGTGAAGTCAGTTTAACAGAAATCCTTTAACTCTAAGTAGAAGAGTTAAGGACTCTAAGATTAACTTCCAGTGCTGGTTTCAGCTTGTGATTCCAGGTCTGACTTATTGGAGAGAGTTAGCCTCTTCTCATTAAGAGCTGGTTTGGTGCAGCAGAGCTCAGTGCCTGTGGCTGCCGTGTCTGCAATCTGTCTGCGGGAGTGACATATGCTGGGCCTCGGGTGAATCACATTGGGTAATTTACAGAAAATGTTGAGAGCAAGAGAAATGATTACTGTCCTTTAGGATTTATCAAAGTAAGGGATACAAATTTCAATGTCATAATAATTTTAGCACAAAAATACCAGTGCAACTATTTCCATCCATTTATTCATGGAGTCCATTTTCAGTTTCTGATTTACACATTTCATAAAGTCTGTGGAAGTGACATGGGCCACCTGTCTCCACTTCCCCATGTCAGTAATTCCATTTATGCTGGGCAGAGGCTATTGGATATATTTGTTTAACTGTTTGATAGATTATTATCTTCACAAAGATAACTTTGTGAAGATAATGTTACAAGATGATGTTTCTTTTGAACTGTAATTAGATATTAAAGCCTTATGTTCACTGAGATAGACCTATACTTCATATATCTTTATGTCTCCTAAGCATAACACAATCCCTGGATCTCTAGGAGGTCCCCTAGCTTTTCATAGGAAGCCCAAGAACTCAAATTCCTGGTGCCAAAGATAGGTTATCTTTTTGATCAAACTATGTTCATTTCTGCATTATTCAATTGTGGCAAACTACTGTTATTCATTTTAGCTAGAATTCCCTCATCCTCTATATCTGATCATCCTCAGTATGTAATTGAGATCCTTAACATTCACCATTACCTAGGCAGTGTTGAGGTAGGAGGGAAGGGGAAAGAGAGCAACTTTAAAAGAATGATAGATTTGTTAAGTATACGACATAAATGGTTTAAAATCAACTAGGCCCAAGATGGCAGGAGATTTGACATCCAGTAGACCTTGAGTCTTAATATATGTTCATCGTACAAACAAATTCATTAGCTAAATGGTACATCCACGGAGCCATGACAGTTCCAAGCTTGACCATTTTAAAAGGCCAAAAAGTGGGCAGTGGCTCAATGCCTAGAAATCTCCCCACCCCTTTTCCTGAAATAGTTAGAATAATTTTCCCACTCATTAGCCTATGAAATTACCCAGCCCATGAAAACTAACCACTCCATATTTCAGGGCAACTTTCATCTTCTGAGACGGCCCACATTCTGTCTGTGGAGTATGTTTCTCCCAAAGATGCTCTTGCCTTTTGAGATAGATCAAATTCAGCCCACAGATCGTGCATCTTTACTTTCACTTTACTATGGGTCGCTCTTGAGTTCTTTCTAGTGTGAAGCCAAGACCCTCACTCAGTGGCCCATCTCAGAAACTCTCTCAAAGACGTGGGACGTGACCATCCTCTCACACCCAATTTTTCTGCAACATCTCTACAAAGAATATTTATAAGCCTACTTCTTTCCTATCACTTTACCTCTTGCTGAATTCTTCTGTACTAGACATAAAATACCTAAGCTTCATGAAGTCCTGAGACTAGGGCTGTGGTTTCAATTGGGAGAATATGAATTTGAGTCCCCTCCTAAGCCAGAGAGTATGGGTTCAAGTCCTATCTGAGACAAAATTGGGTTTGAGTCCCATTTGAGGTGTGAAGTTTCAGTATTTGATCACCCTGATCTGCCTTCAATAACAATCCTGTTAAGTTGAATTAGCCAGAATTCTCCCCAAACTTTTATATTTACTCTAGTAATTCTCCAGCCATTGACTTCTACCCTAATCCTTGGATATACATTCTCTTTTGCTCATGTTGTATTTGGAACTGAGCCCAGTTCTATATTGAGGTCTCTTTCCCCCTCTTACAATAGTTCTGAATGATATTTGCTTTTACCACCTTAATTACTACTCAACTCTGATATTCTTTAACACTAGTAAAGATAAAGGGCAGACGTACAAGATTTTTCTAGCAGAATAAAAATGCCAGGCATACAAACCAACTATATGGAGTTTCATAGGAGTTGGTGATTTCTCTGAATTCCTACTTCCTTCCCAATTTTATTTAACAATTGCTGAACCTCAAAAGAGATGGAGAAATAGGAGATTGTGGGTTTTAATTGGTATCCATATCCACCACAATTTTGCAAACTGAAAATATACATTAAGCAAAAGAATATACCTATTCTTCATCTGAACAAGAAGGCTGAGGAATAGAATATGTGCTACCTTTAGATAAAGGCCATTTCTAACGAGGATGTAGACTGCTCAAAGGATGTCTTTTTAAATACAGATCCTTCTATCATACTTGTGAAGTAGAGTTTGAAAATAATTGTATAAAGTAAATGCCTTCTTAATTTTCCTTCGCCTTAATGCATTTAATAAATTAAAAAGTATTAAATGACAAATATTCCTATTTTAAATTCTGTGCAGACAGGAAAAATGACTCATAGAACTTACTTTCACTGTTTAAAAGTTGTCACCATCAACAATTCAACAGCAGTACTTAGCACATCAAATTCAGATGGTCAAAAACCCCAGGTTGCTTTAGTCCATTTGAGCTACTATAACAAAAATACTATAAAGCGAGTATTTATTCATAAACATTTATTCCTCACAGTTATGGAAAATCAAAGATCATGGCACCAGCAGATTCAGTGTCATGGGACCTTTCTTCCTCACAGTGCTGTCTTTTCCTTGTAACTTCATGAGGCAGAAGCAGCAAGCTAGGTCTTTGCATGTGTACTAAGTCTCTTCAGTCATGTCTGATTCTTTGTGACCCCATGGACTATAGCCTGCCAGGATCCTCTGTTCATGGGATTCTCCAGTCCAGAATACTGGAGTGGGTTGCCATGCCCATCTCCACAGCTAAGTCTTTGGGTCTCTTTTATAAGGTCATCAGTGGAAATCTTGAGGACTTCACCCTCATGATCCAAACATCTCACAAAGACTCTCATCTCCTAATACCATTATCCTAGGGGTTAAGATTTCAACACATGAATTTGATGCGTTGCAAAAATTCAGACCATAATATAGATCAATAGTTTCCTATTAGTAAGTCTATGCTCTTCAGGTCAGTTTTTTTTTTTTAAAAAAACAGCAAGCAGAAAGTATTAACAGAGGGCATACTTCTTGCTTAACAGGACCAATTTTTTTATCTTATTCTCTTTCAGGAAACACATAAGTTAAGGGCAAGATTTGCCTCAGGGAGCCACTTACAGGTTTTGTTAGGGTAAACTGATAATAACATTTGTAAAAGAAATACCTTGATATTCTTTTGTCAGAAAATCCCCTTTCTATATATATAGCCAAAGGCATGACTTTGTGAGCTGTATTCTCTTCAAAAGCATGTCAGCTTAGAATCAGATAATCCATATTTGGTGCATACTAGGGGTATGATGGAAAAATGAGTAAAAGCAGATGTTATTGCTTTAGATACGTACACATACAAGTAAGAAAAAAATTAATTGCAGCGTTCAGATAAAATAGATAAAACTATATTTAATTCTCTCTAATGCTCTCTGCCAATAGAATGGGAAAAACTAGAGATCTCTTCAAAAAAATTAGAGATGCCAAGGGAACATTTCATGCAAAAATGAGCACAATAAAGGACAGAAATGGTATGGACCTAACAGAAGCAGAAGATATTAAGAAGAGGTGGCAAGAATACACAGAAGAACTGTACAAGAAAGATCTTCACTACCCAGATAATCAAAATGGTGTGATTACTCACATACAGCCAGACATCCTGGAATGTGAAGTCAAATGGGCCTTAAACCATCACTATGAGCAAAGCTCGTGGAGGTGATGAAATTCCAGTTGAGCTATTTCAAATCCTAAAAGATGATGCTGAGAAAGTGCTGCACTCAATATGTCAGCAAATTTGGAAAACTCAGCAGTGGCCACAGGACTGGAAAAGGTCAGTTTTCATTCCAATCCCTAAGAAAGGAAATGCCAAAGAATACTCAAACTACCACACAATTGCACTCATCTCACATGCTAGTAAAGTAATGCTTAAAATTCTCCAAGCCAAGCTTCAACAATATGTCAACCATGAACTTCCAGATGTTCAAGCTGGTTTTAGAAAGGGCAGAGGAACCAGAGATCAAATTGCCAACATCTGCTGATGATCAAAAAAAGCAAGAGTTCCAGAAAAACATCTATTTCTGCTTTATTGACTATGCCAAAGCCTTTGACAGTGTGGATCACAATAAACTGTGGAAAATGCTGAAAGAGATGGGAATACCAGACCACCTTACCTGCCTCTTGAGAAGTGTGTATGCAGGTCAGGAAGCAACATTTAGAACTGGACATGGAACAACAGACTGGTTCCAAATAAGAAAAGCAGTATGTCAAGGCTGTATATTGTCACCCTGCTTATTTAACTGATATGCAGAGTACATCATGAGAAACGCTAGGCTGGAGGAAGTACAAGCTTGAATAAAGATTGCTGGGAGAAATATCAATAACCTCAGATATGAAGATGACAGCACTCTTTGACAGAAAGTGAAGAGGAACTAAAGACCCTCTTGATGAAAGTGAAAGAGGAGAGTGAAAAAGCTGGCTTAATGCTCAACATTCAGAAAACGAAGATCATGGCATCTGGTCCCATTACTTCATGGGAAATAGATGGGGAAAGAGTGGCTGACTTTATTTTTTGAGGGGCTCCAAAATCACTGCAGATGGTGATCGCAGCCATGAAATGAAAAGACGCTGATTCCTTGGAAGAAAAGTTATGACCAACCTAGACAGCATATTAAAAAGCAGAGATGTTACTTTGTCAACAAAGGTCCATCTAGTCAAGGCTATGTTTTTCTAGTAGTCATGTGTGAATGTGAGAGTTGGACTATAAAGAAAGCCAAGCACTGAAGAATTGATGGTTTTGAACTGTGGTGTTGGAGAAGACTCTTGAGAGTCCCTTGGACTGCAAGGAGATCCAACCAGTCCATCCTAAAGGAGATCAGTCCTAGGTGTTCATTGGAAGGACTGATGTTGAAGCTGAAACTCTAATACTTTGGCCACCTGATGCGAAGAGCTGACTCATTTGAATAGACCCTGATGCTGGGAAAGATTGAGGGTGGGAGGAGAAGGGAATGACAGAAGATAAGATGGCTGGATGGCACCACCAACTCAATGGATATGAGTTTGAGTAAACTCCATGAATTGGTGATGGACAGGGAGAGCTGGTGTGCTGCAGTCCATAGGGTCGCAGAGTCGGACATGACTGAGTGAATGAACTGAATGCTCCCTGCCATATAAATTATTGCTAATTTATGAAGCCAGTGTTTGTATATTACTACAGAGATTAGGAAATTATCTTTGCATGTTAGTTATCTGAGCATGGGATAAAATGTATGATACTTCCTTTATATACTGGAGTTTTTCCAATTAATTTCTGTAAGTTTGAGAATTTTCACTGACATATGCTATACAGTTCAGTTCAGTTCAGTCGCTCAGTCGTGTCTGACTCTTGGCCACCCCATGAACTATACAGTCCATGGAGTTCTCCAGGTCAGAATACTGGAGTGGGCAACCTTTCTTTCCCTTCTCCAGGGGATCTTCCGAACCCAGGGATCAAACCCAGGTCTCCCGCATTGCAGGCGGATTCTTTACCAGCTGAGCCACGAGAGAAGCCCAAGAATACTAGAGTGGGTAGCCTATCCCTTCTCTAGTGGAGCCCAGGAATCAAACCGGGGTCTCCTGCATTGCAGGTGGATAATTTATCAACTGAACTATCAGGGAAAATCTAGAAGACGTATGCTGCTGCTGCTACTGCTAAGCCGCTTCAGTCGTGTCCGACTCTGTGCGACCCCACAGACGGCAGCCCACCAGGCTCCCCCGTCCCTGGGATTCTCCAGGCAAGAACACTGGAGTGGGTTGCCGATTTCCTTCTCCAATGCATGAAAGGGGAAAGTGAAAGTGAAGTCGCTCAGTCGTGTCCAACTCTTTGCGATCTCATGGACTGTAGCCTACCAGGCTCCTCCGTCCATGGGATTTTCCAGGCAAGAGTACCGGAGAAGACGTATAGTGGTCCTTTAAAGAAAGAACAACTAAACCACGTTGAAACTGATGTCGGCTCAAGGGAAGACTCAACATGTAAAGTTGACTCTGATGGCCATATTGAAGTGTGTGTAAAAGAGTAAGAAGAGAGAACTTGTCAACAGAAAGAGAAGATTTGAACTGATGCTGCAGACTAAGAATGCCACCTGATCTATTAGTGAACAAAGGATGCTGCACTTCATTTAGTCATTACAGCCACACCTGATGGTTAGTCCAGAGGGAACTCAGGATGGAAGCAGAATGCCTGCCATTAAGCCATCAGACTTCACAGCCAACACCCTCTAAACCCCTCACTTCCACCTCCCACCTTCCTACCTCCCATCCCCAACCCCCATTCCACCCACCCCCACCCCCTGCCCTGACATTGTGCCCTGAGGAAACTCAGGATGAGAAGGCACAGGATACTGGTCTTAGATAGTTAAGGTGCATACAAAAGGAATGATTTCAGTGAGCCCAGATTTGCATCTTCCCATACAGAGAAATGCACTAAATTAATTAACTTGAGAAGTATGGTTTTCTTTAACCAACAATAATCTTTTGATGTCCTGACTACCTAGTCTTTGTTTCAAAAACTCCTTTGGATCCTGCTCTTCCCTTGTTTGGAGCAGTCGTTCAGAGCTCTCTGAGATATTGTGTCTCAGGGTTTAAGTCTTCAGTTTTGTCAACCAAATAAAATAAAACTCTCAACATTTACATTGTATTCATATTTTTTTCAGTTGACAGTGCCTAGGGAGACACAGAAAAGGGAGAAATGAGAAGAAAGAAGCAGGCATATGTTTCTGACTTTTCAGTTCACGTGCATGTATTTGATTGTAGCTTTTTCCTGCTTCTCTGTTTTGGTGAAATCACTTTGCATCAATAATTAACTTTTCATTTGTTACTTCAGTTAGTGTGAGTGAGCCTATGCTCAAAGCATAAAAAAAGAATCTTGGTTAGAAAACAATCTTTGATTTACATAAGTAAGAAAATAGGAGTGAGATATTTTCATGGAGTGACAGAATTATATGCAAATATGAAGCGAGTGTATCTATAATGGAACAATTTATATCAGGCTGTTTTTGACAATGAGCTTAAAAATAGATTTTGAAGATAGATTAATATCTTTATACCCAAATTAGGTGTTTGTGTTGGATCCTCACAAGCAGTGGTGTCTACTGAAGATTTTCAAATAGATGAGTGGCAAGATAATGATGGTATTTAGAGCAGGCCACTTCAACATATGCCATGAGAAGAGAATTATTTTGAACTGAAAACAAAAGACTGAGCCCCCAAAACTCGGGAAGAACCTTTAATCTTCCCTCTAACTGCCCAAAGAGCTAGATGTGTTAGACAGAAAGAAAGCTAGTGCAGTCTGTTTGTTTAAATTCCTCTCTCACTGTTTCTGTATGCCCTAGAAATATTTTACTTATCAAACATTTGCTCTTTCTACATCCCCATGAATTTTCCTTCTCCTCTTTAATGTCTTATCTCACTATCCCCTTTCTCCTTAGCTCAGGATATCAAGTAAACCTTAATTGACTAACTATCCTTTAGACCTCATATTTTATGGAGCACTCATGCATGCATAATTAAATTTGGTTTTTCTTCTGTTAACTATCTCATGTCAATTTAATTATAAAAACAGTCAGAAGAACCGGGAAGACTAGAGAAACAATTTTTTTTTTTTCCCAACAGTAAAATTGGTTGATTCTTGACAGAAAGGATCAGTCCTGAATATTCATTGGAAGGACTGTTGTGAAGCTGAAACGCCAATACTTTGGCCACCTGATGAGAAGAACTGACTCATTTGAAAAGACCCTGATGCTGGGAAAAATTGAAGGTGGGAGGAGAAGGAGATGACAGAATATGAGATGGTTGGATGGCATCACTGACTCGATGGAAGTGAGTTTGAGTAAGCTCTGGGAGTTGGTGATGGACAGGGAAGCCTGTTGTGCTACAGTCCATAGGGTCACAAAGAGCTGGACATGAGAGTGACTGAACTGAAAGAAAGGAGCCAAAACTTTTTATTGGAATTGCCATATCAAGGTTATCCAAAAAGAAATACCATAATATTTCACAGTAAAATAAAGAAAATGTAGCATTCAGAATTCAAGCAGATGTTTGCTCTAAAACAATAAGAACAACAGTTATTTTACGAGCAAAACGATTTATTTAAGAACGACAGAGAACTGCAATTTGGGACATACAATCTATGACAAACCATATGCAAGCATAAAGGAAAAAGACTTTTATAGAGGAGAAGGGAGGTGCTGTTATAAACAATTCATTAGAGGAAACTGAGTTTGGAATATAGTGGCTTTTCATTGGCTGGGTTTTGTTATTCTCTCATTGGTTGGGCTATTGCAGGGCAAGGTAAAATTCTTTCTTCCCCTTGCTGGGTAGTAAAGTAATAACCTTTTTGCTGCTGGAAATGCAAAGAGACATTTCATCCTGTTGGGTCTGCAATTGACCTCAAGTGGTAGGGCCTAAGAGCTCTGCCTACTGACCTCCCTTCTCCATTTTAAATGAGGTTTCTGTTTATTAATTTTCACCAATGGAAATGTTAGGTAGTTAGAATAGGAAAAAGGAGTCCAGAATGATGGTGTCTAAAAGACAGGAAAGGGAAAGGCCCACGAAAACAGAACAAAGGAAGGTCCGAGGACCAGAGTGAGGACCTCAGGTAAAACAAACAGCACTCCTGGCTATCCCAATTTACATAGGGTAGGCCCAGGGGGTGGAGAAAAAACATATATAAAAAGGAGCCAAAATTGAGCAGGGGGCTTCTCTTCTCTTTGCGTCTTTTGGGTCAGCCCACCCTCACACATCAAGGATGTATTTTCCTTTACTTTCTAAATAAAACTGAGCTGTAACACGGGGCTGTAACACTGGTCTGTCCAAGGAAATTACACAGGACTGTAACACTGGTCCATCCGAGGGCTGTTAACACTGGTCTGGCCAAGGACTGAAACACTGATCCGTCCGTCGCTTCAAATTTTTGTTGTTGACAAGACAGAGCTGAGGAAATTACACACTCCCCCAACAGAAATGAGGAAGCTGATATGCTATGCATGTTACAGAAGGGTAGAACTAAGAGAAAAGAAACAGATCATGAAGACAAGCAATTAGAATCAGCATGCTCTTGAGAAGTTTTGTTCACAGGATGTTTAAAATGAAAAGGATCAAAGAGACATCAATTCTAAGAGCTCTTTCAGAATCTGGGGAATTAATTCTATGTTGGAAGGAAAATGAGAGGACAGATGGAGAAGCTCTGAGCCCAGCTTCCTGGACCCATCTAAAACAATTTATACTTCACTTAGTGTGAATATTAAAATGCACTTTATTTTACTTTTTACAGTACCACTAATCTTAAGTTTAAATAGTATACATTTGTCCATGTTATACAGAGAAAATGAGAGAACTCAAGTTACCCATGTTAGAACCAAGTATCTTCATGGCCTCGCTAGAATCCTTTGCAGGGACTCCTCTTTCAGGGCCTCATCTCCCTGACTTTAGATTAGCTCCTGCTCTTCCAGAATACCTGTTTCCAAGTGGCATAAAACTAGCTATAAATAAATTGAATATTTAAAATTTGTACTTACAGTAGGGATTTTAGTTTGTCATCCTTTAGTTAGATACACATAATACTTTCATTTATAATATATTTTATTTGGCATAATTTTTAAACTTATTTATATGGGTAAAATTATTTGCTTTCTCTTTGTAAATGAGAAAATAAGTTGGTAAATTAACTAAATTTATATAGGACATTGCTGACTGTGATATATAAACTTTGCTGTTGATTCTGTGGAATATAAAGGAATATTTCATTTTCAATTCTCAGAATCTAGGGATCTTGGAAGTGACAATGAAATGATGATGGAAGATGACATTTATTTAGGTATCACAGAAATGCATCTGTAGGACAATACAAAAAATTCTTGTAAATGAAAGATCAAAGGGTTTTAAATGGCAATTAAAATGCTCAATTTCTATTTTCTGAGTTACACTGTCATGCATTATGATCACAGCATATTTTCATTTGTTTTAAGAAATGAAATGCTCAAGGAAATGAGGAAGGGCAACAAAGCAAATTACCTAATTTATTTTTAATACAAATGAAACATAATAGAGTGACACACAAAGAGAAGAAAGATGTAAATTCCAGTACATATACAGTTTTGTTTGTGGGGTTGGTAGAGATTGGAATTTCTATTTGCTTGTCCATCTCCTCAAGATTGTTATCTTGTTCAAGTCTAGCATTATTTTTTTCTTTTTAATGACACCATGCAGTAGATGGGATCTTAGTTACCCAACCAGGTGCTGAGTTAATTGGAAGTGCTGTCTTAACCACTGGACCTCCAGTGAAGTCCCAAGTCTAACATTTTTTGAAACATATAGAGGTTTAATAGCAATTGTGGAAAAAAAAAATCAGAAATTTAGAATCAAGTAGTTTGCCTTGCCCTTTATCTTTTTTTGTGGTATTAGTCCCCAGATTACAAACTTGGGCTCTCTTGACTAATTCTCCCAGTCTGCAGCTTGAATACAACTCTCCCATGTACATTAATCTAAGGATCCACACACTCAATCCCCAAAGCTACTTGCAGGGCTTGTGTTTCCACTGACTGACACTACTTTCATGAGACAAGATGAAAAAAGTACTGTCACTGTAATATCCTCTGTCTAAGGATTCAATTTAAGTTCTCAAAGCTGAATGATCTACAAAATTATAGTCCTTTTATGACCATCAGAGAGCTGAAGTTACAAAGAAATGTAATGAAAAATATATAAGTATATATGTTCTGGTTTATATATTATATTATATATTCATATAATATATTTTGTAGATCATGTGGCTTGTTCTCATTGTGAGGTGAAGAGCAAATATCTTTCATGAATCTTTACATCTGAAGCATTAGCACAATATTCCTCTGGCCCTAATCTACATAAAGGGATATGAGATTTAGAAAATTCCTTAGGTTTATCTCTTATAGTTTATTATTTTCTCTGTAAAGTAACTCACAGCCAGTAAAACATTTTAAAAACTAAAATAAACAATCTTTTTTAAAAAGGACCTGGTTTTCTGGACTAAAATTTCATTTTGAACATAGGAATTTATTTTTACTGCTTCTGACCCACTTAAACTACATAGAAACATTTTTTAAAAAGCCTAACCTGACAAGACAAAAAATAGAAAAGGAGACAGAATTGATAAAATATTATAAAGTGAAAAGCATATAGATAAAAAGTAACTAAATTAAGCCACCTTAAAAAAATTGAATAAACATTGAGAAAAAACCCAGATTTTGTTGCATACATTTATAAGATTCTGGAATTGTTAGCAATAAGCACTGTTGGAAGTGACGTCAATGAGCTAAAGTGGGCTCATTCTAAGAGTTCATGTGCTCAGGACAGGACTCCACACAGATTGCCATATAGTGAGTGATTCAATTAAATTTATTGAATTGAGTCCCACATCAAATTCAGATATTACAATCCTAATCCTTAATAGCTCAGAATGTGAGTGCGTATGAAGAAAAACATTTTGGAGGTGTTTACGTTAAAAGAAGGGCCCCAATCCAGTCTGACTGATAAGACCCTCAGAACTCTAGTACACAATAACTCCATCCAAACCCCTGCACTGAGACCACCAACCTGTAGCACAGCTCCTAGCAGCATGAGACTATGTCCCTAGGATGACCCCAGTCCCTATTAAAACATCTACCTGTGAGACTCAAAGTTGCCAGGAGGATTATACAGTTTTTCTACACTGAAGATGCGTCCCTGACCTCCCTTTCACAGAGTATTTACAACTGTGACTCCTTCCTCTATCCCTTCAATATGCACATGTACTTCCCACAACTCAGAAGTGTCTTTTTCATGAATCTGAAAGCCATTCCTCTGAAATACTATTATCAGGAAGGATATGGGCTCAGTCTTCCAGTCTCTGTGGAAGGATGGAATCCTGACTTCAATAATAGCCAGCTAGCAGATAGATACAGCCGGCCTGATCACATTTACATTGACCAGGCCTTTGCAATTTTTCACTTGAGTTCCTGCTCTCTCTCCTTATACTCTCATTTCTCTTTAAAACACCAGACATCTCCGAACAAATCAGAATGAAACTCAGCACTTTCCTCTACTGTCAGTAGTTACAGAATAAAATCTGTTTAATGGCTTTAATGAATGTCTGGCTTTAACTTTGACTGGTATTCTTCACTAAGAGGAAATTTGGATACACACAGAGACACCAGGGATGCATGTGCACAGAAGGAAGACCACATGAAGATACAGCAAGAAGGTGGCCATCTGCAAGCCAAGGAGAGAGGCTCCACAAGAAACCAAATCCCCTGACACTTTGATCTTGGAATTCCAGCCTCCAGAACTGTGAGAATTCCTGTTGCTTAAGTCACCCAGTCTGCGGTCTTTTGTCATGTCAGCCCTAACAAACTAATAGAGGCCATGTATCAATGCATTTATGCAAAATTTCAAAATTTTAAATCAAGCAAAAAGATTTATTAGATAATAATATTTCATCCTCCTACCTTGTATGCATGTGTGCTCAGTTGCTTCAGTTGTGTCCAACTCTTTGACTCAAGCTCCTCTGTCCATGGGATTCTTCAGGTAAGAATACTAGATTGGGTTGCCATGCCCTTCTCCAGGGGATTTTCCTGACCCATGGATCAAACCCATGTCTCTTGAGTCTTCTGCACTGACAGACAGATTCTTACCACTAGCACCACCTGGGAAGCCCCCTCCATCCTTGTCCCAGATGCTTTTACGAAACTGGAAAAATCGGATTTAAATTTGGCATGATCTGAGTTTTCACACCTCTGTCTTGAATTGGGGGAGCCCAGAAAGACCATACCCTTGCTTTAGACTTAAGGTCAGTCTCTTTCCCTTCCTTCACCTACCTCCACCCCATGCTATCAGTGGCCACAAGTGCACATTTGTGGAGATCTGAATCTTGATGTGCAAGCTGAGTGTATTACACACAAATAGCCAGTATTTAGTCAACCTTCTGACCTAGGAGAACACCCATTAAGACTACAGTCTGCTCTCATGAGGATGAAATTGGAACTGGGACCCAATGTGATGCTTACATAGACACTGCTAGTGGGAGCTGAGCCATTTGGGCAGAAAGTTTAGAGTCTTAGGTATCTGAGCTATGACCTAGAAGAGGAGTCATACTTGAGAAAGGGATTATTTCCTGCCATATGGTAAATACAGGATGTCACACTCATCAGCAATTGTAGCCCTCTAATGTGAACTGGTAAGCCCTGAGGGAATTCAAGAAAGAAACAAAGACTACTTGCCATCTAGTAGCCAGCTGACTTCAGACACACCCTATGGTGAGCCCTGAGGATGTGACAACACAGGAAACTGGCCCCAGATAGCTGTTCAGATCAGTTCAGTTGCTCAGTCACGTCCAACTCTTTGCGACCCCATCGACTGAAGCATGCTTCAAGATTTTTGTTCAGTCACTCAGTTGTGTCTGACTCTTTGTGACCCCATGGACTGCAGCATACCAGGCTTCCCTGTCCTTCACCATCTTCCAGAGTTTGCTCAACCTCATATCCATTGAGTTGGTGATGCCATCCAACCATCTAATCCTCTGTCATGCCCTTCATCTCCTGACATCAGTTGTTCCCAGCATCAGGGTCTTTTCCAATGTATTGGCTCTTCAAATCACATGGCCAAAATATTGGAGCTTCAGGTTCAGCATCAGCCCTTTCAGTGACTATTCAAGATTCAGTCCTTCCAATTCCTCAAGATTGAGGAGTATTAAAGAAAAATTGAGGAGTATCAAGGAAAAAGGAGGAACTCTAATCAAGCCAGATCCTATGGGATCTTCCTGAGACAGGCCTTCTCCCATATACTCTGATTTAGCTCCTCTCTAAAGTACCAAGATAGCAGTATCTGATGCAAATTTCATGAGTTGTTTTGCAAATGTGAATATCCCCCCCACCATCAAATGTAGGAACTACTGAATGACCACAAACACAGAGCCCAGTCCTCCTGCAGTCTAAGGACCGAAACTATTAACCCCTGTGTCACCACCCTGTTGCCTCACCATCAGCCACTCAGAGAACTGTGCACAAGTTTATCACATACCCTGTAACCCAACCCTTCCCACACCTGCGTTTTAAAAATGCTTTGCCAAAACCCTTCAGGGAGTTCAAAGCTTTTCAGGGCATGAGCCACATTATCTCCTGGCATGGTCTTGCAACAAACCTTTCTCTGCTTAAACCTCTGGTGTTTCAGTCTGCTTCACCTCACTGTGCATTGGGTATGTGAACTTGCGTTAACAAAAATTCCCATCAAATAAGACATAGCCCTCACTTTATGATTCTGAATATTTTTAAAGTTGACACTCTCTAAACAGACATTTGCTTCACCATGCAAATTCCTTACTCTGTAGGAAAGGGTGCTTCCAGAAGAGAACAAGAGGAGAGCCCTCTAAAATGAAGGCCTATAGCAAGGACTTCTGAGCAGAGTATTGGAAACTCACTTTGTGGTATGTGTCGTTTCTGGACTCGGATACACTTGGAGCATTTTATTGTAGTGAGGCAATACTGAATTGTACAATGATCAGGTTAATATTCATATATCAGTGCCTCCCTTTTCCTATTCTATTCTCAAACTTCTAGAACATGATAAAAGGATCTTTTCTGGGAAATTTGACTAGCCCAAGAGGAGACTCTAAAGACACAGATATTAGGGTTTTCCCTCAGAACATGTCCTAAGCTAGATGTGCCCAGGATAAAAATCACATGGTTAAAAAGAACAGTCCACAGCCTCTAAGCTTCCAATTTGTTGTTAGTGACCACTCTTTATATAAGCAAACAAACCAAGGATAACCAAACACCAAAAAAAGTCCCTAAGAGGAAAGAAAAAGGTAAAAAAATGAAAAATTAACAAAACTCTAACAAAAAAACTCAGAGGAAACAGAGGAATTGATGCAACTAGAAAACAAATAAACAAAAACTATCTCAGATAATATGACTTATTATATTTATGAAACAAACTCAGAAAACTATATACATGTATAAACTACATACCCCCATATGTATATGTATATGTATATGTGTTTGTGCTCAGTAGTTTAGTTGTATCTGACTTTTTGTGACCCCACGGACTATAGCCTGAGAGAGTCCTCTGTTCATGGGATTTCCCAGGCAAGAATACAGGAATGGGTTGCCATTTCCTCCTCCAGGGGATCATGACAACCCAGGGATCGAACCCATGTGTCTTATGTCTCCAGCACTGTCAGGCAAACTCTTTTACAACTGAGCTACTGGGGAAACCCTGTATATGTGTATACATACTTACCTCACATTTCAGTATGTGGTGTATGAAAGAGTTCTGAGAATGTTTCCTATGCAATGGGTGCCTTTTTATGCTCTTAGTCAAATATTCGATTAAACATTTTTTAAAATTTTAATGAAGCCCAATTTATAAATTGTTTCTTTGATAAGCAATTTTTTTGGTGTCAAGCTGAATACAATTTAGCATATTTTAAGTTATGAAGATATGCCCCTATGTTTTATGTTAGATGACTAATTCCTTTATCTTTTGCATTTAGGTCTGAGTTCCAACTCAAGTTGGTTGGTGAGTGTTATAATTCAGGGTGGGGGCAAGGTTAATTTTTTTTCAATCAACATTCAGTTGCTCCAGCATCATTTCTTAAAAACAAACAAACAAAAAAATCTGTGATATTTCTATAATAAATTAAGGAATATTTTACTTGAGGGTGTTTATTTTTGAAACTTTATTCTTTATGATTGTTGTAGTCTTGCACACAAAAAATAGAATATACTGATTAATTATAGTCTTGCAATGATTCTTAAAATCTGGTAGCATATATTCTGCAGCATGAGAGATTAATCACATGATTTTTTTTTTTTTTTTTGAAAAGCAAGAAATAAAAAATTCTTGCCTTTAGGTTCATCTGGCAGCTCAAGAGACATAAGGATCTTTGAGGCCTTGAAAATCATGACTTCCTAAAAAAAAAGAAATAAAAGTAAAACAGGAGAAACTCAGGTTACTGGGACACTGGTCCTGTCTTACAGATGTTGCAATTTAGGGGACATTCTGAGAAAGGCAGCACTGGACCTCTGTAATCTGGGGTGCTCATCAGACACCATCTCCTTCCATAGTTCTTGACTACAGAGTCAGGTTTAAAGGCAATTAAAAATGTGTTTAAACATCTTGTTGTGCAATTGTACATGACTGCATTCTCTGAGCTGGCGAGGGCTGAGCTATGGCCCATCTCTCTCTAGGCCCCAAACAATTTTTATATTGCTTACTGTTTACTGCCAGTTTTCCTATATCAAATGGTCGACAGTGATTGTTACATCTGAAATTTTCTTTCTCTTTTCTCTATATCTTATCATTAGAAACATGGTGGGAATATGAGGGTATCTGGGCTTTCTAAAGGTGAGCAAGCCAGATTTTAGAAGCTTATTCCCTATAGCTGGCTTTCAGGTCTGATATTGTTTTTCCTCCATCTTTCTCTCTTTTCTTTCTTCTTTTCTTCATTTCATTTACAATATTCTAGGTGAAATTTATATCCTACAAAACATATACTTACTTATTCTCTGCTCATAACTGTTTCTATTTTGAGTTAGTGGCAATTTTTTTTCTTTGCTTCTATAATCTAAGAGAACATTTGCTCAGACACCTAGAAATATTTATTTCTTAAATACCAATTTGCTTAAACTAATAATATAATGTGATACTTCTCTTTCTTTGGAGGAAAAATAACCCAGTTAGATTTCATGGCTACAGGATATTTCTACTCTCTTTCTTATACATACTCTATGCTACACAGAGATAATCTTTATGCTGAGGATATGAAACAGGGATATTGGCTTCATGTGAAATTGTTCTCACTTTTATAGTCACTCACCACACTTTGACCACTCTGTCTAAGGAAAGAATCAGAAATATGGACAAAATTCTTTACATAAGAGTGCTCACTAAAGTAATGTTTGCAATGATTTACAAGGATAAATAAATGAAAATAAATAAATGCTAGAAGAAATGCTTAAGTACATTATGATATATCCGTGATAGCATATTTTGCAATTGTTAAAACCATTTTATTTATTTTTTATTTTTTATTTTTTTGAAAAGTTTACTGAAAACTTTTATTGCAATCAAAAAGTGACATAACAGGGTTGTAATGAATTCAGCAAATCATTCTGCTGATATTTTAGAACTGATATCAGCTTTTGCCAAGCAATTAAAAAAATTCAAATGTGAAAATTTCACAGTACAGTAAACTCCACCCCAACTAATTAATGGTGGTTAAAAATAATAGGCCCTAGCAAAACCTCTCATGTTACGTGGTCACAACTCACAATTCTGTACAAAAGTTCGTGTTATAAAGCTCTGATGTAAAAATCAAATAATCAAGCAGCAATATTTTAAGTGCAGCACAGGGTCTTCTGTATCATTATTTACAAGGCTTGAATCTCTTTACATTATAACAAAATTTAATACAGATGACTTAGGAATTAAGTCAATTTTTTAAAATCTGCCCTCTACACAGTGACAGATTTCACTTTTTGGTCGTCCTTCTCCTTCTCCTTTTCTTTATCTTTGCTCTTCTTTGACTTCTTTTTCTTATGTTTGTGTTTTTTGGCTTTTTTTCCAATTCTGCTTCAGTGCCTGCATGCTTCTTATGCTTCTTATGTTTTTTATGTTTCTTGTGCTTTTTCTTTTCCTTCTTTTTCTTCTTCTTCTTGCTGTCCTGACTTTCTGCAGAGCTGGCACTGCTGCTGTGGCTCCAGGTTTGGCTTCCAGAAGGGCTGTGACTTCTACTCGGACTGACACTTGGGCTGCTCTGACTCTGGCTCCTGGTGACGCCTGCCTGGCTGACTGCTGCCGCGTCCAGGCTCTCCTTTGCTTTCTCGACTACTTTATCTTTCAGTTCCTTAGAAACCTTTCCTGCAGTTTCCTCCTCTTTTACAGACACATTGCTTTCACTGTCACTTTCATTATAGTCTGGTTCAAAAGCAGCTTCATCAGTTTCTCTAGTTAAGTCAGAGGACAGCTTATCTTCTTTTCCAGAAGTTCTAGTCTCTTTGGAAGACTGAGACAGACTTTTAAAATTTCCTTGCTCATTCAGACGGTCAACATTACTATCTTTCTCTGGCTGAGTGCTGTTCTTCCTCTTTTCTGGGTTTTCCTTTTCCAATACTGAGTGATCTCGATCTTTGGTTTTCCCTTTTTCACTAGATGCAGAGTTTTTTGAACTTTTGACCTCATGCTGTGCAATTTCATGGCTCACCTTCTTGGTGAGTTTCTGAATTTTTTCTGATGATTCACTTTCTTTTTCAGTATACTTGATTGCATTTGGTGGTTTAGTGCTAACAGTTTTTATAACACTGGAAGGTTTTCCTACACTAAAGTAATGTTTGCAATGATTTACAAGGATAAATAAATGAAAATAAATAAATGCTAAAAGAAATGCTTAAGTACATTATGATATATCCGTGATAGCATATTTTGCAATTGTTAAAACCATTTTAAAAGACTTTTTTGGAGAGTGTTTTTAAGAATGTGGGGGAAATTAAATTATTGATAAAAATAAAGAGACATAGATATAAATGGGGAGTAAATAAAGGCTAAGGGAAATAGATACAAAATATAAGATTTATTTGCCATGTTGAGGGTAAGCTGAGGTAAAGCTATAGTCATTGAGTCACATTAGCAGTCCCAATCATTCTTACCCAGGGCTTTGGTTAAATATGATCTTCACAATAGTTTTTCTGTGATCATCCCCTTAAAAACTGCAACCTCAACCCCTCTTCATATTCCAGCACTCTCATCTCCCTTGGTGTGTTTTCACTTTTGTCATTAGCTGTCACATATATTCTGTTAATTTTTTCTTATTCATTTTTTCCCCATAGGCATGTATCTCTCATGAGGGCAAGGATTTGGATTCACTTTGCTTCCTGCTTTATCTCCTGCTACACATTATTTCCAGGTGCTTTGTAGACTGTTAATAAAATTTTGTTGAATGAACTGATAAATAAGCCAATGGATATGCTTTTGTTTTTCCCTTTTTTGAATTTATACTTTGAATAATCTTCCAATTATCATTCTCTTATTAAACTCAGAAAAAACGAAAAAAAAAATTAAGGTGTTCTCCATTACTATGGCAGTATCTTACCCTTGCTTTTCCTGCAGTTACTAATGATAAAGATTTTGTTGTACCATAAGAAAGAAGTACTCCATTTTTTTTCTAGTGCCAGAATAAAAGGAAATCTAGAGGAAAAGTATTTTCCTCAACAAACTGTGGAAAATTCTTAGAGATGGAAATACCAGAGCACTTTACCTGTCTCCTGCAAAACCTGTATGAAGCAACAGTTAGAAATGGACATGGAACAGCAGACTGGTTCCAAATTGAGAAAGGAGTACATCAAGGTTGTATATTGTCACCCTGTTTATTTAACTTACATGCAGAGAACATCATGACAAATGCCCAGCTGGATGAAGCACAAGCTGTAATCAAGATTGCCAGGAGAAATATCAATAATCTCAGATATGCAGATGGCACCACCTTTATGGCAGAAACTGAAGAGAAACTAAAGAGCCTCTTGATGAAGGTGAAAGGGGGGAATGAAAAACCGGGCTTAAAACTCAACATTCAAAAAACTAAAATCATGGCACCTTGTCCCATTGCTTCATGGAATATAGATGGGGAAACAATGAAAATAGTGACAGACTTTATTTTCCTGGGCTCCAAAATCACTGCAGATGGTGACTGCAGCCATGATATTAGAAGACACTTGCTCCTTGGAAGAAAAGCAATGACAATCCTAGACAGCATATTAAACAGCAGGGATACTACTTTGCCTACCAATGTCTGTCTAGTCAAAGCTATGGTTTTTCTAGTAGTCATGTATGGATGTGAGAACTAGACAATAAAAAAGATTGAAGAACTGAAGAACAGATGCCTTCAAACTGTGGTTTTGGAGAAGAATCTTGAGAGTACTTTGGGCTGCAAGGAGATCAAACCAGTCAATTCTAAAAGAAATTAACTCTGAATATTCTTTGGAAGTACTGATGGTGAAGCTCCAGTACTTTGGTCACCTGGTGTGAAGAGCCAGCTCTTTGGAAATGACCCCACTGCTGGGAAAGATTGAAGGCAGAAAGAGAAGTGGATGACAGGGGTTGAGATAGTTGGATGGCATCAGTGACTTAATGGAAATGAATTTAAGCAAAATCTGGGATTTGGTGATGGACAGGTAAGCCTGGCATGCTGCAGTCCATGGGGTAGGACAGGACTGAGAGACTGAACAACAACAACAACATTTTATAAATACCCAAATAAAAGGCATGAGCAATATTACTTTTTCAAATATCCAAATAAAGCAAATACATAAGTAAAGTTAAACAGGGTTTGGTTTTATGGTGAATTATTCAATATGATCTCTAGAATTGCATTATGTCACCATTCATGATCCATCTATATACTGTGTATTCCCTTTCTATCAGGGAATTAAAACTGTATTTGGTTTTCTTTGTCAAAATTAAAAATGGTCAGCTATTCCTTGGGAATTATACAAGCAAAATCTAATTAAGAAACATTTAAAATAGAAAACTCAAGCTAATCTGTAGTGGTGAAAAGTGGCGGATGATCAAAGAGATACAAAAGTGATGGAAATATTACATACTTTGATTGTTGTGTGAATATATAGAATATATATTTGTCAAACTGTTACCGAACTTCAGCATCTGGTCACTGGTTCTGAATAGAAATGCAGAGACAGAGCTCTGGGTGAAGTTGAAAAGAGTAGCTTTTATTGATTTGCCAGGCAAAAGGGACCAAAGTGGGCTATTGCCCTCAAAACTGTGTGGTCCACTCTGGAGGGGCTTATGAGGAGTCTTACAATGTGCAAAGAGCATAGCGTGATCAGCTCATGAACATTCTTCTGATTGGTTGGTGATGAGTCAGCATCATCAACTTTCTGGTTCGAACCAGTCTGAGTTCTACGTGCTTGTGGGCAGCATATAGTTAATTTTTTCTCTTTGATGGGAGTTTCAATATTTGCAAAACAGCTCAAAAAACATGACTCAAAGTTCTATCTATAGCCCTCGAGGAAGAACTAAAAAGTTTTTGATTTTGTTTAATGGCTAAAGTATTATTATTTTGTCTTGCTTGACTGTTTTCCTCTGCATTTTCTCACTGTTATGATTAGATTTATTCTTTGACTAAAATTTTAATACAGACCAAAGACAAGTGGAGGACATGGGTGGGGGTCTGTTCTGGGAAGACCTCATAGGGTCCTGCTTGGTTAAAAAACTCTATAATTATATGCATAAGATAGGTGAGTAAATTTTATGTATATTATATTTTAATATACTGATAATGTTAGAAGAAGACTTTAGAAAAATTAGTGAGGTTAGGAAAGAACTATAATTTATTTCAAACATCCTTGTCCTCAACTCCATTCCTATTTAAAAGCCATCAGTGTCTCCAGACTCACAATATTCTCTCCACTTGGCCTCATGCCAGAGTAATACACTCCATTATGCACCTACACAAATCCTCTATTTTAGAGGGCCAACTCTTTTACTCTCCCCGACACACCTTTCTCATTATGAACTTCCCTCTTCTTGAGCTTTCTTAACCTCAGCCTATAACCCTCTGCTCTTAGCCGAGAAATTCCCATATCTAAAATTTCCCTTTGTTCAACAAAACTCCCTAGGACAATCAAAGAGGGGTTTTTCTTATAATCTTAACTGTTAGATTTTATCTCCTCTATACTTCTATATCTATACAGAGTGACTTTTCATGTATACCTCATTATCCCAACTGGACTTTAACCTTCCTCATCTCAGGTATCCAGTTTTACAGCTATCCAATTCTCCACTGTTTTACATTTGGTCGGCGTTCACTCATTATCTGTTGATTGATAGCCTACATGCTATAAACAGCTTTATACTGCATGGAAATAAAAGATGTCAAAGAGCCAAAGACGTATTGTTTGTAGTTTTGCAGATGGGCAAGGTGGATAACTACAATTAGGAACAAAAGAGAAACATAATGAATCAATTTGATAGCAAATAATAGCCCAAGAAGATTAGTAGGCTTTTCTTTTCTCATATGGTCCAATGAAATAATATAAATGAAGAACGATGGAGAAAGAGATAAAAATATTGTACTTACAGTTGCCTTCAGTTTCATCATATTAATTTAGAAACCCTGGCAACTATGCTCCACGGGAGACAGAAAATGATAGATGTGGCAAATTACTGCTTCCTCTAGCAACGCGGGGGTATTTCTTGAACTAATTCTTATCAATGGACAAAGGAGGATGGGCAAATCAATGTTACTGAAGTGAAACATTTCCAACTTAATCATATCAGGTAAAATCACAAAATTGAAGCCAATCATTTACAAAATGCATTTTATAACCTTCAAGAATTTGACTGAAAAAATAGTTTCAACAGACTAGTAAGGTATATACATTAGTGGATGTAAGCCATAAAAAATAATATATGTAGAAACTACATTATTTGGAGTGGTCTTTATTCTCCATATATATATATATACACACATATAAATGTATGTATGTGGAATTTTTGCACTGTAAAATTGTCAGCGGGTATGTTTTGAATACCTAGTGTTTGTCAGATACTGTGTGAGGTGTTGTGGTAGAGTTTTGAATAATAAACAGTTACATCCCTCAGATAAATTTAGTTGGTAATTGAAACAAATAATTGAGAAATTTTAACAGATGGGAGTGGGTCCAAAGTTGCAAGGAAGCAGACAGAATTTATACATATTAGTCATTTATTATTATCATACCAAAGTTTGGTGCAGTTAAACTCATTCTCTGTTTCATTCCAGAAAAATTTTTTAATCAGTCAATTTTCTGCATTTTCTACTAAATGAAGGTGTAAAACACATCATTTCACTAAAGAAAATTTAATTCAACTAGATTATGTAAACTTTGTATCTTCTTGTGCAAATTTAATGATCTGTCAAGCATTTTCCATTGATGTCTCGAGAAGGAGGATTGTTGAATAGGATACTTCATGTTTTAATTAACTGCCCTTGGATTTAAAATTATCTTACACACACATATATTCTAGTGTCTACACAAAAGTACATTACATGAACTCATAGATGACAACTCCTTAATAACATAAAGTTTCTTGCCCTTAAGATGGATCACAGGTCAAATAGATATGCACATCATGACACAACTGCTGACTTGACTACAGTTCGATCATAACACTGAGAAATAAAATATTAAAATCTGACAGAAGAAGAAACTGAAATTAGAAACGATTTCATGGCAATTTGGCCCACCATGTTCTTCTCACCAGTGCTTTAGGCCCGCATGGCTGCCTCACTGCTGACTGGGGAGGACATAGAAGGAATCTGCCTAAGACAGCTGTGCAGAATGGAGCTGGAGGAGTCTTATGTGTGAACAGAGATACTCCTGAGAATAACCCAGATACTCCATTTGATTTCATACCGGAAAACTGTAAGAAGAGGCCACTGCAAAAAACTACCCAAAAGGGCATAAAACAGCTGCTCTGCTTCTAGACCTGAATTTTGCCCAAAATTAGAATGGATGGCTACCCATCTCTATGAACAAGGTTGCAGAGATTTTACAGGTACCTCCAATGAGAATATATGAAGTAGCAACTTTTTATACAATGTATAATCGAAAGCCAGTTGAAAAGTGTCACATTCAAATTTATACTACTACACCTTGCATGCTTCAAAACTCTGACTGCATACTGGAAGCCATTTAGAAAAAAACTTGGAATACTGTTGGAGAGAATACACTTGAGAAACTTTTCACTCTTACAGAAGTGGAATGTTTAGGGGCCTGTGTAAACACATCAATGGTTCAAATAAATGACAGCTACTATGAGGATCTGACACCTAAGTATACTGACGAAATTATTGAAGAACTCAAGTCTGGTAAACTCCCCAAAACTGGGCCAAGGAGTGGAGCTTCTCATGTGAGCCAGTCGGAGGTCTTACCTCCTTGACTGAACCAGCTGAGAGGACCTGGATTTGGTGTGCAAGTAGGACTTTAATTTATATTCAATCATAAACATGTCACTGGAGAAATGAAATATGAATCTCCTATCTACCTAAATTTTTTACATTATTTGTTCGTTTCTATCTGTTTATACCTTGCTTGTAACTTAGCAACTTACAGCTATAAGTACCATGTAAGAACTTCAGAGCATCATTTTAAAGTCTTCTGCTATCTTGGTTTACTATGAACACATTATTTCATAATCTAGTTAACAGTTATTTCAACATTATCCATTTTCAACTGTCCCTTCACTTTTATCAATAATATTAAGGTACTGTGAAATAAAAATTTTGTCAAATTTTAAACAAAAAGAGGAAAGATTTCATAAAAGGAAGTGAAAGTAAAAGTCACTCAGTCATGTCCGATTCTTTGCCACCCTATGGACTATACAGCCTATGGAATTTTCTAGGCCAGAATACTGGAGTGGGTAGCCTTTCCCTTCTCCAGGGAGATCTTTCCAATCCAGGGATTGAACCCAGGTCTCCTGCATTGCAGGCAGATTCTTTACCAGCTGAGCCACAAGGGAAGCCCAAAAGTGACACTGAATTGATCATTGCTTGAAAGTAGTATTTCAACAAAGAGAAAAAGGAAATTTCTTTTGAATAAAGCAAAAACTGCTAGGGTCTTAAATTACAACAGTGGTAGCAGGAGTTAGGAATCATTCATAACAGTTTTCTTTTTCCCTTTAGCTAATCGAGGTATAATTGACAGATAAAGTTGTTTACATTTAAAGTATACTACATTCTGATTTGATATAAATATGCATTGTGAAATATTTACCACAATTAAGATAATTAGCACATTTTTTATTACCTTTCTGTGTGTGTGAGAACCTTTATGGTCTACTTGTCTAGCAAATTTCAAGAGTACAATGCAATGTATTAATTATAGTCACCATGTACATTTGATCCTCAGATCTTACTCATTATGCACTAAAGTTTGTATGTTTTAACCAATATCTCCCCATTTCTTCCACCTGCTGTCTCTGGCAACCACATTCTACTCTATGGTTCTATGAATTTTCTTTAGAGTCCACATGTAAATGAATATATTTTTGGTATTTGTTTGTGTCTCTATGTCTAGTTTATTTAGCATAATGCCTTCCATTTTTATCCGTGCTATCACAAATAGCAGGATTTCCTGCTTTTTTATAGCTGAATAAAATTCTATTGTTAGAATATTCTGAATAATATTCTCTTCTATATACCATATTTTATTTAACCTTGAACACTTTAGTTGTTTCCCTACTTTGAGTATCATGAATGATGCTGTGATGAAAAATGAGAGAAGATATAGCCTTGAGATGCTGATTGTGATATTTTTTTCCTTTGAATATATATTCAGTAATGCATTGCTGGATCACTTGTTTGTTCTATTTTTAATTTTTTGAGGAATCTCTGTACTGACTTCCACAGTGGCTGTAGCAATTTATATTCCCACCAACATCATACAAGTGTTCCCTTTTCTCCACGTTCTCAACAACATTCATCATAACAGTTTTCAAGGGCATAAAATAAACAGACATACAATTACATCTTAATACAATCCATAGATTTAAAAAAAGACAGTGACATGCCACTTTCTTGTGACTTAAACCATGGAATTTGTCAACTTTGACCAACTTGATCAAATAACATACAAGAGTACTTGCAGCGCAGGGTAGACAAGTCTTGTTGGGACTTGCTTGCTCTCTATGGCTTGACCTGACCAGTCACAGTTTTGGGCCAATGTTGTTGTCCAGCTTGCAAATTTCATGAAACCAACAGAAGTTAGAGGTAGATATACATTTGGAACAACATAGATTCCAACTACAAAAATAAAATTCAGTTTATTTTTTTTTATTGATTATATCCTTTCTATTTAATTAAAAGCTTATCTCTCAAAATAGCCTTTGAGGAACATATATGAGTCAGTTCTAATGAAGTGGATGAACCTAGAGCCTATTATACAGAGTAAAGTAAGTCAGAAAAACAAATACTGTATATTAATGCATATATATGGAAATTCCAAAGATGGTACCGATGATCCTATGTACAGGGCAGCAAAGGAGAAACAGACTTAAAGAATGGACTTTTGAATCCAGTGAGAGGAGAGGGTGGGGTAATTTGAAAGAATAGCATTGAAACATATACAATACTACATGTCAGTGAGAGTTTAATGTATGAAGTGGGGCACCCAAGTCTGGTGCTCTGTGACAACCTGGAGGGATAGGGTGGGGAGTGAGGTGGAAGTGGGCTTCAGGATGAAGGGGACACAGGCATGGCAAAAACCATCACAATATTGTAAAGTAATTATCCTCCAATTAAAATAAATTGAAAAATGGCCTTTGACTATTTAATCCTTAGGTGATCCATATGATCCCCAATTATAAGCAAGAGTATTGGGAGTGGTGAGGACAGACATCAGCTGGATATTAGTTTGCAGGGAAGATCAGAAATGTTTGTCATTTCTCTGGTGGGAACAGGTCATGCTGGAGATCAAAGGACAGGAGAGTTAATGAAATTAACACATTTTTTTTTTTTTTTTTAACCTTTCTGTAAACCACATTCTTCTGACATGAGTTTAAAAAACTCCACAATAATGATGTCTTGGCTTCCCTTTTGTATGAACAAGTGACCTTAGCCCTTCCTATAAGCACATTCACTGGATAACAATCTGCAGACTCATAAGTAGATACAAGTCCCTAATATGACTCCCCTGATGACCCGATGATATGATAAACAATCCCTCTCACCTCTCAAGGTCTTCCCCTTGTGCGCTTTTTAGAGAAAACCCCTGCAGGGCTTACCAAAATATCCTTTTATTTTTTTTTTTATTTGAATTGAGCAATCCAGCCTTAGTTTAGGAACCCCAAAGCACTCTTTCCACAGACGCTAATAAAGGCCCTGGTCTTGCTGCTCTCTCATCCTCCCTGCCTTGACCTCCCTGTTTGGCCCCTTGAGTTATGTCACGTCCTTCCTCCAGGGACCATGAGCAGTAAGCTGCTCTATTTCTATTCTCTTGTGAACTTTTGTTGAACCATGGTGTAGAGTCCCTCCTCCCAGATCTTTGCTTAGCAAATGTTAATTTAACAAAGTCACAACACTCTTAGTACTTTACTGCATTGTTTTCTTTATTGAAAGATGCATTTACTGAGATAAATAAAAGGTGGCTATAGATTCTGCATTTCAAAATGATATTCCAATTTCGCAAGGTGTTTGAAAATTGCTTTTCAGATTCTAATAGGTAGTTAGGCTATTAACAAATTACCTCTAAATCTCAATGGCCTATCTTTACAAAATTTATTTCATACCCACACTATAAGTTTAATATGGAAGTGGAAAGTGGAAGAGTTAGTCGCTCAGTTTTGTTCAACTCTTGTGACCCCATGGAGCTTGCAAGGCTCCTCTGTCCATGGGATTCTCCAGGCGAGAATACTGGAATAGGTTGTCATTTCCTTCTCCAGGGAATCTTCTCCTATCCAGGAATCAAACACAGGTCTCCTACATTGTAGGTGGATTCTTTACCATCTGAGCTACCAGGGAAGCTAATGTGAAGTTTAATATGAGATGGAGATTATTTCACATAAAGTTATAGTAGAGTTTACCATATTGTAACTATACCAGCTGGAACATGTAGCTCCCAGCATCCAGGGAAGAGAGGGCAGAGGTAGTATACCAGCTCTCAAATGTTTATATTCACAGCTCCGTCGCCAGAGTGAATGAACCACTTCCTTCCTAACTGTAATGCATGCATGCTAAGTCGTTTCAGTTGTGTCTGGCTCTTTGCAGCCAGGCTCCTCTGTCCATGGGATTTTCCAGGCAAGAATACTGGAGTGGGTTGCCATGTTCTCCTCCAGGGGATTTTTCTGACCCAGGGATCAAACCTGCATTTCCTGTGGCTCCTGCGTTGCAGATGGATTTTTTTTTTTTTGCCACTGAGCCACAGGGGAAGCCCTCCAACTGTAATAGAGACGGAAACATATATAGTAGAAGATTGAATATTTGCTGGGCAATGCTATCTGTCATTGAATTTTATGGATAAATTAGAAATTAATGGGAGTAGGACAGCTAATACATTAGCAGAGTGTGCTTCATGCAGGGAATTCATTGTTCAAATTAAAGAATCCAAAGGAGCATCGTATACAAAGAGAATGCCTAGAGAATGGCCAACACTTTTTCAGTTATGGCAGAATTTTGCCCCAGGGAGGGTTGACTGAGAAGAATCTGCAGCTTGCACTGAGATTACACTGGGAGAATCCAATATCTAGAAGTCAGGGAAAATTGTAAGCTAGCTTCAGAGTTAGGGGTGGGTAGAGTTTAGAGACTCAAGCTTTTGTTGACTTATTCCTACTCTTAGGTAGCATACTTTGTGACCATACCCATTTACAGAGCCAAATAGGCCACATATGAGAAGCTTAATGTTTTAAGGGCCTAGCATGGGATTAACTTTGTATTTGGCTTAATTAACTATGTTCTTATTAACTTCTTTAGGGAAATAATTACCCCATTGCACTTTTATTGTTTTTGTTTTTAGCTTAATTTCAATTGTAATACAATATATCAAATATTTAGGTCTTAGAAACTTCAAAAAATTTTGTTCTATGTTCTCAGCAATTGAATATGAGAATAGTGTGGAAATAAATACTCTGGAAGAAAAAATACTTCTATAATTGCTTCTGTGAATGAAAAGGTAAAAAATAATCTTTAAAGAGGTTTTTTCTTTTCCGTGTGTTCATATATACACATGCATGTCCATATGCATACCTACAAACTGTGCTTTTTAACATGAAATTTCTGGATCTTTCTGTTTTGTTTAAGCTTAATACAGCTGTAAATGGCCTAGCATGGCAGTGTTTGCAGAGCCATGCCCCTGAGGATTTTTCATTTCATACATCATTTACACTTGCCCCAAGTGATCCCATATATTCTGGACCTATATTCTTTTATCACAGAAAGCTAAAGAATATGTTTACCTATAAAAAATCTAGACCAATCATGCATTTCCTCTTTTCTAGCATTCCACTTGACCCATCGGATTATAAACTAACTGGGAAAAAAAAAAAAAAAGCCCAAGGCTCCCTTAAGATACTACTGCCAACTATTGCATCTCTCTCCCACATCCTGACTTGGCCTCGAAATCAAAAATTTAGGAGAGAAATACCATCATGCCATTTCTGGGTTAGACATTCCTATGTTCACAGCCCAGGATAAATTATTTTCTGAGTCAACAACCTAGAACTACCATGACTGAAGGGTTCACATTTCATTGTATGACTGAAGAGATTCTAGTACAAAAGCAAATGTGAGGAATGGTGTGGAGTTGATGCACATTAGCAATTAAAAGCTCAGAACTTCTAGACTCCCCATAGAGACCCTTTATTCATCTTATAGGGGACTTATGTGTACACTTATAGGTAAAACAGCTTGGTTCATAATGATACATTAGTTAAGAAAAGTCACCGTAATTCTAGTGGCTGTTCGAAGTTTAGAGGGGTTGGTAGAGTACATTGAAAATGGCACAATTCATGGACCTTTGTACTGTTTGTACTGTTTTTCTTCACCTTCTTATACTCAGACTCCCAATAATCACAAACATGCTTTTGACCTAAGACTTGAATATACCCTACAGGAGTCTGCCTTGCCTTCAACACTGAGAATCATTGTTTCTTCTAGGAATTCCCAACAACTGACAAGATTTTGCTAAGCTTTAAGTTACTATAGTTTATATTATGAAATGATTATTTCTCTGTTTTGTATTTTCTCTATATAAATGATAATAGTTGAAATTTACATAATTCTGTTAGCAGGCACTATAATATGCCACATATGTTAACTTATTCAATCCTCAGAAAAAAACTCTGTGAAGTAGGTATTCATTGTTGTCTAGTTGCTAACTCATGTCTGTCTTTGCAATCCCATGGACTGTAGCCCACCAGGCTCCTCTGTCCATGGGATTTATCAGATAAGAATAGTGGAGTGGGTGTCATTTCCTACCCTAGGGGATTGTCCTATCCAAGGATTGAACCCATGTCTCCTGCTTGGCAGGCAGACTCTTTACCACTGAGCCACCTGGGAAGCCATTTTATACTTAGCCCTATCTTTACCCTTTAGTTTAGCCAGTATATAACAATACTGAAAACCACAATCACAAACAGACTGAAAACCACAATCACAGAAAACTAACTAATCTAATCACATGGACCACAGCCTTGTCTAACTCAGTGAAACTATGAGCCATGCTGTGTAGGGCCACCCAAGATGGATGCATCATGGTGGAGAGTTCTGACAAAATGTGGTCCACTGGAGAAGGGAATGGCAAACCACTTCAGTATTCTTGCCTTGAGAACCCCATGAACAGTATGAAAAGGCAGAAAGATAGAACACTGAAAGATGAACTCCCCAGGTTGGTAGATGCCCAATATGCTACTGGAGATCAGTGGAGAAATAACTCCAGAAAGAATGAAGGGATGGAGCCAAAGCAAAAAACAACACACAGTTGTGGGTGGGACTGGTGATAGAAGCAAGGTCCGATGCTGTAAAGAGCAATATTGCATAGGAACCTGGAATGTAGGTCCATGAATCAAGGCAAATTGGAAGTGGTCAAACGGGAGATGGCAAGAGTGAATGGCAGCATTCTAGGAATCAGCGAACTAAGATGGACTGGAATGGGTGAATTTAACTGAGATGACCATTATATCTACTACTGTGAGCAGGAATCCCTTAGAAGAAATGGAGTAGCCAACATAGTCAACAAAAGAGTCCGAAATGCAGTACTTGGATGCAATGTCCAAAACGATAGAATGATCTCTGTTCGTTTCCGAGGCAAACCATTCAATATCACAGTAATCCAAGTCTATGCCCCGACCAGTAACGCTGAAGAAGCTGAAGTTGAAAAGTTCTATGAAGACCTACAAGACCTTCAGAACTAACACCCCCAAAACATGTCCTTTTCGTTATAGGGCACTGGAATGCAAAAGTAGGAAGTCAGGAAACACCTGGAGTGACAAGCAAATTTGGCCTTGGAGTACAGAATGAAGCAGAGCAAAGGCTAATAGAGTTTTGCCGTGAGAATGAACTGGTCATAGCAAACATCCTCTTCCAACAACACAAGAGAAGACTCTACACATGGACATCACCAGATGGCCAACACTGAAATAAGATTGACTATATTCTTTGCAGCCAAAGATGGAGAAGGTCTATACAGTCAGCAAAAACAAGACTGGGAGCTGACTGTGGCTCAGATCATGAACTCCTTATTGCCAAATTCATGCTTAAACTGAAGAACATACAGAATCACTAGACCATTCAGGTATGACCTAAATCAAGTCCATTATGATTACACAGTGGATGTGAGAAATAGATTTAAGGGACTAGATCTGATAGAGTGCCTGATGAACTATGGATGGAGGTTTGTGACATTGTACAGGATACAGGAATCAAGACCATCCCCCAAAAAAAGAAATGCAAAAAATTAAAATGGCTCTCTGAGGAGGCCTTACAAATAGCTGTGAAAAGAAGAGAAGTGAAGAGCAAAGGAGAAAAGGAAAGATACACGCATGTGAATGCAGAGTACCAAAGAATAACAAAGAGAGATAAGAAAACCTTCTTCAGAGATCAGTGCAAAGAAATAGAGGAAAACAATAGAATGGGAAAGACTAGAGATCTCTTCAAGGAAATTAGAGATACCAAGAGAACATTTCATGCAAAGTTGGGCACAATAAAGGACAAAAATGGTATGGATCTAACAGAAGCAAAGATATTAAGAAGAAGTGGCAAGAATACAAATAAGAACTGTACAAAAAAGATCTTCAGGATCCAGATAATCAAGATAGTGTGATCACTCACCTAGAGCCAGACATCCTGGAATGTGAAGTTAAGTGGGCCTTAGGAAGCATCACTACAAACAAAGCTAGTGGAGGTGATGGAATTCCAGTTGAGCTCTTTCAAATCCTAAAAGATGATGCTGTGAAAGTCCTGCACTCAATATGCCAGCAAATTTGGAAAACTCAGCAGTGGCCACAGGACTGGAAAAGGTCAGTTTTCATTCCAATCCCAAAGAAAGGCAATGCCAAAGAATGCTCAAACTACCGCACAATTTTACTCATCTCACACGCTAGTAAAGTAATGCTCAAAATTCTCCAAGTCAGGCTTCAGCAGTATGTGAACAGTGAACCTCCAGATGTTCAAGCTGGTTTTAGAAAAGGCAGAGGAACCAGAGATCAAATTGCCAACATCCACTGGATCATCAAAAAAGCAAGAGAGTTCCAGAAAAACATCTATTTCTACTTTATTGGCTATGCCAAAGCCTTTTACTGTGTGGCTCACAATAAACTGTGGAAAATTCTGAAAGAGATGGGAATTCCAGACCACCTGACCTGCCTCTTGAGAAATCTGTATTCAGGTCAGGAAGCAAGACTTAGAACTGGATATGAACAACAGACTGGTTCTAAATAGGAAAAGGAGTATGTCAAGGCTGCCACCCTGCTTATTCAACTTATATGCAGAGTACATTATGAGAAATGCTGGTCTGCATTCAAGATTGTAGGGATAAATATCAATAACCTCAGATATGCAGATGACAGCACCCTTATGGCAAAAAGTGAAGAAGAACTAAAGAGCCTCTTGATGAAAGTGAAAGAGGAGAGTTATAAAGTTGGCTTAAAGCTCAACACTCAAAAAATGAAAATCATGGCATCTGGTCCCATCACATCATGGCAAATAGTTGGGAAACACTGGAAAACTTTATTTTTGGGGGTTCCAAAATCAGTGCAGATGGTGACTGCAGCTATGAAATTAAAAGATGCTTACTCTTTGGAAGGAAAGTTATGATCCACCTAGATAGCATATTAACAAGCAGAGACATTGCTTTGCCAAAAAAGGTCCATCTAGTTAAGGCTATGGTTTTTCCAGTAGCCATGTATGGATGTGAGAGTTGGACGGTAAAGAAAGCTGAGCATCAAAAAATTCATGCTTTTGTACTGTGGTGTTGGAGAAGACCCTTGAGAGTCCCTTGGACTGCAAGCAGATACAACCAGTCCATCCTAAAGGAAATCAGTCCTGGGTGTTCATTGGAAAGACTGATGTTGAAGCTGAAACTCCAATACTTTGGCCACCTAATGTGAAGAGCTGACTCATTTGAAAAGACTCTGATGCTGGGAAAGTTTGAAGGCAAGAGGAGAAGGGGACAGAGGATGAGATGGTTGGATGGCATCACTGACTCAATGGACATGAGTTTGAGTAAACTCTGGGATTGGTGATGGATAGGGAGGCCTGGTGTGTTACAGTCCATGGGGTTGCAAAGAGTCAGGCACAACTGAGCGACTGAGCTGAACTCAATATAACAAGCATTGGTCTAAGGAGACAAGAACTTTAAGTTTTTTCCAGGAGTGTATGGATGATTTTTCAATATATTTTCAATATGTTGAATTCTTAAATTCCCAAAAACAAAAAATGAAAAAAAAATTCTAAAAATGTCCAAGATCCTAAAATACCTCCCTCAAAGTTCTGAAGATATTTTGCCAAGAAAAGCCTGCTACATTTAAAACAGTATCATTCTTATCTCACTGAGCATTCATCAGCAATTATGGATTTCAACCAATTCAAGCCACCACAGACAGGAAACTGATGAAAATGATTTTGAGGTTCTGTGCCTACTGAATTTCTAGTCTTTATCCTCCTGATAATTTGGCATGTGAGCTATCAATACAAATTTTGATCTTCCTGCGTGTGACTAAGCTTACAAAGACAAGAAAGACAACATCATGAGAGCCTGAATGGGAGATATTCTTAGGTGATATATTTGAAAATAAGAGGATGCTGGGCTCACCTTTGCAGAATATCAGGAAGTGCCCACAACTTAGAACTTCAGTATATGTTGAGATAGCTGGTTCTTTGCCAGTGCTGCAGACGCACCTTGGAGATATGTTGTCTAAAGCACTGCCACTCAAAGTCGGTCCGAGGCAGCTGGGAGTTGGAAAGACAAATTTGTGGCCCTCCACCAATCAGAATCTCTGATGTAGGGCCCAGCAAGTTGTTTTAACAAGCTCTCCAGGTGATTCCCATTCTCACTGCAGAGCAACAACAACTTCCTGGTCCCTGTGTTCTGGGTGAAGAACTTGATAGAGATAAGCAGGAGAAAAAGATGAAGTTTTTCCACAGCAGCAGCAGGGGTCTCACCTTGGGATCTTGCAGTGAAGACTCTCCCACCCACCCCTAAACCTCCATTTATCAAAACAGAGACTGGGATTCAGATTGGTTATATGATTAGCTCCAATATACTTGACTCAGAAGTAGGAAAGGTAAGATTTGAACCCTCGAAGTTTTTCCCCAATTTGTGCTTCCTAGTGTGACACTAGGGCTTTCCTCGTGGCTCAGTGGTAAAGAATCTGTCTGTCAATGCAGAAGACATGGGTTTGATCCCTGGGTCAGGAAGATCCCCTAGAGAAGGAAATGACATACCACTCTAGTGTTCTTGCCTGGGAAATCCTATGGGCAGAGGAGCCTGGTGTGCTACAGTCCAAAAACAGTTGAACATGACTCAGTGGTGAAACAATAACAACAGCAGTGTGGCACCATGTTGCTTATGGTAAAATTATACATGTATCTCTAAATAGATTCTGTAATTTCATTTCCAGAATACCTACTACCTCTCATAGATACACATGCACAAACACACAATTAGAGGTCATAAGTTCAACAAGGTGAAATGATCCACAGTCAATACATAAAATCAAATTTATGTCTGTACACTTGCAATAAACCATCCAAAAATGAAATTAAGAAAATAATTTCATTTATGGTGACATATAAAACAATAAACAATAGGAATAGATTTAACCAAAGGAGTGTATGACTTGTACCCTGAAAACGATAAAACGTTATGAAAGAAAAGAACCAAATTAATGAAAAGGCATGGGTTAGAAGACATAATATTGTAGGACTGCAGCACTCTATAAATTGAAGTTCAGACTTGATGTAATATCCCTTGCAATTATTTCCAAAACTCAACTAGTTTTGTTTTTTATTTTTAAAAATTACTCAGCCATTAAAAAAAATACATTTGAATCTGTTCTATTGAGATGGATGAAACTGGAGCCCATTATACAGAGTGAAGTAAGCCAGAAAGAAAAACACCAATACAGTATACTAATGCATATATATGGAATTTGAAAGATGGTAACGATAACCCTATATGCGAGACAGAATAAGAGACACAGATGCATTGAACAGTCTTATGGACTCTGAGGGAGAAGGTGAGGGTGGGACGTTCTGGGACAATAGCGTTGAAACATGTATATTATCATATGTGAAACAGAACACCATTCCATGTTCGATGCATGAGACAAATGCTCAGGGCTGGGGCAATGGGGATGACCCAGAGGGATGGGATGGGGAGGGAGGTGGGAGGGGGGTTCAGGATGGGGAACACATGTAAACCCATGGCTGATTCATGTCAATGCATGGCAAAAACTACTACAATATTGTAAAGTAATTAGCCCCCAACTAAAATAAATAAATTTATTAAAAAAAAAAATTAAGCAGCTAATCCTAAAATTCACAAGGGAATGCAAGGGATCCAGAACAGCCAAAACACAATCTTAAAAGTTGAGGACAAAGTTGGAGTACTCATATTCCTGAGTTAGAAAAAATGCAAAGCCATCAAGACTCTGTGGTGATGGCATGATAAGAGATAAATAAATCAATAAAATAAAATTCAGAGTTCAGAAATAAACTCATGCATTATGGTCATATGACTTTTAGCCAAAGTGCCAAGAAAAGTTAATGGGAAAAGGATAGCCTTTTTCAACAAATGGTTCTAGGACAATTGGATATTCCAATTCAAGAGCATGACAGTGGACTCCCTACTTCACACCACATACAAAAGTTAACTCAAAATGAATTGTATATTTAAATGTAACAACTAGATTATAAAATTCTGAGGAAAAAAATTAAATTAAATTTATTAGACTCTGGATCAGCCAGATACCTAAAGCAGAAGAAAAGAAAGAAAAATAGAGTTAATGAAAATTAAAAAATAAATTGTTTCAAGGAGCACAAGCAAGAAAGTGAAAATGTAGGCCACTGAATAAAATCAAATATTTATAAATAATAATTTAGTAAAGATTTAGTGTCCAGAATATAATATTAAGAACTCCTACAACTCAACAATAAACAGATAATAATTCAATTGAAATATGGGCAGTAAAATTACCCACGTCTCTTCGGGTATCCTGCATTGAAAGGCGAGTTCTTTACCTGGGAAGCCAAATGAGTGCATGAAAAGATGCTCAATATTATTAGATATCAAGGAAACGCAAATCAAAACAGTAGTGAGATACTACTTCATTCCCATTAGAATGGCTATAATCAAAAGATTGGGGAGTAATAATAGTTGACTAAGAGTGCAGAAACTGGAACTCTTAGACATTCCTGTTAGGAGTGTAAAATGGTGCTTGTCTGCATGCGTGCTTGTCATGTCCGACTCTTTGCTACCCTGTGGACGATAGCCTGCCAGGTTACTCTGTCCGTGGGATTCTCCATCACTTTGGAAAAGTTTGACAGTTTCTCAAAATGTTAAACATAAAGTTACAATATGACAATAGAACAATTCTACCCCTAGTTATATAAGAGAACTGAACATATTCACACCGAAAACTTACACTGGAATTGTAACAGCAGCATTATTCATAATAGCCAAAAAGTAAAAACAATTTTAAATTTCCATCCACTGATGAATACATAAACAAAATGTGGCATACAACAGTTTACTAAGCCACATCAGAGAACAAAGTACCAATTTATGTTAATACAAAAATAAACCTTGAAAATGGAATGAAAGAAGATAGACCCAAACAAGTCACATGTAATATGATTTCACTTATAAGAAATGTCCAGAATAGATAAGTTTATAAAGCCTAGAAAGAGTAGTGTTTCCCAGGAACTGGGGTTACAGGAAAATGGAGACAAATTGTACTTGAATGGGTATGAGGTTTCTTTCTATGGTGATAAAATGTTCTAGTGGTGATGGTTGCCCAATCTTATTAATATAGTTAAAAGTCATTAAATTTTACCTTTTAAAATATTGAATTTTATGTGAATTCTATATAAATAAAAGTAAAAATTAAAAATTTGATACCACCTATTTAATTATTTATCTGTCAGTGCCTGATGTACACCAGCCAATATATAGTGAATATTTGATCAGCTTTTGTCAAAAATACATGTTCTTTTGCTATTTTTCCACATTGTTTCCTCTGGTAGTGTTCTTATATTCTATCTTTGCCTGAGAAGTTCATTGTAATTTACTCAGCCCTGTTGGTCCAACAAACATTTTTCTTTCCCACAGAACTATGTCTTTTGTAACCTTGATGTATATTTCAAAAAAAAAAAGGAAAGTATCCTTCATTCACCTTATAAACTCAAACCATCCTGATATGTCTGGGAGAATTGATTCAGATTTCTGTTATCTAGGATGTTTACCATCTTATGATAATTCTGTCTCCAGCTAAGAATTTCCACCATCCTCTATCCAAAAATAGTATCAGAAAGTGTTCATACTTTCATAACATAGATTAACTGTCAAAATTGCCATGGCCTGAAGACACATGGGGCAATATTGAGATCCCTAAGCATCAATAATTTTGTAGCTGGGAGAATTGAAACTTTATCTTATTAGAAGACACAGGCTTGATGAGAAAGACTTAAAAACGTAATTGCATACAGACTGGATTGGGATGTGTGAGCTGAGAAAGATGTCTCAGTATTAGATTTCTAGATACTTTTTTTCATTAATATTTTATTAGATCTGATGGTTATTTATCCTGAAAGTCATTCAAATATTCTTGGCCACTGTTCTTTATATGTTAGTTGACAAAGTTGATTTAAAGGACTTGCCAAAGACACCCATTGCCCTAACATTTATCAATACTGATTTCCACAAGGTTTTAATAAAAAAAAAAAAAACCCTTTGATTAAGTAGAGTATGGTGGCCAGGCTAGTGACACATGAAACTATTTAAAGAAGTATTAAGTCCCAAGATGTGAAGTGTCTGAAATGTTACTTACTAGCAGGTTGATGTTCCATACTCATATGGTTGTTTAAGCAGAAACCTGAGACATCTAGATAAGAGCATTTTAGCTTCACTAGTTTTCTACTCTCCAATTTCCCATGAGACAATACAATGAGAACCTGATGCTGCGTGCAGTGAGGCTTAACATCAGAGGGAAGGATCCACAAATTATGAGGCTCAGAACCTATATGGGGGTGGCTGCAAATTTGGTCCTCCTTGCTTGGATAAAGGGAGAGCAACAAAGACTCCTCTAGAATTCTTCGCAAGGAGAAGACAAAGTCTCGAAGTGTCTCATTTCTGAAATGTAATCAAATGGCTCTAGGTGTTTGAGTCCCTTAAGTCCATTAAGTCCATTAAGCCCCTCTAACTTCCAAAGCCTTTTTACTATTTAAATCCTTTACCTTCAGATTACAAGTATTTTTTACTCAGAAAGCCAAGGCTTTTCAGAAATGTGAAAGTGTTCATGGGGAATTGTTTTTACCAACAGAAGGCATTAGGATTTCCTAAAAATTAAAAGAAACAGATTAAGAGATTTGGAGTTGTTTGCTTGTAAGTAAAGGAAAAGAAAGAAGCTTGCCTTTTTGTAAGCCAACCCAGTCTACTAGAGCTGAACCAAAATTTTGTATTTTTTTGAGAAATATACAATAACAAAATAAATGATAATATTCATGGTAGTTTCAGAAATTGGAATTTCATGCATACAGTTATGAGCATCATCTCAGACTCTATTTTGTGTGATATGTTTTGAACATTTTGTATATATACTTGTTTGACAGTTTTTCACACCTAGTAAACTAGGAGTACACATGGCCAAGACATAAGTGTTTTCTTGTCTTGATGAATTATCCAGTGAGATGTCATATTATATCTCATTTCAGTTCCTATTTGGTCATGCATCTCTTTGTTCCCTTGTCTTATGGACTCCACATTGTATTTCCCTTAGAAGCATGTGACAAGCCTTTGGGAACCCAGAAGGTCTATCCAGGCCTAAATGACACAAACCCTATGCAGCTGCCATTATTACTGAAGGCCAACTTGAGAATGTAATTGATCAAGCTGGACTACCAGGTGTTGCCTTGAACTTTAATCCTGTATTACAATATTCTGATCCATGCATTTCATCTCTCCAGTGTTATTTCTGAATACACTCATAATTTGCTAGTCGATTATCTGAATCTTCTTTTAGGGTTCTGTCAAATGTTGACTGGCTTTTTTAAGAGGCTCAAAGCCAATGGTTTTGGAACAGATGTTAATGATGTCATGTCAATAGCACACTACTAATTTTTTCCTATTGATCCACTTGGAAATCAAACAACCCTGTCTTTCTGTTTTTGAATTCTGGGCTGTTTCCAAGAGTGCAGTATTCAGTCTTACCTTCATGAATTATTGCTGCTTTCACTCTTCTCTTCTCTTCTCCTGAGCTGTCTTTAGCTTCATGAAGTGAAAGAGGCAAAAAAAAAAAAAAGTGAGAGAAATCATTTGTTTCTGAGAATGTAGGCAAATTTTATCATCAGACATTCTCCAATATAATGTCCATGTTTATAAGAACTATTAACTTTGCCTGACAGGGTTCAAATTAAACCAAGTAGTTGTTGAGTAGCTCAGTCATGTCCAACTCTTTGTGAACACAAGGACTGTCACACACCAGGCCTCCTTGTCCTTTACCATCTCCTGGAGCTTGCTCAAATTCATGTCCATTGAGTCGGTGATGCCATCCAATAATCTCATGCTCTGTCATCTCCTACCCTTCTACCTTCAATCTTTCCTAGCATCAGGGTCTTTTCAAGTGAGTCAGTTATTTGCATGAGGTGGCCAAAGCATTGGTGTTTCATCTTTAGCACCAGTCCTTCCAAAGAATATTCAGGGTTAATTTCCTTTAGGATGGACTGATTTGATCCTTGCAGTCCAAGGGACTCTCAAATCTTCTCCAACACCAAAGTTCAAAAGCATCAGTTCTTCTGTGCTCAGCCTTCTTTATGGACCAACACTCACATACATACATGACTTCTGGAAAAAACCATACCTTTGACTACAAACTTTTCTTGGCAAAATGGTGTCTCTGTTTTTTAATATACTGTCTAGGTTGATCATAGCTTTTTCTTCCAAGGAGCAAGCATCTTTTAATTTCATGGCTGCAGTCACCATTTGCAGTGATTTTTGATCCCCCCACCAAAGTAAAATATTTCCATTGTTTCCTCATCTATTTGTCATGAAGTAATATTCGGTTTTTAAATGTTGAGTTTTAAGTCAGGTTTTTCACTCTCCTTTTTCACCTTCATCAAGAGGCTCTTTAGTTCCTCTTCACCTTCTGCCATAAGGGTGGTGTCATCTGCATATCTGAGGTTATTGATATTTCTCCCAGCAATGTTGATTCCAGCTTGTGTTTCATCCAGCCCGGCATTTCTTGTGATGTACACTGCCTATAAGTGAAATATACAGCCTTGACGTACTCCTTTCCCAAAATTGCACCAGTCCATTGTTCCCTGTCCAATTGTAACTGTTGCTTCTTGACCTGCATACATGTTTCTCAGGAGGCAGGTAAAGGAGTTTGGTATTCCCATCTCCTGAAGAATTTTCCACAGTTTGTTGTGATCCACACAGTCAAAGGCCTTAGAGTAGTCTATAAAGCAGAAGTAAATGTTTCTCTGGAATTGTCTTGCTTTTTCTATGATCCAACGGATGTTAGCAATTTGATCTTTGGTTCCTCTACCTTTTCTAAATCCAGCTTGAACATCTGGAAGTTCTTGGTCCACATACTGTTGAAGCCTAGCTTTGCTAGCCTGTGAAGTGAGTACAATTGTGCAGTAGTTTAAACATACTTTGGCATTGCCTTTCTTTGGGATTGGAATTAAAACTGCCTTTTTTCAGTCCTGTTGCCACTACGGAGTTTTCCATTTTTGCTGTCATATTGAATGTAGCACTTTCACAACATCGTCTTTTAGGATTTGAAATAGCTCAGCTGGAATTCCGTCACCTCAACTAGCTTTGTTCATAGTGACGCTTCCTAAGGTTCACTTGCCTTCACATTCCAAGATGTCTGTCTCTAGGTGAGTTTTTATCTGGTTTATCACAATTATCTAGGACATTAAGATCTTTTTTTGTATAGTTCTTCTGTGTATTCTTGGTACCTCTTCTTAATATCCTCTACTTTTGTTATGTTCATATCATTTCTGTCCTTTATTGTGCCCCTCTTTGCATGAAATATTCCCTTGCTTCCTCTAATTTTCAAAGAGATCTCTTGTCTTTCCCATTCTATTGTTTTCCTCCACTTCTTTGGAATGTTCAAGTAAGAAAGCTTAGTTTTCCCTCATCAAATTTTATAGCCAAATTGAGTTGACTTCCTCAACAATATTTCTTGAATCCTTGATGCCTAAAATACTCAGGCTTGTCATAGTTACAGATTTCTTTTAGAGATTTATATACTTTTTATTCATTCTTATAATGAAAAGTCTGATTATTGGGCATTTATACATTTGATCAAATGGCTGTCAATGAAATGGAGTTGGTCAAAGAGCATATCCAATCTGTCTTTCTTGATAGCACTTTTGACTGTACTATGATGTACAGCTGAACGTGCATGCCTGCTAAGTTGCTTCAGTCATGTCCAACTTTTTGCATCCGTATGGAATGTAGCCCACCAGGCTCCTCTGTTTATGGGATTCTCCAGGCAAGTGTACTGGAGTGGGTTGCCATGCCCTCTTCCTGTGTATATTCTTAATCCAGGGATCGAACCTGTATCACCTGTTTCTCCTGAATTTCAGGCAGATTCTTTATCCACTGAGCCAGTGGTAGATGGATTGGGCCATAACCTGGAGGCATCTTCTTCCAGTGAACTCAGAATATCTTCCAACAACACAGGTCAGCCAGAAGGTGTGGGGAGGTGCTTAAGGTTTCTGAAGTATAGATTATCAGAGAAAAAAAAGTGAACCAGAACTGTGTAATGTAGATATTATTTTTTAGAGAATACAGACTCAAAAAAGAAGGCTGTTCATTTGAAGGCCTCTCAGATTGTTTTCAAGGCTTCCATTCAGAGCCATCTCCTTGACTGGACAAGGAATATGTTCAGTTCTTGAAAACAGTAGGCTATATTGTTACAGGGTGAAAAAACATATTGAGTATTCCTCAAGGAATTGTATCCTTCCTCATAACCTAGTCTAAAATTAATCTATCCATTAAATTCAGGAAATGCAAGAAGATTGATTTTTTTTTTAATCATTTCTCCTAGGGTAAAGTCACAGCTGTTGGAGAAAAAAGTCTGTTTTGTGAAAATTATGGTCAAGGTTAATTCTGTTTGTATAAGCCCCCTCCACCTCATTTCTGATTTGAACTAATGAACTGTGTGGTTGTATGATTCTGAGCAACTCTCTCAAGCTTTTCTCATTTCTCCATATGTGGAAATGCTGTAATATAACTACTGGACTTTAAAGGCTCTTTCGGTTCTAAAATTTCACACTTATGTAAAATAATTGAGCATTGATTTATTTTTCCAACAATCCAAATTTGAATAGAGGAAACCTAATGAATTGAAATGCACTAACTGAAACAGCAACAAACTAACAACATGACCATATTAATTCCAGAAGTTATCATACTAAGAATTGTGAGATTTTGACTATTTTAATACAAATAAAGAAGAGAGATGCAGGCTTTACATTTTGTGATACATTAACTTTATTTGAAATATTTTTTATGACTTTTCATATTTTTCCATACCAAAGAACCTGAACATTTGGAAAGAATATTTCACTGTCTCACAAAAAAAAAAAGGTGGGGGGGAGAGAGAGTGCTTTTCACAGATTTCATATGAAAGTGAAATTTCATGATAAATCGACTCTTCATTCTGATTTAAGAAAAAAAAATCACTAATTATTTTCAAACACTTAATAGGAGGTTCACTGCAAAGGGATTTGTAGGAACACTAAGGGTATTAAAAAACATCCTTGTCTTGTAAGTGCTGAAGATACATTTGGAGAGAGAAAACATATGCTAATGAAAAACAGCAAACAGTAAATCACATGAAAAGTAATACTAAGCACTCCAGATTCTGTTTTCCCAGGTCAGAGGCTTTCAGCAGACAAAAGCATTCTTCACAAGTTTGAAAAATCCCCAGAAGAAGAATTCTCTATCCTCTCTTTGCCTACATCGCCTCCTACGGCAATGTCAAAAATGAATTGCATCCCTCCACAACCTCAATGGTGCTTGCCAGAGACTGATGGGAGTAGCAGAGAGTTACCTTGGAGCAGAAAGACGTTGTGACTGAGCCGCAAGATTACTTGCTGCCCTCTCAGCTCCAGCACTTGTCTTAATCACAGCAAGAGGCATGGTCTAAACTGGGATTCAGACTGCCTGCTAGGTGTGTATGTGTGCTTTTAGTTGCTCACTTCAGTTAAGTTCAGTCACTCAGTCATGTCCAACTGTTTGTGACCCCATGGACTGCAGCACACCAGGCTTCCCAGTCCATCACCAACTCCCAGAGCCTACTCAAACTCGTGTCTATTGAGTCAGTGATGCCATCCAATCATCTCATTCTCTGTCGTCCGCTTCTTCTCCCACCTTCAATCTTTCCTAGCATCAGGGTCTTTTCAAATGAGTCAGTTCTTCGCATCAGGGGGCCGAAGTATTGAAGTCTCAACTTCAACATCAGTCCTTCCAATGAACACTCAGGACTGATCTCCTTTAGGATGGACTGGTTGGATCTCCTTGCAGTCCAAGGGACTCTCAAGAGTCTTCTCCAGCACCAAAGTTCAAAAACATCAATTCTTCGACATTCAGCTTTCCTTATGGTCCAACTCTCACATCCATACATGACCACTGGAAGAACTATAGCTTTGACTAAACAGACCTTTGTTGGCAAAGTAATTTCTCTGCTTTTTAATATGCTATCTAGGTTGGTCATAACTTTTCTTCCAAGGAGCAAACGTCTTTTAATTTCATGGCTGTAATCTCCATCTGCAGTGATTTTGGAGCCCAAGAAAATAAAGTCTGTCCCTGTTTCCATTGTTTCCCCATTTATTTGCCATGAAGTGATGGGACCAGATGCCATGGTCTTAGTTTTCTGAATGTTGAGTTTTAAGCCAACTTTTTCACTCTCCTCTTTCACCTTCATCAGGAAGTTCTTTGGTTCTTTGCTTTCTGCCATAAGTGTGGTGTTATCTGCATATCTGAGGCTATTGATATTTCTCCTGGCAATGTTGATCACAGCTTTTGCTTCATCCAGTCCAGCCTTTCTCATGATATACTCTGCATATAAGTTAAATAAGAAGGGTGACAGTATGCTGTCTGCAAACTCCTATCTCCTAAGGATTCAAATTGAAATAAAGAAAGAGGTAAAGCTCAGTTTCTTAAAGAAAATGTCGTGACTGCTATCAGTCAAGGAAAAAGAAAAAATCGAGGATGTGCAAGTGGAAAATTTCTTTCCTTTCATTCTTTCTTTCTCCCTTCCTCCTTTCCCTTTTTCCTTCCTTTCTTCCTCCCTCCCTCCTTCTTTCCCTCTCAGCTTCCCTACTTCTTTCCTTTCTTGCATTCATTAAAACAAAAATCTCTCAATAATCCATAAGTAGAGAAAAAAAAAAAAGACAGCTTTGTTTAGACATTTCATCATTTCAGACACACCAGCAGCTCTTAGGCCCCAAGCACCTCCCTCAGATTCCAATGAAGCAGCCAGAAAACAAAGGTACAGAAAATTGAATCTTTTGAAGGTCAGGGAGGTGTTAAAACATCAGCAGTTTTTTAAATGCATTCCAGAAAACCTGGAGCCTCTTCCCTCACAGAAGGCCAAAAAAAAAAAAAAAAAAAAAACCAAAAAACCCTGTTTGAATTCCAGTGGAAAAGAAACTCTTATTTCAAAAATAAACTTTGAAGTTGTTTGAAGATGAAAGACGAGACTTGCCTCTGAGCCAGTGCAGAAGCAGTGGGGAGGGACTACCATATTTTGAAATATGCTTCAGAGAAACTTATTAGAATTTAAAAGAACTGTGCAAACAGGTCTCCTATGGCTCTGTCCTACTGAAAGTATGTGACAGGGTTTTAAGAGCATAACCAAGGCTGAGGTGGATGCTGACTACTATTGAAGTCTTGTTATTTGATTATACAAACTGATTTCTCACTAAACTAAGATAAAAAGCAATTATTTCAGAAACTTACCTGTTAACCCACTGAACTCACTCTCTCAATCTGATTTAATCTGAGAGAGAAAGAAGGGAGAGGACCAATGAGAGCTACAGGCAGAGAGAGTGAAGGCGCGTGTGGATTCAATCACAGACGTAAGAGGTTTTAACCAAGGAGGTATTCAGAATATTGTTAGCAAACCATTTTTGGCACTGCTTTTTCTTTTCTTTTGCACTGAAAAAACATACAAACATCAAGAGGGAGAGGATATATGTATACCTATGGCTGATTCTTGTTGATATATGGCAGAAACCAACACAATATTGTAAAGCAATTATCCTCCAATTAAAAATAAATTTAAAAAACCCAGAAACAATCTTACCATGAATAGGAGAAATGTAATGATATTTAAGTATATTTGTACAGTATGCCTGAATATTTTTTGCCAAATGGCAAATCTCAATTTGTTAAGTTTAGAAACCAACATCTTAATGCTGTGAAAAGATCAACTGCACACTGTTAACAGAAAAGAAAAACGAATTATCTTTATAATTGGTAATATAACTCATATCTGTATGAAATTGAATGGGATAGTTTTGAGCATTTTTCACCTTAAATGAACTTAATTAATACTAGTTAAATATCCTGACAATATGTTAATTGTTAAATGTTGTCACTTTAAGTGAGAATCGATTTCTCTTTTGACTGCAAACAACCCTCCCATCTCCCCAAAAGTGCAGTTCCCTTACATGATGGTCCTTATGTACATTGCCCTCACCCAGATGATTTAATATTTTCTTTGTGTGCACATACATGATTGTGGTTCATGTATGAGTGAGCATAACATGTTCAGATTGTCTTCTAAGTTATTGTCAAAATGTACATACACACAATCTAAAAATATACTAGCTAGATAAACTTTTGATAGTGTAAAAGTTCAAACTTCTTAGAATGATATACAAAGATTTCAAACTATGGACTCTATAAAACTTTTCAACTTAATCTTCTAGAATTCTTCAACTGGCTCTTTTTTCTTTACTAAAACCAAAGTGTTTGCCCTTCTCTGAACAGGTGATGTTTTTGGAAGACTGAACATGTTGCGTACCTACTTCTCCACCTACAGCTCTGTTTTTCTTCACACACTTTTCTAACTCCATCTAGATGTGTGCTTCATAAAAAGAATTTTATTATTGCCCAAACCAGAGAAGAGTTGAGAGCTTCATGCTTTGTGATAATCCAATCCTCTGTACTGAGCTACTTTGAATCACTTGTCACACTGTCTTGTATTTATCTGCTTACTTGACAATCTCTGTCATTAGACAGTTGGTTCTTTGAAAATAGAGGCTATTTTAATTTATGCTTATGTGGCATTTAGTACAATGTATGGCCTCTAGTGTATGTGTGTGTACTCAGTTACTTAGTCATGTCTGACTCTTTGTGACCCCATGGACTGAAGCCCCCCAGGCTCCAATATCCATGTAATTATCCAGGCAAGAATACTGGAATGGGTTGCCACTTCTTCCTCTAGGCAACCATCCTAACCCAGGGATAGAACCCTGTGTTTCCTGTGTCTCCTGCATTGTCAGGCAGATTTTTACCACTGAGCCACCTGGGAAGCCCTAACAGGTACTCATTAAGGGGTCATGAAGTGAATGGATGCTATTGATCCTGCAAAAATAAATCTAAGAAGGCATGAGTTTTCCCAATAGAGAGTTCAGATTTAAACTGTTTAATGATTATGCCTTTCCTGCATTAGCAGATAACAGATGTCTCAACTGAGTAAGACTCAGAGCAAAATTTCTATGAGCTACTTGTAGAGAAAAGCTATGGTTCTTGAAGTGCTTTATGCAGGATACTATAAGCAAAAGAAAAAAAAAACACAGAAAATGAACTTTTCTGTCCTTTAGAGCATCTATCTTTGGGCAAAAATGTAAAATGCAAAATAGGTAGATGTAGTGACAATAAGTAAGACAGAGTGACCAAAAAAAGACAGAAATTTGTATATGCAAGTATTTGAAGAATTTGAAGAACTTTTGAGAGGCTTGCAGTGCAAAAAAAAAAAAAGAAATAAAAACTACTATCACTCAACAATTCCTTCATTTGGCATGAAAAACACAATCTCTCTATGTTATGCTGCCATTATGGTGGTGCTCAAGTGGGAACACACAGGTTGTCGACACTGTTGGTTATTCATGTCTGCAAACCATCCAAAGATAGAACATGTGCACAGCAGGAAAAGAATTGAGTTTGGGGAGTCTAGAAAATTATCTTTGCTCACTCACTGAACAAAATTGGTGTGTAAAAACACATATGCTATGTAAGTCAAGTTAGGAAAGCAACTCAGAGCAGATTTACAGAAGTTAGACAAGGGTCCTTTGGAGGGAGAATATTTCAAAGCAATCTGCTTAGTGAAATTTACAGCCGGGGGACCTGCTATCTGCAGACAGCCAAATAAGTGTAGGAAACTAGTGAGGAGAACATACAAATTAACAGCACATGATAGAAATCTGTAGTATTTCTTGTGCTCAGTTGTGTCCGACTCTCTGTACCCCCATGGACTGTACCCTGCCAGGCTCCTCTGTCCAAGGGATTCTCTAGGCAAGGATACTGGAGTGGGTTGCCATTTCTCCAGGGGATCTTCCTGACCCAGGGATCAAACCTGGGTCTCCTGCATTGCAGGCAGATTCTTTACCCACTGAGCTAAGAGGGAAGCCCCAATATTTCTTGAGAGAGGCAAAAATATTATCAAAGGGAAAACAGAGGATAAAATAGATGAAAAGTCTTCTAGCAGTCTTGACAGTGTTATTCTTTGCACTTATTATATAGGGATATAAATGCTTCCTTTAGAGAAGTTGATTTTTTTTTCTTTTTAAAAAATTATTTATTTTTAACTGGATGATAATTGCTTTACAATGCTGTGTTGGCCTCTGCCATACATCAACATGAATCAACCATAGGTATACACATGTTTCCTTCCTCTTCAGCCTCTCTCCCACGTCCCACCCCATCCCACCTCTTTAGGTTGTCACAGAGGATTAGGGCTGAGCTCCCTGTGCTATACAGCAACTTTCCATTAGGTGTCTATGATACAGATAGTAATATTTATATTTCAATGCTACTCTCTCAGTTCTTCCTGATTTCTTTTTCTGCTATAGTAAAGATGATATAATAGAGAAAAGCCTTTTGAATTAGGTAAACCTGGGGCTCAATCTCTGGTCCTACCCACTACAAGTTGGGCATCTTTCTTCGAGTCACTGATTTCTCAACTGCAAAATGAACACAATGACCCTAACACTCAGGACTGTTGTAAAAATTAGAGATAAAATCTGCAACATTTAAAACACAGTAAATAAAACTTGGTAGGCACTCAATAAATGGCTGTATTTAACCATCTTCATGTTTATAAGGGTTTAAGAATGTTTTGTTTCCACTGCACCAAAGAGTTGGAATCCTAGACTAAAGCATCCATTTTTTTTTTTTTTTTCTTGCTAAACTAGAAACTGCAGAATGTAACCTCCCGGACTTGATTTAACTGTCCATTCTCCTTATCAGACTCTAGCCTAGAGAATGCTCTATTCCAGATGTGCTCATCTTCATGCCTTCTACTTTTGAACTGATCAGGAACCTTGTGTCTTGACTGTCAATCACATTCTTATTCCTTTTTCTCTTTTTCCTCCTGTCCAACATCTAAATCCTTTTTCTTGGCTGTATTACATATTGGTGATCTTTATTCAAGGACCTTACACATTATCATTACTTTCACCACTTTTTGAAATAAAGAACCATCAGAAAACAGTAAATCTAAGCAAGTTACCCACAAACAAGAGTGATTCTAATTCTTTATTTGTATTAGTGACCCCTAATGTGTTGAAGGGGATTCTGAGATTCTCGGTGCTTCTCATCTATTTGTACACATGAAATATGATCCAAGATGGCTATATTTCCTATGTGGCCTTTCCCATCTCATGTATTCAGTTGGGCAACATTCACATTAAAAGTGGCACATTATTAAACAGGATTCAATGGAAAGGAGTCATAGCTTCTAAAATGCCTTTTTGCCTGTTTCGAAGCTCTTCTTTCCTCTTAGAGTTCTAACCATTTGTGAAGCATGTTTCACTCTAAAGTTTTCTTTGGGAATTTTTCAGCACAGAAATAGTTTTTAGTCTTTAGTTTTCTACAGTTCTTGTCTGTCCTGCTTGTATGGTACTTACTCTATGTGACAAAGTGTCTCTCAATTTTATTTTAATAGTTTAACTGAATGTTTAATTTTGTCCTTATATGTTGCTTACTTGTCTTGAGCTATGGCTTCTTTGTGTTCCCAGTGACCAACTAGTCCAACACCACTGCTTTTTATGTGATGATAATCACTGGTTGTTGGATTATTCTACAAAATTTAATCTTTTCTCTAGAAGTCATAGGAATCTATCTTGTATTATTCACAAATATATGATTAAATTTTGTGTGTATTTAATTTATTGTTTAGAATTACTTAGAATAAATTAACAAAGAATTTAGAAAATACTATATGAGCATATATGTAAAGAATCTATATGTATGTTGCTGACATTTTGCTGTAGAGCAGCAATTGACATGACATTGTAAATCAAGTATACGTCAATAAAAATTAAAATGATAAAAAATTGAAACATATAAAAATATATGTAGTACAATAAAGTAATGCAAAATATCCATAGATGGCCATTCTTAATATTTACATGTATATACATTTTAAAAATGTATTTAATAATGTGTATATATATTTTAATAAAGTGGTAATTGCTTCTCATAGTATTTGTAACTAGTATTGCAGTTGTCATCTTAAAATTACTGGTAATGATACAGTATTAGCATTTCCTTAACTTACTACTTTTTTATAAACAATTTTTAGTGATTACCATTTTTATTGTGTAAATACTCCATGATGAACTAAATTCTTCTTTTCAGTGTGGGGGAAACCATGTCACTAGGGAAGGACATTTCTCCTGATCAGTCATCACTGGAGGAAGAACGTTGGTATGAACGTTTTCAGCCTTGTCTCCTAAACTTTAATTATTGAGTCTTGTTTTCAATAGGTGGAGTCTTGGTATAAAAGGTTATTGTTCTGGAAAGAATTGCTTTATTTCCATTGTGACCCTCTGGGGTTCATAGGCACATTCTCTATCTTTGAGCTTCCTTACTCTAAGATCTTTGCTGTCAAAACTTGAGAAAAAATCTCCCCGTGGGGATGTGAAGTTTGGCTATATATATAGTTTTGTGTCTGCAACTCTGGAGTAACTCAGGGGTTATTCCCAGTCAGTCTCAAGATCAGGATTTATTAGAAGACAAATTATCCCACCTAGTCATTCTCTGAGAGCTCTACTTTTGGAGTAATGCTAAGTGGTCATTTTTTGAAACATCATTAGGGGTAATATTTTGATCTCTGTTAACGAGTAATTGTTCTGTTAATTAGAAACCAAAAAGAGGAGGGACATTTCCTTCTAGCATATTGGTGCAAAGAGATATTGAAAGGAAGGTTTGGAACCTAATGTTATGATTCAAATTACCTTTTGGTGATATTACTTATAAACAACAAAGTAAACAGATTTGAAAGTATAGTTCAGTGTTTCAGTGTGAATAACCATCACCATAATCAATTAGCCTAGAAATGTGCCTCATTGCCATGTCTTATGAACATCTTGTCCATGAGAGGAAGTCACATTTCTTTTCTTGGAATTCATACAAATGGAATCAGGTAGCATATACCATTTTGTGTGTCTTTAAATCAACATATTACTAAGATGCAGCCATGTTGTTTATTTCCTTCTTCCTCTGAATACTTGAAAATGCATCTATTCTTTTGTTGATGAACCTTTCTGTCCTTTCCAGTACATGCCGGGGTATGTCTCCTAATAGACACATTTAAAATTTTTTTTTTCTTGGATAAACATCTAAGACTAGAATTGTGAAATCATAGGGTAGTTAGTTTTGACATCCTTCAGTTCAGTTCAGTTGCTCAGTCATGTCCGACTCTTTGCGACCCCATGAATTGCAGCACGCCAGGCCTCTCTGTCCATCACCAACTCCCAGAGTCTACCCAAACCCATGTCCATCGAGTCAGTGATGCCATCCAACCATTTCATCCTCTGTCGTCCCCTTCTTCTCCTGCCCCCAATCCTACCCAGCATTAGGGTCTTTTCCAATGAGTCAACTCTTCGCAGGAGGTGGCCAAAGTATTGGAGTTTCAGCTTCAACATCAGTCCTTCCAATGAACACCCAGGACTGATCTCCTTTAGGATGGATTGATTGGATCTCCTTGCAGTCCAAGGGACTCTCAAGAGTCTTCTCCAACATCACAGTTCAAAAGCATCAATTTTGCGGTGCTCAGCTTTCTTCACCGTACAACTCTCACATCCATACATGACCACTGGAAAAACCATAGCCTTGACTACACGGATTTTTTTTGGCAAAGTAATGTCTCTGCTTTTAAATATGCTATCTAGGTTGGCCATAACCTTCCTTCCAAGGAGTAAGCGTCTTTTAATTTCATGGCTGCAATCACCAACAGCAGTGATTTTGGAGCCCCCAAAAATAAAGTCTGACACTCTTTCCACTGTTTGAAGTGATGGGACCAGATGCCATGATCTTAGTTTTCTGAACGTTGAGCTTTAAGCCAACTTTCTCACTCTCCTCTTTCACTTTCATCAAGAGGCTCTTTAGTTCTTCTTCGCTTTCTGCCATAAGGATGGTGTCATCTGCATATCTGAGGTTATTGATTTGTCTCCCGGCAATCTTGATTCCAGCTTGTGTTTCTTCCAGCCCAGCGTTTCTCATGATGTACTCTGTATATAAGTTAAATAAGCAGGGTGACAATATACAGCCTTGACATACTCCTTTTCCTATTTGGAACCAGTCTGTTGTTCCATGTCCAGTTCTAACTATTGCTTCCTGACCTGCATACAGGTTTCACAAGAGACAGGTCAGATTGTCTGGTATTCACATCTGTTTCAGAATTTTTCACAGTTTATTGTGATCCACACAGTCAAAGGCTTTGGCATAGTCAATAAAGCGGAAATAGATGTTTTTCTGGAACTCTCTTGCTTGTTCGATGATCTAGCGGATATTGGCAATTTGATCTCTTGTTCCTCTGCCTTTTCTAAAACCAGCTTGAACATCTGGAAGTTCACGGTTCACGTATCCTTAGAAACTGTTAAACAGTTTTCAAAAATGTACCATTAACATTGCTACCAAGAAATGATTGAGAGTTCTGGTCCCTTCAAATCATGAATATTTGTTAGTAGTTTTTATTTTCATCATTCTAGTGTGTGTGAAGTGGTATTTTGTTGACTTCATTGCAGCATTAATAAGCATCTCCATAAATATAAATAAAACATAGTGGAAAGAATTGAAGGAAATCTATATCATATTATAAATCAAAGACATTGAGAAGGTAAAACCTGGAGAAGTTAATAACTTTTTGTATATAAAACGCAGGAGAGACCAGAGATGATGGAATATTAATGTGAAATTCTTTTAATGGAGAAGTGACTAGAGGGAAAATAACATAGATTAGCCACTCTTTGAAAAGATAGCCTTTAAAACCAGAAATATGTGCCATTCTTTCAGAACAAATCAATGTTATTAAAAGAGAAACTTGGAGCACATATGTGGAAATAAACATTTTGTGTGTGTGGAGGACCTAGTTTTAAGTGCCGTCTTGATAGTATAGAAATGATGACCTGAAATGAAATTTTATTTTATATGAACTATTTTAAAATCTCAGTACAATGTCTGAATTTTGAGATGTCTGCAATTCAGTTTCTCTCGGCTTCCTGCTGAGTTGTTAGCATTAAGCCCATACCAGGCACAAGCATTTCTGACAGTTTCCAATACAAAAATTCATTGTGAAGCTTTGTTTCTTTCATAATATGGTATCCAGATTGCATTCAATTAGGAAGTGATTATGTAGTTAAAACATTGACACGAGGAGATTTATTTTATAATTTTTCTTTCAAATAGATTTGAAGGCATGTGTAAAGATTACAGATGAAAAGTGCAAATTTTTGTATATTTTAGATTATCCTGTGGTAGTGGTAATGGTGGTGGTGGTGGTGTGTGCGCGCACGCACACGTGTGTGTGTGTGTGTAGTCTTGAAATGACTATTACTGAGCCTTGGAAACAAAAGAAACCATCATCAAAGCAGGTATATCGATCAAATAAACCAGCATTTATGGTTGCTTAGCATGATGTGAAAGGTCAAAGATACTGTAGTTCTTTGTTTTGAAAGGATACATATGAATAAGGTGATACTGAGTGGAACTGGAAGAGTCATAGAGTTTTGATTTTTTTTGTATTGGGGGTGTATGATTGTTTTTGGATGAAAGAGATAATCAATTTTAGATAAAAATAGAAAGGGTACATTAAAAATTGTTGAGAAGCTATTATTTAAGTATGAAGAGGCTGGAGGAGAAAAGATTTAAGGGCATATATAGAAGGAACTTGGGAAAGTATTTTGATGGCTAGTGGGTAGGCTATTTTGTCTATGTTTTCCTTATATATAAATGAGCACAATATGACTACTATTTAATTGCTATGGTTATTATCAATATGATTTCCCGGTAAAGCAGTTAGAAATGAGTTAGAAAATAAGAATTCAATGTTTTATGAAATATGTATGTATATATTTTTATCAAAAGTTTTATATACAAAATTGTTAGAAACCCAGTTGTTGTTGTTCAGTTGCTCAGTCTTGTCTGACTCTTTGCGACCTCATGGACTGCAGTATGCCAGGCTTCCATCCTTCACCATTTCCTGGAGCTTGCTCAGACTCATGTCCATTGAATCAGTGATGCCATCCAACCATCTCATCCTCTGTCATCCCCTCCTCCTTCTGCCTTCAATCTTTCCCAGCATCAGGGGCTTTTCCAATGAGCTGGCTCTTTGTAACAGGTGGCCAAAGGATTGGAGTTTCAGCCTCAGCATCAGTCCCTCCAATGAATATTCAGGACTGATTTCCATTAGGATTGACTGGTTTGATCTCCTTGCAGTCCGAGGGACTCTCAAGAGTCTTCTCCAACACCACAGTACCTAGTACCAATATAATTTTTTTCCATTCTCCTGAATTGTCTGATGCTGCTGCTGCTGCTAAGTTGCTTCAGTCGTGTCCAACTCTGTGCGACCCCATAGACGGCAGTCCACCAGGCTCCTCGGTCCCTGGGATTCTCCAAGCAAGAACGCTGGAGTGGGTTGCCATTTCCTTCTCCAATGCATGAAAGTGAAAAGTGAAAGTGAAGTCGCTCAGTCGTGTCCGACTCTTAGCGACCCCATGGACTTCAGCCTACCAGGCTCCTCTGTTCATGGGATTTTCCAGGCAAGAGTACTGAAGTGGCTTGCCATTTCCTTCTCCACCTGAATTGTCTGAGACCAAAACAAATAGCTGATCTTTGTCTCAAGCAGGTATCTTTAAAAATTAATAGCTAATGGCTATTAAGAAGATTATTTTGCTTCTTCTTTTCTGGTTTAGTTAGATTTTCTCATCATTAGTTTCTTTTGTCTGAAATACTGATGAATATTGATTTTCTTATGGAATAAACAAATATGTATATATTGCTAATTTGCATTAAAGGCATTAGTTCTACTCAGTTGGTGGCATATCATCCTATTTTGTTGTTTTTGAAACAGGAGTCCTTGGGAAGGACATGTAGGATGTCCTCTAAGAGATATTCTTTGACAATTTTGTGGCTTTGTAGAGTCTAATCATAGACTTAAAAAATAATATACAAATAGTAGCTTGAAGAAGGAAAGAGATTGTCTACAATAAAATGAATTCAAAGACACAGTAGCACTGCCGTTTGGATAGCTTAGACAACTTAATTCTTAGATATTTGAAACTCCTGCTTATATAAACTCTTGTTATGTAAAATATGTACTAACATTTCAAAACACTCTGGATAGAATTAAATAATATTTTCAATACATTGTCTGGATATCAATTATTCCTACCTGCAGACTAAAGTAGGGGTTCCTTAGAGGATTTTTCTTCCAAATTCACAAAGCCATGCTTAAAATCTTGCTTCTTTACCTGTGAATCTCAAATTCCTTCAGAGCCTATGTACTTTTACTTTACATAAAATACTGATAGTATCCATTATTGGGTAACTTTAGTAACCAAAATCAAAATTACTCAATATAAGGCATAGGTGCATTAGAGAAAAGGAGTAAATTCAAATATCTGTTTAAACTTCATATAAATCTGAAATTGTCTCAAAATAGAATATTTAATTAAAATTATTTAATATAGGAGGTACTAAATGAAGAAGCAAAACTGATAAAAATAAAAACAAATAATTACAAAAATGATGATAAAAATTTGATATAAAACTACCATAAAATACTGCTTTTCCAACCAAGTGGCTAAATTTTTTAATAATAAATTGAGATTGGCAATATGAAGTTATAAGCAAGCATATAGGAACACTGGGACACTTGTCCATCACAGTAAGAATAAAAGTCTTTACAAATACTTTGTAATACTGTTTGATAGTGTTTGCTAAATTCTACTCATTCCTAGGATATGGGCTCAAAGAAAACAGAGTGTATACCTCTGTCCAAATATAGGTACATAGCAGTTTTAAACAAAATATGTGAAAATTGGAAATACAATTTCAGTAAATAAAATAATGGATAAATAAATTTTGAAATAGTTCATACAATGGGCTTCCACACAACAGTAAAAATATAATAATGACCATTTCATGCAACAACCTGTATGAATCTTACAGACATTATCTTTATTATTAGAGCAAAAAGAGAAGGTGAGGGTGGGACGTTCTGGGACAATAGCATTGAAACATGTATATTATCATATGTGAAACAGAACACCATTCCATGTTTGATGCATGAGGCAAATGCTCAGGGCTGGGGCAATGGGATGACCCAGAGGGATGGGATGGGGAGGGAGGTGGGAGGGGGGTTCAGGATGAGGAACACATGTAAACCCATGGCTGATTCATGTCAATGTATGGCAAAAACTACTACAATATTGTAAAGTAATTAGCCCCCAACTAAAATAAATAAATTTATTTAAAAAAAACATAAAAAAAAAGAATACATACCATATCATTCAATTTATATCAAGTTCAAGAATAAGGAAAATCAATTGATAGTGAAAGTTAGAGCGATGGTTACCTCTTGAAGCTATTATTGATAATAAATAAGCTCAAGGAAGCATTCTAATATACCAGAGTAGTTTTTGAATCTGGCTTATGCTTATTGCTCTGCAGTGTGGCTACATTGCTTAAGTCTACACACTTAAGAGTTATAAATATACAAAACTTATTGTATGTGTTTTATATATCTTATTTTAAAAAGCTTTTTTTTTTTTAAAGAATAAATATGTGATAAGCTACCTAGAAATCAAACAACAAAAGTATTAGTTTTATATGATTAACTGCCTTAGGAAGTTTTTGTTGTAGCAATTTTTCTTTCCTCATTTAAAGATATTAGTAATTGTGAACAAATAAATTGTAATGAAACACAATCTTCTATATGTGAAAAAAATCAGTCTGGTATTGTGATTCTCCCACACACTGTGTGAGGGAGAATTTCTATACTGTTCCAGCACTTGAGGACTTCACTTTATTATTGCAAATGCAGTTAATATGCCCATAATGACAACTCTGCCTCAAGGATAATAATTTTTAAATGCTCAGGTTAAGAAGGTAAAAAAGGATGCAACACAGTTTAGGAATATTTTCATCAAAGAGAAGGGTAGCTTGAGGGAAGTGCTTCAGTGTCTCAAAGCATTTACTTATTTGCATTATTTTTATGTGGGGTGAGTAAGGTTTCTATAAGGTTATCTTCAAACTCAAAAGGCTTGCTGCCTGGGGAAACATAAGCTACTGCTAAGCTCCCTGAGAGCTCTGAACACCACTGCATGACATGAGCTTACCCAGAAGTCTAAAGTAGCTAGATTTCCACCTTAGCCATTAGGAGGGCTCCAAGTAACCTTTGTATAATCTTGTTTATTGTGTTTGATCTAGTCTGCTAGGCAGGATGAGAGAGAGATTTAAAAAAAAAATAGAATAGAAAGAAAACACAAAAAGGAAAAAGAGAGAAAGGTTTAAACCTTTTCCATCTGCAAAAGAACTTCAGTAATTCAATGGCAGAGATTTATTTCCTGGACATAGGTTTTTGAAACTTGAAATTTTTAGGAAAGTCAGAGTCTGATGGTATGCATAGAGACATCGTTTCTTAGCTCTTTCTCATCCACAGGGGAAAGTAGGGGGAGGTAAAAGATTGCTAATATAGAAAGGATGAAAGATAAGATGAGTGAAGTTTGTGCAGGACAAAATCCAGGAAACACCTGGAGGTCTGCTGTTATGCAGGAGACCAGGTGGCTGTTAGCATGAACTGGTTTGATGAAGTATCAGTGACTGATCTCAGAGCTTCTGGAGACACCACTTCAGAGTCTAATATCAGGCACCCACTCTGCGTACTACTTAGGGACTTCTTGTCCTCTTTTTTTTTTTTTAAATTTTTTGTTTTATTTTTATTAAAAATTAATTTATTTAATTGGAGGCTAATTACTTTAAAATATTGTAGTGGTTTTTGCCATATATCAACATGAATCAACCACAAGGGCACATGTGTTCCCCATTCAGAAACCCTCTCCCACCTCCCTCCCCATCCCATCCCCCAGGGTCATCCCAATGCACCATCCCTGAGCACCCTGTCTCATGCATCAAACCTGAACCAGTGATATGCTTCACATATGATAATATACACGTTTCAGTGCTACCCTCTTATCCATTCATCTGCCAATGGACATCTAGGTTGCTTCCATGGCCTGGCTATTGTAAACAATGCTGCGATGAACATTGGGGTACACGTGTCTCTTTCAATTCTGGTTTCCTCGGTGTGTATGCCCAGCAGTGGGATTGCTGGGTCATATGGAAGTTCTACAGAAATTTTTTCTAAAAAATTTAACTCAATATTATGTTCTTGAGAGCTATCCATGTTATTGAGTACAAGTCCATTTCATTCATTTTCGCTAATGTGTAGTTTTTTCATGATATGAGTATATGGTAATTATCCACTCTATAAATGAATACTTGAGTTGCTTCAGATTTTTTGCTAAACACACAGTGTGACAATGAAAATCTTGTACATATATTCTGGGCATATCTGCAAGAGTATCTCCACAGTCTGAAGCTAGGAGAATTCCTTGGTCTTATAATACGTTAAATTTTTCAGCATATTGCCTTTTTTTCCTGAAGGTAGTTTTTATTGCTGTTGTTGCTTTCATTGTTGGCAACTGATACTCTTACTAGTCTGACATTATGCAATTATAATCCTTATATATATTGCAAAATGTCAGATTTAGTTTTTGCCAATCTATTAGTGTGAAATGATCTTCCACTGTGGTTTTATTTTGAAAAATCTCTGATTGCTTTGAGGTTGAGTTTATACATATATAACTGTAACATAATTTTAAAGTCTTTTTTTCATTTATAATGTTTTCCTTACTGAAATGCATTTTAAATGTTTTGAATATTATTTTGCTGTCAGTTATACATGTTCTAAATATCTTCTCCTAATGTGACTTGTCTTTTCTTGTTCTTTTATGTGATTTGATAAGCAGGAAATGTTAATTTTTATGTAGTCAGGTCACCAAATGCCATGATCCTAGTTTTCTGAATGGTGAGTTTTAAGCCAACTTTTTCACTCTCCTCTTTCACTTCCATCAAGAGGCTCTTTATTTCTTTGCTTTCTGTCATATGGGTGTTGTCATCTGCGTATTTGAGGATATTGATATTTTTCCTGGCAATCTTGATTCCAGCTTGTGCTTCATCCGATCTGGCATTTTGCATGATATACTCTGCATATAAATTAAATAAACGAGAACCCGGTTCCCTGGAGAAGGGAAAGGCTACCCACTCTAGTACACTGGCCTAGAGAGTTCCATGGACTGTATAGTCCAGGGGGTTGCAAAAATAACTGCTTATTTAACTTATATGCAGAAGTACAACCTTGATGTACTCCTTTTCTGTTTGGAACCAGTCTGTTGCTCCATGTTAAGTTCTAATTGTTGCTTCTTGGCCTGCACTCAGATTTCTCAGGAGGCAGGTAAGGTGGTCTGGTATTCCCATCTCTTCAAGAATTTTCAACAGTTTGTTGTGATCTGCACAGTTGAAGGCTTTGGCATAGCCAATAAAGCAGAAATAGATGTTTTTCTGAAACTCTCCTGCTGTTTCAATGATCCAATGGATGTTGGCAATTTGATCTCTGGTTCCTCTGCCTTTTATAAATCCGGCTTGAACATCTGGAAGTTCTCAGTTCACGTACTCTTGAAGCCTGGCCTGGAGAATTTTGAGCATTACTTTGCTAGCATGTGAGATGAGTGAAATTTTGTGGTGGTTTGAACATTGTTTGACATTGCCCTTCTTTAGGATTGGAATGAAAACTGACCTTTTCCAGTCTTGTGGCCACTGCTGGGTTTTCCAAATTTGCTGCCACATTGAATGCAGCACTTTCAAGCATCATTTTTTTAGCATTTGAAAGAGCTCAGCTGGAATTCCATCACTTCCCACTAGCTTTGTTCATAGTGATGCTTCCTAAGGCTCACTTAACTTCACATTCCAGGATGAATGACTCTAGGTGAGTGATCACACCATCATGGTTATCTTGGTCATCAAAATCTTTTTTGTATAGTTCTTCTGTATATTCTTGCCACCTCTTCTTAATATCTTCTGCTTCTGTTAGGTCCATTCCATTTCTGTCCTTTATTCTGCCCATCTTTGCACGAAATGTTCCCTTGGTATCATTAATTTTCTTGAAGAGATCTTTAGTGAGAGAACCCCATGAGAACCCCATGAACATAATAAAAAGGTAAAAAGATAATGGCTCTTAATCACAAATAATTCTTTCTGTAAATTTAGTGCACATTTATTTTAGTTTTATTCCTAGGTAATTTATTTGTTTGATAAAGTTGTAAAGTATTTTAAATTACATTTCTCTGTTATTATCTTAGTGCTATACAAAAGCAAATACAATTTTAGATATTGATCTTTCAACCAAGAATTCAAAAACAAAACAAAACAAAACAAAAACAAACCTCTACTGAATTCTAACAATTTGTGGTAAGTGCTTTAGTTTATTTCAGTTTTATAGATAATCATACAATCTATAAATAACATTTTATTCATTTTTCCACCTTTATATTTTTATTTGTTTATATTACCTCACTTTCTAATTAGATATTTCTGGTTTATTGGTGAATAGAAGTGGTGACATTATCTTATTTCTACTCTTAAAGAAAAATTCTCAGTTTAGTTAAGTTATAGCATGTTCTTTGTGGGCATTTTAGTGACACACTTTGTTACGCTAAACATTTTTCTTCCATTTTTAGTTTAGTGTGTGATATTGCCAAGGGTAGTGTTGAATTTTATCATATGTCTTGTTGGTATCTACTAAGATAAATATAGGATATGGTTAGGTAGCTTTCTTGTATGTAATTTGATGAAAATGTTGGGTTTACACTTAGAAGTGAAATTTCTAGGTATGTTTAGGGTATCTGTATGTCCACACTTAGTAGATAGTGCTAGCTTTCCAAAATAGTTAATCAGTTTGCACTACCATTAGTGCATTTCACAGGTGTTGCTAGTAGAAAAAGAATTCATCTACTAATGCAAGGAGATTCAAGAGACATGGGTTCAATCCCTGGGTCGGGAAGATTCCCTAGAGTAGGAAATGGCAACCCACTCCAGTATTCTTGCCTTGAAAATTCCAGGGACAGAGGATCCTGGCAGGCTACAGTCCATTCAAAGTGAATGAAAATCCCATTGCTATAAATTCTTACTGCTTTCCATAGTAGCTAGGTTCTAGTGCAGCTCTGAAGTTACTGACATGTCTCTGGCTGGCACTAGCTATAACTCCTCTGTCCCAACCTCACATGAGTGAAAATGCAGTCCATGGGTCATTCTGGATAGACTTGCTCTCTTCCTACATATAACACAGCTGTGGCACCTGATCATCACTCTCCCACTCTAGGCTGCAATTCCCCTTACACCTAAAGATACTTCTAGCTTTCACCTATATAATAATTTTTAGTGATAAAATATGATGTGACTCCCAGTCACCCTCTCAATTCTTCAGTGTCTTTAGGCTTGGATTTAGGGCAAGATCTAGCCTCCCTTACCCACTTTACTTCTAGTTCTTCATCTGGTGCTTGCTGCATTGTTGTATTATATTAGTGTAATCATGTTTTTCTCCACTTTATGGTCATCTGCATCATGTTCAAGGTCAAGCCTTCTGTGTCTCTATTCTTAGCTTATAGATCAGGGTTTGGACACAAGGTACCTCTTGACATATTTGTTCAGTGAATGAGAAGAATGGAGTTCAGAGAACTGAAGTGACTCATCCAAGTTTATATAGAATCATGGCTAGAACATAAGTTTCTTAATGCTAGCTCAGTGCCCTTTATGCTGTATCTTTATGTTTCTGATTCAGCTCATTTCATTTTAACTTAATGCAATTCAGTATATTCAGTAACATAAATTCATCTACCAGGTATTGTTAGATACATAATATGACATTCCCTTGATCCCCTAAGGGAGATGGCAAAATATTTCAATAATATGCAATTTACACATTAGTAAATTACATATACATTTATAACAACAATCAGAATAGATAAGATAAAAGTTGCCTGAAGAAGTATACTTACAACTGTTACCTTTTGCTAACATGCCTTTTTAAAAATAATGAACTAAAAATGGAGCTCACATATCGTTTCTGCCTCAAAGCAAGTCACCTTGAACTGACTACATGTATTAAATCAACATAAATTCATGCTTTGCATTATTTTCCACTAATTCTTTTAAGCATGAAATAACATTATATTTGAATATTCTATTTATTAGTAAAAAACTATGTTATATTGAGATTTGGGAAGTAAAGACCTAAATTTTGAATATATATTTTTATTTTGCTTTATAAAACACGTTTTTAAAGTATATTACATATAGCAAAATGCACACATTTTAAATATACAGTTTGATGAATCTGACAGACCCATGTACTCATATTACCATTGCTCTGCAGTCAACCACCACTACCCTCCATACCAAGCAACCATACCTGTAATGTCTTTCACTATAGATTACTTTGGCTAGTTTCATAACTTCATGTATGTGCAGTTATACAAGATGGATTCTTCCATATCTGGCTTTGGCTATGTATGATGTTTTTGATATTTGTCCGCACTACACCATTGTAAAATAATATATCACATTTCAATGTATTGACCAGTTGAGTGACTTTTTTTTTTTTTTGCCCAAATTGCAGTTATCATGAATAAAGTGTCAATGGATGTTTGAATACAAGTCTTTGTGTATACATATGATTTGATTTATCTTGGATAAACCAAGGAATAGCCTTCTTCAGCTATATGGTAGGTTCATGTTTACCTTTATAAGATACCAGCAAACAACTGTCCAGAGTTGTACCAGTTGACTTTTTCAACACCAATGTACAAGAATTTTAGTCATTTCATAATTTTGCTTTTGTTTGGTATTCTTGAAACTAGTCTCACTTGTTCTCAGAGATGAGACAGACAATAATTATTCTCAGACAATAATTTTCGTATTGGCTAGATGACTACCAGGAAAGGGACACAATAATATAAGCTTGGTGATAATGAAGAAGACTTTGTGATTCAGGAACACAATAGCTTCTCAACCAAATTTGAGCAGAGAAGGAGAAACAACAAAATTGACCTGTGGTTCTAAACACTCCAAAAAGCAGCTTTGGGACAAAATTTCTCTTGGTCAATATTGCAATGAGAAAAAGAAGTTCAGTATAGTGAATTTTTCATAAATTTAACTTTAAAGTTTTGTACTTTATTTTTCTAACAATACATTTTGTTCTTTTTAATTTTTTAAAATTAAAATAGTTAATTAGTTAATAGTTAATGTTGTGTTAGTTTCAAGTGAACAGAAAAATAATTCAGTTTCAAGTGAACAGCAAAATAATTCAGTTATACACACACACACACACACATACACACACACACACACACACATATATTTCAGATTCTTTTCCATGTAGTTTATTATGAGATATAGAGGATTGTTCTTTGTATCTTATAGTAGGTCATTGGGGTTTATCTCTTTTGTGTATAGTAATTTGTATGTGTTAATCCCAAACTCCTAATTTGTCCTCACTCCAGCTATCCCCTTTGGTAACCATAAATTTGCTTCTATGTCTGTTGTTCTTCCTTTTTAACATTAAACTTTTCTATTTTTTTTTCACAAAGGGGATGGTTGATATACACTTATTTTTCTTATTTTAATTCTTAAATTTTTATAAATCCCTTATCTTGTCAAGAATAAAATATGACCTCACTAATTAAGTATGCCAAAAGAAAGTACTTTTGGAGTTTTACTTTTTTATGAAACTCATATTCTGGGAAGCTCTGACATAAGCATTCAATGAAGTCTCTGTGAAGCTGTTCTACTGCTCAGTCTCAGAATGAAATTCTGACTCCTTATAAAGTTTAAATAGCTTAGGACCATAAAATATTTAAACTGGAAAAGGGTCTTAGAAATGATTAAATCTAAATAACTTAATTTTTAGATGAGGAGACCGAGGTCCAAAGTAAAGTAAAGAAGCATCTTGTCATTCAGTTTCTTTTGGCAGCTTTAGGAGTTGAACTGACATGGTATTTTTCTGTTTTATTTTGTCCTCTTTGCTTTTATTTAGTTCTTCATTATGGTTGGTACATATTAGAACAGTAAAGCACGTGTTACCATTTCCTTGTCTCCATGACAATGGTAAATTTTTATCAGTATGGTCCTCCTAGCATTTTCAGTAGTATTAAAGCATGCATAAAACAGAAATCCATTCTCTTGGGGGGGGGGAATCAATTGTAAAGGTCACAATAGCCAAGGTTAAAAAAAAAGAAAGTTTTTGTTTTTTAATGTCAAAGTCTTTAAAAATATGTTTTGGAAAAGAAATAGGAAAAGAGGGTTTTTTGATCTATCACCATTTGATTGGCTTTATTGGCTTCCCTGTTGGCTCAGTGATAAAGAACCCACTTGCCAATGCAGGTGACTAGGATTCAATCCCTGGATTGGGAAGATCCCCTGGAGGAGGGCATGGTAACCCACTCCAGTATTCTTGCCTGGGAAATGCCATGAACAGAGGAGCCTGATGGGCTACAGTCCATGGGGTCTCAAAAAGAGTCAGACACACTTAGCCATTAAACTACAACAGCAATCCAGGCCAAACACACTACTTGAAGTTTTCTTATTTTGTTTTGCATTAATCAACTTTTCAAATGAAACATGGTTTGGCTAAGAAGAGTGTGGTTTCCTTCTCACTTCAAGGCTCACTCCCTTCAAGGATTCTCCACTCTTTTCAGTGTTCACAAGTTTCCTAACTTCACTTTTCTGGTTCCCCAGTAAGAATGCAGGGAGGATTTCATGTGATCCGCTGCAGTCATTGTTTACACAAAGTAGAGGACACAGTATCAGATGAAAAGCTGTAGGGGTAAAAAAAAGTACTTAAGTTGGTTTTCTGTCATCCTTAAACTCCCATGAGCCCCCACACTCTCTGCTTCTGTTTACTCTCCTATAATCTCAGGTAGTTGTTTTGGTATTAGGTCCAGGAATTTAGAGTCATTTTATGCAGTGAGTAGGAATCATTCTGCATTTCTTAATCCACACACTTAGATGTTGAAGTATCTGTACTGATTTTTCTTATATTTATTTTTACTGGGGCATAGTTAATTTACAATGTTGTGTTAATTTTAGTTGTGCAGAAAAGTGATTCAGTTATACACACATATGGGCTGATTTGATTTTTAACCTTTTATTTGATTCAAAGGAGCAATCATTTGAAATAGCCTGTTTCTATCTTTATTCATTTTTATCAGCATATTCCTGAGAAGCTTAAGGAAGTGCATAAATTTTCAAATATTAATATTTGGGGGAAAGCTCTTGACATGTAGGTATGTATATATGCAGTCCTTTCTCAGAAATTCATTTAATAGTTATCAACCCCCTGTCAATAGCTACTGATCTTTTCAGTATTTTAAGGAGAATATATTGTAGTACAGTATTGACTAATGATAAAATGTGTAAACTCTAGAGTTAAGTCATCTAGTTTAGAATATTAGCAGTGTACTTTGTTAGGTAGCCTTCGGAATATCATTTAACATCTCTAGATCTCAAAATTTTCAACTGTAAACAGATACCCTCATTGTACATTTTGATAGGGTGGTTGTTAGAATTAAATTAGTTATAGTTTTAAAGGGCTTAAAATTGTGTCTGTCACATAGTAAATACTCAATATAAATTTGAGCCATTCTGATTATTACCTTAACAGAAAATTAGAAAGAGAGGCAAAGAAAATAATGTGAAACAAGATCTATCGGCAGAAATTTTGGAAAAAATCTGTAGAAAAAGATTCAAGATTAAGATTATACTAACAATATCTGATGGCACATTAGTTTTATCAAATGGCTTTTCTCTCCCAGTGGTGGAGTAGGGAGAGGGGATTGGTGGTATCCCAAGCCTAAATTTATGAATATAACAGATATTAGTAGTTATTGTATCAATCAGAATATGTTAGGTTATGCAGTGATGACAAATAAGAACAAAACAATTGAAACCGACAAATATTTATTTTATGGTTGTATTGCTTTTCTCGTTAGAATTGGATGTTCATCATTACTGTCTTCACTCTAGGACCTGGGCTGATTGAGGAACTCCCATCTAGAAAATTATGGAAGAGGGAAAAGAGAAGGTGCTGAAATATTTCACAATTGGCGATTAGATGTGAAACCAGGAAGTAACATTCAGTAACTTTTCACAATAACTCATTGCTCTGTACTTACATGCCACTATCTAATCAGAGAAAGCCAAGAAGTTCAATTTTATCATGAGTCTTTATGGTAGGTAGCAGGAAACATTACCGAGAAGCATTAATGATTCTCATAGCTATCAAAATATTAACAGATGACATGCTCTTATATTTCACTTTAGAACACAATTAAAATAGCATTCTTCTTATATACAACACTTAATTGAATCTAATCTTAAACTTATGAAAAGCATATAGTTAATGTTTATGAGAAAAAATAGATATTTTGTTAAATCTATTGCTTCAAGATATTAAAATAGGCATAAAATCATCCTAGACATCTTTATTTACTCCATTATTTTCCAGCATTAGGTCTCATTTATTTCTCTTATTAAGTAATGATAAATTAAAATTATATGCTGAAGAAATGTCAGTACTGTTCTTGATACTATATATACTAACACCCAGAAAAATTATTCAGTTTTCTTAAGCATTCACATGAATTATCTGACATATTTCAGGTTCAACAATTATAAAATAATGGGCATTTTTTTCCCACGACTATTGAAAGCTTGATTTTTATTGGCAGAAGTGATCATTTGAAAACCATTTCCAGCTGAAACTTGAAGAGTAAGAAATAAAGTCACGCTCTAGTGGGCCTCATCAAAACTGCCTGGAAGATCCCTCAGAATACTAATCAGGACATCCAGTTAAAAGATCTGAAAATGGAAAACAGGATATTGAATAAGTCTGTCCATGTGAAGTGAAAGGGTCAGTGTGTGGGAAATTGAAGATAATAAAATTAGAGGATATTAAACCTAAAAGAATCTTCAAAAGAATCACATCAGTTCTGGTTCCTCTCTGTTGTTCAGTTGCTAAGTTGTGTCCAACTCATTGTATCCCATGGACTGCAGCATGCTAGGCTCCCCTGACCTTCACCGTCTCCTGGAGTTTGCTCAGATTCATGTCCGTCCATTGAGTCAGTGATGCTATCTAACCATCTCATCTTCTGCTGCTTCCTTCTCCTTCAGTCTTTGCCAGCATCAGGGTCTATTCCAATGAGACTGCTTTTCATGTCAGGTGGCCAAAGTATTGGAGATTCAACTCAGTCTCTCTCTTACACGCTAGGAAATAGATGTCATGGGCTTAACCAAGATGCAAATAACCGGTGGCAGAGCTAAACTAGTACCCAGCTGGGTGCTATTTTTATTGAGCATGGTTTGCATCAGAAAGTGAAGAGTAGATGAAAGTAAAGTTTATTTGAGTATTTTCTCCTGAAATAGACAGTAAATTCCCATTGCACTGTTTAATCTCTGTCACACTCACCACAGCACATTTCCTCATGGAAAATAACTGAACTAAAGCTAAAATTTGTCACACAGAATGATTTCTGACCTTGCAAATTCTGCTTGGAAAGCATATTACTTTAAACAAAATCTTTTTCGCATGTATTTTCTATTGAATAAATTAAAAAATATTTATGCCATAATTGTGTTTAGATTGTATTTAACATTTTCAATAATTCACTCTCCATTGTCTTGATTGTTTAAATGTGCACTTATATAAATTTGATAACCTAGGACATGCATATTGAAGCATTTTTGGAAGTTGTCATATAAAAATTAAAAAATCTCCATAATTGTTTCCTTTTAAGATTTGAATTCAAGCAAATATAGTTAGAGATAGTCATGAGAATTGAAAAATAGCTTTTATGGTTGTGATGCCAGACCACACAAAATGATGCACAGCACTGTTGAAATGGAGAAAAACAAGTGAAAATAAATTTAAAAAATAACAAAATATACAGGGGAAAAATTACCTTCATCAAATCTCTAGGAGTTGAAATATTTGTGAAAGTATTTGCAAGATTTGGGGCTAGATGTATGAGACATGGGCTCAATTCCTGGGTTGAGAAGATTCTCTGGCAGAGACCATGGCAACCCACTCCAGTATTCTTGCCTGGAGAATCCCACAGACAGAGGCCCATGGTGGACTACAGTCCATAGGGTTGCAAAGAGTTGGACACAACTGAAGAGAATTAGCATGCATGCAGGCATCATGCAAGAGTTAACTCCAATTTCTTCTCACTACCTATTGCTAATATATGTTGTTCAATGATTAGCTGCTAAGAGGTGATCCTGAGATCTCTACTTTTCCATCCTGTTCTGTGTTTATACCACCTAAATGTTCCCATTCTTCTTTTTATTTTTTTTATTTTTTATTGAAGGATAATTGCTTTACAGAATTTTGCTGTTTTCTGTCAAACCTCAACATGAATCAAACATAGGTATACATATATCCCCTCCCTTTTGAAACTTCTTCCCATCTCCCTCCCCATCCTACACATCTAGGTTGATACGGAGCCCCTGTTTGAGTTTCCTGAGCCATACAACAAATTCCCATTGGCTATCTATTTTACATATGTTAATGTAAATTTCCATGTTACTCTTTCCATACATCACCCTCTCCTCCCTTCTCCCCATGTCCATAAGTCTATTCTTTATGTCTGTTTCTCCATTGTTGCCCTGTAAATACATTCTTCAGTACCATTTTTCTAGATTCTGTATATATGTGTTAGAATATGGTATTTATCTTTCTCTTTCTGACTCACTTCACTCTGTATAATAGATTCTAGGTCCATCCACCTCATTAGAACTGACTCAAATGTGTTCCTTTTTATGGGAGTAATATTGCATTGTGTATATATACCACAACTTCTTTGTCCATTCATCTGCTGATGGACATCTAGGTTGCATCCATGTTCTAGCTATTGTAAATAGTGCTGCAATGAACAATGTGATACATGTGTCTCTTTCAATTTTGGTTTCCACAGGGTAAATGCCTAGGAGTGGGGTTGCTGGATCACATGGTGGTTTTATTCCTAGTTTTTTTAAGGAATCTCCATACTATCTTCCATAGTGGCTGTATCAATTTACATTCCCACCAATAGTCAAGTGTTCCCTTTTCTCCACACCCTCTCCAGCACTTATTGTTTGTAGAATTTTTGATGAGGGTCATCCTGACTGGTGTGAGGTGATATCTCATTGTAGTTTTGATTTGCATTTCTCTAATAGTGAGTGATATTGAGCATCTTTTCAAGTGTTTGTTAGCCATCTGCATGTCTTCTTAGGATAAATGTCTGTTTAGATCTTTTTCCCACTTTTTGATTCAGTTGTTTGTTTGTTTTTCTGGCACTGAGTTGCAGGAGCTGCTTGTGTATTTTGGAAATTAACCCTTTGTCAGTGTTTCATTTGCTATTATTTTCTCCCATTCTGAGGGTTGTCTTTTCACCTTGCTTATAGTTTCCTTTGCTGTGCAGAGCTTTTAAGTTTAATCAGGTCCCACTTGTTTACTTTTGTTTTTATTTCTGTTACTCTAGAAGGTGGGTCATAGAAGATCTTGCTTTGCTTTATGTGATCGAGTGTTCTACTTGCATTTTCCTCTAACAGTTTTATAGTTTCTGATCTTACATTTAGATATTTAATCCATTTTGAGTTTATCTTTGTGTATGGTGTTAGGAAGTATTCTAATTTCATTCTTTTACATGTTCAGTTCAGTTCATTCAGTCTCTCAGTCGTGTCCAACTCTTTCTGACCCCGTGGAATGCAGCACGCCTTGGCCTCCCTGTCCATCACCAACTCCCACAGTTTACTCAAACTCATGTCCATTGGGAGAAGGCAATGACACCCCACTCCAGTACTCTTGCCTGGAAAATCCCATGGATGGAGGAGCCTGGTAGGCTGCAGCCCATGGGGTCGCAAAGAGTCAGACACGACTGAGAGATGTCACTTTCACTTTTCACTATCGTGCATAGGAGAAGGAAATGGCAACCCACTCCAGTATTCTTGCCTGGAGAATCCAAGGGAAGAGGGTGGCTGGTGGGCTGACGTCTCTGGGGTCGCACAGAGTCGGACACGACTGAAGCGACTTAGCAGCAGCAGCAGCAGCAGCATGTCCATTGAGGCGGTGATGCCATCCAACCATCTCATCCTCTGTCATCCCCTTCTCCTCCTACCTTCAATCTTTCTCAGCATCAGGGTCTTTTCAAATGAGTCAGCTCTTTGCATCAAGTGGCCGAAGTATTGGAGTTTCAGCTTCAGCATCAGAATTTCCAACGAATATTCAGGGCAGATTTCCTTTAGGATCGACTGGCTGGATCTCCTTGCAGTTCAAGGGACTCTCAAGAGTCTTCTCCAACACCACAGTTCAAAATCATCAATTCTTTGGCACTCAGCCTTCTTTATAGTCCAACTCTCTCACACATGACTACTGGAAAAACCATAGCTTTGACTAGATGGACCTTTGTTGGCAAAGTAATGTCTCTGCTTTTTAATATGCTGTATAGGTTGGTCATAGAGCTTCTTTCAAGAGTAAGTGTTTTTAATTTCATGGCTGCAATCACCATCTGCAGTGATTTTGGAGCCCCTCAAAATAAATCTGTCACCATTTCCACTGTTTCTGCATCTAGTTGCCATGAAGTGATGGGACCGGATGCCATAATCTTAGTTTCCTGAATGTTGAGTTTTAAGCCAACTTTTTCACTCTCCTCTTTCACCTTCATCAAGAGGCTCTTTAGTTCCTCTTCAATTTCTGCCATAAGGGTGGTGTCATCTGCATATCTGAGGTTATTGATATTTCTCCCGGCAATCTTGAATCCAGGTTGTGCTTCATCCAGCCCAGAGTTTCTCATGATGTACTCTTCATATAAGTTAAATAAGTGACAATATACAGCCTTGACATACTCCTTTTCCTATTTGGAACTAGTCTGTTGTTCCATGTCCAGTTGTAACTGTTGCTTCTTGACCTACATACAGATTTCTCAAGAGGTAGGTCAGGTGGTCTGGTATTCCTATCTCTTTGAGAATTTTCCACAGTTTGTGGTGATCCACACAGTCAAAGTCTTTGGCATAGACAATAAAGAATAAATAGATGTTTTTTCTGGAACAGTTTTCCCAGCACCATTTATTGAATAGGCTGTCTTTGCCCCATTGTATATTCTTGCCTCCTTTGTCAAAAGTAAGGTACCCATATGTGCATGGGTTTATTTCTGGGCTTTCTATCTTGTTCCATTGGTCTTTTCTAAGAATCAGTCCATTTCTTCCAGGTTATCCATTTTATTGCCATATAGTTTTTCATAATAGTCTCTTATAATCCTTCATATTTCTGCATTGTCTGTTGTAACCTCTCCTTTTTCATTTCTAATTTTGTTGATTTGATTTTTTTTCTTTTTTTTTCTTGATTAGTCTGGCCATTGGCGTGTCAATTTTTTTTTTATCTACTCAAGGAACCATCTTTTAGTTTTATTAATCTTTACTATTGTTTCTTTCATTTCTTTTTCATTTATTTCTGCTTAGATCTTTATATTTTCTTTCCTTCTACTAATTTTTTTTTGTTTGTTGTTGTTGTTGTTGTTCTTTTTCCATCTGCTTTAAGTGTAAAGTTAGGTTGTCTATTCAATGTTTTTCGTATTTCTTGAGGTAGGATTGTATGGCAATAAACTTCCCTCTTAGAACTGCTTTTGCTGCATCTCATAGGTTTTGAGTTGTCGTGTTCTCATTTTCATTTGTTTCTAGAAATATTTTGATTTCCCTTTTGATTTCCCGGTTGATTATTTAGAAATGTGTTTGTGTTTCTTACAGTTTTCTTTTTTTTCTTATAATTGATATCTAGTCTCATAGTGTTAGTCAGAGAAGATACTTGATATGATTTCAAATTTCTTAAATTTACTGAGGTTTGATTTGTGACCCAAGATGTGGTCTATCCTGGAGAATGTTCCATGTGCACTTGAGAAGACAGTGTATTCTTCTGCATTTGGATGGAATGTCCTGAAGATATCAATGAGATCCATTTCATCTAATGTATCACTTAAGACATGTTTCCTTATTAATTTTCTGTTTTGATGATCTGTCCACTGGTGTGAGTAGGGTAATAAAGTCTCCTACCATTATTGTGTTACTGTCAATTTCTCCTTATGTCTTGTTATGTTTGTCAATACATAAGTGTTTGTCTTATGTATTGAGGTGCTCCTATCTTGGGTACATAGATATTTACAATTGTTATGTCTTCCTCTTGGATAGATCACTTGATCATTATGTAGTGTCCTCCCTTATCTCTTGTAATATTCTTTATTTTAAGGTCTATTTTGTCTGATGTGAGGATTGCTGCTCCAGCTTTATTTTGCTTCCCATTTGCATGGAATATATTTTTCCATCCTCTCACTTTCAGTCTATATGTGTCTTGAGGTCTGAAGTGGGTTTCTTGTAGATAGCATATATATGAGTCTTGTTTTTGTATCCATTTCAGCCTGTCTGTGTCTTTTGATGAAGCATTTAATCCATTTACATTTAAAGTAATTATTGATATATATGTTCCTATTACCATTTTCTAATTGTTTGGGGTTGATTTTGTAGTTCTTTTTTCTTCTGTTGTATTTCTTGACTATAGAAGTCCATTTAACGTTTGTTGTAAAGCTGGTTTGGTGGCATTCTCTTAACTTGCTTGTCTGAAAAGCTTTTTATTTCTCCATCAATTTTGAATGAGATCTTTGTTGGGTACAGTAATCTTGGTTGTAGATTTTTACCTTTCAGCACTTTAAATATATTCTGCCATCCCCTTCTTACCTGAAGAGTTTCTGCTGAAAGATCAGCTGTCAAGCTTTTGGGGTTTCCCTTGTATGTTACTTGTGGCTGCTCCCTTGCTGCTTTTAATATTCTTTCTTTGAGTTTAGTCTTTGTAGGTTGATTAATATGTGTCTTTGCATGTTTCTCCTTGGGTTTATCCTTTATGGGACTCTTTGTGCCTCTTGGACTTTATTGGCTATTTTCTTTGCCATGCTGGGGAAATTTTCAACTATAAACTCTTCAAAAACTTTCTCATACCCTTTGTTTCTCTCTTCTTCTGGAACTCCTATCATTCAAATGTTGGTGCATTTGATATTGGTCCAGAGGTCTCTGAGACTATCTTCAGCTCTTTTCATTCTATTCTGCCCATCAGAAGTTATTTCTACCATCTTATCTTCCAGCTCACTGATTCATTCCTCTGCTTCAGATATTCTGCTATTGATTCCCTCTAGAGTATTTTTAATTTCAGTAATTGTGTTTGTCTCTGTATGCTTATTCTTTAATTCTTCCAGGTCGTTATTAATTGTTTCTTGCATTTTCTCCATTTTGTTTTCAAGGTTTTTGGTCATCTTTAATATCATTATTCTGAATTCTTTTTCAGGTAGTTTTCCTATTTCCTCTACATTTATTTGTGCTACTGTGTTTCTAGTTTGCCCGTTCATTTGTGCAGTATTTATCTGTCTTTTCTTTCTTTCTTTCTTTCTTTTTTCAAGTTATTGTGTTTGAGGTCTCCTTTTCCTAGGCTTCAAGGAAAGTTGAATTTTTTCCTTGAAGAAGGTTGAATTCTTTTTTCCTTTTGGTTTCTGTCCTCCTAATGTTGGTCCAGTGGTTTGTGTGAGCTTTGTATAGGGTGAGATTTGTGCTGAGTTTTGTTTGTTTGTTTTTCCTCTGATGGGCAAAGCTGAGTGATGTGATACTCCTATCTGCTGATGATTAGATTTGTATTTTTGTTTCATTTGTTACTTAGATGAGGCATTCTGCACAGGGTGCTACTGGTGGTTGGGTGATGCTGGGTCTTGTATTCAACTGGTTTCCTATACATGAGTTCTCACTACTTAATATTCTCTAGGGTTAGTTCTCTGGTAGTCTAGGGTCTTGGAGTCAGTGCTCCCACTCCAAAGGCTCAGGGTTTGATCTCTGGTCAGGAACTAAGATTTCACAAGTGGTTTGTTATGGCATTAAGGGAGAGTATGGGAATACCAGACCATCTGACCTGTCTCTTGTGAAACCTGTATGCAGGTCAGAAGGCAACAGTTAGAACCGGACATGGAACAACAGACTGGTTCCAAATAGGAAAAGGAGTACGTCAAGGCTGTATATTGTCACCCTGCTTATTTATGCAGAGTACATCGTGAGAAACGCTTGGCTGGAAGAAGCACAAGATGGAATCAAGATTGCCGGGAGAAATATCAATAATCTCAGATATGCAGATGACACCACCCTTATGGCAGAAAGTGAAGAAGAACTAAAGAGCCTCTTGATGAAAGTGAAAGAAGACAGTGAAAAAGTTGGCTTAAAGCTCAACATTCAGAAAACTAAGGTCATGGCATCCGGTCCCGTCACTTCATGGGAAATAGATGGGGAAATATTGGAAACCGTGTCAGACTTTACATTTTTGGGCTCCAAAATCACTGCTGATGGTGATTGCAGCCATGAAATTAAAAGACTCTTACTCCTTGGAAGGAAGGTTATGACCAACCTAGATAGCATATTGAAAAGCAGAGACATTACTTTGCCAACAAAGGTCCGTCTAGTCAAGGCTATGGTTTTTCCAGTGGTCATGTATAGGTGTGAGAGTTGGACGGTGAAGAAAGCTGAGCGCCGAAGAATTGATGCTTTTGAACTGTGGTGTTGGAGAAGACTCTTGAGAGTCCCTTGGACTGCAAGGAGATCCAACCAGTCCATCCTAAAGGAGATCAATCCTGGGTGTACATTGGAAGGTCTGATGTTGAAGCTGAAACTCCAATACTTTGGCCACCTCATGCGAAGAGGTGACTCATTGGAAAAGACCCTAATTCTGGGTAGGATTGGGGGCAGGAGGAGAAGGGGACGACAGAGGATGAAATGGTTGGATGGCATCACTAACTCAATGGACTTGAGTTTGGGTAAACTCCGGGAGTTGGTGATGGACAGGGAGGCCTGGCATGCTGCAATTCATGGGGTCGCAAAGAATCAGACACAACTGAGCGACTGAACTGAACTGGACTGAAAACAAATATCCAAAAACGTGAAACCAAAGATGAATCCCAGATCAATGGCTGTTACAAAGTCAGGTAAATAATAATGAAAATAATGAAATATACACATATGCATATACACCCATGAGCAAAGTGAAAAGTCCAACAAAAATAAAGTACAGTAGTTTGATCCAGCAAACAAAGGAAATAAAAAATTATATTTACCAGTTAAGAACAATACTAACTTAAGCACAAACTGGAAAACAAAACTAAAACAAAGTGCCAAGTGGGGAATAAAGCAATGAAAACAAAACTAACAAATATATTGAGAGGAAAAGAAAGAAAGAAAAGAAGAAATAATAGGTATGCAAATTTAATTAGAGGTAGATGTAGAATATTTATAGACATTAAAGTTTAACTGCAAGGAGAAAAGAACAGTAGGAAAGGCAAAAGAAGAAATAAATGTAGAAAAAATATAATAGGTTTAAAAAATTGAAAATTAAATTCATAAATAAGAGAAAAGAGAAAAAAAATGGAAGAAGAAAGAAAAAAGGGGAAAAAAAAGAAAAACTTCATAGAACTGCAAAAGTCCAATGTAGAGGCAGAGATTTATAACAATAGATAGTGTGACTGAATATACACATATACATACACACCCATAAGCAAAATCAAAACAGTCCAACAAAAATTAAGTACAATAGATTGACCTGGTGAACAAATGAAACCAAAAATTATATCTACCAGTACTGCTGCTAAGTCAGTTCAGTCGTGTCTGACTCTGTGCGACCCCATAGACGGCAGCCCACCAGGCTCCCCCGTCCCTGGGATTCTCCAGGCAAGAATACTGGAGTGGGTTGCCATTTCCTTCTCCAGTGCATGAAAGGGAAAAGTGAAAGTGAAGTTGCTCAGTCGTGTCCGACTCTTAGCGACCCCATGGACTGTAGCCTACCAGGCTCCTCCATCCATGGGATTTTCCAGGCAAGAGTACTGGCGTGGGGTGCCATTGCCTTCTCCTTCTACCAGTACAAAACTAATTAAAACACAAAATGGAAGACAAAACTAAAACAATGTGCCAATTGGGGAATAAAGCAATGAAAATATAACTAACATATATGTTGAGAGGAAAGGAGAGAAAGAAAAGAAAGAAAGAATAGATATGCAAAGTTAAATAAAGTTAGATGAAGATGATTTATATGCATTAAAGATTGACTGCAAGAGGAAAAAAAAACAGTAGGAAAATCAAACAAAGGAATAAATGTAGAAAAAATAATAATAAGTTTAAAAAATTAAAATTAAAAAAAGAAAAAAAGAGAAGAATAAAACTCTACAGAACTGCAAAAGCCCAACGCAGAGGCAGAGTTTTAGGACAATAAAAAAGGTGACTGAGGGAAAAAAAAAAAAAACTCAAAGCTTAATTGGATTTCTTAGTGCCAATAAAATCGACAACTACAACAGATGGGAGACAAAAGGAAAAACGAAAAAGAAAAAATCCAGAAGAGTCTACAGAACAAGTCAAAACATAAGAATGATAAAAGTTTTTCTTGAGTCACTGCTGTTAGAGTCCTTTCCCATGCTGGGAATCACAGTCCACCTTACCTCCCTAGGAGGCCCTCCAACACTGTGCTGATCTCTGGACATACTGTGGGGCAGCTCAGATTCTAATCTGGTCCTACTCCTCTGTGTTCTTTCCTCCTGTGTCCACAGCTATCAGAGCTATTCCGTTTTCTTTTGTGGGAGCTCTGAATATCCTTTTATATATTCCATAGACAGAGTCTGCCTAGTTGATCATGTGGATTTAAATTGCAGCTTGTACAGCTGATCTGAAGGTTTTGGGTCTTCTTCCTTAGCCACACTGCCCCTGGGTTTCAATTGTGGTCTTATTTTCACCTCTGCATGTGGGTTGTCCACTGCGGTTTAGCTCCTTAGGCTCTCCTGGAGGTCTTGGGTTTGCCCTGTGATGGCCAGGTGTGGAGGTGGTGCAGCTGGTTGGGTCGCAGGGGTTCTGGCAGCACCAGGTACTCAACGGGGTTTGTGGCTCGGGTAGTAGGAAATATAGTGCTTCAGAAGGGTATGGCAACAAATATTGGCCAATATTCTCCAGTATTCTTGCCTGGAGAACTCCCTCTCTGACAGAGAAGCCTGACAGGCCATAGTCTACAGGGTTGCAAAGAGTCAGACAGGACCGAAGCGACCCTGTGCGCATAAACACAAGATTTTTTTTATTTAATTTTTTTTCTGCCTGTGGCAACTCTGCCCCAGTGAGAGTTGAGCGTGAAGTTGGTGCAGCTTGGCTCGCAGGGACCCTGGTGGCGCCAAGTGTGCGGGGACACAGACTGCCTCCGTGGCAGAAGTTATGGCCCTATCTGAGTCTTTTTTTAAGCCTCTTGTAGCTGGCGATCAGAAGGCCTCTTTGGGCAGTCTTTCTCCATAGCTCTGCCCATTCAGACAGTTAGAGGGATCCCTTGCCTGGGGTCCTTCTCTGTTGTTCTGCGCATCAGGCACATAGAGGGGACCCCGACTGGGATCCTACTCTGTAGATTGGCCCATCATGCACTTAAAGGGGCACCCTGGGTGGGGTCCTACTCTGTAGTTCAGTGCTTCATGTGTTTGGTGGGCCAGCCTCTCTATTGTTCAAATGCCAATGCTTTCATGTGGAGAGAGAGAGGCTATTGTGATGTCTCTACCTGCTAAGTGTGACTCAGCAGTATCGCCTTGCTCCCACTGCTGCTTGGCTTTCCTCCACAGGCATTTCCCACCATGATCTCCTCCCTCATAACCCCTTGATCTGTCTCTCCGCAGTCAACAGCAGCTCTTGACTAGGGATTGCTCCAAAATCCCTAAACTCCAGCTCCCAGCCGCTGCCCCTTCCAGGAGACCCACATTCCTGCCCAGCATATGTATGGCTGTGGCAAGGACTGATTCTCATTCCATTCAGGCTGCCACAGATCAGCTGTTTCACTCTCAGTCTTAAATGTTTCTCCTCTGACTCATACAATTGCCCAGCTGTGGGATCAGACCCGTGTTTCAGTTCCCCCACCCGCCTAGGGCAGGTCCAGTCCTACTAACACTCCTGTCTGCCCGCCCCCCCCCCACCCCATTCCTTTGTCCTACCAAGTTTTGCGTGGTTCTGTATATTCTTTTCTGTTGGTCAAGTACTCCTGTCTGCTCTCAGCTGGTGTTCCGCATGCACTTCTGTGTTTGAAAGTGTATTCCTGATGTATCTGTGGAGAGAGATATACTCCATGTCTGCCTACTCCTTCAGCATGTTGTTCTCCTAGGTGTTCCCATTCTTTCCATAAATTTGAACACTTCCATTTCTTAGGCTAAAATTGAATCATAAGTGGCATTCCTCCATTTTTCCTAGCAAATATTTAAACTGTGCTTACCCTACAACATGCATCTTGGAGATAGTTCTCATGTTGAAAAATTTTATTTAAGACTTAAGCAAACAACTGCTTTCAGTTCAGTTCAGTTCAGTTGCTCAGTCATGTCTGACTCTTTGTGACCCCAGGAACCGCAGCATGCCAGGCCTCCCTGTCCATCACCAACTCCCAGAGTCTACCCAAACCCATGTCCATCGAGTCGGTGATGCCATCCAACCATCTCATCCTCTGTCGTTCCCTTCTCCTCTTGCCTTTAATCTTTCCCAGCATCAGGGTCTTTTCCAATGAGTCAACTCTTCGCCCAAGTATTGGAGTTTCAGCTTCAACATCAGTCCTTCCAATGAACACCCAGGACTGATCTTCTTTATGATGGACTGGTTGGATCTTCTTGCAGTCCAAGGGACTCTCAAGAGTCTTCTCCAACACCACAGTTCTAAAGCATCAATTCTTTGGCACTTAGCTTTCTTCACAGTCCAACTCTCACATCCATACATGACCACTGGAAAAACCATAGCCTTGACTAGACCGAACTTTGTTGGCAAAATAATGTCTTTGCTTTTTAATACGCTGTCTAGGTTGGTCATAATTTTCCTTCCAAGGAGTAAGAGTCTTTTAATTTCATGGCTGCAATCACCATCTGCAGTGATTTTGGAGCCCCCCAAAATAAAGTCAGCCACTGTTTCTGCTGTTTTCCCATCTATTTCCCATGAGTGATGGGACCAGATGCCATGATTTTAGTTTTCTGAATGTTGAGCTTTAAGCCAACTTTTTCACTCTCCTCTTTCACTTTCACCAAGAGGCTCTTTAGTTCTTCTTCACTTTCTGCCATAAAGGTGGTGTCATCTGTATATCTGAGGTTATTGATATTTCTCCCAGCAATCTTGATTCCAGCTTTATACCACCAATAACCCTATTCTCATCATCTGTGTAAAATTTTGAGAATTATAATAGGAAATACTGTTTAATATTGTATTTAAGTCACAGACTCTGCAGCCCACTGTCTGGATTTGAATCCTTATTTTGCTACTCAAAATCACTTCAACCTTGATAGACTGGTAACTGGTACACTGTATTTTTGGGGCTTTCATTTCCACATCTACCGGACAAAGATACATTTGTCATATAAGGTTGTAGCGAGAATTAAATAATGCCTCACTTCTCAGAGCTAGAGTAAACTAGAGTAGACAGAAATGATAGAATGTTACTTCCAAGATTTGTTTGCAAAATAAGTATGGCTTCCATGATGGATGTCTTTTCCTCTGTGTCTTTCTCACTCTGGGAGAAGTCATATGCCATGCTGCGAGGCAGCTCCATGGAGAGATATATGCAGTGAAAGATTATAAGGCCTGTTGACAATCATGTCTATGAGCTTAGAAGGTACTCATCCCACAAGCCAGTGGAGCCTTCAATCTCCAACCCTGGAATGTGACCTCGTGAGAAATCTTGAGCCAAAGAGACTCACCTCAGCCATGCCCAGATTCCCTGACCCATAGATCTTATGAGATAAGAAGTAGTTATTGTCTTAAGTCAGTAAATTATGGGATAATTTGCTATACGATGATGTGAAACTATTGCAGTGAGTGTGAAATCATTCTAAAGAATGTTCTAATATTACTTGCTATAGCATCAGTAACTCTTTATCACTTTAAATTTTCTCCTATATAGAAAACTTTATTATCAAGTTATGTATCTCTACTGTATTGATTTTAACTTTTTCTCAATATCATCATTTTGGTCTCTCTCACTATCTGAAAGTAGGTTAGTATGTAACCTTTAATTAGGGCAAATGTGTAAATCATAGAAGCAAATACCTTAGGATGCAATGACTTTCATATCAGTATGTTAAAATAAACCTGAAATTTAGGCCTAATTTAACTTAAAATGTTTTAATTAAGTTCAAACAATTGACACTATACTAATTTCTGTGCTAATTCCATAAAATTGTGAGCTAGAGAGACAACATTTTTTGAAGTAGATAGAGAATGTCTTTACTTAAACTCATGGAAATTTTACACAGAAAAATATAACACAGTTCTGAACTATTGTTTTAGAATTTTCATAAGACTAATATTTTGTTTATTTGTTTGCTTTTTTTTTTTTACTGAAAGGTCATTAACAAGAAGACAATGTAGTCAGATGTAAAAGCAATTGGACTTGTTCAGATGCATATCAGAATTATCTTGAAATCTTTTGTAAAATACAAATGCCCAGATATTGCTTTTTTTACTCCAAGGCCCCAGATATCTTTCCAATGATCAGTGATGTTTAACAACAGCTGGACTATACAATGATCTTTTACTTTTATCTAGTTTGTTTCACTTTTTCTATTTCATATTCAGTGCTCCCATTTCATTTAACTTATGCTTTCCAATTTTTCCATCTCTTTTTTTTTTTTTGATGGTTTTCTCAAGCCTTTATCAAGCATAACAAATGCTTTTGTATACACAAATATAAATAATATGTATAATATGTATATATTAAAAACTTATGAATTTTTGCCTAACTAAAAAATTTATGACAATTTGATTCCACTTGTTTGACTTAATATGAATAGAATACTAGATCTCTAATTTTTAAAAAAATAGATATGCAACCAATAACAAAAGTTTACTGTATGGCACAGGTAATGATAGTCAATATCTTGTAATATCCTATAATGGAAAATAGTTTCAAAAATAACATAAGTGTATGTGTATAGCTGAATCACCTCGCTGTGCACCTGCAACATTGTAACTCAACTATACTTCAGTAAAATGTATATATATATATATATAATAAATATATATATGTATATATATATAATAAATAAAAGTGACTAGATTGCATTCATCACACCAGGACTCTGGTTCTGGCTTGTCATGAGACATAGATACTTAGATAAACCATGTTTGCCACTTGGATTCCACCTTCCTCGTTTGTGAAATGTGAAATTCAGACCAGCTTGTCCCCTACGTTCCTTCTATCTCTGAAATGTATGATTCCACTTTGTCCTAAGCTTTATGGATACTCTAAGCTATGCTTATAATGAAATTGATGGAATTAATATTTGCAGGTTAAACTAGTGACTTACATTGACTGTTTATATCCCTCCAAAAGCATATATTGGAAACATAATGCCCTGGGTGATGGATTAGGATATGGGGCCTTTGGGAGGTAATTAGGTCATCAGGGCTCAGCCCTTATGAATGGGACCTTATAAAAAAGGCCTTAGAGAGTTCCCTTCCCCTCCTAACATATGAGGTTACAGCAAGAAGATGGCCTTAAATGAACCAGGAAGTAGGCCTTTCCCAGACATAGAATCTGACCGTACAGGCAATCTGATTTTGGAATTCTACCCTACAGAAGTCATGTAAAGTAAATATTGGTTGTTCGTAAGCTACCCAGTCTATGATATTTTGTTATAGCTACCCTAATAGAAGAAGACAGAGACCAATGTATTGGATCATCTCTTCAAGTTTCTTTCACCAGCCTTCCTGAATAAAAATCACTTCTTTATAGTGTATGCCTTCATAACAGGCCTTCCCCAAAAAAATTTCCTCTGGTTTTAGTTACATAGGCAGGAAACTGTCAAAGAATATAATATTGGGATATTGACCATGTGGCCGTTTTAACATTTTATGGCACAATTTGAAACTTTATCTTCCTTGAGTATATTCTTTGCTTCTAAATGTTTTGAAAGAATTAAAACTACCTCTAGAAAAGGAGTACATCAAGGCTGTATATTGTCACCCTGCTTATTTAACTTATATGCAGAGTACATCATGGGAAACACTGGGCTGGAAGAAACACAAGCTGGAATCAAGATTGTCAGGAGAAATATCAATAACCTCAGATGTGCAGATGCTGCTGCTGCTGCTGCTAAGTCGCTTCAGGGTGTCCGACTCTGTGTGACCCCATAGATGGCGGCCCACCAGGCTCCCCTGTCCCTGGGACTCTCCAGGCAAGAACACTGGAGTGGGTTGCCAGTTCCTTCTCCAATGCATGAAGTGAAAAGTGAAAATGAAGTCGCTCAGTCATGTCCGACTCTTAGCGACCCCATGTACTGAAGCCTACCAGGCTCCTCCGTCCATGGGATTCTCCAGGCAAGAATACTAGAGTGGGGTGCCATTGCCTTCTCCGGATATGCAGATGACACCACCCTTATGGCAGAAAGTGAAGAAGAACTAAAGAGCTTCTTGATGAAAGTGAAAGAGGACAGTGAAAAAGTTGGCTTAAAGCTCAACATTCAGAAAACTAAGGTCATGGCATCCGGTCCCGTCACTTCATGGGAAATAGATGGGGAAATATTGGAAACCGTGTCAGACTTTATTTTGGGGGGCTCCAAAATCACTGCAGATGGTGATTGCAGCCATGAAATTAAAAGACGCTTACTCCTTGGAAGGAAGGTTATGACCAACCTAGATAGCATATTGAAAAGCAGAGACATTACTTTGCCAGCAAAGGTCTGACTAGTCAAGGCAATAGTTTTTCCAGTAGTCATGTATGGATGTGAGAGTTGGACGGTGAAGAAAGCTGAGCGCCGAAGAATTGATGCTTTTGAACTGTGGTGTTGGAGAAGACTCTTGAGAGTCCCTTGGACTGCAAGGAGATCCAACCAGTCCATCCTAAAGAAGATCAGTCCTGGTTGTTCATTGGAAGGACTGATGTTGAAGCTGAAACTCCAACACTTTGGCCACCTGATGCAAAGAGTTGACTCATTGGAAAAGATCCTGATGCTGGGAAGGATTGGGGGCAGGAGGAGAAGGGGACGACAGAGGATGAGATGGCTGGATGGCATCACTGACTCGATGGACATGGGTTTGGGTAAACTCTGGGAGTTGGTGATGGACAGGGAGGCCTGGCGTGCTGTGATTCATGGGGTCACAAAAAGTCGGACACGACTGAGCGACTGAACTGAACTGAACTAGCAAGAGACATTCACATTGCAACTTCTTCCTAAAGTACAATAGGTAAAGCCTCACATAGAACCTGAAGTCCTCTATTACAGCAATATGGATGGTTATTACTTTTGATTAAAATTAAATTAAATAGCACTCGAGAAATAAGGAGAGATTTAATTATACTATAAAAACTGTCAGGCTTTCATTTTTAACATCTGTTACACAGGCATGCCAATAGCAATGGTGTGGACTATTTGCCAGACACCTAGTCAACAAGCCCCAGTGAATCATCTAAGCGCTGAGGCAGTGTGATTTCAAACAGCATCCTTTCCAAATCTGATGACTTGATCCAAGTTAAATACATTTCAGGACTTCCTGCTTCTAATTTTTCTTCATTTTATGAGGTGGGAGGGAGTGTTTCCAGCTCTTCTGGTCTCATTATGATGGATTTGATCTGGCACATCATGCCTATGCTACAGGAAAGAGCTGGAGTGCTACAAAGAGCATTGTTTCCCTGAAAGATGCCAAATGTGGAGTGTTTTGTTGCCCTCGTGTTATGTTTCTGTAAAGGTTATTTTTAACTTTGATATTTAAAAGGAAAAATCATTGGAACCCTCAGCTCTGGAAAATGTTTTTGGCCTAAACAGTTTTGGATCAATGTTAACTAATTAGCAGGCAGGCAGGAGGGACGCAGGCAGTAAACAGATGATGCATTTCTAGTAGGTAAACTCTCTCCTTTCAGTTCTTCTCTCAGTTATCAATATATGGACCATAGAACTGGCCTGTAACTTTGTTAAAGTAATAACCACTCTGGGCCTCAGTTTTCCTATGTTTAAGAAGAGGATTAAGCATGCCTAGCTTTGGATAAGCATGCCTAGCTTTAAAATTCAAAAATTTTCATGAGTCCTTATCTCAAGGTGGCTGAGCTTATGACTCACATTTTCTTCTTAATTTTAGTGACTTTTATTTATTTATTTACTGCTTTTTCTCTTCCCCTCCTCCCTCTTCTTCTTCCTTCTCCTCCTTTTTAATAACAACAACAACAAAATAACTTAGGTTGCTTTCAAAATAACCAAAAATCCTACTTACTTCCTTTTTGTGAACAAATGTCAAGTTTAGAAGTTAGAATTATTTCCCCTCTCTATTATTTTCAGTTATGATACACCTGATGTCAGCTTCCTCTGTGGACTCCCATACATTACTGGAAACTATTGGCAATTACGAATTACAAGAAGATCCTTCCTCTGATTGTGCTGCAAGGTTGTCCACTGCAGTCCAGTCTGCCCCATTCCCTTGCAGGGATTTATGCCTTAGAGGTAACTGGTGTTTTCTTGGTCCTGGAGACATCCCTGGGCTCTTGTGGCAGTCATAAGAGGCATAGGTTTAGCATTATCTATCATAGGTATATTTTGCTTCCCTCTCTTTGCTTTTTCTGGACTTAATCTCAAATGTATCCAGGTCATCATATCTACCAATTTAATGAATAAATCTTTACTGAGCATCGGCTGTGTGTTCGACATTTTGGGGGGACCTGGTTATATAACATGATCCATTTCCCCATGGAGCTTATGTTCTAATTATGAGGTCATTTTGTGACTATGAAGTCATGTCCTGTAAACTCCCTTCGGATAACAGCTGAGATGAGTTAGAAGCCATGGGCTTCTGCACCTTTCTCAGTGAAGAACCAAATCAGTTCAGCTCAGTTCAGTGTCTCAGTCGTGTCTGACTCTTTGCAACCCCATGAATCGCAGCACACCAGGCCTCCCTGTCCATCAACAACTTCCGGAGTCTACCCAAACCCATGTGCATCTGGTCGGTGATGCCATCCAGCCATCTCATCCTCTGTCATCCCCTTCTCCTCCTGCCCTCAATCCTTCCCAGCATTAGAGTCTTTTCCATTGAGTCAACTCTTTGCATGAGGTGGCCAAAGTATTGGAGTTTCAGCTTCAACATCAGTCCTTCCAATGAACACCCAGGAATGATCTCCTTTAGGATGGACTGGTTGGATCTTCTTGCAGTCCAAGGGACTCTCAAGAGTCTTCTCCAACACCACAGTTCAAAAGCATCAATTCTTCGGCACTCAGCTTTCTTTACCGTCCAACTCTCACATCCATACATGACTACAGAAAAAACCATAGCCTTGACTAGATGGACCTTTGTTGGTAAAGTAATGTCTCTGCTTTTAAATATGCTATCTAGGTTGGTCATAACCTTCTTTCCAAGGAATAAGCATCTTTTAATTTCATGGCTGCAATCACCATCGACAGTGATTTTGGAGCACAGAAAAGTAAAGTCTGACACTGTTTGCACTGTTTCCCCATTTATTTCCCATGAAGTGATGGGACCAGATGCCATAATCTTAGTTTTCTGAATGTTGAGTTTTAAGCCAACTTTTTCACTGTCCTCTTTCACTTTCATCAAGAGGCTCTTTAGTTCTTCACTTTCTGCCATAAGGGTGGTGTCATCTGCATATCTGAGGTTATTGATATTTCTCCCGGCAATCTTGATTCCAGCTTGTGTACCTTCCAGCCCAGCATTTCTCATGATGTACTCTGCATATAAGTTAAATAAGCAGGGTGACAATATACAGCCTTGACGTACTCCTTTTCCTATTTGGAACCAGTCTGTTGTTCCATGTCCAGTTCTGACTGTTGCTTCCTGACCTGCATACAGGTTTCTCAAGAGACAGGTCAGATGGTCTGGTATTCCTATCTCTTTCAGAATTTTTCGCAGTTTATTGTGATCCACATAAGACCTATTTGTGAAACAATAATGGAGGATGTCACTTACTGAGTTGTTTTAATGTATAGAAACAAACCACAAATGTTTATAACCCTCAAAATTGATGCCATTACATTTGAACAATTAAGCAGTATTTTACAGGTAAGGAAATGGAAACTAATAAAATTATATTGCTTCTCCAAAGTTGCACAACTTAGGATCTATACAACCACAATTGGACCCAGATCTTCCTATCTTCAAAGACACGCTCTTACCTTTATACCATATTGTGGCATAAATGAACTGCTAGCTGAATCATGCAAATTCAGGGAAGTTAAAAATTTCTGCCACGAACTATTTTTTTCTCACTCATTTGATTAATCCTGCAGTTATCCACGGTTGTTTATTATTTAGATTACAGTCTTTTCTCTTATTAAAAATTAGAATGCATGAAAAAGATAATGAATTAAACTATTACCACTTATTAGCACTTTGTTGAGGATTTATCATAAAATTTTCTACTACACATAATAAAAGAGAATACTGACTTTAGGGTTCAATGATCTGGGTTCCTTTTCCCTCTCATCTTAATAACGGATGACACAGTTTGTTCCTAAGATTAATTACTTTGATGTGGTGTTTATTTGTAGAATGTTATGAAAGACCTTTTTGCTAAAACTGAAAGCTCTAAGATGTTCTTTTTTCCTTCTAGTGGGTTAATAAGCTGAAATTTCAGGAATGCTGGCAGATGACATGAGACTCTTAGGTCAGAGACAAATGACTTGATTACTTGCAATAGACATAACATCATGAACATCAGCATGTTTGGCAACCATTCCCCTAAAGTTAGTTCTTTAAAGGTGCTATAAAGAGGAACAGAGATCCTTGTACACACAGTGAGTTGCCTTACAGGAGTAGAGACTTAAGTTTAAGGAAACTGATTATTTTATACTCACAGTAAGTGTGCCTTCCTTTGCTCCTATGAGGATAGTGTCTTTTCCTTCTAACATTCTTGAAAAGATAGTCCAGAATAAAGGCAGTCAGTGTTTCTTTCTACAAAACATGCAGAAATATCAGAGATCCATGAAGAACTGCATTTCAACACTCATGATTTGACCATGTTCCTCCTTCATGGAATTGCTTCTGGTAAGTCTTGCTGACTTTTTTCATAAGTACCACATAGGCTTCTGTTTTAGGACCCTGCAAGCCATATGCCCAGATATGAATCTACATTTTTTTCTATGTCCATCTATTTTTTTACTACCTTTACTTTTTACATCTTGATATACTTATTTTATTTCTTTGTATTAAAGTATAGTTGAAGTATATTATTTTTATTAATATATATTTATTTTTAAATCTTATTGAAATATAGTTGATTTACAATGTTGTATTTAATTTCTACTGCAAAAAGTAGCTCAGTTATACATATATATCTTTTCATATATATATTATTATATATTTCATATATATATTATTTCATATATATTATTTTTCATTATGGTTTATCACAAGATGTTGAATATAGTAGGACCTTGCTTATCCTGTATATAATAGTTTACATTTGCTAATCTTAAACTCCCATTCTTTCCTCCCCAGAAGTATATATATATATATATTTGTTTGAAGTATAATATATATATATATATATTTGTTTGAAGTATACTGAATTATTTTGTTTGCTTTTAAAATTTTGCAATGCTTATATTTTTTTAGGCTATCTGAGATGTCATTAAAAAATCAATTAACTGCTATGAAACACACCACCCTAAAGTTTAGTGACTTAAAACAGCAGTGGTCTATTAATTCTGACAGTTCTGTAAGTTAGTTGGTTAGTTTCTTTGCTCCTTTACCTGATCTCATTCCATGCTGCTTCATTTAGATTAAGGATAGGCTGGTCTGCAACGTCCAAGAATGACATGAAGGGTTCTCTTTGAGATCTTAGTATCTATATGCCCAAGATGGTTTCTAAAGTGTCATTTTCTGAGAGTAACTTTACTGAGGAAAGAATAGGAAGAGACTATTGGCATTGAGCTGAGGGTGTATGTAAGCTTGCAAGTAGATGAAAAGATGTATCTGCATTATGTGGGTTGTACTCAGAAAAGGTATAGATGACCAGTGCAAGGGGAGTTTGGGAAAAGGCAAATGAGTATTAAATAATTTTGTTCATAGTGAATTATACAAGTTAAATCAAGCTAGATGATACTAAATACAACTTCAAAGCCAGATAATTTAGCCATTTTGCATTTCTTTATCTCTCCTAACTCTAATGAAGTTACATTTAAAAGAATTAGGTATCCAGATGATTTGAAAATGAAAATTTAAAAATCACTGGAAGTTCCTATCAAGACCTCAGTGACTAAATTTGCTGTTATTAATAGTTTCTGTATTTTAGGATCTTTGGGTACAAAATGCATAAAGTTAAGAATAAATTCAAGTAAAGCCAATTCACTGAAAACTCAATTTACCTGCTGATGAAAATAGTAGATAACAAATTAATAGATTGCCATATTGATTAGGATTTCTTTTTTCAAAGTTTAATTATTCATCACCTCTCAGCACATTAGCTGCCTTGTTCTTAGTATAATTTGATTTAATGTTCAGGATCATGTATGTTGCATATTCCAGTTTATATTCAATAGGCTTTCCATCGGTGTAAGTGTCTATTTTCTTTGTATTTTTGTTGTTGTTGTTGGAGGAAAATTTCTTTTCAATGCTGTGTTGGTTTCTGCCGTACAACAATGCAAATCGTCATCCTTCTTTGAATTTTTAAGTTTTTATTTTCCTCCTCCTGCATTTGCCTACCTCTGGAAGCACAACAGCTGAAGAAAAAAAAAAACTATTTTAGTTCCTTTTTAAGTTATTTGATATGTTCTGTAACTAAGGTGCCTTGGGAAATGGTCATGTGGTGCATTGTTTTTCTGCAAGTTAGGTTTTGGAAAATTGGGTTTTGACAAACTTGTCACTTTGTAAATTGGTTATTTGATCTATTTGTTATTTAATGAGTTGGTTGTTTTCTGCTTTTGTTATTTATTGAATCAATCTTTCCAATAATTGGCTATCGTTTAGCTGATCAAGGGCTAGCAGTGTGCTGGAGTCAGTGTGCCTTAAACCCTGAGACCCTACTGTGTCTGTCCTCTAAACTTCAGATTCAGTAGATAAAATTGGCCATTCTGAAAGTGTTCGAACCATAGAAATCTGCAAACATGCAAATAAGGGCTCTTTTCTTTTTGGAGAACTAGTCTACCAGCCCACTATTTCCTGGAATCGATCAATTTTTAATAGTAAACCAGTTAAAAATTCAATATACTATATGAAGTTTTAAAAAAGCAGTCAAAATATTTGTGGCTTTCAGAGAATTATCAAATAAATCAATTCTGTATATTTTCACCAGTAGGTGATAATGACTACAATGATAAAAATAACAGCTATAAATGTTAGCCTCTTGTCTGTGTCAAGTACTAGAGAGGTCACTTTACATGTGTTCAATCCTCAGATATGAATAAGAAGCATTATCATTCCTATTTTATTTTATGGCTGAGAAAATCACAGTTTAGCAAGAACCAAGATCTAACTTCAAAACTGTTTTCCATTTTGCTTCACAGCCTTTTGTGGCTGAAATTCAGAGATTCTACCTCTAGAAGAAAATTATCTCATTTTTAGGGTAAGGAGATTAGGGAACTGAGAGAAGGTTAAATGTCATTATAACTGTATTGCTTGAAACTCATAACATTAATGACATAACCTTTAAATTCACATATAGACTAAGAGTGCTTTGCTCCAAAAAATGTAAGGAGAGACTGACATTTTGGTATTTTTGCTACAGTCTATTAGGATGTACCCTGACTTGGGCCATTAGTTAAAAGTTTCTAAACATGTCCCCACCCCACAAGTGATATTTCTATGGCAGGAAGGGAATTCTGAAAATGGATTATATTCAAAAAGGCACATTTGAGAGTTAAATAGTAATTTTGTGTTTTGAGACATGTTTGGTAATGGGACAAATGTTTATTGCTCTTTATCAATCTAAAATACATACCACCAAGCACTTTAGTAAGTTAAATTACTGGCCATTTCATGCACAGAAAAGTCACTTAAAGTTACCTATATCTTGGGACAAAAGACACTTACAGTGAATTCTGGAATGGGACCACCAATTGATGAATGATTATATAGGATACCTGAAAGTAAGGGAATTATTATAACCACCATAACCAAATGTCACCCCAAATGCAGGCATGATGAATAAAATCATTTGCTAGTAGCCCATGTGCTTCAGGGAAGCCCTGGTGGCTCAGATGTTAAAGAATCTGCCTACAATGCAAGAGACACTAGTTTAATCTCTGGGTCGAGAGGATCTTATGGAAAAGGAAATGGCTACCCACTCCAGTATTGTAGCATGGAGATTTCTGGGGAGAGAGGAGCCTAGAGGACTACAGTCCATGGGATCACAAAGGGTCCGCCATAACTGAGCGACTAACACTTTCATGTGCTTCAAGTTAGTTTCTAGGGAATGTGTTAAGAACTGGGCACACTATAGTAGACTAACTGAAGCAATTGCAATTCTAAAAAGCAAGAGTCTTCAGTGCTATTTTCCCAATTGATCTTTAAGATCTGTGATCAACTTTTTTGATATATCTGTTTAAGCTTGGCTGTTTATTTCTTATACAGTTTTTTATTCTTATTTTGTTTTTATTTATTTGCTGTCTTTTTAATGTTCAGAGAAGAAAAAGACCTAATATGTATACATAGTTTATATAATATATATTATAATCTATAATATTATGTATTGTATGTTATGCATATTACATATATGTTATACATATATACACACACACACAAAAGGTCCTTGGCACCAATCATGAAATATATTACACATAAATTAATGTTAATTTTCCATTTTCTCTCTTTCATCTTTTCCTCTCATTTTCATGCTAGCTATCCTAAATTAGTCAAAATTATTAGAATATAACTCATGTATTGTTTTGAAGCCCAGACAAGATCTGTAATTTAAATTGAAGTAAGTTACAATATGATTCATCTTGTAAATTATTAATGGGGCGCATTGAGTAAAGTAGATGGATGTAAATTAGTCTATAATTTAATAATAATAACAGGTAGTATTTATTGAATGTTTGCTATAGTTAAGGCAATATTTTGTATTTTGGTTGTATTAATATCTTTAATCCTCCAAATAACTCAAAACTTAGCTATGGTCCATAAAACAAATGACTGCCTTTTACAGATGAGAGAAATTGAAAGGTTAGGTACCATGACTAAAGTCACAGATGTGGCAGGTGATGGGCTAGTGTTTAACTCTAGGATAGAAGGTGATAAACTACAGCCTGTTGGACAAATCTGGCCAGCCATTTGTTTTTGTATGGGTTATGAGTTATGAACTGTTTTTACATTTTTAATGAGTGAGAAAAAAATCAAAAGGATAATAATATTTTGTGATTTGTGAAAATTATTTGACATTTAAGTGTCCATAAGAAAATTTATTAGAACACAGTCATACCTTTTTGTTTACATATGCTTATGACTCAGCTAAGAGTTAAGTAATTAAAACAGCTATCCTTAAGGTCTAAGAAGTGTAAATTACTTACAGTCTGGTCCTTTACAGAAAAAGTGTGCCAATCTGTGCTCTGGGCAGTCTGACACTGGTGTCAATTGACTCAATTATTTATTCTAAACTAATCCACTAAATCCTAACACAAAATGTCCTTTTAAAATTCATTTACTAGAGACTTCCCTTGTAGTCCAGTGGTTAAAACGTGCAGTTCCAAAGCAGGGGCATGGTGTTTGATCCCTGGTTGGGGAACCAAGGTCCCATGTGTTGTGGGCTGTGGCCAAAAATTTAAAAACAAAACCAAAATTTATGTACCAAAGAATAATTGAAGAAGAAGGAGAAAACATGCAGCACAGTGGAGAGAAGATGAAGAGAAGAAAAGATAAAAGAGACTTTTTTTTTCTGATAACTTCCACATGAGTGTTTGTTTTTACATGGCTAATCTTAGAAGACAAGAGGAATCCAAAATGGTTTGGCCAAGTCAGATCAAGTTCCACATCCAGAGTAAAAGACAGGAATTTACGGCTTTGGCAAGGCTCTACCATATGGAAGTGGGGAAGGAAATGGCAATCCACTCAAATATTCTTGCCTGGGAAATCCCATGGACAGAAGAACCTGGAGGGCTGCAGTCCATGGGGTCTTGCAAACAGTCAGACATGACCTAGTGACTAAGGCACCTACCATATAAAGGAAACAGTAGAAAGAGAAAGGGCAGCGATGTTATGAAGAGGGTAAAATCTGGGTCCAGCAGCCTTACCACTGGGTGCTGTGCTCTTTGATACTCCTAGTAGTTCCCACTTTTACATTTCCCAGGACAGCAATTTCTACCCACTCTCCTCTCTTTTTCTATGAAGTTTCTCTTACCTGCATTGTCACTGAGCCTAAGTGTATTCAACTAAGTATTGTGACAAAAGTGTATAGTGTAGATGCTCCCCTACATGGCCAGCATGGGAGGCCAGGCTTGCGTAAGGCTTGATTCTTGCCATCTATTCTCTTTCAGAGAGGAGTAAACACCCAGACTCCTCGCATTCCTACTGTTTATATGACCTGAGTTAAACCGTGGTTCATGAGAAAAATGCCTAAGCTGCTATTTGAGAAAACATCACTTTTTGTTTCTGCTGTTTTTAATGTTTAACTCGAGAACCTCATATATGTGTTGGGGTGGGGGAGGTGGGTGTTGTTGTTGTTCAGTTACTAAGTTATGCCTGACTCTTTGTGACCCCATGGACTATAGCTTGCCAGGCTGCTCTGTCCTCCACTGTCTCCCAGAGTTTGCTCAAATTCATGTTCTTTGAGTCAGTGATGCTATCTGTCTTATCCTCTGCTGCTTGCATCTCCTTTTGCCTTTGATCTTTCCCAGTGTCAGGGTCTTTTCCAATGAGTCAGCTCCTTGCATCAGGTGGCCAAAGTCTCGGAGTTTCAGCTTCAGCATCAGCCCTTCCAGTGAATATTCAGGGTTGATTTCTTTTAGAAATATATATGTGTATATATACATAATTTATTTGTGTATGTATGTGTTTCAAGTGGAAAGTGAGAAATTTGCATGACTAGTTGGATTTACCTTGAGGAAAAGAGCATTATATGTAGAAAAATTGCTCCATGTACAACCTGTCACATTTTTCCCCCTTTGTTTTGTGTGTTGCAAATGCAATCAAAATAGTGAAATGTGATTTTCATCTGAGGGTCCTGAGGCAAAACCTATAATAATGTTCTCCTTCTGTTCAGTCATATAAGCCTTAGTAGAATGGATGTCATCTCTTGGGGAAATCCAAGATCCTCCTGAGCTTCTCTGTTGATTAGCCAGCTCTGGAATGTCAAATAGCCTTTGATCTGGCAACAGCTGCCTACATAGCAGAAAAGTTTATTAAAAAAAAAAAAAGAACACTCTACTTGCTTTCAAACTAAGATTATAGGTAGTTTAGATGCTTCACCATGGTTGGGGCTCTGCTCCCTCTCAGTGGTTCTGCTGGTTTCAGCTGAGCAGCTTAGAGTTATTTCATGTTCCTAAGATGTCAATGATTGTTTATTTACATTTCTGAGTTGGTCTTTTGCAAATTCTCTGAAGACTCTCTTCTATCTACTCTGTAGTAAGTCTGAGGAGTAAGGCTGGGCCATTATCAGATTCTTTAAAGGCTAATGAATGCACCTCTGCATGTTCAAATCCCACTTCAGTGCCTAAGTGTATAAACAATTTTATGACAGATTGTTGTTTAGTTTAACTTCCAATAAACTGTGTCTTTAAAAATGAGAGACAAAAGCTGTCTGGTATTTGAGTGAAAAGGCTTTGCTCATCTTTTCTGAACTAGTTGGTGTTTTGCTTTGGGTGACACTGCATAGTTTATAGGCTATCCAACTGGTGTCCTCATTCAGACCTGGGTCCTTCAAATTATTTTTACAACATATTGCTTATTCCTAGATCTGAGATTGGAAAAATGATTTCGTTGCAGATGTGTGCTTTGATCAATTGATGAAAACTTAGTTTGTTACAATGTGAAAATGCATGAGATCACAACTAGGCTCGGTAGAAATTGTCCATGATTGGTGTTTGATGTCTGCCACTTGCAAGGCTTTTAAAATAGCAGAACATTTCCAGGTATTTATACCCAATAGTAGACTCTGTATTTTCAAATTCTAGTTATATTCATTCTTTTCTTTTCTGGGGGCGGGAAGTAAAATCTTCATGTTTTTTTCAGAACTCTTAGGACATAAGGATTATTTTCCTATTTCTTTGATAACTTCCTCTTGCCAGTTTTAATTCCTAACATTCAGCACATATATGGCTCTGCATGGAGCAGAAACTTGATGAACACTGAATTAATGGGGACGTTTTTCCTGAACCAAGAAGTGTGCAGCCCCAAAAGGAAATGTTAGCAATTTTTATATTTATAATTCCAATCAGGACTACAGAGGGCATTTATTCCTCATTTTTTATATGGAGTGTATTAGTCACAGTTCCCTTAGGAAACAGATAAGATACTAAACAGTGGGGTTTGAAACATGGCAACTAAATTCAATGCATGATTATAGACTAGAGTCTATATTAAAATGAAGGAATGACTATAAAGACAATATTATTTTCAATTGAAAAATGCAATTAATATGTACAATAGATCAGTGTTTCAATGCTAAATTTCCTGAATTTAATAACTGTACTGTGGTTATGTAAAAAAATATATTTGTTACAAATAAGTCACACTAGTGTATTATGAGGAAACTGTTCATAAAAATTAATTTTATCAATATATGTTCATACACAAGTATGAAGAAAGGATATGATAAAATGATTATTGCAAGGCACTAAAATTGATGAATTTGGATAAAGGAACATATGTAAGATTTCTCTGTATCAATTTTTAATATGACTATAATTTTGAGCTTCCTTCAAAATAAAATCTTAAAAAAATGTGGGTGCAACTGAGTAGAATTTAAGGAAGGGACTGGCATAGCAAGGCTTCCCCGGTGGCTCAGACAGTAAAGAATCAGACTGCATTGTGGGAGACCTGGGTTTGATCCCTGGGTTGGGAAGATTCCCTGGAGGAGGGCAGGTCAACCCACTCCAGTATTCTTGCTGAATACTGAATTCTGGCTGAATTCTTGGAGAATCCTCATGGACAGAAGGGACTGGTGGGCTCCAGTGCATGGGGTCACAAAGAGTCTGACACAACTGAGCAACTAAGCATCAGCATCATCTGCCATAGTGAAGTGAAACCAAAAGAGCATTGCCTACTGGGGCCAACTTTAGTATGAAATATACAACCTCAAAGTTGACAGTCCAATTAGAAGGAGCTTCACCAGAAGAACCCAGAGATAACAGTTACTTTGGCACTCCGAAGTCTGCTGTGACCCTGCGGGAGAAAAAAGAGCCAGCTGAGCTTCCCTGACAAAGAGTCTGTCCGAAGTGCAGGAGATCTGGGTTTGATTCCTGGGTTGGGAAGATCTCTTGGAGGAAGGGAATGGCTACCCAACTTCAGTATTCTTGCCTGGAGAATTCCATGGACAAAGAAGCCTGGTGGGTTACAGTGCATGGGGTCGTAATTAACATACTTTGAGAAGTAGCTGCAGGAACAAATACTGTCATGTTTATTTTTCTGTCTTCATTTTCCCTGCTGGTGCTTCCCTCTGGATGAACTCAACCAAAATTTAAGGGGAAATAAAGCTCACTTGAGACATTCCAAAGAGATCAGCCATGTGGGTCATAGAACATGTTGGAAGGATATGGAGACTGGGACTGCAGGGCATAGAAAAACTGTCCAGCACACAGAAGGGACCTTTGGCATTTCTCATTCTTTATTTACCCAGCTTCTCTGGTGGCTCAGGCAGTAAAGAATCTTCCTGCAGTGTTCGACTGCTAGGTCAGGAAGATCCCCTGGCGAAGGGCATGGCGATCCACTCTAGTATTCTTCTCTGGAGAATTCCATCGACAAAGGAGCCTGGTGGGCTACAGTCCATAGGATCACAGAGTCGGATATGTTTGAGTGACTAACACTTTCACTTTCACTTCATTCTTTATTTACCACAGATATTTGCATTGGCCAAAAATTTCGTTTGAGTCTTAATGCACTTTTAGGCCAACCCAATACATGCAAAGAGAAACAATAATACTGGTCCAGTCTACTTTGTGTTTCTCAAACATTTGATGGTCTTTCACTGATTATGTATTCATGTGTTTGTTCATCATCAATAAACTAATTTATTATCCAGGTTGTATTTTTGAAACATTTTGGCAAATATCCAGTCTCCTTAAAATGAGATTGGGTATATATGGGACTATTATCAAAAACAATGCAGACTTTGCTTTGTACTGTTTATGGTATGTTATTATCTCAGAAATTTTAATGCATACCACTATTTTTTCTGAAGGATTGAAATTACTTTGCATAATAATTGGATGCATTTTTACTGATGACACTGAAGGATGATGTGTTTCCATTACCCATAGTGAGAACACAAAGAATAAAAAGACTAAGAAAATCCTTTTCTCAACTGACTTTATAAAAGCTGACTTTATAAAGCACATTTGCTGGATTCAACTATGAATGCTCCTTCCATAAATATGGAATTTATAACATACACTGTTAAGGCTTTCAAAAACTATTAATATTAATAAGTGTTGTTTTTCAGTCTCTAAGCTGTGTCTGACTCTTTGTGACTCTGTAGACTGCAGCACACCAAGCTCCCCTGTCCTCCGCTATCTCCTAGAGTTTGCTCGAATTCAGTCAGTAATGCTATCTAACCTTCTCACCCTCTCTTGCCCCCTTCTCCTTTTGCCTTAAATCTTTCTCAGCATCAGGGTCTTTTCCAGTGTCTCGGCTCTTTGCATAAGGTGGCCAAAATATTAGAACTTCAGCTTCAGCCTCAGTCCTTCCAATGAATATTCGAGATTGATTTCCTTTAGGATCAACTGGTTTGATCCAGGTAATTAAGGCAACACCTGTAGCTAGTTGAATTTTCATTGTTATAGAGAGAGAGGGACTGAAGTCATATTTCAACTTCTAAATACAGTTTAGCAACTCAAAATGTTTTACATCCTAGATAGAGTTTGTCTTGTATTTCGGGGGTCCCCAACCCCAGGCCCATGGACCAGTACTTGCGGGGCCTGTTAGGAAGCAGGCTCCCCAGCGAGAGGTGAGTGGCATTCAAGGGAGTGAGGCTTCATCTATATTTACAGCTGCTTTACATCTCTAGCCTTACTGCCTGAGCTCCACCTCCTGTCAAATTAGTGGCAACATTAGATTCTCATACGACCATGAACCCTACTATATTTGAATCATCCCCAAACCACCCCTCCAGCCCTCATCCAAGGAAAAATTGTTTTCCTAGAAAATGGTCCCTGGTGCCAAAAAGATTGATGATTACTGCTTTATTTCACTGCTTAAGGCTCCTGTTTGTCAACTTCATTCAGGGAACCTTGTTCTGTGTTTTTCCTATTGTGGATGCTGGGTTACTGATCCTCCTTCAGACATGACTCATCCAACTGCTGGCAGTACAGCTGGAAGTCAGACTCAGCTAATAAAATCAACCTTGACCCTTACATCATACCAAGTAAAAATGTTAATTTGGAATTGAGAGAGTCAATTCCTAGGCAGGTTGATAAGAAGTCTGGGGCCCTCTAGGAGGAGAAAGAGGTCTGGGGTTCTTGAAGTAGAGGTAGGGGTCTGGAATTCTCAAAGAGGAGGAAAGGACAAACATCCTTTTTTTTTTTTCCTCTCTACATTCCTTAGTCTTAGTCACATAAAACATTTTTTTCTTTCAGCCTGGAACTGATGATTACACAACAAACAACTCAGTTTAAACTCTGTACTAAGGATTATATAACAACAATGTATCCTGCTTGAAGACAGTTTTGCCTTCCTGAAAACCTGGCTAACCCTGTTGTCTTAAAATGTAAATTATGAGAGTGGGTCTAATAAGATCTTTACAACTTTGAGACATTCTTTTAATTTATTGTAATAGCTTATTTAAAAAGTATATAACTCCCTTGCTTAGACTGGGGGGGGGGGCACTCTCCACCCCCCTTCTGATATCTATGTCAGAAGCTTTCTCTGTCCCTTTTTCACTTTAATAAAACTCTGCTACACAAAAACTCTTGAGTGATCTAGCCTGGTCCCTGGTCCCAAAGCTAAAACTTCTTCAGAGATCATAAATCTGACATTGTTCACCATAAGCTATCAGAATCATGCTTATTATTATTCAAATTACTAACATTTTCAATCATGCATAGCTATCAGGCTAACCAACATGGTAGTTTTAGTTTGCCAAAGGACAACTCTTAGAGATGAAAATTTTAAAAGTAAAATATGAATATGCATGATTATTTCATATTCTGGAATACTACACCTGTTGTGTACTAGAGATACAATAAATGGTAGTTGCATTTTCTTTCCCTAAGAATAGGAATTGGTAAACCATAGGCCACAGTCCAAATCGATCACACTGCCATTTTTTTTAAACAAAAGTATATCAGCATAAATTATTGTTTATTCATATGTATTGTGTCTATGGTTCTGCTTTTGTGCTACAATAGCAGAGCTCAGTAGTTTCTACAGAGACCTTGTGACCTGCTGGTCCTCAATGGAAAAAACTTTGCATTTCCTGCCTTAGAGCATTAAATAGGGGTTTTCATTTTTCATTAATTAAGAAATAATAGACCAAGTCAAGTTTGAATCAGTTAAGCATACAAAGTATAAGCATCTTGCTTTCAAACTACCTTTTCTCTTTCACTCTAAGAAATTACAGGTGAAAAAAAAAAAAAGAGCAAAGACTAAGCATGCTTAAGGGAAACTCAAGAAATAAGGGCAGTGGGAATTTTTAAAACTATAGAAGAGACAAAGATTTCTTTAACACAACAAAAGAGCATAACCATTAAAAAAGTACAAATTATTTTTATTAATTTGATTTCATTACAATTAAGAATCATTACTTATATAACCTTGCCATTAAAAGATTGTGAACACAAGTCACACACTGAGAACATCTTTACAATACATATGTCTGACTATGCAGTCTTTTCTAGAATATATAAAGAATTGCTATACCTCAACTTAAAGACGGAGAAGGCAATGGCAACCCACTCCAGTACTCTTGCCTGGAAAATACCACGGATGGAGGAGCCTGGTAGGCTGCAGTCCATGGGGTCGCTAAGAGTCGGACACGACTGAGCGACTTCACTTTCACTTTTCAGTTTCATGTGTTGGAAAAGGAAATGGCAACCCACTCCAGCGTTCTTGCCTGGAGAATCCCAGGGACGGGGGAGCCTGGTGGGCTGCCATCTCTGCGGTCGCACAGAGTCAGACACTACTGAAGCGACTTAGCAGCAGCAGCAGCAACTTAAAGAATGCAAAACAACACACTGGACAGGTATCTTGAACCAATTTATAAAAGAAAATATCCACTGGGACAGAAGTATTTGATAAAATTGTCAATATCATTATTTCTCTGGGTAATACAAATTACAACTACAATAAGGTACACTCAGTCCTTTGTATCCATGGGTTCTGTATCCATAGATTCAAACAATGAATGGAAAATATTCCAAAAAATTCCAGAAAGTTTCAGAAAAGCAAAATTTGAATTTACCTTGTGGGGTTTTACATTATATTTATAACTATTTATGTGATAGTTCAGTTCAGTTCAGTTCAGTCGCTCAGTCGTGTCTGACTCTTTGTGACCTCATGAATCGCAGCACGCCAGGCCTCTCTGTCCATCATCAACTCCTGGAGTCTACCCAAACCCATGTCCATCGAGTCGGTGATGCCATCCAACCATCTCATCCTCTGTCGTCCCCTTCTCCTCCTGCCCCCAATTCTTCCCAGCATTAGGATCTTTTCCAATGAGTCAACTCTTCTCATGAGGTGGCCAAAGTATTGGAGTTTCAGCTTCAACATCAGTCCTTCCAATGAACACCCAGGATTGATCTCCTTTAGGATGGATTGATTGGATCTCCTTGCAGTCCAAGGGATTCTCAAGAGTCTTCTCCAATATATTGTATCAAATATTATAAGCAATCTAGAGATAATTTAAAGTATACAAGTAGATATGCATAAGTTATATGCATATAGTACACCATTTTACATAAGGGATTTGAACATCTGCAGATTTTGGTATCCACATGGTTCCCTGGAACCAATTCTCTGATACAGAGGGAAGGTTATATTACTGTATACCCACCCAAAGTGGCTATAATTAATAAGACTGGTAATATCAAGCATTAGAAAATTGTGGAGAAACTGGAAACTTTCTAAATTGTTGGTGAGGAAGAGAACTGATTTAACCATTTATAAAACCTATTTGAAAATATTTACCAAAGTTGAATATATGCCTTACCTAACAATTCCATCTTAAGTTTTATATCTAAGAGAAATGAGTGCATATATAATAAAAAAAACACATGCATAATATGTTCATAACATATTTATTAATAATAAGTCAAATGTAAACACAACACAGGTATTCAGTAAGGAAATATAGATACATTAATTGTGGTTTATTTTTATAACAAAATACTACAAAGCAATAAAACAATATATTACTTACACACTAATTCACAAGGATTAATTTCATAGTCATCATGTTAGACAAATGCCTCATGCAAAATAATATATATTGTACCTTTCCATTATACAAAGTTTAAGAGCAGAAAAACTAATTGATGATGATAGAAGTAAGAAGAATGGTTACACTTGGAGTGAAAACACACATGCTATGCTAAGTTGCTTCAGTCGTATCTTACTCTTTGTGATCCTGTGGACTGTAGCCTGCCAAGCTCCTCTGTCCATGGGATTCTCCAAGTGAGAATGCTGGTTGCCATGCCCTCCTCCAGGGTATCTTCCCAACTCAAGGATCAAACTTGCATCTCTGTCTCCTGCATAGGCAGGCGGATTCCTTACCACTAGCGCCACCAATACATACCTCAATGAAAATTCATTGAGCTGTACACCTAAGATTTGCGGACTTGATACATTTTGCCTAATGTATTTTTAGGTCATGATTTTAGACCATAATGAAAATGCTATATGCAATTCAGAGTAAATGCAGATATGACAAATAAATGTATAATAATTACCCTTAGAACACTTAAACTGGAAGCAACTTCAGGGATTATCTATTTTAATGTTTGACAATTAATATTCTAATTCATCCTAGAGCTTAGTTTAAGTGCCTCCAATGCCCAGACATCAGGCATATGGACCTTTTCCTACTCTATCAGTCCTCATTCTTTCATTTTTATCTAGTTTATTTGTTGATCTCCTTCATAAGTGCTAGTTTGGCAAACTGCTAAAAGAACAATGAAAATCAAATTCATTTTAATATCCTGGAGGTCTTTAAATACAAATTTAAACATGCTTAAATATGCTTAGCTTCAGTATAGCAGTGTTTCTTTAGTTTTGATTGGTCCAACCACTCCTCCAGCAAGAAATCTATATGACAAGCACCCAGCTCAATCAAATAATGTGGTAAAGAGGGTACTTTAATAAATTATAAACACATACAGAAGGAACATAATTCTTAAAATTATCTTTAGGAAAATGTTTTCTATTCATCCAGGGAATGGAAAAGATGGAGCAGCAAAGTCAGAGATTTGTTATGAATGTAAAGATCTGAAATGTTGAGCCAAGTGAAATCAGGCAGCTTGAGCAATTAGTTTAAAAGCAGTGGATTGGTGTTAGTAATGGAAGATGTTTATGTAATGTAAATACAACTTTTGCATTCATGGGATTTTATATTATGCCTCCATTTCTTTGTGAAAGATTATCAAATTCCATTAGATGGATAAATTATTTTGTTGAGCTGTAGCATAAATCATTTAAAATGGATATATGAGAGCATATTACTTAGCTCTTGAATGAATCAGCCTATCATCAACCAGCACCAATCAAAGTAAGATTTTTATTTCTCACTTAATATATGATTTATTTAATCCAATAGGAAACTATTTTTTTTGATCAGGATAATCAGAAAAGTTTACACTATAGTACTTTATTTACAAATCTTGGCAATCTTCAAACATATTCACTGGAAATTCTGAAGAGATCCAGTAATAGAAAAACACACTAAAGGCAAAGATTTGAGCTACTTTCAATTATTAAGATTGTGGAGTTTTTTTGTATATTTTTGCTGGGGGGGGTGAGAATTAACCTGATATAAGATGCACATCTGATGATAATGCCTTTCAACTTGCTTTTTTATAGTGATAATCTGGAAAAGATATAGCTCATAGACAATTCCAAAGCTATTAGCTATAACCACCTAGATATTATTTCCCTTATAACCAAAAGACTACATAAACATAGATTGGACCACCAGCTCCTAAAAGTCCAGTAAATAATTGCCTTAAAAATCGATATCCACTGTATTTTTGAATAGACTGGCAAATCATAATATATGTTTTAACAATGCCGTAGCATCACAGTTAAGTTGATTTAAATAAAGCAAAACATCATAAATCATCTTGTCAAATTTTATAATCACAGTAATGTATCAGATTTAGAGATTTATGAAAAAGTCTTCATGGTTTTACAACCTGTCCTTCATAGACAGAAACTAACAAGTCCTCAAATAAAATAAAAGCTCTAATCAAGTAAAGAACCATAAGTATTTACATGCATTATTAGGTTAAAAGATTCTTACCACCTGTACCTTTTTGTCTATATGTTAAATACTCATCTCTACTAATAGACTCTGGCTCAGACAAAACATTTAAAGGCATCCATCGCTTTGTGTTCCTTGTCCTTCAGCATGCTGATTCAGCATATCTGGGGATATTGCTTTGGGAATGCATTATTTCTAGAAATACAGTCTGCGTGGATCAGAGTGCTGATTCAGCAAACTGATGATGAGCTGTGTGGGGGAAATGTGAGGATTTATTGCTGCTTTTAAGATGAGGGCCAAATCTCTGGGATGAGGTAAGGTTGATAGTTTGCTTGCTATTAGTCCATTTGTGCAGTGTACTGGAGGTATCAAGTGTGATGATTTAGATAAATCTGGTTATAAGCTCTGGGAAACAGACTTCTTATTTTAACAATTAAATACATTTTATGCTTGGCTCTTTGTTATTTTTAATTTCATTTTTAAATACATCAGAAATCAAAGTCTACTTCTTGAAAATATGCATATTTCATATTTGGCAACCATTTACAGTGCTAAGTAACAAAAATGTACTTTTTATATTTCTGATAAAAGCATAGGATATTAATTTTACCAATGCCAGTTTAATTAATTTTACCAATACCAATATCATAGGTATAATTTTGAGCCATTAAACATATAAATTGTCTTAGAGAATATGATGTTATGTGAATGCAGTCTGTGAGAATTAAGGAAAGATCAGCATATCCAAAAAGGTTCAGAAAGTCACAAAGGATTTGGGTAAGAATTTATGCTGCCTTCTATAATATGCACTCTATACACATTTTTAATTTAACTTCAAAAAGCCCACACATAAATGTGATATTTCCAATCTACAAGCAACATTGTTAAGCACTTTTTAAAGTAAGTTAAACTAAATTGACATCAACACTACAGAGAAGTATAAACAATCCACGCAGACTGTATTTCTAGAAATAATGCATTCCCAAAGCTATATCCCCAGATATAACATAAAAGAGTCTCCCCAGGTGGTGCAGTGCTAAAGAATCCACCTACCAGTGCAGAAGATGCAAGAGATGTGGGTTCGATCCCTAGGTCGAGGAGATCCCTTGGAGTAGAAATGGCAACCCACTCCAGCATTCTTGCCTGGAAAGTTCCGTGGACAGATCTATAGCTCTTGGGGTGACAAAGGGTTGGACATTACTGAACATGCATGTGGCCACAGCATAAGACAGCATAACTCAAATGCCACCAGGGTTAAAACATGTTTAGGAGTAAAATTCAAAGAATAATTTTTCTTGACCAGAACTGAACATAATGAAGATTTTGCAAAAGACCAGAGAAAATCCGGACACACTGGGTAATCCTGCTTAAAAATGAGAAAACCTGCTATAGACCTTAACTGAGTGAAATGATGAGTCCTTAGAAGAAAAGGTGAGAAACTAAATAAAATACATTTCAAGGACTATCTTATAGAGCATTGTAAATTAATCCTAATATGAGGAGTCTGGGGAGCTCTTTTAACTTTTTGACTTGAGAAGCTAAATGGTAAGTGAAAAGTCAGAAAGCTGATTTGAAGTGAGTTATAAAAATGAATGCTAGAGAAAAATTGAGAAGTTTAAATGTTAGTCAGGGAGACTATTTAAAATCTAGTTTAGAGATGACCTTCAATGATTTTGAGAGACAAGAAGAAAGTAAAAAGTAGCAGAATATGTCACCCAATAATATACCTCTTTGGCATAAACATCATTTTTAGAAACTGCAAACATAGGAGAAGTTCTGAAAAGAGTAGAATTTACCCTTTGTAAGGGAAACTTACATTTATAAAGATAATCTCCATTTGCAAATGTGTCTTACTCCAGATACCATGAAGGAAATGATGCATAATCATAAGAAAGTCATATGAACAGGAAAGGTAGGGTTTAAATCTGCAAAATAAACTTTATTCTTGCTTACCTTAATTTTCCTGATATCTCATAATTGACTTTGCTTCCTCTCTCAATATATTTCTTTTGTCTTGGTAGAAGATGTGTTTAACATGGCAGAAAAAAAAAAAGAAGGTAATGAAACAAAGAAAATCATATAATGATAAAGGGGTCAATTCATCAAGAGTATACAGCAATTGTAAATACATGTACCCATAAATTGAGCACCTAAATATATTAAGGCAACATATCTGAAGGGAGAAATAGACAATAACTCAGTATTAATAGGATTCTTCAAAACTTCACTTTCAGTAATAGCTAGATCACCCTCACAGAAGTTCAACAAGAAAAAAGTTGGGCTTGAATCATGCTTGGGACCAAATGCAACTAATACACAAAGAATATTCTACTCAATTGCAATAGTATATATATTTTTCACAAGCACACATGGAACATTCTCCAGAAGAGATTTTATGATGGAAAATAAAATAAATCTTAGCAAATTTAAGGATATTGAAGTCATTCCAAGCATCTATGCTAATCAGAAAATTATCAAACCAGAAATCAATAATAGGAAAAAAAAACTGAAAAATCCACAAATATATAGAAATCAAAGAATACTCTACTAAACAATCAATGGAATCAAAGAAGAATTCAAATGAGAAATCAACAAATATCTTGAAACTAAAGGAAATGAAACAACATTAAAACCTGTGGGATACTGCAAAAACTGTTCTAAGAGAGAATTCTATAACAATAAATGCCTACATTAACAAAAAATAAATATCTCTAATAAAAACAACATTATAGACAAAGAACTAGAAAAAAAAAACTAAAACCAAAGTTTGCAGAATAAATAACACAGATCAGAGCATAAATTGAATGAAACATATATCACAATATAAAAATCAACAAAAGTAATAGATGATTTTTTGAAAAGGTAAGCAAAATTGACAAATCTTTTACTAGAGTTTTTCTTTTTTTTTTTTGAAAGTGTCTGTTAGTTGCTCAATCCTATCTGACTCTTTGAAATCCCATGGACTGTAGCCCACCAGGCTCCTCTGTCCATGGAATTCTCCAGGCAAGAATATTGGAGTAGCTATCCATTCCCTTCTCTAGGGGATCTTCCTGACCCAGAGATCAAATCCAGGTCTCCAGGACTGTAGGTAGATTCTTCACCATCTGAGCCACAGGGATGCCCAAAATAAAATCATAACTAAAGGAATCAGAACAACTGATACCACGGAAATACAAATAATTAAGGAGAGAATCTATGAACAGTTATATGTCAACAAAATCTACAACCTAGAAGAAGATACATTTCCATAAATCTACATGTTACTAAGACTGAATCATAAAGAAAGAAAATCTGAACAGACCAAATAACATGTAATGTGACTGAATCAGTAGTCAATGAGTCCACAACACAGAAGAGTCCAGTTTAGTTTCACTAGTGAATATTACCAATCCTTTGAAGAATTAATGGTAAAAATATTTAAGGAATATCAAAAACTCTTCTTACTAGACAAGCATTAATCTGAAACCAAAGCCAAATTAAGACTTTACAATAAAAGAAAAGCCAAATTAATTTTCTTAATATGTAAGGAAATGAAAAATGTAAAACTTCTTCAATAAAATATCAGCAAAATGAATTACTCAATACATTAAAAGGATCATAGGTTATGACCAAATGATATTTATTTCTGGATGCAAGAATAGTTCAACATACACGGGTCAATACGTGTGATATGCCACACTAATAGAATGGAAAATAAAAATCATATGATTGTCTCAGAGGCAGAAAAAGCATTTGGCAAAATACAATATCCTTTCACAATAAAAAGCTTTCAACAAATTTGGTGTAGAGAACATACTTCAGCATAATAAAAGCCATATAAAAAAAGCACATAGTCAACATTATAGTCAACATTGAAAGGGTAAAAACTTGTTTCCATCAGATCAGGAAGAAGCCAAGTGTGCCCATCCTTCCCATTCCCATTCAAAATAATACTGGAAGTCATATTCAGAGCAATTATGCAAGAAAAAGAAATAAAACACATCCAAATAGGAAGTAAAGGAGTAAGTCATCTTTGTTTTCAGATTGTATAATTCTACATGCATATATAAAGATAATCCTAAGGACGCTATCAAAAACTGATTAGTTACAAAATCTAATCAACAAATTTAGTAAAGTTGCAGGATACAAAATCAACATACACAAATCAGTTACATTTCTATACACTAACAACAAAACATGTGAAAGTTAAATAAAGAAGACAATTTCATTCACAATAGCAGTAAAACAGTAAAATTCCTAGGAATAAATTTAACTGAGGGAGGTGATAGAATTGTACACTGAAAACTATAAGATGAAAAATTTGAAGAAGACAAACAAGTGAAAGAAAGCCCTTGTTCATGGATTGGAAGCATTAATATCATTAAAGTATCTATAATATCCAAAGCTATCTATAGATTTTATGCAATTCCTATCAGAATCCCAATAGAAATTTTTACAGAAATAGAAAATAAAATATCAAATTTTGTATGCAACCTCAAGAGACCTCAAATAGCCAAAGCAATTTTGAGAAAGAAAAACAAAACTGAAGGCATCAGATATCCTAATTTCAAACTATAGTACAAAGTTATAATAATCAAAACAGTATGGTACAAACATAGAAAGGAATGAAACCAAACTGATAGCCCAGAAGTAAACCCTAGCATATATGTTCAACTATATGTGACAAAGAGATAAGAATTATCAATGGGAAAAGGATGGTATTTTCAATACATGGTGCTGGGAAAACTGATAGCCACATGCACAAGAATGAAATTGGATGTCTATCTTACACCATTCTCAAAAGTTAACTCAAAATGAATTAAAGACTTAAATATAAGATCTAAAACTGTAACACTGCTAGAAGAAAACTTAGATAAAAAGCTCCTTTACATTTGTCTCGGCAATAATTTTCTATATGTGACACCAAATGTGACACACAAGAACAAAAACAAAAATAAATGAGACTTTATCAAACCAAAAAGCTTTTGCATAGTAAAAGAAACAAAAAATCAACAAAATGAAAAGAAAACTATGGAATGGGAGAAAATATTTGCAAATCCCCATGTGATAAGGGGTCAATATCAAAATACATAAAGAATTCATGTAACAAAATAGCAAAAAAATAAAAAAAATCAAACAACCTGATTAGAAATAGATAGATGCACTGAATGGCTATTTTATTTTCAAAGAAGACATATAAATTGCCAAAAGGTACATGAAAATATGCTAAAGAGTACTAATTACCAGGAAAATGCAAGTCAAAACCACAAGGAAATATCATTTCACATCTACTAAAATGGCTATCATTCAAAAGCAAGTGTTGGTGAGAATGTTAAAAATAAATAAATAGATAAAACAACTTGGGCATTGTTAGTGGAAATGCAAGTTGTTGCAACCACTATGAACACAGTCACAGATAATAAATCCACAAACACAGAAAACTAATCAAACTGATTACATGGATCACAGCCTTGTTTAACTCAATGAAACTATGAGCCACGCTGTGTAGGGCTATCCAAGATGGATGGGTCATGGTGGAGAATTCTGACAAAACGTGGTCCACTGGAGAAGGAAATGGCAAACCACTTCAGTATTCATGCCTTGAGAACCCCATGAACAGTATGAAAAGTCAGAAAGATATGACTCTGAAAGATGAACTCTGCAGGTTGGTAGGTGCCCAATATGCTACTGGAGAAGAGTGGAGAGATAAATCCAGAAAGAATGAAGAGACAGAGACAAAGCAAAAATAATGCCCAGTAGTGGACATGACTGGTGATGGAAGAAAAGTCCAATGTTATAAAGAGCAATATTTCATAGGAACCTGGAATGTTAGGTGCATGAATCAAGGCAAATTGGAAGTGGTCAAACAGAAGATGGAAAAAGTGAACATTGACATTTTGGGAATCAGTGAACTAAAATGGACCAGAATGGGTGAATTTAATTCAGATGACCATTATATCTAATATTGTGGGCTAGAATACCTTCGAAGAAATTCACACTAATCCAAGTTCTATGCCCCAACCAGTAATGCTGAAGAAGCTGAAGTTGAATGGTTCTATGAAGGCCTACAAAACCTTCTAGAACTAATACCCAAAAAAGGTGTTCTTTTCATTACAGGGGACTGGAAAGCAAAAGTAGGAAGAGATACCTGAAGTAACAGGCACATTTGACCTTGGAGTACAAAATGAAGCAGGGCAAAGGCTAACAGAGTTTTGCAAAGAGAATGCACTGGTCGTAGCAAATACCCTCTTCCAACAGCACAAGAGAAGACTCTACACAAGGACATCACCAGATGGTCAATACCAAAATCAGATTGATTATATTCTTTACAGCTGAAAGAAGAGAAGCTCTATACAGTCAGCAAAAATAAGACTGGGAGATGACTGTGGCTCAGATCATGAACCTCTTATTGGCAAATATAGAATTAAATAAATTAGGGAAAACTACTAGACCATTCAGGTAGGACCTAAATCACATCTCTTATGATTATACAGTGAAAGTGACAAATAGATTTAAGGGATTACATATAATAGACAGAGTGCCTGAATAACTATAGACAGAGGTTCATGACATTGTACAGGAGGCAGGGATCAAGACCATCCCCAAGATAAAAAAATGCAAAAAGGCAAAATGGCTGTCCAAAGAGGTTTTACAAATAGATGAGAAAAGAAGAGAAATGAAAGGCAAAGAAAGAAAGAAAAGATATACACATCTGAATGCAGAGTTCCAAAGAATAGCAAGGAGAGATAAGAAAGCTTTCCTCAGTGATCAATGTAAAGAAATAGAAAAAAAAAATAGAATAGGAAAGATTAAAGTTCTCTTCAAGAAAACTAGGGGTACCAAAGGAATATTTCATGCAAAGATGGTCACAATGAAGGACAGAAATTGTACAAACCTAACTGAAGCAGGAGATATAAGAAGAGGTGGCAAGAATATACAGAAGAGCTATGCAAAAACGATCTTCATGATCCAGATAACCACGATGATGTGATCACTCACCTAGAGCCAGATATCCTGGAATGCGAAGTCAAGTGGGCCTATGAACAAAGCTAGAGGAGGTGTTGGAATTCCAGTTGAGCTATTTCAAATCCTAAAAGATGATGTTGTGAAAATGCTGCACTCAATATGTCAGCAAATTTGGAAAACTCAGCAGTGGCCATAGGATTGGAAAAGGTTAGTTTTCATTTCAATCCCAAAGAAAGGCAATGCCAAAGAATGCTCAAACTACTGCACAACTGGTTTCATCTCACACACTAGCAAAGTATTGCTCAAAATTCTCCAAGCCAGGCTTCAGCAATACATGAACTGTGAACTTCTGGATGTTCAAGCTGCATTTAGAAAAGGCAGAGGAACCAGAGATCAAATTGCCAACATCTGTTGGATCATTGAAAAAGCAAGAAAATTCCAGAAAATCACCTACTTCTGCTTTATTGACTAATCCAAAGCCTTTGACTTTGTGGATCACAACAAACTGTGGAAAATTCTTAAAGAGATGGGAATACCAGACCACCTTACCTGCCTCCTGAGAAATCCATATGCAGATCAGGAAGCAGCAGTTAGAACTGGACTTGGAACAACAGGCTGATTCTAAATTGGGAAAGGTGTACATCAAGGCTGTATATTGTCACCCTCCTTATTTAACTTATATGCAGGGTATATCACAAGAAATGCCAGACTGGATGAAGCACAAGCTGAAATCAAGATTGCTAAGAGAAATATCAATAACCTCAGATATGCAGATGATACCACCCTTATCTCAGAAAGTGAAGAGGAACTAAAAAGCTTCTTGATGAAAGTGAAAGAGGAGAGTGAAAAATCTGGCTTGAAAATGAACATTCGAAAAACTAAGATCATGGAACCTGGTCCCATCACTTCATGGCATATAGATGGGTAAACAAGTGAAACAGGGACAGACTTTATTTTCTTGGGCTCCAAAATCACTACAGATTGTGACTGCAGCCATGAAATTAAAAGATGCTTTCTCCTTGGAAGAAAAGCTATGACCAACCTAGACAGCATTTTAAAAAGCAGAGACATTACTTTGCCAACAAAGGTCCATCTAGTCAAAGCTATGGTTTTTTTCAGTAGTCATGTATGGGTGTGAGAGTTGGACTATAAAGAAGGCCGAGCACCAAAGAATGATGCTTTTGAACTGTGGTGTTGGAAAAGATTCTTGAGAGTCCCTTGGACTGCAAGGAGATTCAGCTAGTTAATCCTAAAGGAAATCAGTCCTGAATATTCATTGGAAGGACTGATGCTGAAGCTGAAACTCCAATACTTTGGGAGTATTGGGAGTAAACTCCAATACCTGATGGGAAGAAGTGACTCATTGGAAAAGACCCTGATGCTGGGAAAGATTGAAGGCAGGGAGACAAAGGGATGCCAGAGGATGAGATGGTTGGATGGCATCATCGACTCAATGGAAATGAATTTGAGCAAGCTCTGGGAGTTGGTGATGGACAGGGAAGCCTGGAGTGCTACAGTCCATGGGGTCTCAAAGAATCAGACATGAACTGATGAATATAGTATGGAGTTTTCTCAAAAATTATAAAAGAACTGCCATGCGATCCAGTAATTCCACTTCTAAGTATATATCCAAAGCAATCAAAACAAGATGTAGAAGATATTTCTACCCTCTCATGTTTGTTGCAGTTTTATTTGCAATAGCCAAGAGAATGGGGCAATCTTAGCGGTGTCTGCCTATAGATGAATGGATACAGATGTGACTGCATGTTTGTGTGTATGTGTGAAGAATGAATATAATAAAGAATAAAATACATAGAAGAACCTCATTCAACCTTGAGAAAAAGCCAAATAGTATCATTTGTGACAAATCCACTGAAAGTTGAGAATATTATGCTAAATGAAGTGTCAGAGAAAGACAAATACTGTACGATATCACTTCTATGTGGAATCTAAATTAGCTAAATTTGTAGAAACAAAAGACAGAATGGTGGTTTCCAGGAGCTGAGGTAAGTGAAAGGGGAAAATATTTGTCAGAGGGTGCAAATATACAAATATAAAATGAGTAAGTTCTGAGGTCTAATGTACACCATGGCAATTATAGCTAATAATATTGTATTATATAGTTGTAAGTTACTAAGACCATACGTACACCATAAAAAGTGCTATTATGTGATTTGTTGAAGGTGTTAGCTAATGATGTGGTGGTAATCATTTTGTGATATATGTATATCAAATCAACATGCTGTATATCTTAAGCTTGTGTGTGTTGTGCTAAGTTGCTTCAGTCATGTCTGACTCATTGCGACCCTATGGACTGTAGCTCACCAGGATCCTCTGTCCATTAGATTCCCTAGGCAAAATGCTTAAGTGAGTTGCTATATTTTTCTGCAGGGGATCTTCCCAACCCAGGGCTTGAACCTGTGTCCCTTAGGTCTCCTGCATTGGCAGGTGGGTTCTTTACCACTAGTGCCATCTGGGAAAATCTTAAGCTTACCCAATGTTATATGTTGATTATATCTTAATAAAACTGAAAAAAATAAATATTTACATTTAAAGATTAAAAAGAAGAAATGTTGAATCTGAGCAAAGGAATCTTTATGGAAGAATGCTGACAACTTAGGTCTCAACAGGGAAACTTGGTTTAGTAAATTATCACAGTTTGAAGTCTTCTTATTGTTGGCCTTTCTGATAATTTTGTCAAAGTTTACTTAATTCAGAGATGCTCCTACACTAGCAGAGCTAACTAGATACCTGTGCAAAATATATTTATATTAAGAAATCTCCACAAATATTAATTCCATGATGATTCAGTTCCGTTCATTTCAGTTGCTCAGTCATGTCTGACTCTCTGCAACCCCATGGACTACAGTACGCCAGGCCTCCCTGGCCATTACCAACTCCCGAAGTTTACTCAAACTCATGTCCATTGAGTTGGTGATGCCATCCAACCATGTCGTCCTCTATCAACCCCTTCTCCTCCTGCCTTCAATCTTTCCCAGCAGCAGGGGTCTTTTCAAATGAGTCAGTTCTTTTCATCAGGTGGCCAAAGTACTGGAGTTTCAGCTTCAGCATCAGTCCTTCCAATGAATATTCAGGACTGATTTCCTTTAGGATGGACTGGTTAGATCTCCTTGCAGTCCAAGGGATTCTCAAGAGTCTTCTCCAACACCACAGTTCAAAAGCATCAATTCTTTGACGTTCAGGTTTCCCTATGGTCCAACTCTCACATCCATATATGACTACTGCAAAAACCATAGCTTTGACTCGAGGATCTTTGTTGGCAAAGTAATGTCTCTGCTTTTTATATGATGATTAATTTCCTGTTTATTATTTTTCTCCAATTACTATCCATTAAGGCATAATAAATCATGGCACTTTGCCTCAGATATGGATAAGAAGATCTCCAAGAGAAGCTCTCACTTTGAGCCCAGCGAATGGGACAGAGGAGTCTCTATGGTGCAGAGGCAGTGAGAGAAATCTCCACTCCCTGTTTTCTTTCTTTTCCAGCTGTGCTCACAGGCAGTTCCCACTCCTGATGCTGCAATTCTAAGGCAGCAGTGAGCATGAAGGTACCTGAAACACAGATACAGAAATCCTTCTCTCTGATCAGAGGAACTGTGGTCCAGAAAGTTTGGGGGACGGATGGACATCTATGTTGGTTTTTACTTCTATATCCTCCTGTCACTTGCACACAAGAAAATTTAGCTTCAGGAAACACACAGTAGAGAGAGCTGTGAGAAGAAAGCTGTGGCTTACTACCCAGATGACCGGGAAAGGAGGCCCTGGAATCTGGAGAATGTTGGAGAAATCAAAGAAAGGAAGGAGTTTGAAAATAGATCCATCTTAGGGCTCATAGAAGAATAACCAGAAGTATAAATAAGGTCTATCAAAGCAGCAGGGAAATCTTTCCTTTTAAGTCATCAGAGAACTGGGAACTGGCTTAAATTTTTGAGCTCAAAGATGGCTTCTAAAATAGAAATATTCTGAAAAAGGAACTAACCTAATTTTGGGGCTATCCTTCCATTGGATATAAAAATCCATCCGTTTGTACAGGAAGACAGTGGTGTGTAGGGAATATAAAAAACTTAAATAGTCTCAGGTATCACTGCTAACAAATTATAGTCCTTGGACCAGTTAGCTGTCCCCGTTGAGCTTTGTTTTCTTGATTTATAAACTATGGGGTTTATAATAAATATGATTCAAAAATCTTGATTATTTTAATAATCTGAATGGAAAGCACAATCATTTTTCTATATATAAATATTCAAACACCTATATACCTCCCAGGAATGGTTACTCTTATCCTAATGATCCTTGAGTTTTCATTATAATTGTATTGCATTTTCATGTATATTAACCCATTTTATTCAAGTGTAGCTCCCAGGAGTTAGGCAAAAATAATGTCACATTTGCATACTATCTTTTAATTTATATAGTACCAGTTTATGATTTCATTGCAATCTCATTAATGCTCAATGAAATAGACAGTGGAAGTATTATTCTCATAGTTTACAATTATGAGTACTGAGGGTGAAATAGTTCAGTTGAATGATATGTAGAAGGCTACGCTTTATATCATGAAGCAAAACTAAAAACAAAGAACTTTTTGTCAGTGTCAAATGCTCTTTCTTCACATAGTGCTGCTATATGTGGAAAGATAAACTGGAGATTTTAGTAATTTTCACTAATAACAGAATTCACTAGCCCTGTACCCTTCTTAATTTCTAACACAATTTAATTTCTCTATCATTATTTAATCATGTGACCTTAGGAAAATTATAGTCTTTTAGAGCCTTATATTTTATCTATAAACTGGAAATACTGACATTAGTCTTGCACGGGCAAGTCCTTAAAAAAATCAGCATTAATCTGATGAAAGTTCAGTTCAGTTCAGTCGCTCTGTCGTGTCTGACTCTGCGACCCCATGGACTTCAGCAAGCCAGGTTTCCCTATCCATCACCAACTCTTGGAGCTTGCTCAAACTCATGTTCATCTGCTGAAAAGTATAGCATTATAATAGATATTATTATTTAATTACTATTATAATACTTATCTATTTTATATTACTTTCATGGGAATTGAAACAATCTAACAGCCACTGGCACTCTGCTTTTGGGGTGTATTCTGTCAACAGCACTTCTTGAGCCTCCATTCAGATATCAATGGTCTGTGTGAAGTGACCTATGAACTGACACCCAGCCATTCATAGCTGGCCCTGATGGGAAGTTCCCAAGGCTCTCTAGTAAGAAATAATCTTTACTGGTGAATCAGAGATATATCACTGTTCTGGAGTACAATCTGTTCACTATCATGATCCCCTGCTTTGCAATTTGACTTGAATGTGTATAACCCGCAGACTTCCTAATCCAAGCACGCGTGATACTGACTCTCGGTTTGTGGGAAAATAAAATAAACAACAAGACAGAGGCTCTAATGCTGACTCTGAACTCAGTAGCTGTGTAATCTCAGGTATATAGCTTTTTTTCCAGTTATGTAGATATTTTAAAATAAATGTTGCACACTTCAATGGGATAACAAAAGAATCTAGAAATCACTGTGATGGAGAAAGTTGGGTATATTATGTAATCAGTTTCTCAAGTCTCTTTTTCTGTTAAAATAAATGGCACACTAATTTCTTCTTTAAAAGATATGTTAGTGTTTAATTCAATGAGACAATGTGAGTGTAGAAGTTCCACCATACAGTAGCACTATGGGACATATTCTTTCCATTTATCTTTGATAGTTGAGCTGTTTCTGTTTTGTTTTACTGTATTTCTCTTGATTTCTGCCGAATACTCTGTGTTCCCAAATTGAAAAATTTTGTTGTCCTTAGGTTACAAAACCTACTAGGATACTTCTAATGTTGACTCTGATGAACAAAAATTTTTATTTGTTGACAGATTGTTAAACATCCGATGTATTAATAATTTGATTACATGCATTAAGTTTTAAATACTCCCTATAACCACCTAAAGTACAGACTGCCATTATTTCACTAACTAACTGAGGAAACTAAATCTTAGAAAGCTATATAAATTGTTAAAATTTACAGAGTAAATCAATAGCAGAGGCTGTATGTAAACATGGAGGTAAAAATCTGGGTATTTAAACTAGCACCAAGCCAAATTATTTCCTCTAGCAAATCTGAGCATTCTTCTGCTCATCAAATCCTGGGTCCTGCACAGGGACCCCTAGGACATGAAAGGCTATATCCTTAGCACCATAGAAAATAACTTGGAAATATAATGCTAAAGATGCAGCATACTGAGCTCCCTAAATTTGAAAAGAGAAACACAGGGTGAGCTTGACATCTCCAATTACCACATGAAAATGATTAATGAAGAAAGACAACTAATAGTCCATACCTGGGGATACTTACATCGCATATTTTGTTGTTGTTGTTGTGTTAGTCCATTTCCATCACATATTTTGAGAAGTCATTTCTTAGCACTTAGAAATATCATTAGAGCAGCTAGAAACCCAGAGACAATCTCACAACAAATGTGTTAGGATGATTTTGTTAGCTGAGACTCTTAAATCGCCTGATTTCACCATTTGTCATAGGCACTGGGGATGTTTCCTTTTCCAGTATGCAAATATCTAATTGTTCTCTAACATCCAAAGCAATGATAATTTGTTGTCTTTCTGTCATCGTGCAATGTAATTTCAGAATAAGCCAACAATGAGGCATCATCCCAATTCCCTATAATTTGAAGAATCAAAACAGTTGTGTGTTAGTATAAAGACTACAAAATCAAGAAGGAAATTTTTATAATGAAAGTTAATAGAAAAACATGTGTTTAGGATGTGTGTTCAGGGGTGGAGATGAGAACTGTTAGGAATCATATACTTGATTTTTCTTTGCAAATCCAGTCATATTTGATCTGTTCAGTGTATGTATTAAGTTTATTTTGAAACTCTAAAGTTAAGTACCGGGATTAAACCAAGTACCGGATAGTAATGTATTAAGACCTTTGAGTAAAAGCAACATACATTATATGTTGCTGCTGCTTAGTTGCTAAGGTGTCTGACTCTTTTGTGACTCCATGGACTGTAGCCCACCAGTCTTCTCTGTCCATGGGATTTCCCAGGCAAGAATGCAATAGTGGGTTGCCACTTCCTTCTCCAGGGGATCTTCCCAATCCAGAGATTGAAGCCATTTCTCCTGCATTGACAGTTGGATTCTTTACCACCACACCATCAAGGAAGTCCACATAATATGTATATTGCTTTAAATTTTACAAAATACTGCTTTATTTTATTCTACATATCCTTGGTAATTGGTGCATGGCAGCCTCATTAAACATTTCTTAAAAAAGAAAAACTTCATAATATTCTACTTATTTTATAATAACCCTGGGAACCGAGTATTATTACCATTTCCTGGTTATTCAGATGTATTAAAAGGCCTGATTGAGATAATAAGAGCATTTCAGATCATCCAAAGGTAGGTCAAAACTTTAACATACAAAGTTTTACAACTTCAAAAACCACATTTTTTTCCCCCATCACACTTTGCAGCTTACCTCTGGAGAAAATATGACCTCATCTGTAAAATATTAGACTTCATAATCAAAACCCATGTAAAATCAGCCTAATTTTTTTCATTTCAGAGTTTCAATATAAATTATAATTTATAGACACTACTCATTATCATGTTTCATATTGCATATTCATGATATTTAATATTATTTTTTGTTGACTTTATCCTTTCCTATTGGTTTTTAAATAAAGTCTTAGAGATTCCAAGAGAACAAGTATTTTCTAAAAACAAGACAGAATATCCTTTACAATTGTGACCTGGATCAGAAGACTTATCTTCTTCTCTTTTTGGAGGAAAAGATAAAGTTAAATATTTACATCTAGTCGTCCTTTCGGAGAAGGCAATGGCACCCTACTCCAGTACTCTTGCCTGGAAAATCCCATGGACAGAGAAGCCTGGTAGGCTGCAGTCCATGGAGTCGTTGAGAGTCAGACACGGCTGAGCGACTTCATTTTCACTTTTCACTTTCATGCATTGGAGAAGGAAATGGCAGCCCATTCCATTGTTCTTGCCTGGAGAATCACAGGAACGGAGGAACCTGGTGGGCTGCCGCCTGTGGGGTTGCACAGAATCGGACACAACTGAAGCGACTTAGCAGCAACAGCAGTCATTCTTTATGATGATCAACCTAAAGAAAATGTTCAAATTAGTACATGTTGTTTGAATGTATGTAAAAATCTTTAGAATGATATTCAGTTGGCTCCATGTTATAATTACAGTGCATCAGATCCACTCTAGTGCTGAAAAACGTATTCATATTTCTGATCCACAAAATTACTATATGATCCAAATATCATGCAGTAAGCATTTCAATTCATACATAAGATATCTGTTCAAGGATTCAGGTACCATGAAAGTAATCAAATTGTGTAGCTTAGGGAAATCACCAAGATAGAAGATCAGGGTCTCCAGTTGCACTAATGAAAGATTCTTGAGGAAACTGAGTGGAAAAGTACTTTCTGTGAGTAAATCTGCAATTAGAGTAGTGAAAATGTTGGTCTCAGTAAAGAGTAGTTGGTGAAAATAATCACTGTGCCTGCACATCATGCCTGAATTTCTACTTACTCAAAATTTCTCCCATCAGGGTTTCTTATTCCATGCTTTCTTGCTTAGGAAGAGCCAAATGCCCAATCATCTCTTTTATTTTGCTTAGGTTTATTTTGCCCTAGGTGCCTTGCTGTGATGTTTTAAAGCTAAAGACAACACAGATATCATGATTTCTACTCCCAACATATGCTAAAATTCACTCCACAGCACCCTAGGGAGAGACTACATAACCTTTGCTTGAATATGGTTTGATGGAGAATATCATTAGGAAAAGAAGTGGTTCATACTAAGTTTTGCTTTCCTTAATTATATGCCTCTCTGAAATTTCTGCTCATTTGTCCCGAGGATTTAAGGACATACCACCTCAAAAGATTTTGAGCTGAACACATTTGAAAAATAACAAATGCATAGAGAGGCATTCTTCAAACTCCCTTTATCTGAAACAGATCCTCATTTGTCATCATTTCCCTTCTCAGAAGTTTCATCAGCCAGGGAAGACAGACTTTTGTTACAAGAGAAGAGACTAGAAGTTTGTACCACACCCAAACTTGGTCCCAAACTATCACATCTCTCATTTATTTTTCTAAGGGCCCATTCATCTTTCCTAAAAATTATTTCATCTCTCCTAAAATTGCTTCTCTCTCTCTCCCATTCCTCTATTAAGCTCCTAAAGCTCATCACTTTTTTGTGGGGGTATTCACATTTTTTTCCCCATGATGCTCTGGGCATGCTATATTGCAAGTAAAGAATTTAGTACACCTTTTCTCCTGTTTATCTACCTATTGCCAATTCATGTCCCATACCCAGTTTCAAACCTAGGAAGGTACAGAAAACATTTTTGCTCCCCTACAAGTATAATCTCATTCTTCTGAGAACATGAAACTATTTTGATTTTTCATTCATGAGATTCTAAGAAAAGAAAAAAAAATACACAAAGTGACTAATACTTGTAAAAGCACTTGGAATATCATTGGACACATAATAAGCATTTAACGAAGGTTAACTATCATTACTAGTTGCCTGGTTTGCTGTTGAGCTCAGTCATTGAGTTTTCTTTTTGGTTATTGTATATCTATAGACTCTTTTTTTCTGCTACATCATTTTTAAGTTCTCGGTTCCCTGTGAATATTACCAAGGCTAGTCTTATTTTTGACTGACAGTTTCACTTCCCTCTAAATTAATAATAAAATGATAAATATTATTTTATTTATAAAATAAAGTAAAATAAATATTGATAAATGCATATTAAAATGACTATATACACAAATAAAATAATATTAAAATATTAAATAATTGAATTATATATTTACATAAATTATATGATAAATATTAATTAAATTATATATAATTCATATGAATTAAAATATTAAATAAAATAAATATATAGTCTTAAAATAAAATATTACTTTATTTATAAAATAAATAAATATGTTCCTAAAATAAACAAGTGAGTAAATATGTTCCTAAGTTTCTTTGGCTGTAAAATGAAGTCATTCATCATTTATTCTAGAGCTAGATAGAAGCCTATTATGAATCAACACTTATATGGGGACATTTGATGATATTTATTTAGCTACTTTGCACTGATTTTAGAAAGACTTATTGAGGTAATAAATATTAGTTGCTTAACACCATGCCTGCTGTGTTTCATAAGTACTCAGTAAAGGTGACCTGGTGATTAGGAATGGTACTGGTAATGAAGGAAAAAATAGGCTATTACTGGGATGTGTATTCAAGGGAAAGAATTAACCAAAAGCCCAAGGCTATAGCAGAGCTCCAGGGAATGAATCCAAGAAAGATCTAAAGACAACTATAAGGCTATAGGAGAACACACAACAAATGACTTGTCTTAGGTGGAGGATCACACGACATATTGTAACAGAGCAGGAAGATGGCCTCATTACTCTGCACCCTGTTACTAGGCACCAAGTCTTGCTCAGCCATTTCTCAGTGCCTCAGTCGGTCCTGCTCACAAGCAACCAACTGTTAATGAGCAACCATTAGTTGTCCCGCTCAGCTATTGGTCAACACCACAGTGGGCTGTCTCAAATAGGAACCATTGGAAAAGTGATTCAGTCAAGGTTCAGTGGTGTGGTGGTCATCAGGTGAAAATTCAGGCAAGAGGAAGATTCAGGCCTTCTCCAGGAGGCCCTCCAGCTTAGCCAGCTTTGGGTCAGTGTGTGAGCTGGAGGGCCCAGGGCACAGATTGGGAACACTGTCTTGCAGGGCTCCAGAGCTATCACTAAGGCCCTCTGCTAGCCTTGGCCCAGGCAGCAGTGAAACTCTCCCCCATCCCTGTCTCTGCGATCTACTAGCAGTGGCCATCTGTCTGGGTCACAGTCTGTGAGACCTGGTCTCCCCATTTGGTTGGCCTAAGGAGACGGAGGACCAGCTGGGTTGGATGCCTGGCTTCCTCTGGTATGACAGCTGGGCAGAATGTGGGAACCTGGCCCTGAAGGAACTGACAACTGAGATTTGCCTCCTCTTAGCTAGGACTGGGACCTTGGAGGGTGAAACCTGTGTCTTGGGACTTGCCTTTTCTTGTCAGGACAGACAGTAACATTCATCTGGTCGAGATTACAGGAACATCATTACCTGACCATGACTGAACCTCAAGAACAAAGGATCTGACACCAAGAAGCCTGTAACAACTAACCACATCCATCCCTCACCTTTTGCTTTTAAAGGGACTTGCTGAAAGCTTTCAGTAACTTTGGGGTTCTTACGGCATGAGACACCCATTTCATTGTATGAATCTGTAATAAATCTTTTTCTGTTCCAAACTTTATTGTTTAGTATTGATGGGCCTTACTCTGCATTGGACACATGGACTTGGGATTTCAGTAACAATGTCTCAGAGTCACAGCTTTTGGTAACAATTTGGGATAGAAATCCAGAACAGAACCAAGAGGGAGATGGAAATGACAGAACATGTGTAAAGGATAAGAGCAAAATTGGAGAAAAAAATGTAGTTAAATACATGTAAGAAAGAAAAATACAGAAGCAAGAAAAATGTAATACAATGATGTGAAAAATTGAATCTAAATGACATAATAGATATTAAGGAAGATTGAATTCCTGACATTCAAGGAAGGAAAAGATTGATGACAAATTCCAAACACAAACTCTCACAGGGGGTGAGGGTTCATGGAATTAGGAGCAAGAATGAGGTACTACATTCTTGAACACACCTGAAACAAAGGTGGACCTCCAAATGGCATAATTAACAGCAAAGGTTGAATGTTTCAGAGGCAAAGGAAGTAGGCCTTCTCATATATCTGGTGACCAAGGCCAGAAAAAACAGCTGAGACCTAAAACAGAGAGGTAATTGTTTCATCTCTAGTGTTAGAAAAATGTAAGAGAAGAAATTGGTAAAAACTAATACAGGACCTAAAGAGCCTTTTGGTGAGGGTGAAAGAGGGAAGTGAAAAGCTGGTTTGAAATTCAACATTAAAAAAACTGAGATCATGGCATCTGGTCCCATCAATTCATGGCCAATATTAATAGAAGGGAAAAAAGTGGGAGCACTGACAGGTTTTATTTTCTTGGGCTCCAAAATCACTGTGGACAGTGACTGCAGTCACAGAATTAAAGGATACTTGCTCCTTGGAAGGAAAGCTATGACAAACCTAGACAGCATATTAAAAAGCAGAGACATCACTTTGCCAACAAAGGTCCACAGAGTCAAACCTATGGTTTTTCCAGTAGTCATGTAAAGATGTAAGTTGGACCATAAAGAAGGCTCAGTGCCAAAGAATTGATGCTTTTGAATTGTGGTGCTGGAGAGGACTCTTGAGAGTCCCTTGGACAGCAAGGAGATCAAACCAGTCAATCCTAAAGGAAATCAACCCTAAATATTCATTGGAAGGACTAGTGCTGAAGTTCCAACATTTTGGCCACCTGATGCAAAGAGCTGACTCATTGGAAAAGATCCTGATGCTGGAAAGATTGAAGGCAAAAGGAGAAGGGAGTGGCAGAAGCTGAGATGGGTAGATAGCATCACTGACTCAATGGACATGAATTTGAGGAAATTCTGGGAGATACTGGAGGACAGAGGAGCCTGGCAGGCTGCAGTGCATGGAATCACAAATAGTCAGACGTGACTTAGTGACTCAACAACAACAGCAACAAAAGTGCAGAGTCAAAGACCAGAGCAGGGTTCAAAATGAGGCAGGAGGAAGAAAATATTAGTTCAGGACCACCTGTGAGATTCCCTCAATCTTAGCACTTGCTGCCATCTCATCTTAGTGTCTGTTTTTGGTATAGTCACTGTCACTGCCCCCTTGAACCCTGTGAACCTCTTAAGGTATCTATCCCATCCACAGTGCTAAGAGAAAACACATTTGAACAACAGAGAAAAGGGTGCTTGAGTTAAACATGATATGGGAGGGGTAGGAGAGTGGGTCTTTCCAGCTCACAGTAGGTTTGTTGAAAGAATGAATGAACCGAGTGAGAAAAGTGCTGTTAGACCACTCTTGACTAAGGACAAGAGCTTTCTACTGAAATAAACTTGGGTCCTCTCATCCATGTGCAGGAAACCCAATCTCCTGACACCTGGTTATGGTGAAGGAAAATGCAACATTTACTGCACGGTGTTTACTGCAAGGAGTCCAGGGTAGCTGGTGCTCAAAACACTCAAACTCCGAACTACCTGATGGATTTCAACATAAAGATTGGGTGAGGGAGGGGACTCTCAGTGTATATGATCAACTGTACACAATTCTCTGATTGGTTGATTGTGAGGTAACAGGGCAGTGTCATAGAGGTTAATATGATTAATTCTCTAGTACCAATAGGTCTGGGCTCTACATGTTGATGCTCATCAACTAGTTAATTTCTTTCATTTATTGGTGTTTTAGCAGCTGTTAACTCAGGAAATATGCATCGGGTACTATTACCTAGGTGCTTCACAGGGGAGCTACAGCAGTGGATATAGAGGAGGCATCTGTCTTGGGCAGGCCCCATAGGGTTCCTGCTCAGTTATAAGCACAGGATTGAAAAACAACCACCATGCTTACCTGAGTTTTGGTAGAAGCAGTTATTTAAAGTGTGTGCGTTTTTTTTTTTTAATTAGAAGGTATTGAGGGAGGTCATCAAGGGAATGTTACTGCAAATTAACCCATGACTGAGCCCAGGCAATAGGATACTCCTCACTCCCTCCCCTGTCCTTGGAATTTGTGTTCTGTTTGACTTCCCCACTCCCAGAAGCTGCACAAAGGGCACAACCTTGAGATAAAAATGTGGTATTTAGATTAACTGGATGATGTATGTGACTGAATTCAGTTAGAGCCTCTATACAAAGTTTTAAGATTTGGTAGGTAGGTGTGGAAAACTACTTAACTTGAGGCTGAGGTAGACAGTAGATGGACCCCAGGCTGAGTAGCTGGAGTGTCAGGCTGAACCATCAGAGCTTGTCTTCCCCTGAAGTTTTAAGGAAAAATATAACAACAAGAGTGGGGAGGAACTAAGCTCTGCTTGGGTAAAAAGATAAGAAGACCACATCTTTTATTCTTGACATCAAGGAGAACTAGCCAACTTCACATATCCAGGAAAGTTCCTCTGTAGTCAAAAAGTGAAGTGTCACTAATGCATCAAATGTTCTGCCAGCCTTTCAGAGATTCTCACGCTGGAATCCATGTTGGCTAAAAGATGCATGTGCCCCTTAGGGAGGGCCCTGAATCAGGTCAGATATGGGAACAAAGCAAGATGATTCATCGGAGGAAAACAAAGACCTGGAAGACAGCCCCTGTATAAGCAATTTAAGCCATCCCTTAGCACCCCTCTCTGGTGAGGACACCCGTGCTCTTTCTCTGTTTAAAGCTCTGCTTTGCTTCTGTCCTAAATAAACTGCTCCTTTGTGTGCTCTCCCATGTGCACTGTGCTTCCAATAAACTCTGTCCCTGTTTCACAACCTTGGCCCATTTGAAAAATTCTTTTTTTTTCAAAGAAGACAAGTCAGGGCTCTGCTTCTAGCCACTTACCCTGGTGGTCTAGTGGTTAGGATTCCTGGTTTCCATGCTTGTGGCACAGGTTTGATTTTCAGGCATGAAACTGAGATCTTGCTTCAAGCCGCTGCACACTACTGTCACCTCAAGATTAAGGCCACCCAAGAAAAACCTCAGAAGAAAATGTCCTTGCTCATTAAAACTGTCCTCTGCCCATCTGGAGTGATCTGCCTCTTTCTTTGGTATCTGCCTACCTTTCCATGTATGGGAACAGTTTCAGATGACAACTGGGAAGCTGTAGAGATTGTGACCCAACAGAATTAGAGTTTGATTACCTAATAAATACATGATGTTATACAAATGTGAAGTTCTAAAATTTCCTTTTCTTACAAAGACTTTTAATAGCTAATATCACAGATGATTTTAATTACTAAATTAAAGAAAGAAAAGTGAAGAAAGAGCATAAGCAACATTCCCATCACAGACCACAGAGGCACCATTGTAATCTCTTTATAATGCCAGCATCGAGGGACAGATGTAACATCTGTGATATAAATTAACTGTGCAATATTTATTAGTTTCCAAAAGGTGGTGATAGTCACATCCACACTTAGAAAATGTCAAATCCTGTCTACCTCAGAAACTTTTTAGAACTGTCTGTTTGTATGCCTAAATATTATCCATTCAACATATCCATCAAAAGAAAGTTGGCTATCATGCACACTGAAATAAACTCTCAAATAAAAAGAAACTGTTTTTCCTTGAAAATTTGCTAATATTTATATATTATCAAATCAGGGTGCCTGACGTAGATATCCAGTTCAGTTTAGTCTCAAGTCCTTGAAGAATTTCTTTTTATGTATTCTTTATTTTCTGAGCTCTGATGAGATTTGTATCACCAGCATACAGTGGAAGCCTGTGTCTTCCTTAAGCATTGCTTCTCTGGTGTTAAAGTGTGAGTGTGCATTTTTGTTGGAGCCATTAAATAGTACTTCTAGCAGACACCTGTGTCACAGTGTTAAGAGATTCCCTTTTTAGTGTGAGGGTATAAATGGATCAGAGTTATTGGCAAACACCTTGACTTTTTATACATTTCCCCTTTAGCTTTGAGGATTTTGAGGCCCTGAGAGCCTTGATCAGCACATACTCCATATCAGGGGAAGCCGAGCCACATGGACACACACAATCAGACTTGAATGTAGAAAAGCAGAAGAGCATACTCAGTCTACGTGTGGTACAGTCTGATGCATCAGGATGGTAAAATTCCAGATATTCATGGCAAAACACCATAGAATTCATGGTAGTGTTCTATGAGAAATATGTATTCTTCTGGAAACTAGCAAAGAATTTGGGTTTCATGGATCTGTTGAAATCATCATTTGCATTGGAGACCTGGAGCATTCTTGGAAACACACTACCAGCCAATATTTTGCATTCTGTTTTTAACTTTTTCTCTGAGACTTGACATGGAAATTGTCCTCAGCTTACCTTGTTCCTGCAATCACTACTTGAGACTACTGTTTACAAAGAGTAATCATCATGACATTATTTTGTCTTCAAATTTTAGCTTACAAAGGGATGGTCCATGTGATTACAGAGGTTGAGATAAAACTCAACCACAGATCAAACAAACTCAGGAATCCCTTTAAAAATAAAATTTTAACTTCATTTGATCATAAGAGGAAACACTGTCACCCCTGGAATCAGGAAATAAAGCAATAGTATCAAAAGGTTTTATTTTTGTTTATTTTCAAGGAAAAGAATAAGGGCAGTCAAGCTTCCCTCTGACAGTGGGCTGTGACTTGGCTTCATATTGACTCATTTCATGCTGGGTTCCTGACAGTTTGACAGATCCTGTATCTTGCTTGAAAATCTGAGTCTGTAGAGAACCTTTTGATGGCATGGTTACATCCTTCCTCTGGGGAACATCATTCCTTTCAAGGCAGCTCCTGCTGGTGACTTAATATAGGTATTTTTATATTGTAGGTGTTTCTGTGGGGTGACAAAGTTAAACTAGTGGCATATCGATGAATTATGAGTGTTCTAGAGGACAGTATGACCCTCTGGATTTTGGAATCATGAGCAGAGCTGGGTGACATTTAAAAGCAAGAGGATTGCATTCCCATGAAGATAGGTCATAGTAGAAGGAACTGCACTTATAATTCAATTAACAGTGTCACACACACACCAAGCATAGTGTTTGGATGATGTATTTATGGAATAATATAGGTATGAAGTGTGTTAGATATTATTTTAACAGTCTTGATCCTATCTTACTGAAATAAACCATTTACCTATTTCTAAAACAAACAGCTAATTCCCTTGGGGTAGAATGTTTGATTCATCACTCTATGTATAGCAATTCTGGCACATAGAAGATATCCACAATATTACTTTACTGTCAAAAGGGCTTCCCCGATGACAGTGGTATAAGAATCTGCCTGTAATGCAGGAGAAACAGGTTTGATCCCTGGGCTGGGAAGATCCCCTGGAGAAAGAAATGGCAACCCACTCCAGTACTCTTGCCTGGGATATCCTATGGACAGAGGAGCCTGGTGGGCTATAGCTCGTGAGGTTGTGAAAGGGTTAGACACAACTTAGCAACCAAACAACAACAACTGATCAAGAAATAAGGAATAGTACCTAAAATAATTGAAGATAGGTAATAAAAAAGATTGGTATTTGATAAGTGATATGGAGATAAACAATTCACCATAGGGAAAAAATTTTAAGTTAGATATTTTTCTAATATGAAAATAGATTTTAGCTATGTTGAAGGTTTAAGTGAAATAGTATAGAAATAGTATAGAAAAACACAACCAGAAAGGAAGGTTGCTATTTGATTTTATGCTACCAAAAGACTTTGAGGATTTCCTATGCATTGAAACATAAACAAAACCACAGTGAAAAAAATCACACACACACACACAAATTTCAAGATAAAAAAGAGTATAACTAATAAAATAGAGAAATCAGATTTAATCTAATCCCTATCAAATTACTCATGACATTTTTCACAAAACTGGAACAAATAAACCTAAAATTTTTATGGAACTGTTAAAAAATACCCCAGAATTACCAAAGAATTCCTGAGAAAAAAGAGCAAAGCTGGAGGCACAATGTTTCCAGACTTTAAAAAATACTATAAAGTTACAGTAGTGCAAAACAGATGTATGGATCAATGGAACAAAGTAGAAAGCCCAATAAGAGACCCACACACTTATGGTCAATTAATCTTCAACAAAGGAGGAAAGAATATACAATGGAGAAAAGACATTCTCTTCGGCAAATGGTACTGGGAAAGCTGGATGGCCACATGTAAATCAATGAAATTAGAACACATCCTCATGCCATATATGAAAATAAACTCAAAATGGCTTAAAGGCTTACATATAAAACATGATACTATAAAACTCCTGGAAAAGAATATGGGTAAAACATGCTCTGATGTAATTACTGGCAGTGTGTTCTTAGATCATTATCTCAAACAATAGAGATAAAAGAAAAAATAAAAACGTGGGAGCTAATTAAACATAAGTTTTACACAGCATAAACAAAATGAAAAGACGACCTATGGACTGGGAAAAAAGATTTGAGAATAATATGAGCAAAAAGGGTTTAATCTCCAAAATATACAAACAGTTCATACAGCTCAATAGCAGCAACAAAAAATAAACAACTCAATCAAAAAATGTGCCAAACACCTAAATAGACGTATCTTCAAGAAAACATATGGATGGTCAACAGGTTCAAAAAGATGTCTTCCATCTCTAATTATTAGAGAAATGCAAATTAAAACTATAAAGAGGCACACCAGTCAGAATGGTCATCATTAAAAACTGCAAATAACAAATGCTGGAGAGGGTGTGGAGAAAAGGGAACTCTTACACTGTTGGTGGGAATGGAAGTTGGTGCAACCACTATGAAAAACAGTATGGAGATTCCTCAGAAAACCAAAAATAGAATTACTATATGATCCAGCAATCCCATTCCTGGGCCTATATCCAGACAAAATTATAATTCAAAAAGATATATGTACCCCTATGTTCATACCAGAACTATTCGCAATAGCCAAGATATGAAAAAAACCTTAAATTTAAGTCCACTGATAGATGAATGTATAAAGATGTGGTACATATATACATCAGAATACTACTCAGCCATAGAAAATAACAAAGTAATGCCATTTGTAGCAATATAGATGCAACTAGAGATTATCATACTAAGTAATCAGAAAGAGAAAGCCAAATACCATAAAATGCCACTTACATGTGGAATCTAAAATTTGACATAAATGAACTTCTTTATGAAACACAAACAGACTCAAAGACATAGAAAACAAACTCATGGCTACCAAAGGGAAAAGCAGGGGAGGGGGAATAATTTGGAGTTTAGGATTAGCAGATACAAACTACTGTATATTAAATAGATAAGCAACAAGGTTTACGATACAGCACAGGAAACCTATATTTAGTAGTTTGTAATAAACTATAATGGAAAACAAATATATACAGACGTGTGTGTGCATGCTAAGTTGCTTCAGTTGTGCCTGACTCTTTGCGACTCCATGGACCACAATTCATCAGGCTCCTCTGTCCATGAATTCTCCAGGAAAGAATACTGGGGTGGGTTGCCATGCCTTCCTCCAGGGATCTTCCTGACCCAGGTATGGAACCCACATCTCTTATGTCTCCTGAATTTGCAGGCAGGTTCTTTATGCCTAGCACCACCTGGGAAGCCATATATGTATATTCCTTCAAATATATATATGTATATATAAATCACTTTGATGTACACCGGAAAATAACACATTGTAAGTCAACTATGTTCAATAAAAAAATCATATTCATAGCATATAAAGGGAAAAAAGTTAATAATCTCAATTTACAAAAACCTTTTTAAATTAAGTTAAGCAAATATCCCAGCATAAAAATAGACAAAAACTGATAACTTTCAATATAAAAGATACAAATGGTCAATAGCCATGTTTTAAAAATTGTAACACCTGTAGTAGTCAAAGAAATTCAATGTTAAATTAAAAAATGTAGTCTATTAAATTAGAAAAAAATAATCAAAACAAGATAACCAGTGATAGTAAGAATACAGTGAAGCAGGCTATTTAATATGCTTCTGGTGGGAAAGTACATTTCTGGAAGGCATTTACTATTATATCAATTAGGAATTAAATTGTCCACAGCAAATGCTGAAGTGGTACTGTCTTAACCCAATTAAGTTTTTTTTTTTTATTTTCTCACATAATGAGAAAACTGGAGATGGAAAATCCAAGGATAGCATGGCAGCTCCTTAAGGACATAATCTTATCCTCATTCTGTCAATCTATCTGTCTGTCATACTCTCCTACACTTCCTTTGTGTGAATCCAGATATTCTTAGGTTGCTGTTTATTTTTCCCATGCTGTTGCTAGAACTGCAACTCAGAGATGATTTTCTCCTGGTCACACTTTAATGCTAGAGTCAAAAGGGAACCATGACAACAAGGTCAGACTTCCTTTAAAAAACTTTTCCAGAGTTCCAACTTCAATTCCATCTTTTTAAAAAAAACTTTTTTGTTTTGTATTGGGGTATAACCAATTAACAAACAATGCTGCAATAGTTTCAGGTGAATGGTGGATACATATACATGTATCCATTCTCCACCAAACTCCTCTCCCATCCAGGAAGCCACATAACACTAAGTAGAGTTCCATGTGCTATACAGTAGGTCCTTGTTGGTTATCCGTTTTAAATACAGCGGTGTGTACATGTTGATTCCAAACTCCCTAACTATCCCTTCATCCCATCCTTCCCTCTACCCCTGGCAACTATGAGTTTATTCTCTAAATCTGTGAATCTCTTTCTGTTTTGTAAGTTCATTTGTATCGTTTCTTTCTAGATTCCATGTGTAAAGGATGTCATATGATAGTTCTCTGACTTACTTCACTTAGTATGGTAATCTCTAGGTTCATCCATGTGCTCCAAGTGGCATTATTTTATTCTTTTTAATGGTTGAGTAATATTTCATTGTACATATGTCCCACATCTTCTTATTTATCCATTCCTCTATTGATGGACAGTTAGGTTGCTTCCATGTCTTGGCTATTACAGTGTTGCAAGGAACACTGGGGTGCATGCATCATTCTGGATCATATTTTTCTTTGCATATGCCCAGGATTAGGACTGCAGAGTCATATGGTACCTATATTTTTTGTTTTTTTAAGGAACCTCCATACTGTTCCCCCCAGCATCTATTACCAATTTACATTCCCGCCAACAGTGTAGGAGGGTTCCCTTCTCTCCACACCCTCTCCAGCATTTGTTTTTTGGTGGGTTTTTTGATGACAGCAGAACTGTATCAACTGGCGGTCTGGAAGCAAATGCTTGTAGACAGTCAAATGCACATAAATATAGTTTATACGAGATCATCAGACTGGGCAGACAATTAACAGTCTTTGTCAAGTTCTCAAACATTTTTACACACACAACCTATCAGTATCTGGAGACTACTTTTCAGAATTAATCTTAAAAAAACTCCTAATATACATGTTTTAAAAACCTTTTGCTAATATTTTTATCAAAACAGTAGTTTTGAAAATGAAAAACTAGAAGCAAAGTAATTGCTTAATAATAGTGGACTAGATAATTTAATCAGATTTTGCCCATATTATTCATATACTAAAATAAGGCTTATAATATTTTAGCAAATAAAGCTAACAGTCAAGTTATATATAATATTGTGGGGGGAAAAAAACTTTAAATTTCTGTCTGCATCTATAGATATTTACACATACACTAAATGCCTAATATAAAATGCTCATAGTGCCTATGACTGGTTTGTGAGATTGTAGAAATTTTTATTTGCTTATTTATGTTTTCTAAGTATTATACAATGATTGTATTATTTTGATGTTGAAAAATATATGATAATATATTTGTAATGAAAAACAGTATTTATAGTAGGTAAAGTCCAATGGGAATTCACAACGGTGAGATAGAAACTGGCCAGTTTTGTTGGAGGCATATTTGAAATTTTTCTGCTTTTTTAAATGTCTTCTGTCCCAACTTATTGACAAGCTGTTATTCTGTTTCCTGGAAACACAATGTCCTCTAATAATAGGATGAGTTCTGCCCTCCCAGTCAAATGACCCCTGCCAAGTGAAAAATACCAAACACTTTTTTGTGTGAATTGCTTTTCTATTTTAAAATAATTATTTAAGGTGGCTTGATATACCCATATTTCAATTGTGATAGAGAAAATGTAATTTGTTGAAAAACCTTAAATTAAAAAAACCTACATTACAGTGAAATTGCACTTTATCAGTTACAAAATCTAAATATAGTGATAGTTGAAAATGGTAAAAATAAATGACAAAGTTATTAGGTGGGAAGAATGTATTAAAATGCATATGTGATTTTTTTTTTATAAAAACTTACTGGGGGATGATAGTAGTAATCATCAGAAAAAATTCTTATTTTACTTATATCTAGAGAAATAATTAGATTAAATAATGTAAACTTGCCTGGAAAATTCCATGGACATGGGAGCCTGTCTGGCTACAGTTCATGGTATCATAAAGAGTTGGATATGACTGAGTGACTGCGCACACACACACATATGGACTACAACTTACAAGGGCTTTTCAAATTATATTTTGAAATATTTTATGGGTCATTTTGCAAAAATATAAAAGTGTTAGAATTTGAAGAGCATTTACTGATCAGCAATAAGAATATGTTTTCATCTGGAAGATGAGATTCAGTAAACGTACTAACAAAATAGTATGGGATTATTACATTCCTGGAGTGTTTCTAGAAGAAATTTGTTCCAAACAATTACTGAGACTTTATAGGAAAAATGGAATGAATATAAAATAAAATGCATCAAACTTCCCTGGTGGTCCTGTGGGTAAGAATCCACCTGCCAATGCAGGGAACACAGATCTGATCCTTGGTCCTAGAAGATTCCACATGCCTTGAAACACTAAGCTATGTGTCACACTACTGAGCTTGTTCTCAAGAGCCCACAAGCCACAACTACCAAGCCTAAGAGCCACAACTACTAAAGCTCAAACACCCTATAGCCCATGTTCCACAACAAGAAAAGCTATTGCAAAGAGAAGGCTGAAACCGCAACTGGAGAGTAGCACCCACTCTCTGCAACTAAAGAAAAGCCCAGGCAGCAAAAAAGACCCAGTGCAACCGAAAGTAAATAAATAAAATTATCAAATATATATATAAAATGGATCCTTTGTTTACCATAGTCACGGGCATAATGGCTACCTATCTTTTCAGTCATCAGCAGAGACTTAACCTAGTTCCCAAATCAAATGTTTGTTAGTGCAAATTGTCTCTTATGTTCTGCCTATTACCATTCTTATTTTTTTTAAAGTTGGATTCAAGAGTCAAAACCCCATAAATGTAACCATTTCTCAGCCCAGGGACAATGTTTCATAGCCATGGAAATTTAAACTGCTCTTACTAACTCCACAAGGATCCTGAGGTCTGTAGTACAAGGTTGCAAACTGCATCCACGCTTTTTCTCCCTCCTTTACATAATCACGCATACATTCAAGACAAGATGCTGTCATGTCTTACTCTGTGACCTCATGGACTGTAACCCACCAGGCTCCTCTGTCCATGGGATTTTCCAGGCAAGAATACTGAAGTGGGTTGCTATGCCCTTCTCCAGGGGATCTTCACCCAGTGCTTGAAACTGAATCTCCTACACTGGCAGGCAGATTCTTTACCACTGAGTCACCAGAGAAGCCCATTCAACCATCACCCCTTGGTTATAACTTTAGGGTACTTTATAACCCAACAACTTAATTTCAGTTCAGTTGCTAGTAGCATCAGCAACTTAAGGGTCCTAAGTATGAGTTTTATAACTTAAACCTTTACTGGTACCTGAGGGGAGACAAATCACAGAAGTCACATAAATCATATAAGGTAAAAACTGGGAGAAATTTTCCCTAAACCAGAGGACTTGGACAATAGACAACAATCCAGTGGGCTAGTGGAGTAACAGATAAAATGGAGATGATCAGGAAGTGATGACAGGGACAGAGAAAGCAGGATTTAGAGAGCACAGTGTGTGGACACACACACACACACTTTGACAGGGGAGGGTCTGTCCTGTGGGCAATCTTGTGGTCATATCTAATTAGAGACAGAACAATGCATGGATGCTAGAAAAGATAGCAAAAAAGAAGAGAAAAAGTTAAGGAAAACAAGGTTGAAAATGCCATAGCTCAGAGACATTTCCATTCCACAGAAGCAAAAGTAGAGGTGGCCCTTGGAAGGAGAAACCAGGAAGCTATCCTAAGCCATTTTCTCTCTCTATGGCCTTCCCCTAAGAGCTGATCTCAAACTGGTAGCATAATTTTACCCAGGAAGTATTGTTCTCACTGACTTTATAACATCATAGTTAGATTCTACTACCTTAGTGGAAAATGTTATAAGCTTTACAAGAAATAAGATATTTTTAAGCTTCTCTACCAAGTTTTATTTTTAGTGATATAGAAATGTTATTCAAAATGCTTTATGTTATCTGATAAGTCAAAAAAGTAATTATATTAATGACATTGTGACCCCAAATTTTTCAATGTGAGGGAAAAGAAATACAAAGTCAAAAAACTAAGTGAAATCACTGGAATGTTAAAATTCAAAATACTATTTTTTTTAGTTAGAATTTCTAGTTCTAGCAGTGAGCATCACTACTGCCCAGATTTAGTTTTTAATATCACCACTCATTAGAAAAAAAAAAATGTGATTCTTGAAAAATGGCCAATCCCAGCTTTGGAAAGTTACAGACCAAGACTAAGACATCTAATTGTAAAGCAAGGGAATTTTAAAAGCTAATGAAGAAACTCAAGGAGGATGGTAGTGGTGACAATGTAAGTTTTTAACCTCCTTGAATCCACCAATAAAAATAGAACAATCAAGATATCAAAATTACAAACAATGAGCATCTCCAGTTAGATAATACAACAGAGTATCCTAGTTATCTGAAGATTCAAGCAGATGGAGCATAAATTATTGGGATATGACTCATTTTGTCTAAGCTTTGATGGGAAAAGTAGAAAGAAGCAAAGTGGTATCTGATAGACTTAAATCACCAGCATGTGCTTACTGGAAAACATGGCAGGCAAAGTTGAAAGCAGTTGCTAAACTGAGAACAGTTTTTCCAATCTCCATGTAATAGACATCCTAAGGCAAAAGAAGAAGAAGAAGAAGAAGAAGAAAAACACTTATAGGGAGCCTGAATTAATTATCTGACACTGTGGAGGTGAAATTAATAAAACACAGACTGTAGGAAATTTCAACAGGGCAAGGGATATATTTTCATAGACAAAAATATTCAGGAGGGAATTTGTAGATTTAAAAAGATTTATAAGGCATATCAATTCACTATGATGCATGGACTTTATTTGGATATTTACTCAAATAAATAAGCAAAGTTTAAACCACACATACAACACTTAAAAGACAATTATAAATTTAAATACTGACAAGATATTTAATGATATTTAAGAAAACTTTGTTAATAGATTTCAGGTATATAATGTTTTGAGAGTTTTCCTAGAAGTCTTTGTCATTTAGAAGTACACTAAAATACTTATATAATAAATTATATATCTGTAATTTGCTTCAAAAGAATATGAGGAGAAGTATAGTTGGGACTATAGAAGCAATGAGTTTGGATATGTCAATAATTCTTGAAGCTGGTACAGACTAATGTGGGATGTGTTATTACACACTTCCTATTTTCTATATGTTTAAAATATTCAAAATCTGGACTTAAGAAATAGTAACAACTGAGTTAAGTTAAAGGACACAGCAACCAACATGAAGAGATCCATCAACTTTGTATCACACTGTACAATTGTAAAAATTTGTGAATGAAAAAGTAGTCAATTGAAACAATGAACACAATGAAAATGGATGAATCCAAAATGCTATAGAGGGAGGAGGAAAGCTAGATATTGCCATTTGAGGTGGCAATGAAGCCAATCCACTCCTTGGAAAATTGATAGCTAAAAGGAAAATATAAAGCAGGTACCCTAATTTTGAATTAGTAACTATAATCAAATAAGTTGATTTGATCAAATCCCTGTTGGTGAAGGATAGTGCAACTTTAGAGAAGAAATAACAAAACAATAACAATAAAAAACATCATTCCCCAAACCCCTATAATGAAATATTAATTCAGAACAAGACTCTGTGTGCATGCTAAATCTCTTCAGTCATATTCAACTCTTTGCGACACTACGGACTGTAGCCCACTAGGTTCCCCTGTCCATGGGATTCCCCATGCTTGAATATTGGAGTAGGTTGCCGTGTCCTTCTCCAGGGATTTTCCTAATCCAGGGATCGAACCCGCATCTCTTACATCTCCTGCATTGGCAGGTGGGTTCTTTACCGCTAGTGCCAACTGGGAAGCCCTGGAAAGGACTATAATGTATGCCAAAACCATTAGAAATATGGTTGATTGGAAAACTGGAAATTTACATGATAATACCAAACTTATACACATTTTAGGTTCTATTTGAAAGAAGGAAAATGTGGACAATGAAGGCTCAGCTTGTCGTGGTTCTAATAAACAGTGAGTTATATCAGTATTAGAAGTGGGAGATCCAGACGTAAATTTCTTGATGAAATGAAATATAACATACATAATGTCATTGTAATACATTTTAGCAAACTTGCTTAACTTAAATCCTCTAGATTTTTTATCTAACTCCAGATTACAGGATCTTCAAGAGACAAACAACTTAAGTGATACCAGGAAGAAGCACCACACACCTGTAGAAGGATTGATGTTCTGCAGAACATTGGCCCAGGTCATGTCAGCAAATGTCATTAAAAGTGACTTGCTAGGGTGAAAGCAGCTAAGAAACATGAATATCCAATGAAATAAGTGCTTCTGGAATAAACTCTCTAAGAACAAACCAGATGTAAAGATAATTTGGGGGATTTTTGAGGAAATCTGCTTGTAGAACTGAGTGTGGTATAAGATCAAAATATACTGTCATGGAAAAGTAGCGATCATTAACGAAAGAAAGCATGTTATAAAGTAATATGTAAAATATAATTTTAATTTAGTAAAAAACTATTCTATATGCATATATAAGAATAAAAAGTGTCTGGGAGGATATACCAAAAAGTAAGAAAAGTGATGGATAATGGAAGTAAAGTGTTTTAAAGGAACACAATAGAGAGGAACCAGAAATCAAATTGCCAACCAGAGGAACCAGTGGTCAAAATGCCAATATCCACTGGATCATAGAAAAAGCAAAAGAATTCCAGAAAAAAACATCTACTTCTTTATTCTTCATTGACTACTCTAAGGTTTGACTGTGTGGATCACAACAAACTGGAAAATTCTTAAAGAGATGGGTATACCAGACCACCTTACCTGCCTCCTGAGAAACCTGTAAGCAGGTCATAAAACAGTTAAACAGTTAGAACAGACATGGAACAGACTGGTTCAAAATTGGGAAAGGAGTACATCAAAGCTGTATAATGTCACACTGCTTATTTAACTCATATGCAGAGTACATCATATGAAATACCAGGTTGAATGAAACACATGCTGATCAAGATTGCCAGGAGAAATATCAACAACTTCAGATATTTTCTTGGGCTCCAAACTCACTGCAGACAGTGACTGCAGCCATGAAATTAAAAGATGCTTGCTACTTGGAAGAAAAGCTGTGACAGCAGAGACATCACTTTGCTGACAACGGTCCATATAGTCAAAACTATGTTTTTTTCAGTAGTCATGTACAGATGTGAGAGTTGAACCATAAAGAAGACTGAGCACTGAAGAACTGATGTTTTAGAACTGTGGTGCTGGAGAAGCCTCTTGAGTGTCTTTTGGACAGCAAGGAGCTCAAATCAGTCAATCCAAAAAGGAAATCAACCTCAATATTTATTAGAAGGACTGATGCTGAAGCTGAAGCTCCAATACTTTGGTCACCTGATGTGAACAACTGACTCTTTGGAAAAGATCCTGATGCTGGGAAAGACTGAGGGCAGGAGGAGAAGGGGGCAACAGAGGATGAAGTGGTTGGATGGCGTTACCAACTCAATGGACATGAATCTGAGCAAACTCTGGGTGATAGTGAAGGACTGGGAAGCCTGATGTGCTGCAGCCCATGGGGTCTCAAAGAGTTGGACATGACTTAGTGACTGAACAACAACAACAATGTGTTAAAAATATTTAATGATCAGTTTTCTCAAAGTTTATGTAAAACAAAACTTATTATTATAATAAAAATATTTAATTGAACATAAAATATTATCATTCCTGTATAATGCATTAACCTATCCAGAGACTGATTTAGTTATCCAAAGTGGAGACTAATGCTGGGGCAAGTCTATTAGATGCTGTGGAATGCAGTATGAAGATTATTTTGAGAGGATTGAAAGGAAGCATTAAAGCAAGTTTGAAACCACAGTTCACAAATAGCAAAAAACAAAACCAAAAACAAAATACATATACAAGTGACTCCAACTATAGTTTTTATAGATTCTTAAGGCACTACAGGTCCCTGGGATATTTTGCTGAAGATGTTGTCAAGTACCAGAAATTTGATTGCTTGTTTGTATTGTCTTTGAAGACTGAGCTGCAAGGAAGCGAAATACTGACATCCTCTGAATGGTGACATATCGTGAAATATTCAGAATGGAGACTTTTTACCATTACCTCCTCAATCTCATTAACACTTTATGTTCCTTTTTATGTCTCTCTGCATCTGGACAGCTTTCTGTTAATGGGAAGGATATATCTAAACTTTCTAATTACCAAAGCAATGGAAAATAAATGTTTTTGCTAGTTTTATTTTCTCTTTGGGCTGTTTCTGTCCATTGGCTTTATTATTATATTTCTTTCTTTATATTTATTTGTTTTTATAAAAATCTGTTAACTATGTATCTAAAATAAGCAAGTTGAGAGTAACGTATATCTAGTCCTATACCTAAAACACATCAAAAATTTAATTTTATAAAGTAAGTCAGCACATCCATTTGCCTCTAGAAATGAACTAAATGTCAATCTTGAAGCATGTGTTTTCAAAACTGATATATGAACCTTCCATAAATAGTGATTTAATGGTCCTCTAAGACCTCTATGAAAAGGCAGACTTTTGCAACTTTCTACTCATACAAAAATATATATTCTAAAATTTTATTTATGGAGAAAAATGTTCTCAAGAACATTTTCATAGCTCAGTTATGATGACAGAAAATGAGGAGACACTATCTTTGCAAGTAAAGACTTTGTTTCCCAGTTTATGAGACATTTGCAATAACGAGAAAGGGTTTCATTTTATCTGAATAAGTTTTTAGTGTAAAGAATCCTGATAATTTTAGGGATGATAAAATATATATACATATCTTTAGATACATTTTTAAAGTCATTATAACTTTTGCAATTTAAATTTACATTGAATTATCTTAATTATGTGGTCGCTAAGAGTCGGACACAACTGGGCTACTTCACTTCCACTTTTCACTTTCATGCATTGGAGAAGGAAATGGCAACCCACTCCAGTATTTTTGCCTGGAGAATCCCAGGGACGGAGGAGCCGGTGGGCTGCCGTCTATGGGGTTGCACAGAGTCGGACACGACTGAAGTGACTTAGCAGCAGCAGCATCTTAATTATGTATGCCTTGGTTTTCTTCCCAGTACACTATAAGAGATATAATCAAATGTTTGTGTACAATAATGCTCATCACAGTATTTTGATAATAACTTGAAACCAGGATCTTCACTCAGCACTTCTTTATCAAATTAAATGCGAACAGCTGGAAGGGGAAAACATGTACACCCATGGTGGATTCATGTCAATATATGGCAAAACAAAAACAATATTGTAAAGTTAAAAAATAGAAAATAAACTATTTGAAAAATAAAAATAAAAAATAAATCAAACGTCCACTAATCAGGAATATACATAGACACTGGGGAAAATGAAGTGGACATGCATCAGTGTTTCTCAACATGTGGCTACTTTTGCCTCCAGAGGATATTTGGTAATGTCTAAAGACACTGTCGGTTGTCACCGTTGAGGTATGGAGGTCATGCTAGTGGGCAGCATGGAGGTATCTAGCAGGCAGAGGACAACAGTGTCCTACAATGCACAGGACAGCAAAGAATTATCTCACCCAAAATGCCAGGAGCAGCAAGGTTGTACAAACTTTATCTATCTCTATACTGAAACAAAAAATATGCCCTGTATATACTTAGTTGGATAAAAGGAGAAAGCAAACTAATATTTTTACAAGATTCCATATTAGAAGTTGGGTTCCCTGGGGCCCAGTGGTAAAGAATCCACCGGCAGTGCAGGAGACATGGATTGGATCCCTGGGTCGAGAAGATCCCATCAAGAAGGAAATGGCAATCCACTCCAGTATATTTGCCTGAGAAATCCCATGCACAGAGGACCCTGATAGGCTATAGTCCATGAGGTCGCAAAAGAGTCTGGCACAACTTAGCGACTAAACAACAACAACAATATTAGAAGTTACATAGAATCACAACAAACCTATAATCTTTGTGAAGGTAAAATGGAGACATTCTAGGCACTGTGCAACACTGTGTATGATTTTGTCAGCTCCTCATAACAACACTAGGAAGTATGTATTGATTCATAAACTAGCCTCTGTACATATATGCCAGGGAGAGAATGAAGAAAAAGGCAGCTCACTCCAGATTGGTAGGTGGTAGTTTTAATAAGCAGGAAATTTACCTATGAGGCTTGCCTTGGGTGCAGCAAGAAGAATAGGTCTACCCACCCACCCAACCACCAGAATTTTGAAATTTATGTAGAAATCTTGATGGAGTTCAGTCCAAATAGTCTCAACATTGCTCTCTCAAGTCTGAGTCCTTGAAATGGCTTCTAGTATAAGAAGAGTAGGTATATTGCACATCCCAAGGACAGAGAGGAGGTGGGAAGCCTCCAATTGCCTGGGTCCCACTGGCAGGTAAACCATCAATCACATCCTCTTAATGAGCCCCTCCCAACAGTACCTAATAATTAAGTGCACATATACCATGTCATCCATGCATGTTCAGTCTTGTCCAACTCTTTGTGACCTCATGGACTGTGGCCCTCCAGGCTCCTCTGTCCATGGAATTTTCCAGGCAGGAATACTGGAGTGGGTTGCCATTTCCTACTCCAGGGGATCTTCCCAACTCAGGGATTGAACCCTTGTCTCCTGCACTGGAGATTATTTACCACTGTGTCACCCAGGAAGTCCTAACTGCATCTGTGTGCATGCATGCTATGTCACTTTAGTCATGTCTGACACTTTGCCACTGTATGGACCATAGCCCTCAGGATCCTCTGTGCCTAGGGAAACTGATTTAAAAACTAGCTTAAAGACACTAAGTGATAAACTGGACTTAGATCTAGACAGGTTAAAGAATTTAGAACAAACTGTTAAAAAAAAAAAAGGTTTTTCCTAAAAGAAGGATTAGAAGTATTCCCTTTTTAGAAATTTGTTAACTTTTTAAAGAGTAATTTATTTTTTATTAGTTTTATCAAGTAAAATATTTTTTACACGTAAGGCAATACTATGTAATGTAAAAAGGTAGCTCTTTTTCTCACTCTTCACTGCATCTATCTTTATGCCCCACTTGTTGAAACAACCATTTTTAACTTTTTAAGCTATTTACATTGTATTTGCTTCCATATTCTCACAAACAAGATCATAATTTTATCTATGAACTTTCTGCACTAGAGTATTGGACTGAGCTTCATGTGCCCTCACGCAAATAATAAATGTTCGTCTCTTGGCCTTTCACTGTAGCTATATTACAATTTCCATTAAATCAATATTACTGTCTTTATCCTACAACTATATTAAAATTATAGCTTGAAATTTACTTTGATTAACTTTGTTTTTTTTCTTTCTCAAGTTAATAATTAAGTAATTATATTGTTGGCTTCCTTTCCTTTTTAATGATCACTAGTTTATCTCCAGGTTCTCAACTAAAAAGTTCACCCTAATACCACTAAGCACATCAGGTCAATCATCTGCACTATTTTTATTTTTTTCCTGGAAATCTCTCCTTAGTTTCTCTCTTCTCTTCTCCTCCAGAGGATGCTGATTATCCTCTGCCCAATATGGAGCATATGTCCTAGAATGTCTCTCCCCCTCAATCTGGGGATTTCCTTCTCTCTCTCTCTTTAGTTGGTACCCAGACCTATTTTATTGACTCCATGACTTCCACTTCTTCAGTTTATTCCTCTATTCCACTGATCAGCATCTTCCTTTATTTATTTAGGGTGAGTGGGGTATCTTTGATCTTATTAAATGCTTTTTCAAATATCTGAAAATTTTACCACATCAAATGTAAAGGTAACTAGAACTGTATGCATGGGTAGGGCTTCTCAACATTTGGATCACAGAATGATATGTTCTCATAAGATGTGGCTGTTTTTGTTTTGCTCCGTTTTGTTTTTGTTCTTTTCAGGAAAAACTCTTAAGTATCAAGAAACATAGGTCCCTTATCTACCCTACAATTTTTGCTTTTATCTCAAAATCTACATTTCAGGAGCTGAGAAGGGAAATCAAGAGTATACAGTTTGCTGTCAGTTTCTACACAAATTCTTTGTTTTCAGTAATGTGCCTCATTCTTCCTCTTGGTCATTCCTGGTGCCCCAATATCCAACAAAGTCACAGCTTTCTTTCTGAAATCCATGGGAGAGACACAGTTTTATGTAAACCAAATGCATTGCCTCTAGAAAGCAAATCTGTAGGTCATCTCTAGGATTAAGAAAAGGATAGTGGCCTGTGAAGTAGGTAAATATGGGGATATATGTACTTTCCCAAGTGTCCTAGTGGGTAAAGAACCCACCTGCCAATGCTGGAGACACAGGAGATTCAGGTTCAATCCCTGGGTTGGGAAGATCCCCTGGAGGAGGGCATGGCAACCCACTTCAGTATTTCTGCCTGGGGAATCCCATGGACAGAGGAACTTGATGGGCTACATTCCATAGGGTTGCAAAGAGTTGGACACAACTGAAACAACTTAGCATGTACACATGTGTACTCCTTAAAAGGTTTCAGGCAAGCCTTTTTATTGTTACTTTCAAAGGCAGTGTTTCCAATTTGTTGGATTTTCTGGTGGTCTGCTATGCAAATTAGCTTCTCTGCCTTCTCTTCCTTCCTTTCAGTTCAGTTTAGTGGCTCAGTCGTGGATGACTCTCTGCGACCTCATGAATAGCAACACACCAGGCCTCCCTGTCCATAAACAACTCCCGGAGTTTACCCAAACTCATGTCGATCGAGTCGGTGATGCCATCCAGCCATCTCATCCTCTGTCATCCACTTCCCCTGCCCCCAATCCTCCCCAGCATTAGGGTCTTTTCCAATGTGTCAACTCTTCTCATGAGGTAGACAAAATACTGGAGTTTCAGCTTCAACATCAGTCCTTCCAATGAACACCCAGGATTGATCTCTTTTAGGATGGACTGGTTGGATCTCCTTGCAGTCCAAGGGACTCTCAAGAGTCTTCTCCAACACCACAGTTCAAAAGCATCAATTCTTCACCACTCAGCTTTCTTTATAGTCCAACTCTCACATCCATACATGACCACTGGAAAAACCATAGCCCTAACTAGACGGACCTTTGTTGGCAAAGTAATGTCTCTGTTTTTTAATACACTATCTATGTTGGTCATAATTTTCCTTCCAAGGAGTAAGTGTCTTTTAATTTCATGGCTACAGTCACCATATGCAGTGACTTTGGAGCCCCCCAAAATAAAGTCTGACACTTTTTCCACTGTTTCCCTGTCTATTTCCCATGAAGTGATAGGACCAGATGCCATGATCTTAGTTTTCTGAATGTTGAGCTTTAAGCCAATTTTTTCACTCTCCTTTTTCACTTTCATCAAGAGGTTCTTCTTCACTTTCTGCCGTAAGGATGGTGTCATCTGCATATCTGAGGTTACTGATATTTCTCCTGGCAATCTTGATTCCAGTTTGTGCTTCTTCCAGCCCAGCGTTTCTCATGATGTACTCTGCATATAAGTTAAATAATCAGGGTGACAATATACAGCCTTGACGTACTCCTTTTCCTATTTGGAAACAGCCTATTGTTCCATGTCCAGTTCTAAATGTTGCTTCCTGATCTGCATACAGGTTTCTCAAGAGGCAGGTCAGGTGGTCTGGTATTCCCATCTCTTTCAGAATTTTCCACAGTTTATTGTGATCCACACAGTCAAAGGCTTTGGCATAGTCAATAAAGCAGAAATAGATGTTTTTCTGGAACTCTCTTGCTTTTTCGATGATCCCGCTGATGTTGGCAGTTTGATCTCTGGTTCCTCTGCCTTTTCTAAAACCAGCTTGAGCATCTGGAAGTTCACGGTTCATGTGCTATTGAAGCCTAGCTTGGAGAATTTTGACATTAATTCTGTTGGACAAGTCACAATGGTTTTAGATTGAGGTTAACAAATCCCAGAGACACAATAAAATTCATCTAGTATCAAATATTGTGGCTATTGTTCAGTTGCTTAATCGTGTCTGACTCTTTGCAACCACACAGAATACAGCATACCAGGCTCCACTGTCCTTCACTATCTTCCAGAGTTTGCTGATTCATGTCCATTCAGTCAGCGATGCTATCTAACTATCTCATCCTCTGCCACCCTCTTCTCCTTTTGCTGTCAATCTTTTCCAGCATTAGGTTCTTTTCCAATGAGTTGGTTCTTTGCATCAGGTGGCCAAATTATTGGTACCAATGTTACACAGTTTAAAACATAATATAAGACAGAAGACTGTATAACAACAGCTTTCAGGATTCCCAAAGGTAGATTCCAAATGTCCCTATCATTTCCCATTGAATCCAAGTCATCATGTGAGATGAAGCTGAGGAAAGCCATACTCAGTTGTGTCTTTAGACCTCATTAGTCATGTAGCTCTCTCTGGGGTCCTTGATTAGCTTTCATTCCCCGGTGAAACTGAATCTCATCATTATTCCTCAATTACAGCTTATTTATCAATTTCAGGTTACTCATCAATAAGGGATTACTTAATAAATAATTGCAACAATCAGGTACCAGGGCTTAGCCTGGTACAGAGCAAACTCAGCAGCAGCATCATTTATTCTGAATGATGTATACTTTCTGATGTATACCAGAAGACTGGTATACTTTAATCAGTTAATCTTTCAAGGAGGATTTATCTAAGGGTCAAAGCCTCAGTCATCCCTAAAGCTAGAGGAAAGACCACAGATCAGCTGTTAATCCTGCCACAGGCACTCAACTGTGGAAAAACTCCAACACAGGTTTTCTGCATCCAGTTTTCATCTTCTAAAACTTTTTTGACAGTTTTTATCTGCCATCCATCCTTTCCTCAGTTCTTATGTCCTTGCTGATTTGTCCAGCTGATTCCTCTGCTGTCTTTTCGGTGAGAATTAATCAAGGAAACAGAGAAATATGTGCATGTTCAATTTGTCATATTTAAATATAAATCTCAATGTTTTGGATACAAAAATATTTAAAATGCATATTTAAACTGAAAGAAGATGTTTTGCATTCATATGTCAACTTTGTAAGATTTTTTTTTAATTCATATTGTTTTCACCAGTTACCCAGTAGTGATTTTAAAGTGATTAAATGGGAAATATATTTGTTGGTGTAAAAACCATTTTTCTGAATAAGAATCACATAGGGTATAAGTTCTGCATGTGCATTAAATGTAAAAAATATGAATATGCTACAATAGTTTACTGACCCCTTAATAAACATAAAATCTTTAACTGAAAACTATTATTAGTAGATAATATTGAAACATTTTTTTGAGTAAATTACATACAATAAGATACAACTTGTAGTGTATTTGTAAAGAGTACTAGAGGCACGTTGGGTTTCCCAGGTGGTGCTGGTGGTAAAGAACCCACCTGCCAGTGCAGGAGATTTAAGAGACACGGGTTCAATCCCTGGGGCAAGAAGATCCCCTGGAGGAGGGCATGGCAATCCACTCCAGTATTCTTGCCTGGAGAATCCCATGGACAAGGGAGCCTTGTGGGCCACAGTTCATATGGTTGCAAAAAGTCTATAATGTTTGCCTATAGAATACTTTCGGGGCTTCTCTGGTGGCTCAGATGGTAAAGAATCCAAGATGGGATACTTGGATTCGATCCCTGGGCTGGGAAGATCCCCTGAAGAAGGGAACTCAAATATTTTTGCCTGAAGAATTCCATGGACAAGAGGAGCTTGGGGGGCTACAGTACATGGGGTCTCAAAGAGCTGGACATAACTGAGTGACTAACAGAATACTTTCTGGATGTTTACATCCAAACTTAACACACATTATACAGGAAAGAGATATTTGTGTCAGGTGGCTCAGCTGGTAAAGAATCTGCCTGCAATGCATGAGACCTGGGTTGGATCCCTGGGTTGGGGAGATCCCCTGGAGAAGGGAAAGGTTACCCACTCCAGTATTCTGGCCTGGAAAACTCCATGGACTGTATAGTCCGTGGGGTTGCAAAGAGTCGGATATGACTTGCCGGAGTCCAGCCCCAGCAGGTCAGGGTTCCCTCAGGATGGACGGCGTCGGCGATACGAATGAGAAGACACAGCGAGTCATGGTGTTTCCAAGTGTCTTCTGACTTTATTGTTTTTAAGACAGCTTTTATATTTTTAGTGGTACATAGAAACAAATGTAAAGTATAGAGTCATGCCAGATCAGCTCGATGGATCAGCAGTTTTTGATCCATATAGGAACCAGAACACTGTTTGTGTTTCTAAGTTATAAAAGGTTTAAAATTGTTTACATCATCTTCTGGCCCAGAGGCCTGCTAACATCTTGTGACTCTTTTATTGATAAGGGTTGATCAGCCAGGACACTTTTGTATCAGGCACAGCAGGAAAGAATTCATTAATAGAAAGTTTCAAGGTAAAACCTGTTTTCGGTAATTTACTCTATGCCTTGAGCTTAACAGAAAAGAATGTGGTTCCATAAAGTCATAGTACAGCAAGCTGAAACAATGTAGCACAAAGGTCAGTTCTTAGCAAAATCACCAGCTGAATTAACAAATTGTCTTATTATTTGTATTAAAACTAAACTTTTATTTATACAAATCTCTAACTATTATGTTTTCATTATATAGGCTAAATACGTTAAGAGTAGAAAAGGCACAATGAATAAGTATAGACTAAGTTACAGTTTTATAAAGCAACATTTCTTATATTTTCTAACAAGCCTTTCTTTCCTACAAAGGGCTCTGTGCCCATTGGGGCTTTCTGTGTGGAGGCTCTCAATGCTGTTCTGTTGTTAAGGGGCAGTCAAGCACATTAGTTCCAAAGGCACAGGTACATTTATTAAACAAACCAATATGTTAGCAAAAGGAATTTAGATCAGCATACTCTATATCTCAGATAATTTTATTTAGGGTGCTACCGTTCAGGGGCCTTGTTGATTTGAGGTTTTAGATTGATCTATTTTAGAAGAGAATCAGGAAAAGCCTTTTTTCTAAATCACAGAAAATAAGAAGAGGTTTATTGTAGCAAACATCAGAAAGACAGATATCATCTTTAAGGTGAGTGCTGGGGCAGCCTCTCGAGAATCCCTGAGGCCTGAGTTGCTCTGCTCGTCAGTCCTTCTCGTCATGACTTGCTAAATGCTCAGTGTTAAAGTGAATCCCCAATTATATGCTAACATTAAACTTATAATGATAGAAGCAAAACATTTTTTTTTCATGAGATTACATATATACAGACACAAATGTTTTCTGTATCTCAGAGCCATTTTAGAAATTGTTGGGAGCTTGGACGGTCAATTTCTAATGCTTCAAATGAGGGCAAGCAGGCTCTTGTTTAGTTTTTTCATCAAGAACAGATTGCTTATGGTAAATTAGAGATACTTTTGTTGTGTTTTAGTGTATACTAACAATTCAAAAGTAAAACAAATTGTAGAATAAGGAATTCATTCCAAAGAATACATTCACGCAAAAAAAATAAAGAATAATGGTACAAAACAAGAAGTTTACAATATATTTGAGGGAGTTCCTTTATGTTTAACATATACTTCTTTCAGTGAAATCTTATACAAAACATGGAACAAAATGATTTATTCTCTACATCTTATTTGAAGACTTATTCATCTTTTAAATCATGCTAATTTATTATTGTCCAATACATTTTATCTTCAATTTTGTTATTTGATCTCTGTGTTTATTGCAAAAATGTATTAAAATAATAAAATTATGGAATTTAAAATTTTTACTTGATAGATTCAGTACATAAGATTTCCAAGTCATCTTGATAAACTGTTCTTACTAGTGCTTTTTGCCTTAATTTACATTCTTTCTGATATTAGTATTACCAACCTAATTTTTTGATTGTGTAATTAGTATTTAGCTAATGTATCTTTATTACATCATTTCCTCTTATGTATTACATCATTTCCTTTTTTTATATATATATATATATATATATATATATATATATATCTATCCGTGCAGTTCTCCTTCAGATGAGTATGTGGTAAGCAACATAGTGTTGCAAAACTGTTTTACGTTATGCTATTTTTATCTAATTCAATAATCTGTGTGCATCCTATGTGTTTACTAATACAGAAATAAATTTTCTAATTATTTATTTTGTATTCTCTCTCTACCATCTGTTTTGTTTTGTAATGCTTACTTTGCCTTCTGTTTTATTGAGACCTTTTTTTTCTTCTGATATCTAGTATATTAGCTGAATTTCTTTGGTTTCTGTCATTATATATATTTTAAGATGATTTGTAATAAGTTTGTTCAAATAAACCCATTTTTATACCTACTCTTTGACAATGATAAAAATCTTTAATTTAATCATCAAAGACTTCATTTCCTGCTTTGTACCTTACTATTGTTGTGTAGACTTTTTGCTTTATCCCTTTGAAAAAATATACAAAGATATTATGGCTTTTAAAAACTGATTGTGTTTTGCTAGTTTATGGGTTCATGTTTCTAGTAATGCATCTCTTTCATCTGGAGTCACTTTCTTTCTTTTTGAAGTGCAACAGTTCACAATACTTTTATACCAATGATAAAATATTCATATTTTGTGCATAAAAATGATTATATTTTATATTTGTTCTTGCATGACAATGTTCTCAAATATGTTTCTGTTAGCTTTTTAAGGTATCAATTTAATATCTTCAGACTTCTATTGCTGCTAATGAGAATGCATCATGGACCTTACTGTATTTTTTTAATTTAATTTTTAGTTTATATTGGAGGAGCCTGGCAGAGTACAGTCCAAAGGGTTGCAAAGAGTTGGACATGACTGAAGTGACTCAGCAGGCACACACACATAAGTTGATTAAGGGCTTCCCCGGTGATGCTACTGGTAAAGAATCCACCTGCCAATGCAGGAGACCCCGGTTCGATTCCTGGGTCAGGAAGATTTGCTGGAGAAGGGATAGGCTACCCACTGCAGTATTCTTGGGCTTCCCTGGTTTCTCAGTGGGTAAAGAATTTGCCTGCAATGTGGGAGACTTGGGTTCGATCGCTATGTTGGGAAGATCCCCTGGAGAAGGGAAAGGCTACCCACTCCAGTATTCTCACCTAGAGAATTCCATGGACTATATAGTCCATGGGGTCACAAAGAGTTGGTTACAACTGAGTGACTTTCTCCTTCACTTTATACATTTTTAGCTGGGTTAGTTTGATATACTAATTTTGCTAGTGCTAAACCTGTGAATGTATCCCTTTAAAATGTAACATTTATTCATTAAATATTGACTTTTGAATTAGCTCTGTTAAAATTATTTTGCCTAAATTAAAATGAGCATTATTATCATAATAAATATGCATATTTTGAATCATTTATATTTCTACTTTCTTTAATGATCAAATTAACAAGCACATCACACACATCTCAACCTAAAATATTATATAACTCAGTAGTGATAACTTAGTTGTTTTACTGTCTGGTTTAAAATCCTGTCTCTGTGGCTTATTAATTCATGAATCTTAGGCAAATTATTTGTCCTATTATTTCCTTAGACATATTTATTTATAAAGTAAGATCACAATAGCCTGATTTCTATGAGATAATAGCTTCAAAGCATTAGAACACTGCCTGAAGAAAAACAAGCACTAAATAAATATAAATATCACAGTTGTTTTGTTGTAATTTTTTCTAATTTATGATGATTAAAAAGTGTTTTTGATAGTTTGTTTCCAAATTTATGCATGATTTTCAAAAATGAATCAAAAATGCTTAAATATTAACTTTAAACTGCTACAACTGAGCAACTAGTTACTTTGCAGCATATTCAAGATAATTAAAAAAAATTGTTGAACTATAGCTGATTTATAATGCTGTCTTTGCTTTTTGTTGTACAGCAAAGTGACTCAGTTTTTTTGTATATATATATATATATATATATATATATATATATATATATATTTCATATTCTTTTCCATCATGGTTTATTACAAAATATTGGATATAGTTTCCTGTGCTATACAGTAGACTCTTGTTGATACAATAGTTTGCATCTGCTAATCCCAAGCTCCCAATCTTTCCCTCTGCCTTTTCCCCTCCCCCTTGACAAACACAAGTCTCTATAACGTCTCAACAATTTAGACTTATTTACATTCTCTGTAAGTTTGCACACTGGGCCTATTAATCCATAGAATTGCTTTTCTGGACCTTGATTTCAGAAACTAGAGAACTGGGCTCTTAGTTTATGGCTCTCTAATTCCAGTTAATTGGCACTTGCCTTGCCATAATGATACTGCATGAGCATCTCAAGGTGTTTTGTATTGGAATGGGCAAAGGGCCTGGTCCCTAGACCATACACATGGTAGACCCACCTTCGCTGTTTCTCCAGCTGTTGGACGTTACCCCCTCCCTGATTTTCATATACAGCAGAGCTCCCAGTGTACCAGTGCAGACAATCTCAGAAGACTCAGTTCTCCTACAGCATTGGCCATCAGGAATATTCTCAACTACTATCAAGGTTGCAATCCTCTTGCTGAGTGTTCAGGCATCAATTTCTTCTTCTGAGGTCCATTTGTGTACTGAGAATTTGAATGAGAACTGGATGCAGTTCCCATAATCCATTACCTCTTTGCCTTGCCAGGCTAGGAAATCCTTTTCTGTCAGGGTCAACTAGAGTTATTGGGTTGGCCAAAAAGTTCATTGGGTTTACCATAACATCTTATGGAAAAACTCAAATGATCATTTTGGCCAACCCTGTAATTCCTTGATGGGCTGACCCAGTAGTTTTCAAAACTGTCTACACTTTAATATCCTTTTTTTTTTAAATTTTTATTTTAATGTTCTGATGCTCAGGTTCCACTCCAGACCAATTAAATAGGTTTAGTGGTATTTTTCCAAAGAGAGCTCAGGAAGCTTCCTCAGGATTCTAGTGTGCAGCCAGGATTGAGACCAAATGCCCTAAATAAAAGCCTCCTTCAGTGGTTCTCCCATGTTAGCAGGAATCAGAATCACCTGTAGTGCTTATTAATATATACATAATTCAGCACTACCCCCAGAGTGCAAGCCAAACAAAGCAAAATGAAACAGCAAAGGACATTAAAGTGATCTTCCAACAGCACTGGATGATTGTATCCATGAAATATTGGATATGTAAGCATGATCTAGTCACTCCACTCAAATAATTCAGCAGTTGCTTGTTCTAATGACTGACCCCATTCAAATAATTCAGTGGATTCTTGTTCTAAATACCAGTATTTTTATTAGCAATGCTTGTGAGATTCTTGTGTTTTTACCCAGTTTGAATCTCTCTGCCTTCAACTCTTATTTTCAAACACTAGAACTTACCTTCCCTCAAACAAGATTACCCCCTTTAGAGTCTGAGCTCCCTAGAATTGTCGGGAGCCCCGATAGGCATTACTGACAAAATGTTGGCACGGCTCCAACCCCCTCTCCTCATCCCGCAGGCACGGTCCCGGGATGAAGGAGTTAGGTCTTGTGATTCTGACTTGTCCTTTCCTTCCTCCGGTTGAGTTGGCTGGAAAGAATGTTATAATCCATAAAGTTAACTATTGACATTTGTTCAAGCATCTTTACAAAGAATGCTCCAGGATGAGCACATAGGCTGCAGCTTGAGACCATGGGAAACATTGTTATCTGAAACCTGCCTGTAAGGGGAATGTTTATGGCAAAAGAAGTTTGCTGAGTTTAGGAGTTAGAAATAAATAAAAATAGTTAGAAGCTAAAAGTTTAAGGTATGTTGTAGTGTTGGCATATTTTACTATAGCTTATGGAAACTAGGTATTTTAGAGATACTAATAGCTAAAAGCCTTTTTAGGAGATGATGAGCTTAAGTTACTAGGGGATAGCAGGATTTAAAGAGATAAGAAATAAACTGAGGAATGTAATATACAGCCCAGAGACAAACTTGAGTTACAATGTTATCACAAGGACACTTAAGAGGGAACTCTGAAGGACAACAATGATTTATGGAGACAGTAAATATGGGTGAGGGGAAACTGAAGATGTCATACCTCTGACCTAATGCTTTTGTAAAAGTATAAAAGAAAACCTGATGCTTAAAATAAACAGGCAGCCCAGTGCTTTGAGTGAGAGACTGCATCATTTTCTCCACCGACGCCGTCCATCCTGAGGGAACCCCTGGACCAGCTGGAGCAGGACTCTGGCGTAGTATGTTCAACTAATCATGTTATATGCCTTCTTGAACCTCTTATTTTTTTTTTTAAATTTCTCTCCCAACACTTTACATATTTACCTTTGCAATTGTATTTATCCTTCTTTATCTCCATATTAGTCTCTATGGGAGTTACCAGCACTGCCAGGGTACCTGGCAAATAACATACATTCTTACTATAACCAAGATAGAATGGACAAAGAGAAGACAAAGCAGTTTATGTTTCTTACCATTTGACTCACGGAATGCAATCAACTAACAATTCCAGTAGTTCTAGGCTCTAGCATCTACATGAAAATCCCTAGATGTATAGACTTGGATAAATTTTTAAAGTTCTCTAAGGTTTGCTGCCTCTGCTGAATCACTTCATTCATGTCTGACTCTTTGTGATCCCATGGACTATAGCCCACCAGGCTCCTCTGTCCATGGGATTCTCCAGGCAAGAATACTGGAGTGGGTTGCCATGCCCTTCTTCAGAGAATCTTCCTGACCTAAGGATTGAACCCCTGTCTCTTATGTCCCCTGCATGGGGAGTGGGTTCTCTACCACTAATGCCACCTGGGAAGCCCCAAGGCTTACTATATTTAAATACAAAATAACAATAATAATCACCTTGGAGAATTGTTTTAGGAAATATCTTTGGAAGCTATCGTCCAAAAGAGTCATTGTCAATGTTCAGTTCCCCAGTCATGTCTGATTCTTTATGACCCCATTGACTGCAATACCCCAGGCCTCCCTATCTCTCACCATCCCCCGAAGGTGCCCAAGCTCATGTCCATCACATTGGAAATGCCATTCAGCCATCTCATCCTCTGACTCCCTCTTCTCCTTCTGCCCTCAATCTTTTCCAGCATCAGGGACTTCCAATGAGTTGGCTGTTCATATCAGGTAATCAAAATACTGGACCTTCAGCTTCAGCATCAGTCCTTCCAATGAGTGTCCAGGGTTGATTTACCTTAAGATAGGAAACAATGGCGGTGGCTAGAAGATGGTCCAAGGACCAGAGTGAGGACCTCAGGTAGAACAAACAGCACTCCTGGCTAGCCCAATTTACATAGAGCAGGCCCAGGTGGAGGAAAAAAAATACAAAAAGAGGAGCCAAAGGGCCAGGCGCGGGGGGCGGGGGGGAGTCTCTCTCCCGCGCACGCGCGCTCTCTGTCTCTCGTTCTCTCTCTCTTCTCTTCGCGTCTTTTGGGTTGGCATGCCCTCATGCCTTGAGGATGTATTTTCCTTTATTTTCTAAATAAAAGATCTGTCTGAGAACTATAACACTGGCTGTCCGAGAGCTGTGACGCACTGAGGGCTTTAACGTTCGTCGCTTCAAATCTTTGTTGTGATGAGACAGAACCGCGGACATTACGCTGCCCTGACACCATGATCTTAGTGTTTTTTTTTTTTTTTTTTTTTAATATTTAGTTTTAAGCCAGCTTTTTCACTCTCCTCCTTCACCCTCATCAATGGCAGAAAGCAAAGAGAAACAAGTCATTAGCTTTACTCTTTGTGATTCAAAGGGATAAAGATAAGTTTAATGCTTGATGGATGGGAAAAATTTAATTACAAATTTTTAAGAATTTTATTGTTCTTAGAGTTGACCAAAAAGAGAGGGCAGTGTCTCAAGAGATAATGTGACCTCATCAGTGGAGGTGTTGGAACATAAATTCGTTGACCACTTATAGAAGAATTAGAACATCAGCTAAGAGAGAGATTTAGTGCCTGGAGATACTTCTGAGATTTCTGTTTTTGTAACCATGTGAATTAAATTCATTAAACAAAGATAACCCTCATTATCTGGTTATAGTCACAGCACCCAGTCAATTAGCTTTTTTTGGTATTTCAATTGATTATATTGTGCCCTTAAACCCTGAAGTGTTGCTTCAATACTCTTAACACCTGCATTCTCCTATTGAAAAATATGAAAAGAAAAAGGCCTGACAATTTGCATTCTACATTTAAATATTGGTGTCAATGAATTGGCTTTAGTGTTAGCCCTATTGTTTCACAATCAAGTATTATTCTTCCATTATTATGTCTTAGCTGCCCAGAGGAGATTCTTTTTTCCAAGGAAGAGGACCTTCCAGTCAGCTATTATTATGTGGAACAAAGAAACTGACTACAACTATTGAGCCCTTCTTTGTAATCTGAAAGGAGGCCAAAAATTACAGAGTCAAAGGAAAGGATATTTCAAAATAAAAATCATGATCTGAAAGGCTATTTCTCCATGATTAATTTGGTGATTCATTCATTTGTGTAACAATATTTGAGGTCCTTCATATTACAGGCAGAACCTGCTGCTTGGCAGAGAGAGAAAAAAAAGGAAAAGAAAGAAAAAGTAAGCTCTTCAGTGACACTTATAAGGGCTCTAATCCCATTCCACCCTCCTGACCTCATCTAATTATAATTATTTCTCAAAGGCTCTACTTCTGAATACCTTCATGTAGGGAAGGTGTGAGAGAGAGTGGGGACTGATTTGGTTTCAGTATATGAAATTTGAAGGAACACAAATATTCAGTCCATAACAGTAGGATATAAATGCCTAAGGACATCATGGATAAGGAACTAAGCCTACTTGACCATAAACTCTTTGTATCCCACAGATGAAGAGAGAGAAGTGTTCCAGGAAGGGTGATTATTAATTTATATGAGGAAAAAATATTGCAAAGAAATGGTAGACATGTGAGATTTGACCAGGGCTCTGGCTTTTCTTTCTCAGCCTGTGTCTTAGACACAAACATGGTGTCCCTCTGCTTACATTCCTTGAGAGTGCCTCCTCCTTATCCTGTGTGTATATGTGTTGGACTTCCCAGGTGGCACATTTGGTGCTGGTAGAGAACCTGCCTGCCAATGCAGGAGATACAAGAGATGCAGGTTAGATCTGTGGGTCAGGAAGATTCCAAGGAGGAGGCAACCCACTCCAGTATTCTTGCCCGGGAAATACCCAGGGACAGAGGAGCCTGGCAGGTTATATAGTCCATGCGGGTCACACAGAGTCAGACACGACTGAGTACACACACACACACCTTATCCTTTAGACGTGTGGTAACCTAAAGCTTGTCCTTCAGGGTAAAGCTCCAGGATAAGCAAATAGGCCTTTTTCACAGGAAGATTGGGGCTGTGTTTTGGTCTGATGTCTGGCTTGCCAGCCTCAGCCAGAGGGAGAGAAGTGTTGCAGCAGCCCACACTCAGACTTTAGCTAGAAAGCAGGAGAATGCTAGACTGTTTGTACCTGTCCCAGCCAAGAAATGCCAGGATGGATGAAGCACAAGGTACAACCAAGATTGCTGGGAGAAATATCAATAACCTCAGATACGCAGATGACACCACCCTTAAGGCAGAAAGTGAAGAGGAACTAAAGAGCCTCTTGATGAAAGTGAAAGAGGAGAGTGAAAACGTTGTCTTAAAACTCAACATTCAGAAAATTTAGATCATGGTATCCAGTCCCATCACTTCATGGCAAATAAATGGGAAACAGTGAAAACAGCAGCAGACATTTTGGGGAGAGGGGTGGGGCTCCAAAATCACTGCAGATGGTGACTGCAGCCATGAAATTAAAAGAAGCTTGCTCCTTGGAAGAAAAACAATTACCAACCTAGACAGCATATTAGAAAGCAGAGACATTACTTTGCCAAAAAGTCCATCTAGTCAAAGCTATGGTTTTCCCAGTAGTCATGTATGGATGTGAAAGTTGGACCATAAAGAAAGCTGAGTGCTGAAGAATTGATGCTCTTGAACTGTGGTGTTGGAGAAGACTCTTAAGAGTCCTTTAGACTGCAAGGAGATCCAACCAACCCATCCTAAAGGAAATCAATCCTGAATATTCATTGGAAGGATTGATGCTGATGCCGAAGCTCCAATACTTTGACCACCTGATGCAAAGAAATGACTCACTGGAAAAGATTCTGATGCTGGGAAAGATTGAAAGTGGGAGGAGAAGGGGACAGACGAGAGAGAAGAGATGGTTGAACAGCATCACCAACTCGATGGACATGATTTTGAGTGAACTCTGAGAGTTGGTGGTGGACAGGGAAGCCTGGCGTGCTGCGTCCATGGGGTTGAAAAGAGTAGGACACGGCTGAGTGACTGAACTGAACTGGATTGTAAAATTACATATAGCCCAGTAAAAACTACACAATAACAACACTACCCTCAAATCATACTTATCTCTGCCCCACACAAATCTTTTTTAATGGATTTAGGTCATGAATACATTTCTCATATGCCTTCAATTATCATTTGTATTCAGTTATTTTGTGGTTTTCTATTTCTATCTCCACACTTGTCCTTTACCCATTCTCTCTTGTCCTTCCTATTCTCAGATGGTGTGAATTTCAAAACACTTGCTCACAAATATTTAAGTATTTTAAATGTCAAGATACCTGAGAAACAACAGAAAAATAGAATAATTCAGATAGATATTGTTAGTTTATCTTCTCCCGGGAGCTGGCCTTGGCAGGAATATTCATAAGGTGTTCATGTTTATTTCATTTCTTCTTCAAACTGAGGCACTGGATACTTATCCTGAGAGTGAGGGAGGCTATTGGGACATATTAGGTTGGCCAGGAAAGTCTGTTGATTGTTTAAATGTTAAGACATATATCATGGTCCAAATCAAGGGGAATCCTGAAGTTGTAATGGACTTCTTTTACATTCTTTTATTATAACATTATTGTGGTTTATTGCATAAAAATTTGGAAAATATAACAATTTAGAAAATGAACATTTTAATGGGTTTCTCTCTGTAAGAGGAAAGTTTTCTGAAATTCCTATTTTTTGCATACTTCTGTATTGTAAAATTATCCATATATAGTTCCAACAACTGTGAGTTCTTTGTCCTTTTGGAATCATCCCAAATTTTAATTTTTAATTAAAAACACTCAGATTCCCCATTCTATTTTCAATCTGTTCAGTTTACACAAACTCATGTCCATTGAGTTGGTGATGCCATCCAACCATCTCATCCTCTGCCATCCCCTTCTCCTCCCACCTTCAATCTTTCCCAGCATCAGGGTCTTTTCAAATGAGTCAGTTCTTCGCATCAGGTGGGAGTATTGTTTCAGCATCAGTATCAGACCTTCCAATGAATAGACTGATCTCCTTTCCCATGGACTGATTTGATCTTCTTGCAGTCCAATGGACTCTCAAGAGTCTTCTCCAACACCACAGTTCAAAAGCATTTTGTTTTTTTTTAAACTTGAATTCTTTGGTATGGTTCTTCTGACTTTTTATCCCACTTCAGCCCTCCATTGGCACCTAAAGTTTCCTTACTGTGAAATACATCAGGAAATACAAAGCATTGGCCCAGGTAGTACAAATATTCTTGAACAAAATGAACTTATGCCCCATTCACCTATAATGAAGTAAATGAATCGATATGAACAAAATCTGAAACTAAATTGCTAATTAAGATTACTGTTGGCAGCCTAGGTGATTAAATGACAAGATGCTATTGGCCATTGTATAAAGTTTTTCATGATCCATTTCTTAACTCTCATCACACAAAAAGTCAAAAAGGAAAAATATACTGATGACAAGTATGTTAATAATAGTAAAAAACAAACTAACAAAAAACAAATCTGTGGAACTTTTTGACAAGATACCTTCTAATTTGGTTTGTCTTAATTTTTAGAATGTTAGTAGGTCAATTATTAAAACTTGTCAGTGAGAGGATAGTTACTAGCTGTCGTCAGTTTCTCAGTAGAAACTCTTCATATTTCATCTGGCAAGAAAAAAATAATTCTATTATTTCCTTTACTTTTAAATATCCTATATCTTTATCCATCAGAAAAAAGTATAAGCTTGCCAAATTCTATAAACCTTTACACATAAGTTTGGGTAACACCAGAAGCTTTGAGAAGGAATATGAGGAAGGTTTTTGAGGCTTGTTTTGGTGGTTATTTATTTTTCCTCTTCTGAATACTTTTAGTCAGGTTTTATTGAACACAAAACTGTGAAATGAACTCAGCAGGCAACAAATTTATCTGAATTAGCCTCATGTGAGTGTGCAGTTGCTCAGAAGTGTCTGGCTCTTTGCAATTGGACTGTAGCCCACCAGGCTCCTCTGTGGCTGTGATTTCTGGATAACTTAAAAGGCTAAAAATGTATTTATCTTACAGTTCTAGAGGTTAGAAGTCTAAAATCAAGGTATCAGCAGGGACATTCCCTCCATAGGTTCTAGGGGAGAGTCCTTCCTTGTTTCTTCCAGTTTCTAGGCACTTCTCAAATTCCTTGGCTTGCCATAACTGAGACGGGATGGGACTTGGGACTCTGCTGCAATGCTTGCACCTGGACACACCACTCCTTGAGCAACAAAATACAAAGAAACAATATGGGGCTAAAAATAACTGCATGCATGCTCAGTTGTGTCCAATTCTTTGTGATCCAATGGAATGTAGACCACCAGGCTCTTCTGTTCATGTAATTCTCCAGGCAAGAACACTGCAGTGGGTTGCCATTCCCTTCTCCAGGGGATCTTTCCAACCCAGGAATTGAACCCAGGTGTGCCGCATTGCAGGTAGATTCTTTACTATCTGAGCCACTAGAGAAGTCTTAACACACATGCAGTTGGGGAAAATTCTGGACCCCCAAATATACAAATAGACTAAAAAACCCAACTGCTATTTTCGAAGAGCCTAGAGCAAAAGTAGGGTACTGTGCATGCTCTCTGCACACAATATCACCTAAGAGGTGGGCAAAACACCTAAGCCACCCCTCCAGTCAAACCCCTAGACCCACTCCTACCCTCACCCCATATAGAGAACAAGCTTGCCTCCCCTTTGGGGAGCTAGCAAGAAAGAGAACATGTTGTTTGTTCTCACTTCCCCCTACTGCACCAGGGGCCCTGATAAAGTCTTGCCTGGATTTCTCGACTGACCTCCAGTGAACTTTTATTGTTTGTGGAAGGCCAAGAACCCTGGTCTATAACATAATTCCAATCTGCCTCTGTCTTCCCAAGACCCTATCCCTTTGTGTGTCTTTGCCTCTGTGTCTCTATGTATCTTGTTATAAGGATACCAGTGGGTAGGTTTAGAACTCACTCTAATTTAGTATAACCTTAACCTACATGTTTATTGCATCTGCAGACAGCCTATTGTCAAATAAGGTCACATTTAATAGGTTCCTTTTGGATAGACATGAATTGAGGTGGGGACACTATTCAGCCCAGTTTATCTGTCATCAGAGTTTGCCAGCTTCCACGGAAAAATTGCTTACTCTTCCCTTTGAGTCACATCAGTGCTTAGTATAAATCTATTTGCACAATTATTACATTGTATCATAATGTTTTATGCTTTTCCTCCCCACCAGCTTAACAATTCTTTAAATAGAGAATATATGTATTGTTTATCTCTGTATCCCTAGTACTGTATATAACATCTAGCTCACAGCTGGTGAAATAAAAGTTTAATTGATTGCAAATAAGTTTTTGAAGTCTGCAAAAATGAAGTCCACAATGTACTCTTATCTCACTAGGGATCGCTATTCCTTATAACTACCTCAATATGTCCTATAAAAATATAAGCACATTTTTTCAGTGCATCTTCATTTTGTCAGTAATTGAGTTTTTCACCTCGCTCTCTTTGGAGCTTCATATGTAGCACTGCTTATTCGTGCAACATAGGAAATGAGCTATGCTTTATAAGTTATTTTCCCCCAAAGGAAATCAGCATATCTCCTGAATGAAAAAAAAAAGTATTTTGTTTAAGCTTCTCTTTTGAGAAACTATTTCTAAAATGGTTTCTAAAATAATTCTGTTTGTCCTACTATACTAAACAAAGGGTACTAACCACAGTTTAATATTCTTTTAATACTTAGGGCCTTTATTAAGAGCATAGCTATTTTATTGAGCTGAATTAAAATGATAAAACAAAAGAACTTTTGAATATATTTGTATGTTTTTTAGTTTCATATGTTAAAATAACAAACATTGACATAGACCTAACTACGTGCTAAAGTTTTAAGCACTTTTTATCATCTGATCTTTATAACACAAGGATAAAGTTGTCCCTATTGATCTTATTTCACAGATTAGGAGACTGAGACATAAGTTATAAGTGATTTGCCCAAGGTCATGGAGCTGTAAATGGCAGAACAAGGATTTGAAACAGTGCTATGGTACTGGAATCAGCATTTTAATAATTAAGCAACCTCACCTTTGTCTGCCTTCCTCAGCATACCACCATCAACCATACTTTCACTGCCCTCTTTCACATACACCCTGACCTTTGCTCACCATTTGCTGCTTCCATTTGTCAATGTGATTGTGTACCAGGAGAAAGTCGTGATAGCAAGACCCAGGAAGGCCAGGGTGGTGAACTTCTGCTGGCTTTGGGGAAGTGGTAATGAATGTTGCACCACATTTCTCCAGGCATGGTCCTGGGATGGAAAACTTGTGCTATTCTGGCACCAACATCTTTCTTTACTTTCATGGGAAAATTGGCTGTACTCAGTTTGGTAAGTTTCATATAAAATTCCTATTTTTTTTTTTTTAGTTCACATTATAAAAAAGATAAAGATGTATAGAGATGACTAGTGAATATAAACTTTAGGAGCAAGAGTAAAGTGCGGTTCTAAAGATGGGGGAGTGAAGCAAGATGGAAGGATGCAAATAGGTGAGATATGGAGGATGTACAGAAGGTGGCTCCATTGCTGACTGGTGAAAAATCAGAAAGTATACAATGGACTTCCTTTTACAATTTCTCTATAGATTTCACTGCCTTCGAATCTCAATTTATAAGCCCTTCTTCGACCAGTTAAAAATGAATTAGTACAATTTTTCACATGCAATTCTGAAAGGGCAATGAGAGAGACTGAGAGAGAAATAGAGAGGAGAAAAAGTGCAAATTCAAAGAATCTGTGAGAAACTGAAAGATCAGGTTGGCCAAGTCTGGTTTTTCCAAATTCTGCAAAGCCTTTGGCCATATTTCTAGGCTGTCACTCAAATATGCTACCATCTTCATTTTCAGAAGCTATAGCCTATTCAGGAATAACTCCTCTTTCTCCTTACTTCTAACCTCGGTTTTCAGTGACCACAATGATCTGCACACTTGGGGATTTTTAACCAAAAATAACTTCCTTAAAGAAAACTGAGTTTAGAAATCAGTTCATAGAGAAAATAGTTTAATCTGCTATGGGCTTCCAAAGTCACCTATGACACTTGTCAAGATAGAGGGACCAAGAAGAAGTACAGATGTGAAGGGCAGTCTAGTGACAGTTATTAATATTGGGATGATTGATTTTATATCCTTGAAATGTACCAAACTTTAACACTAGGTTCAGCAACTCCATAATTTACATAGGTACAGTCTGTGTCAGTTCATTAACAGGTCATTAGTAAGTCTGAGGAAGATGTTATAAATGTTCTCAGAAAAATCATGAAGGAATATACCAGGAAAAAAGATTATATTGAAAATTTACTTTTAGAGAAAGGTGTGCCTGTGTGTTTTCTTTTGTGTTTAATTTGCCTTCATTTTTAGGATGTGGTTGTCATCAGGTGTATGTGGGTCAACATTTATCTTGAAGGCAACAGGAAGGTTAAGTCCTGAGAACTGATTTAGATACATGATGAGCTTTTTCAAAGTCATTTTTTAGAGGGACCTTCATCTTCTGTTTCACACAGTTAAGTAATTTGCTAGATACATATGTGTTTATGATTTGCTAGATGATTTGCTAGATACATGTGTGTTCCTTATAAAGGTGATGTTCAAGTTCCATTTCTTTCCTTTGGGGAATCATGGAAGGCAAGAGTCCTTTTCTGAATGATCATGTGTACCAATCAGAGACTTACTTTAAAATTCAAATTGCTAGATATGTAGAGGACACCTGCCTCCCTGGCCCAGGTCTTTGACTTTAAAGTCATCATGTATACAGATAATAGGCTAATGGAAAAAAAAAATACACCGGGTACTCTATGGCTATATGATCTAAGTTTAGCTTCAGAAGACCAAGAACAAACTGACAGACTGAAACAATAAAGGAGAGTGTTGATGGAAAGGAGACAGAACTCTTAACATCTCAATAATAAAATGTCATAAATAAATAGTGATGCTTTTTCTTTATGTCCTCCCCAGTGACTGCAAATGCTTAGAAAATACTATAAAAAAGAGATAGGTTTCTGTCTTCTTATCAGTTTGGGAATGATTATATGGACTTTTATGTAGTTTACTTTGGCTGCAAAAGATAGAGGAAAAATAATACAAAGTACAAGGTGGAAAAAGAATATATATTTGAGAGTATGTTTGAATAAGAAACATTCAGAAGTCATAGTCTACCTAGACAGAGCTCTGCTTCTCCCTGCCTACAACAAAGCCACATGGACGGTAGTCTGCCAGGCCATGGAATTCTCCAGGCCAGAATACTGGAGAGGGTAGCCGTTCCCTTCTTCAGGGCATCTTCCCAACACAGGGATCGAGCCCAGGTCTCCTGCATTGCAAGCAGATTCTTTACCATCTGAGCCACCAGGGAAGCCCTTGAATAAGAAACTTTCAAATGTCATAGTCCATCTGGGCAGGGCTCTGGTTCTCTCTGCCTACAACAAAGCCACTGACTCCCAGCACACAGCAAGCAATACAAACCTTCAATACCAAAAGCAACAACTTTGTTGTTTATACCTTTTTGTTCCAGGCTTTTGGTGAGTCTAGTGGCATTGATTGTTTACAACAAGCCTGGACCCCTACTTGCTTTAGCCTTATTTCAAGATATGACATTCAGGTTGCAAAGTCCAAGTTAACTACAACTTTTATATAATTTTCAAAGATTTTAAAGGCTTCACGTTCCTAGGTTCTGGGTCTTTGGTGTTCATACACTTTTCACTAGTCTAGTTGCTGCTACTGCTGCTGCTGCTGCTAAGTCGCTTCAGTCGTGTCCGACTCTGTGCGATCCCAGAGACGGCAGACCACCAGGCTCTGCCGTCCCTGAGATTCTCCAGGCAAGAATACTGGAGTGGGTTGCCATTTCCTTCTCCAAGGCATGAAAGTGAAAGTGAAGTCACTCAGTCGTGCCCTACTCTTAGCGACCCCATGGACTGCAGCCTACCAGGCTCCTCCGTCCATGGGATCTTCCAGGCAAGAATACTGGAGTGGGTTGCCGTTGCCTTCTCCGCTAGTCTAGTTGAGTGACTGATTATTTGTTTGTTACCAGTCACACTTTGGGGCATGATTCTATCCTTCCTGTTGAATTTGGTGTCTTGGGTCAGGATTTCATGTGCTTTTGGTTACCAGTCTACATAATCAGCACTTTGCTCATACTGGCTGTCTTCATGTCCTCCATGAATGTTTGCTGTGTGATTCTATAAATTATGATGAAAGGCCAGTAGGAGGTCTGATTGGCAAATATAACTTGGATTTTAACAGGCCAGTAAGACATGTATCCAAGCACGCCTAAGCGCATGTTTACCTTTGTAATTTTCCAAAGGCATATATACTTTTCTAATAGAATATGTTTAAATTGTTTGCATTGTAATTGTTTGTGTGCAGACAGATGGTGTAAATCTTAAATTCATCCAAGCCAATTTGCTCTGAAAGCAGAAATCTTTTCATAAGATTGACATCAGATGGCCATCCAGCTTGAGCTGGAATACCTCCAATCTCCCAGGTCACCACCCTCTACCCAAACATCCTCATCTCCCTTTGACTTTCATAACTGCCTTCAAATGGCAATATTTTATTTCATTTTGCTTTGAAGCAACATGAATGGCTTTGGAAGATAGTATGTTGCATGAAATAAGCCAGAGACAGAAAGACAAATACTGTATGATATAATTTATATCTTGAACTTTAAAACTTCAACAAACTAGTGAATATAGCAAAAAAAGAGGCAGATTCACAGATATAGAGAGCAAACTAGTGATTACCAGTCAGGAGAGGGAAGGGAGCTGGGCAAGATAGGGAATTAAGTGGTAAAAAATATTATCTAAAAATACACTGCAAGGATACATTGTACAACACAAGGAATATAGTCAATATTTTATAGTACTTGTAAATGAAGTAAACACTTAAAAATGCTGAATCACCATGTTATACACCTATAACATAGCATTGTACATCAATCATAGTTCAACAAAAATCAAAAAAGGAAAACAAAACTCTGCTCTCATGAAACAAAACTCATGCTCATCCCTTCTTTTCATAGAAGAAATAGATAGTTTTTTCATATAATTGTAGAGCTTGAATTATTAAACATTTGATTTCAACGCTGCTTTTAAATCTGATGAGCTTGAGCATCAGTCAGTCAGTTTAGTGGCTCAGTATGTCCAAATCTTTGCAACCCCATGGTTTGCAGCATGCCAGGCTTCCCTGTCCATCACCAGTTCCTGGAGCTTGCTCAAACTCATGTCCATCGAGTCAATGGTGTCATCCAAACAGCTCATCGTCTCTCATCCCCTTCTATTCCTGCCTTCAATCTTTCCCAGTATCAGGGTCTATTCCCATGAGTCAGTTCTTTGCATCAGGTGGCCAAAGTACTGGAGTTTCAGCTTTAGCATCAGTCCTTCCAATGAATATTCTGGACTGATTTCCTTTAGGATGGATTGGTTGAATCTCCTTGCAGTCCAAGGGGCTGTGAAGAGTCTTCTCCAACACCACAGTTCAAAAGCATCAATTCTTCAGTGCTCAGCTTTCTTTATAGTCCAACTCTCACATCCATACATGACTACTGGAAAAACCATAGTGTTGACTAGACAGACCTTTGTTGGCAAAGTAGTCTCTGCTTTTTAATGAGTTGTCTGGGTTGGTCATAGCTTTTCTTCCAAGGAGCAAGTGTATTTAATTTCATTGCTGCAGTCACCATCTGCAGTGATTTTTGGAACCCAAGAAAGTAAAGTCTATCACTGTTTCCACTGTTTCCCCATCTATTTGCCATGAAATGATGGGACCAGATGCCATGATCTTACTTTTCTGAATGTTAAGTTTAAGCCAACTTTTTCATTCTCCTCTTTCATTTTCATCAAGATGCTCTTTAGTTCTTCACTTTCTGCCATAAGGTTAGTGTCATCCACGTATCTGAGGTTATTGATATTTCTTCCAGTGGTCTTGATTCCAGCTTGTGCTTCACCCAGCCCAGCATTTGCATGATGTACTCTGCATATAAGTTAAATAAGCAGAATGACAATATACAGCCTTGACACACTCCTTTCCTGATTTGGAACCAGTATGTCATTCCATGTCCAGTTCTAACTGTTACTTCTTAACCTGCATACAGATTTCTCAGGAGGTAGATATGATGGTCTGGTATTCCCATCTCTTGAAGAATTTTCCACAGTTTGTTGTAATCCAAATAGTCAAAGGCTTTGGTGTAGTCAATAAAGCGAAAGTGGATGTTTTTTCTGGAACTCTCTTGCTCTTTTGATGATGGTAATTTTATCTCTAGTTCCTCTGCCTTTTCTAAATCCAGCTTGAACATCTGGAAGTTCATGGTTCATGTACTGCTGAAGCCTGACTTGGAGAATTTTAAGCATTACTTTGCTAGCATGTGAGATGAGTGCAATTGTGTGGTAGTTTGAACATTCTTTGGCGTTGCCTTTCTTTGGGATTGAAATGAAAACTGACCTTTTCCAGTCCTGTGTCCACTACTGAGTTTTCCAGATTTGCTGACAAATTGAGTGCAGCACTTTCACAACATCATCCTTTAGGATTTGAAATAGGTCAGCTGGAATTCCATCACCTCCACTAGCTTTGTTCGTAGTGATGCTTCCTAAGGCCCACTTGACTTTGCATTACAGGATGTCTGGCTCTAGATGAGTGTTCATACCATCATGGTTATCTGGGTCATGAAGATCTTTTTTGTATAGTTCTTCTGTGCATTCTTGCCACCTCTTCTTTTTATCTTCTGCTTCTGTTAGGTCCATACCATTTCTGTCCTGTATTGTCCCCATTTTTGCCTTAAGTTTTCCTCTGGTATATCTAATTTTCTTGAAGAGATCTCTAATCTTTCTCATTCTATTTTTTTCCTCTATTGTTTTACATTGATTGCTGAGAAAGGCTTTTTTATCTCTCCTTGTTATTCTTTGGAGCTCTGCATTCAAATAGGTATATCTTTCCTTTTCTCCTTTGCCTTTAACTTTTCTTCTCTTCTCAGTTGTTTGCAAGGCCTCTTCAGACAACCATTTTGCCTTCTTGCATTTTTTTTTTCTTGGCGATGTCTTGATCAGTGCCTCCTGTTCAATGTCCCAAAACTCTGTCCATAGATCTTCAGGCACTCTGTCTATCAGATCTAGTCCCTTAAATCTATTTGTCACTTTCACTGCAGAATCATAAGGGATTTTATTCGGGTCATACCTGAATGGTCTAGTGGTTTTCCCTAGTTTCTTCAGTTTCAGTCTGAATTTGGCAATAAGGAGTTCATGATCTGAGCTACAGTCATCTCCTGGTCTTGTTTTTTCTGACTGTATAGAGCTTCTCTTTCTTCAGCTGTAAAGAATATAATCAATCTGATTTTGGTGTCAATCATCTGGTGATGTCCATGTGTAGAATCTTCTCTTCTGTTGTTGGAAGAGGGTGTTTGCTATGACCAGTGCATTCTCTTGGCAAAACTGTGTTAGCCTTTGCACTGCTTCATTTTGTACCCCAAGGCCAAATTTGCCTGTTACTCCAGGTGTTTCTTGACTTCCTACTTTTTCATTCCAGTCTTCTATGATGAAAAGGACATCTTTTGGGGTATTAGTTCTAGAAAGTCTTGTCAGTCTTCAGCTTCTTCAGCATAACTGGTTTGGGCATAGACTTGGATTACTGTGATATTGAATGGTTTGGTTTGGAAATGAACTGAGGTCATTCTGTCATTTTTGAGATTGTACCCAAGAACTGCATTTTTGACTCTTTTGTTGACTATAAGGGCTACTCATAGTTTCTTCTAAAGGACTCTTGCCCACTGGAGTAGATATAACGGTCATCTGAGTTAAATTCCCTCAGCATAGAATTCTTGAGCTTTAGTTTAAGCAGAGAATTCTTTTCAAATACAACTTTCACTTTTGGTCATTTAGATCAAATATCCAGTGTCCTCAACTGTAGTTCAGTCTCTGAGGATTTAATATGATCTTTCCTCACAACAGCCCCATAATTAAGCACAATAGCTCTATACAGTCAGCAAAAACAAGACTGGGAGATGACTGTGGCTCAGATAATGAACTCCATATTGCCAAATTCAGATTTAAATTGAATAAAGTTGGGAAAACCACTAGATCATTCAGGTATGACCTAAATCAAATCCCTTACGATTATACATTGGAAGTGAGAAATAGATTTAAGGGACTAGATCGAATAGACAGAGTGCCTGATGAACTACGGACGGAGGTTTGTGACATTGTACAGGAGACAGGGATCAAGGCAATCCCCAAGAAAAAGAAATGCAAAAAAATTGCCAAATTCAGATTTAAACTGAAGAAAGTGGGGAAAACTACTAAACCATTCAGGTATGACCTAAATCAAATCCCTTATGATTATACAGAGGAAGCGACAAATAGATTCAAGAGTTTAGATCTGATAGAGTGCCTGAAGAACTATGGACAGTTTCGTGACATTGTACAGGAGGCAGTAATCAAGATCATCCTCAAGAAAAAGTATAAAACCAAAACTACTATAGAAAACTTAGAGAATCAAAAAAGAAATCTCACAAATGGAGATTTCCTGGGAATTGGGAGGAAGAAGACAGATCTGAGAACAGATGCTTCAGCAGGCAATATAATGGTCTGTGGTGAGACCGAAAGTGATGATAGAGTAGGTGAGTCAAGGAAGAACTGAAAATATGCCTGTCTGCCTCCTAGATTTCAGGCAGGCTGGTTCCAAATCTAATCTCGGTTTTGAGAAAAAAAAAAGTACACTCTGTGTAATATCGTTCTTTGTGATGAAGAAACAAAGTTCTGTGTGGTGACTTTGTCTTCTTTCTTTGTTGTTGTTCAGTCACCGAGTCATGTCTGACTCTTTGTGACTCCATGGACTGCAGTATGCCAGGCTCCTCTGACTTCTACTATGTCCCAAAGTTTTCATATTCTTTTATTCTTTTATCCTGTTTATCACAGGATATTGAATATAGTTACCTATACTATATGGTAGGCCCTTGTTTTTCATCCATTCTATATATAATAGATCGTGTCTGCTAATTCCAAACTCTCAATCCATCCCTCCATTGCCCTCTCTCCTTCTTGGCAATCACACTTCTGTTTTCTGTATCTGTGAATCTGTTTCTGTTTCACAGATAAGTTTGTTTGTGTCATGTTTAATTTTTAAAATTTTTATTCAAGTACATTGATTTACAATGTTGTGTTTGTTTCAGGTGTATGACAAAGTGAATCAGTTATACATAAACATATTTTAATATGGTCCTTGAATATAGCTAATTGACAGCAGTCTAATTGTCATGGAAAACACATTTGAAATGGGAGTTAACAATGGAATAAGGGTCAATTACTTTGTTGTGAAAAAAATCAAAGATAGTGTAAAGACAAAGAAACAAGTTTGGATGTGTCTTGTCAAATGCCTTATAAGCATGGTGAGGATGCAATTTATTTATTTATTTCATATTAATTAAAATCTTTTAAGAATTTTATTAGATATAGATGATTTACAATGTTGTGTTAGTTTTGGGTATACGGAAAAGTGATTGTTATACATGTTCATCATTTTTCAGATTCTTTTCTCATGCAGATGATTACAGAATACTGAGTAGAGTTCCCTGTGCTATACAGTAGGTCCTTGTTGGTTATCTACTTTATATATAGTAACATGTGTATGTTAATCCCAAGCTCCTAATTTATCCCTTCCCTTCACATTTTCCCCTTGGTAACCGTAAGTTTGTTTTTGAAATTTGTGAGTCTGTTTCCTAAATAAGTCCATTTATATTCCTTGGTTAGATTCCATATGTGAGTGACATTGTATGATATTTGTCTTTGTCTGACTTTACTTAGTATGATAATCTCTAGGTCCATCCAAGTTGCTACAAATGGCATTATTTTATTCTTTTTAATGGCTGAGTAATAGTCCATTGTATATATATCCCACATATTCTTTATCCATTCCTCTGCTGATGGACATTTATGTTGCTTCCATGTCTTGGCTACTGTAAACAATGTTGCAATAAGCATTGCAGGGACATGAATGTTTTTGAATCATGATTTTCTCTAGATATATGCCTGGGAGTAGAATTGCTGCATCATATGGTAGTTCTATTTTTACTTTTTGAAGAAACTTTCATACTGTTCTCCATAGTGGCTGCATCAATTTACATTCTCACCAACAGTACAGGAGGCTTCCCTTTTCTCCAATAACATCTTCAGCATTTATTGTTTGTAATTTTTTTTGATAATGGCCATTCTGACTGGTGTGAGGTAATACCTCATTGTAGTTTTGATGTGCATTTCTCTGATAATTAGTAATGTTAAACACATTTTCATGTGCTTTTCAGCCATATGTATGTCTTTGGAGAAATGTCCCTTTAGATCGTCTGCCCTTGCTGCACTCTCCTGTTAGGTTCTGAGGCTCCTCCTCTATCTAGGCTGATGTCCCAGATAGTGAAGGGGTTTTCCAGGGTATAGGGACTTTTCTTCCTCCACAGCTCCCTCCCCAGGGTGCAGGATTCATCCCAATTTCTTTCTTTTTCCTTTTGTCCTACCTCATTACATGTAGATTTCCTTGCCCTTCTGGAAGTTGGACATATTTTTCTGGCATTCTGTAGACGTTCTGTGTGAGTTGTTCCACTTATAGATCTATTGTTAATGTTTTTGAGAGAGAGGTGAGCTCCACACCTACTCCGCTACCATCTTGATCCTGTCCCTGAGGATGCAATTTATAAATAAAAAATTGATTGCATATTGTTTAAAATGATAATGCCTAGATAGGTCATTTTACTAGTTAGAATGTAAAATATTGGCAATGTAGAGGAGAAATGTGCTTGGAATGGTTAGACACAGTAAGACAAAAAAAAGTAAGAGTTTTTGGTGATGGTGTTGTTCAGTCACTAAGTTGTTTCTGACTCTTTGCAACCCCAGGAATTGTAGCCCGCCAGGCTCCTCTGTCTATGGGATTTCCCAGGCAAAAATACTGGTGTGAGTTGCCAGTTCCTCCTCCAAGGGATCTTTCCAACCCAGGGATTGAACCCACATTTCCTGCATTGCAACTGGATTCTTTATTGCTGAACCACCAGGAAAGCCCAGCTAAGCATCATAGTTGGCCAAATTCCATTGACCAAACAAGATAAAATCAATAGGACAAGGACATACTCTGCCTCTGGTGACAGAAACGGTCAAGTCACATGATAAAGGATGTGGATATACTGCAGAATGAAGACTTGGAACAAAAATGAAATCTACCACACATATATATTGTGATCTGACATCTAATACTTTCACCCAACTTTTGAAGTTGTTATTTGAGAAACAAAACTTCACAAAGACACTGGCAGCCATTCAAATATTAGAAGATGGTTGTTCCAACTGCCTGGAGTCTTTTCAAAGCTAAATATTGCAAGCTTTTAAGTTTTATTTTTTTTTCCTTGTGTGTTCCCTGCTACGATGACTAGAACCCCTCATCATCATGTACTTCTTTGTCTGGATTTGTGAATTTAGTCTTCCTTTCCAGGTTAGCTCTTAATACATTACATCTGATACTGAATAGAAAAGTTCAATTATTGTGAATCTTGTAGAGCTCTAGTTTCCTTATGGAGCTAAAGAGATTGCTAGCCGTTTAAAAGTTGTCATAGGAGAAGGCACTGGCAACCCACTCCAATACTCTTGCCTGGAAAATCCCATGGACAGGGGAGCCTGGTAGGCTGCAGTCCATGGGGTCGCTCAGAGTCAGACACGACTGAGAGATTTCACTTTCATTTTCCCTTCCATGCATTGGAGAAGGAAATGGCAACCCACTCCAGTGTTCTTGCCTGGAGAACCCCAGGGACAGAGGAGCCTAGTAGGCTGCTGTCTGTGGGGTCGCACAGAGTCGGACACGACTGACGCAACTTAGCAGCAGCAGCAGCAGCAGCAGCAGTATAGGCTATTATTTGTTCAGACTGATCTTATTTATTGAAAAGCTCACAATTTTTCTATAAGATCTGTTGACAAAGCAGTTTTCTCCAAGCATTATTTGACAGTTTGATACTGTTTTTACATTTGTTGAGATTCATGTTCTGATTCCTGTGCTCATATCCAGAAAATAAGAGTAAGAACAATAGAATAGTATAAGTCACAAGGAAAGCCTTCTTTGGTATTTCATTCCAAAGGTATTTGAGTTTTTATCTTTGTAAAATGATGAAACATCTTAGGCTACTCATGTTTCACTCCTGCTGTCCCAATTTAAAATTTGTGAAACAGTGTAAGACTTTATTTTTTGGGCTCCAAAATCACTGCTGATGGTGATTGCAGCCATGAAATTAAAAGACACTTACTCCTTGGAAGGAAGGTTATGACCAACCTAGATAGCATATTGAAAAGCAGAGACATTACTTTGCCAACAAAGGTCCGTCTAGTCAAGGCTATGGTTTTTCCAGTGGTCATGTGTGGATGTGAGAGTTGGATGGTGAAGAAAGCTGAGCGCCAAAGAAGTGATGCTTTTGAACTGTGGTGTTGGAGAAGACTCTGAGTCTCTTGGACTGAAAGAAGATCCAACTAGTCCATCCTAAAGGAGATCAGTCCTGGGTGTTCACTGGAAGGACTGATGTTGAAGCTGAAACTCCAATACTTTGGCCACCTCATGCAAAGAGTTGACTCATTGGAAAAGACCCCAATGCTGGGAAGAATTGGGGGCAGAAGGAGAAGGGGACGACAGAGGATGAAATGGTTGGATGGCATCACCGACTCGATGGACATGGGTTTGGGTAAACTCCGGGAGTTGGTGAGGGACAGGGAGGCCTGGTGTGCTGCGATTCATGGGGTCACAAAGAGTCGGACACAACTAAGTGACTGAACTGAACTGAACTCTAATAATATGTGTTGAAATTTTTCCTTTACATATGTTATGAAAATTATATTTAGTTTAAATTCCAGTTTTCTTTCATCCTGAGACAAATTGAGCTTTTAAAAACATTATATAGTTTTTGCCATACATTGACATGAATCAGCCAATTAGCCCCCAACTAAAATAAATAAATTTATTAAAAAAAAAAGAAAAGAAAAAAAAAAAAAGCAAAAAGAAATAAAAATAAAAACACTATATAATTTATATTGCATTCCATTTTATTTGCTAAAGTATAAGACACAAGCTCATAGTCAATTCACAAATATTTATTGAAAAAACTATTTGCACATAATTGTGCTACATGTTCTAGTCATCAGATACTTTGAAAATGTATAGGTGCCTTTAAAAGGATATAGAAATTTATTTGTTAAATACAGTGATATTAAATTCAGATATTAAATTAAATTAAGTTTAATTAAAAATAAAATGATATACTTATCATTTTGAATGAAGTAAAGTTCTTGAATAACATTAAGAAACATTATCTACACAATTGACGATATATGAAAAAAAACTGAGAAAAATCAAGATGCAACAATGTGCTTTAATACTTTTTAAAAATGATAACTTCTATAAATATATGTGGTATACGTTCAGTATTCAATGATGTTTTTGTCATCACCTTATATTTTTTCCCTTTTTTCTTCCAGTTTTTTGAGATATAGTTGGCATATAACACTGTATTAGTTTAGGGTGTCCAGAATAATGATTTGACTTAAATACAACATAAAATGATTACCACAATAACTTTAGTGGGCATCCATCATCTCACACAGATAAAGAATTAAGTAATAGAAAAAATAAATTTTCCTTGTGATGAGAACTCGGAATTTACTCTCTTAACAACTTTCATATATAGCTTACAGCATTCTTAATTATATTTTTCATGTTGTACATTACATCCCTAGTATTATGTCCCTGGTACTTACCACTGGAAAGTTGTACCTTCTGATTGCCCCCATCTAATTCCCCTTCCCCCATGCCTCTGCTGGTAGCCACAAATCTAATCTTATTTCCTATGAGTGTGTTTATGTGCTTGTTTATTTCTGATGTATAATTGATCTACAGCACTATGTTAGTTCCTTTTGCATGATATAGTGATTTAATATTTCTGATATGCTTGGGAATTATCACCAGGGTAAGTCTAGGTGTAAGTCACTAAACAAAGATGCTGCTGCACAGTTACTGACTATATTCCCCACACTATGAATTTCACATTCATGACTCATTTATTTTTCAACTGAAAGTTTGTACCTGTTAATCCCCCTCACCTATTTCTCTCCTCCCCCTGCCTCCCTCCCTTCTGGCAACCACTTGTTTGTTCTCTGTATTTATGATTGTTTCTGTATTGTTATGTTTGTTTATTGTTTCACTTGTAAGATTGTTTTTAAATCTTAAGATATAAGTGAAATAATACAATATTTGTCTTTCTCTGACTTATTTCACCTAGCATAATCTACTCAATAGACATGAGTTTGAGCAAACTCTGGGAAATTGTGAAGGACCCAGAAGTCTGGTATGCTGCAGTCCCTGAGGCCCAAAGAGTTGGACATGACTGAGTGACTGAACAATAATATACTCTATGACCATCAACACTGTCACAAATCAGATTTCATTCATTCCATTGTATACATATGCTGCTGCTGCTGTTGCTGCTGTTAAGTTGCTTCAGTCGTGTCCAACTCTGTGCGACCCCACAGACTGCAGCCCACCAGGCTCCCCCATCCCTGGGATTCTCCAGGCAAGAACACTGGAGTGGGTTGCCATTTCCTTCTCCAGTGCATGAAAGTGAAAAGTGAAAGTGAAGTCACTCAGTCGTGTCCGACTTGTAGCGACCCCGTGTAGTGCAGCCTACCAGGCTCTTCTGTCCATGGGATTTTCCAGGCAAGAGTACTGGAGTGAGGTGCCATTGCCTTCTCCATGCGTATGCTACATCTTCTTTATTCATCTATGGATGAAGTTAGGGTTGCCCATGTCTAGGCTATTGTAAATAATGCTGTTATGAAGATTGAGGGCAGTAGCCATTTGGGGGAGCCTATAGCAATAACATGAGACTTGGTCAGCACCATTTTGGAATACCCCCCCCCCATCCTATAGAGGCCAGAACCAGCCCTATGCCCTCCCACAGCTGAGCACACAAGTGTGCAGGGACTCAGTCTCAACTTTCAACAGGCTGGCACCAGAGCCATGCCCACCTGAGCTGCACAAACAGCTGTGTGTGAATCTATCCCTGGATACCAAGAAATCTACAGCACTTCTGTGCACCTCCCTGGACTGTACAGACAATTACCTGGGAAACAAATTCTTCCCTCCAGTTAGCCACAGCTCCTGCACAAACCACAGGCTTATAGCCAACTAGGCCAGGGTCTGGCCCCAACTACCAGTGCACCCACAGTAGTTGAATACTCCTGCTGCTTATCTACCTATATATAGTAGCATATATCTATTAACTCCATATCTCTGTCTTGCCCCCACCTTTCCTCTCCCCAAAACACTGTGAGGAGAAAAGGAATCATTGTCTTTGTAAAACTACTGTTACTGTTTCAAGAGGATTAAACTGTGTGTTGAAATATTCTTAAAGAAATAAGTCAATAAACTGTGATATTTGAGTTATCAGAAATCATTGTTTTTGAATAATTAAATCACATACTAGATAATAATATTAAGACTGTGCTCTGGGACTTAACAGAATGTCCTGTTATAAATTGAATTTCATATTAAGTCATTGGTTGTGTTCCATGGGTGTTTTTCTCTATTAGAGAACATCTGTGATGATTTTAAAAGAGGAAACTTACCCAAGATGACACCTCTCAAGGTGGCAGCATGCTTTAATACCTGAAATATGAAGCCATATGGATTTCTTAATTAAAGTAGTGATTCTAACAACTTTTATATAGTTAAACTGAAAGTTATGAATTTCCTGCTTGCTATGTCTTATACTGTTATCAGATATTAAATGTTAGCATATTCAACTGGAGCCAAGAATGATATCTATGTTAAAAGAAAAGTTCTGAAGTTATTTCTCTTATAGTAATAGCTAAAGTGATCTTAAATTTTTTTTATTTAATTTTATTTTTCTCAAAATTATTTTTGGTTAATATCTTCTTAGAAGTTTTCTTAAATAAGTCAACCTTAAGTAGAGATGACTATCTCTTATTGTCATTTTTTTAATCCTTATAATTATTATATCTCATACTTACTGGCATTACAATTGATTCCAAACACACAAATACACACAGTCTATTAAGTGGTTAAAATATTCAGATATTTTCAAAATATCTTATATAAGCATATTCAGTTGGCTTTTTCTGATCTTTGTGGGTTTTTAGCAACAGAAAAAAATATACATTTAGAAGTAACAGAAAAATTTCAGGATAAATTATCCAATTAATTAAAATCATTTACTTCTTCAGTTTCACCTCTGGTTTGCATCTATCAATTAATTTAGAGCAAAGAACCTAAAGGTGGTAAAATTTGAGTACTTTTCCTTGTACAAATTTTATTATATGTAATTTCATAGTGCACACTTTGTAAATGATAAACAATGTCAATAACAATTTGTTGGCTTATTCATGTTTACAAAATTTAGAATACATCTGAGTTACTGGCTGATACCTAGACAGCATATTAAAAAGCAGAGACATTACTTTGCCAACAAAGGTCCGTCTAGTCAAGGTTATGGTTTTTCCAGTGATCATGTATGGATGTGAGAGTTGGACTATAAAGAAAGCTGAGCGCAGAAGAATTGATGCTTTTGAACTGTGGTGTTGGAGAAGACTCTTGAGAGTCCCATGGACTGCAAGGAGATCCAACCAGTCCATCCTAAAGGAGATCAGTCCAGAATATTCATTGGAAGGACTGATGATGAAGCTGAAACTCCAATACTTTGGCCACCTGATGCGAAGGGCTGACTCATTGGAAAAGACCCTGATGCTGGGAAAGATTGAAGGCAGGAGGAGAAGGGGGCGACAGAGGATGAGATGCCTGGATGGCATCACTGACTCGATGGACATGGGTTTGGGTAGACACCGGGTGTTGGTGATGGACAGGGAGGCCTGGCGTGCTGCAGTTCATGGGGTCACAAAGAGTCAGACATGACTGAGCGACTGAATTGAACTGAACTGATTTAAAACTAGTTTAAGTGGAAGTGAATATAGAAGTGTTTGTATCAGTGATCTTGTCTATTTTCTTTAAAAAAAATGGTCATGTAGTTTCAGATTCAAATTGCTCTGGCATTAAATCTCAACTGTGTCAACTATGTCAACACAATTTGCTATGTGAACTAATTAGCCTTACTTAGGCTGCCTTACGGAGAAGGCAATGGCACCCCACTCCAGTACTCTTGCCTGGAAAATCCCATGGACGGAGGAGTACTCTTGCCTGGGAAAATCCGCCGGAGGAGCCGGACTATAGTCCATGGGGTCGCTAAGAGTCGGACACGACTGAGCGACTTCACTTTAACTTTTCCCTTTCATGCACTGGAGAAGGAAATGGCAACCCACTCCAGTATTCTTGCCTGGAGAATCCTAGGGATGGCAGAGCCTGGTGGGCTGCCGTCTATAGGGTCGCACAGAGTCGGACACGACTGAAGCGACTTAGCAGCAGCAGTAGCAGGCTGCCTTAAATGAAAGTTCTTTTTTTTTTAATATATATATAGATATTGTCAGAGATTAAGTAGATTGCCTATATTCACACAGAGATTGAATGGTGGAACAAGAATCTGAACCCAAGGAAAGTGGCTCTAGACTCTGCTCTTAACCCCTTCATCACCCTCATTACTTTCTCCTCACAATCTATGATAAGATCTCTCAATATTTTTTCAGGGATGCTTAACTTGTATCTACCAACTAATTTACTTAGAGACAATTAATTTTAAAGTCATGAAGAATCTCATTTGTTCAAGTTTAAGCTAGTATAACTTCTATTTTTCTTTACTAAGTAATGGTGCCAAGATGTTGGGTCATCCTGATAAACCACTCTTCAGAAGAACCAGAATGGGATTCTTCATTTAGAGGTAAGAATTGTGTGTAGCATCACCTAGGGTTGGACTAGCCAATAGACAGTTGATCCCAAACTTTTCTACTCTATTACCTCGATAGTCAGTCAGTTCAGTTGCTCAGTCATGCCCGACTCTTTGTGACACCATGGACTGCAGCACACCAGGCATCCCTGTCCATCACCAACTCTCGGAGATTACTCAAAATCATATCCATTGAGTTGGTGATGCCATCCAACCATCTCATCTTCTGTCCTTCCCTTCTTCTCCCACCTTCAATCTTTCCCAGCATCAGGGTCTTTTCCCATGAGTCAGTTCTTTGCATCAGGTGGCAAAAATATTGGAGTTCAGCTTCAGCATCAGTCCTTCCAATGAATATTCAGGACTGATTTCATTTAGGATGGACTGGTTGGATCTCCTTGCAGTCCAAGGGAGCTCAGGAGTCTTCTCTAACACCACAGTTCAAAAGCATCAATTCTTCAGCACTCAGCTTTCTTTATAGTCCAACTCTCACATCCACACATGACCACTGGAAAAACCATAGCCTTGACTAGATGGACCTTTGTTAACAAAATAATGTCTCTGCTTTTAAATAAGTTGTCTAGGTTGGTCATAGTGTTTTTTCCAAGGAGCAAGCATCTTTCAATTTCATGGCTGCAAGCACCATCTGCAGTGATTTTGGAGCATAGAAAAATAAAGTCAGCCACTATTTCCACTGTTTCCCCATCTATTTGCCATAAAGTCATGGGACTGGATGCCATGATCTTAGTTTTCTGAATGTTGAGCTTTAAGTCAATTTTTTCAATTTTCTCTTTCACTTTCATCAAGAGGTTCTTTAGTTCTTCTTCACTTTCTGCCATAAGGGTGGTGTCATCTGCATATCTGAGGTTGTTGATATTTCTCCTGGCAATCTTGATTCCAGCTTGTGTTTCTTCCAGACCAGCGTTTCTCATGATGTACTCTGCATATAAGTTAAATAAGCAGGGTGACAATATACAGCCTTGATGTACTCCTTTTCCTCTTTGGAACCAGTCTGTTGTTCCATGTCCAGTTCTAACTGTTGCTTCCTGACCTGCATACAGGTTTCTCAAGAGACAGGTCAGATGGTCTGGTATTCCCATCTCTTTAGGTATTTTCCACAGTTTATTGTGATCTACACAGTCAAAGGCTTTGGCATAGTCAATAAAGCAGAAATAGATGTTTTTCTGGAACTCTCTTGCTTTTTCAAAGATCCAGAGGATGGTGGCAATTTGATCTTTCGTTCCTCTGCCTCTTCTAAAACCGACTTGAACATCTGGAAGTTCACGGTTCACGTATTGCTGAACCCTAGCTTGGAGAATTTTGAGCATTACTTTGCTAGTGTGTGAGATGAATGCAATTGTGCGGTAGTTTGAGCATTCTTTGGCATTGCCTTTCTTTGGGATTGGAATGAAAACTGATCTTTTCCAGTCCTGTGGCCACTGCTGAGTTTTCCAAATTTGCTGGCATATTGAGTGCGGCACTTTCACAGCATCATCTTTCAGGATTTGAAATAGCTCAACTGGAATTCCATCACCTTCACTAGCTTTGTTCGTAGTGATACTTTCTAAGGCCCCCTTGACTTCACATTCCAGGATTCCTGGCTCTAGGTGAGTGATCACATCATCATGATTATCTGGGTCATGAAGATCTTTTTTCGTACAGTTCTTCTGTGTATTCTTGCCACCTCTTCTTAATATCTTCTGCTTCTGTTAAGTCCATACCATTTCTGTCCTTTATTGAGCCCATCTTTGCATGAAATATTCCCTTCATATCTCTCATTTTCTTGAATACATCTCTAGTCTTTCCCATTCTGTTGTTTTCCTCTATTTCTTTGCACTGATCGCTGAGGAAGGCTCTCTTATCCCTCTTTGCTGTTCTTTGGAACTCTGCATTCAGACGGGAATATCTTTCCTTTTTGCCTTTGCTTTTCACTTCTCATCTTTTCCCAGTTATTTGTAAGGCCTCCTCAGACAACCATTTTGCTTCTTTGCATGTCTTTTCCATGGGGATGGTCTTGATCCCTATCTCCTGTACAATGTCATGAACCTCTGTCCATAGTTCATCAGGCACCTGTCTATCAGATCTAGTCCCTTAAATCTATTTGTCACTTCCGCTGTATAGTCATAACGGATTTGATTTAGGTCATACCTGAATGTTCTAGTGGTTTTCCCCGCTTTCGCCTATTTAAGTCTGAATTTGCCAATAAGGAGTTCATGATCTGATCCTCAGTCTGCTCCTGGTCTTGTTTTTTTCTGATTGTATAGAGCGTGTCCATCTTTGGCTGCAAGGAATATAGTCAACCTGATTTTTGTGTTGACCATCTGGTGATGTCCGTGTGTAGAGTCTTCTCTTGTGTTGTTGGAAGAGGGTGTTTGCTATGACCTGTACTTTCTGTTGGCAGAACTCTGTTAGGCTTTGCCCTGCTTCATTCTGTACTCCAAGGCCAAATTTGCCTGTTACTCCAGATGTTTCTTGACTTCCTACTTTTGCATTCCACTCCCTTATAATGAAAAGGACATCTTTTTGGGGTGTTAGTTCTAGAATGTCTTGTAGGTCTACATAGAACTGTTCAACTTCAGCTTCTTTATAATTACTGGTCAGGTCATAAACTTGGATTACCATGATATTGAATGGTTTGCCTTGGAAATGAACAGAGATCATTCTGTCGTTTTTGAGATTGCATCCAAGTACTGCATTTCAGACTCTTGTTGACCATGATGGCTACTCCATTTCTTCTAAGGGATTTCTGCCCACATTAGTAGATATAATGGTCATCTGAGTTAAATTCACCCATTCCAGTCCATCTTCGTTCGCTGAGTCCTAGAAGGTCGATGTTCACTCTTGTCATCTCCTGTTTGACCACTTCCAATTTGCCTTGATTCATGGACCTAAGATTCCAGATTCCTACGCAATATTGCTTTTTACAACATCAAAAATTGTGTCTATCACCAGTCGCATCCATAACTGGGTGTTGTTTTTGTTTTGGCTCCATCCCTTCATTCTTTATGGAGATATTTCTCCACTGATCTCCAGTAGCATATTGGGCACCTACAGACCTGGGGAGTTCACCTTTCAGTGTCCTATCTTTTTGCCTTTTCATACTGTTCATGAGGTTCTCAAGACAATAATACTGAAGTGGTTTCCCTTTCCCTTCTCCAATGGATCACATTCTGTGAGACCTCTCCACCATGACCCGTCTGTCTTGGGTGCCCCCACACGGTGTGGCTTAGTTTCACTGAGTTAGACAAGGCTGTGGTCTGTATGATCAGATTGCGTAGTTGTCTGTGATTGTGATTTCAGTCTATCTGCCCTCTGATGCCCTCTCTCAATGCCTACTGTCTTACTTGGTTTTCTCTTATCTTGAATATGGGGCCTCTTCACAGATATGGGCCTTATCTCTTCACAGCTGCTCCAACGAAGCAACAATATCAATATGATGTTTTAAAAAGAGGTGATATGTATTTAAAGAATTATGATGAATAATGTTTATATATCTATATGTTTGTGTATGTATGTTCATGGTATGTTGACCAACCAACCTCCCAAGATAAGGGTGAAGGAGGGCAGTACCATAATTACATAGATTATCATCTTATCTCTACATCTCATTCTTGGGCAACAAGAGAATAACACAGAAGTAAGTCTTTAGCTTTCCTACTTTTTGTCCCAACAATCACTACTCATATCTAATACTTTATTTCACCATTTTATTACCTTGTTCATTATATTACTTGCCAGTCCAACTTCATCTTCTATATCTGCCACTACCTATTTTCTTTATTATCCTCTGCCTTTTTTAACTTCCATCTCTTTCTAATTGGGGTGATGGGCACCATTTATCTCCTAGGAGGTAAAAAAACTGAATCATAGAATTTAGCTGCAAAGATTGCCAAGACCCTGTTTATTGTCAGTGGTGCACTATTAAGTGAGAAGATGAAACTAACTATAAGCCATAAATATTACCTTAGGGGAGAAAACAGAACTCCCCAGTTTGTCTTATCATTAGTTTAGGTGTCAACATCAACTAAGATAACATAGTTATATCAATCAAGGTCTTAACATGAAACAGAGGGTACAATCAAATTAACATTATTGTGGAAGGTTTACTTAGAAGAAACTCACTATAAATGTGAGGGGGAACCACAAAGGACAATGCAACAGAACTAGAGGAACACAGGGCTAGGAGAAACTGCAGAACTGTTACTATCCTTAGCCTCAAAAAGATGAATAGTGGCAGAAATAGCCAGAGACAGAAGAGAAATCCACACACAGTGTCTACCTTAAGAACAATGTCAATGAAACAGAAGCTCAAGGCACCTTCACAAGGAATGAGCAAGCATCCTGATCTCAGTCAGTCACCTTCCTGCACTATTCTGTCTGAAATCTTCACTAGTCAAACACAACTGGAAGTCAGGCTATACAGGCAACAATGTAGCCCATATAGGTCAGCCTCGCAAGGCAATGAGGAAGGTAGAGATAGGTAGAGAGTGAATCTATGGAATCACTGGGATCAATGGGAGATATCTGTCCCAGGTGGTGCTAGTGGTAAAGAACCTGCCTGACAATACCAGAGACATAAGAGATGGGGGTTCGATTCCTGGGTCAGGAAGATCCCCTGGGGGAGGACACGGCAACTCACCCCAGTATTCTTGCCTGCAGAGTCCCCATGAACAGAGGAGCCTGGGACTACAGTCCATGGGGTCACAAAAAGTCAGATTGAAGTGACTGAGCATGCATGATACAGTTTTTATATTTTGTTCCTCATCTCTTACTTTTGTCTTGTATCACAATGGTGAAAACGTGATCCTAACTCAGGTGATGCATGATGTCTCCAAATCATGAGATAATGGCAGTTCACAGTCACACTCAAAAAAAAACCTAAAATATTTGACACAACTTGTGTTCTTCACATAAAGGAAAAAAAAAAACTGAGACAAAACACAGTTCAGTCACATGAAACATAGCTGCTATCTTTTTTTCTCTCCCTAGTTGGTCACAAGGACTAAACTGAAAATAATAGTGGTCTTTTTCCACCAAGAATTTTACAGTTTCTGAGCCTTCTATGAGCCCCTCATCTAAAAAAAAAAAAAAATTCATTCTTACAGGATCTGTCTCCTTGGTGGTCTTGTCTTTATCTTTATTGGATTATTAAACATTTTTGTTATGTTTGAATGATAGGATATGAAAGAGTGTTAATCCAGATTTTAAAGAAAAACAGAACAAATAGGAGATATCTATACCTATACCTATATCTATGTTTCTAACATTACCTTTTTTTCTATTGGTAAATCTTAGATATAGATATAGAGATGGAGATATATAGATGTATAGACATATAGATTTTTTTTTATTTTAAGAAATTGGCTTATACAATTATGGAGACAGAGAAGTCTAACATATGAATTAGGCAAGCTAGAGACCAGGGACGTAGGGCACTGGAATGCAAAAGTAGGAAGTCAAGAAACACCTGGAGTAACAGACAAATTTGGCCTTGGAGTACAGAATGAAGCAGGGCAAAGCCTAATAGAGTTTTGCCAAGAGAACACACTGGTCACATCAAACACCCTCTTCCAACAACACAAGAGAAGACTCTACACATGGACATCACCAGATGGTCGACACTGAAATCAGATCGATTATATTCTTTGCAGCCAAAGATGGAGAAGATCTATACAGTCAGCAAAAATGAGACTGGGATCTGACTGTGGTTCAGATCATGAACTCTTTATTGCCAAATTCAGACTGAAATAGAAGAAAGTGGGGGAAACCACTATAGCATTCAGGTATGACCTAAATCAAATCCCTTATGACTATACAGTGGAAGTGAGAATTCGATTTGAGGGACTAGATCTGATAGACAGAGTGTTGATGAACTATGGATGGAGGTTCGTGACATTGTACAGGAGACAGGGATCAAGACCATTCCCAAGAAAAAGAAATGCAAAAAAGCAAAATGGTTGTCTGAGGAGGCCTTACCAACAGCTGTGAAAAGAAGAGAAGTGAAAAGCAAAGGAGAAAAGGAAAAATATACCCATTTGAAAGCAGAGTTCCAAAGAATAGCAAGGAGAGATAAGAAAGCATTCCTCAGCGATCAATGCAAAGAAATAGAGGGAAACAATAGAATAGGAAAGACTAGAGGTCTCTTCAAGAAAATTAGAGATACGAAAGGAACATTTCATGCAAAGATGGGCTCAATAAAGGACAGAAATGGTATGGACCTAACCAGAAGCAGAAGATATTAAGAAGATGTGGCAAGAATACACAGAAGAACTGTACAAAAAAAGATCTTCATGATTCAGATAATCACGATGGTGTGATCACTCACACTCACCTAGAGCCAGACATCTTGGAATGTGAAGTCAAGTCGGCCTTAGGAATCATCACTATGAACAAAGCCAGTGGAGGTGATGGAATTCCAGTTGAGCTATTTCAAATCCTAAAAGATGATCCTGTGAACGTGCTGCAATCAATATGCCAGCAAATTTGGAAAACTCAGCAGTAGCCACAGGACTGGAAAAGATCAGTTTTCATTCCAATCCCAAAGAAAGGCATTCCCAAAGGATGCTCAAACTACGGCATAATTGTACTCATCTCACACTCTAGTGAAGTAATGTTCAAAATTCTCCAAGCCAGGCTTCAGCAATACGTGAACCATGAACTTCCAGATGTTCAAGTCGGTTTTAGAGAAGGCAGAGGAAAGAGAGATCAAATTGCCAACATCTGCTAGATCATCGAAAAAGCAAGAGAGTTCCAGAAAAACATCTATTTCTGCTTTATTGACTATGCCAAAGCCTTTGACTGTGTGGATCACAACAAATTGTGGAGAATTCTTAAAGAGATGGGTATACCAGACTACCTGACTTGCCTCCTGAGAAACGTGTATGCAGGTCAAGAACAAAATTTAGAACTGGACATGGAACAACAGACTGGTTCCAAATAGGAAAAAGGAGTATGTCAAGGCTGTCTATTGTCACCCTGCTTATTTAATTTATATGCAAAGTACATCATGAGAAACACGGGGTTAGATGAAGCACAAGCTGGATTCAAGATTGCTGGGAGAAATATCAGTAACCACAGATATGCAGATGACTCCATCCTTATGGAAGAAAGTGAAGAAGAACTAAAAGCCTCTTGATGAAAGTGAAAGAGGAGAGTGAAAAGTTGGCTTAAAACTCAACATTCAGAAAACTAAGATCATGGCATCTGGTCCCATCATTTCATGGAAAATAAATGGGGAAACAGTGGCTGACTTTATTTTTCTGTGCTCCAAAATCACTGCAGATGGTGATTGCAGCCATGAAATTAAAAGATGCTTGCTCCTTGGAAGGAAAGTTATGACCAACCTAAACAGCATATTAAAAAGCAGAGACTACTTTGTCAACAAAAGTCCGTCTAGTCAAGGTTATGGTTTTTCCAGTGGTCATGTATGGATTTGAGAGTTGGACTATAAAGAAAGCTGAGTGCTGAAGAATTGGTTTTTGAACTGTGGTGTTGGAGAAGACTCCTGATCTCCCTTGGACTGCAAGGAGATCCAACCAGTCCATCCTAAAGGAGGTCAATCCTGGCTGTTCATTGGAAGGATTGATGTTGAACCTGAAACTCCAATACTTTGGCCACCTGATGCGAAGAGCTGACTCATTGGAAAAATCCCTGCTGCTGGGAAAGATTGAGGGCAGGAGGAAAAGGGAACGACAGAAGATAAGATGGTTGGATGGCATCACCAACTCAATGGACATGGGTTTCGGTGGACTCTGGGAGTTGGTGATGGACAGGGAGGCCTGGTGTGCTGCACTTCATGGGGTCACCATGACTGGGTGACTGAACTGACCTGAAGTGAACTGAGAGACCGGGAACAGCAAATAATCTCGTCTGAGCTGAAAGGCCTGAGAACCAAGAGAGTTATTGCTGTTAAGTTCCAGTTTGAGTCTAAAGGCAGGGGAAGGCTGATGTCCTAGTTCAGAGACAGGCTTGCAGAGACAAAAAATAAAAATAAAAAAAAACCTTTTATTCCCTTTTTATTAGGCCTTCAATTGACTGAATGGGGCCCACTCACAATGGGGAAGGCAATCTCCTTTACTCAGTCTACAAATTCAGATGTTAATCTCATCACAAATATCCTTACAGACACACCCAGACTATTCAACCAAGTATCTGGGCCCCATGGCCAAGTAAAGTAGACACACAAGATGAACCGTCACAAGAAATCCTGGATGTGTCCCTGAGAATCCCCTGGATTTACACAAATTCCTGCTTGCTCTTGCCCAGTAGAAACCCAGTTTCCTTCTGGAACTGGACTCAGTCACCATAACAATCTCTTTCTGAACCTATCGTTGAGGAAACTTAAAAAGCCTAAAAAGATCATGTGGTAGTCTTAATTTTTAATTCATTTCTATGGCCTCTGTTAAAATCATTCTTTCCTCAGCCTCAAAATGATAAAAATGCACTTAGTCCAAAGTCATAGAGATATATATCACATATCTGTCTGTTGGGTAACTAAGTATAATATTTACAGAGTTCTTGTTTCTCAGGCCTATGTTATCTGCTTATATGAGGGGCAATATATAGCAAATCTTGTGGGTAATACCTTCAATGGATGGAGTGTTGCTTATTAGCCATCACTGTGACACTCTTCTGGCACCCCACTCCAGTACTCTTGCCTGGAAAAGCCCGTGGATGGAAGAGCCTGGTAGGCTACAGCCCAAGGGGTTGCTAAGAGTCGGACACGACTGAGCGACCTCACTTTCACTTTTCCCTTTCATGCACTGGAGAAGGAAATGGCAACCCACTCCAGTATTCTTGCCTGGAGAATCCCAGGGACAGCGGGGCCTGGTGGGCTGCCGTCTACGGGGTCGCACAGAGTCAGACACGACTGCAGCGACTTAGCAGCAGCAGCAGCAGTGACACTTTTCTACCATTCTATCAAGCCAGACATTCTTAAATGATGGGGAATATGAGAGCCTAGTGAATTTCACAGAATTCAGATATTTGATGCATTTTCTTTCCCATAAAATGTGCCCCCTCCTTAGGTGACATAATAGGTTGAATAGCATCTCCTCAAAATTCCCATTCACCCAAAACCTCAAAAAGAAGTTATTTGAAAATATAAGTCTTATAAATGTAATTAGGCAAGGGTTTAAATAGGATTATATTGGATTACAGTGGGCCCTCCATCCAATGAGAATCTCCTTAGAAGAGACAGAAAAGGGCACACAGAGACATACCCAGAAGGTGACGTGAAGATGGGAGCTGAAAATGAAATGATACCTCTATAAGTCAATGATTGTCAAGGATTTCTGGCCACCACCAGAGGCTAGGAGAGAAACATGACGTGGTTTCTCCCTCACAGCCATAAAAATAAGTTCTACAGATATCTGGTGATTTTTGTACTTGCTTGAGCCTATCTTATACACAGTGTTTCTATTTTATAATGAAATCATTTTGGTAGCTTTGATATACAGTTTATGATGTTAAATTTGAGTAGTATAGACACTTGGTCACTTATGGTGTGCTATTTACCTTCTAACAGGACTAACAGTAGGCCAGGAGTTTGGTTTCAATTAGTTGTTTCAGGGGCCAAAACATGTGGGGTCAGGGTTATGATTTTCCTATTGTGGCCAAGCATAGATTCTGTATAACACTCCCTTCAGAAATAGTCACTGCTGGCATCACTGGGTTGCTGAGTCATGGGCCTATGTTCCACTCAAAGAATCCACATCCAAAGAAGTCCACTAAGCTTTGTGTCTCTTTGTTTGGAACAGATAACACAAAGTACGGTGACATAAATCTCCCTTTAGATTGGGTATTTTGTTTCTGAATTCTCAGACATTTCACTGATGTGTTATTTCCTTGAGCCTCCATTGAGTTTTCTTCTAGAATTCAATCATGTAATATCTTACTAAGGGATCAAAAGTGCTTTCTGCTTCCTGTGTGCCAGTTTCAATTGGTATAATATGACTAGTGTAATAGATCCACCTGATATTATATGTGATATCTAGATGATCAAGATTCTGCTTCCTGTATTATGACAAGATGAAAAAGAAATGACAAATCCTGGGGGAAAATAATAGCAGTCTGGGAGAAATTCACAGGATATACTTGTGACCACATTGCATGGTTTTTCCCAGAACCCTCATCAACTCCTTAGTAAAGGCACCTCAGAACAGAGAATGAACTTACTTTTGAGAACTTTTGCACAGCAAGCCATAAATCTTTGCATGGGAAATGCAAGTTATTTTCTCCTCAGATGATATTGATTTTTCCCCTCCCACCCTCCATATATTACAAGCAATACCTTATAAGGTTGCCCATCCATCATTTCTAGGGACCTCCTAACAAATGTCATCACAACAAATCTTTATGAATCTTTAAAATAATCTTTATATCTTTCCATTCCTCTGGTTTATTGTAGTTATTGTCTACATAGTTTCTGACAGCTGCAAATCACACTGCTCTTGAATACCATGGTTCATATTGAAATCAGGAAACCTAACTGCATAGTTGCAGCCTACCATGACCACCTTCAAGGACAATGATGGCTCCCTCACCAGTGATTTCTTTGTGCCTTAATGTCGTGATACAAGGACTGTTTTTTGGTTTTTTTTTTCTGAGCCTTTCACACAATAGATCTATTCCAGCGTCACCACTCACTGAAATTTGACATCCATCCTATACAGTGTGGCAGATAAATTCAAACATACTGATTCCATTAACTGTAGAATGTCATTGAGTACAGACTACTACTATCCATTTTAGTCCATTAGGGCTGCTAAAAATATATATATATAGAATGGATGGTTTAAACACCAAACATTTATTTCTCAAAAGTCTGGAGGTTTGGAAGTCAGAGAAAGGTGCCAGCATTGTCAGACAGGGAAAACTTGGGAGTCTTATGAGAGCTCAAATCACATTCTTAAGGGCTCCATCTTTATGACTTAATCACCTAATCCTATTACCTTCCAAAGGCCCCATCTCCTAACACCATCACAGTGAGGTGTAGAGTTTCAACACACATTTTTGGAGGGACACAATGCTCAGTTCATAACACCAACATAGCTTCATTCTCAGGCTCTTAAGCAATCTATCACTTCTCAAGTGTTGGACAAAGATACCCATATCAATATGAATGGATTTGGCCCCATTGAGTTTTCTATTTTCTCTCTTGGTATAACATCCATAGACTCTTCTTTCTACTTATTTTCCAGGTCCTTGCCAATATTGATAGCAAGATTAAAAAGAGAAAAAAACTCTTTGGATTATAAACTATTTAATCCCAAGTAGGTTTCTTTGTATCCAATTGTTTTATAGATCCAGAGGCAATGAGTGGTTCAATGTTCTGAGAAGGGTCAGTAATAAGTTGTATGCCATTTAAATCAAATCAAACCAAAGATCAAACCAAACATTTCTAAAGGAAATCAACCCTCATTAGTCACTGGAATGACTGATGATGAAGCTCCAATACTTTGGCCTCCTGATGCAAAGAGCCAACTCATTGGAAAAGACCCTGATGCTGGGAAAGATTGAGGGCAGGAGGAGAAGGTGTTGGCAGAGGATGAGATGGTTGGATAGTATCACTGATTCAATGGACATTAACTTGAGCAAACTCCAGGAGAAACTGAAGAACAGGAAAGCCTGTTGTGCTGTAGTCCATGGGGTCACAAAGAGTTAGACACAAGTTAGTGGCTGAAAAACAACAGCAAGGCAGGGAAGGACTACATCCATGGGTAGAAGGTACTTTGAGATTTAAGATTTCAGCCCTGTTTGTATATGCCTAGCTAGTTTTATTCTATGGCTCAGTGTCCCATTCCTTGCTCACTTCTCACTTTAGCATGAAAAATATGGTGTTTTGAGGATTGAAACAGCCCTGCAACTCTGCTCATGTTCCAAACAGATCCAGGGCCTGGACCTCATTCATATCTGTCCCACATACAGAACATGATTTGAAGCTGCCATAGCGGGCTTGTGTTTCATCCCCGGTGTTCTTAATTTGTATTCATGGCTCATATTATTTTCTCCTTATGTACGTTCTTAAGGTATAATATGAAAATCCAGGTGATTCCATAATCACTATGTGTGGTAGCAACTAAATGACTCAGAGCTTTGATTTCTCCAGGCTTTGACCTCATGTGCACTTCATCTCATGCCACCAGCAGTGGCAATATCCATAATCCTGAAGCCAGAACATACCATAGATCACCTGTGTCCCACCAACATTCCATTTACCTCCTCCCTCACCCAGCAAGACTGTCATCCTGCATTACTCTAATATATGACTAGCACAACACCAGAATCCAATTCTGAGGGCCTCTTTCCCAAGGCCATTTCTATACAAATTGCTGTATCAGTCAGGGAGCCAGCAGGAAACAGATGGTATGCTGAAATTAGGATAATTTGAGGAGATTTTATTTACAAAGTGACTAATTACAAAGGTATGGGTGAGGAGTGGGGAAACCACAAGAGATGGTGCAAGAATGTGGAGATAATAGCAGTAGCAGAGCCATCATCATTAGTCATGAGAAGACAAAGTGGGGCAGGATCTCCAGCCAGCCTGAGGTGACATCAGTTAGAGAGAACCAAAGGATCAATTCCTTCAACTCAATCTCACCCAGCCTAATCATCTCTTCCTGGCCCATTTTCTTCAAGTCTCAGCTCAGAATCCATCTCCTCAAAGATTTTCTTTGTCTGTCTCTGTAATGTAGCTCCACCATCTCCCTCTCCTCAAGTACTTGCTATCCAATAATTTTACAGCTGAGCCACAAGGGAAGCCCAAGAATACTGGAGTGGGTAGCCTATCCCTTCTCCAGTGGATCTTCCTGACCCAGGAATCAAACCAGAGTATCTTGCATTACAGGTGGATTCTTTACCATCTGAGCTATCAGGAAAGCCCAATTTTATGGCACATATCAGCATTTGGCATTATTTTATGTCCTTTCTCTCCTACTACAATCTTACCTGCTAGTACAGTTCCATGACTGCAGGGATCATGTCTAGCTTATTATTTGCTGTTTCCTTAATAATCAGAAGAGTATCTGCCATATAATAAACAGTAAAAACAGTATTTGGCAAGTGGTGGGAATGAAAAAAATTTGGAACACATAAAAAAAAAGAGTATTGAGAACGTAGGTTAGTAGTAGTCATTGATTGGAAAAGAAAAGATGAGTTACAGAAAGTGATTACGGATAAAAATTCAATTAGAACTGAGGAAAAGGGAGAAAAGAGACAAAGATGATGCCACAGTGTCAAACCTGAGGGAATAAAGCTATTTTAATGCTCTTACAGATAACTTGGAAATGGCACTGTTTTCAGAGATTATAGGTTTACTTTTGGAAATGTTTAAAGGACTGTCTTCAAAACTGATGCTTCCAAGTGAAATGTTTGAAAGGTATATGAAATAACAAAGTGGTTATTTAGGGACTGCTTCAAGAGTCGACAATATGGAAGTTATATGAATAACAATAATCACATATTATACATGCCTCAAACATCTCATGTTTTGTTTAAGCCAAGCCATAGCAACAGTCAAGGCATATTTACTGAAATCTTTCTGTAGGTCCAATTTCTCTTAATGAACTACCAAATGTTTTCTTATAATGTAGTATAAACAACGTGATTTCAGAATACTTTAAGATCTAGCATAGCTATTTAAGTAGTAATAAATTTAACCATTAATTTTGCTGAACCGTGTTCATCTATCAACTTAGTAAAATTAGTAAACAAACAAATGCATATTTCAATAGATGAAATGAAGGAAGAAGAAAACAAAAGGAAGGAGGAGTGAGGAAGCCAGAAAACCTTAAGTCTGGGACACACACCAGCATGTCCTGGGCTCCTTTCACATAACATGTCACTGAATCCTCGCACGGCTCCTGATTTCTCAATTTGAAGAATTTTAAATTAAGGATAAGAAAAAATAGGTAAATTTCCTAAAGGAATTTTGCTATAAGAGCTAGAAATCAAATACTCATTTCTCTCCAAATCTCCCAAACATTCTGCCACTCACAGGTTCTTCCATAAGATAAAGGATGCAAATCATCATTCATTATGCTTATGTTACAGTTGAAGCCAGGAGTCTTTTCTTAAAAGACAAGAAAGAGTTGATATACGTTACACCACTCTATTTTAAAAAATAGCAATTATTTATTTCCTTTGCCTTTGTTTATCTCCTATATCGATTCTAACATTTTGTTAGAATGGAGTGTGTTTGATTTAAATTTCCCTGATGCTGGGAAAGATTGAGGGCAGGAGAAGAATGGGATGACAGAGGATGAGATGGTTGGATGGCATCACCGACTCAGTGGACATGGGATTGGGTGGACTCCGGGAGTTGGTGATGGACAGGGAGGCCTGGTGTGCTGCGGTTCATGGGGTTGCAAAGAGTCGGACACAACTGAGCGACTGAACAGAACTGAACTGAACTGAGCTAGTGTTACAAAGTCTCTTGGACTTACCATTCAAAAGTCTGTCTTCTTTGTCAAGTTCCTCCTCCTCATCCATTTGTTTTGCTTCTATTTTCTAGACCATCCCTTCTTTTCTGCTTTCTTTTTCCTCAGATGATTTGGGATTGCTGAGAGCCTGGAATCAGAACTCTCCCTGGGTGGCTGGGCAGAAAATGTTGAGGTCAGAGTGATGCCCAGAACCTCAGTAGATCATGGAGACATTCTCTCATTCTGACTTCAACTTATAAAATTCCACCCATTTAACTATTTGATAGATCAGTTGAAACATATAACAGTTCTTATTAGCAAATAGCTTTTAATTATTAGCACTTGTTCTTGTGTTAGTCTCTCAGTCATGTCTGACTCTTTGCGACCCCGTGGACTGTAGCCTGCCAGGTTCCTCTATCCATGGGATTCTCCAGGCAAGAATACTGGAGTGGGTTGCCATTCCCTTCTCCAGGGGATCTTCCCCACCCAGGAATCAAACCCAGGTCTCCTGCGTTGTAGGCAAATCTTTTACTATCTAAGCTACAGTGTTTGTCAAAGAGCAAAGAGGGATTGGGCTGGCATTAATACATGTGGTCTTTTTTGTCCTTAGATTTACAGTACCATGGGAGATATAGACAGAGACTTGTGTGGATAGATGTCACAGTCACACAAGAGAGGTAAGTCATTCATCTTGCAGATATTAAGGGAGGTTTTCATGAAGAAAATAACACATGGACTGAGTCTTAAAGAATGATTAACATTTGTCAGTCAGTGCAGCGGTGTAGGAGAAATGTAAATGGGCAGAAAGTTATATAATAAAGTTAGAATACTGTTGTTGTAGACAGAAGATATGCCAGAGAGTTGACTGTAAGAATTAAATACTTAGCAAATGACCTGATTGATGCGGTCTTTGTTATAACACAACATTTCAGTTACTGAATACTATATTAGTGAGCCTTCAGACACTATATATATATATATATATATTAGATCTGTGAATTACCTATACTTAGAAATGTGAAATGTCTGCTAACTTCCCCTTATAGTAAGATGCACTTAGGCATTTTTCCAAGAAGTTTAAGTTGTATCCAGGCCAGATTTTTCTTTTGTGTCTGGCTCTGAAAAGTTACTTTTTTATCAGGAACTTGAGAGGGACAAAATTTCTTTGGTGTGAACAAATCACATGGGAATGCAATAGAGTCTTTGTTGATTTGATCCTAAATCATTTTCTTTTCACCCATCCCCTATCGACTGACAGTTGCATTGCCATGGCAAATTAGCTATCTCCTTCTATGATCTTATCACGTTTCCTCCACTGTAAAACATATTATGGCATCACTGATTATCTGTCTGATATTCTATTGCTCTCACTCACCATTACCCTGCAAATGTTGTCATAATTTGATTATCCTCATAGTAGAAACACAATATTGTGCAGAGATGGAATAGTTATCCTTCATGTGTACTCTAACTACCATGCATTACCTTTTACTCCATAAATGCTGCTTGGAAATATGACTCCAGTGGCTAGTTACTGGGAAAATTTATAGCATGCTTTCCAGAAACCTATAAAAAAGACAGATCTCACTATGTTAAGATTTTGGTTCTGCTTTTTCTGGGTTGTCTGTATTTTATATGTTCTGTTTTGTACTTTGTGGTCTAAACTATAACTCAATATTGTAGCAGATTTCATGTGATTAAAAGTGGCATGGAGAGAACTGAAAATGTACCAGTGCAGGAACTAAGCTTGTCTGACATACACATCAAGACAACAGGGAGGCATGCTTTTTCCTGTCAGAATGTGACACCACTTTGTGAAAATTGCTTTAGGGACCTGTTTATCTAATATCTGGCTTCTTTCAGCACACATTTTCAATGTTTATTTTTTTCCTCCAAAAAATGATGAGACTTTTCACAACCAATTGGGAATTTCTACACAATATATAGTATAAAGTGATAATGATATTCATCTAAATATAAAGTTCCCAAACAATCCAAAGACACATTTTTAGTTAGCTATTCATACCACTTTTGGTCATTTTAATTTAATTATACAGGTATAACTAGTGTAAGTATTCTCAAAGATGAAGGTGCAATGCAGCAGGTATCTGTTAGGCATCTTACTGCTTTTATATGATTTAAACTTCATAACAGCTTATTGAGGGAGGTGTTATTATTCCTACTTAGTGAATGAGTCAACTGAGACTTAAATTTTAATTAAGTTACTTAAATTTATAGTTTCTCAGTTGGGTGCTAGTGGTAAAGAACCCACCTGCCAATGCAGGAGACCTAAGAGACACAGGTTCAATCCCCTGGGTGGGTAAGATCCCCTAGAGGAGGAATGGCAACCTACTCCAGTACTCTTGCCTGGAGAATCCCATGGACAGAAGAGTCTATAGTCCATACTAAATGGAAAGTAAGGGAAATATTTTAGCTTCAAATGCTTACATTTTGTCTAATACATATTGTCTTTTACAAGGTAGACTCAATTTGGTATAGTAAAGGAACTTTTTCATATAACTTAATCCATTGAACAATATCCAGGAGACTCAATCTTGCTTGGGTCTCAGACTGATCCTTGTTTGAGATGAAAAATAAGTTGGTGAGTTAGGAGGAAGAGTTGGAATTGGTATCTAATTAGTAAACTCTCCTAATATTTAATGCAAAATTGTTCTCAGTGATAATTTAGCACAAATTCAACAAAAATTCAGTAACAACCCAGGAAAGCAACTCAACTTAAGAAATGGCTTGCAAATGAATTAGTGATGTGAATATGGTAAATATAAATTCTAATTCAGTTCATTAGCATACATGGCATGTAGTTAAAGAAACAAAATAAATTGTGTTATTGCCTAAATGAAGAATTTATTCAAACTAGAGTGGTCTTTATGGAGTCTAGAAATTTGGAAGTCAAAAGAGGATGAAAGAATTTATCTAAGACCAACATGGATGGACTTGGAGGGTGTCATGCTAAGTGAAAGAAGTCAGACAGAGAAAGACAAACACTGTAGATATCATTTATATGTGGAATATAAAAATATAAACCCAACCATTGACTATAGCAAAAAGAAAAGAGATTCACAGATATAGAGAACTGGTGGTTATAGTGGGGAGAGGGGAGGGGGAGGGCATGATAAGGATACAGGATTAAGAAGTACAAACAATTATGTTTAAAATCAATAATCTAAAGGATATATTTTACAGCACAGGAAATATAACCAATATTTTATAATAATTATAAATGGAGTATAATCTTTAAAATTGCAAATCAGTTACTAAAGTAACTTATACTGTACATCAACTATATGTTATTAAAAATTAAAAAATACACAAGCAAACTCAAAAAAATGCACATTCAATTGTATTTTTTCCTAATATACTCTCAAGCTACATAATATATTTAGGTTAGAACTAACAAATGTTTAGCTTAGTTAAAATATAAATATTTTTTAACAATAAAACTGATTTTCATTTATCAAATCAACATTTTTGAATTCCTCATAGTTAAAGCAACATGTTAAGTTTAATGGATTTAGGAACCAAGGAGAAGTATAGAGATTAATGTAAAAATATAGTCACTGTCAATATAAGTACATATACTCAGTTGGGATAATATTCTCTATAATTTTGAATTATCAATATTTTTATCATATTTCCTATTTTTCCACATCATTAAATATTTCTCTCAACTATGGCATCTGGTCCCATCACCTCATGGGAAATAGATGGGGAAACAGTGCAAACAGTGTCAGACTTTATTTTTTGGGGATCCAAAATCACTGCTGATGGTGATTGCAACCATGAAATTAAAAGATGCTTACTCCTTGGAAGGAAGGTTATGACTAACCTAGATAGCATATTGAAAAGCAGAGACATTACTCTGCCAACAAAGGTCTGTCTAGTCAAGGCTATGATTTTTCCAGTAGTCATGTATGGATGGGAGAGTTGGACAGTGAAGAAAGCTGAGCACCGAAGAATTGATACTTTTGACTGTGGTGTTGGAGAAGACTCTGAGTCCCTTGGACTGCAAGAAGATCCAACCAGTCCATCCTAAAGGAGATCAGTCCTGGGTGTTCATTGGAAGGACTGATGTTGAAGCTGAAACTCCAATACTTTGGCCACCTCATGTGAAGAGTTGACTCATTGAAAAAGACCCTAATGCTGGGAAGGATTGGGGGCAGAAGAAGAAGGGAACGACAGAGGATGAGGTGGTCGGATGGCATCAACGACTCTATGGACATGAATTTGGATAGACTCCGGGAGTTGGTGATGGACAGGGAGGCCTGGTGTGCTGCGATTCATGGGGTCGCAATGAGTAGGACACGACTGAGTGTCCGAACTGAACTGAACTGATGATTATACTGACACATAACATTCCATCACATGGATATACTGATTGTTTTGTGGATCTTATCTAGTGAAATTTCACATTTTTATTGATGATTAAGAATGTTGTTGATGTTTAGTTGCTAAGTCATGCGTGACTCTTTTCGACCCCATGGACTGTAGCCCACCAGGCTCCTCTGCTATGGGATTTCCCAGGCAAGAATACTGGAGTGGGTAGCCATTTTCTTCTCCAGGGGATCCTTTGACACAGAGACCAAACCTATGTCTCCTGTATTGGCAAGTAAATTATTGCTAAGCCACCAGGGAAGCCACCATGATTAAAAATACTTATATGAATATTACTATCCTAAAGTTTTGTACACATTTCTGCTATTTCCTCAGAAGAAATTCATAGAAGTAGATTTACTGGGTGGAAAGATATAAATATTTTGAAGGTTTCTGTTAGATTTTGCCAAATCAACTTCCATGCAATTAGTACTAATTTATTCCCATCAGAAGGTATTGGTATATTAACATGATTTTTTAAAAAATATTAATATATGTGATACTGAATGTTTTCACATGTTAATTAGCCATTTATATTTTTATTGTATAACATTTGTTCACATTCTTTGACAGTTTTTCTCTAATGATATTTAGTGTTTTTACTGTAGAGTTTTAAGGTTTTCTGTTCATTAGGGATATTACATGTTCATTTTGAATGTGCCAGAAACTCATCCTACTTAAGTTTTATGGATATATTTAGAGCATTTTATTCGGAAAAGGCAATGGCAGCCCACTCCAGTACTCTTGCCTGGAAAATCCCATGGAGGGAGGAGCCTGGTAGGCTCCAGTCCATGCGGTCGCTAAGAGTCGGACACGACTGGGGTACTTCACTTCCACTTTCAGGCATTGGAGAAGGAATAGGCACCCCACTCCAGTGTTCTTGCCTGGAGAATCCCAGGGACGGGGAGCCTGGTGGGCTGCCGTCTATGGGGTCGCACAGAGTCGGACACGACTGAAGCGACTTAGCAGCAGCAGCAGCAGCAGAGAATTTTATTAGGCTTTTGTTTTTTAAATGGTGCTCACATTTTCTTGGAATTTATGTCATATCCTTGTGCATTTGCCTAGCTTGAGTACACTTTTATATGCGTTCCTTATGGTTTCATTTGTATTTAATTCTTTAGTTAGTCCAGAATTTTTATTATTCTTAGATATATCATCTGTTGATATAAGATATATTGACAATTGTATAAATTAAACTCTATTTGTCTTTCCTACATCCACATTTGCTCCTTTTCTTTCCAGTCCCAGTGCTACAACCAGAATAATTTATATCTCTAGACCTTAATTTTCTCATATTGAACATATGACCACAAAAAATACATAAACACAAACTCTAACTCCTTGCATTTCATAATTTTATTTTGAAATAAGTGCCAGTTTATAAGCTCACATAAACAAAATTTAACTATCAAATGACAGTTCAAGGAATGTTATCTGGCACTGTTTGGTAAATAGCAAATGAGAGATATCATCAAACATATATAGATCCTCAAAAGAAAGAGTGCTTGAGAGAGCTGGAATGCCCAATAGAATTCCTAATAAACTGTGATGAACTTTAGTTTGACCATGAGATATAAGTATGTGTGTGCATGCTATTGCAACCCCATTAACCATAGCCCACCCGTCTCCTCTGATTCACCAGGCAAGAATACTGGGGTGGGTATCCATGCGATCCTCCAGAGGATCTTCCCAACCTAGGGACTGAAACTGCTTAAATCAAATTACATTGTAATGAAAGAAATGGCAACAAAGAGTGGAGAATTGTGTTAGCAATATGGGCCATATGAGGGTGAGTGTGAATATAACAGATCTTGTTTTAGCAAATAACTTCGTTGTTGCTGCCACGTATTTAAAAAATATAATAGTGAGAGATAGTAAAGCTTAATTGGTGTTTTAATTATGTTACAGATTGGCAATACATATACTAAGGTACACTGGCCTACAGGTTAAAGAAATAGCTTGGTTTGGAAAAAATTGCCATGGAAAGCAATTTTCAATAACCTTTGTCCAATCAGTGTTCTGCTGAGTCAACTTTGCTTCTTGTATATTTCACACAGTTGTCATACCAACCTCCCAACTCTTCTTAATGTGAAGATGGCTGGATATTAACCTGGACATTTGGAAAGATAAGTTAACTTCCAAACAGAAGTAATGATTTGGGATGCATTGGGTGAGTTCCTAAATGTCCATTCTAGTCATTTCAAGCCTCCCAAACCTATAAGTCCTTCATATCACACACTGTTTCTTTCTAAGAAAGCAAAACTGAACTCACTATTCTGACTACCAAAAATAATTCTATGTTTTAGTATTTTTCACAGATTAAAAACTTCCATGCTCATGCTAACAAGACTTATGCTAACATCAGGGGGGACTGTTGAGTCATATTACCTATCAAAGGGATGTATTGTTCACTAGTTTGAAAGTCTACATGTCACACATTTTTCAAGAGACCTTCTCAGTTTCATATATTGTAGTTATTCATTTGAGGAAAGTATTTTGTAAGAAAAAATTTTCAATAAATTAATGTCATATTTTCTTAAATTACTGAGGGAGAAATTTTCTTAGTTTAGAAAATATGGCCATTTTTTCAAAAAGAACCTATGAAATGGTACCCTTTCTAGCTATTTAAAAAGACAAGCTACTTTTGAAATAGGAATATAATATACATGATAATTGAAAACCTGGTGGTTCACTATTTGGCAAATCCTCAAAATGTTAAACATAGAGTTATCATATGACCTACAGTTCTACTCCTAGGTATTCATTCAGGAAAACTGAAAACATGCCCACAAAAAAAACAAAAAAAACTGAAAACATGTCCACACAAAAAATTGTACATGATTGTTCATAGCAACAGTATTTGTTAAAGCATAGAAGGGGAAACTCTGCAGTGGCCACAGGACTGGAAAAGGTCAGTTTTCATTCCAATCCCAAAGAAAGGCAATGCCAAACAATGTTCAAAGTACCTCACAATTGCACTTATCTCGCACACAAGCAAAGTAGTGCTCAAAATTCTCCAAGTCAGGCTTCAACAGTATGTGAACCTTGAACTTCCAGATGTTCAAACTGGATTTAGAAAAGGCAGAGAAACCAGAGATCAAATTGCCAACATCCTTTGGATCACAGAAAAAGCAAGAGAATTCCAGAAAAATGTCTATTGCTTCTTCATTGACTATGCTAACGCCTCTGACTGTGTGGATCACAACAAACTATGGAAAATTCTTCAAGAGATGGGAATACAAAACCACCCGATCTTCCCCCTGAGAAATCAGTATGCAGGTCAAGAAACAACAGTTAGAGAAGTGGACATGGAAAACTGAATGATTCCAAATTGGGAAGGGAGTAAGTCAAGGCTGTATTTGTCACCCTGATTATTTAACTTATATGCAGAGTACATCATGAAAAATTCCAGGCTGGATGAAGCACAAGATTGCAGAGAGAAATATCAATAACATTAGATATGCAGGTGACACCACCCTTGTTGTATAAAGCAAAGAGGAACTAAAGAGTCTCCTGATGAAAGTGAAAGAGGAGAGTAAAAAAGCTGGCTTAAAACTCAACATTCAAAAAACTAAGATCATGGCATCTGGTTCCATCACTTCATGTCAAATAGATGGGAAAACAATGGAGACAGTGATAGACTTTATTTTCTTGGGCTCAAAAATCACTGCAGATGGTGACTGCAGCCATGAAATTAAAAGACACTTGCTCCTTGGAAGAAAAGTTATGACAAACTTAGACAGCATATTAAAAAACAGACGTATCACTTTGCTGACAAAGGTCTGTATAGTCAATGCTATGGTTTTTCCAGTAGTTGTGTCTGGATGTGAGGGTTGGACCATAAAGAAAGCTGAGCACTGAGGAATTGATGCTTTTGAACTGTGGTTTTAGAGAAGACTCCTGAGAGTCCCTTGGACTGCAAGGAGATCAAACCAGTTAATCCTAAAGGAAATCAGTCCTGAATATTCATTGGAAGGGTTGATGCTGAAACTCCAATACTTTGGCCATCTGAAGTGAAGGACTGATTCATTAGAAAAGACATATCCCCTCTTTTTTGGAATTTCTTCCCATTTAGGACCCAGCAATCCCACTCCTTGGCGTATATACCTGGAGAAAACCATAACTATAAAAGATACATGTGCACCTGTGTTCACTACAGCACTATTTACAATAGCCAGGACATGGAAGCAACTTAAATGTCCATTGACAGAGGAATGGATAAAGATGTGGTACATATATACAATTAAGCTGTTGTTTAAAAAAATTATTCCGTCTCCCAACTCTGCCTTATCAAAATGGCCCAAAGTTCCCCAGTGTCTACTCTCCACATGCCTCCTCTATCCCTTGTTGTGGCAAGCTGAGGAAACTTGGCTTTTACTGACTCCAGACATGGTCCTTGGGTCTTTGGCTGGCAAATCTTACCAGTTCTTCAACCCAGGTAAGGTAATCCTCAATTACTGGTTCTTCAATAGAAAATAATAATATGATATATATATTCAAATGATTTACAGTTTTCAAATTTGTTGTTGCTGTTGCCGTCTTTTAACATTGTATCACACAAACTTCTCAAAAGGCCACTAAGATACTACTATTGGAGTACAAGCTGTAATGAATTAAAGGGGTTATTTTCTCAAAGTTTTAGGACCTGTTGGGGTGGTTTGCAAAATTGAACCCAAGTCTCCAGATTATAAAATGTTATATTTCGTTTTAAGATGGTTCCGAGGAATAATCATTTTGTTTTAATTTTTGAAGATAAAAGTAATTCACACTTTTTTAGCAGATAAATCTACATTTTCCTCCAAAAACTACTCAGGATTTAATTTTTCCTCTAAATTTTTTTCATCCTTTAGTGTATAAAACTGCACTCCTGTGCGGTGCTCCTTGATAACAAGTCATAAAGAGGTAGTTCATGTTGAAATACCATACCATTTAATAGGAAAACATCTCACCTTGTAACCAGGAAAAGCAATGTATTTTCATATCGAGCAAAATTCTTCCCTTCTTCCCTCCACACACTACACCTGCCCCACCATCACTGAGTACTGTGACTATAACTCCAACTTGGTCAGGTAAGAGAATCTGGACTGTTTTCTCGCCAACATAAATTGCAATGGACATTATAAAAGTTCGATTGTGTTGTTTGCAGCTTGAAACCCCTTTTTCAATTTGATTTTATAGATTCTCAAAATATAAGTTGCAAGTGGCCACTTTTATTTTTATTCCAAATAGTGCTGTTGCCCAATTTTTTATAAACTTACCAGTTCATATATTGCATTTTATAAATAGCATTGATTGCCAAAGGTAAGCTTTTATGTATTTCATTTATTTTTTTTCTCCTATCGGATATAATCTTATTGATCTAGATTTGTTGCATTTTTTTCTTCTGTCTACCCCTGATGTCAGTAATCTGCTTTGTGTACATTTTCTTCATCATAGTTTCATTTTGGCTTTGATTTTAGCTTCTCTCAAATAAACCTGCTGATTAACTTTCTTTCTACATTTTTTTTCCAGTAGGAAATTATAATCAAGGTCCTGTGGTAAAATCTGGAGAGACAGCTACAAGTAGTTACATCTACTAATGCAATTTCCCTGAGTCAGTAATTTTTTGGAAAGAGCCTGAAATTAGGAGAGAGATATGTATATGTCTTATAGTTTTATAATGTGACTCTGAAAAAAATTTAAATATTATAAAGCAAGGATTCCTTATTGCATGATAGAGATAGTAATATCCATCTGAGGGTTTAGTCTAAGAAGTAAATTGCCAGTGGGATGACAAGAATCCGGAAAGTAAATATATTAGTCAGTGATGAGTAGGTTCAATTCTGTCACCTTACTTTTGATACATTTATGTTCTTAACAAGAAACTGCCCGATTCAAATTTTGAACTCATAACAATAGCTTGTTTTAAAATGGCATCACCTGGTTTGAAAATTCGAGTTTCTTGTACTGTGTGTATACATACATACATATATATATATATATATATATATATATATATATATATATATATATATATATATATATATATATATATACACTTCCCCAGTGGCTCAGCGGTAAAGAATCCACCTGCGGTGCAAGAGCTGCAGAAGAACTTGGTTTGATCCTTGGGTCGGGAAGATCCCCTGGAAGAGGAAAATGACAACCCAGTCCAATATTCTTGCCTGGGAAATTCTATGGGCAGAGGCGCCTGGCAAGTTACAGTCCATAGAGTTGGAAAGAGTTGGGTACACCTGAAGCAACTTAGCAGCTGGTGTTAGTGGTAAAGAATCCACCTGCCAATGCAGGAGACATAAGAGACTTGGTTTGATCCCTGGGTCAGGAAAATCCTGGAGGAAGGCTGGCAACCCACTACAGTATTCTTGCCTGAAGAATCTCATGGATAAAGGAAGCTGGCTGGCTAGAGTCCATAGGGTCACAAAGAGCCAGATACAACTTAAGCGATTTAACACACACACACACACGTACACATAAAGTCTAAGAGAGATTTTTATATATATATATATAGCATTATCTTCCTAAAACACATACAGAGAAGCTAAGGAAGAGAAGAAAAGCAGGCAACTTGAGACTGTGTATGAGAAAGGAAGTATGCAGAGCCTGGCACTCTTGCATGATTGCATAAGGTTGTGCTACCACTCTGGAACATTCTCTTAAGTGGATATAAAGAGTCTTCAGAGCTTGTGCTGGGCATTTTTCCTTGTTTGGGATTATCATCTTTTTTCTGTACCACATTTGATGTGTATGTCTTTGTTCTCCCTGTGTTGCGATGGAATGGGGCTAACTTCACTGCTATATCTGTCTGTTGCTGATGGTGACCTTTTGCCTGCAGCCCAGGAGGGATGTATGGAAACCAACTCCCTGAATTGGCTGAAGGGTGGAACCTTTTGGCCATGAGGGACCAAACTCACTATAGATGCTGATCTTGCTCTGCCTTTTCTCTGAGTAAAGTGTTGTCCCACCCAATACTGTGTGAATCCTGTCTTTTTTTGGCAGCCTCTGAACCTACAAACCTTGTGGTGGGGTTGCCATCCTGAGACTTCTGGTAGGCATTATTATGCTTTTTGCTATATTCCACAAGGTGGAACTCCTCCCCTCGAGGTGGGAACAAGTGTCACTTGCTTCACACTGTGTGGGTGGCAGTGGTCATCCTGCCTCCCTTGGTGCTGCTATTAACACTATTAATATTTTGGCCATACCACTTGTGGGATCTTAGTTCCTTGAACAGGGATGGAGCCCATGTTCCCTGCAATGGAAGCCTGGAGTTATAACCTCTGGTTCTGTTCTGTTCCTGCATGCTCAGTTGCTTAGTCATGTCCAACACTTTGTGGTCCCATGATCTGTAGCCTGCCAGGATCCTCTGTCCATGGGATTATCCAGGCAAGAATACTGGAGCAGGTTGTCATTTCCTCCTCCAAGGGGTCTTCCCCACCCAGAGATTGAACCCACATCTCCTGTGCCTCCTGCATCCACAAGAGGGTTCTTTACCACTGCACCACCTGGGAAGCCCCTTTACCGCTAGACCACCAGGGAGTTCCTGGTGCTGCCATTATTAACTTGGGTGTGACTAATAACTTTCCCATCTTTCATATTTCTGTCAATCCACGTATTGATACTTTTTGCTAGAGAAAAAGCTCTTTTTGGTTGTTCATGGTAAGAATTTATCTGTCTTTTAAAAGCATTCTTCAGTGTGATTCTTCTAAGCATGATACCAACCTACTAGGATTGAAGGTGAGTTTTAACATTCTTAAGAACAGTTTTCTTACTCCAGAATCAAAGTGATTTGAATGATTTATTCCTGTCTTTAAGGCAATGATTGCTATTTCATATTTTACAGATTCTAGACAATAATTTCTTGTATGTGTTCATCTTTTTCTGCATTTTATTCATTGTTTCAAACGTGAGAAATGGTATCTGAATCCTGACTACTCCATCTGTTTATTTGTCAATATATTCAAGAAATCTTCATGCAATATTGGATTTTAGGCTTGGGGGGCATCTGGCCTGAGGAGCTTATTCTTTTTACTTTATCACTTGAAAATTAATTTTAGAAATTCTGTGGCATGCCCTTGAAATGTATTCAAGAACGACATTGGGACTGATGTAGAATTCATAAGAAAGTACACAAGATGTGCTTGCTTTCTTTCCTTGAGTGCCTTATATTCTAAATCAATTTCATTCAATAGCATTTTCTGATGATGGGGGAAAAAATTGTATAACTATGCTGTTAGTCAGTGTGGTAGTCAGGAGCCACATGTACCTACTGAGTACCTGAAATGTGACTAGTGATAATCAGAATCTAAATTTTTCATATTTCCTAAATCTAATTAGAGTTTCCTAGGTGGCTCAGTGGGAACAAATCTGCCTGCCAATGCAGGAGACTCAAGGATTCGATCCTTAAGTTGGGAAGAACCCCTGGAGGAGGGAATGTTAACCTGCTCCTGTATTCTTGCCTGGAAAATTCCATGGACAGAGGAGCTTGGCAGGCTACAGTCCATGGGGTTGCAAAGAGTCAGATATGACTGAGCATGTACACACACACGCAACTCTAATTAACTTTAAATCTAAATAGCTACATGGGACTCATGTTTATCATGTTTAAAGAGCAGTTTTAGACCTTATATCTTATTATGTGTACTTTCTACAGTCTTTGACATTACTTGTCTGCAGAATGGTTCATCCAAAGACAGAAAAGTTACAGAACTAATCAAAAATCAATGTTATAATAGAAGCAACATGAAATTTGAAGTCATGCAGAATCTGGTTTACATTGAAGAAAGACACTTAATCATATAAAAGTCTCTACAAATGAGGATTAGAATATAATTCTTTATAAATCAGTGGAGTGGTAGAAGTAAATCAAATATGCATGAAACTCTAACAACAACAACAAAAAAACTCAATCAGAATTAGTTGCCTTTTCTTTTTTTTCCCCAGCTCCCCCTAGTGTGAGTATCTAGAGGCTTATCACAGGGTACTTCCCACCGATAAGTTTGGGAGTCCTCAGGCTGGGATGTGGAGGTTTACATGCTTTTTTATAAACACACAATGATAATATGCTTTTAGTAGTACACTAAGTATTTTAACTCATATCTCCCTTGTAACAGAAGCACACACTCATTGAATTTATGATTAATTTTAGTATTTACTTTTTGCTCAGAAATCACTTATATTTGAATTTGGCTTTAGTGCTCAGTTGCTCAGTCATGTCTGACTCTGTGATCCCATGGACTGTAGCCTATCAGGCTCTTCTGTCCATGGAATTTTCCAGACAAGAATATTGGAGTGAGTTGCCATTTCCTACCCAGGGGATCTTTCCTACCCAGGGATCATTCTTGCATCTCCTGCATTGGTAGGCGGATTCTTTACTACTGCTCCCTTTGGAAAGCCCTGAATTTGGTTTTAACAGCATACAATTGAACAAGCAAGAGCAGGAAACTACCTTATACTCTTGTGGATCTTTTTTCTTTATTAGTCAGTATTCTGTCAGGAAAACTGAAACAAGTATAAAGAATATCAGTTGCATGTTGAAAGTTCAGAGAGAGAGAGAAGGGAGCAACAAATTAACCTAGATGTTAGTATTTGGATAAGTAGCAGCCAACTGGCCCCTGTAACCCAGCCAGTGACACCCAGTGGCTGTTGACATCCCGTGACAAGGTGTGAGAGCTTTCATAGAAGGAGGCGACACATGGCCAGTTTTGGAATTATGAAAGTGCAGCTACCATTTTGGTGGAACAAGAAAAGTTAAGTCTTGTGGTTTAAACTAGAAATTCTTAGCAGATGCACACATCTAGAAATGCTACCAGACAAAATAGAGAGGAAGAAAGTGGCTTCTCTCATGCTCCTGCCATCTGATCTCCCATCAATGCCTCTTACTGGTGGTAACTAATAAGAAGCTGGATGTCGAGGGAGCCTGGGAAGTGAAATGTGCATATTCTTAGTCCCCAGTATTAAAAGGCTAAGAAGTTGTATGTGAGCCTGAAAAAAAAATATGTATCTTCTACCAAAGTGATAAAACTTACAAAAATCATATAACTTGTTTGCTTGCTTGCTGAACTTAAAGGTTCTTCAATCTATCTGGCTATATTTTTTTTAGAATTCTTCCTCTTCATTGTTTCAAATATTTCCTTTATGATGTGGAACTCTAAGTTCATCTACATCACTACAAATGACCTAATTTTGTTCCTTCAAATAGCTGGGTAATATTCCATTTTATATATGTACCATATCTTCTTTATCCATTCATTTGTCAATGGGCATTTAAGTTGCTTTCTGTCCTATCTATTGTAAATAGTGCTGCAATGAACACTGCGGTACATATAAAACTGTCATGTGACCCAGCAATCCCATTACTGTGCATTTACCCTGAGAAAATCATAATTTCATGTAGTTGTGTTATGTCTGCTAAAATTTCCCCTCCGATCTTGTCTCAAGTACTTTTCTATTTGTGTTCTTAAACTCTTAATCTTTCATTTTAAATTTTTTGTCAGAGTCTTTAATATTTGTGTAATACATGAGAATGTTTAGTTGATTACTTTTTCTCTTGGCAGTGTGTTATTGGGTTTTTCAGTTTGTTTTGTTTCTTGCTTTGTCTTTTCATGTACCTTATAATCTTTGTTCTTTAAATGGAGACCTCTAGAATGGGACAGTAGTGACTAAGGTAAATAGTTCTTGTACCTAATAATTAGGCAGAATGCCTTTCTATCTCCTTTGTCTTTTTTATGGGGGGTTGCTTTAAGTTATTTGGAAATTGGGTTGGGTTTGAGATCTAATATTATTGTGGCTGCCCTCACAGGTCCATTACTTTTACATTTATCTACATACCCTGTGTTTGGTGTGGGAGCTATATTGCCATAAGATTTTTATCTCTGTCACATCATGATCTTTAGGCCTTCCCTTTGCAATCTGTATCAGAAGGGTCTGGCCAAGCCTCTTGCAACTCTCCTGGCTTTTCTTTTAATTAATTCATTCATTCATTTATTCATTTAGCAATACTTTAGTAAGTACATGGTCTATATAAGAGAGGACAAGTCCCTTTTTCCTTTATATTTCAACTTGAGATGTTAATATTTTCATTCTACAAACCTTTAGGACTATTTTGACTAGTCACAACAATGGGAAAACACTTTTAGAAATTTGATTTCAGTTGAATTTCCTTCACAGATTGATTGGTGTGGACATAAAAATTTTAGGTAGTAAATATTCTAATCCAGAACATGAGCATGTTTACTGTTATTAAAGTCGTCTTTTATGTCCTGAGGTGACATTTTATAGTATAATTTATTGTAGAAAGCAAAAATAAGCACTAGATTGTTGGAGCTGTCCTTATGCAAGAAATCTTTTGATAAGGACACTTCCTAAATAAAGAGAAAAAAAAAGAAATGAAAATGTCACATACTTTGCCATTTGTGTTCTTACACTATTAATCTTTCATCAATAGAATGGGCTCAAAATAATTTGAGAGAAGTTGAATCAATAAATCAAAGACTGATTATTTAAAATAACAACTACTACTGTCAGGAAAAATTAGTTTCTGTTTTTCTCCCTCATATTAACTTTTTAGTTTAGAGTTGAGGGAGTAATGTGAAATCAAATGGGCCTTAGAAAGCATCACTATGAACAAAGCTAGTGGAGGTGATGGAATTCCAGTTGAGCTATTTCAAATCCTGAAAGATGATGCTGTGAAAGTGCTGCACTCTATATGACAGCAAATCTGGAAAACTCAGCAGAGAGCCACAGCACTGGAAAAGGTCACTTTTCATTCCAATCCCAAAGAAAGGCAATGCCAAAGAATGCTTAAACTACTGCACAATTGCACTCATCTCACACGCTAGTAAAGTAATGCTCAAAATTCTCCAAGCCAGGCTTCAGCAATACATGAACCGTGAACTTCCAGATGTTCAAGCTGGTTTTAGAAAAGGCAGAGGAACCAGAGATCAAATTGCCAACATACACTGGGTCATTGAAAAAGCAAGAGAGTTCCAGGAAAACATCTGTTTCTGCTTTACTGGCTATGCCAATGCCTTTCACTGTGTGGATCACAATAAACTGTGGAAAATTCTGAAAGAGATGGGAATACCAGACCATCTGACCTGTCTCTTGAGAAACCTGTATGCAGGTCAGGAAGCAACAGTTAGAACTGGACATGGAACAACAGACTGGTTCCAAAGAGGAAAAGGAGTACATCAAGGCTGTATATTGTCACCCTGCTTATTTAACTTATATGCAGAGTACATCATGAGAAACGCTGGGCTGGAAGAAGCATAAACTGGAATCAAGATTGCCGGGAGAAATATCAATAACCTCAGATATGCGGATGACACCACCCTTATGGCAGAAAGTGAAGAAGAACTAAAGAGCCTCTTGATGAAAGTGAAAGAGGAGAGTGAAAAAGTTGGCCAAAAGCTCAACGTTCAGAAAGCTAAGATCATGGCTGAACTGAACTGAACTGAACTGAGTGAGTAAGAAGAAAAACAAAAACAACAACAACAAAAACAATCACTTCGTAAAATAGGGAAAATGTGTTTAATTCTATAAGGTTATAAGACACTTGCATGTTCTTTATACTATTTTTGACTTACACATATTAAAATATCGATTATTATATTTCAGTTCAGTTCAGTCGCTCAGTCTTGTCCTACTCTTTGCGGCCCCATGAACCGCAGCACGCCAAGCCTCCCTGTCCATCACCAACTTCCGGAGTCCACCCAAACCCATGTCCATTGTGTTGGTGATGCCATCCAACCGTCTCACCCTCTGTCGTCCCCTTCTTCTCCTGCCCTCACTCTTTCTCAGCATCAGGGTCTTTTCCAATGAGTCAACTCTTCGCATGAGGTGGCCAAATTATTGGAGTTTCAGCTTCAACATCAGTCTTTCCAATGAACAACCAGGACTGATCTCCTTTAGGATGGACTGGTTGGATCTTCTTGCAGTCCAAGGGACTCTCAACAGTCTTCTCCAACACCACAGTTCAAAAGCATCAATTCTTCGGTGTTCAGCTTTCTTTATAGTCCAACTCTCACATCCATACGTGACCACTGGAAAATCCATAGACTAGACGGACCTTTTTTGGCAAAGTAATGTCTCTGTTTTTTAATATGCTGTCTGGGTTTGTCATAACTTTCCTTCCAAGGAGTAAGTGTCTTTTGATTTCATGGCTGCAATAACCATCTGCAGTGATTTTGGAGTTAAGAAAAATAAAGTCAGCCACTGTTCCCACTGTTTCCCCATCTATTTGCCATGAAGTCATGGGACCAGATGCCGTGATCTTAGTTTTCTGAATGCTGAGCTTGAAGCCAACTTTTCACTCTCCTCTTTCACTTTCATCAAGAGGCTCTTTAGTTCTTCACTTTCTGCCAAAAGGGTGGTGTCATCTGCATATCTGAGGTTATTGATATTTCTCCTGGCAGTCTTTATTCCAGCAACCCACTGGCAACCCACTGGCAACCCACTCCAGTATTCTTGCCTGGAGAATCCCAGGGACGGCGGAGCCTGATGGGCTGCTGTCTATGGGGTCGCACAGAGTCGGACACGACTGAAGTGACTTAGCAGTAGCAATATTCCATTGTGTATATGTACCACAGCTTCCTTATCCATTCGTCTGCTGATGGACATCTAGGTTGCTTCCATGTCCTGGCTATTATAAACAGTGCTGCAATGAACATTGGGGTACACGCGTCTCTTTCAATTCTGGTTTCCTCGGTATGTATGCCCAGCAGTGGGACTGCTGGGTCATAACCTTTAGAATGACTGCATATGTGTGCTGTCTGTATATAGTAACATTGGAAACAGAGTATCTGACTAGAATTTGAGGAAAAAGCAAGAACGTGTCATTTTATTACAGTGACTCTGAGAGAACTAAGATTAAAGGGAGCAGAATAGGCTCATTCTGAGATGGCTTCTTTGACAATACGTCAAAGAAACAAGGATACTAACTACAAAGATTCAATGTAGTATAATGTTATAAAAGAAAAGCATGGAAAATAGATAGATGTAATCATGTGGTCTGCATTTTTGTAAGGAATAATTTCCAGTTTTTAACTGGGGGCTTGATCTTATCAGTGGCTTGTGTGGGTGATAAGGTGAGTGTGAGCAAACCCAGCAGCCATTACAGATCAGAGCCTTGACACTGGCCTGTGTCCTCAGGTCTCCTGAGGTTGGTGAGGTGTGAGACTACCAGGAGCACTCAGGTGTACACAGCAAGGAGAAATAAGTGTTGACCTTACCTGAGAGTCAAGAGTCAAGTTCTGCCAACAAGCTTTGAGCTTAACCAAGATATATAAGAGACATCACGGGTATAAACTTGCTAGTTGCAAGAATAAACAGCAGGGATGGAGGCGAATGGCTACATAACTTGTAGAGACTATGCAAAATAACAATACAAGGTCCTTATGCATATTAAGAATTTCAAGATGGTGACAGGGTTCAAGAATGGACCCTTTGGGGTACAGGGACCTGTGCAGTAAATGCAGATAAAGGGGGCCTTGGAGAGAAGGGGTCAATGTCAAAAGATCTACATCAATGTATCCTTTCATCCTTTAAAAAATTGACCACACACTGTAGAAATAATATTATTTGTATTAATGTTATGATTATTTCCTCCTTTAGCTTTATAAAAGTTTTAGTGTCTTGTGATAAAGAAATGCTTGTTTGCACATGATCCCATGTGACCAGATAGACTTAGTTTGGGCAAACTGATTCACAGGGACAGATTAGTTGAGTGCATGGCACAAAATAGTGATTTCATGATATATTTTATTTTTTTAAGATGAAACAGTCATTTTATAATCTTAGACTAGCCTAATTTAATCCATAGGCCAATTAGTAATGTATAGGGTGTTTCATTATTCAAATTCAAGAAGACTAGTACATTGACAGTTACATTTAGATTGTATTACTAACATATACCTGACTTTCAGTGAATCAATCAAATTAAGTTTAAACTGCAAAATTCATATTATGTTTGTGACTGTAAGTGAATAAAACTATTTGATTTGAAAGATAATGGATATTTCCCCATTTGTAAGTCAAAGGTGTCTAAAGGCCCTTTGTTACTAACATGATATGATGTGTGTGTGTGAGCGTGCACTTGCACGTGCTTGTGTGCCTATGTTTTAAAGCATTTCACTCAGGATGGAAAGAAAGCTCAAGCAGTGGACCTGAACCTCTTACAGTTACTATTTGTTAACCAAATGAAAGAGAAAAAGCCAATGATCATTGAGGAAAAGAAAAAGAAAAAGTCTAATTTATTCTTTTTTAATTCTAAGATGCTTAAACCATGTTTGGCAGCTAGATATTTCTACATTTCCAAAATGAATGAAGGTCTTCTCTGGGGTTAATTACAAAGAAATGAAAATGGTATCTGTTCAGATCACATCACAGTTGTCATTTCTCCAACAATAATACATTCCAAATTAGAGGGGACAAAACACTGCAGAATCATTGTAGAGGCCAGAACCTTTCCAGATTCCACTTTTTGTGCCTAAGAAATGACCATGTAGGCAATTCGTCAGTGAGTTTTAGGATTTAATATTAGCCCATAACTTTTTTCTTCAGAAAAACATTGAAGAACCCTCTGTTCTTGAATTGTTGTTGTTCAATCACAAATCGTTTCTGACTCTTTGTGACTCCATGAACCTCAGCACACCAGGCTCACCTGTCCTTCTCCATCTCCCTGAGTTTGCCCAAACTAAAGTCCATGGAGTCAGTGATGCCATCCAACCATCTCTGTTGCCCCTTCTCCTTTTGCCCTCATTCTTTCCCAGCATTAGGGTCTTTTCCAGTGAGTAGGCTCCTCACATCTGGTGGTCAAGGCTTGAATGTCTAAAGCTATACATCCCAACCTCAGCTGGATATGACATTTACATGGGAGGTTTTCGCAGTGACATATGTGCAGATCTCACCTCAAGAGATTTTGAATAACTTGTATTGATTTGGGCACACATGCTGAAGTTATTGTTTAGACTCCTCAAATACCAGGCCTAGATATATTTAATTTGTACTGTCCATTGAGATAGAGAGGCAAAGAAGAAATTGTGTTTTGAAAGGGACAGGTCAAGGTGCTCCAAATTCTTAAACTTTGGCATCCCTTCCCTACATCTGAGCTTCCCAGGTGGTGCTAGTGGTAAAAAATCCATCTGCCAATGCAGGAGACACTGGAGATGCAGGAGGGCATGGCAACCCACTTTGATATATTAAGTCAGAGAACTTCAAGAAAAGGCAATCGGAGCCTGCTGGATTGTCTTTCTCGGGCAGTGATGAAGTTCTAGAAAGGCTGGCTGATGGGTGCTGGAGGTAAAGTCACCAACTGTATACTTATGGGTGTCTTGGTGAAGGTACCTCCAGTGAACCTCTGAATATCACTGAGAGAGTTCTCTGAAAGTTTCTGGAGCTGTTTTTAAGATAGATAATGGTTAGTCCAAACTTTGTGTAGTGACTCACTCTGAATTAATATATATTTGTAAAATTAATAAAAGGACCAAGCAGAGAGCTTCTGCCTTCTATGTATATTACTGATCCTTAGAAGGAGAAAAGTTAGATCCTTATGAGGAGAAAAGATCATAAGATCCTTATGATCTTATAATCACAAGATCCACAGAATAACACAATTTTGTCAGCAAAGTCCAAAACCACGACAGTAAACAGCCACGTATGACTAAGAACAACAAAGATTTTATTACCACATGATCATGGTTAATTTAAATTTCAACCCTCCTGCTAAGAGCTGTGGAAATCTTGGCGGGTCATTTTGATTTTTCTGAGGCTCAATTCCCTCACCTGTAAAATGGGAGTATAAAAATTCCCTAACATGAGGGGTTATTTAGAGGCTTCATTAAGTTAAAATAATAATAGTGTTTAGTATGTAGTGAGTATTCATACATGTCAGTGATAATAATTACTTTCATGTATTGTAACTCTGATAGCCTAAAATAGATGGAGAACATTACCAGTAATTTAGCACTTACTATGCTAAATAGCTTATAATTCAGAGCCATTGGGACAAACGTGCTCTTAGGAGCGGTGAACGCAATGACTTACCACCAGGCGCATTTCCATCTGTTGCTGTTGATTAAACATGCCTTTAGAATTAAAGTTGTCACAGGCTAATTAGAAAGCTGGCAATGGCTAATTCATGTGCCTTGGAAATATACTCCCAGAGTAGCAGGTAAACAGTGTTGGCAATTATAGCTTCTCATTAATTCTGTAGAAAAGGATAATATTACTTTGAATTACGTGGTGAGTAATCTCCTTTTCCAGAAAAAAAAAAAATGTGTAGGGATTGGAAAGCTTCCAATCTGCTACCAGATGTGAAGTTTAAGTATCAAGAAGAATCTTAGAATTTGTGGCAGGGCAGTTTTCCTTGGCAAGCCCAATCCATGCTGAGGGTGGCTGAATAACCCAAATGCTACCTGCAAAACAGAAAAGCCCAGTTGGTTCCAAGTTCTAAACAAATGATTCCCCAGAGGGTCAGACAAACAGAGAAATCTTTTGCATCTCCATGTTCACTGTGCCATCCTGATATCCCTGGGCTAGTGCTGCGAGCCAACACCAATTACACAATTTCCAGGACTTCACAGGATATTCAGACCAGCTGTTCATTGTGTATCTCATTGTTTGAGTGATTAATACACTAGATGGGACTGGAAGAGACAAGAAGGTCATGGAAAATTCTTTCCTTACTTATTTGCTGTTAGGTCTGCCTCTTATGGGTATTTTACCTCTGGGAACACTCTTATTTCTTTGACAAACAGGCCACTTATAATAAATATTACATGTCTCCTCCCATATTTACAACAGCAAATGTTATAATATTCAAAGCTTACCGATGCTTTTTAAATTCCCCTTTTAGATATGATTCATTATTGAATAAAGAAAATACCCCTTGATTCTCTAGAGGACAATTTATTTACTCTGAACATAAATACATGAATAAACTCAACAGCAAGACCTATATGTTAAAAATGAATTAAAATAAATCTACTCATTGCTTCTTTTATTTTTACAAATAATTTGCAGCAAAATTGTGCCTGTATTTAATGTAGCCATTAGTGCACTTGTTTTTTAAATCAATGCACCATTGATTAAAAGAAGAATGAGAAGTAGCATTTACTGAGTACTTTCTATCATCCAATCTCTTATGTTATTCAATTTAATATTCATCTTCAAGATGGGTATTTACATTTCTATTTTAAAGAAAAGGAAAGGTGAGAAGCTGATTTCCCATGGTTGAAAAACAAGGTTAACTCCACAGTGAGAAAAATTTCCCATACATCTTGTTACTTCTGATCTCTATCATTTAAATATGTCAATAAACAATAAAATAGAATGAGGTAGAACTGTGAGGTTTGGTATGATATAAGCTAAACAGCGGATTCCAAACTTGGTTGATTAACAAACTCAGAATTTAAAAAAAAGCAGTTTTCTTTTGGTTGATTTTGTAAGTATCAAACTTTGTATTAGGGATTCTTATATTTGTTGAAACTAATTTTTTTCTTGGTCTAGACAACATAGGATGTTAGGGTTAAAAACAGATCATTTAAAAACAGTATGTTAAAATTAAAGAATCATTGAAGTAAGAAATCAATCTGAACTTAATACTTTCTCCATAAAATTAGGACAGTAATACTTGGATTTCCAAGGTAACTAATAAGTGACCAGTTCATTGTTGTTGTTGTACAGTTGCCCTGTCATGTCTGACTCTTTGCAACCCCATGGACTGCAGCATGCCAGGCCTCCCTGTCCCTCAGGCCCAGTTCACTATGATTTATATAAACCTTCAAATTTGGCCTTAGAGGAAATAGCCCATAAAATTAAATTTCTAATATACTGCTACTGGCTATATCCTCTCCTAAATTGCTTGTTAAAGTCTTCCCACAATTTGCATCTTGTTGAAATTACATCTTCCACAGTTTTAAATTTTAATATTAATTTTTGTTTAAAATAATTTTACCTTGCTTATTGTCACTGAAGTTTGATAAGGATACCTGGGCTCTCACCTTGATGGCAACTCAGTCTTTAACACTCAACCTCAAACAACTCAGTGTAAACATGTGACCAGTCTGACCTGGCTTATACTTTTTTATTTTATTCTTCTTTTTTTCCTCTGTCAAACCACTCTAGTGTATGCAGCCTATGGGCAGAGGCCAGGCAATGGTTCAGGGCCAGTTTGTTCTGGCATGGGACACTATGAGAGGCCCAGGGGGACAGGCCTGCCATAAATCTAAACCAGTGCGTTGACCTGACTTCTTTAACCCTGTATTTCATTATCGTTCCCTAGAGGGGCCATTTTCATTAATGATTTTACTTGTGATGCATGGACCAAACAGATTAAATCAGATCCCGTAAAAGAACTTTGGAAAAATAACAAGTGAAGTGTAATGTTAAAGGGAGGCTACAGTCTGTGGGGTTGCAAAGAGTCGGACACAATTGAACATGCGTGTATGCACATATAGCATTGTATTAAGAGCATTTTGGTTGATTACTTAGTAAAAATTAGTATCTCCAGACTACAGGAAACTATGCAGGATAAATTACTTGTTTTCTTCTCCAAATATATTACTTAGGGAAATGTAGCATGAAAGCAGAATTTAAGGATTAAAAGATATTTTTAAAAGACGTTGAAAACATCAGGCAAAACTAATGAGAGGTGTTAGATATAAAATAGATATTGTTAACGTTGTTTCACCCTTAAATATTGAATATATATAAAGCTCTATTTATGTACTATCAATCCTTCTTTTAAAACTTAACATTATTAAAAACATGAGAAGGATTCTATCCTGATCAGGTTTGGCTAATGAGATCATATGAGCGAGAATACGGAAAAAAGCTAATACTAATAGTATTCAAGAATACTGTGATTTAGGTAGAATAATTAGACTGTATTATCCCATATCCTCCACTTTCAAAAAGCTTTTAATGATTAACTCTCTTCATTGTCTGTCTGAAAAGAAAACACACACATAATTAACCTTATCAATTCTCCAGTACAGGACTCACATCTGCTGTATCTTTTGATTTGAATAGACAGATATATTTGGTCAATAAAATTACCTGGTCAATTAAATCAGACGTTTTCTTGGCACAAGTTTTGGAATCATATAACCCAGGTATTGAAGGACCCTTGGAGATCATAACTAAATTTTCTTAATTCAATTTTTTTTTCATTTACCATCCAGTCTCTCAGACTGGTATAGACTGTAAATACATTCTAGAGTTGGGCTAATTCATTACCAAAGCAGATCAGACAGTATGCCATCTCTTCACTGTGGCATCATCTGAGACATCTGTGCTATGTGGTGCAGATTTGGCAAGGCAATTTGCTTGCCAGGGTGAGGTCTGACATCACTTAGAAAGCAATGATTTTATTTCAGCATGTTCACTGAGAGATATAGTAACGATGAAAGTGAAAGTGAAAGTCACTCAGTCATGTCCAACTCTTTGCAACCCCATGGACTATACAGTGCATGGAGTTCTCTAGGCCGGAATACTGGAGTGGGTAGCCTTTCCCTTCTCCAGGGGATTTCCCAACCCAGGGATCAAACCCAGGTCTCCCACATTGCAGGCAGATTCTTTACCAGCTGAGCCACAAGGTAAGCCCAAGAATATTGGAGTGGGTAGACTATCCTTTCTCCAGATGATCTCCCTGACCCAGGAATCAAACCGGGGCCTCCTGCACTGCAGGTGGATTCTTTACCAACTGAGCTATCAGGGAAGGTAACTTGATAAAAGCCTTTTAATTCCAGAATATGGCTTCTACTTTGGGAAATCATAGAATGCTTCAGATTCATGTGTGCAACTGGAAATACATGGTATAATGAAATCAGGTAAGACTGATGATATCAGATAAGATAAATATTGATCAAATCTCCGTTTGCTCTGTTTTGAATAGAAAAAACAAACAAACAAATCATAAGCCTTCCTTCAAAAAAAATTTACTTTTTTTCACTATGTCTTTATATGTGTTCTAAAGATACACAAGTTCTAAATTATCTGTATAAAACACTTTCTGTATTTGATGTTTTCCTGTCACTCCCATTAACATTAACATACAAGGAGATCGGGGTGTCCAAAATCAAAATAAAGTAAAAAACAAAACAACAGTAACAACAGAATTTTTTTTCAATAGGTCCATTTACCAGTAGCAGTGCTTAGGTCAGTCAGTCAATTCAGTTGCTCAGTCGTGTCTGACTCTTTGCAACCCCATGGACTTCATCACACCAGGCTTCCCTATCCATCACCAACTCCCAGAGTTTGCTCAAGCTCATGTCCCTTGAGTAAGTGATGCCATCCAACCATCTCATCCTCTGTCATCCCCCTCTCTTCCTGCCTTCAATCTTCCCCAGCATCAGGGTGTTTTCCAACAAGTCAGTTTTTTGCATCAGGTGGCCAAAGTACTGGAGTATTGGAGGGCTTACTTAGGTAGCAAGCCAGTAAATCAGTTTACCCACCAAAAAAGATAATAAAAGGATATTTAAAAAGAAGCATCAGGGAAAAAAAGGCATTTTTTTACATAAGAATATAGAAAAGAAGATGCTAAAATATGATATGCAAATTCTGGTTTTACACTTTCTTTTGAGCCCATCATTTTCCTAAAACTATTTCAATGTTTCACTGCAGTATATTGTACCTTATGTTAATCAATTGCTTCAAGTCAAAGCTAAGTGTGGAGTAAAGTTGGAAATCAACATGAGGGCTGTTCTTGGGTTGATCTGTAGTGAGTGTGTGTGCACATGTGTGTAAGTGTATATTTGTGTAAATATATTTTTAATGATTATATTAAATATCATTCATTTGATTAAAAGATTAATGCAAAAATAGGAGATGATAAAAACGGAATTTTATAATTTGCAAGACTATACATACTCAAATTTCTTTTTGAAACAAACAAATGAATGAACCTTTGGTTTTAGCTAAAGAAGTTTGAAAAACTTAAAGAGAGTGAACTGATATCTAATTATTTTAAAATAAGGAATTTCAATTTGGAAAGTGAGGCTGCCCAGGCTGGCCAAATTAAAGTTTGGATTTTTCGCTAGTTGCTTGCTATATTTCAATTATTTTCAATAATGTGTGGTGTATAAAAACTCAGCAAGATGCGGTGCAGGCTTTGGGAATGAGTGTTTGAAGGCAACACATACCTGGAGCATCATGGTAATCCACATGGTTGTAGGAGCCCTTGAGATTTCAACTGCTCATGCGAATCTCCTGACCTGGGAGGAAACACCCACAAATGAAAGGTATCAAGTATGTGTGTGTTTTGTCACTCAGTTGTGTCTAACTCTTTATGACCCTATGGACTGTAACCTACCAGGTTCCTTTGTCCATGGAATTTTCCAGGCAAAAATAGTCTTCTCTCAATAACACACTCTGTGTTCAAGGAGTGGATTCTGATATCTTAGAAAACTGAACGTTCACTAGCAGTTTTGTGTCTGTTGCCTTGTAATGTTTGCTTCAGAGTTGAGTAAGAAGTGTTACTCTAAAAGACAAAATATTCACTCACAGACTCCTTATTAGAACTCATAATAACCACTTAAAGACTTCAGTTAATCATGTTGACAGGAGGACCAAATGGAAGCTAGACTTATGTGAGACATTCACAGCTCTCTTTAGAGATAAAGGGAAATTACTCACATTTTAGGGCTCATCAAATTCCACAAATGGAGTTATTTGCCCTTCAGCTCCTCAGCTGAATGTGAAAATATTTTCACCTCATATCATTTGATGCTAACTCCCTTCACATTTCTTTATACTAGAATAATGCCTTCTGTAGGTTGTTTTACTTATTCTGCAATTGGAGAAGATACTACTACTATATATTGATACCATAATTTCATTGGCTTTCTAAAGGTTTGTGTGTGTGAGAGAGAGAGAGAGAGACATATTTAGGCTTAAAATATCTATAGATACTAGCACTTTAAAGAGAACATCAATTATATGTGTAATCTGAGAAACTGTATCTTGGATCAAATGTCTCTCAATAAATTGTGTAATTATAATCCATGGACACATAATTTAAATGTTGTCTGCACTAGATTGGAGAGACTGTGGTAATTATTTCAGACTTAAAATGATTAAAAATCTTAACGTTCTCCAAAGTTAAAGAAGTAGAAGAAATAGGTTGTATGCACCATATTCTCTACCACTGAGTTACTTGGGAAAGCCCCCTCTATGTGTATATACAAATATATATGAAAGAAAGAGATTAGGAGAAATTAACTCACAAATTTATGAAGACTGAGAATCTCACAGTTTATTATCTATAAGCTAAAGACCCCCAGGAAAACAGATGGTATAATTTAGTACAAACCCTAGGGCAAGAGAAGATGAGATGAGATGTTTCAGCTCAAGGAAAAAAAAAAGGATCAAATTCTTCCCCCACCTTTTGTTCTAGTGAGGTCCTAGTGAACTGAATGATACTAATCTATATTGAGGAGGGCAATCTAATGAGTTCATTGATTCAAGTGTAATCTTATGTGGAAACATCTTCATAGACACACCTAGAAATAACATTTAATCTGGGTAACTTGTGGTCAGTCAAGTTGACATATACAATTAATAATTACAAGTTTACTCCTTGCCAATTTGACACCCCATATGCATTTCCTTGCGTTCATGTGTGCTAATTTCCTTCAGTCCCATCTGACCCTTTGCGACCCTATGGACTGTAGTCCTCCAGTCTCCTCTGTCTATGGGATTCTCCAGGCAAGAATACTGTAGTGTGTTGCTGTGCCTTTCTCAAGGGTATCTTCCCGACCCAGGGATCAAATCCATGTCTTTTATGTCTCTTGCATTGGCAGATGGATTCTTTACCACTAGCACCACCTGGGAAGTCCTTTTAATGTACCTCTTTAAACCATACTTAATTTACAAATAAAGAAATAGCAATAATGTTGCCTAACATACTACATCTATCCTGCATCCAACCAAAAGTGTACTAACTCATTCTCTAGAAGGGGAAGTAAAGTCTTTGAGTGAAGTCTGCTATTCTTTATATCCCATAAGTTAGATATTCTGATATAAAATTGACATATATATATATATATATATATACACACACACACACACACACACATATATATAAGCACACACACACACACACATATATATATATATATACACACACATATATATATATATATATATATATATATATATATATATATATGCTTAGTCAGTCATGTCTTACTCTTTGCGACCCCATGGTCTGCATCATGCCAGGCTCCTCTGTCCATGGGGATTCTCCAGGCAAGAATACTGGAGTGAGTTGCCATGTCCCCCTCCAGGGGATCTTCCCAACCCAGGGATTGAACACAGGTCTCCTGCATTGCAGGTGTACTGTTTGCCAGCTGAGTTACCAAGGAAGCCCAAAGTGTTGCGTATATATATATATATATACACACACACATACACACACAGACATATGAAAAGTGAAAGTGAAGTCACCCAGTCGTGTCTGACTCTTTGAGACCCCATGGATTGTAGCCCATGGAATTTTCCAGGCAAGAGTACTGGAGTGGGTTGCCGTTTCCTTCTCCAGGGGATCTTCCTGACCCAGGGATCAAACCCGAGTCTTCCACACTGTGGGCAGAGCTTTACCTCTGAGCCACCAGGGAATATGTATATAGTGAAAGTATTAATCACTCAATCTTGTCCGACTCTTTGCAATCCCATGGATTGTAGCCCACCAGACTTCTCTGTCCATGGAATTCTCCAAGCAAAAATACTGGAGTGGGTTGCCATTCCTTTCTTCAGGGGGTCTTCAGGACGCAGGGATCGAACCTGGGTCTCTTGCATTGCATGCGGGTTCTTTACTGGCTGAGCCACCAGGGTGTGTGACAATAAGACAAGGAGGAAATCCCCATGACAATTATAGTCCTCACTTTTGTGAAAGTCACTCAGTCATGTCTGACTTTTTGTAACCCCATGGACTATTCAGTTCATGGAATTCTCCAAGGCAGAATATTGGAGTGGATAGCTGTTTCCTACTCCACAGGATCTTCACAACCCAGGGATAGAATCCAGGTCTCCTACATTGCAGTCAGATTCTTTACCAGCTGAGCTACAAGGGAAGCCCAAGAATACCAGAGTGAGTAGCCTATCTCTTCTCCAAGGGATCTTCCCAACCCATGAATTAAACTGGGGTTTCCTGCATTGCAGGTGGATTCTTTACCAGCTGAGCTACCAGGGAAGCTCCCTCACTTTTGTAACTGAATTCTATTGTAATTGTGGTGATTCAGAGCATATACAACTTTCTGGAGAACCTTGCACCATCCCTGCAAGGTATTACTACATATCTGGCATTTAACTAAATCTTCAAAATGGCATTTCATTATTCTAACAAGCCCGCTACTTCAGGATGGTGGGGTACATATTAAAATCAGTGAATTCTATGAGCATGTGCCCATTGCTGCACTTCCATTATTGTAAAGTGAAGTCCTTGATTCAAAACAATACTGTATGAAATGCTCTAGTGGTACATAAGCCACACTGTTAAGTCAATGGATGGTAGTTTTGGTGAAAGCATTGAGCACAAGGAAGATATGCCCATATCCAGAGTGTCTATTCCAGTAACAACAAAATGCTGTCTCTTTCACAGTGAAAGCGGTTCAGTGTAATCAATCTTCCACCAGTAACTGGCTGATCACCCCAGGAATGGTGTCATATAAAGTGCTCAGCATTGGTTTCTGTTGGTGTCAGATTGAGTGCTCAACAGAGGCCATAGCCAAATGTAGCCTCAGTGAGTAGAAGTTCATATTTTTGAGTCAATGAATAATCTCTATTCCTACTGTATTTACATGCAGTGTTAAATAGTGATGTCAATAGCAGTGATGAAAGCAGCCGCTTTTGACTGCTTTTTGATTTTAAAGTGAAAGCACGGTCTTTCACCACTGTGTATGATTTTAGATGTGATTTAGATATCATCATGTATATTAATCATACACCACTGTGTATGATTTTAGATCCATAAATGTTTTTTATGATGTTGAGGAAGTTTCCTTCTTTTTCTAGTTTTCAGTGTGTGTGTGTGTTTTAGTACAAAATGGTATTATAATTTGTCAAATGCTTTTAATGCATCAACTGAATTAATCCTGTGCCTTTCCCCTCCCCCCATCATTTCATGGATTGTTTTTTTTACACTGCAATACTGTTTCTTGCTATGAGTTTCATGTAGTCATGGAGTATTATAGTGCTTTAATATGTTGCTGGATTCAGTCTGCTAATGTTTTAATTGTGGATTTTGGAATCTATATTTATTATTAATATTAATCTGTAGTTTTCTTGTACTTTCATTCATTTTCTGCTTTTGTATCAGGGTAATATTGACCTCACAGAATCGGTTAGAAAGGGTTCTCTCTCTCTATGTATATATATGTGTGTGTGTGTGTGTGTGTGTGTGTGTGTGTATATATATATATATATGTATATATTTGAATCAGTTTAGAAAGGATTGATGTTACTCCTTCTTCAAATGTTTGGTAGAATTTACCAGTGAAGCCAACTTATCTTGTGCTTTCTCTTTAAGAAGTTACTGATCACCATTTCAATCACTTTACCTGTAATAGGTCATTTCAAATTTTCTATTTCTTATTGAATCAGTTTTGGTAAGTATACATTTATAAGAATTTATTTATTTGGTCTAGGTTATTTAATTTTTTGGCATATAGTTGTCCACAGTATTTTCTTATAGTCAGTATTACTTCTGTAAGTTTGGTGCTAATGCTCCTGTTTTCATTTCTGATAAGTTATTTGGTGCCTTTCATTTTTATAGGGCTTCCCTGCTAGCTCAGTTGGTAAAGAATCTATCTGCAAGCAGGAGACTCTGGTTTGATTCGTGGGTTGGGAATATCCACTGGAGAAGGGATAGCCTACCCACTCCAGTGTTCTTGGGCTTCCCTTGTGGCTCAGCTGGTAAAGAATCTGCCTGCAATGTGGGAGACCTGGGTTCCATCCCTGGGTTGGGAAGATCGCCTACAGGGAAAGGCTACCCATTCTAGTATTCTGGCCTGGAGAATTCCATGGACTGTATAATTCATGGGATCGCAAAGAGTCAGACATGACTGAGCGACTTACACATTTTTTTTTCATTTTTATAGTCAATCTAGCTAAAGGTCAATTCCTGTGATTTTTTCAAAGAACAAGGTTTTTACTTTTAAATTCCTTCTATTACTTTTATAATGCCTATTTCTTTTACTTCTACCCTAATTTTAATTTTTTTTCTTTTAATCATTTTGGGTTTAGTTTTCTCTTCTTTTTTATTCCTTTAGGTGTATAGTTAATTATTAATTTGAGATGTTCTTTATTAACTTAGGTTTTGTAGTTATAAATTCTCTTAGCATGGATATCACTGCATCTCATAAATTATGGTTTACGGTATTTTAATTTATTCTTCTCTATTTTGTAATTTTTTATGATTCTTATTTGACTCACTGGAGTTTAAAAATGTGTTGGCTAATTTCCATATGTCCGTGTTTAATTTTAATTTTTATTAATTTCTGCATTCATCTAATTGCCATTTGAAAGGTCACTTCATTTCAATTGTTTTAAATTTATCGAGACTTGTGTTGTGCCCTAATATAAAGCTTATCCAGGAGGATGTTCAACGTACATTGAATAGAATATGTATCCTGCTGTTTGTCCAAGTGTTCACTATATACAGTCAATTACATCTAGTTGGTGTGTAGTGTTTTTCAGGTTCTCTATTTTCTTACCAATATTCTTTCTAACTATCATAAGAATTTCCTAGACCCATTATTTGTTGTACAGTGGAAGGAGATGAAATGAATTCCATGTGTGCTTATGCTTTCTAGAAACTTTTAATTTCATTGTAGAGAAAAGACAGATGGAGCAGTTAACATAAATTCAAATGCAGCATAGGAATAAGAGATAAAATTCACATGAGTTACTGCTGGTGTGGTGTCAACGGCTTTGGAAGAAAGGAGTTAGAAATGCAGAAAGAAAAGAGCACATAGATTTCATGGTGAACAGTGAACTGTATCTGCATTTTGAAGGATGAGACACACTTATATTGCAGTCTTGAAGAGTCGATACTAGATATTATGGAAAGAATATACATGTAGAGAGCATCTTTATTCTGTGAATTAAGGACTAAACTTATATAAAGTTGTCTTACTTAGAAAATTCTTCCCATATTCTGTGCATCTACTATATCCTATTGCCTGCAAATATCTTAGAATTTTATTGTATTAAAATAATCTATTTATGTGACTTTCATTTTCACTGCATCATGGACGTTTTGAAAACAAGGACCATGCTTGACTTAAGTCTGTGTATCTAATGCTTTACATGGGATATAACAATTTATATGAAAAGTTAAACAAATCGGAGAAGGCAATGGCAACCTACTCCAGTACTCTTGCCTGGAAAATCCCATGGATGGAGGAGCCTGGTAGGCTGCAGACCATGGGGTCGCTAGGAGTCGAACATGACTGAGCAACTTGCCTTTCACTTTTCACTTTCATGCATTGGAGAAGGAAATGGCAACCCGCTCCAGTGTTCTTGCCTGGAGAATCCCAGGGACGGCAGAGCCTGGTGGGCTGCTGTCTATGGGGTCGCACAGAGTCGGACACGACTGAAGCGACTTAGCAGCAGCAGCAGCAGCAGCAGCAAGTGGTTAAATAAATAGTCAACATAGTGCTATTAGAGAGGCAGAAGTGGAACTTAAACTCAAATCATTTTGGACACTAAAGCCCATAATATTTTCACTAAAATATGCTGCTTCCAAAAAACATATACTAAAAAGATACAGATAATTAAAGCTCTCTTGCCTAGGCCTCTTGCCTGTAGACTATGTAGATCTAATATACTTATCTGGGAATACATTAAAGAGACAAATGACCTAAATTACTACCTCAGTAGAAAGCCATGAAAGACTGAATCAAGTAGTACATGAGCAGACAGAGAAGAGGTACCCAGAAGTATTTTGGTCTCCTCGAAAAAGAGAATGACCATGAAGAATGGTTAAATAGAAGAGGAAATTACATAACTCACTCTGATTTTCAGGAGAGGACCAACAAAGAAATCATAGACCTGTGAAACGTGTGTTTTACTGAATCAGCTACTTTGTCAGAGAGATATCTGGTCCTGAGTAAGTACTCTTTTAGAAAGAAGAAAAGCTTCAAATTGTAATTATTTGCTGTTGTTTTTTTCCTTTCCCAGATCAGTGGGAGAATAACAATTAGATAGTGGCTACTGCTGTATGGGTACCATCTTGAACTGCCCCCTCCTCTGATACAGTCTCATACAGTCTCCGATACAGCCTGATACAGGCTGTTGCATGCTGTTTCTGGGAGCCAAATAATTAGCAACAAGGAACCAAGACAGAGGAGATCACTCAGGCTGTGTTTTATGTTTGGAAATGCTGATTTCTAAGGTCCTGGTGGTTGAACAGTTGTAAATTAAGACATATGGCACACATAGAACGTAAGTATATCAGAACCTCCCACTTAACCAATCAGTTAAAAATACACATTTTTTTTAAAGAAAGTAAATGAACCATCTTTCAGGACTGCTTCTGGATCTATCAGAGAATTTAGAGAGCCATAGACAGTACTCAGTTTCTGTGCCATTCACCAATTTTTCCAAATCCACAAGTTGTTCATTGGTTGACTTCCATAGTGCTCAGCTGCTTGGTTGTGGCCCCATGGACTGTAGCCCACCAGGCTCCTATGTCCATGGAATTTTTCAGGCAAGAATAGTTGGGTGGATTGCCATTCCCTTCTCTGGGAGATCTTCCCAACTAAGGGATGAAACCTGGGGACTCTGCATTGAAGGAAGATTCTTCACTGTCTAACTCCCAGGGAAGGATAGTTTGTCCAGATACCTTTGTGGGAGGTGCTTTAGGCTGAAAAATCTTTTATTTGTGACTTTGGAAAAAACCAAATTTGGTGGCATATCTTCTTGGTATGAAAATAAAAAGAAGTTAGGCACTGAGAGTTAAAAAAAAAAAATGAGAAACACGTGCCTCCCTATGAAAACTTGCATTCCTGTCTACGTGCTGCTAAATCGCTTCAGTCCTGTTTGACTCTGTGTGACTCCATAGACGGCAGCCCACCAGGCTCCCCCATCCCTGGGATTCTCCAGGCAAGAACACTGGAGTAAGTTGCCATTTCCTTCTCCAATGTATGAACATGAAAAGGTAAAGTGAAGTCGCTCAGTCATTTCCAACTCTTAGTGACCCCATGGTCTGCAGCCTACCAGGCTCCTCCATCCATGGGATTTTTCAGACAAGAGTACTGGAGTGGGGTGCCATTGCCTTCTCCCCTGTCTACGTAGTTGAGCCTAATGACACATAGACCACATGCTGTTTCCCAGTTCATCATGACTACTTGGCTTGAATGCTTAATAGCTATCACCATAGAGCTGCAGTTTGCTGTTCTTTAATCAATTTAGCCAAGTTTTAAATCTAATTGCCACTGAATTAAAATAACACATTTTAATGTAAAACAACACCCTGATGTGACTGCTGTTCAGAATGGAGTTTTTATATTTGCATTTTTGACTGTTGCTACATAAGAAAATTAATAGATACACCTTATTCAAAGGACCATAGAATTATAGGCTATTAGTTATAGGAAAATCTGAAATGATTTTTATTTTTTCATTCAATGGGCATTTATTGAGCACCAATACTTGCCAGGCAGTGATCTGGACACTGGTGAGTGAACTGTGAACCAGAGGCTTCAGCCCTGACCAAGCTTGCTTCCTAGCAGGGTGAGGGAATAGTAATAAGTATATCAATAAACAGATCTATGAGATAATTTCATTTAGTTATCAATTCTAGGAAGAAAATGGAAAAAATTAGTGGGCTAGAGAGGCTGCTTTCAGCTTCGTTTCAGTAACTCCTGAAGGGAGTTTTGCCTTTAATTAATCATTTTGCCTCTAATTGCAAATATTTTACCCCCTGAAAATTTTCTTTAGTGGGCAAATCACTCCTACCTCATATCCCCAACCCACATATCATGAGCTTTGCCCAATTCTTATTATTAAATGTACAGTGCAAGCATGTTAAGTCAGTTCAGTTGTGTCTGACTCTTTGCGACCCTGGGGACTGTGCCACACCAGGCTCCTCTATCCATGGGATTCTCCAGGCAAGAATGCTGGAGTGAGTTGCCATGTCCTCCTCCAGAGATCCTCCAGGGGATCTTCCTGACCCAGGGGTCAAACCTGCATCTCTTAAGTTTCCTGCATTGGCAGGTGGTCTCTTTACTGCTAGCGCCACCTGGGAAGCCCTAAACGTACAGTACTCACTTGCTATCATTTATCTGTATGCTTCACTCCTAAAGACCATGAAGACCTTAACAGTATAAATCATCCAAACCTGATTCATTTCTGTGTCTGATCTTTCTAACAAAGGCTTAGTACAAAGTATGCAATCAATACAAATGTTTAAAGAATGAATGAATGAGAAAATTACATTTGAGCCAACCATTCTATTTTAAGCTTTTCCTTAGCATGGTTTTCCCCTTCTAAACTTCAACCTTTCTCTCTACATCTTTCCCTTGAGCCTAGTTTTGCTCTTTCAAAACACATGAAGGAACTCTTTAAAGATGTCAACTTATCTTTCTTTCATGTCCTCCCTTGCCCAATAACATGCAATATCTTCAGGCTAATGAACCTCTATTGCTTTCCTCCGATTATTATGTTTGATGTTTCACCATTCTTGCCTATATCTTCATTTTAACTCTAGCTTTTTAGTGCTCCTTTCAAAGAACAGGCCTTAAATGATGTAAAAGATCAGCTAAATTTTGAGCATTCCAAAGTCCAGCGGTACAATTACCTCTTACTGGTGTTGTAAGAGGGTGGGTATTTTAAACGGAAGGTTAAGGGACCTGGAGATCAGATGAAAAATGCCAAATTAAATCAGTTAATATGCAGGAAGAATATAACTTTTATATTTAAAATACACTTATTTATTCATTTAAAGCCATTCAGTATTCCTCCTGTATTCTAGGTAACGTGGAAACTAAACTGTAATTTGAGACTCAGTAATTTAGAATCTTCATAACAATATATTAATATATACAACTTGTTTGTGTGTATAAAGTCTTTTATTTCTGTTTCTTTTGAAACCTGACTGATGTAAGTTGTAGTAAAAGTGACTGAATGCAATTATAGTAGAAAAGGCTAAGTAGAAGTTCCCCTATGAAACTGACTACCCTTCAGTCTAGATAGTAAATTTTCAAAAATATATGACATTCCAGATAGAATGGCTGAAATTGATGTTAGCCTTGACATCATAATATGTGCATGCTCAGTTGTGTACAGCTTGTGACTCCATGGACTGTGGCCCACCAGGTTCCTCTGTCCATAGAATTTTCCAGGCAAGAATCCTGGAGTGTAGTAGGTTGCCATCCTACTACAAGGGATCCTCCTGACCCAGGGATTAAACTCTTGTCTCCTGCCTCTCTTGCACTGGCAGGTGGATTTTTTACAACTGAGCCACCTGGAAATAAAATATGCACAAATAGTGATCACAATGTTTCTATTCACATCAGCAATCTGTCTCCCTAAAATTAAATGGCCTGGAGGTTGACAGTGGATTGCTGAAAATGCAACCTACTAGTAGTTCCCATTGTAACTGTTGTGACAGATATGCTATATCATTGTTAGAATAGATTAACATGACCTAAGATGAAAATGTTACATCTAAGATCAAACAAGAGCAGGGTAGCAGGTAATAAGTAAACCACAGTAGGCAGCACAGTGTAGCAATAGAATCTAGACAATGGAGTCTACTGGTCTGATAAGGTATTGCATTGTTATATCATTCAGAAGCAGCTAGCTAGACAGATATATGGTACAACCTGACTTATGGTTGAGAACACAAATGGAGATGCTATCTTATGTAGATGTGTTGCCATTCTCTGGGTCTCAGCATCTATCCTAAATCAATTATGCTGTGTTCTCAACAGAAAAAATAGATGGGTCAGCAGACCAAAGAGTAAAAATAGAAGTGTCTCTGTTTACCATAAATTTCAGTGACACTCTTGGGGAATCTGTGTATTTTCCCCACAACCCTGGGCTTTGTAAATTTAGAGATTCTAATTTCCAGAAGGAAATGTTTTACAATGGGAGAACTTCCTTACACTTTAAATCATAGCTTCAACTCTGTCCCTTTGAGCTCCTTGTACCAAGAGACTATCTGGCAGGGAAAGAAATCATGACCCCGGCAGGTGTAATTAACCCTGGTCACCAAGAGGATGTTGTTACCTGGTAGGTGCAGGGAAGAAAATCGTTGGCATCCAGATGATGTACTCTGGGGGGTCTTCTTATTCCCTAGCCTAATTATGATGGTAGATAGGTAAATTTAGCAGCTATGGCCTGAGAAAGCCATGCTGACCTAACAGATGAAGGTCTGGAAATCCTCGTTAGAGTCTCTAGCTGATGGTGAGGATAATGAGAAACTGGTAGAAAAGAAAGTATGTTGAGAATTAGCTAAGAAATAAAAACCTCTGAAAGTGAAATCTTCCCCTAAAACAAATATGCAAAAAATATATAATGCAGTAAAAAGGGGTTATAGTTGATCCACTAAACTTTTTCTTCTAAGTTTTCCTATGAAAGAAGTTATCAGACTTCTGGAACAAAAGCTGTTCTTAAAACAGCTTAAGCTGTCTAGTGAATTCAAATAGAGTAAGGGTGGACTATTGAGGATTCTTTTGGTAGACCACCCAGATCTTCCCCCCTCCTTACAAAACTGAAGCTTGTATTCTATCTGCAGATGGCACTGTTGGTGATTTGATAATTCTCAGCTTATGCCCTCTTTGGAAATTACCCTCAATTGAGTTGAGCAAATTTTGCTCTCTTCCTAGGCAGGGTAGTGAACCAGCCTGAAAGTGGTTCTTACTGAGGTGACTTAATGGTGTGGCCCCTTTTCCTCAATGCAGAGGACTCTGATCCATTATTCCAGGTCCTGAGCTCTGTGGGATTAGTTGAAGTCTATTGTGACTGCACTGCCTATCATGACTCTTTCTACTCAGTCCTATTTCCCCCTGAGCATGTGTTGTTGATCTTGAGCATACTTTCTAGTACATCTCCTAGATACCAATTTATTTCTCAGGGTTTATTTCTGAATTACTTATGGACAGCCCAATGGAGAATAAGAGAAGGGTGAAAAAAGAGAGGAAGAGGGACATGAAGCTTGCAACAGGGTGTTCAGGCTTGCCTGGTGTTAACCAATTTTTACCTCCAGAACAGATGCTGGGACAAAATTTGGCATGCATGCTACTTATTAGGGATCAACACCTTGGCCAATCCCACTGGAGTGTCTGGAGCATTGTCTAACTTTTGACGGAATGATCAGTCTTTTTTATGCTTTCATCAATGGTCAGATATGGGCAGCTCCAGGAGGAGTGTGCCCTTGGCACAGCTGAGACAAGCCCTGAAGCTGTCAACTGGATACTGTCTGCTGTCAGCACTCCCATCACTTGTGACAACAAATCTTCATTTGAAGGAGAGTGAAGGGAGGGTATCTCTGTCTGCTACATCAGACAATGAATTAAGGTTCTAAAATTTATTCATTTTGACCTTGGACATCTACTCAACCCCTTAAATTTTATTTTCTCATCTGTAAACTAAAAAGTTAATACCCAGCTTTTTGGTTGTGAGAATGAAACTTACACAGATCAAGTACTTTTCACAGGCTTACACTGTTGTTCTGGCTATGATTATTAAATAATTAGAGGGACTTTGTGAGTCACTAGTTAAAAGAGTTAAAAGAGAGAGAAAGACATCCTTTCTATTATAACAGAAAAGTTAACTTAGCCAATCAGAGTGTAATGAGCATTACTCAACTTCCTAGGTAGTTTCCTTTAACTGGTGGTAGTTGGTTGATGGTTTAGTAGCTAAGTTGTGTCTGACTCTTGTGATCCCATGGACAGAGGAGCCTGGCAGGCTACAGTCCATGGGATTCTCCAGGTGAGAATACTGAAGTGGGTTGCCATTTCCTTCTCCAGGGGATCTTCCCAACCCAGGAATCGAACCCAGGTCTCCTGCATTGTAGGAGGATTCTTTACCAACTGAGCTACAAGGGAAGCCCTTAACTGGAAGGCTCTCTAAAATACAGGTTTTTAAATCCTTTCTATAGAAATCCAAGGACTGTGTATCTGGGGATATATCTGGGATATTTTACTTAAAAATATCTTACCATCTGGTTTACCATGTTTGGATACTACTGCCTTGATGAAACAAATGTCCTGTCACCAGCTGTTAAGAGCTCTGCCATTTTCCATGTGAACTGTGTATTTAATGAGTGGATTCAATCTAGTACTCAAGTTTGTTTATCATTCTGCTATTTCCATGGGCAAATCTACCCACACTGTTACCTTACTTGTGAATGATAATAAAGTTAAACATCATTATATATCTGGTGTTAGAAGTGTATATATGTGTTGCCACCTCCATTTCTTGTAACAGAGCTAAAGAATCATGTGTTTTAACACTTAGTCTTTGATTCCAGTTCTTAACACAGAGCTCCTAAAACATTTTTAATTTCTGAATGATAAAAGCAACTTACACTGAGCTCTCAAATCTCTTTAAAGTTCCTGTGTGATCAAAGGATCTTTTGTTCTAATAAAGTGACTTCTGGTGGGCTCCTTGGTGGGCCCTCCTCACCAGAAAGATTAAGTCATGATTAGAAGTGCAAAAGTTTGGACCACTCCACCTCCATCTTCCAGGAAGGGGAGAGGGGCTGGGAATGGAGCTAGTAACCAATGTGTAAATGATGAAGCCTGCATTATCATAAGGGTTTTAGAGAGGAAAAGTGAACAGTAATATAAACTGGGAGATTCACATCAGATAAATATGAATAAACATTTCTCTGAAAATGATATACAATGGCAAGGGAACATGTAAGAAGATTCTCAACATTAGTAGTCATTAGGGAAGCAAATTAAAACCGCAAGGAGGTAGAGCTTCACAACCAGTGAGTTGGTTATAATTTGAAAGAGACACATGTACCCCAATGTTCATCACAGCACTGTTTATAATAGTCAGGACATGGAAGCAACCTAGATGTCCATCAGCAGACGGATGGATAAGAAAACTGTGGTACATATACACAATGGAATATTATTCAATGGAATATTATTCAAATGCATTAAAAAGAATGCATTTGAATCAGTTCTAATGAGGTAGATGAAGCTGGAGCCTATTATAAAGAGTGAAGTAAGCCAGAAAGAAAAACACCAATACAGTATACTAAGGCATATATATGGAATTTAGAAAGATGGTAACGATAACCCTATATGCAAGACAGCAAAAGGGACACAGATGTATAGAAAAGTCTTTTGGACTCTATGGGAGAAGGCGAAGGTAGGATGATCTGAGACAATAGCATTGAAACCTGTATGTTACCATATGTGAAACAGATCGCCAGTCCAGGTTCGATGCATGAGACAGGGTGCTCAGAGCTGGTGCACTGGGATGACCCAGAGGGATGGGATGGGGAGAGAGGTGGGAGGGGGGTTCAGAATGGGGAACACGTGTAAACCCATGGCTGATTCATGTAAATGGTAGAAACCACTGCAATATTGTAAAGTAATTAGCCTCCAATTAAAATAAAAACAATAAAAAAAAGTAAGTAACAAGATTTAATAAAGCAATGGAGAAATTGATTAGAATCCTGGTGCATGAAACAACAGACTGGTTCCAAATAGGAAAAGGAGTACGTCAAGGCTGTATATTGTCACCCTGCTTATTTAACTTATATGCAGAGTACATCATGTGAAATTCCGGGCTGGAAGAAACACAAGCTGGAATCAATATTGCCGGGAGAAATATCAATAACCTCAGATATGCAGATGACACCACCCTTATGGCAGAAAGCGAAGAACTAAAGAGCCTCTTGATGAAAGTGAAAGAGGAGAGTGAAGAAGTTGGCTTAAAGCTCAACATTCAGAAAACTAAGATCATGGCATCTGGTCCCATCACTTCATGGGAAATAGATGGGGAAACAGTGGAAACAGTGTCAGACTTTATTTTTTAGGACTCCAAAATCACTGCAGATAGTGATTGCAGCCATGAAATTAAAAGACGCTTACTCCTTGGAAGGAAGGTTATGGCCAACCTAGATAGCATATTTAAAAGCAGAGACATTACTTTGCCAACAAATGTCCATCTAGTCCAGGCTATGGTTTTTCCAGTGGTCATGTATGGATGTGAGAGTTGGACAGTGAAGAAGGCTGAGCACCGAAGAATTGATGCTTTTGAACTGTGGTGTTGGAGAAGACTCTTGAGAATCCCTTGGACTGCAAGGAGATCCAACCAGTCCATCCTAAAGGAGATCAGTCCTGGGTGTTCTTTGGAAAGACTGATGTTGAAGCTGAAACTCCAATATTTTGGCCACCTCATATGAAGAGTTGACTTAATGGAGAAGACCCTAATGCTAGGAAGGATTGGGGGCAGGGGGAGAAGAGGACGACAGAGAATGAGACGGTTGGATGACATCACCGACTCGATGGACATGGGTTTGGGTAAACTCCAGGAGTTGGTGATGGACAGGGAGGCCTGGCATGCTGCAATTCATGGGGTCGCAAAGAGGCAGACACGACTGAGCGACTGAACTGAACTGAGCTCCTTGGAAGGAAAGTTATGACCAGCCTAGATAGCATATTAAAAAGCAGAGACATTACTTTATCAACAAAGGTCCGTCTAGTCAAGGCAATTGTTTTTCCAGTGGTCATGTATGGATGTGAGAGTTGGACAATAAAGAAAGCTGAGCACTGAAGAATTAATGCTTTTGAACTGTGGTTCTGGAGAAGACTCTTGAGAGTCCCTTGGATTGCTAGGAGATTCAACCAGCCAATCCTAAAAAAGATCATTCCTGGGTGTTCACTGGAAGGACTGATGTTGAAGCTGAAATTCCAATACTTTGGCCACCTGATGTGAAGAGCTGACTCATCTGAAAAGACCCTTATGCTAGGAAAAACTGAGGGCAGAAGGAGAAGGGGGCAACAGAGGGTGAGATGGTTGGATGACATCACCAAATCAATGGACATGGGTTTGGGTAGACTCCAGGAGTTGGTGATGGACAGGGAGGCAGTCGGACATGACTGAATGACTGAACTTAACTGAACTGAAAATAATCGTTGTAGAAAACAGTTTGTCAGTTTCTCAAAAGTTAAACATAGAATTTGCATCCCTATGGACTGTAACCCATCAGGCTCCTCTGTCCATGAGATTCTCCAGGCAAGAATACTGGAATGGGTTGCCATTCCCTTTTCCAGAGGATCTTCTCTACCCTGGGTTTCCTGCACTGCAGGCAAATTCTTTACCAACTGAGCCACCACAGAAACTCCTAAAATTACTACACGACCCTGTAACTATACTCCTATGTATATATCCGAAATAATTAAAAACTGATACTCAAAACAATACATGGGCACACTTGGTCACAGCAAAATTCATGAGAGCTACAGGGTCGAAGCCAGACAATGTCTATCAACGGAAGAATGGATAAATAAATCATAGTATATACAAATGATGAATATTATTTAGTCATAAAAAAGAATGAAGTATTGACCCATGCTACAGTATAGGTGAACTTCAAAAATATTAAGTGTATGAAGTCAGAGATGGATGACATATTGTATGATTTCATTTATATAAAATTTTCTGAATAGGTAAATCCATAGAGACAGAATGCAAATTGGGAGTTGCCAAGGGATGGGCAGAGAGGATAATTCAAAGCAACTGCTTAATAGAGTTTCCTTTTGTGCTGAAGAAAACGCATGGAACAAGATGGTGGTTGCACAAATGGTGGTTGCACAACATCGTGAATGCATTAAATGCCTCTGCCTTTGATAGCATGCCTTCAACAATACCAAAATAGATAATTATGTGGCATAGGAATTTCACCTCAATAAAAATAAATCACTCTGAATTTAAGATCTCCCTTAAGAATGAAATGTAGGTGATTACAGAGATTAGCCCATTGACTCCACTGCTCTTCTTTTTTTTACCAGACAGAATGTGTTTCACTGTGTTATAGGAGAGACCCCCCTGGAGTCGGGGGGGGTGGGGGGGTGGAACTTGACAATTTTAGTGTGAAGCATGTTTATGAAGGGCTTCCCAGGTGGCGCTAGTGGTAAATAACCTGCCTACCAATGCAGGAGACAAAAGAGATGCGAGTTTGTTTCCTGATTTGGGAAGATCTCCTGGAGGCGGGCATGGCAACCCACTCCAGTATTCTTGCCTGGAGTATTTCATAGACTGAGGAGCATGGAGGGCTATAGTCTATAGGGTCACAAAGAGTCAACTCAACTGAGTGACTTAGCACATATGTATACACCTTTATGAAGGAATCATTGAAGAAGCCATTGATCATCAGCACATCACATCAGCAAGGGCCGACATGGAGTAGCATAAATTAAGTGAAGAATATATGAGGTTATTGACCAAAATAGTGACCAGGACTGAATTCAAATTTTTCCATAATTTTAGTGAGCTTCTCCTCCATGTGGGTAAATGTGAGTCTTCATCTATATAGAAGCTTTCCTTGATAATATTTTTTCTTGCCAATCTATCTGCTGGATTTATTTTCAGTCTCTTCTCTCTGAGTGTGTGTGTGTGTGTGTGTAAATAAATTTTTAAATAGTTTTGAAAGGTTTGTTAGTGACTCCTTCACATGAAGTCTTGAAGGAAAAGTTTAACCAGGATGAGAATGAAAGTCAACGATTGTAAGACATTTGTTTGTGAGGATTTGATTATTCTACCAGGAAAACCAAAACATGTTTTATATGGTCTCCATTTCCTAACATTAATTCTCTAGTGCCAGTCCTTATTTTTCATTTTAAATATTGAACATGACTTTTTAATTGAAACTTTCTGGCAGTAACTCAATTCATTTGGGGAAGAGTCTTTTCCCATTTGTTTAAAAAAATAGATTCTTATTATCATATTTCTGGGGAGTGTTTTATATTTTGCAGTACATGGATATAATTTAACTTCTAACTAGATATTTTGCACTGACTTTCATGGTGAAATGGGGAGGTGGGGAGTGGTCATATCAGGACTGCTCTGTCTAATAGAGAACAAAGATAAGGTCACTATTTTTCATCTCTGTGACAAAATCGACCTCGAGGTAACAATTTTTCTGCATGCCATTTTTATTAGACTTATTTGAAGCCAAAGAGATTTCTTCCAAGGTCTGCTGGGGAAGAGAGAGTCAGATGTCAAAAATTAATCTCCTACAGAATTCACATAAAAAAATGAAAGACATCAAGATAGATTCTTGATGAAAATATGCTTTTATGAACAATCTTATTTAGGGTTTAATCACTTTATACTGAATGGTATATTTCATTGTAATCAATTCTGATGACTAGTTAAGTATATTAGTCTCATTCCTAGATCTCGAAGAAAAGTTTTGTGGTATGTTAATTTTGTATTTCTGGAATTTAGAGGAGTATCTAGTTCATTCCCTTGACTCTATGAATTAATAAATGAAAAAATGAACCAAACATTTTCCTCTCATAATATCCTTCTCTCTCAAATATTCTCTCTAATCTGATCTGTTATGGTCACTCTTCCTCACTTTGTCACCTGATATTTGAAGTGCACATTAAGAGCACCTGTTTCAATTCAATGCACTTTATCCATCTAACTTTATTTTCTCCAGCTTTCTAATTCTAACCCTCTCAATTCTACTCAGTGTTCCATAGCTAGTCTTGGATTTGTTCCTTTTCCCATTCTGCCTCTCCATAGAGAACATTTATAAAACTGGACATTCTGGTCAAACAAAACTTAACATAGAAATTCTATAGTGTAAACAGTCTGCCTGATTGGATGTTCTCTGGGCAAGGAGGTTTGATTTTAAGAGTTAAGTCTTCTCCAGTACAGCTGTCACTGTATAATCATAACTAAAAGGATTGTTGTTGTTCGGTCTCGCAGCCATGTCCAGATTTTTGCAACTGCATGAACTGTAGAAGGCCAAGTCTCCCTGTCCCTCACAATCTCCTAAAGTTTGCTAAATTTCATGTGTATTACATCAGTGATGCCATCCAGCCATATCATCCTCTGATGCCCTCTTCTCCTTCTGTTCTCAGTCTTTCCCAGCATCAGGGACTTTTCCAATGAGTCAGCTGTTCACATCAGGTGACCAAAATACTGGAGCTTCAGCTTCAGTATCAGTCCGTATAATGAGTATTCAGGGTTGATTTCCCTTAAGATGGGGTGGTTTGATCTGCTAGCTGTCCAAGTAACTCTAGTAGTCTTTTCCAGCACCACATTTCAAGGGCATCAATTTTTGGTACTCTGCCTTCTTTGTGGTCCAGCTGTCATAACTGTACATAGTCACTGGGAAGAACATAGCCTCGACTATACAGACATTTGTCTGCAAAGTGATGTCTCTGCTTTTCAACACACTGCCTAGGTTGTCATAGCTTTCCTGCCAATAAGCAATCGTCTTATAATTTCAAGGCTGAAGTCACTGTCCTCAGTGATTTTGGAGCCCAAGAAGAGGAAATCTGTCACTACTTCTACTTTACCCCCCACTATTTTACATGAGGTAATGGGGCCCGGATGACACGATCTTAGTTTTGTTTTTTTTCAATATATAGTTTTAAGCCAGCTCTTTCACTCTCCTCCTTTACCCTCTCAAGAGGTTCTTTGGTTCCTTTACACTTTCTGCCATTAGAGCGGTATCACCCACATATCTGAGGTTGTTTCTCCTATCTATCTTGATTCCAGCTTGTAACTCGTCCAGTCTGTCATTTTCCATGCTGTGCTCAGCGTATCGGTTAAGTAAACAGAGTAACAGCAGACAGCCCTGTCATACTCCTTTCTCAATCTTGAACCAATCAGTTGTTTCATACAGGGTTCTAACTGTTGCTTCTTGACCTGAATACAGGTTTCTCAGGAGACAGGTAAGATGGTCTGGCATTCTCATCTCTCTAAGAGATTTCCACAGTTTGTTATGTACCACACAGTCAAAGGCTTTAGCATAGTCGATGAAACAGAGATAGATGTTTTTCTGAAATTCCCTTGTTTTCTCTATAATCCAGCAAATGTTGGCAGTTTGATTTGTACTTCTTCCTTTTCTAAACCCATCTTGGACATCTGGAAGTTCATGGTTCGCATAATGCTGAAGCCTAGCATGCAAAATTTTAAGCATGACCTTACTAGTATGGGTTCAGTTCAGTTCAGTTCAGTCGCTCAGTCATGTCCAACTCTTTGCGACCAATGAATTGCAGCATGCCAGGCCTCCCTGTCCATCACCAACTCCCGGAGTCTACTCAAACCCATGTTCATCAAGTCGGTGATGCCATCCAACCATCTCATCCTCTGTCACCCCCTTTTCCTCCTGCCCCCAATCCTTCCCAGCATTAGGGTCTTTTCCAATGAGTCAGCTCTTCGCATGAGGTGGCCAAAGTATTGGAGTTTCAGCTTCAACATCAGTCCTTCCAATGAACACCCAGGACTGATCTCCTTTAGGATGGACTGGTTGGATCTCCTTGCAGTCCAAGGGATTCTCAAGAGTCTTCTCCAACACCACAGTTCAAAAGCATCAATTCTTCGGCGCTCAGCTTTCTTCACTGTCCAACTCTCACATCCATACATGACAACTGGAAAAATCATAGCCTTGACTAGACGGACCTTTGTTGGCAAAATAATGTCTCTGCTTTTAAATATGCTATCATAACCTTCCTTCCAAGGAGTAAGCGTCTTTTAATTTCATGGCTGCAATCACCATCAGCAGTGATTTTGGAGCCCCAAAAAATAAAGTCTGACACTGTTTCCACTGTTTCCCCATCTATTTCCCATGAAGTGATGGGACCAGGTGCCATGATCTTAGTTTTCTGAATGTTGAGCTTTAAGCCAACTTTTTCACTCTCTTCTTTCACTTTCATCAAGAGGCTCTTTAGTTCTTCGCTTTCTGCCATAAGGGTGGTGTCATCTGCATATCTGAGGTTATTGATATTTCTCCCAGCAATCTTGATTCCAGCTTGTGCTTCATCCAGCCCGGCATTTCACATGATGTACTCTGCATATAAGTTAAATAAGCAGGGTGACAATATACAGCCTTGACATACTCCTTTTCCTCTTTGGAGCCAGTCTGTTGTTCCATGTCCAGTTCTAACTGTTGCTTCCTGACCTGCATACAGGTTTCTCAAGAGACAGGTCAGATGGTCTGGTATTCCCATCTCTTTAAGAGATGAGTACAATTGTCTGATGGTTAACACATTCTTTAGTACAACCCTTCTTGGGAACTGGGATGAAGATCGACTTTTTCCAGCCCTGTGGCCACTGCTGAGTCTTCCAGATTTGCTGACATATTGAGTGCAGCACTTTGACAGCATCATCCTTTAGGGTTTTAAAAAGCTCTACTGGTATTCCATCAGATCCACTAGCTTTGTTGACAGCAGTGCTTCCTAAGACCCACTTGATTTCACACTCCAGAAGGTCTGGCACCTGCTGAGAGGCCACATCATCATAGTTATACGGTTCATTAAGATCTTTTTTGTATGGTTCTTCTGTGTATTCTTTTAAACTCTTCTTGATCTCTTCTAAGTTTACTAGGTTCTCTAGCATTTCTGTTCTTTATTATGCCCACCTTTGGGTGAAACGTTCCTTTGATATTTCCAATTTTCCTGAAGAGATCTCTAGTCTTTCCCCTTCTGTTTTTTCTTGTCTATTTTTATGCACTATTCATTAAAGAAGGCCTTCTTGTCTCTCCTTGCTATTCTTTGGAATGCTGCATTTAGTTGGATGTACCTTTCCCTTTCTCCCTCTCTCCCTTTCTTTTCACTTCTCTTCTTTCTTCTGCTATTTGTAAATCCTCCTCAGATAACCACTTTGCCTTCTTGCTCTTCTTTATCTTTGGGATGATTTTGTTCATTGCCTCCTGTACAATATTATGGACCTCCACGCACACACTGTTTTCTAGATCTAATCTCTTGAATCTATTTGTGACCTCCACTGCATAGTCATAGGATATTTGGTTTAAGTTTTACCTGGCTGGCCTAGTGGTTTTCCCCATTTTCTTTAGTTTAAGCCTGAATTTTGCTATGAGAAGCAGATGATCTAAGCCATAGTCAATTCCAGGTCTTGTTTTTGCTGACTGTATATTGCTTCTCCATCTTCAGCTACAAAGAATGTGATCAGTTTGATTTTGGTATTGACCATTTGGTGATGTCCATGTGTAAAGTCATCTCTTGTGTTGTTGCAAAAGGATGTTTGCTATGAACAGTGCATTCTCTTGGCAGAATTCAATTACCCTTTGCTCAGCTGCATTTTGTTCTCCAAGGTCAAACTTGCCTGTTACTCCAGGTATCTCTTTACTTCCTACTTTTGCATTCTAATCTCCAGTGATGAATAGAACATTTTTTTCTGGTATTAGTTCTAGGAGGTCTTAATAGATCTTCACAGTACTGATCAACAGCAGCTTCTTCAGCATTGGTGGTAGTGTTTAATTGTATTACTGTGATGTTAAATGGCTTGCCTTGGAAATAAACTGAGATCATTCTATCATTTTTGAGATTGCACCCAATTACTGCATTTTGGGCTCTTTTGTTGATTATGAGGGCTACTCCATTTCTTCTATAGGACTGTTTCCCACAGTAGTAGATATAATGGTCTTCTGAATTAAATTTTCCCATTTTCATCTGTAAAATCAGAAGATGTCTAATTAAAAGGATTATTGTAGCTATTTTTATGTCAGTGCTGATGCACTGATTTGGGTGTCTGTATTTTCTGTTAGAGTAATGTTAAACAGTAAGTTGTCCAAAAATACACATGAGTGTATATGTATGAAAGAAGTGGCTTTACCTTCCCCTTGGATAGGTAAAAGATAGATGACAGGCACATAATATAATATATCATAAATAGTTTCCCCTTCTCAATCCCAAGATTTACTGTAGATCTGGAATTATATTCTTCATTTTTGCTTTGTTATGGAAAGTATATTACAATTATAGAAATCTAATACAAAATTCTCTGCATTTCCTTCCAAATCAAATAAGTTTCATCAGTAATGTCTGACTCTTTGTGATACTTTGGACTGTAGCCCACCAGACTCCCCTGCCCATGGGATTCTCTAGGCAAGAATAATGGAGTTGATTGCCATGCTTCCTCCAGGGGATTTTCCTGACCCAGGGACTGAACCTGTGTCTCTTATGTCTCCTGTCCTGGCAGATGGGTTCCTTATCACTAATGCCACTCGGGGAGCCTACATATATAAAATAAATTAGAGGAGGCAATGTCAATCCACTCCAGCATGCTTGCTTGGGAAATCCCATGGACAGAGGAGCCTGGCAGGCTACAGTCCATGGGATTGCAAGTAGTCTCACACAACTCAGCAACTAGAAAACAAATAAAAGTAATGAAATTAAAAAGCACTTGATAAATAAGCTGTTCTGAAAGCGTTTTTTTTGTTTTTGTTTTGTCTCAGAATCCCTTTACATTATTAAAAATCTTTGAGGATATAATAGAGTCTCACTTTCTTTGTCAGATCTGACAATCTCTGATTTTGCTTGGAAAGTTTGGATCATTTATAGATATCCACATTATTGGTACACAGTTTAAATTTATCTTCATGATACTTTTTTTTCTAATTGTCTCATCTGTTCTATATTCTTTTCCCTCTATTTTCTGGCCATCTCCTGTATTGAGAATTAATTATTAGCTTCATTTTACTTCACTTTGTCCTATGAATTTTACCTAATTTGCACATTTTTAGTGGTTGATTTATGCCTTTATATACTTAAGTGAAGTCATTCAATCATGTTCAACTCTTTGTGACCCCATGGACCAGGTTCCTCTGTCCATGGGATTTTCCAGGCAAGAATACTGGAGTGGGTTGCCATTTCCTTCTCCGGGAGATCTTTTCGACACAGGGCTTAAACCCAGGTCTCCTGCACAGTAGGCACTCTTTACCGTCTGAGCCACCAGGGAAAAGAAGACTCTTTATATACATGTAACATATAAATATATACTTTAATTTCTTCCTTCATCATTGCTACTTTTTGTCATACATTTTATTTTAAATACACTAAAAATCCTCAACATATTATTACTATTTTGGCTTTGTGGAGTCTTTAAAGTCATTACACATAATAACAGAAAAATTAAAATTTGTATATTAACCCTATTTTTCATCATTCCCTGTGCTCTTCATTTCTTTGCATATAACCAAATTTCAGTCTAGTATCATATTCATTTTACATGAAGAATATTCTGATAAGACTGATATCTCTCAGGTTTTGTTTGCCCAGAAAATTCACTGTTACACTTTCACTTATGAAAGTTTTTTTTTTTTTATCAGTTTAGAATGTTGAGTTAATAGAATATTTTCCCTTCTTTCAGAATTAAAAAAAAAAGCCATTCCATTTCCTTCTGATGGTGAGTTTTTGCAATTCTTAATTTTGCTATTCTACTTGCAGTGTTTCTTTTTTCCCCCACTTTTGACTGCAGTGAAGATTTTTCTCTTTATCTTTGATTTTTACCCCTTAGCAATGACAGTTCTAGGTGTGTGTGTGTGTTTGAATCTGTTTTTATATTCATCTTGATGTACTCTTTGAGTCTTTTGGGTATGTATTTTCTTGACTTCTATTAATTTTGGGGGGAAAAATTTGGCCAGATGGGACTCAAGACAGAGTATCACGAAATATGGTACCTTGGCTAAGAGAATTTAAACTGAAAGAGACTCAGAAAACAACAGAAACAGGAGGTCACTCTGAACTTCCTCCTTACCCTTCTCTCTTGAAACAGTTCATAAAAGCCTTATTTAAGAGATGCTCTCCCTACACAGAGGAAAAGTGCTTCCATGTCTCTGAAAACAAAGTGATGCTAAGAAGAATCCAAAGAGGTTTTGGGAAATTTCCCTATGATTGCTACATTTACCTCATTGTCCTTTGCTGTAATATCTCCACAGCCATCAATTCTTCATCAAACATAGACAAAATTCTCAGCTCTAATTGTATCTTTGTATCTGTATTTTATTCTGAAGCCTGTGGTATCATGTAAAGCATAAATAACTGTGTTTTTCTCCTGTTAATCTGTCTTTGTCACTTTGATTTTCAGATCCAACCAAGAGACCTCAAAGGGTTGAGTCAAAGAAAAGGTTTCCTCTCCTGTAATACCCTTATCTGATAATCCAGACACCTGGTGAAATTTTGTATTTTAGATACAATTTCTTTCCTCTTACAGAAATTCAGATTAATGAAGGTCGATTTTAAGTTTTACAAGCCCTAGACAACTTAACCACATACTATATTTTTTCTGGACTCCTCCCTACAGCTTCCCCTCAAGGAAAAATTAATATTGCTAAGAAACATTTGCCTTCCATATTGGTCACAGCTTAATTTACTTTTCACTTTTTCTGTCTCTTATTGTTATAACCTTCAATTAAATTACTTATTTAATTAATAAAAACTACCAAATCACCCACTTTTTTTCTGTTTACCTCTACCACTTCCTTCAGCTTGAGCAACAAATTCACTCTACCAGCAAAATGAGTCTAATACTTTGAGGGAAAAGAGAATGTGGCAGAAAATTCAGGTGTCCAATTTCTTTTTCTTTTTCACTCCCAGCAATAAATACCATTTGTGTCTTTTTATTAGTAATGTAATTCTTATAACTGGGAGATGATAATACAAGTTAAGAACAGTTAATAAAAATACTCCAAAAATTTTAACAACACTATATTTATTCCAAAGTATTTTCCTGTCCGTTTCACACTTCTTTCTCACAATCAACCTGTAAGGTAGACAGGGGAGATATTATTACACTTGAGGAAAATGGAATATATGGCCCAAAGAGTAACACAGAATTAGTCATGTCTCAGACAACGTAACATAATGTTCTTCTAAGCAACCTCAATGTGTGGCATGAAATCTCCAATGGTCTACTTTCAGGTCTCTGTTGAAAAGAAAAACAAAAGGAGTGTGAGATGGAAAAGTTATATTTGTAGACTAGGAATCAGGAAACTTAGGATTCCACCTCTGTGCAGCTGCTTATGATACGACTCAAACAACTCACATAAATTAACTTCTACATCAGTTATAAGATGATGACGGTCATCACATTGACTGCCTCACAGTGAGAGGATAACAGACAGGAAGGCCAGTGGTCTCCAAATGGAGGAAATAGAGTGCAAGTGTCAGACAATTTTTTATCTCTCTTAAGTGACAGGAGGAAACAAACGTGATATATTTTTCCCCCTTCTCTATACAAATTTAAAAAAAAAGGTTTCTCTTAAAATTTTGTGTTGCCATAAGGACACCTGGTTCCACCCGAACTTAACTTTTCTCAAACCCTGAGCTAACCAATGCATTTTTCTTATGGAAATGTTTGTCTTAAGCTATGTTAATGTACTATGCATTTACCCTAGACTCTGTCTGCAAGTTGGTTCCACCTAAAGGCTTAGAACTGACTTGACAAACCAGTATGTTATACTCATACATTGTTCTCCTAATCGATGTTAATGAAACTATATATTTGTATGGAAATCTGCCTTTCTCGATGTTAATGAAACTATATATTTGTATAGAAATCTGCTTTTCTTCAAGAATCATGTAAATCATTTCATGGCCCTGGATGACTCACCTGGTGCCATTCTCTGAGTTTTGAGACATTTCCTTTTTCTAATTAGCAGACTGCTAGTAGCTATATAACATCCAGCTAAAGACTAGCAGGGGGGAACTCTTTCTATCCCTTTCTGATGTCTATGTCAGAAGCTTTCTCTGTCTCTTTTATACTTTAATACAACTTTATTACACAAAAGCTCTGAGTGATCAAGCAATGTCTCGGGCCCCGGATTGAATTCTTCTCCTCAGGAGGCCAAGAATCCTGGCCTCTTTTGTGGTTCAGCAACAACCTTTCAATGGGATGTGTGAAAAGTGCTCTGAAGTCAATACATCTTTGTCCTCCCAAAGCCCTAACTTCTAGCATTTTCTAATTCTTTCTTTTAGTGGTAAATAACCCACCTGCCAATGCAGGAGATGTAAAAGAGATGGGTTCGATCTCTGGGTTGAGAAGATCCCCTGGAGGAGGGCATAGCAACCCTGTCCAGTATTCTTGCCTGGAGAATCCTATGGACAGAGGAGCCTGGAGGGCAACAGTCCATAGAGTCACAAAGAGTTGGACATAACTTAAGTGACTTGCCACACAAGCACACACAGTATAAATAACACCAATACATAGATATTATTGAAATAAAATAATAAGGGACTGATGAGTTTGAGTACTTGTTACCTTTGTTTATTTGTTTTTTTTTAACTTTTTAAAGAGCAGTTTTAGGTTTACAACAACATTGAGTGGAAAATACAGAAATTTCCCATCTGCTCCCTGTCTTTACTCTTTGGTATAGCCTCCCCTGTTATCAATATCAATATCCCCCACTAGTGTGGTACATTTGTTCCCAAGAATTAACCTCCATTGCCACATCAAAATTACTCAAAGTCAATAGTATCTTAGGGTTCACTCTAGGAGTTGTATATTCTTTGAGTCTGGACATATGTATAATGACACATATCCAGCATTATAGTGTTGTACACAGTATTTTTACTGCCCTAAAAATCCTCTGTGCCCTGCTTATTTATATTTCTCTTCTCTCTAAGCCATGGAAACCACTGATATTTTTATTCTTTTCATAGCTTTGTCTTTTCTAGAATATCATAAAATTGGAGTCATACAATATGTAGGCTTTCCAGATTGGCTTCATTCATTTAGTGATATACATTGAAGATCCCTCCATGGCTTGTCACGATATGATACCTCCTTTCTTTTGAACACTGGGTGCATCACAACTTGTTTTGTTTATTCACCTACTGAAGGACATCTAAATTGCTTCTGTTAGGTAGTTAGAATAGGAAACAGGAGTCCAGAATGGTGGTGGCTAAAAGACAAGGAAAGGAAAAGCCCGCAAAAATAGAACAAAGGAAGGTCCAAGGACAGGAGTGAGGACTTCAGGTAGAACAAACAACACTCTTAGATAGCCCAATTTACATAGGGCAGGCCCAGGGGGAGAAAAACAACGTAGAAAAAGAGGAGCCAAAGGGCCGGGGTTCTCTTTCTCTCCCACGCGCTGGGGCGCTCTTCTCTTCGAGTCTTTGGGTCGACACGCCCTCATGCCTTGAGGATGGATTTTCCTGCTATTTTCTAAATAAAATAGAGCTATAACACGGAGCTGTAACGCTGATTTGTCTAAGAGCTATAACACGGTCTGTCCAAGACCCGAGACCCGTGACACGCTGAAGGTTTTAGTGTCCGTCACTCCAAATCTTTGTAGTGACGAGACAGAACTGAGGAGTATACACTCACCTGACACTTTCAAAGTTTGGAAATTATGAATAAAGCTACTGTAAACATCCATGTGCAGATTTATGTGGGACCGTACATTTTCACCCCAGGTGGCACTAATGGTAAACAACCCACCTGCCAATGCAGGAGACCTGAGATGTTGGTTCAATCTGTGAGTCAGGAAGATCCCCTGGAGAAGGGCATGGAGTATTCTTGCTCCAGTATTCTTGTCTGGAGAATCCCATGGACAGAGGAGTCTGTTGGGCTATGGTCCATAGGGTCGCAAAGAGTCAGACATGACTGAAGTGACTTAGCATGGGCACATAAGTTTTGAACTCCATTGGCTAAATAGCAAGGAGTGTGATTGTTAGATTTCATGGTTAGAGTATATTTGATTTTTTAAGAACAAACAAACTGTCTTCCAATTTGGCTCCACCATTTTGCATTCTTACCAGCAATGTTCCATATCCTCAACAGCATTTAGTGTTGTGTTTTAGTGAATTTTTTTATTGTAAGTTTATAATATTTAATTTTAACAATGGTAGGTTTAACAACAAGGTAGCAAAATTTCTGAAAACTTCACAAGTGACCCTTATATAAAGTAATAGTAGCCACTCCCCTACACTTTTCAAAGTCTAGGACTACCTCTGTTTACCTCTGGTACTGAAGAAAGAACCATTCTGTCTGGAACCTGAGATTTGGGTCATTCTAAAAGCTCCTTGCCCAAGCCCTTTCGCCAACTAATGCTATCATCTTCACATTTTCATTTTACATTTATCTGTCCTGTGTATAGATATTCTCTACCATTGACTGTTTTTGTCTTGGGATTTTGGTCAACACCTCAGAGGATACACAGGATGCCAGGCTGTCCAGTCAGTTTCTTCAGATGACTGACACTGCCTTCTCTTGGACTAAATCATGCATAATCTGAGCTTAGGCTACTTGTAACTTAAGATAACAAAAGTTACCTGTTGAAAATCATAGAATTTATTAATGATAGAGCTGTTGTTCAGTTGCTAAGTCATGTCTGACTCTTTGCAGCCCCAAGGGCCACAGCACACCAGGCTTCCCTGAACTTCACTATCTCCTGGAGTTTGCTCAAACTCATGTCCATTGAGTCAGTGATGCCATCCAACCATCTCATCCTCTGTCATCCCCTTCTCCTGCTACCTTCAGTCTTTCCCAGAATTGGGATCTTTTCCAGTAAGTCAGCTCTTCACATCAGGTGGCCAAAGTATTGGAGCTTCAGCATCAGCATCAGTCCTTCCAATGAATATTCAGGGTTGATTTACTTTAGATTGACTAGTTTGATTGACTGGTTTGATCTCTTTGCAGTCCAACAGACTCTCAAGATTCTTCTCTAGCACCACAGTTTCAAAGCATCAATTCTTTTGCACTCAGCCTTCTTTATGGTCCAATTTTCACATCCATACATGGTTACTGGAAAATCCACTGCTTTAACTGTACAGACCTATCTCAGCCTTTTAAAACACTGTCTAGGTTTTTCATAGCTTTTCTTCCAAGGACCAAGCATCTTTTAATATGACAGAGCAGTGGCCATGTTTACTTGGACTGATTCCTACATCCTTAGACCTGGGATTGCCACCTACTGCCAAGGTGATGAGAGGCAGGGCCCTGGAGAGAACAAGACATCACCCCTTTTTAACTTGGCCTTGCTTTCCTCAAGGTGTCTATGCTAACACCATTTTGGAGTTATTTACAGCCTCTTGATATCTTTCAGGGCCAAGAGTGTCCTGTTTTGAGGTGAATAATCCTTGGTAATGAATATTGATCTCCAGTAAGTTAGGCCAAGATGAAGTGTGTTGCTCTAGATTAGCCATATGTGTCCCTTAATAGCTTGAGAAAAGGCTCCAGTGATCTAATAAATAAGCACCAGAGAGAAATAAAAAAGGTACTGTGTTGCTAGGATACCTAGCTGGGCACTTGTTTTATTATCAAGTCGGTAAGTGTAAAACAAACAATGACAGTTGCTACCTCAAAGAAATACAAAATGCTTGCTGGAAAGTGACAGAAAGGAAAAATAGCTGCTCTCTGGAGAGGAGAGACCTTGCTTCTCACCACATATTAAGTTTGAAGAAATGTGTATTCTTTTTGCCTAGTCTCTCAGAGGCTTAGAAAACCAGCATCAGTCATGACAACATGTAATTACAGTAGCAGATGCAACATTGTATGCAATGTTCTATTGCTCTTTCCTTGTTCTTTGTGTACACTCAAGAGACAACAAAGGATTTTCCATGCCAATGATCCACTAAGTACCCAGGTTCATTTAGGTTATGTCCACACACAACCAGGGCCATTGATCAATTAAATCAACTCATCAGAAGAATGAGAATCTATTAAAACTACTTTTGAAGCCTAGTAAACAAAATTGTTTGTTTGGTTTCCTGGTTTGCTTCATTGAATTTCAAACACTTAATTAAATGAAAAATATTTCAAGTTTTCATTATATGCTCAAAATTATTATGGTTAGCAGTATGAAGATTATGCATGTAATAAAAGTTTTCCTGCCACAAGTCAAGTTGTTTTGGACAGAAAGACTAGTCAATTAACCCAATCTTGACATTTCCCAAAGGTCAGGGCTTGATAAGTTAGAGAACAGCTGAGACGATCCAGAATAGAGGAAGACTACAAAGAAAAACTTCAGCAAGTGGTTAGGGTAAAAATAAAGCTGAAAAATAAAAATAAAACTGAGTCTAAGAGTTGATTCCCAGGACTTAAAATATGTGATTAAGCTAAAAGCTGGTTAATAAAGATACAGAGATGGAGGTGAAATGTGACAGAATTGATGAACAATAGAACACCATATTTTTTTTTCCTCCATGCTAATGTAAAGATGGGAATAATAAAGGACAGAAATTGCTAGCTCTGGGAGTTGGTGATGGACAGGGAAGCCTAGTGTGCTGCAGTCCATGGTGTTGCAAAGAGTCAGACATGACTGAGTGACCTAACTGAACTGGACAGAAGCAAAAGATATTAAGAAGAAGTGTCAAGAATACACAGAAGAACTATACAAAAATGATCTTCATGACCCAGATAACCACAGTGGCGTGATCACTCACCTAGAGAGCCAGACATCCTGGAATGCAAAGTCAAGTGGGCCTTAGAAAATGTCGCTATGAACAAAGCTAGTAGAGGTAATGGAATTCCAGTTGAGCTATTTCAAATCCTAAAAGATGATGCTGTGAAAGTGCTGCACTCAATATGCCAACAAATTTGGAAAACTTAGCAATGGCCACAGGACTGGAAAAGGTCAGTTTTCATTCCAGTCTCAAAGAAAGGCAATGACAAGGAATGTACAAACTACTGCAAAACTGCACTCATCTCACATGCTAGCAAAGTAGTGCTCAAAATTCTCCAAGCCAGGCTTCAACTGTACATGAACCATGAACTTCCAGATGTTCAAGCTGGATTTAGAAAAGGCAAAGGAACCAGAAATCAAATAACCAACATCCTTTGGATCGTTGAAAAAGCAAGAGAGTTCCAGAAAAACAAAACATCTACTTCTGCTTTATTGACTATGTCAAAGCCTTTGCTGTTTGGATCAGAACAAACTGTGGAAAATTCTTAAAGAGATGGGAATACAAGACCACCTGACCTGCCTCTTGAGAAATCTGTATGCAGGTCAAGCAGCAACAGTTAGAACTGCACATGGAACAACAGACTGGTTTCAAATCAGGAAATGAGTAAGTCAAAGCTGTATATTGCCACCCTGCTTATTTAACTTATATGAAGAGTACATCATGTGAAATGCTGGGCTGGATGAAGCACAAGTTGGAATCAAGATTGCTGGGAGAAATATCAATAACCACAGATATTCAGATGACGCCACCCGTATGACAGAAAGTGAAGAAGAAATAAAGATCTTCCTGATGAAAGTGAAGAAGAGAATGAAAAGTTTGGCTTAAAACTCAACATTCAGAAAACTAAGATCATGGCATATAGTCCCATCACGTCATGGCAAATAGGGAAACAAAGGAAACAAAGAGAGTCTATTTGGGGGGGCTCCAAAGTCACCACAGATGGTAATTGCAACCATGAAATTAAAAGATGCTTGCTCCTTGAAAGAAAAACTATGACCAACCTAGAGAGCATATTAAAAAGCAGAGATATTATTTTACCAACAAAGGTCTGTCTAGTCAAAGCTATGGTTTTTTCAGTAGTCATGTATGGATGACAGAGTAGAACCATAAAGAAAGCCGAGTGCTGAAGTATTGATGCTTTTGAACTGTGGTGTTGGAGAACACTTTTGAGAATCCCTTGGAATGCAAAGAAATCAAACCAGCCAAGACTAAAGGAAATTAGTCCTGAATATTCATTGGAAGGACTGATGCTGAAGCGGAAGTTCCAATACTTCGGCCACCTGATGTGAAGAATTGATTTATTGGAAAAGACCCTAATGGGAAATATTGAAGGCCGGAGGAGAAGGGGATGATAGAGGATGAGATGGTTGGATGACATCACTGACTGGATGGACATGAGTTTGAGCAAGCTCTGGAAGTTGGTGAAGGACAGGGAAGCCTGGCGTGCTGCAGTCCATGGGGTCTCAAAGATTCAGGCATGAGTGAGCAATTGAACTGAACTGAATTAACCATGTTAATGGGGGTGCACACATTTTAGTCTCATAGGATTCTAGTTCCCTGATTTGCATATCAGTGATCTAGACTCATAAAACAAAGAGATATTCTATTACAATGGTAAAACAGAAAGAGACTCATGGAGAAGACGTCATTAGAAAAGAATACATAACAACTTAATATTTCACTGCAAATATTAAGCAAATATTAAGCTGTTGGGAGCAAGTGAAGATCTGTTAGTGCTGGTAGTAATAGGCTCCATGAGAAACAGAATTTTGTGGTTTTGGTGTTTTTTTAATAGATGAAGCCTTTATGGGACTTCCCTCTTCCCTGGAGGTCCAGTGGTTAAGACTTCACCTTCCAATGCAGGAGTATGGATTTGACACCTGTTTGGGGAGCTAAGATCCCACATGCCTCAGAGCTAAAAAACCAAAACACAAAAGATAAGCAGTATTGTAACAAATTCAATAAAAGCTTTAAAAAATGATCCATATTTTCAAAAAATCTAAAAAATAAAGGAATTTACATGAGTGAAGAGAGAGATAGTGAAGTTTCTAGAAGCACTTGTTATTAAACCACAGTTTCACTGTGATAAAATTTTCTGTCTGTAATAGTAGCTAAATATATATATATTCCCCCCCCCCACAAAAGCAAACGCCAACCAAAATCTTAAAAAAAAATCTTCATATCTTTCTTGCCACTTTTATTCTGGGACCTCAATCTAGATTTGAAGGGATGGTAATGACTGCTGAGAGGAAAATTCTACTGCCAAACTCGTCAGGTTTGCTCTTGTCAACTGAATTATTAGCTTAGAGAAAGTCACAGTATTTTTTTCTTCATTAATTTATAGAAGGAAATATTCTACAGGCCTGTCAGCCATGACTATTTTTCTCCTGGGTTGACCTAATAATGTCAGCACTTAACTATTCTTTTAACTAGATTTACAAAGCATCAGGCACTTAGAAGAAGAACATTTTTGAAAATAATATGTGACGAGCTATGAGGTCATGGTGCAAAGGACTCATGAAAGTATCAAGGTAGCTTCTACTTCTAAATCCTAACCTCAGGTGCTTCCCTGAAAAATAATTCTTATATGAAAGTGCTCAGTCACTCAATCATGTCTGACCTTTGGTGACCTCATGGGTTGTAACCTGCTGGGCTTGTCTGTTCATGTAATTTTCCAGGCGAGTATACTGGAGTGGGTTGCCATTTCCTCCTCCAGGGGATCTTCCTGACCCAGGGATCTAACATGCATCTCCTGCATCGCAGGCAGATTCTTACTGCTGAGTATGTGAAAGGGATCCTAGTTAAAATTACACCCAGGTAATGCTGAAGTTTTCCCTAGGCTGGGTCTACAGGATCCATAACTGTTTATCATCCTTGGTTCCTGCCATAGAAGGAAGCACTGGTATCTTCTATTAAAGTTCGTTGTTCTCCATAAACTTTGATTGAATTCAAATTGCCATAATGCCTTCTGCATTCTTTCCTCTTTTCTTCTATGCTTCCCAGCTCCACACCCTCACAATGTGGTAAGTGGTAAGTAAGAGGGGAGATTCATGCACTCTGTCCATCTTATAGTTTTCATCTTCATTCAGGGTAGTAACATGACTTTCCAGGAGCAAATACTGCCTCTTTGATTGCATGCTACCTGCAATGTGTTTCCTACAGAACCCAGTCTTCAAATCAGCCTGTGGTTGGTTGAACTCTGTGCCACCTCAGAAAGCCCCACTAGTGAGAGTTTGCAAGTGTGAAACATCTCAGTCTACAATCAGAAGGATGAAAGGAAAATAGCAGCTCAGTTTCTTACTCCCTTGATTATAGTTTCATGGGGCCCAGGAAGACCCACTGATGACAGCTTTGCTGTAAGGCATTTATTATCGGAAATATATATATATATATTTAATGTATTTAACACTGCATGCTATGAAATAATTTTAAAAACTCAAATATATATATGTATGTGTGTGTTAGCTTCTCGGTCATATCCAACTCTTTGTGACCCCATGGACTTTAGCATGCCAGGCTCCTCTGGCCATGGAATTCTCCAGGCAAGAATACTGGAGCAGGTAGCCATTCCCTTCTCCAGAGGATCTTCCTAACCTAAGGATCAAACCCAGGTCTCTTGCATTGCAGGCATATTCTTTACTGTCTGAGCCACCAGGGAACCATGATATGTATGTGTGTGTGTGTGTGTGTGTGTGTGTGTGTGTGTGTGTGTGTGTGTGTGTGTATATACACACACACATATATATGTGTGTGTATATTTAAAAGAGAGAGAAAGAGAAAATTAAATTACATATATATATGTATGTATGTATATATAGGCAAAAGCCACCCATTTTAGGTGTCTAATTCAATAATTTTTATTATATTCACAGACTTATGCAACTTATCTCCAGAATCAATATTAGACCATTTTCATCACCCCCCAAAAAGAAACCCCATATCTGTCTCCTCTTAGCTACTCCATCCCTCTTGCCCTAGGAAGACACTAATAGACTTTCTATCAGTCTTGCTTTGCCTAATCTGAACATTTTATATAGACGGACTCATACAATATGCAGTCTTTTGTCACTGACTTCTTTAATGTAGCGTATATATACCCTAAATAATTTAAAGCAAGACTTTCTAACATATTTGGACTAATGTTCACTGTAGCATTATTCACAATAACCTAAAAGATAGTAGCAGCCTAACAGTCGATTGACAGATAAATGGATAAACAAAATGTGATATATATAGTCACTGGGAGATGACAGCGGGTAAATGTGAATAAGCAAATTAAAAAGGAAGGGAACTCTAACAACATGGATGGGCCTTGAGGACGCCATGCTAAACTGAAATAAGCCAGTCATGAAAAGACAAATCCTTTATGATTGTATTCATAGAAGTTTCCCTAGAGGAGTCAAATTAAGATAGATAAAAAATAGAATGGTGATTGCCAGGGGTTGGAGAAAAGGAAAAACGAAGAGCTACTTTGTAATGAGCATAGAGTTTTAAATTTTCAAGAGGAAAACAGTTTTGGAAATTTGTTGCACAACTTAGTGAATGCAATTAAGGATATGACACTTTGACATAAGGAATATTTTGAGATTAAGGAAGCTGAAAATCAGCAGATACAGAGAAGTTCTGTTTTCCCTTTGTTTGCCTGAAGTAGGGCTAGTTTCCCTTTGTGAATGAGGCATAAATTTCCTTATTGAAGGTATCCACTTATTGCCTATTCCAGAGTCAGGTATAGAGACAGAGTCAGCACCAAGATGAGTCTGCATAAATAAGCCTTTCTAAAAATACTCATATCTTTCATTAATTTTCCCATAGATTTTCTAATAACTGGCCCATGATTTAAACTGCCTCAAAGTCCAAGCCTTCTTTCCTTTGTTAAAATGGTAAATAAGTCATATTATATTCCCGCCAATAATGCCTAAGGGTTCCAATTTCTCTATATTCTCACAAACACTTGTTATTTTACTTATTTATTTATTTTTCTGACAGCCATCCTAATGAGTAGGATATAGAATCTTGCTGTGATTTGCCTTTTATCTTTATTTTAAACACACTTTATATTCTTATTGGCCAATTGTATATCTTTTATGAAGAAATATCTATTCAATTCCTTTGTCTTTTTTTTTTTTCAATTTGACTTTTTGTTGAGTTTTGAGAGTTGTTTATATATGCTGGCTATTAATCCTTTATCTGATGTATGATTTGCATACATTTTCTCCCATTCTGTCAGTCACCTTTCATTCTTTCTTTGTGTGTGTGTGCAAAAGACAAATTATCTTTTTGACCGTCCTAATAATTTGGATGAACAGTTTCATATCATGATGATTATTGTACACCAGTATCCACCAAGGAATTTGAGCATTACCCCTTAACTTTAGCACTCATGTCAGTCTCAGACAGTAAAGAATCTGCCTGCAATGCGGGAGACCTGGGTTCAATCCTTGGGTTGGGAAGATCCCCTCGAGAAGGGAATGTCTACCCAATCCAGTATTCTTATTAGGAGAATTCTGCGGACAGAGAAGCCCCGTGGGCTACAGTCCATGAGGTTGCAAAGAGTCGGACATGGAAATGAGTCATTATCACCTCCGCCACATCCTAGCCAGCAGAGTTTATATTGTGGCGGGAAAATCCTGCTGATTGAATCTTACTTCAAGATTCTTCTTAGGTATCACTTAAGGATGACATGTCAGAGAAAACTAGAGGCTGACACCCTTATTAGTTTATTAACAGTTACTCTGTAGTGACTCTGCTTTCAAAGTCTCCTTTTTCAGTTTGGTTTAACTGCAACTTTCCTGTGATTTCTGTTTTGGACTGCTTATACACTGCTTTTAAAACGTATTTATTTAGCTCTGCCAGGTCTTAGTTGCTGCTCATGGGCTTTCTGCATGGCTCCCTAAGGTGGCGTGGAGGGTGAGCTGGTTCCTCATATGGGGCCAAGGTAGGGGTGTGTTCAGGGGTTAGGCCAGAGGGGTGGCTAGGGTGTCAAGGAGGAGAACTTTGTCCAGGTGCATGGGATCTTATTTCCCTCACCAGGGATTAAATCTGCATACCCTGCAGTAGAAGGCAGATTCTTCACCACTGAACCACCAGGGAAGTCCCAGATTATACATTGTTTATGTATCCCGACTCTGCAAAAGATTATACTTGACACGATATGTGCTACTTGTCTCACAACTCTCTGATACACTAATATCTACTCTTTTGCCCTTAATCTAAGATGTGTGGATGTATGGTGATATCTCTGGTTTGAATTATCTACCTAGAGGAAAGTGAACACATGAAATAGGTCAAAACAACACTTAAATTCTGATACTAGGGGATGGGTGACTTACCTTGTCAGTGGGTTAAGAATTATAAGAGTAATAATATGTCTGGCTAAGCCTAGGTATGCTTAGCTCAGAAAAAAGCAACAGATAGAAGAGAACCACCCATATTTGGAACTTGACTTTACCCTCTGGCCATTACATGGAATTTTTTATGATACTCATACAGTGTTTGTCTGGTTTATTCTGTTTAGCATAATTCAGGTTGCTACAAGGTGGAAGGTGGGGAAAATGGGGAGATGTTGGTCAAAGTGAAACTGAGCAGGACCCCATGGGGCCCTTCCAGGTACAAAAATGCTTCTGTGTCCCCTGTCTCCTGTTTGTAGAAGACCTGTAGTCTCTCCAGGCCTTCCCTGAGTTACAGAAGAGCAGGCTGAAGCAGTTCATGACTAGGATACTAGAGTCACACAATCTTTAGTTTCTCCCTGAAGGACATAGATAACAGAATCCAAGCATATTTCTGAGTTGTTTTGCAGATACTAAAGCAACCAGCAGAGGGAAAAGCTACCTACATGATGACCAGAATGTAGCCATGACATAAGTTGCTCCATCTTGAGGCTATAGCTTGCATAGTTCCAAGAACTGGTCTCAAGCAAATGGGAATAAATTAAGTCTGGGGTTGAAGGTTAACTATGCTTAAAACAATCAAAATGACACTGATCAGACCACCACATGACCAGTTTCAAGATGCTTGTTGGAACTAACTATGCTGTTCCGCAAGTAGTCTCCAACTGCACATCCTTGAAACTTTCCTTTAACAACTCTTGCCACCTGGTCAGCAGCTGCAAAATGGGTTATTGGATTCTAGTCTGCAGTGTCCCCAGGTTGTTGGCTTCCTGAATAAAGCATCTTTCATTTTCCACCAGCTCTTATCTCTTGAACATTGACTTTTGAGCAAAGAGCAGCTGAACCTGAGTTTGGTTCTGGCTGCCTCAGCTAACAAATTGGTACAGACTTCCAGTTACGAGAGATAATTTCTGAGGATGTGTTGGACAGCATGGTGAAAATAGTATTATGTATTATACACTGAAATTTTGTTAAAAGTACAGATCTCAGCACACACACACACATACACACACACACACACATATGTGGTAATTATATGAAGTAATAGATGTATTAAGTTGACTGTGGTAAACATTTTACAAGGTATACATGTATCAAATCATTCCAATGTATACATTAAATACATATAATTTTATTTGTCCGTTAAACTTCAATAAAGTAGAGGGGAAAGTCAATAATCATCATCTTTGGGAAGCTTTCAACACATTCTCTTTTACCTTTATTTCCATGAAAAGGTCTAGGCAGTTTCATACCTCTTTATTCCTATAGAACCTAGAATATGCCTCTACCCTAGTTCATGCCACATTATTTTGGATTTATTTTGTCTATTTACTCACTCATGTGTTACTGCTGGAAGATGGAAGGAATTTTGTCTTCTGATCACGTGTTCCTTATCCTACCACAGTGCTCGTCAGGTAAGTATATGTAGAATAGTAATTGATCAAAAGAATGAATCATTGAATCATTCTTAAATGAATATACATATTTTTTTGCACTATTTTCACTTCAGAAAACATTTTAACAGACATTATCCCATATATTATTAGAAGATTGGTAAAATGAGGCAGTATTGAACTTAAACAGATTAGGTTTGAATTTTCAGTCTCCCTGTCTATGAAGCCTTGAACATACCTGTTTAGATATGTTTATAGGTTTATACCTCTCTGTTTCAGGGATATATTTTAAGACTATTCACATTCAGATTTATGTTAGAAGAAAATAGTACAATTTAAATTAACTCCTCACTTGAGTCACATTTAGAATATATCCAATATTTTTGAATTTCGTTTCTAACTCTTACTATATTACATGCTTCCAAATCTCAATCCTCAAAAATAATCCAACACTAGTATTACCAAGGCTAGAATATTTTTTGAAGTTTGTATCAACTATTTTTAAACACTTACCACTGTAAATAAGGCATGCAAAATTTTTACTGAATACAATTAAGATCAAATTCAGGTAAAAGTGTTAATTTGAATTTCCTATTTTCCATTTAACAAAGGTGAAAACTAAAGCCCAGGAAAGTTGTTTAACTTGCCGATTTTTTTTTCACAGCTACTTACATGATTTCTAGTCTAAGGTCTTTCTTAATTATATTTATGAACTATAATGTTCTACATAGCAAAAGTGAAAATTATAGCACTTTATTTTTCCTTTAAACTTCTCATTGTAACACCATTCTTCTGAGAAATGCTTAAGTGGAATTTCTAATAGCTGTTTCCCAAATTTCTCCTTTTCTTTTGCTTTCCTTCTTTTAGATTTTATTTTGTATGTATCACTCCAACATAATGTTAAGGAACAGTAAGTCTGAAAAAATCCTTTCACTTTTCTCTATATAACTCCAGTATAAAATTAAATAAAAAGTAGTTTAGAGAAAATACTCTGGGAGTTACATACAAGTTCTTCATGTATTGATGCCGATTTTCATCTCTCCCCTCTTCTGGGATCCAGGGTAATTTATTTTGAAATAACTGTCTTATCTTGATTGTCAGGCTTTGCCTTTTTTTTTAAAACTTGAAATACTCTGAAACCTTTTATTAACTGAGCTAAAATGAGTCCCCTTAGAGGCCTGTTTTGTGGCTTTATAAAAGTTTGCACTTTCCCCTGAAGTATCACAAATGTTATCAGTGGAAACTGTGAAAAGCATATAGTGCTGTTATGTCCTGTAAAAATTATGTTCCCCAAACAATTTCCTTGCTGAAAATATATCTCAGCTGGTGCTGTGGTTGCTGAACATTGAAATTAGAAAGCAGCTTCCCAAATTGTAACATTTGTTGCTGCTTTTCCCTTTGTAGGGGAAACTCACTGCAAAGAACTAAACAGAACAAGAACTAGGCAAAAAATTAAAAACTATTGTGCATCTTTTAGTTTCCAATCTATAATGACTAATCCATCCAAGTCAAGTTGATTCCATCATATATAATCATGATTTTTTCCCCATGGATTTGCCGTTGATTAGGTGTTCCTTCCTGATTTCCTAAAGTAAATCAACCTTGAACATTCATTGGAAAGACTGATGTTGGAGCTGAAACTCCAATAAGTTGGCCACCTGATGGCAAGAGCTAACTCGTTGAAAAAGACCCTGATGCTGGAAAAGATTAAAGGCAAAAGGAGAAGAGGGCAGCAGACGATGAGATGGTTAGATAGCATCACCGACTCAATGGACATGAACTTGAGCAAACTCTGGGAGATGGTGGAGGACAGGGAAGCCTGGCATGTTGCAGTCCATGGGGTCGCAAAGAGTCGGACATGACTTAGTGACTGAACAACAACAATAACAGGTGTTCCTTAGTGTCTAGGATTAATTATTGTTCATTTTATGCTCAGTGTCTAGTTTCTCTATGGCAGATACTAAGTGAAGTTAAATGATCATTTCACTGTCAGAAAATTATATGAGACAATCTTAGATATTATGCCTAAGTTAACTTAAAATCTTCTCACCTCTTAGTGTTTTGTTGTTGTTATTGTTGGTGCTAGTGGTAACAAAAGCCTATTTCAACTCTTAGACAAAAAAAAAAAAAGTATATACCATATGGATACTTTTCTAGCATTCCAGTGGTTATAGGCTTCACCTTCCCATGCAGGGGGTGAAGGTTTGATCCCTGGTCAGGGAAATAAGATCCCACATACCTCATAGGCAAAAATCCAGAACATAAACAATAGAAGCAAAATTGTAAAAAAAATTCAATAAGGACTTCAATAATGCCCCACATCAAAAAACAAGAAATCCTTATGGACATTGCACCACATTCAGGTTCAAAGAGATCTAGCCATTATTAGAAATCAAAACCAAAATAGCTACACTTTAATGTCCTTTTCTGTGGGAGTGTGTAGTCCATTGTTTCTCCTCATCCCTTAATGTTTCTTCAATGTTCTGTCCCTATTAATTTATGGTCTTTTTTTTTTCCCCAGAGACAAGGTAGAAGATGCCCACCAACAGTTAACCTATGTCTCAGCTTAAACTATGAAGACAAACTCAGTAGGATCTCTGAATCCCAATTCCTAATATTTGAGACAAACTATCTTCCAAAAATCAAATATTCCAATCAGCCTGTCCCTAGGAGATCAAGGGATTACAACAAGGATGTAACAAGGCTGCCAAGTCTTATTCCAAAGTGGTGTAATGTAATCGAAAATATATATATTTATGAAAATAACCCCACGAAATCATGGCAATGTTATGGATTTAAAGCAAAAATTAATGGAGAAAACTTTCACTGACACATTTTTAAGAGATGTCACTTCAGGTGCTTCAGACTTTTGTTCAAGTGCTTCATCTGAAATAGAACTGTTGACTTACTGGCTCCATGAGCTTCATCATATTTGAGCAGCATGGGTTGAAAGAGATACTCTCCCTAGGAAGCTAGAATCATCTATGTTTTCCAGACCATATCTGTGACAAGTCCAGGAATGCACATACATCAGCCTTGTTACTTTGCCCCATTAAACACTTTAAAGCCTGTTGGTCTTTGGTTTTAATCTCAAGTAATTATCACTTAGGAGTGCTGGGTACCTCAGGACACCAGCCTTAGTTAGTCATTTAGAAGGCAATTCTCTGCAGCTAATGAAAAATGAGAAGGGAACCAACTAAGCAATTGTAATATTTAAGATCGTGTCTTTATTTTTACATCTCTGTCACAGTAGTGAAATACCAAGTGATAGATTTTTGTTCTTCTTTGAAATATCCAGCTTTTCATACACTCAAATTTAACAGTTAATCCAGTCAACAGTGCTGTGCTGCCTTATCATTCACTCAGTCTTGTCTGACTCTTTGTGACCCCATGAAATGTTACATGGTGAGCCTGTAGCTCACCAGGCTTCTCTGTCCATGAAATTTTCCAGGCAGAAATACTAGACTAGGTTGTCATTTCCTACTCCAGGGAATCTTCCTGACCCAGGGATCAAACCTGCATCTCTTGTATCTCCTTCATTGGCAGTTGGATTCTTTACCACTGCTCATTGATGTGTTAATATAACAGTCTAAAAATGAGCAAAGTTTGAATAATTTCATTTATATCTGCACTAATTGTTCTTAACAATATTCTCAAAAATAGTAAGTGGTCAATATGTTTGCTGACATGAAGATATCATTGGAGATAATATGGCCAACAATTGTATTAGGTATTAGACTAAGCAGAGGAATAAATATCTCATTTACTTTACCTGCTAGTCTAGTCCAGGCTCTGCTGCAGTAATAATTATCCCCTACATCTTAACGCCTTAACATATCAAATTTTTATTTCTTGCTTTTTTGACAGTCATTCACTACAGAACTATACTCAATAATTCTTCTCCAAAGGGTGATCTGCTGGTCCAGACAGTTTGTACTATGATGAAATCATCTAAAACTCATGGTTTCTAGGATAGTGATAGCAAGGGAAGAATATTTCGGCATAATTTTTGAGGCTTGGCATGGAAGGAACTTACAATTTACTTCTTCCACCTGTTTTGGACTGAATTCAGTCATGTCTGTCCATCTAGGTGCTGGGAATGTAGTCTTGTTGCATACTCAATAAGAAGGAAAATTGGGATAAACTTTTCTCTTCCTTAGTGATCAACAAGGTACTGAACAAGTGAATAAAAACCAAGCAATATTACCGAGGAAGGGTATTACTTCTTAACATTTAAACATGGTCTCAAGTTGGTAGAGTTCAAAATTTAATTACCATCACATTTCAGAAAAGAGAAGCATATTAGAATGATACTTCTCAGCTCCATGAGATCAAGACACTTATCTGTCTTATTCATCACAGGCACTCTGGTACTTAAAATACTAATCTTGTAACATAATGCTTAAAAAATATTTCCTAAATAGATGAAGATGTATAATAGAACCACATTTCTCTTATTTGACATTATACTCTAGTTCTTAGAAATAGTTGACTTTCAATATTGGCTTTTGGGGGAGAAGCAGGGTGGGATTTTATGAAGTCATTTTAATATTTCTTATTTTTTTCATTGAAAAAATATAAGTGAATAATTAAGGTAATTATTTTTGCTGCTTGAATACTTACCTTACTAAGAAAGAAATAATTCACATAAACACAGTCACACAAGTAATCTCAACAAATTGAGTGCCTTATATATGCTCTACACTGTTCTAGTAGCAATGGACAACACAGAGAATGTTTTGTTTTGTTTTTCTTCAAGGGGCTTGTATTCTAACATTAGAGCAGAAAATAAATTAGTAAATACATTTTATATGATCACCCTGCAAAATCTGGAGAAAACTCCACTCAAGATTTGGTTGAGATGTTGAGACTGATGATGTTGCACACACATAAAGAGGCTGTGCATATGCCTAAGTCACTTCAGTCATGTCTCACTCTTTGAGACCCTTTGGACCATAGTCGGCCAGGCTCTTCTGTCCATAGGATTCTTCAGGCAAGAATACCACAGTGGGTTACCATGCCCTCCTCCAGGGGACCTTCCCGATCCAGATCCAGGGATTGAACACATGTGTCTTACCTGTGTTTCTTACCCATGTCTCTAACATCTTCTACATTGGCAGGCAGGTTCTTTACCACTAGTATCATCTGGGATGCCTAAAGAGCCTGTAAAAAGATCTACTACACGATTGGATTCTCTAAGGAGAGCAGAACAGGATTCTCAAGCAGAGAAGCACAGAAAGGAGAGAGAGAGCACAGAAAGGAGGTGGCCTGGACTTTTGTTGTGGTTAAGGGTCAGGACTGGCAAAGAGTTTTCATGTGTGGGCAGGAGCTTGCATAATTTGAATCTCCTGCTTGTGTTAAGAGGGATCACTCAAGCTTTCTTATCATTTCCCAGATGTGGGGCACCAGAGAAAAAGAGAAATAGTGAGGTTTCAAAGTTGTCAGCAGTCAAACATCACAAAAAATTATCAAACTCCTCACTACATATGTATTATATTGTGAATGTGCTGAGGAGGAAGATGTAGTAAGTCAGAGTAATCAAGGGTTTTGACAAGGTTGCCATTTAGATAGAGTGACCAAGGAAGTTCTCACTAGTGCCCCATGCTTGCCATTTTCTAGTTTCCTGGGCACAGCTAATCTCCAAGTTCTCAGCATGATGCTATCAAGCATGAGTGAAGTGGTATTTCAGGGACTAACTTAAATGCTACTGTGGACCAGAGAGCAGTTGGGAATGATGGTTCTTGTTCTAACCAAATCTTTAGAATTGGTCAACTTTTTCAGGGCACCAGATATATTAAGGAATCCAATTTTTGACGATCCTCTAGAATTTTCTAAAAAAAAGTCTTGATGGCCTTCTTAAAGTTAGCTCACAGTTGTATATGGTTAGGCACTGAAGTTATCTCCATCTCCAGAATAGTCACTTGTTCCAAGGTTAATTCTAATCTCTTTTGGCTTATTTTAAAGAATTACACTTTTAAGTGTAACTTTTAGTGTAATCACTACTTCTGTGAATATCCCAAAAGAAGCATATATAGCAGAGCTCAGATGCCAATCCACAGGATGGGTTACATATGTAAACTGAAGACTGAGAGTTGTCCTAGATATCATGCGGTTCTTCTAAATTAATTAGTAATAATGTAGCTAGCAAAATAACAAAAATAACAAACTCATAGAATATGCTAAATGTCAACTGTATTTCCTATTATTGCTATAATAAATCACCATATATTCAGAGACTTAAAAACATAAATTTCATAATAGACTTCTGATGATCAGCTGCCCAGTGTGTTAGTAAGACTGTGCTCCCTTCTGCAAGGTTTAGGAGAAAATCTGTTTCCTCACTCATTTTATTTATTGTCAGAATTTACCTCCTTGTGGTTGTAGGAATGGAATCTCCTTTTCCTTGTTGGCTGTCAATTAAGGGACATTCCTAGTTTCTAGAAACTGCACACACATTCCTTGGTTCATGAGCCTTCCTCCATTGTAAAGCCATCAATGGTGAATTGAGTCCCTTTCTCACTTGGATCTCTCCCGTCTTTCCCTCCACTATCATGTCTCTCTCACCGAAACTGGGAAATGTTCTCTGACTTTAGGGATTTGTGTGCTTACATTGGGACCATCTGGAAAATCCAAGATAATCTCACCATCTCAGATCTATAACCTTAATTGCGTCTTCAGAGTACACTCTACTATATACATACTCACAGATTTGTGGGATTAGAGTATGATATTTTTATGTCACCATTATTCTGCCTACCACACCAACTATTACAAAACCCAATCCAAATTGTGCAGATACTTTAAAGTCTTTATCCATGGTAATTCATCAGATGCTTTCTAATTTACTATTGCTATTATTTGAAACATTGATAAGTAAATTTTGAAGGGAAAAATAGTAAGATTATTTTTAGTAGCTACGATAGGAGAGAACTGAGATGGACTCTGTGGGGGGGTATATTTGATAGCACACCAGATTCCTGGATGAAAACTGAATAAATAAAACATGACTAACAGAACAGGCAATATTTAGATAGCATTACTATTTATTCTTCCAAGTTTACTCATATGTATTGTCACAGTTTCTTCTTCTGACATCCCCAGAAAATGGAGATGCATGTCGGTAAGAAAAATTGTCTTCTTACAACATGTGAAAGATAAGCTGATTTTAATTCAAAATTGGTAGATTATTATTTACCAACTTTACCTATAAGAGATCTGAAGCAAACAGGTATTAAATAACTGTTGTTAAGATGACATGATTATAAGGAGCATGGATAGAATTTGAAACTTGTCAGCCCTGTCTGTTAATCAGTAAGCTGTATATCATTTCCGGACTTTCATCCTAGGGAGCAAAAGTTTTCAGCATCACCATTTCTTTATTTATTTCACCCCTTTGAAGACATATGATAAGGGCTTTTCAGGTGCACTAGTGGTAAAGAACCCACCCGCCAATTCAGGAGATGTAAGAGATGTGGGTTCAATCCCTGGATTGGGAAAATACCCTGGAGTAGGAGATAGAAACTCACTCCAGTATTCTTGCCTGGAAAATTCCATGGACAGCGGAGGCTGGCAGGCTACAGTGCATGGGGTCTCAAAGAGTTGGACACGACTGAGTGTGCTTGCACACACACATACACATACACAGACACAAGATAAGGAAAAATGTATACATCACTCATCCAATGACCATCTACATCTCTCCAGGTTGCTGTTGTAAAAGTGAGATTCTATCTTATCACACAGGTTATATACCTTCCCTTTCCTCTTGCCGTTAACATCTTTACTGTAAATTTCTTTTCCAGAATAGAGGTTTGGAGTACCTGTAAGAACAATATACATGTTACTTTGTAAGCACTATGGGTCGACTGACAACAAATTCTTAAGGACCATATGGTGGTAAAATCCTTCAAAGTATACACAAACTGTAAAAACAGATTTAGGAGTGTATTCCTCCATCAATATGCCAGCCTTGACATGAATAACTGCCATTAGCATTAAAAAGAATTTCCAGGTTACATCTCTCAGGAGAAAAGATCCAAACCCCGTCATCTATCTCACAGACATACTAAATTGCTTCTTATGGAGCATGCGGAATTGCCCAAATCAAACACCCAAATGGTGGCAGTAGAGTTTAGTGGTGACGGTCTTTAAGGAGGGGCGGAAGCGGTTCATAACCATTTACCAAATTAATGGTCCCATAGAGCCAGAATCTATTCCTTCCCTATAAACTAGAATAGTGTCAATTATTCCCTCAGTTACATGCAAAGCAGTCAGAGAACTTCTGAGTGTAAAGCTGAATCATTGCAGAGATATTTTAAAGCTTATCAGATGCCATAGTGGGAGACATCTTATTTTGTAGAATATACAGTTTTATTGCTCATGTCTTTCCCAAGTAAAGAATGTTCAACTTGGCATTTGTCCAGGTCTCTGCTATTTCTCTTGCAGTCTTCTTGACGTGAATAAGACCCTGTTAAAGTCAGGAAGGCTGCTGACACCTTGAGTACAGGCCAGGTTCCCTTGAAAATAAGGTGACTTTAAAAATTCTTACCATGAATGTGACATCTCCAATGAAAGGACAATTGCAAAAGGTATGAAAGTTTCATTAAAAAAATAATTAATTTGTAAAATTGACAATACAATTCAAGCATGTTTTATGAAACTTAGAGAAAAATAATTTCTCTCTAAGATCACTATTCTTAAATACTATGCTCTTTACTCTCTGATTACATTTTTTTTTCTAATTTTTTTATATTCATCATGATGTTGGTAATTATATTTTTCCCAGTAGCATGAGTTGGGTCTGCCCCCCTTATCCCTTGCTTGGCTCAGCTGTCTGTAATTGATAGAGGTCCTACATCAATATATATTAAGAAAAATATTCAATGATTCAATATTCAGTAATCAGGAGCTGATTGCCCTTCCCTGCGGGTTTCCCTGGTGGCTCAGACTGTAAAGAATCTGCCTGCAATGTGGGAGAACTGGGTTCGATCCCTGGGTTGAGAAGATCCCCTGGAGGTGGTCATGGCAACCAATTCCAGTATTCTTGCATGGAGAATCTCCATGGACAGAGGAGCCTGGCAGACTACAATCCATGGGGTTGCAAAGAGTCGGATAGGACTGAGCGAGTAAGCACATAGCAAAGCCTGTCCCTGAATCCTGTTGAGATCTTCAGCATTCATTCATTTCTCTAAATATTTTTATAAAACTAAAATTACTATAAATCTTTCACTAGATTTGTTAGTTAGCAACATGTTAACATTAGACTCAAATAAGATTTGATTTACAGTGGCTTAAATGATAGGCAGTTTCTGTGGGATTCATGCCGTCAGTGCCAGAACCTCTGCAATTTTCCTTTCATGACAATATGGTAACAGTATTACTTTCTCAGTTCTAAGCCTCCTTTTCTCATCTAAGACAAGAAGAAGGGAAAAATAGTAGGGCCATAGTCATGAAAATGATATGTTATCCTTTTCAATTTTACAGATGACCTAAACTTTTTCTTACACACCTAAATTGTATATCCTGGCTATGCCGAGCTGTAGTAGGTTGGTTAGGAAATACAGAGTTTTTGATTTCAAACATCTGTAGTTAAAAGCAGGGGAGAAATGAAAGATTGGAAATTGATTTTGGGACACCAACCACAGGAACTGGTTGGACTATGACTTTGTTTTGTTTATACTAATTTTTTTTTCCTCCAAATATTTAAAAACTCATGCAAGTGCCCAGAGATTTTGGTGAAATAAGTTTGAGTTTCACTGTCCATACTTTGTTTACAATTTTTGAAAAAATATCATTTTCTTCTGCCAATTTCCTAAATCATTCATCCTAATTTTGTTAGTGTTAGAAGATACACTATCTCTTTTGTAATTGACCTCAAGTGTAATACTCTCCTAGAGCATATCTACACGTGGAGGATAGACTGGCTAGAAGATGAGTTTTAGTTTTATTTTTCTTTTGGAAATAACTCTTCAAAGTTGGCCTTAAAGCTTTCTTCAATCCTTTACAAAATCTGAAATTGTTACTTAGGTGGGAAATGCCACAGTATAGAATGTGTGCATACTTGTTTATTATGAGTGAGCTAATCACTCCTTAAACTGAGATCTTTTTTGATTTATTTTTTAACCCACTAAGTAAAGAAATGCCATATTCTCATTTTTACCTGATTCATCATAAACAGAATATTTTCTGTCCCTGTCTGATTAAGCTTTAACTGTATTGTGGTACAATGAGTTCCATAGTATGATTATCAAAATAATGCCTCCCTCCTTTCTCACACACCTGTACCAAAAAAAGTCTTATCTACACACTAATCCCTGTAACCTATAAATATGGTACTTTGCTTGGTAAAAAGGACTTCACAGATGTGATTGAGGCCCATGGGATGAGGAAATTACTGTGAATTATCCAGATGGGACCAATCTAATTATATGAATTATTTTTTAATTAATTAATTTTAAATAAAACAAAGATGGATATTTTAATGTTAAAAAGTACAATTCACAAAGAAGATAGACATCATAAACCACTGGACACCTTAACACCAAAGAAACAAAAATGCATAGAGCAAAAATAAGAAATAGGGAAAAGAAAAAATATAGAATTGCAGTGAGACATGTTAACATTTCTCTGAAAATGCTTTATCAAGTGGAGAAAAAATGAGAATAGGAGCATCTTGAATGTTGTCATTAATAGTTTAAATGTAATAGATTTATATTTAATTTATATTAATCATATCCTAAACAAACATATTTAAATACTTTTGTCTCATACATTATTATTAGCTGTCCATAGGATTATTTAGTAAAACTGTCAAAGAAGTAATAAACATTACCGAATTTCAAAAAGTAGAATTCTTTTTGGTGTGTGTGATTCAGTTATACATATACACATATATTATTTCTGAAATTGTTATTATTTTCTCCCATTCTGAAGGCTGTCTTTTCACCTTGCTTATAGTTTCCTTTGTTGCGCAAAAGCTTTTAATTTTAATTAGGTCCCATTTGTTTATTTTTGCTTTTATTTCCAATATTCTGGGAGGTGGGTCGTAGAGGATCCTGCTGTGGTTTATGTCGGAGAGTGTTTTGCCTATGTTTTCCTCTAGGAGTTTCATAGTTTCTGGTCTTACCTTTAGATCTTTAATCCATTTTGAGTTTATTTTTGTGTATGGTGTTAGAAAGTGTTCTAGTTTCATTCTTTTACAAGTGGTTGACCAGTTTTCCCAGCACTGCTTGTTAAAGAGATTGTCTTTTCTCCATTGTATATTCTTGTCTCTTTTGTCAAAGATAAGGTGTCCATAGGTGCGTGGATTTATCTCCGGGCTTTCTATTTTGGTCCATTGATCTATATTTCTGTCCTTGTGCCAGTACCATACTGTCTTGATGACTGTGGTTTTGTAGTAGAGCCTGAAGTCAGGCAGGTTGATTCCTCCAGTTCCATTCTTCTTTCTCGTTTGCTTTGGCTATTTGAGGTTTTTTGTATTTCCATACAAATTGTAAAATTATTAGTTCTAGCTCTCTGAAAAAGACTGTTGGTAGCTTGATAGGGATTGCATTGAATCTATAGATTGCTTTGGGTAGTATACTCATTTTCACTATATGATTCTTCCTATCCATGAACATGGTATATTTCTCCATCTATTTGTGTCCTCTTTGATTTCTTTCACCAGTGTTTTATAGTTTTCTATATATAGGTCTTTTGTTTCTTTAGATAGATATATTCCTAAGTATTTTATTCTTTGTGTTGCGATGGTGAATGGAATTGTTTCCTTAATTTCTCTTTCTCTTTTCTCATTGTTAGTGTATAGGAATGCAAGGGATTTCTGTGTGTTAATTTTATATCCTGCAACTTTACTATATTCATTGATCAGCTCTAGTAATTTTCTGGTGGAGTCAGAAAACCCTGAAGAGGGTTTTCTATGTAGAGGATCATGTCATCTGCAAACAGTGAGAGTTTTACTTCTTCTTTTCCAATCTGGATCCTTTTATTTCTTTTTCTGCTCTGAGTGCTGTGGCCAAACCATCCAAAACTATGTTGAATAGTAGTGGTGAGAGTGGGCACCCTTGTCTTGTTCCTGACTTTCAGGGAAATGCTTTCGGTTTTTCACCATTGAGGATAATGTTTGCTGTGGGTTTGTCATATACAGCTTTTATTATGTTGAGGTATGTTCCTCCTATTCCTGCTTTTTGGAGGGTTTTTATCATAAATGGATGTTGAATTTTGTCAAAGGCTTTCTCTGCATCTATTGAAATAATCATATGGTTTTTATTTTTCAATTTGTTAGTGTGGTGTATTACATTGATTGATTTGCGGATAAAGCCCATTGATGTAGACTTATTCTATTTATACTAAGTCAAACAAGTGGAATCAAAATGTCATAAATTTTTTTTTTTTTAGTTAGGCAAAAATTCATGTTTTCTGAAACTAATATATTATATATATTACTTATATATGTATACAAAGCTTTTCTACTATGCTTGATAAAGGCTTGAGAAAGAACATCAAAAAAAGAAAAGGAGATGGAGAAATTAGAAGGCATAAACGAAATGAAATGGGAGCACTGAATATGAAATAGAAAAAGTGAAGCAAACTAAATAAAAGTAAAATATCCTCATAAAGTACAGTTTTTTTTAAACAAAGCTGCTCATTAGAAACACATCTGGCACTCTAAGGTAAAAAAAAAAAAAAAGAAAAAGCAGTACCTGGGCATTTGTATTTTCTAAAAAATTCCAAGATAATTCTGATATGTATATGGATTTTAAAAATTGATTAAAAGTTTTTCTTTTAAATGGTAGTTTGGGTGATATAGAATTCCATAATTTTTCTGTTGACTAAGAGTTACATATTCACAATAGTAAAAGATGTTTGTCAGTTTTCACAATCAGTAGCCAGACAAAAAATAAAAGATAATTACAATTGTGAGCCATAATGGGAACATGATTAACCTAACAATATATAATAATTACATACAATTTGTGGGGTCAGGCAGAGTGGCGTGATAAGTGGAAGTGCATACATGCACGTGTTTTCTTCTGTTCAGCCAGTTTAGGTCTTTTAGTTGGTGCATTTAATCCATTTACATTTAAGGTAATTATCCATGTGTATGTTCCTGTTATGGTTTTAATTGTTTTTGGGTTTATTTTCTGTAGATAGGACATTTCCTTCTTTTGTTTTTTGCCTAGAGAAGTTCCTTCAGCATTTACTGTAAAGATGGTTTGGTGGTGCTGAATTCTCTTAACTTTTGTTTATCTGGAAAGCTTTTGATTTTTTCATCAAATCTGAAATAGAGTCTTGCTAGGTGGAGTATTCTTGGTTGTAGGTTTTTCCCTTTCAACACTTTAAATATGTCATGCTCTTCCCTTCTGACTTGTGAAATCAGGTGATAGCCTGATGGAAGTTACCTTGTATGTTATTTGTCATTTTCCCCCTGTTGCGTTAATATTTTATCTCTGTCTTTATTTTGTCAGTTTGATCACTATGTGTCTCAGTGGGTTCCTCCTTGGGTTTATCCTATCTGGGACTCTTTGTGCTTCCTGGACTTGGTTGATTATTTCCTTTCCCAAGATAGGGAAATAGTTTTCAGCTACTATCTCTTCAAATATTTTCTAGTCTCCTTCTGGACCCTCAAAATGAGAATGTTGGTGCATTTAGTGTGGTCCCAAAGGTCTCTTAGGCTGTCTTCATTTCTTTTCATTCTTTTTTCTGTATTCTGTTCTGTGACAGTGATTTCCAACTTTCTGTCCTCCAGGTCATTTATCCATGCTTCTACCTCAGTTATTCTGCTCTGGATTTCTTCTAGTGTATTAGTCATCAATGTTTGTTTGTTCTTTCGTTTTTATAGGTCTTTGGTAAACATTTCGTGCATCTTCTCAATCTTTGTTTTGATTCTTTTTCCAAGGTTCTGAGTCATATTCACTGTCATTACTCTGAATTCTTTTTCTGGAAGGTTGCCTATGTCCACTTCATTTAGTTGTTTTTCTGGAGTTTTAGCTTATCCCTTCATCTGGGACATAACTTTCTGCTTTTTTCAAGCTGATTAACTTTCTGTAATGTGATTTTGTTTTACTTGCTATGGGATTGTAGTTCTTTTTGCTTCTTCTGTATGCCCTCTGATGGAGGAGGCTAAGAGGCTTGTGTAAGCTTCCTAATGGGAGACACTAGTGGTGGGAAAAACTGGATCTTGCTCTGATGGCATAAAGTGAAGAAGAACTAAAGAGCCTTTTGATGAAAGTGAAAGAGGAGAGCGAAAAAGTTGGCTTAAATCTCAACATTCAGAAAACTAAGATCATGGCGTCTGGTCCCATCACTTCATGGCAAATAGATGGGGAAACAGTGGAAACAGTGACAGACTTTATTTTGGGGGGTCCATAATCACTTCAGAATGTGACTGCAGACATGAAATTAAAAGACACTTGCTCCTTGGAAGAAAAGTTATGACCAATCTAGACAACATATTAAAAAGCAGATATATTACTTTGCCAACAAAGTTTCATCTAGTCAAAGCTATGGAGAAGGCAATGGCAACCCACTCCAGTACTCTTGCCTGGAAAATCCCATGGACAGAGGAGCCTGGTAGGCTGCAATCCATGAGGTCTCGAAGAGTTGGACACGACTGAGTGACTTCACTTTCACTTTTCACTTTCATGCATTGGAGAAGGAAATGGCAACCCACTCCAGTGTTCTTGCCTGGAGAATCCCAGGGATGGCAGAGCTTGGTGGGGGCTGCCCTCTGTGGGGTCGCACAAAGTCGGACACAACTGAAGCAACTTAGCAGCAGCAGCAGTCAAAGCTATGATTTTTCCAGTAGTCATATATAGATGTGAGAGTTGGACTATAAAGCTGAGTGCTGAAGAATTGATACTTTTGAACTGTGATGTTAGAGAAGACTCTTGAGAGTCCCTTGGACTGCAAGGAGATCTAACCAGTCCATCCTAAAGGAAATCAGTCCTGAATATTCAATGAAAGGACTGATGCTGAGGCTGAAACTCCAATACTTTGTCCACCTGATGTGAAGAGCTGACTCATTTGAAAGGACCCTGATGCTGGAAAAGATTGAAGGCGGAAGAAAAGGGGACGACAGAGGAAGAGATGTTTTGATGGCGTCACCGACTCAATGGACATGAGTTTGAGTAAACTCCGGGAGTTGGCAATGGACAGGAGGCCTGGAGTGTTGCAGTCCATGGGGTCTCAAAGAGATGGACACAACTGAGTGACTGAACTGAACTGAACTTATAGGCATGGCCTTGCTCGGTAAAACTTTAATCTAATTATCTGCTAATGGGTAGGGTTGCACTCCCTCTCTGGTAAGGTTTAAGCCAAGAGGGTTTAAGCCAAAGGGGACCTTCCCAGACAGCTGCTTCCAGGCCCCTGTCCCTGTGGTGAGCCCCTGCTGACCCACTTCTCCACAGGAGACCCTCCAACACAAGCAAGTTGTTTTGGCTTAGTTTCTTGGAGTCACTGTTTCTTTACCCCGAGTCTTGGTGCATGCAAGATTTTGTTCGTGTTCTCCAAGACTGGAGTCTCTGTTTCACCCAGTCCTGTGGAATTTTTGTAATCAAATCCCATTGGACTTCACAGTCAAATAGGGAATTCCAGTCCCTTTGTTGGGTCCCCAGGCTGGGAAGCCTGACGTGAGGTTCCAAAACTTCACAACAGTGGGAGAACTTTCTTGATATTATTATTCTCCAGTTTGTGGGTCACCCATCTGCTGGGTATAGGATTTGATTTTACCATGATTGTGCCCCTCCTACCACCTCACTGCAGCTTCTTCTTTGTCTTCGAATATGGGGTATCTTTTTTTGTTGTTTGGTAGGTTCTAGCATCCATCTATAGATGGTTGTTCAACAGCTAAATGTGATTTTGGTGCTCTCACAGGAGGAGATGAGTGTACATCCTTCTACTCTGCCATCTTGAACCAGAAGCCCTATGAATTCTTAAAAGTAAAGTGCCTGGTAGCTTGAAGCCACATGCTGGGAAATTCATTAAATGTTAAAAAGTTCTTTTCACACACACACACAAAAAGTAGAGTGCTGACTTAAAATGTATAATTTGAGAGGTGTGAGTTGTTTGGGGTGTGAGTTGTTCATTTGGGGCAAAATGAATACTGTAGCCTGCTGTAAGACAGCATTTAAGATAGCTTGAGGAACTGTTCTAAAGAGGTGGGGGAATGTTAGTATATATGTGATTTTGGTTAAGGGGGAATATGTGCAATCAAGCACACATTTTTTTGTGGAAAGTTTCTGCTAGTCTTCTGAGGACGACTGCTAGTCTTGAGGAGCAGCTGTCACCATGAAGGATTTTAGTACTTTTCTAGATATGAAGAAATATAAGATTTGAGCTCATAAAATCAACTCCTGAAAATACCTATATATCTGAAGACTTGTTCTGCCAGGTATTCCCTGAGCACAGAGTGCCTTATTTCTGCTCTCCACCCTGAACTCCTTTCAGGAGATGTTGAAAATTAGCAACTACAGCAGCACATGACTTAATCCTTGTAGAGGTAGATGGCAAGTGCCAATGGCAAGTGCCAAATTGTAGTTGACAAGAGAAACTTGACCAGCTGTAGTGAGTCAAAGATATGAGGACTGCAAAAGGATTAAAGAGATTGCAATGTTGCTGGTTTGAAGATGGTGGAGAGAGGGGGCCATGAGGCCAGGAATGTTAGAAGTATCTAGAAACTGAAAAGGCAAGGAAATGTCTTCTTCCCTAGAACCACTGGAAAGAAACACATGTCTCTTGACACCTTGGTTTATGTCTTGGTGAGACCTATGTTAGACATCTGACATACTGTGTTATTTTAAAACACTAATATTATAAAAATATGTTACAGCATCAATAGAAAATTCATAAATATTATGGTACCTGAAAGTGTAGTGCTTCTACAACAAATACCTAAAAGTGAAGATGTGGGTTGAGAATTGGGCAGAGACTGGTAGAAATTTGAGAAGCATGATAGTAAATGTCTAGATTACGTTGAACAGACTGTCAACAGAAATAAGGATGTTAAAGATTATGCTAGTGAGGGCTCAGAGGAAGTAAGAAGCATGATAGAAAAAAATATAAGTCATCTCAAAGAATTCCCAGATTACTGTGTACAGACTGTTAGTAGTAATATGAGCCTTTAAGTCCATGTTGTTGAGGGCTCAGAAAGAAATGATGAAAATATTACTGGAAAATGAAAGAGAGGAAATTCTTGTTACACAGTGAGAGTAAGCCTGGTGCAAATGTGACCTGAAGTTACAGGGATAGCAGAACATATAAATGATGAAATTAGACATTTTCTTGAGGTGATTTTCAAATAAAGTGTTAGAGATGTGGTCTGGTTTATGTTTTACTGCTTATATTAAAATGAGAGAGAGAAAAAATAAAATAAAATGAGAGAGAATAGAGGTAAATGAATTAAGGGAAGAATTACTAAACAAATTGGAGCTAGGATTTGATCCTTTGGGAAATTTTCAGCCTATCTAGATGGCAAAAACTGCAAAAATTAAAAGCTATCCTGTCAGCAAAGCATACTAGAGAGAAAAGACCGAGGATGTGGCTGTGAAAATTTTGCTAACCTAATAGAAAGACAGAAAGCTCAGAATATCTAGTCACACAAAAACTCTCTGAAGAGATTAAGTGTACAAATCATAGATCTGACCAATGATACCAGGGAGCATCTCAGAAACATAAAAGTATGCTCTCTCAGCCATATCAATAAAAAGAAAATAAAGAAGGGATCATCTCGGACAGGTCTATAGATGAGCCTCTCGCTTAATGGGTTGAATCCCCACTAACATACATAGGAAACCCACACGGTTCTTGAGAATGTTATATAGGAAAACCTCTGCTAGCTTGGATTGACAAGGGCAGGCAGAACAATGAAAAAAAAAAAAAAGAAAGAAAGAAAATCAAAGTCCTCCAGAATAGTCCTGGTAGGAACAGATTGATAAAACTAAGCAGCTGTCAACATACATGTGCTACATTCCTTGAAACAGGAAAGATGACTCTGAGAGCAGAGTTGCAAATCCAGGGGACAAGCTCTAAGCCCTGAGTTTGGAGTCATCAGTCAGAGGATTATTTCCAGGACTTAATAGCAAATGGAGTTAACCTGGTTAGTTTTCTATATAACTAAGGGTGACTCATTTTTCTCCTTTATTTTCTCAATTTTGAAGCCAGTATACTGTAACTTTTTCTATGCTAGTCTCAAACGTATATGTAGGAACCCAATAATTTGTTTCTTAAGCTTTTCAGACCCATAGATGGAAGGGAACTGTGTCCCAGAATGAATTATTCTTAGAGTCTCACAGATATTTAATTCATATAATATTTGGAACTTCTGATTGATAAGATATAAGTGAAATTTCAGATTTGCACTTAATATGTTGAGACTTTGAAGGATCTTGGGATAAGATGACAATTTTCTATGTATGAGACAGATATGAACTTTGGGGGTCAGGAGGTAGTTAAAACCTTACAGATTTATAGAACAGTCCAATAGTTGGTGGTCCAATTGAATAATTGGTACTGCACTTGTCAGTTAATTTCTATAATGGGAAATTAGAATTAAATATATGAATCATCTCATTCTTTAAACTTTCCAAAGTGATTACCTGAATTTCATCTCATCAAAAGCATTATTAATGTAATGTCGATCTGCCAAATTTGACCTTAAATCAACTTGATACAGAACACCAAATACTACCACATGTATAATAAAATGTAGCCTAATTTGTAAAATATTTTGATATTATCTCCCACACATACACTTAAGTCTCCTCTTTTCCTACTTGCTATGCATGCATGCACACAAAGTATGCCCACATGGCATTCTGTTTATGGAACAGTCAGTACAAAATATCATTATAGCATTACTAAGCATGAAATATAATTAAAGAAAATCAGATGAAGACATCAAAAATGTTATATTGTGTCTCCATTATTTCAAAAGCTGCAGCTCCATCAGTGAGGCTGCTATAATAAATATATAAGTTGCTTCCAACAACCTGTTTTAGCAATAACTTGCCCCGCTGATGATGTTTTCAAAAGGAAACCCTCCCTCTTGATATTGGGTGACTCTCTTGACCTATATCCTGTGCTATTTTGCTGTATCATATTATATTCAGGGAAAAATACTTTGGGAACTGTCAACCACTTATTTATATTGTGAATGGGCTTTTACCAAATTGGTTTTAAAGAGGAGACAGAATTTTCTGAATTAGAGGCACTAATCTATTCCATGAGGTAAGTTTCTGTGAAAAAGTGACTCATCTGGATGACAGACTGTCCATCGTGAAGGGGGAAAATCAGAAGTGATGATATATTCCAACAGTCTTTCTTTCTTTGCTTATCCTCCTTGAATTAAGAGAGCCAAATTAGCTAACTGATAAGTATGTGTCCACTTGGTCAAGGCATCTTCTTTGGAAAAGAAAGAAAAAACAAAAATAAAAGCACAGGTATCTCATGCAGACCTTAATTTCTCCAAAGAGCTGCAAAATCTTTTTGTGTGTGTGTGATTTTCTTACAGAGAACCAGCAATTCTCTGTGGGAACATGGCTCTCTCTGTTGAAAGGTTAGCCTGCCTTGAATCAGGTCATTCAGAAAGACCCCGGGCATGTCTAAGCTGACCCTATCTCTAGGCAGGGAGAACAGTATTAGTAAGCCTGCTGTCCCCAGGCTTCCAGAAGAATGATGGCACTGTGGAAAAGGGCACTGGAGAGTAAAGGTGGTTGCTTGCTCAGAGGTTTAGAATGAGATGACAGCTCAAGTTGAAAGGCACGGAAATGACCATTATCAACAGGTTTGATAATTCCAAATGCATAAGGCTTACAAAGGAAAAGGTGGGTATCCGAGGTCTAGAGTGAGAAATGGCTTCAAGGAATGGGAGATGTTTCCAGAAGTCATTTCCTCCATTTGGGTCTACATTTCCTTCATTGTAAACATGCAGGGCCCTGGTAGATAACAAGGGGGCAATGAAAGGGCTCCCTGAGTAAAATCACTAGGGCTTGTATGAGTCACCCATACCCCTAGCTATTTGGATGCTGCTCAAGAGCTTTAGTTGATTATCCTGTTTTTCTCAGAAGAAAACACAGATTTCTAAGTAGGACCAGAATTTACACAAAACTGCACATGACTTATTGGCTATGTATTCTACATTCGATTTACCTGTGAAAACTTGCCTCTTTGTCACTACTTAGCACATTTTGTTTGTGATCTGCTGGCAGATTTGTTTTTTCTTCAAATTTGTCCTGGCATGTGGTTGAGAAAACAAAGCTTCTCTGTGGCTGTTCTTCCCCCTTGACTAGGTTGTGCTCTAACCAGACCTCATGGCATAGCCCTGCTCCTCCACATGCCCAGAGTCCTTCCAGAAGGACAATGGGTCAAGTATGCCTTTGGTTCTAAATGTCCCCAGCTTTTGCCAGTGGCTCAATCTTCCCACATGGCACACTTTTGCCTAATTAGTATGGAGGCCCATTCCCTCCCAAATTAGTATCCATATACTTGACACCAAGTAACCTATTTGTATGTTTCAAGTTAAAGAGAATATTCTAAGGCGGTTCCTGAAGGGGCCACTTAAATAAGTGTTTCAAGTTCTTTGACATATAATTGCAGCAAAATGACTAATGAAAATATGGAAAATCTCCCAGCTTCATCAGTAGTTTAGGAAAATAAAGGGGAAAAGTATAGTGAGACACAATGTTGTCTTATAAAATTAAGGGAAAATAGAGCAACATCTAATATCAGTGAGGATTTTATGAAATGGACACATTGCTAGAGAAAATAATAACTTTATTTAAGAAACTAATTTGGGAGAGACTTTTAAATTGAAAACTTGCGTGCCCTTTGACCCACATTTTTTAAAAACTAATCTGTAGAAAATTAAACATGCCTTTAAATATATATATGAAAAAATATTCACTGTAGTATAGTTTATATGGGCAAAGCAGTGGAGCAAATTTGAATATCTATTTACAGTAAAGAGCAAAAAATATTGTATTAAATCTAGATTCTAAAATATTAAAAAGAATGGGATAAAACTGATTGCTAATCTGATAACTGGAGGGATATCCATTGGTGCTATTGAGAAAAGCAATTTGCAGCAAAATATGTGTAATATCTTCCCTTTAAAAACACAACAACAAAAACAACTTCTATATGTGGATACATATTATACGTCATATGTGTGAATACATATTTTATGTCAGACAGTATGCTTTTCTTTATCTTTAGGAGATAGAGAAGTGATGAGTGGAATTAATTGTATTTTTCTATACGATTTCACTAGTTTTACTGGTCATCTCACGGAGTGCATTGATCATGTGCAACAAACCATTTAAACATTAATTTAACATTAAAAAAGAACACAGGAGTGTGGTGAGATAAACCAGATGCTCAATTCCTCACATATATGGTAAGGTAGTAGCTGTCTTTCCAAAGTCCGTACCCACAGATATTTGCTACTATACTTTGCCTGACTAGAAAAGGCAAACTTAGATGAATGTTATTTTACTAAGCAAATTTATTCAAGTTACTGGGACTTATAAATTATAAACAAATTAAACACATGAGGAAAGAATGTCTTACAGTGAAAAGAACATGAATCTGGGGTGGAAGCTGGTGGCCTGGCTCTTTACAAGTGATGAAAGTTAAGAAGAATATTTAAAGAGCACATAAAGAGATGAATATGAATTAACAACTTACTATTCCAGCATACGAGATCTAGCATCACTATATGCCTATTTTTACACAACAATGTAATTGGTTTTCTTTTGCACTATTATCTTTTGCATTACTCTGCTACCAAAGAATAATATGTTTAAGACCATTAAATAATTTAACAAAGCAGCTAATATTCATTGTGTGCCTACTGTGTGGCAGTCACTGCTCTAAGTGCCATTGATACATTAGTGAACAAATTTGACAAAGATTTATTGCTGCAAATTCCACATTTGGCCTTTACTCAATTCCTTATAGCAGATTGTAGTTTCTAGACCTTACATTTACTAAGAAGAGTCCATTTCTAGAATTAAAAGTAATTTAGCAAGCATCAACCTTATTAGTTTCAATGATAAATGAAAGACACAGAGCAATGGTTATCAACCTTTAGCATGCCTAAGAATATTCTAGGGAATATTATGACATGACAATTCCTCCATTCCAACCTGAGAAATCTTTGAAAGTGCCCAGGAATCCACATTTTACAAAGCAACATCTCTGCCAGTTCTATTGTGAGGTATTTGGGCAGCACGTTTACAGAAATGGGAGACTAGAGAGTAATCATAGTGCATCACTACTTGACTAGAAATTTCCCCTATCCCGTCTACAAAGTGGCAGACAGAGGAGATACAGTAGAAATTCTTCCACTCCCACACAGTTTACTTGCCCAAAGGTTGTGTGCGTGTATGCTAAGTCGCTTTAGTTGGGTCTGTCTCTTTGCGATCCTATGGACTGTAACCCATAAGTCTCCTCTGTCCATGGGATTCTCCAGGCAAGAATATCAGAGTGGGCTGCCATGCCCTCCTCCAGGGGATCTTTCCAAGCCAGGGATCAAACCCACGTGCGTTTATGTCTCCTCCATTGGCAGGCAGATTCTTTTTTTTTTTTTGGCAGGTAGATTCTTTACCACTAATGTCACTTGGCAAGCCCCTGTCCAAAGGTTACTACTTTCCAGTGTTGGTCAGTCTAGTTGTCTGTCCCTCCAGTTACATGTTTTTGGTCTAGATGGGGCTATCTGACACAAATTTGATGAAGAAATTCACTAGGGAGCAGAGTGTTTGGATGGAACGTCAAATCTTTTTTCAGCTCTTTTGCCAATCCAGCTTTCATTCTGTTTTAGGATCCAAAAGACATCCAGCATTATTATAACAAATCCACCATTTCTCTAAACTACTTTAGTGACTTTCTATTTCATCATTCAGGAGTCCTGACTAACCACCAAACAAAATCCCCAGGCCATGCTAAAGTTACCAATAATAAGTAGCATACATGGAAGTAACTCTAAATTCAGTGTTTTTTCCTGTTTATTGACCCTTTTCACATATTTTAGTTTGATGCCAAATAGTCATGTTTCATGGATCTTTTACCTCTTCTCCACCATTCTATTCCCTTTAGTGAATATGGCTCACCAGTTACAAGAAATCAAAGTAAATTCTGTCTCATTTCCTATGAGGTTACCTATGCAATTCCCACTTAAAACTAACCCAAATTTCTTTACCATAGTAGAAGATTGAGATTGGTCCCTAATTACACTGGGGTTGGTGGTTACCAGTCTGAATAGCTAGAAAAGTGTTAATGCCCCGGTTTGGCCTCTCAATTCAGCTGATAGCTAAGTCTTGTGGTAGAAGAGGTCTGCTATAGCTCCTCAGGGAGTATCTTTATGTCAGGGCATGTGGTTATCCTGCTTGTTGCATGAGGTTTAAATTTCACTGTGTGGTGGCCTTTCTCTACAGAAAAAAAGAAGCATGATAAATGTCTGTCTCACTAAAGAAAAGTAATCTGTGTGGTGCCACATGTCTGCTTTGAGTGTCTTCAAAGCTGACCTGCTAGCTTGTCTCATTTACCATGCCTAGAGGGAGAGTTTACACGAAGAAACAAAACTAACCTATTAGGTTCTTCGCAAGCAGCTCCCTTGTGGCAGTTTGGTGGGCTGTGTGTTGTTGTATGATTTAAACTTTTATTTTTTTTCCGTAATAGAATAGCAATAGAATAAAGATTCAAAACATGAAACTTCAATGGGTAGTCCATTATCCCAGGAAAGTTTGCACTCTTTTCTGAGAATGAGAAAAAAAAAAACATCAAAAGTGTGAGATCTTGGGATATTTTTTCATTGCAAAGCCATTAAATAGGAAAAAATACCATAGGGTGTTTTTAAAATATCAAACAACTTAAGTTCAAAGAAATGCATCTCAGCATCTTAATGTCTGCCAGAGAGAACATCTGGTTAGAAAATCTGGAACTGATCCTGTTTTGTTCGTATTCAGTGTTTCATTCTTTCCTTATGAAGTGAAGAAGGGCATCATATCTACCACCAAAATAGTCTGAAGATTGAATTGATGATGTATGAAGTGTGCAGTATAAATTACAAAAAGCTGAACAAATGCAAGGTTGTCTTTTTATTAGGGTATAATTTACATAGAATAAATACACTTTTCGGTGTGCAATTCTTTGAGTGTTGACACCATCATATTTTAATGTAATTAGCCAAAATCAAGACCTAGAAAAATTCTGTCTTTCCTACAGATTCGCCTTGAGTGTCTCCTCTGTCCCTTAGCCTGACACAGTTGAGATCATTCATGCGGTCACATCAGGGATCTACTCCCTTAGTGCTGGAGAACATTCCTGGTATGGTTTTATGAGTTTGTTTATATATTTATCAGCTGAAGAACATCTGGATCTTTTCTCCTCTTGTTGATTATGAATATATCTACTATAAACCTAGGGATAAAATGTATGAGAGTGAAAGTGTTAGTTGCTCAGTCATGTTTAACTCTGTGAGACTCCATGGACTGTAGCCCACAAGGCTCCACTATCCATAGGATTTCTCAGGCGAGAATACTGGAATGGGTTGCCATTCCCTTCTTCGGGGGATCTTCCCACCCCAGGGACTGAACTTATGTTTCTTATGTTTCCTACATTGGCAGGCAGTTCTTTAGTGCCACCTGGGAAGGGTTTCAAGAGTGAAAGTGTTAGTCACTCAGTGACTCTTTCCAACCCCATGGACTGTAGCCCACCAGGTTCCTCTGGCCATGGAATTCTCCAGGCAAAAATACTGGAGTGGACTGCCATTCCCTTCTCCAGGGAATCTTCCTGACCCAGGGATCCAATTCAAGTCTCCTGTACTGTAGGCATATTGTTGACTATCTGAGCCACAGAGAAACCTTATACAGTGTGAATATAATTTTTAACTTCTATCAGGTACACATTTGAGATTGGAATTACTGGGTCATAGGCAAGTGTATACTTTACTTAATGCAAACTCTTTTTCCAAAGTGGCTGCATAATATTTCATTCCAGTCATCAATGCATGGGAGTTTTATGTGCTCTGCATATTCGCCAGCCCTTGGTATTGTTAGATTTGTTGTTTTGTTTTTGTGTTTGGTCACTATGATAGGTGTATAGTGACAGTTTAGTATCATTTTAATTTGGATTTTCTTAGTGATTAGTGTTGTTAAGTGTATGTTTATGTTTTATTTGCCATCTATCTGTTTTTTGATGATTTTTTTTGATGAAGCATTTTTTCAAAACATTTGTCCATATATCATGAAATGTTCTTTTTTATATAAATTCATTTTAATGTTCACACTATTCCAATAGTAGTATAGGTTATTCTCCTATTACACATGACAACTGAATCTCAGTGTGACTTAAAAATGTGTTCAAAGATGCATAGATATTAGGTGTCAAAGCTGGAGGGAAAAGATAGGCTAGTCTGATTACAAAATTCAAGATAGCTACTGCTGCTGTAATAGTCTTACAGAAGCAAAATGCTCCTCTAAGATTTAAAAGTCCATTAATTTCCAGTTGGCTTTAGTGAACTATGTGCATGAAGAATTATCAGTTGAAAGTTTCGAATATGAGGTCAATTTGCTTCTTTTTTCAATTACCCTTCAGAGCTAACTCCATTTTTTAATATATTTTTTTTCTTTTTTGGACTGCCATATTTACTGAGAAGGTGTAAAACAAGTTCACTGTTTTGAAATAGGAAACAAATCTCCTGGAGAAAGACATGTTATTCATGCTGAAACATGAGGTAAATATAATCTTTGGGTGACCTACTTCTTTGGCTTATTCATATATCTTCCCTCTTCAGTTAGTCTTTGTTGTTCAGTCACTCAGTTGTGTCTGAATCTTTGCAACTCAATTAGTCTGGTGAATCAAAATGACTATGTTTTCTGATTATTATTTCACAAGGTTAAACAAAGCTTTTTTTATAACAAGTACTTATAAGTTAGTACAAACTTTCAGTCTATAAGAGAAACTGAACTTCAATCTTCCTATCTAAAAAGTGAGAATTATAGGAAGTACCACCTGAGTGTGTGCATGCATACTAAGTAGCTTCAGTCATGTCCAACTCTTTGTGTCCTCATGGACTGTAGCCTGCCAGGCTTCTCTGTCCATGGGATTTTCCAGGCAAGAATATTGGAGTGGGTTGCCATGCCCTCCTCCAGGGGATCTTCCTGACTCAGAGATCCAACCCACATCACTTGTGTCTCCTGCACTGGCAATCAGGTTCTTTATCACTAGCACCACCTGGGAAGCCCTGATGTTAAAACATGATGTTAAGTGCATGCTTAGTACAGAGTTAATAAATGGTAGTCGCCTTATAGGACTTCCCTATTGGGGAGCTCAGCTGGTAAAGAATCTGCCTTCAATACAGGAGACCCTGGTTTGATTCCTGGATTGGGAAGATCTCCTGCAGAAGGAACAGGCTACCCATTCCAGTATTTTTGTAATTCCCTGGTGGCTCAGATGGTAAAAATCTGCCTATAATGCGGGAGACGTGGGTTTGATCCCTGGGTGGGAAGATCCCCTGGAAGAGGGCATGGTAAGCAACTTCAGTATTCTTGCCTGAAGAATCCCCATGGACAGAGGAGGCTGGTGAGCTGCATTCCATGGGGTAGCAAAGAGTCCGACATGACTGAACTAAGCACAGCACAGCACAGTCACCTCATAATAATTTTCTTATTTTGTACCAAAGATTTTGTTAAACTAACTAAATAATTCTAGAAACTCTATGAAATAAATATTTTTATCTCAATTTTATGTGTGAAGAAACTGACATTTTGAAACATTCAGTTCAGTTCAGTTGCTCAGTCGTGTCCGACTCTTTGCGACCCAATGAATTGCAGCACACCAGGCCTCTCTGTCCATCACCAACTCCCGGAGTCTACTCAAACCCATGTCCATCGAGTCAGTGATGCCATCCAACCATCTCATCCTCTGTTGTCCCCTTCTCCTCCTGCCCCCAATCCTACCCAGCATTAGGGTCTTTTCCAATGAGTCAACTCTTCGCATGAGGTGGCCAAAATATTCGAGTTTCAGCTTCCACATCAGTCCTTCCAATGAACACCCAGGATTGATCTCCTTTAGGATGGATTGATTGGATCTCCTTGCAGTCCAAGGGACTCTCAAGAGTCTTCTCCAACACCACAGTTCAAAAGCATCAATTCTGCGGCGCTCAGCTTTCTTCACCGTCCTACTCTCACATCCATACATGACCACTGGAAAAACCATAACCTTGACTAGATGGACTTTTGTTGGCAAAGTAATGTCTCTGATTTTAAATATGCTATCTAGATTGGCCATAAGTAACTATAAAAATTACCCAAATAGTAAATGGAGATGATGGGATTCAAACAAGGTCTATCTGGTTCCAAAATTATCCTCTTGATCCCTCTATTCAACTTATTGTTTTAATAGAAAATATGTGGGATACTCTTGGTAAAAATATGATATTGAATATTCCATTCATTAATACCAATAAAGTGTTCTTTTTTGTGTCCCTAAAATAATACATAAATCTATAATCCTTGTAATTCTGCAGAAAACAAATAACTGCTCTTTTCTATAATCATAAATAGGAAATTTTTAAAAATAAAAATTTCTGTCAGCCAGGATTAAATAAAGGAAGTTGAACTATTATGAGTATTATAAAATAAGCACCCATGATAGGAACTAAACATAACACAATTTAGAGAGGAGTTTGGGAAGTAAGTTTTGGAGGAGTTTTGGAACTTGGGAACTTAGGCCACAAGGTGAGCTGGAGGATCAGAGAAAAGTCACTAACAAGTCCGCCTAAACACTGGTTCAACTGGAAAAGTCAGGGCATGCAGAGAAGTCTGGTAGGCCAGGTGTGACCACCTGCCAGGGTGTGGGCATGGAAGGGAGCTGATGGAGGGGACTGTAGAAGACTATTACCTCTTCCTTTAGTGGTGTTCTTAGAATTATTGTTGGCCAACTGAGCCAGAGGTCAGGAAGAAGAGCTGGCCACAATGTAGGGTGGATCAGAAAAAGCTGGTACTCCCTAGTACTTTTAATGTCTCTCACTGAACAGAACCTTCAGAGAGTAATATCTACTACTTCACTTGTACTTTCCAAAACTTATGCAAGTTTATCTATTGGCCATCTTCATCATGTTATCATTTTTTAATGTATCAATTGTTATTCTGGGTTGGCAAAAAAAAAATTTGTTCAGATTTTTCTAGAAGATGTTAAGAATAACTGGAAAAAGTTTTGGCCAACACTTCATTTATTTTGCTCTTAAATTAAGTAAAATTCATTGGTTCCTAACACTTAATATCATCAAACCATCCTGAGGTAAACTTACAAAGAAAGTGAAGTTTGTTTTGAGATGGTTTTCCTGTCTTTAAGGGCCACTCCTTGGTCACTGTTGCTGATGCCTAGAGGGGCCGTCTACTGGCACTGCTACTATTATCACTAATTCCAGAATCACCATTACTTATTGAATGCACAGCATTTTGGATATCAAAGAGGAAATAATCAAGTAGGGAAAGGCAGCAAGAATTTCCTGGAAATAATAACATGGGGAATGAGGACTGGGTTAAAAAAAAAGTGAGGCTCAGTTCAGAGACCAAATGAAGGAAGAATACGTCCTTCCAACTTCATGGTCAGCTAAGACACAAAATCTATACATAAAGAGGACCATGAGAATAAGTTAGGTAGAGAGACAGGTAAGGAGATATATGTATGTTTTAGAATTTCAGAGCAGAAAATGTCAGACATCTATAGTTCTCTCTGGGAATTTCATATGATAATATACTGAGGAGAAGCAAAAAATGTGGTTGATGTGAAAAAACAAGTACTAGTTCATGGACAATTGACTGGGTAAGGGCAGACAACTTTTTCATGCTTTAATGTGCTGAGCAGCAGACCTAGGCAGCAGGGAGTTGGAAAGGCATATTGACAACTTGGGAAGTTATTCTGAATGTATATCTTTCTTATGGTTTTACAGATAACCCTAATAGATGTGTATATTAAATTTGCACTGTGTATATGATCTTTTTCTTACATTAATCCTAATATTCTTCCAAAAATAAGGGGGCAATATTACCTGTTATACAGAAGGAGAAATTGAAGCACAAGAATCTTGCAAAATGTCATATGTCTAGGAAGAAGTAGAGCTTAGAAAACCAGATTGTCTTTTACTGAAAAACTGATGTTCTTTCCACTACACTATTCTTCTCCTAAACGGAATGTGCTGGAAACATCCAACCTTGGGCACAGAGCATCATAAATGCTGTGGCCAGATATATTCATTTTATGCACAAATGGTCACTATGGTCCAGGAAAGTTCAGGGAAGGACAGGAGTTTGATGGAGGCTTCAGTTGAAAGCCAGAGAAGGAGAAGGGAAGAGCCAAGTTCAGAACATTGTGTTCTTTTACTCATGCTACAACAAGCTCAAATTTGAAATGTGAGAGAGCTGCAATAGCCACAGGAGGCAAGATAAACTGAAAAAAGCATGAAGCATTTTATTCTATTTATAGGTAATAAGACCTTGCCTTTTGGTAGAAAATGTCCTCTCCGAAAAACAGTGCTGACATACTGCTAAGTCAAATTACTTAAATCATTCAGAGTATTATGCTGTGTCCTGGAGCAAAAAGTTTTGTTTATGTCTGCATTTATTAAAGATAATTTCTCCCTTTCTTTTCTTAAAGATAATTTTAAAGAAACATGATTTATGCCTGTGAAGTTGACAGCATCTGTGAAAGAAGTCACTGTTGATATGACATATACTGTCATGTCTGCATGTAATAATGCTGCTAGTATTCAAGCTAGACACAAGAAAAAAAATATAGCATACACCTAAACTCAGGGATAATTAGTTTTAAAAAATATCATGGAGAGACTTCTGACCTATTAGGACCTGTTACAAGGTGATATAGACTCATTTCCCTTGTTCTTTCTAACTAAATACAACTATAAACCCTAAAAGAAATTCAGGAAGCAACCAAGAACTCCTGAAGATGAAAAGTGGAAGATAGACCAATTAGTGACCCAGGACTGGGATATTAATATAGGCAGAAGAATGGCTTAATGTTGCCACTAACAGAAAAAATAACCAAAGCCCACAGTTTTCTATCAACCTAGCAATGGAAGGAGGCCCAGAGAAGATTATTACTCCTTCTGATCTGATGAAATCTTGCTGGCTGTCCACATGAAAAGTGAAGTGAAAGTGAAAGTCACTCGATAACGTCCGACTCTTTGCAACCCCATGGACTATACAGTCTATGGAATTCTCCAGGCCAGAATAGTGGAGTGGGTAACCTTTCCCTTCTCCAGGGGATCTTCCCAACCCAGGGAACAAACCCAGGTGTCCCGCATTGCAGGCGGATTCTTTACCAGCTGAGCCATAAAAAATTGCAAACTCAGGGAATCTCTCTCTTTCCCTATAGGCTCTGAGACTCAGTGTCTGGCAGCACTGGGGAGAGGAATCACGCTCTAACAAGTGCCTTTCCAATAAGTGCTTTTTATCCCTGCCAACTCAACTGAGAGACCCCAAATACTCGGGCAGCACAGCAGATAAGACCTTGTCACAAGGCCTGGCACCTTTTCCCTGCAGAATGGAGACTCACTTTCCCCATCTGGAAGGGCCCACCCACCTAGCCTGGATAAGCTCCTGCTTTTACCTTTTCAAATGACTGGCTGCTTAAGTAAAAGGTTTAAATACGGATTCTAGTTTTTCAATCTATGCTGAGAATACTATAAAAAGGTCACCATCCATACCCGAGGGGGCTTCTCAGGTGGTCCTCAGTGGTAAAGTACCCACCTGCCAATCAATGCAGGCGACTCAAGAGACATGAGTCACAACTTGAATAAGAAAAGACAATAAACTAATGATAACATTGAGGTGAATCAGATTTTGGAATTATCTGACAAGGATTATTTTGACAAGGATTGCTACTTAGATTATTTTAAACTTGGTAGGAAGGAAGGAAGTGAAGTCGCTCGGTCCTGTTCGACTCTTTGCAACCCCATGGATTGTAGCCTACCAGGCTTCTCCATCCATGGGATTCTCCAGGCAAGGGTACTGGAGTGGGTTGCCATTTCCTTCTCCAAACTTGGTAGTGTGATTCAAATTCTAGGTAGCTGTTCCACTCGCGGGAACATATAATCTAAAAATGATCATAGATACATAAGAATTTTGTATAGGAATTTATTCAACACAATATTACTTGAGAGTGTGAGACACTAAAAATTCCTACCTTTAATAAAAAGAAGAAAAGATAAAAATAAATTATGAAGTACAAGTAAAACACAAAATATTTAAGTTATGTTTTTAAAGTATGTTTCTTTTCATGGAAACTGTAGCCAAGGTAATATTAAACAGAAAAATAGAGATTAAAAAAAAAAAAGCACCACAATGAGTGTGGCCCTAATTTGCATTTTTAGAGTGCAGTTGGATATAAAACATAAAATTCTGAAAGGAAAGTAGCAACATTTTCATGACACATTTCTGTGCAGTACGATTTTGGATCATATAAGTACTTTATAAATGCTCATATTTTTCAAGAATTGTTTAATAAATAAGGACAACATTCTTTGTTGTTAAACTCCTCAAAGTGTTACATTTTAAAAGTTTGCTTTAAATAGAGAAACTAAACCTACTGACATTTTGATCTTAGACTTCTAGCCTCCAAAATTTAAAAAAGCTTGTTTCTGTAGATTAAGTACAGGATCTGTGGTATTTTGTAATAGCAGACCTCCCATACTAATATAGCAAACAATCTTTGTTGTTGTTCAATCACTCAGTCATGTCTGACTCTTTGTGAACTCATAGACTGCAGCACGCCAAGCCTCCCTGTCTATCACCAACTCCCAGAGTTTACCCAAACTCATGTCCATTCAATCAGTGATGCCATCCAATCATCTCATCCTCTGTTGTCCCCTTCTCCTCCTGCCTTCAATCTTGCCCAGCCAAAGGGTCTTTTCAAATGAGTCAGTTCTTCACATCAGGTGGCCAAATTATTGGAGTTTCAACTCCAGATCAGCCCTTCCAATGAACATTCAGGATTGATTTCCTTTAGAATGGACTGGTTGGATCTCCTTGAAGTCCAAGGGACTTTCAAGACTCTTCTCCAACACCACAGTTCAAAAGCACCAATTCTTCAGCACTCAGCTTTCCTTATAGTCCAATTCTCATATCCATACATGATCACTGGAAAAACCATAGCCTTGACCAGGCAGACCTTTCTTGGCAAAGTAATGTCTCTATTTTTAATATGCTGTGTAGGTTGGTCATAACTTTTTTTCCAAAGAGCAAGCATCTTTTAATTTCATGGCTGCAATCACCATCTGCAGTGATTTTGGATCCCCCCAAATAAAATCTGTCACTGTTTCCACTGTTTGTCCATTTCTTTGCCATGAAGTGATGGGACCAGATGCCATGATCTCAGTTTTCTGAATGTTGAGTTTTAAGCCAACTTTTTCACTCTCTTCTTTCACTTTCCTCAAGAGGCTGTTAAGTTCCTCTTTACTTTCTGCCATAAGGGTGATGTCATCTACATACTTGAGGTTATTGATATTTCTCCCGGCAATCTTGATTACAGCTTGTGCTTCATCCAGCCCAGCGTTTCTCATGATGTACTCTATATATGAGTTAAATAAGCAGGGTGACAATCTACAGCCTTGACTTACCCTTTCCCTATTTGGAACCAGTTTGTTGTTCCATGTCCAGTTCTAACTGTGGCTTCCTGACCTGCATACAGGTTTCTCAAGAGGCAGATCAGGCAGCCTGGTACACCCATCTCCTAAAGAATTTTCCACAGTTTGTGGTGATCCACACAATCAAAGGCTTTGTCATAGTCAATAAAGCAGAAGTAGATGTTTTTCTGGAGCTCTCTTGCTTTTTCAATGATCCAGTGGAGGTTGGCAATTTGATCTCTGGTTCCTCTGCCTTTTCTAAAACCAGCTTGAACATCTGGAAGTTCACAGTTCACGAATTGTTGAAGCCTGGCTTGGAGAATTTTGAGCACTACTTTGTTAGCATATGAAATGAGTGCAGTTGTGCGGTAGTTTGAGCATTCCTTGGCATTGCCTTCCTTTGGGATTGGAATGAAAACTGATCTTTTCCAGTCCTGTGGCCACTGCTGAGTTTTCCAAATTTGCTGGCATATTGAATGCAGCACTTTCACAGCATCATATTTTAGGATTTGAATGGCTCTACTGGAATTCCATCACCTTCACTAGCTTTGTTCATAGTGATGCTTCCTAAAGCCCACTTGACTTCACATTCCAGGATATCTGGCTCTAAGTGAGTGATCACACCATCATAATTATCTGGTTCATGAAGATCTTTTTTGTATAGTTGTTCTGTGTATTCTTGCCACCTCTTCTTAATATCTTCTGCTTCTGTTAGGTCAATACCATTTCTGTCCTTTATTGAGCCCATCTTTGCGTAAAATATTCCCTTGGTATTTCTAATTTTCTTGAAGAGATCTCTAGACTTTCCTCTTCTGATGCTTTCCTGTATTTCTTTGCATTGATCACTGAAGAAGACTTTCTTGTCTCTCCTTTCTATTCTTTGGAACTCTGCATTCAAATGGGTATATCTTTCCGTTTCTTCTTTGCCTTTTGCTTCTCTTCTATTCACAGCTATTTGCAAGGCCTCCTCAGAAAATCATTTTGCTATTTTGCATTTCTTTTTCTTGGGGATGGTCTTCATCCCTGTCTCCTGTACAATGTCATGAACCTCTGTCCATACTTCTTCAGGCACTCTATCTATGAGATCTAGTCCCTTGAATCTATTTCTCACTTCCACTGTATAGTCATAAGGAATTTGATTTAGGTCATACCTGAATGGTCTAGTGGTTTTACCTACTTTCCAAAATTTAAGTCTGAATTTGGCAATATGGAGTTCATGATCTGAGCCACAGTCAGCTCCCAGTCTTGTTTTTGCTGACTGTATAGAACTTCTCCATCTTTGGCTGCAAAAAATATAATCAATCTTTTCTTGGTATTGACCGTCTGGTGATGTCCATTTGTAGAGTCTTCTCTTGTGTTGTTCGAAGTGGGTGTTTGCTATGACCAGTGCATTGTCTTGGCAAAAGTCTATTAGACTTTGCCCTGTTTCATTCTGTACTCCAAGGCTAAATTTGTCTGTTACTCCAGGTATTTCTTAACTTCCTACTTTTTCATTTCAGTCCCCTATAATGAAAAGGACATCTTTTTTGGGTGTTAGTTCTAGAAAGTTTTGTAGGTCTTCATAGAACCGTTCAACTTCAGCTTCTTCAGCATTCCTGGTTAAGGCATAGACTTGGATTACTGTGATATTGAATGGTTTGCCTTGGAAATGAACAGAAATCATTCTGTCGTTTTTGAGATTGCATCCAAGTACTGCATTTCGGACTCTTTTATTGACTTTGATGGCTGCTCCATTTCTTCTAAGGGATTCTTGCCCACAGTAGTAGATGTAATGGTTATCTGAGTTAAATTCACCCATTCCAGTCCATTTTAGTTGGTTGATTCTTAAAATGTCAATGTTCACTCGTGCCATCTCCTGTTTGACCACTTCCAATTTGCCTTGATTCATGGACCTAACATTCCAGGTTCCTATGCAATATTGTTCTTTACAACCTCGGACTTTACTTCCATCACCAGTCACATCCACAACTGTGTCACTATAAAAATAGAAAACAGACAGACATAGAAAAGGAAGCCACATGATAATGGAGACAGAGATTGGAGTGACATAGCTATAATCCTTGAGGCACTGAGATTACAAGAAGCTAGCATAAGCGAGGGGACTCAAGGAAAGATTTTCCCATAGAGCCTTCAAAAGTACCATGGCCCTGCTGACATTTGATTTCAGACTGCTATCATTCAAAACTCTGGTACAATACAATTCTGTTATTTTAAGTCATCAAATTGGTGGTAATTTGTTATAGCAGCCCTAAGAAATTAATAAAGGTTTTGGTACTGGGAAGTAGTGTGCTAATGTTACAAGCACTCAAATATTAGGGAGTGGCTTTGTAATTGAGCTAGGTTAGACAGAGACTGGAAGAATTTTTAGGTTCCTGAAAGAAAAAAAGCCTACACTTCTTTTAAAAGGAGATTTTGGAAATCTGGACATTAAAAGTTATTATGGTGAGGATTCAGAAAGAAGTGAGATACACTGTAGAGGAAGGTTTCTTTCATATTTATAGAACATTGGTAGAAATAACAACTCCAAAGATAACTCTGGTGAAGACTGAGAAGAAAATGAGGAACTTGTCACTGGACACTGGAGAAAAGGCAACTTTTACTATAGAAATGGCAGAAAACTTGGCTGGAAGTTTGGTGGAAAGTAGAACTTCAGTGGTTGCTAAGCAAATTATTGAAAGTCATCTTGGTTTCTCTTATTGCTTATAGTAAAATACAAACAGAAAGAGATACATCAAGGAAGGAACTCTTTAGTGAAAAAGAACTAGCACTTAATGATTGAGATACTCTCAGCCTATCCAGGTTATGAAGAATGCTAAGCGTCCTTAAAGTTTGTTCTAGAGGTAAAGACAAGGGTATTACTGAACAACTCTATGCTAAGAAGATTGTGCTGTGATTCACGATTTCCATCAATCATCTCAGCAGAACCCTGGCATAGAGACAGGGTTATCCAGCAAAGAATTATGGAGAACTGCCTTGTTTAATGATGTGGATGTCCTTGTCATGCACAGAAGACAGGCATGGGGGTTGAGAATATTATACCAGCAGAAACACTTTCAGTAAAAATGAAAGGGCAAAAAGGCTGAAATGTAGGAAGACTGTCAGATCTCTGGGATTCCACAGTCAGGAAATAGATTAATAGAGCACTAGGTCATGAATCTGTGCTAAATTCAAGAAAAAGGAAGAACGACTGGGAAAAATGTGACAGAGATGCAGAGCAGAGGGGACAGTTCTAAGGATGCAGAGAACAAAACACAAACCATAGATCATTCTCAGTTATTTCCCTACTGGGATTTTTTTCTGCCTAGTTTTGGATTTACTAGGGACTTCTGGCCTCATTTTCCCTTTTAATTCCTCCAAATAGAAATGTCTATACTATGCTTATCTCACCATTGTATTTTGGAAGCTGGTAGTGTGTTTTCTAGCTTCATAGGTCCATAAATGGAGAGAAATTTTGACCCAGGATCTCACATATCCAAAGGCTCACCATACCTGATTTAGATGATGGTATTAGGAACTTTGTGTGTTAATGAGGTTTTTTTTTATTTTTGCTTAGAATTGATAAAATAAGTGAGCTGTGTAGGAAGGGACGTATCTTTGACAAAAACAAGATACCATTGAAAAGTGAGAATGAGGGAATGGAAGCTCAGTAAACAGAAAATATTTATATCTTTTGACCAGAGATACATATTTTAACATTGTCTTTGCCTTCCAGATACCTGAAGTTCTTATACAGCTTTTAACCCATCAGTTTTATCCTTTGTAATTTCTGATTTATGGTATCTTCAGAAAGAAAACACATTCCTTGAAATTGTTAATTTTATATACATTGTTTACATTTATTTTTGATGCAATTGAGAATGCAGTAGATTGTTACGGTTTGTTTCAAACTCATGGATATATTACCCCTCACATAGCTATTTAATTAAACATAATAGCATTTACATTTTTTATATGGTCACCTATATTTACAAAATGACACCCTATATGTTCCAGGAGATAACCTATATTTTCTTATGTGGCTGAAAAAAGTCATCTGCATTATCCTTAAAGAAGGAAAAAATAATAGGTATTTAAAGACCTTGATTACTAAATTTACCTTTGCAAATGAAAACATTTCAAAAGTCAATTTAATATAATGCTATTCTGTATTTTTTTATTCCAATTTTGATGACTAGCAATAGTGCCTGATTAAGAAGCAAGCCACCTACTCTAAAGCAGTCAGCATTCTCATATTAATAAATTGTACATTTTGCAAATAATATTTCAAAAGAAACATTTGGTAAGCAAGTTTGGAAAATAATGTCAGGACATAATCTACAGTGAAATGTAACAAGAAAAGATATTACTGTGATGTGATCAAAAATTGAAATGAAAACCACAACAATATTTATCTAGAATGATTACATTTTAAAGAACATCTGAATTTCAGTGCAGCTTGCAGATTGATAAACTATGCAATTAACCAATATCCAATTTGCTAGAGTAGCAAGTCAGGTAATCAGATAAGACTGGGTCAGAAATATGCAATAGTTTCCTATTTATGGGTCTCAAATATATTGTAGAGGTTAAACTAAAGACTTTCCGTGACTTGAAATTAAAAATAAAACTTTTGTTCCTTTATTTATTATTTGTGTGTGTATGTGTTTTAACTGGATGTATCTTTCCCTCTCTCCCTTGCTTTTCACTTCTCTTCATTCTTCTGCTATTTGTAAACTCTTCTCAGATAACCACTTGCTTTTCCTTTGGGATGGCTTTGTTCACCACCTTTCATACAATATTACCTATTATATGCTGAGCATATCATGATAGATGTCAGGCTGGATGAATTCCAAGCTGGAATCAAGATAAGCGGGAAAAACATCAACACCCTCAGATATGTGGATGATACCACTCTAATGGCAGAAAACAAAGAAGAGCTAAAGAGCCTCTTGATGAGAGTGAAGGAGGAGACTGAAAGAGCCGGCTTAAGACTAAATATTACAAATAACTAAGATTATGGCATCTGGCCCCACTACTGCAAGGCAAGTAGAAGGGGAAGTAGTGACAGAATTCCTCTTCTTGGGCTCCAAAATCACTGTGGATTGTGATTGCAGCCATGAAATCAGAAGACAATTTCTTCTTGGCAGGGAAGCTATAACAAACCTAGACAGTGTGTTGAAAAGTAGAGACATTGACAACAGAGGCGTATAGTCAAAGCTATGGTCTTCCCAATGGTCACGTATGGTTGTGAGAGCTGGACCATAAAGAAGGCAGAATGCCAAAGCAATGATGCATTCGAACTGTGGTGCTCAAGAAGACTCCTGAAAGTTCCTTGGACAGTTCAGTTCAGTTGGTTCAGTTGCTCAGTCGTGTCCGACTCTTTGCGACCCCGTGAATTGCAGCACGCCAGGCCTCTCTGTCCATCACCAACTCCCGGAGTCTACCCAAACCCATGTCCATTGAGTCGGTGAGGCCATCCAACCATCTCATCCCCTGTCGTCCCCTTCTCCTCCCGCCCCCAATCCTACCCAGCATTAGGGTCTTTTCCAATGAGTCAACTCTTCGCATGAGGTGGCCAAAGTATTGGAGTTTCAGCTTCAACATCAGACCTTCCAATGAACACCCAGGATTGATCTCTTTTAGTATGGATTGATTGGATCTCCTTGCAGTCCAAGGGACTCTCAAGAGTCTTCTCCAACACCACAGTTCAAAAGCATCAATTCTTTGGCGCTCAGCTTTCTTCACCGTCCAACTCTCACATCCATACATGACTACTGGGAAAACCATAGCCTTGACTAGATGGACTTTTGTTGGCAAAGTAATGTCTCTGCTTTTAAATATGCTATCTAGGTTGGCCATAACCTTCCTTCCAAGGAGTAAGCGTCTTTTAATTTCATGGCTGCAATCACCATCAGCAGTGATTCTGGAGCCCCCCAAAATAAAGTCTGACGCTGTTTCCACTGTTTCCCCATCTATTTCCCATGAAGTGATGGGACCAGATGCCATGATCTTAGTTTTCTGAATGTTGAGCTTTAAGCCAACTTTTTCACTCTCGTCTTTCACCTTCATCAAGAGGCTCTTTAGTTCTTCTTCACTTTCTGCCATAAGGGTGGTGTCACCTGCATATCTGAGGTTATTGATATTTCTCCCGGCAATCTTGATTCCAGCTTGTGTTTCTTCCAGCCCAGCGTTTCTCATGATGTACTCTGCATATAAGTTAAATAAGCAGGGTGACAATATACAGCCTTGACGTACTCCTTTTCCTATTTGGGACCAGTCTGTTGTTCCATGTCCTTGGACAGTAGGGAGATCAAATCAACCAATCTTAAGGGAAATCAACTCTGCATGTTCACTGGAAAGACTGATGCTGAAGCTGAAGCTCCAGTATTTTGGTCACCTGATGTGAACAGCTGACTCATTGGAAAAGTCGCTGATAATGGGAAAACCGAGGGCAGAAAGAGAAAAGGGTGTCAGAGGAGATATGGCTGGAGAACATCACTGATGCAATGAACATGAACTTAGGCAAACTCTAGGAGATGGTGAGGGACAAGGAGGCCTGTTTTGCTGGAGTCCATGGGGTTGCAAAGATTGGACAGGACTGGGTGACTGAACATGTGTTTTTTATTTAGTCTACATTTCTTTGACTCTCCCCATTCCCAGTTTTAAGCAGCAATGTTTTTTTCCTTTGGAATTTTGAATTTATTTCTTCCTGATATTCTGATTTGACTAACAGCAAGAAATACATCAAAAGACCCAGACCTGAAGTACATCCATGTAAATCTAAGTACAACCAATATAGTACATATTTTCATATATCTGTGTCATCTGCAATTTTATTATACCAGTGCCTTATATTGTTTTTGAAGTACAGGTCTTCTGCCTTCTTAAGTAGGTTTATTCCTAGGTATTTCATTCTTCTTGATGTGAGGGTAAATGGAGTTATTTCCTTAATTTCTCTTTCTGATATTTTGTTGTTAGTGACTTGATGATTTCAAAGGTTTTTGCATGGTTTTGACTAAAATAGGAGGGGTCCAGTTTTTAGTGGATAACTGAGCACACACATTGAGAGACAGAAGTCAGGAGACAACATAAAGATGTAAAGTTTGTTTAAAATCCAAGCAGCAGTATCACCTACCTGTGCTGTATAAATGAAATAACAAAGCCTAGATAGCAGTTCATCTGTTTACAGTATGGTTTACTGAATAGCTTAAACCCACTGTTGAGACCTACTATTCAGAAAAAAAGAAAAACAATGTACCTGATCATCCAAGAGCCCTGTTGGAGATGTACAACCAGGGTAGTGTTGTTTTCATGTCTGCTAAGACAACATCCATTTGGTAGCCCATAGATCAAGCAGTAATTTTGACTTGCAAATCTTAGTATTTAAGAAATACATTTCCTAACCAGTAATTTCCATAGATAGTGATTTCTGTGATGGAGCTGGGCAAGGTCAATGGAAAACCTTCTGGAAAGGATTCACCTTTCTAGATGCCACTAAAAGCATTTATGATTCACAATATCAGTACTAACAGGTGTTTGAACTAAGTGGATTGAATGATGTAGAAGTCTTCAAAACCCTAGTGAATGATGTTAAAGTATTCAAAATTTCAGTGGCGGTAATGATAGAAATTGTAGATGTGGTGGAAATAGAGAGAGACTAGAATTAATAATAGAAGCAGAGCCTGAAGATGTGGCTGAATTGCTTCAATTCCATAATAAAACTTTAGTGTCTGTGGACTTGCTTCTTATGGATGAATAAAGAAGTGATTTTTTGATATAGAATCTACTCCCAGTAAAAATACTATGACAATTGTTCAAATGACAACAAAATTTAGAATATTATATAAACTTAGTTGACAAAGTAGTAATTGGGTTTGAGAAGAGTGACTTCAATTTTGAAAGTTCCACTGTGGGTAAATGACATCAAACAGCATTGCATGCTACAGAAAAATCATTTGTGAAAGGAAGACACAGTCATTGTAGCAGACTTCATTCTTATCTTAATAAATTGCTGCAGCCTCCCTAAATTTCAGCAACCACCACCCTTTTCAGTCAGCAGCTATCTACAATAAGGCAAGACCCTACAACAGCAAAAAGATTACGACTTGCTAAAGGCTCAGATGATGGGTTTAATATTTTAGTAATAAAGAAATTTTAATTAAAATATGTGCCTTGTTTTTTAGACATAATGTTGCTAATGCACACTTAATAGACTACAGTATAGGGCAAACACAACTTTTATACACAGTGAAGGAATAAAACATTTGTATAATTTCCTTTATTGTGATAGCGGAATGATTGTGGTGGTCTGGAACCAAACCATCAATATCTCTAATGTATGACTGTAAGACTTTTTTGACCCCATTTTAGAGCCTAATTATGCATGCTATTATTTTTGGCATTATATATTCTAAAGTTTTGACTGTTCTTAGGTATTAAGGGCTTCCTTGGTGGCTGAGCATCAAATGGTGGTAGGACATCATCATGAATGTATTTTAATTCCATTGGATTAAGTACTTAAAAGGGGCTTCCCTGGTGACTCCAATGGTAAAGAATCTGCCTGCAATGCAGGAGACCCTGGTTCAATCCCTTGGTTGGGAAGATCCCCTGGAGAAGGAAATGGCAACCCACTCCAATATTCTTGCCTGGAGAATCCCTTGGACAGAGGAGTCAGGCAGGCTACAGTTCATGGGGTCATAAAGAGTTGGACATGACTGTGCAACTAACACAAAAACACACTTAAAAATAGTTATAATTGTAAAGTTTTTGTTGTGTGTATTTTACTACAATGAAAAGATTGGGAAAAACGAGAAACACACAAGCCAACATAAAAATATTTTATCTGTATGTTATTCCATTTAATAGGTCCCTCAAAAGATTTCTTTTATGTTATATGAAGAATCAAATCTACAATGTTAAGTTCTCCTCTATGGAATATTTAGCCAATCCACCAAACTTAAACACATTGCAAGACCCTTTTATTTTTTATTTTATATAGCATTGAGGTTTTTTTTTTCCTTATTTATAATATAGCCACTAACCTTTCTAGAATTATTTTCATATTCAGCACTCCTTGCTCCCACCTCAGAATTTATTATTCTTTATTACTCTGAGAAAAATAAGGACATCCACATCTTTGTAGTTTATTAAAAAACATATACTTAATGGAAAAAAAGTTGATGTATATATACCTTCCTACTTCTGTATCTCAATTGATACATTTTAGGCTAATATCTCACATTCATAAAGTGAAAGTTAAAGTGAAGTCGCTCAGCCGGGTCTGACTCTTTGAGACCCCATGGATCGTAGGATGGGTCCATGGGAGTTTCCAGGCAAGAGTACTGGAGTGGGCTGCCATTTCCTTCTCCAGGGGATTTTCCCAAACCAGGGATCAAACTGGGATTTCCTGCATTGCAGACAGACTTTACCGTCTGAGCCACCAGGGAAGCCTCATTCACAAGCCTCTCACATTCATATGAAACCTATGAAATCAGGCCTTTCAAGAACTGAATTTGCTTCCATGAATTGTGAAAGTTTTTCCTGTCATTATTAATTTAAAATTGTCAGAGTCAGTCATTATAAATCCCTTTAATATGGTTCCTTTTGTCCTTTTAACATTAGCCATCCCCAACAGGCATCCCTGAAAGAATTTTTCTTTCTAGCAATAGCAGTATATTCAAAGTTTAAATTAAATTTTTCCTGCCCCCAAACATGGTATCAATCATGTTCCAAAGGATATAACATTTTTTTTCTTTTTGAAATCAGTGAACACACCAAAAAACAAAATAATGGGGAAATTTGTACTGGTGTTAAGGATATTGGCTTAATTTATACTGGAATTCTTTCACTGTGAACATGGAGAAGATATACTTATTTTTATTCATTTTCCAATTTAACATGTTGCAAATCTAACTTGTCACCATGTGGAATTTTATTAATTATTATTTTTTTTTCCCATGATGACCTTCCCTGGTTGCTCAGACAGTAAAGAATCTGTCTGCAATGCAGGAGACCCAGGTTCAATGACACTAATTTTGAGACAGATTCTTCTTTATCTGGCTTTGTATTGCTTACTGGGTAAATATATCCAAAGCCAGGGATCAATAGCCATAACCAAAAGAAAGATAATATTTTGCTTAATGAACCTTGCCTCTGTGAAGGAGACAGGGGCAACATTAGGCTAATATAACTGAGTTAGAGTGACATCAACCCAGTAGTAGTGACAGCATTGAATAAGTGATAGGGCACCAGCACCAAAGATGATAGATAGATACATTGATGATAGACCACGTATTACTTTCTCTATTCTTAGCATATTTAGATGTGATTAACATTCAAATTGGGCTTCCCTGGTGACTTAGACAGTAAAGAATCTGCCTGCGATGCAGGAGATCTGGGTTCAATCCCTGGGTCAGGAAGATTTCTTGGAGAAAGGAAGGGCTAGCCACTCCAGTGTTCTTGCCTGGAGAATCCTATGGACAGAGGAGCCTCGGGGGGCTACATTCCATGGGGTCACAAAAAAGTCTGACATGACTGAGCAACTAACCCTTTCAGCATTCAAATAAGTAGAGTAAATAAAACAAATTGCCTTCCTCTATGTAGGTAGGTCTCATCCAAACCTGATTAGAATAAAGCCTGATTAGAATAAAAAGACTGAGTAAAAAAGAATTTGATTTCTCTGTCTGACTGATTTGGAGAAAATATATTGGTCTTCTGCCTTCAAACTTGAAGAAGAACCTACATCATCAGTTCTTTTGAGTCTTCAGATTGCCAACAGTAGATCTTTGGACTTCTCAAGTCTCCATAATCTCATGACCCAATTCCTTATATATATGCAAATAAATAATAAAGACGTAATAAATAAATTAATGCAGATATATCCTAGGAACATACATAGCAAGATAATGTAAACCATACAATAATGCATAATATTAATATTTATATAATAATAATAATATATATCCCCTTGGTACTGGTTCACTGAAGAATGCTGACTAACGTAAATTACAATAATTATTATGTAAAATTGAAGAATTAGGAAAAATTACTAATTATTTAGCAATATGAAATAAATACAAGAAGGGGAAGCTAAGATGATTTAAAGACAGAGGAGTGAAAATAAGAATAGGAAACTAAGAGTCAGGGAACTATGTTTTTCAATATAAATCTTGATAAATTATTTGGTATTTTATACTCCTTTCAAATATTTCTATAAAAATAAAAAACATGCTACTGACCCAAGATAAAGGATATTATAAAAATTAAGGTAAACCATACTTTAAGGTTGTATGACTGTAGGAAAAAAGAGGAAAATATGAAATATTCTTCTAAAACTTACAGTAAAAGATGTTTTCTTTGACATAAAAGAAAACCACAATAAAAAAATAAGCTAAAATGGAAAGCACGGCAACAATGAAATAACCAAACGAAACACACACTTGCCTGGTCTTCATGACCAGGAGCCTGAACGAATGGGTAATTAACATGTTTCTGAAGGTCGGTGATTCTAACTGAAGCAGTTTTTGGAAACACTGCAGTAGATAAGTTTAGCACAAGTAGACAGACTTTTGCCTAAGGATTTTACCTATTACTCCATGTGCTTTATGTGTAAAAATCACCAATTGGCTAGGCACTACTGTGCAAAAAACACTGCTGAGTAACTTATAAAAGGAAGGCAAGGTTCCTGGAAGGAATCAGTATGGAGCGAGTAAACGAAAGCAGTGTGATTAGGAAATACAGAGGACAGGACCCAAGGTATCCTCTAGGACCACGGTAGCAAAACAGATAGAACTCTTCATCCCTCTATCACTGGGATAAATGGCCTCCAAACATTTTGTTATTCTCATTACGCTTCTCAAAACTCTAATTCCCAACAGAAAGAGTCTGATTGCCCTACTAAGTCACATTCTCTTAATCAGACGAAGGTGGAATTAAGAGAGTGTGATGAATGAAAGATAGTTTTCCAAAGGAAACTCACCATTTCACTCACTCCTCCAGTGAAGAGTAGATAGATGATGAACTATCAAAAGAAATAAATAACAAATCAAAATTCCACTTACTGACATTCATCCTCATTTTACTATAAACAATATTGCTTTAAAAATATACAGTATATAAAAGTTCAAACTTAAATATCATCAGACAACAACTGTATCCATTAACCTTGCTTCATTGCACAATTTCTTTAATAAAAAATCCATTGAATTGCATTATAAATATAATCCTATTAATAAATATAACTTCACAAATATGCTCTAGTTGTCCATTAGTTCTGTAGAAAAGGCTGTACTACTGTGCTTGGAACCTCGATCATCTCCTTTATCTTCAATAGTATTATGTTACTTTTAAAAATAAAATTCACTGGAAATTTAAGTTGTCAATGAGACTGCTATGCTAGAAGAGCTGATAAAGCATGGAAGAAACTTATGCTTGCTAAGGAGAGTCTAGAGCTTTCTTCTCCCTAGTGCTTACCACTGGTAATAGAAGTTCTTTTGGAAATGCATTATGTCAAAATTGTGTAGCTTGTTTCCTCTACATTTCCTCAAAATACTTTTCTAGGACTACTGAGTATACTTTTGATTTTTTTTAACTTATAAGACATCTGAAAATATTTTGAAATAATTGGGTGCAAAAGCAGACTGTATGGGGACCTGCCTGATAGTCCAGTTCATGTTTACACTCCAGGGAACATGGCTTTGATCCCTAATCAGGGAATTAAGATCCTGCATGCCTCTTGATGTGGCCAGAAAAATATAGAGTTGACTGTATGAACATGTCTTTTCCCATAGTAATTTCTATAGTGTTTTTACTATAAATGCCATTGCTTCTCATTAGATAATTGTGGGATTTAAGCACATTTCCAAGCAAAATTAGTATAAAATATAATATAAAGCTTAGAGTGATATTTATTAAGAGAAAAGTAGATCATAGTCATCTACCAGAAAGATAAAGAACTTGAATTAATCTTAAAAAAATGATATCAGATCGAATGAGAAATTTTTTTAATAAATAAGGCTAAAATTGCTTTTTCTAACAGTGCAGCATTCGTGTGATAGATAAATGCATCACTGACTCAAAAAAGACATTAGAAAAGGGTTTATCCGAAAAGATTTACTTCTTTGATCTGACTAGACCAAATGAAGAAAAGACAGAGTTTGAATATGTAGACTGTAGCCAAGAAACTTCTCAAAGGGCTGTCTCAAACATCCAATTTTGCCATCATAATAAACCTTCAAAGTAAGTAGAGATTTTGTGTTTGATAAGTGAGAAATGAAGGCTAAGAGGACCTCTACTTTTGTACTAGTTAGTTTGGAGTTATCTACTTACTGAGGATGATTAGACGTGCTTTATAAAATATAAAAAGAAATCCTGATTGCTTACAAGATTGTAAAATATTCTTCAAAGAAGATCCAAGAGAAAATGGAAATTCAGAGAAATATAACTGAGAAGCATTTCCTCTAGGGGGTTTTTTAATTGAGTAAAAGAAAGTAAATGCCTGAGAAGTGTATCAGAGTTATCAACAGCCTTGAAAGGCTTGGATGAAAAAATGTACACTGGATTTTTAAAAGTTACATCCCCAAATTCAGGATTAATTTGAAGTAGTTCAACCTTAGTGGATGTGGAGTAATTTCAAATTATTCCAAATCCTTAAGTTGAATGAATTGATTTAGATTTGTCATTGTCTCCAGGCACCTTGCAAAAAAAAAAGTAAATTCTCTTTTCTACAAAGGAATTGCTAAAAATAGTTCTTCAACTAAATGCCTGATAAACACTGCTGCCGGGAGCCAGCTCACGAGATCCCACCCAATGACAGAGTCATGAGGTAAAGGGCTGATTGAGCACGGCTTCTCAGCCCTCAGGAATTCTCGGAAGGCTGCCTCAGCACTCACCTTAAAGATGATATCTGTCTTTCTGATGTTTGCTACAATAAACCTCTTCTTATTTTCTGTGATTTAGAAAAAAGGCTTTTCCTGATTCTCTTCTAAAATAGATCAATCTCAAATCTCAAATCAACAAGGCCCCTGAGTGGTAGCACCCTAAATAAAATTATCTGAGATATAGAGTATGCTGATCTAAATTCCTTTTGCTAACATATTGGTTTGTTTAATAAATGTACCTGTGCCTTTGGAGCTAATGTGCATAACTGCTCCCTAGTAATAAAACAGCATTGAGAGCCTCTGCACAGAAAGCCCCTATGGGCACAAAACCTTTCGCAGGAAAAAAGGCTTGTTAATAAGAAATATTGCTTTATGAAACTGTTACTTAGTCTATACTTACTCATTATGCCTTTTCTACTCTTAACGTATTTAGCCTATATAATGAAAACATAATAGTTAGGGATTTGTATAAATAGAAGTTTAGCTTTAATACAAATAATAAGACAATTGTTAATTCAGCTGGTGACTTTGCTAAGAACTGACCTTTGTGCTATATTGTTTCAGCTTGCTGTACTATGACTTTACGGAACCACATTCTTTTCTGTTAAGCTCAAGGCATAGAGTAAATTACCGAAAACAGGTTTTACCTTGAAACTTTCTATTAATGAATTCTTTCCTGCTGTGCCTGATACAAAAGTGTCCTGGCTGATCAACCCGTATCAATAAAAGAGTCACAAGATGTTAGCAGGCCTCTGGGCCAGAAGATGATGTAAACAATTTTAAACCTTTTATAACTTAGAAACACAAACAGTGTTCTGGTTCCGATATGGATCAAAAACTGCTGATCCATCGAGCTGATCTGGCATGACTCTATACTTTACATTTGTTTCTATGTACCACTAAAGATATAAAAGCTGTCTTAAAAACAATAAAGTCAGAAGACACTTGGAAACACCACGACTCGCTGTGTCTTCTCATTCGTATCGCCGACGCCGTCCATCCTGAGGGAACCCTGACCTGCTGGGGCTGGACTCCGGCACACTGCAAAAATAACAAGGTAAAGAGAGAGGAAAGAAGCATGAAAGAAAACCAGAAGAAGAATAAAATAAAAAATGCACCAAAAAACATTTCAGAAAAAAAAAAATTACCATGATGACAACATGATTAACAAAGTTGACAAAATTTATACATATAAAATGATATATCCCCAAATTGGTAAATAATCTTTTTACATACTGTCGGTGGAGTTATAATTTCCTCAGTTCTGTATCTCCACAGCAAAATTTGAGACGCCAGACCAGTGTTATAGCTTGGTTACAGCTCAGTTTAAATGGTGGAAGTGTTATAGCTCAGTTTTATTTGGCAAGCAAAGGAAAATACATCCTCAAGGTGTGAGGGTGGGCTGACCCAAAAGAAGTGCAGGGCTCAATTTTGGCTCTTCATTTTATGTTTTTTCTCCGCCCCCTGAGCCTGCCCTCTGTAAACTGGGCTAGCCAGGAGGGTTGTTTTTTCACCTGAGGTTCTCACACTGTTCCTTCATTTGTTCTATTTTCATGGCATTTTCCTTTCTTTGTCTTTTAGCCACCACTATTTTGGACTCCTTTTTCCTATTCTAACTACCTAACAATACTAAGCACACCAGAACACTTACAAAAATGACTATATACTGATTTTGTTGAAAGCCCCTAATGCCACATCCAGTTCTGATAATTCATGAGGAGGACTCACAGAACTCAGCATATGGTTTTCCTTATGGCTATGGCTTATATGTCTTTATGTCCTTATAGCAGCAATGGATACTGTTATGGGCTTAATCATGGCCCCCCAACACTTTCTCAAATTCATATATTGAAATCCTAATCCCCAGTACCTCAGTCTGTGACTATTTGGAGACAAGGCCTTTAAAAGGAGTTTAAGTTAAAATGAGGTCTTCCCTGGTGGTTCAGACAGTAAAGAATCCCCTTGCAATGCAGGAGACACAGGTTTGATCCCTGGGTCTGGAAGATCCCCTGGAGGAGGGAATGGCTACCCACTCCAATATTCTTGCCTGGAGAATCCCATGCACAGAGGAGCCTGGTGGGCTAAAGTACATGGGGTCACAAAGAGTCAGACAGCTGAGCAACTAACACTTTCACTTTTCAAGTTAAAATGAGGCCACTGGGGTGGGTCTTAATTCAATATGACTGATGTCTTTATAAAAAGCAGAGGTTTGGGCACACAGAGAGAAGACAGGAGCACATGAAAAGAGAAATAACTATGTGAAGAAGCAGAAAGTGGGCACCACCCGCAACCCAGAGAGAGAGGTCCCAGGAGGAACCAACCCTGTCAACACGTCTCTACTGAACTTTTAGAATCCAGAAATTTGAGAAAATAAATTTCTGTTGTTTAAACCACCGTGTCTATGATGTTGTGTTACACCGTTCTGGTCAACAAACATAGATAGAAAGATAAACAGCAAAGGGAAAACCATGTGCAGAAAAGTATCAAGGAAATCCAGTACAAGTTTACGTAGTAGCCCAGGGTTTATTCGGAGTTGGTCTTGTAGCACCCTCTGGCTATCACGTATCAAAATACTGTACTCTAAGAAGAAAAGCAGGTGTTCAGCATAAAACTTACTGTTTGTACAAACAATTTAAGCACAATGAACCACTCTTATCCATTTTAGGGATGACTGGAAGGAACCCCCCTGAAATCTAAGCTAACAGATCTCAGGCCAAGGCCAGCCTTGCAAGCAGGCTTTACTAAGGACAGAACTTTCAGCCCTGTTATTTCAACTTGTCTCTGCACAGCCCACCTCTTGCCCTCTGGTCAAGGCACATTTACAACAAAACTATTATTAGCAGAACCCACCAAATTGCAGTGTTATCTCAGTGATAACCTTAGGGCTCATAGACTCTGCAGCCAATGGCATTTACGGGTTGGACCAGTAGTGAGAGGGTTAGAAAAGGGAGTATAAGAACCTGAATCTCAGAAACACGGGTTGCACATTTGCAACAATTACACAATTTCCTAGATTAAAATAATTCCTAACTGATTTTGAAATTGGTTTTTTATTTAGAATCAAAATTGGGACAAGAACAGGTCGGATACCTTTTTGTGTAACTTAAAACAATGTCATCAAGCTTTTGGACTCTCTGTAGCACATGATTAGGGCTTCCCTGGTGGCTCAGATGGTAAAGAACCCACTTGCAATGCAGAACACCTGGGTTCAATCCCTGGGTTGGGAACATCCCCTGGAGGAGGACATGGCAAGAGTCGAACATGACCGAGTGACTAAGCACAGAACAGTAGCAAGCAATTATCCATAAAGTAGATGCAGTGTCCTTCCTTAAATCAATACATTTAAACTCTTTTAAGTGTTGTAAATAGTACAGAAGTATTGGTCTTATGTATCTCAAGTACAAACAGATAGCTGCACTTTTTTTGAACATTGGATTAAAGTTACTTCCGTCAGCAACAAATATCAGTCTGTTTTTAACCGTTAAAGATGATCAGACCGAAAAAAAAAATTTCATTCATTTCCCATGAAAGTCTTATCTTAAACAAGTGTTTTCCTCCTTACCCTTGTTTACCATCCCAACAGCATTAATTTAGAGACAATTGAGTTCTGTTCAGTAAGTTTGACCTGAATGCCTTCCAGGGGTAAGGCAGTGTCTTGACAGTCAGAATAAACACACAAGAAGTATAATCCCAGAGGTCAATGCAGTACATTATAATACAATAAAGAATTTGCCATTGCTAGGGCTCCCCAAACTGTATTTATATTAATTAAGCAGTATAAATTATTAGGACCCCTGTTGTGGCCTTCCTCTCTGGGGCCTATTTCCCTAGGATTCTAAGTCCAGTCTACTTAACTCAGTTCAGTTCTTGGTTTCAAAGGAACAGCCCGAGGTAGTTCAAAATAGTTTTGCTTGTCGCTGAGGCCAGTTCATCCTCATTGAAAATGTGAATGGCATCTGGAGGTGTTCTGTGTGGAAAGTTCTGAGGCCACCTCTTGCTGTCTTAGAGGCAGGTGTGATCATAGGCTCAGCAGTAAGATTGATTCTAAATGCTCAGAGAAGCTTGTAAAGTCATCACTGGGTATTTTTTCTGTTTTCATTCGTGGGAGGGAAAAGCTTCCAGGAAGAGTTTTGAAAAATAAGTATTATTAATCCCTCCTTCATTCCCCTGCTTGTCCATATGCCAGGGTTTTGTTTTTACTCCGGTATTAACAAGTAAGCAAGTTTCATTCAGCAATCATAACTTTACACTTTTTTTCAATTACAGCCTGCTGCTGCTACTGCTAAGTTGCTTCAGTCGTGTCCAACTCTGTGCGATCCCATAGACGACAGCCTACCAAGCTCTGCCATCCCTGGGATTATCCAAGCAAGAACACTGGAGTGGGTTGCCATTTCCTTCTCCAATGCATGAAAGTGAAAAGTGAAAGTGAAGTCACTCAGTCGTGTCCAACTCTTCGAGACCCCATGGACTGCAGCCTACCAGGCTCCTCTGTCCATGGGATTTTCCAGGCAAGAGTATTGGAGTGGGTTGCCATTGCCTTCTCCCAGTTATAGCCTACTCTCACTCAAATGATGTTATAGCTCTTGTATCTAGAAGAGTTGTACACAAGCATTTTCTCAAGTTAGAAATAAATAAATAAAGGAAAAATGAGCAAACAAAAAACATGTTGTGTATACAACAGATGGGCTTCGCAGGTGGCGCTAAAGGTAAAGAACCTGCCTGTCAATACAGGAGACATAAGAGACTCAGGTTTGATCCCTGGGTTGTGAAGATCCCCTGGAGGAGGGCATGGCAACCCACTCCAGTATTCTTGCATGGAGAATCCTGTGGACAGAGGAGCCTGACAGGCTGCAGTCCATAGGGCTTCAAAGAGTCAGACATGACTGAAGTGACTTAGCATGCGTGTACACGTACAACAGATACTTCATGTTTAGAAATTAAAACATAGTCTTGAATTTTCAAAAAAATTTGAAATCATTTTATACATTCGTTCTTCATCTCTTTCAGTCTAATCATTTACCTACTGATAAACCTACCAAACACAATTACTTCTTTCTCTAAACAGCTGCATAATAAAATTGCCTTACTGAGTTAGGGCACCAGGAGAGAGGTGAGAGAAGTAGAACTAAGATATCAGTTTGTTACTGCAAACTATAACTAATAAGAAAACCAAAAACAAGTCAACAGCAGGGAGGCATTCCCCAGTAGGTCAAGAGTCTCATCTGTCAAGAGTGGTTGGAGGGTTCACTGTCCCCATATTGTGTCCTCTTCCCAACTTTTGGCCTTTAGCAGAGATCACAAGTTAGTAAAGCGATCAGTCTCAGAAATATAAAATTGGTCAGGAACTCAGATAATTGCATCGGAGAATAAGCCCTTTTCCACGGGCATTTGTATGTGACACAGATGGTCCAGTCAGCACCAAGGATATTTTCATAGTTTATGATCTCACAGAGGGAGATCCTAAACCTGCAACACTCATGGAATCTGAGTTCTGTTTATTAAGTCTATGTCTGCCTCATTTTAGCATAGTACATGCTGAGGCCAGAACAGCCCATAACAGATAGTAATAGGCTTTAGCTTGCAGTTAGATCCAGGCAACGAGTATTTAAACTCAGATTCAAAAAAAAAAAAAAACAGTGGTGTTTCTTCAGCAGCCGCGAAGCTGAGATTTCAATAGGACCAGACAGCTGTATTCCAACTCCAAGTGACAAGCAAACATTTCCTGAGCTTTCCTGTCTGGTAAATCTTATAGTCCAAATTGATTCACTCAAAAAAATGCACATTTGGCTACAAAAGTATCTGCCTTGAAGGGTCAGATATCTGATTTTACAAGAGCTCATTAGCAATTAAAAACTGTTTACAGCATCAAAAGTGCATCTCCATCTGGAGATTGACTCTCTATTCATGCATCTCCCTTTATTCAGATGTTCTAATAATAAGAAAAAATCAGAATCAGAAACATCAGCTACAAAGACACATTTTTTAAAATACTTCAAGAATTTAAATTATAACAAATCCACCCATGATAAAAAGCAAGGGATCTGTATTCTGTAAGCACATTTCTTTGCAGCTTTCTCTGAGTGTGATGCTCCCTCCAGAATTTATGAAATAACAAGCATTTACAGAAAAGTTATGTATGCAGATGCGATAATCGCAAATTACAAAACCAATTAAAAATCTCCCTTTCATGCTATTGCCAATTTATTATAATTTCTATCAGCAAATTCCACATGTACAGGTTTAAGTTTACAGTTGCCAGAAGAGATCCAGTTGGAATGCACAGTGGGGGCAGGAGGTCTGCTGCAGTAGAAATAGCAATTAGGAGGAAGAAGTGTCAAGAATAGTTTTCCTTTTATCCTCATTATGGTTTATCTAAAGCTTCTGTCCAATTCTGGTAACTGATTTAATTTTTTTTCTTACTTAGAGGAGAGAAAATGCAAACTTTTAACATTGCTGGACTATCTAAAGCTCACATCTGGGAATGTTCAGTCTCTTTGTTTCTCCTTCCATTGGGAGGAGAGACCAATCAAAGACATTACCCAGACTGCATTATTTTTTCCTCACTTTAGTTAGATTGCCAAAAATAGGGAGAGAATCCAAAAAGCTGATTCTCCTGGAATAGATAAATCATTTTAAAATTCCATATGTAATTTTACCTTTCACAGTAGACAGCAGTTCAGCTGCTCTTTCACACTATAGTAACTTATGAACACACAGCAAGGTTTATCATTCCCTGCCCTTTGATTTCCTTTTCCCAAACAATGTTTTGGCCATATTTCAATAGGTCAAGGTCTTGAGAGCACAGCCCACTTACAACATCAACTATGTTAGAGGAAGATTCACAGGAATCTGTATAGTGTTACTCATGATTATGACTTATTACAGTAAAAGGATACAAAGCAAAATTAGCAAAGAAAAAATGTAAAGAAGTGAAATCTGAACAAAATGAGGTTCATGCTTTTTTTCAGTCCTCTTACTTACTTCAGATAATATTACCGTAAATTATTTTTCTATAGATATGCCATTGACCCAAGTTTACTCCTTTTACTATAGATACTGTATCTTAAATACATGAAGTGTTTATTTCTATTTTGGATTCTGTCTTCATGTCTGTGTATTTTTATTTGTTTCCAAAACCCTATTGCACACATTTGCTCCTTTTTATACCCCTTATGTCTAGAATAATATATACTTATTGGATTAATAAATATTTTACTGAAAAGCAAGTTATAGCTTTTCTGTATCTTTCCCTTCTAGTGAGATCAGATATTTGACTGATATTTCCCTTTTCTGGAACCAAAAAATCTTTATAAGAAAGTAAAGAAGAAATATCTTCTAGTCTTAGCATTACATCACCACCATTTAGAAGATGTTGCCTTTATGCTTATCTCATGTGATTACTACTCATACTTGCATTACCAAGGGTCTGTTTGATCATGGGGCTAATCTTTCCACATCTGAAGAAGACTTTCTGTGTTAGCAGTTTCATGCCCATTTTGGGGAGCTCATTCATTTCCTTTGACTTCTTGGCATCTTTTGGTTTGCACTTAGATCACAGACTCTAGAAATCTAAAATCAATAAACAAAACATCTATTCTCAGAAATATTCAGAATATTGGTATTTTAAAACTATACATCTGAGCATAGGCTAATGCAGCTATTCTTATACAAAAATCTGGCTGAAGAAGTAGGTCTGTGAAGAGAGACTTAGAAATAAAAAAGGTATAAGGCTTGTATAAGAAGTTATCACAGAGAAAAAGTGAGTGTTATATTTGCTTTCATATGAAATAAGGTAAAATTTAGTATATTATATATATACATATGTATATACAGATATTATATATAATTTCTCAACTGAAAACCAAAGTTATGAAGAGGTGAGGGGTTATGAGGTGATAGGTATTACAGGTAAAATAGGATTTTCCTTCCTTTCTCTCTTATGTAGAACATGTACTTTTTTTTTCACCCTTTGTAGCAGTATACTGAGAGTTTCCCAGGTGGCTTCAGTGGTAAAGGATCCACCTGCCAATGCAGTAGATGCAGGAGATACAGATTCAATCCCTGGGTGGGAATGGTCCCCTTGAGAAGGAAATGGCTACCCAGTCCGGTATTCTTGCCTGGAAAATCCCATGGACAGAAGAGTCTGGAGGGCCCCAGTCCATGGGGTCCCAACGAATCAGACACAATTTAGCAACTGAGCACAACACAGCAGTGTATTACTCAAGGTGATTATCACACAACCCTCTTTCCAACCTTGTTACAGTGCTCTGAATAAAAAGAAAGAAAACCATTGAATTCATTCCTTCAAACAAATAACCAGTATCAAATAATTTCACTAATTAATATTTATCACATATTCACTCTGTACCATTACACTGGTACTGATGTATTGAATAAGACAAACAATGACCCTGTTGTCATTGAGTTTAGGTTTCCAGGGTGAGGCTAAACAAAATGTGTAAAAGGAAACTTTATGAATATAAGTAGCAAAAAAATAAGGTAGTTTGGGGAAAAATAATGTATCTGAAAAAGTAGCACATTAAACCATTCTTAGCATTCTCATTAAGTGTCATTAAGATCTTTTAAGTATTTCAATAATAAAAAAAAAATCTGCTTTTGGGAGATGATAGAAGAGAGATGTAGGTGTCTTAAGAATCGATGCGGGACTTCACTGGTGGTCCAGTGGTTAAGAATCTGCCAGCCAATGCAGGGAACACTGGCTCAATCCCTGGTGCGGGAAGATTGCTGAGGGGCAACTAAAAGCGCATGCACCACAACTACTGAGGCCTGCACACCCTAGAGCGCATGCTCTGCAACAAGGGAAGCCATCACAATAAGAAGCCTGGGCGCTACGACTAGCAAAAGCCTGAGTGCAGCAAGAAAGACCCAGCGCAGACAAAAACACACGAGTAAATAAAATAATAGTTTAAAAAAGAACCTATGGAATACTATTTAAGTCCAAATGAACAGATAATGCTTAAGAGAGAGGAGTTAAAACAGTTTCTCCTATATCACAAAAATTGGTGAAAAGGCCTAGGTAAGGGATGATAAGAACTTGGATTTTAATCCATAAAATTTTACTCTAGCTGTATAACTCAGGAACATTATTGGTTCTCCAAGCCTCATTTAAACAAACAAAAAGTGTTGATTCTCCTACCGATAACTTTTCTCTAGGTGCTGAATTAACATATAGAGAGCTGCCTCCAGGCATATGTCCTAAGGTCATGGAGAAATTACTGTCATTTTTCCAATTAGATAAATGCTGACTGCTACTCTGAATATTATTGTCACAGGGCTGTTATGATTTGATATAATAGAAGTCATATGAAATGGCACAATAGAAGTCTTTTAATATGTTTTTATCTCTCTAACGGCCTAATTTATGCAACTGTGTAATTCCTCTTACTCTAAGTATATAAAGGAGCCTACTGTTCTGTCTTCTTTTCCTTCTTGTTTCCATACTAGAGAGAGGAGTTTCTCATCATCCAGTCATGTAAAAAATAATGTCATACTGTTTCTGTTTCTAGGTGGTTTCCTATGCATCCATCAGCTGTAGAACAACGATCAAAAGGAAAAGAGATGGAGGGACAAAGTGAGAGAGCACAGCAGGATCCTGGAAGGTAAATATGAAGCTTACTAGAGTGAAGGAAACTCAATGTATCAAATTACAGGTTGCAAAGATAGTTTGGATATCTCTGGAACTAAGCAACTGGGAAAAGGGAGATTTAGGAATATTGGGAATTTCTGTTGATAAGTACAATTTTAAGTAAATAAATAGATTTTTCCATTGCTTATGCAGACTTTGCAGAGTTTCTTAGGTAGCCAGCTTCCCTTTTACCTTCCAATATTGTTGAAAGTAACTAGCTGGGTGAAGTATCAGCATTTCTGGCTGCAAACAGATAGGAAAGAGAGAGAAAGGAATTGGAGTGGATAGCTCTAAGAAGATAACTGGCATAATTATAACATAAACCAATAAAGGAAAACACAAAATACAGTTTAATTTATAGGCATTATCAGGAGTATATTGATAAAATAAGATTAATTCAAATGTGGACTACATTGGCAAATACTGTAGTACTATCCTACACTCTATCAAGAAAAATGAGAGACAAAGAGAAACAGTTCTTTGCTACCAAGGAACAAACTTTATTTGAAGTAGCAATAGGTGCTGCTGACTGAAAAAAAAATTCACAACTTGAGAATTGTGAGTTAAGTTTTACGTGGGGCAAAATGAAGACTATAGCCCAAGAGGCTGCATTTCAGATAGCTCTGAGAAGCTATCTGCCCAAAAGGCAATGGGAAAGGTGTGTATGTATGTGATTTTGGTGAAGAGCAAATACATGCAATCAAGCACATATTTTTTTCAAAAGATCTCGTGAAGCTTATGACTAGTTACAAGGAGAAGATGTCAGCATGAAACATGTTAGTTATTTTCTAGACATTAGTTCAGTTCAGTCGCTCAGTCATGTCTGACTCTTTGTGACCCCACGGACTGCAGCACACCAGGCCTCCCTGTCCATTACCAACTTCCTTAGTTTACCCAAACTCATGTCCATTGAGTTGGTAATGCCATCCAGCCATCTCATCCTCTGTCGTCCCCTTCTCCTCCTGCCATCAATCTTTCCCAGCAGCAGGGTCTTTTCAAATGAGTCAGCTCTTCGCATCAGGTGGCCAAAGTATTAGAGTTTCAGCTTCAACATCAGTCCTTCCAATGAACACCCAGGACTGATCTCCTTTAGGATGGACAGATTTAATCTCCTTGCAGTCCAAGGGACTCTCAAGAGTCTTCTGTAACACTACAGTTCAAAAGCATCAATTCTTCAGCACTCAGCTTTCTTTACAGTCCAATTCTCACATCCATACATGACTACTGGAAAAATCATAGCCTTGACTAGACTGACCTTTGTTGGTAAAGTAATGTCTCTGCTTTTTAATATGCTATCTAGGTTGGTCATAACTTTCCTTCCAAAGAGTGTCTTTTAATTTCATGGCTGCAGTCAACATCTGCAGTGATTTTGGAGCCCCCAAAAATAAAGTCTGACACTGTTTCCACTCTTTCCCCATCTATTTCCCATGAAGTGATGGGACCAGATGCCATGATCTTAGTTTTCTGAATGTTGAGCTTTAAGCCAGCTTTTTCACTCTCCTCTTTCACTTTCATCAAGAGGCTCTTTAGTTCTTCTTCACTTTCTGCCATAAGAGTGGTGTCATCTGCATATCTGAGGTTATTGATGTTTCTGCCAGCAATCTTGATTGCAGCTTGTACTCCATCCAGCCCAGCCTTTCTCATGATGTACTCTACATATAGGTTAAATAAGCACAGTGACAATATACAGCCTTGATGTACTCCTTTTACTGATTTGGAACCAGCCTATCATTCCATGTCCATTCTAACTGTTGCTTCCTGATCTGCATGGAGATTTCTAAAGAGGCATGTCAGGTGGTCTGGTATTCCCATCTCTTGAAGAAGTTTCCACAGTTTATTGTGATCCACACAGTCAAAGGCTTTGGCATAGTCAATAAAGTAGAAATAGATGTTTTTCTGGAACTCTCTTGCATTTTAGATGATCCAACGGATGTTGGCTATTTGATCTCTGGTTCCTCTACCTTTTCTAAAACCAGCTTGAACATCTGGAAGTTCATGGTTCTTGTATTACTGAAGCCTGGTTTGGAGAATTTTTAGCATTACTTTACTAGCGTGTGAGATGAGTGCAATTGTGCAGTAGTTGGAGCATTCTTTGGCATTGCCTTTCTTTGGGATTGGAATGAAAACTGACCTTTTCCAGTGCTGTGGCCACTGCTGAGTTTTCCAAATTTGCTGGCAAATTGAGTGCAGGACTTTCACAGCATCATCTTTCAGGATTTGAAATAGCTCAACTGGAATTCCATCACCTCCACTAGCTTTGTTTATAGTGATGCTTTCTAAGGCCCACTTGACTTCACATTCCAGGATGCCTGTCTCTAGGTGAGTGATCACACCATCGTGATTATCTGGGTCGTGAAGATCTGTTTTGTACAGTTCTTCTGGGTATTCTTGCCACCTCTTCTTAATATCTTCTGCTTCTGTTAGGTCCATACCATTTCTGTTCTTTATTGAGCCCATCTTTGCATGAAATGTTCCCTTGATATCTCGAATTTTCTTGAAGAGATCTCCAGTCTTTCCCATTCTTTTGTTTTCCTCTATTTCTTTGCATTGATCCCTGAGGAAGGCTTTCTTATCTCTCTTTGCTATTCTTTGGAACTCTGCATTCAATTGAGTATGTCTTTCCTTTTCTCTTTTTCTTTTTGCTTCTCTTCTTTTCACAGCTATTTGTAAGGCCTCCTCACACAGCCATTTTTTTACATCTCTTTTTCTTGTGGATGATCTTGCTCTCTGTCTCCTGTACAATTTCACGAAACTCCGTCCATAGTTCATCATGCACTCTGACTATCAAATCTAGTTCCTTCAATTTATTTCTCACTTCTTCTGTATAATCATAAGGAATTTGATTTAGGTCATACCTGAATGGTCTAGTGGTTTTCCCTGCTTTCTTCAATTTAAGTCTAAATTTAGCAATAAGGAGTTCATGATCTGTGGCACAATCATCTCCTGGTCTTGTTTTTGCTGACTCTATAGAGCTTCTCCATCTTTGCCTGCAAATAATGTAACCAATCTGATTTCGGTGTTGGCCATCTGATGATGTCCATGTGTAGAGTCTTCTCTTGTGTTGTTGGAAGAGGGTGTTTGCTATGACCAGTGCGTTCTCTTGGCAAAACACTATTAATCTTTGCCCTGCTTCATTCTGTTCCAAAGCCAAATTTGCCTGATACTCTAGGTGTTTCTTGACTTCCTACTTTTTCATTCCAGTGCCCTATAACAAAAAGTACATCTTTTTTGGGTGTTTGTTCTAAAAGGTCTTGTAGGTCTTCATAGAACCATTCAGCTTCAGCTTCTTCAGCATTAGTGGTCAGGGCATAGACTTGGATTACCGTGATATTAAATGGTTTGCCTTGGAAACGAACAGAGATCATTCTGTCGTTTTTAAGATTGCATCCAAGTACTGCATTTTGGATTCTTTTGTTGACCATGATGGCTACTCCATTTCTTCTAAGGGATTCCTGCCCACAATAATAGATATAAAGGTCATCTGAGTTAAATTCACCCATTCCAGTCCATTTGAGTTCGCTGATTCCTAGAATGTTGATGTTCACTCTTGCCATCTTCTGTTTGACCACTTCCAATTTGCTTTGATTCATTGATCTATCATCCCAGATTCCTATGCAATATTGCCCTTCACAGCATCAGACCTTACTTTTATTACCAGTCACATCCACAACTAGGTCTTGTTTTTGCTTTGGCTCCGTCCCTTCATTCTTTCTGGAGTTATTTCTCCACTGATCTCCAGTAGCATATTGGACACCTACCGACCTGGGGAGTTCATCTTTCTTTGTCCTATCTTTTTGCCTTTCATACAGTTTCTAGACATGACAAGATACAAAACTTGGGTTCATAAATCTTCATAAAAATAATCTGCCAGTTTATCCCAGAACACAGAGTGCCTTATTTCTGATCTCTACCTAGAACTCCTTTCAGGGGGTGTTGTAGGTCAGTGGTCATAGCAGATTTTGATGTATCCTTTGGAAATGTAAATGGCAAGTGCCAACATTTTGTGGGCTTCCCTGGTGGCTCAGCAGTAATGAATCTGTCTGCCAGTGCAGGAGATAGGGGTTCTATCCCTGGGTCAGGGAAATCCCCTGGAGGAGGAAATGGTGGCTTGCTTCAGTATTCTTGTCTGGGAAATCCCATGGACAGAGGAGCCTGGAGGCTACAGTCCAGGGGATCGCAAAAGTCTCAGACATGTCTTGGAGATTAAACAACAACTTTAGTAGGCACTGTCAAGGTACATTTAAGTGCCTTAAGTACAGCTGCAAGAAAACATGTTCCAGAACCTCTTAGAATACTTCAGAACATACGTATGTATACCTAAGTTATGTGGGAATAAAAACAAGGATGTTCATCTAAGTCAGAGCCTAAATACAGAGCCTTTTTCTTTTTGAAGTCTACTAGGATGAGGACTGAAGGAAGTTTAGGATATAAGTGGACTGATGTAAGTCTAGCATAGAATCTTCCCCTTGGAGTGTTGAATAACATTTAAATGGGTGCAAAATTGGGAATTACACTGAACAAGCTTCCCTGGTGGCTCAGACGGTAAAGAATCCACCTGCAATGCGGGAGACCTGGGTTTGATTCCTGGGCTGAGAAGATCCCATGGAGGAGGGCATGGCAACCCACTCCAGTATTTTGCCTGGAGAATCCCCATGGACAATGGGGTCACAAAGAGTAGGACACAACTGAGCAACTAAGCACAGCACAGCACATACTGAACAAAGGATAAGAATAGGGTCTTATGCATCCAGGTAACAATTTATGTTTCATATATAGAGAGACTCACAGACTTAGAAAACTAACTTATGGCTGCTGGCGGGGAAGGGAAAGGGACTTTTAGAGACTTTTGGAAGGTCATGTGCACACTGCTATATACACAGTATATGCATGCATGCTAAGTCACTTTAGTCATGTCTGACATTTTGTAACCTTGTGGACTGTAGCTGGTCTGGCTTCTCTGTCCATGGGATATTCCAAGCAAGAGTGGGTTGCATGCCCTCCTCTAGGAGATGTTCTTGACCCAGGGAATGAACCCAGGGCTCTTATGATGTCTCCTACATTGGCAAGCAGATTCTTTACCACTAGCGCCACCTGGGAAGTCCACACAATGCATGTGTGTGTATATATACATGTATATGCATATATATAAATGGAGAAGGAAATGGCAACCCACTCCAGTATTCTTACATGGAAAAATCTCACGGACAGAGGAGCCTGGCAGGCTACAGTCCATGGGGTCCAAAGAGTCAGGCACAACTAAGCAAGGAGTATATATATGTGTGTGTGTGTATATATATATATATATATATATATATATATATATACACATATATATACATATATATATATATATACTGTGACTTATTGGTGAGTGGCAATATATAAAGCTCTGGCTAGTTTCAAACCATGATGGATTTTGAATACAATGCTGATGATTTTCATGCTGATCCTTCTATAAGGAAACATGATTATGAAAATAATGATCTTTTAAAATTAGTTCTACAGTCCCATGGAAGTTGAATTTTACATGGTACAGCTGGAAGCAGAGATTAGTGAGGACTGTGACAACAACTCCTGGTTATGGTCATAAAACATCACCCAAAGTGTTCTTTGGTTGGACCATTGTAAAGATTTTACTCATCACACCAAAAAACATGATATAAGCAGTCTGTTATTAGCCTAAAATGTTCAGCGTCCTGCTTATAGTTTCTTGTGAATTAATAACATTATTACATTTTTATCTTTAAAATGAATTTTTCCCCTTTCTTCTCTTTTTTCATTTTGAATGAATGAAGCTATAGTTCTTACTACTTCTTCAGAGTTCAATAAAAGAGCTTAGTCGAGAGAACATTCCCTAGATTTCTTTCTTTTTTAAAAAAATATTTGAAATAAGTTTTTGTTTGTCTGTGTGTTTTCATTGGAGGCTAATTACTTTACAATATTGTAGTGGTTTTTGCCATACATTGACATGTATAAGCCATGGGTGTACATGTGACTCCATCCTGAACCCCACTCCCACCTCTCTCCCCATCCCATCCCTCAGGGTCATCCCAGTGCACCAGCCCTGAGCACCCTGTCTCATGCATTGAACCTGGACTGGTCTGTTTTACATATGATAAGATACATGTTTCAGTGCTATTCTTTTAAACCATCCCACCCTCACCTTCTCCCACAGAGTCCAAAAGACTGTTCTATACATCTGTGTCTCTTTTTCTGCCTCACATATAGGGTCATCATTACCATCTTTTTAAATTCCATATATATGCATTAAGATACTGTATTATTGGTGCTTTTCTTTCTGATTTACTTCACTCTGTATAATAGGCTCCAGCTCCATCTACCTCATTAGAACTGATTCAATGTATTCTTTTTAATGGCTGAGTAATATTCCATTGTGTATATGTACCACAGCTTCCTTATCCATTCGTCTGCTGATGAACATCTAGGTTGCTTCCATGTACTGGCTATTATAAAGAGTGCTGCAGTGAACATTAGGGTACATGTGTCTGGTTTCCTCGATGTGCGTTTCCAGCAGTTTTATTTCCAGTTTTTTAAGGAATCTCCACACTGTTTTCCATAGTGGCTGTACTAGTTTGCATTCCCACCAACAGTGTAAGAGGGTTCCCTTTTCTCCATACCCTCTCCAGCATTTATTGTTTGTAGATTTTTGGATAGCAGCCATTCTGACTGGTGTGAGATGGTACCTCATTGTGGTTTTGATTTGCATTTCTCTGATAATGAGTGATGTTGAGCATCTTTTCATGTGTTTGTTAGCCATCTGTATGTCTTCTTTGGAGAAATGTCTGTTTAGTTCTTAGTTCTTAGTCTCTTTAGTTCATTTTTTGACTGGGTTTTTATTTTTCTGGAATTGAGCTGTAGGAGCTGCTTGTATATTTTTGAGATTAATTCTTTGTGAGTCCCTAGATTTCATTAGCTTTTCTGTGGTTTTTCAAGAGCTCTGTCTCCTCTTGAAACACTTAATGGTCTTTGTGTAAGGTTTTCTCATAGAATAACTTACTTAATAATTTAATCCTAGAATGAGGGAAATCAAGAATTTCAGTAGTCTGAATAGTGAGAATACATAAAATTTCTACTTAACTGAAATCATTGCTAGCTCTTTTCTAGTTAAATTTCCTGACTTCTTAGTAGGCATTAAATGTTCAAAACCTGTTTTTTTATGATGTAAATTTTCAAGCCTGACTCCACATAGAAAATCAGAAGAGTCAAAACCATGCCAAACAGATAAATGTATGAAACTTTCATGTTTTAATTGTATACTAGAGGTCTTAATGGAGAGTCTATTCTCTGACATCCTAAGTACTAAACGTCTTCCAACTCAAATACTGCACGTCTACTATTAGATGGTGAATATAAATGCTGATTTGAAAGATTATTGAATACATTTTTGTCATAAAATTAATTAGGGACATCAAAAGTATTCAAGTCAGTCCACGACTTGTATACCCTCAGACCTGTTCTTTATTCTTCCCATGTTTTGCTAAGTGTGCCAGGTAAGATGACCCTGGCAGCTGTCTCTCAGATTACTTCATCAGCTGCTGTCACCTGTTTTCACTGATGGCAGGTGTTCTCAGAGACAGACACAAAAGGGCAAAGCTGGAGCATTCATCCTCTAACCACTATGCCTCAGACTACCTATGGCAGTATGATGTCTTCTGTACTATATGAAAACCTCCTGTGGTAATTCTAGCTTTTGCTGAGTGACTCCATCCCCTGAGATCCAGTGCACGCGTGCTAAGTCACTTCAGTCATGACTGACTCTTTGCGACCTGATGGAACATAGCCCACCAGGATCCTCTGTCCATGGGATTCTCCAGGCAAGAATACTGGAGTGGGTTGCCTTACCCTCCTCCAGAGGATCTGCTTTGGGGATTCTAATAACCAGTGGCCTTCTGTAGTTGCAAATCTCTGTCTGAGTCAATGTATCTTAGTGGCACCCAGCTTTTCCATCAACTGTGTAACCAAATCTTTGTATTAAATTGTCTCTTTTGTACACTTGGAATGCTCCATGCTTTCTTAGTTAAACAATGAACCCCAGTACAATGTTACAGTTGCCTATTTACCCACAAAATATATGAAATCAATCTTTTTTACAGAGAATGCCAACAGTAGGGAGTTATATAAAGAAAAATACAAAATCTCCTTTACTCATTCCCTCTGGACAATTCCTTTCTTCATTCATAGGTACTATCCACACATTAGCATTTTTTTAATTCTTTTTTTTTTTTCCTTTTTTCAATCTTTGGTCTACCTCAGTGAATGTGGAACCTTCCCTGACCAGGGATGGAACTCATGCTCTCTGCAGTGGTAGCAAAGCCTTACCCACTGGACCCCCATGGAAGCCTCCATCTGTGTATTCTTGTGGCAGGTTTTTATACACTTATATTCATTTATAGTTTTCAATATACTTCATTTCTGCAAATTTGTGTATATATATTTACATCAAGGCTGTATATTGTCACCCTGCTTATTTAACTTATATGCAGAGTACATCATGAGAAACACTGGGCTGGAAGAAGCACAAGCTGGAATCAAGATTGCTGGAAGAAATATCAATAACCTCAGATATGCAGATGACACCACCCTTATGGCAGAAAGTGAAGAGGAACTAAAGAGCCTCTTGATGAAAGTGAAAGAGGAAAGTGAAAAAGTTGGCTTAAAGCTCAATGTTCAGAAAATTAAGATCATGGCATCTGGTCCCATCACTTCATGGGAAGTAGATGGGGAAAGTGTGGAAACAGTGTCAGACTTTATTTTTGGGAGCTCCAAAATCACTGCTGCTGGTAATTGCAGCCATGAAATTAAAAGATGCTTACTCCTTAGAAGGAAGGTTATGACCAACCTAGATAGCATATTTAAAAGCAGAAACATTACTTTGCCAACAAAGGTCCATCTAGTCAAGGCTATGGTTTTTCCAGAGATCATGTATGGATGTGAGAGTTGGACTGTGAAGAAAGCTCAGCACAGAAGAATTGATGCTTTTGAACTGTGGTGTTGGAGAAGACTCTTGAGAGTCCCTTGGCCTGCAAGGAGATCCAACCAGTCCATCCCAAAGGAGATCAGTCCTGGGTGTTCATTGGAAGGGCTGATGTTGAAGCTGAAACTCCAATACTTTGGCCACCTCATTAGAAGAGTTGACTCGTTGGAAAAGACCCTGATGCTGGAAAAGATTGGGGGCTGGAGGAGAAAGGGACGACAGAGGATGAGATGGTTGGATGGCATCACTGACTCGATGGACATGGGTTTGGGTAAACTCTGAGAGTTGGTGATGGACAGGGAGGCCTGGCATGCTGCGATTCATGGGGTCGCAAAGAGTCGGACATGACTGAGCAACTGAACTGAACTGATTTACACACATTACTTTCAAACTTGTTTTTAATTACTTAAAAATGTCTTAAAGTTTCTTTTAAATCTGTCTAATATTTTTGAATTACTAAATTGTGACTTATAATACATGTATGGCAATTTATGTGTCACCTTAAATTTATATGCTTAAGACACAAATGTCCATTAAAATTGTATGCATTATACGACATCCTTAGAAATACGTGAGTCTATTAAATTTTTCAATGTTTACCAAATAGAAACTCTTTGTTATTTTTTAATACAGTGTTATACTTGTGTTTCTATTGTGCTAAAGTTTATATTCCTTGAAAAAATATGATGATAGACAAATGCTATAGATAAATACTATTTATTGTTCAATGACCATTAATACTTACTTGATATACCAAAGACATATCAAAATAGCAATTCAGTTAGTAGTGAACTTATTCTGGAAGTCCTTTGTCACTAATTATTCCAATGACAAATAAACTCAGACTTAATTTTTTCCCCAGTGGATAGTATTGGCATTTCTATAATTGTCCACTTATAATATATTCCCTTTTTACCTTTGACAACCATAATCCATTTTAATTAAATTCTCTAAATACTTGTTGTTGTTGTTCAGTCACTCAGACATGTATGAGTTTTTGTGACCTCATGGAATGCAGCATGCCAGGTTTCCCTGTCCTTTACTATCTCTTGGAGCTTGCTCAAACTCATGTCCATTGAATCAGTGATGCCATCCAACCATCTTGTCCTCTGTAGTCCCCTTCTCCTACTGCCTTCAATCTTTCCCAGAATCAGGGTCTTTTCTAATGAGTCATCTTTTCACATCAGGTGGCCAAATTATTGGAGCTTCAGCTTCAGCATCAGTCCTTCTAATAAATATCCAGGATTGGTTTCCTTTGGGATTGACTGGTTTGATCTCCTTGCAGTCCAAGAGACTCTCAACAGTCTTCTCCAACACCACAATTCAAAAGGATTAATTCTTTGGTGTTCAGCCTTCTTTATAGTCCATCTCTCAAATCTATACATGACTACTGGAAAAACCATAGCATTGACTATACAGACTTTGTCATTAAAGTGATGTCTCTGCTTTTTAATATGCTATCTAGGTTGGTCATAGCTTTTCTTTCAAGGAGCAAGCATCTTTTAATTTCATGGCGGCAGTCACCATCTGGAGTGATTTTGGATCCCAAGAAAATAAAGTCTCTCACTGTTGCCATTGTTTCCCTATCTGTTTGCCATGAAGCATTTAAAATTCTCTAAATACTAGAAAATCAAAAATTTTTTTCGTATGATCACTGATTGTTTCTTTTTATCACATCTGTTTCTAATTCATATTTTGGTTTGTTTTCCATTATATTATTTGAAATACACATGCTTGTATATATTTATAAATAAGATGCTCAATCTACCGCACAATTGCACTCTTCTCACATGATAGCAAAGTAATGCTCAAAATTCTCCAAGCCATACTTCAACAGTATGTGAATTTTGAACTTCCAGATGTTCAAGCTGGATTTAGAAAAGGCAGAGGAACCAGAGATCAAATTGTAAACATCTGTTGGATTGTTGAAAAAGCAAGAGAGTTCCAGAAAAACATTTGCTTCTGCTTTATTGACTATGCCAAAGCCTTTGACTGTGTGGATCACAACAAACTGTGGACAGTTATAAAAGAGATGGGAATACCAGACCACCTGACCCACCTCCTGAGAAATATGTATGTAGGTCAAGAAGCAACAGTTAGAACTAGACATGGAACAACTGATTGATTCCAAATAGGGAAAAGAGTGCATCAAGGCTGTATATTGTCACTGCTTATTTAACCTATATGCAGAGTACATCATGAGAAAGGCTGGGCTTGATGAAGCACAAGCTGGAATCAAGATTGCCAGGAGAAATATCAATAACCTCAGATACGCAGGTGAAACCACCCTTATGGCAGAAAGCAAAGAAGAACTAAAGAGCCTCTTGATGAAAGTGAAAGAGGAGACTGAAGAAGTTGGCTTGAAACTCAACATTCATAAAACTAAGATCATGGCATCTGGTCCCATCACTTCATGGCCAATAGATGGGGAAACAATGGAAACAGTGACAGACTTTATTTTGGGGGGCTCCAAAGTCACTGCAGATGGTGACTGCAACCATGAAATTAAAAGATGAAAAGAAGAAAGAAGAAAAGTTATGACAAACCCAGATAGCATATTAAGAAGCAGAGACATTACTTTGCCAACAAAGGTCTGTCTAGTCAAAGCTGTGATTTTTCTAGTAGTCATGTATGGATGTGAGAGTTTGACTATAAATAAAGCTGAGCACAGAAGAATTGATGCCTTTGTACTGTGGTATTGGAGAAGACTCTTGAGAGTCCCTTGGACTGCAAGAAGATCCAACCAGTCCATCCTAAAGGAAGTCAGTCCTGAATATTCATTGGGAAGATGGATGCTGAAGCTGAAACTCCAATACTTTGGCCACCTGATGTGAAGAACTGACTCATTTGAAAAAAAAACCCTGATGCTGGGAAAGATTGAAGGCAGGAGAATGGGACGACAGAGGATGAGATGGTTGGATGCCATCACCCACTCATTGGACATGAATTTAAGTAAGCTCTGGCAGTTGTTGATGAACGGAGAAGCCTGGTGTGCTGCAGTCCAAGGGGTCGCAAAAAGTCAGACACGACTGAACAACTGAACTGAACTGAACTGATAAAGAGGTTAGTTAAATAACCATTCTCCACATTAACTTATTGTAGAATTTTCATCGTTGGTATTCTCTAGATAAATAGCCATATGATTTTCAAGTGGGAAAATTTTTCATCTATCTCCCAAATGTGTATGTTCTACTAACTTGTATCATTTTATTTACAAGGATTTTTAATGAAATAGTTCAGTCTTGCAATGATGGAAGTTGACTTTCTCCAGTTCCAGGCATCGGTTGAAATTTTCTTTTTTATTGTCAGTACAATAAATGGTCCTTTTATCTTTCCTCAATTAATGTTTTCATATATTCTTTCCTCTAGATATTTTCTTGCAAGTCTAATTCTTTTTTGTCCAATAACAGAAATATATGTTATAGTGAGTATTTTTACATAGATTTGAAAACATTTTATTCCTTTAATTTCCTCATGCTATACAATTTAATAAAGTTCTTAAAGTCAAAGCTTCTTTGTACTTTTGTTATGGACCATGGTTGATGTGTTAATTTTCAACTATGTTTATTAATGAGCTTGGCCAATATTTTTTCTTTATTCCTTTTCACTCTTACTGCTTCTTTCTGTTCTCTTCCCTTTGTCTCTATCTCTCATTCTATCGATTTTGTCAGGCTTTTAAAATTACCACAATCACTCTGTAAAGTGTCCTTTTAGAATAATAGAGGGTCCTAATCAGCTTTTGCTGGGCTTTATTATTAGTTATGTAACATGATATTTAGCTGACTCCTGAGTATGACAGGGGGACTTCCCTGGTGGCTCAGTGGCAAAGAATCTGTCTTCTGATGCAGGAGACACAGCTTCAGGCCCTGGTTCTGGAAGATCCCCTGGAGAAGGGAATCATAATCCAGTTCAGTATTCTTGCCTGGGAAATCCCATTGACAGAGGAGCTTGGTGGGCTACAGTCCATAGAGTTGCAAGAGTCAGACACGACTTAGCAACTGAACAATAATGAGTATGATAGGATTTACAGCCTAACCTCAGGAACTTGGTATGTTTCACATGGATTGCATTAATTTTCTATTGCTGCCATAACAAATTACTATAAACTTGATTGTTTAAAAAATACTTCTTTTTTAAAATTAATTGTATTGGTGTATAGTTCTTTTACAATGTTGTATTAGTTTCTACTGTACTCATGTTGAATTCATCAAGGATTTTTTGTTACAAGTGATAATTTTTTGTCTCTAATCTATCAATAAATATTTACTTATACATCAATTGTCATATATTACATAAGTATAAATAGTATGCATTACATTATTTATACTTATACAGTATTAGTTGTGTATGGTATTGGTTATTTTGACCACTGCTATTTCTTCTCTTTTTTAAAATTTATTTTATATTGAAATATAGTTGTTTTACCAGAGAAGGAACTGGCACCCCACTCCAGTACTCTTGCCTGGAAAATCCCATGGACGGAGGAGCCTGGTAGGCTACAGTCCATGGGGTCACTAAGAGTTGGACACACTGAGCGACTTCACTTTCACTTTTCCCTTTCATGCACTGGAGAAGGAAATGGCAACCCACTCCAGTGTTCTTGCCTGGAGAATCCCAGGGGCTGCCGTCTATGGGGTCGCACAGAGTCGGACACGACTGAAGCGACTTAGCAGCAGCAGCAGCATAGTTGTTTTACAATGTTGTGTTAGCTTCATGCATACAGCAAAGTGATTTAACTATACACGTACTTGTATCTATACTTTTGGTTTCTTTCCCATATAGGTTTATTCAATACTTCTTCTTTCAGAATCTTTCTTCTCTCCTCTAGTATTCTATTAAAAAGAAATTTGCCTTCTTGGATTAATCATCCATGTCTTCTAACTTTCTGTTAATCATCCATGTCTTCTAACTTTCTAACACATTAAAAAAAAAATCTATCTTTGAAATTTTCTTCTCTTGGTAGACTAATTTTTCAACTGAGTTTTATTATTTCCACCTGACTTTTCAGTTTTATGTGGATTTTAGTTAAGCAGCATTTCTCCATTTATTTATAATTCTTTCTTTCTGATTGCTTTATTTTATAATCTTCATCATTGTTTTATGGATGCAATAATCTCAACTTTCTCTTATTTAATATGTATATTTTTTTTTAATAAGGCTATTCTTTGGATCTTTTTCTCATCTTCTCAAAGTTTGGCTTGTTTACTTGTTTTTCTTTTGTGCCATTTCTTTTCCTAACCTAGTTTCTGACTCTTAATGATTGTTTTAGATTGCTGAAATAAATTTAAGAGAAAAGTTGGAGCAAGGCTCTTTATAAAAGGTCAGGGGTAGGTTTTAATGTTACTCTTTTTAGGATCCATTGGTTTGAAGCTGGAAACAAAGATTAGAACACTCTCTAACTGCCAAAATATTGGGTAACTTTCTCTAGCATTAAGACTTAAATACATTTCTTTCACTAATAAACCTGCTCTCACTCCCCCACACACACACTTCCCCACTTCTCTCAGCCTGTTCATATCTTATTCAAACTCTGTTGTTATTTTCATTGGTCTGTGTGTGAACTAAAACTAACCTTGAATAAGGAGTTCACTTCATTTAGAGAACACCGTTTAATTTTTAGATTGCCATTTGGAATTAATGTTTGAGATAGGAAGGTTAGAATTTAATTACCCTTATAACTGACTCCTCAATACTCATCCTCGTTTTTTGTTTTTTTCCACTATACTCAGTGTACTTTCTTTTTCATTAGTTTTCTATCACACATATTTTGGCCTACGGTTTTTCTCTTGCTAACCTGATATTAGCAGTTTTATATCTTCTCTATATTTACTTATATGTTTGGAGGGCCTTGTTACAATGGAATTGCAAATTAACTATATCGTTTGTTTCCATGAATGCATATAAATGTGTATGTGTTTGTAAAATACATATACACTCACACACAGAGCCATTATAAGAGCCTTCATAAGAGAAGTAAAGGTTAAATGTACATGCTCAGGCTACCCAATCAGTCCATTCTTTTCTACATTTCAGAATTTTTACCTAAGTGTGCCAGGATATGTATTGAACAATCAGAATGTTTGATTATGCAATAAAACAAGGATATTTCTATTTCACTTTAAAAAAGTATACTCATGTCACATATACTCTGTCTTTAATAGAATATTTCAGGAAAACAACTGGATTTTTGAAAAGACTGGATGTTTTATCTCCACCTCTGTAGCAAGAAGTTTGTGACTTTGACAACCTGTTCTGATTCAACTCCAAGAGAGGTATGTAACATGTATCCTTTCATCTTTTTGCGTTATCCTATTATCATCAGAGTGAAAAACAAAAATATAGGCCATGGAATCTGATTTCTATAAGTTCTGTGAAATACAGTTATATCCCATTGCCTATGTCTTAGAATCCTTTGAAGAGGTATACCATATTCCTTATTAGTTACAAGGATGAAAACACCTCATCTATTTGTTCCTTTGATCAATACTTACTGAGCACCTACTATATAAAAGTTGTAGGTATTGAGGTGATATTTGTGGTAAGAAGCAACAGATAAAAACTTCTATGCTACAGAATTACATTCTAGTAAAATTTGTCACAATATAAGCAATTGTTTTCTTTTAATTCACAATAGACATAATAGTAAAAGCCTGAAATTAAAAAACAAATCTCTAATTAAGACATAGGCAAAAATTCCACAATTACGATATTCCTTGGAAATAATGTAGAATAATAATATAAATGTCTTGTATTGATATTTGAAAATCTGTTCAAAATTAAGGAATTAGAAAAGGGTCAAACATTTTTCTTATATATTAAGGATTTAATATAGCTTTTATATGTAAATTTATAGCAGTTCTTTTATTCTTTTCTTTCAAATTCACAGCTCAGTAAAATGGCAATTCAAAAATGTGTAATTTTAAGATATGCCAATCATTCAAAAATAAGATTCTAGTTCAGAAAAAGGGCTTTTTAAGATGAAGGCTGGGTCAACATTCCGCCAGAATTTCTAGCTGAAAAATGAAAATGTCAATCAACCATCATATGCTTCCAAATACCTGGGTACTTGACACTATACAGACAAAGCTTATGTGTGAGGAACTGAACTTTTATATTTATATCTTTTCACCAGTATATTCAAAGCAATGCCATCAGAAAACTCTCAGCTCAGATTATTTCCATCAAGATTATAACAAAAAAAAAAAAAAAAAAGGAGTAGTTTAAAACACCTTACCAAGAGGTCCCAGGTTATGACAGAAAATCCCTGGGGAGTTACAGAACAATTACTTCTCAACACTTCATCATTCTCCCTTCAAAATTCAATGAAAAAAAAGAAAAAATTACAAAAAGTCATATTTATTTTGGAAGCTTGATTGTCAAACTATTTTACTATCCTCAGAACATGGTACACAATGACCTGATTGCCTTCAAGTTACTCTTTCTATGCACATCAATTTAAACTAAATTCAGGAAAAAAAAATTTCAAGGAATTTACCTTCCAACCTAAAAAGTGAATTATATATATATTATTTATATGTGATGTATGCTGGATGAAGCACAAGCTGGAATCAAGATTGCCAGGAGAAATATCAAAAACCTCAGATATGCAGATGACACTACCCTTATGCCAGAAGGAGAAGAAGAAATAAAGAGCCTCTTGATGAAAGTGAAAGAGGAGAGTGAAAAAGTTGGCTTAAAACTCAACATTCAGAAAATAAAGATCATCGCATCTGGTCCTATGACTTCATGGTAAATAGATGGGGAAACAATGGAAACAGTGACAGACTAGTTTGGAGGGCTCCAAAATCACTCCAGATGGTGACTCAGCCATGAAATTAAAAGACACTTGCTGTTGGAAGAAAAGCTATGACCAATCTATACAGCATATTAAAGAGCAGAGACATTACTTTGCCAACAAAGGTCCATCTAGTCAAAGCTATGGTTTTTCCAGTAGTCATGTACGGATGTGAGAGTTGGTCTATAAAGAAAGCTGAGTGCGGAAGAATTGATGCTTTTGAGCTGTGGTCTTGGAGAATACTCTTGAGAGTCCCCTGGACTGTAAAGGGATTCACCTAGTCAATCCTAAAGGAAATCATTCCTGAATATTATTCATTGCAGTGACTGATGCTGAAGCTGAAACACCAATACTTTGGCCACCCGATGAGAAGAAACTCATTGGAAAAATCCCTGATGTTGAGAAAGATTGAAGGCAGGAGGAGAAGGGGATGACAGAGGGTGAAATGGTTGGATGGCATCACCGACTCAATGGACAAGAGTTTAAGTAAGCTCCAGTATTTGGTGATGGACAGTGAAGCCTGGGGTTGCAATGAGTTGGACATGACTGAGCGACTGAACTGAACTGAGTGTATGTATGTATTATTTCAGTTCAGTTCAGTCACTCCATCGTGTTTGACTCTTTGTGATCCCATGGTCTGCAGCACGCCAGGTGTCCCTGTCCTTCTCCAACTCCCAGAGCCTGCTCAAACTCATATATGTTTGTATATTCATATCAGTTCAGTTCAGTTCAGTCACTCAGTTTTGTCCAACTCGTATGCTCACAAATAATTTATGTAATAAATTTAATCATGTAGATGAAATTTGGGTTGAGGTGCAGCAAGTACAAACAGGTAACCATCAGACTTACTGCAAATGACTATCTTTTTTCTTCTTGTCATAGTCTTAATTTGGAGGATTTTAATGAAAATATTTCATCTTTTAACAGCTTGTTATGGGTAGTATACATGATTTCATCTAAATCCTTACATAAGGCTCAAATGTCAGATAGAATAATTCTGATGAATAAAACTTAGAGTTGCACTGCCATAAATAATCTATCTCTCTTAGAGCACTTATCTTCAAATTATCTTTTGGAAATTCCAGCCACAAAGGAAGTCCATTTATATACTATTGTCATCCAATAAAGTATACATGTCTCTAAGAGGTATTTATACTCCCGCTACCTTAGTTTTTTTAACCTATTTATTTTTGGTTGTGTTGGGTCTTCCTTGCTACGTGTGGGCTTTCTCTAGTTGAGGGGAGCAGAGGTTACTCACTGCCACAGTGCTCAGGCTTCTCATTGTGGTAGCTTCTCTTATTGCAGAGGCTCTAGGTGAAAAGGCTTCAGTAGTTGTAGCACGCTGGCTTGGTAGTTGCAGATTGTGGGCTCTAGGGCCTGTGAGCTTTAGTAGTTGTGGTACATGGGCTCATTAGTTGTGGCTCGCAGGCTGTAGAGCGTGCACTCTCAATAGTTGTGATGCACAGGTTTAGTTGCTCTGTGTCATATGGAATCTTCCTGGACCAGGAATTGAACCTGTGTACCCTGCATTGGATAGCAGATTCTTAAATATTGTACACCAGAGTAGTCCATTCCCACTTCCTTTAAATGTACTCAATTGAGGCATGGCATGAGTTAGTCACAGAGTAAAATAGAAGATGTCCCAATCTACTGAAACTCTACTTGGCTCCAACACACATACAGAAGTAGAGGTGAAATTTGGGTAGAGGTGCAGCAAGATTGGTAAAATGCCAATCTGTAGTCTAAATCCTTATTTCCCTATTCCTCACATTTCCACTCTGACTAAACAATATAGGACTGGAAACCTTCAACACACATCCATTAACACATTGAGAAAAAAATTTTCCTTCTTTTTCCCATTCTCTAGACATTATAGTAATAAACTGCTGTGTCAGAAGAGTTCTTGAGTTTGTTCTTTTATGAAAATTTTTAATCTTTTTTACCTTGCAATTTCTTCTGTTTATATGCCCTTCAATTCAGTTCAGTTCAGTTGCTCAGTTGTGTCCGACTCTTTGTGACCCCATGAATCACAGCACGCCAGGCCTCCCTGTCCATCACCAACTCTCAGAGTTTACCCAAACCCATGTCCATCAGGTCAGTGATGCCATCCAGCCATCTCATCCTCTGTAATCCCCTTCTCCTCCTACCCTCAATCCTTCCCAGCATCAAGGTCTTTTCCAACGAGTCAACCCTTCGCATGAGGTGGCCAAAGTATTGGAGTTTCAGCTTCAACATCAGTCCTTCCAATGAACACCCAGGACTGATCTCCTTTAGGATGGACTGATTGGATCTCCCTGCAGTCCAAGGGACTCTCAAGAGTCTTCTCCAACACCATAGTTCAAAAGCATCAATTCTTCGGCACTCAGCTTTCTTCACAGTCCAACTCTCATATCCATACATGACTACTGGAAAAAACAAAGCCTTGACTAGACGGACCTTTGTTGGTAAAGTAATGTCTCTGCTTTTTAATATGCTATCTAAGTTGGTCATAACTTTCCTTCCAAGGAGTAAGCGTCTTTTAATTTCATGGCTGCAATCACCATCTGCAGTGTTTTTGGAGCCCCCCAAAATAAAGTCTGACACTGCTTCCACTATTTCCCCATCTATTTGCCACGAAGTGATGGGACCGGATGCCATGATCTTAGTTTTCTGAATGTTGAGCTTTAAGCCAACTTTTTCACCCTCCTCTCTCACCTTCATCAAGTGATACATATGCCCTTGGGAGAGTTTGAGAAATATTTCTTTATTATTCCTTAAATTAAATTGATTCTGGAGTTCTGTTTCAGTGATTATATTTATTCTTTACAGTTTCTCACACTGAGTTCCCTAATATAAAGTGTTTATAGGATTTCCACTCTAGCATATCCAATTTTCTGAGCCTTTTGATCACTACATACAGTATCTGTCACAGTGGCTAGGGCATTTCTGGTTTCCACTTGTTAGTGCTATTTCCAAATGTCTTTTCCAGAGCAGAAAATCCCATAAAGTGGAAGAGGGATCCCCTAAAAACCTTTATCCAAAATATCCAATTTCATGTTTAAGCCCCTTGATCTAGAAGTCTTGGAATGCATTTTTATAATACACTCCCAATTGTTGTTTGTACATAATGGCTAATTCTGTAGGTCATTTAGTATGCAGTCTTCTTCCTCCTTTCAAGGTCCAGCATTTATTTGATACCATAATGTTGTTTTAATAATGTAATGGCCAAAAAGTTGTTGGGAGCAAATTAAGAGATGTTTCTAATCATCTACCAGTATGGGGGTAGCATTGGCCTTCAGATGAGAGGAAAGGACACTATTAAAGGCCATGGGAACTAAAAATTTTTCAATACATCATCCCAGCTGTTCCTAAGTTCAAATTTTAGAGTTTGCTTCAATATGGATCAGTCTTTATTTGGGGTGACATACCTGCTGGGATTAAAAATTCAAGCTTCTCTAGAATTGCACTGTAATTCTGATTATAACCTGGGACTGGTCTTGGGGTTTTTCTGCCTTCCCATCACAGGAGGTGAAAATCTCCTTATACTCTGCCAGGATTCATTTCTGGCTTTCACATGTAACATTTAATTGCCAATTTATTACCATCATTCCTTTATTATTAGTAATTTTTTCTATAGTATTCATTGTTCTCATTAACATCCTTCTAGCTACATGGCCTTATAGTTTGCTTTATCTGTTAATCATAAATATCTAAAGCATTGCATCTCAGTGCATTTCCCTTTAAATCGTAGACAACATAGGACAGGAGAAAATTTGATAAGATGGACATAATTTTTTTTATTTGAGAACTGTGTGATTGGTATAGCTATGCTTGGGACTTGCCAGGTGACTGAGTGGTAAAGAATTTGTCTGCCAATGCAGGAGGCACAAGAGACTTGGGTTCAATCCCTGGGTTGGGAAGATCCCCTGGAGGAGGAATTGGCAACCCACTTCAGTATTCTTGCCTGAAAATTCCCATGGGCAAAGGAGCCTGATGGGCTGCAATATATGGGGTTGCAAAGGGTTAGACAAGACTGAGCACACAACATAGCTTTGCTTATGGACTTCCCTGGTGACTCAGTGGTAAAGAATCTGCCTGCCAATGCAGGAGGCATAGGAGACATGGGTTTGATCTCTGGGTTGAGAAGATGCCCTTGAGAAGGAAATGGCAACTTACTCCAGTTTTCTTGCCTGGGCAATCCCATGGACATAGGAGCCTGGTGGGCTACAGTCTATGAGGTCACAAAAGAGTCAGACATAACTCAGAAAACAAACAACATCAACAATAATGGTGGTGGTGGTGGTTTAATCTCTAAGTCATGTTTGACCCTTGCGATCCTATGGACTGTAGCTTGCCAAGATCATATGTCCATGAATAACTATGCTTATCTCAATTCTACAGAACCAAGGTTTTTTTTTTTTTTTTTTTTTTTTTTGAGGAAGAAACCTGGAACTAAGATTTTTGTTCTTACCTAAAATGCATTAAGCTCTCACATATCCTCAGTAGCCTGGTATCAATGTGATTAGGTGAATGTGTCGGAGAAGGCAATGGCACCCCACTCCAGTACTCTTGCCTGGAAAATCCCATGGACAGAGGAGCCTGGTAGGCTAGAGTCCATGGGGTCGCTAAGAGTCGGACACGACTGAGCGACTTCACTTTCACTTTTTCCTTTCATGCACTGGAGAAGGAAATGGCAACCTACTCCAGTATTCTTGCCTGGAGAATCCTAGGGATGGCAGAGCCTGGTGGGCTGCGGTCTATGGGATCGCACAGAGTCGGACACGACTGAAGTGACTTAGCAGCAGAAGCAGCAGCAGCAGGTGAATGTGTATTCCCTTACATCACTGTTAAGTTTTACTTCAAAAGAAACCTTTTAAAAACTTTTCAATATGAACATTTTCATACACAAAAATCTACTGAGGCCAGGTATTCATTTAGCTAAATGATTACTATCATTGAATTAAATGGGATTAAAAAATGGAGGTAACACAACAAACTGGACACTAAACCAATTATTTGTATTATCCTAAAAAATTACTTTCAAAATTTTCTAATTATTTAAACTCAAGTTAAATTGTACATGTGGGAGATATTTGTCACTAGCTGTTTTCTGTCTAACTATATGAATTGTCCCTACCCCTTGAATGATTCCACATCCTGAGATTCCTATATTTTGGTGCATGGAATGATACTATTAATTTATTCTCAGTGACAAAAAAGAAGTGGTAACCTTTTGTATTTTTTCAAAACAAAAATTTAATAAGAAACAAATTAAGACCCAACAGTAACTAAAAACAAACAAAGATACTCTATTTATTGGTTAGCTATCATTATACAAGGACTTCCCTTGTGGCTCAGCTGGTAAAGAATCTGCCTGCAATGCGGGAGACCTGAGTTCAATCTGTAGGTTGGAAAGATCCCCTAGAGAAGGGGAAGGTTACCCAATCTAGTATTCTGGCCTGGAGAATTCCATGGACTGTATAGTCCCTGGGATCACAAAGAGTAGGACACGACTGAGTGACTTTCACTTTCACTATCATTATACAAAAATGATACTTGAAACTCAATGACATATAACAGTATAGAATTACATATTTTTTATTCTAACAGGCCTCAGGTCAATTGGGGCAGATCTGCCTTGAACTGTAGCTCTATGAACCAAGGAGAATGTTTCTGTCTCATACATTTCCTCTTCTCTAAGTCTGGTGAACTTCCAGGGAAAAAGGTGGAGAACTAGAAACAATATATATAGTATATTACCTTATTGATACTTTGAGATATGAGCTGCACACACAAATTACAATTACTTTTAAAGACATTTGAGAAAGTCAAAAGAGTAAAAGCTACTTTTATTTATTTATTAATTTAACAATATTTACTCAATGCTTTTATGTCATGTGTCAGGCATTGTGCTCAATCCCAGAAATGCAAAGTTGAGTAAAGGAGACACATTTTCTTCCTTTGGGAAACATATATTATGGTGAGTACACGAATGAATATTCAAGCTAAAATCCTTGATTCTCATTTGGCAAATCTTTTTTATCTGTGGGTAAATTTAAATTTGTGTAAATTTACATAAGTACATTTTCATTCTGTCTATGAAAAATATTTAAAAATTTTAATTCTTTATTTTTAATTCAAATTTATTGCTATAAAACCCAGAATTAATCTTATCCTATCCCTCACTTGCTTATTATTTTGAGCAATTCACTTACTGTACCCTAGTCATTTTTCGTATATGTAATGTAAGTGTGATTGATTGGTAATCTTGATTCACCCAGCTAGAAATATTCTTTCATTCCTCTTGGTTTCCATTCATAAATTAACCTTTGAAATTTCTGCCCTCACCTTCTTCTCTGCTTCTTTCATCAGCATCAGATTAAAAAAAAAGGCAGAGCAGTCATAAGATCTCCTATTTGTTTTGGTCAGTGATCTTTAAACCTCCTCTGTTTATCACCTCCTCTGTTTATCACCAGTTTATTTGTCTGTTTAAGTTTACCTATACTGAAATTCCATAATGCTCTGTTAATCTCTTCAATAGAATTTTTCCTGCTCTGCAGAGGTAGATTGAAGATGGTTGCAAATTCTTTCATGCTCCCCACATTAGGACATGGAGTTTACTTCCCTTTCTCTCACATCTAGATTGGCCTGATGACCGCCTAACCAATAGAATATAGTAGAAGGAATGATATGCCTTTTTTGGTAACTCTTTAGGAAGACTTGCAAAATCTGCTACTTCCTTTTTGGAAAGCTATGTTTTGTGATACTACCTCTCAGAACCTACCTTCCATGCCCTGAGAAACACAAGCCACATTCAGAAGCCATAAGGAGAGCCTCAGATAAGATCAAGGCCAACAGACCTAGCTATGTACTCAGTTGACTGCTAGCAGGAAATGGCAGTCACATGAATGAGTTATCTTGGTTGTCCAGCTTGTCAAATATTCAACTGACAGTAGCTTCAGTTGCTATCTAATTTCAACTACATGAAGAATACTGTTATCTAATCCAAGCTCCTACTGCTCACCACATGACAGGCCAATAAATTGAGAGACAAGTTGTTAGGGCAAGGAAGAGTGACTTTATTCAGAAAGCCTGAAGACTGAGAGGATAGTAGATTCATGTCCCAAAGAACCATATTGCCTAAGTTACAATTCAGGCGTTTTTTATACTAAAATAGAAGGGAGTAAAGTCAATCATTTCCTGGTTCTAGTTGGTTTTTGGAGGAAATGTGTTAATTTTTTCCTTCCTGCAGTCATTCACAAGTGGGCCTGGTCAGGACCTTTTCTGTGAGCTAAACAAAGGTATTTTAGCTTAATGTTCCCTCCCTGGGAGGCAGAGTTCCCAGAGATGGGCCATTATGTATAATTTAAGCCTGTAGCAACATCCCTTTAATGACTAACTTGTAATAGAATACAAGCTTCTTCCCTTTTACACTCCCAAGTCAATCTTATCAACCCCCAGAAATGTGAGAGATAATAGTAATTTGTTGTTGTAAGCTCTTACATTTTGGAGGTGTTTTATTATGTAATAATGCATAACAGAAACAAGCATATTTGCAGCTACTTGTTTTCATGGGTGCCTTCTCTAGGCCCCACATTGAATTTTACAGTCATAATTTTGTATTATTTCCTCTGAGGAATTTTCTTCCAATTGCATAAGCTTCAATCAGATCCCTGGAATGTGCCGGCTCTCCTTTGGTTTCTGTAAACTTTCTTCTTGGTTGTTACCTCTCTTGAATAAAAGTGTGCGTTCAAACACAGTTATTTTACTTTAGCTAGTGACCTCTAAGTTACTTATTTTTAGTTCAAGTTAGCTCTCTTTAGAGAAAATATGGCCCCCATATGATTGTGAGCAGCTTAAAAAATGTATGCATGTTATCTAGCACATGGTCTTGTTTGTAGGTTACAGTATATACTCAGTAAATATTTACTTTTCTGCTCTCAGCTCTGTCTTCAATGTTATTCCTATTGATGATGGCCTTGCAGAATGGCACTGATGACTGCTATTGACCCCTGCCCCATCTTCGCCCCACAGTTGGGTACAGGTCACTGAGAACATAAAATCTTCACTCGGTGATAGTTCTCAGAGCTCATTAGGCTGAAGTCTTCTAAGCACCAGAATCTGATTACTGTGTACAAAACTAAATCTCTGGTGGTTGTTTTTAAAAGGTATTGCTTACAACAATTGTGTGTTTAATTAACACAATTTATATCAAGTCACACAGACACTTTTACATACTCTCACACTGTAGCATATTTACCCAAAATAGACAACCTAATTACTTAAGAAAATTGGCTGTTCCTGCAGAACTGGAGTGTTATAAGAAAAATGAACTCCAATTATAAAATACAGAAAGATGGGAAAATGCCAATTTCTTGTTACTTTTGTTTTCTTTTAAAAATGTTAATTAAGATATAGAGTTCACAAATATTTTAGAGATTAGCACAAGTGAATGAATAAATATGTTCAATGTAGATCAAAGGGGAGATTCATCTTTTCTAGCTTATCTAGAATTCATAAATCTGGAGAAATTATTGTTGAGTATCCAGTATGTGATAACAAAGAAGGGCAACATTGGCTCCGCATCACCCGCATGTAGATGTTGGGTGTTCAGTAAGGGAGGGGAGTTTGTCGGGAAGTTATTTAAAACAAATTTAGAGGGGATGTGATAATTAACTGTTAACACTGCTGGTCAAAATCTTGGCCTTCTTTGCCCACCGAAGTTGAATGAAAAATACGGAGACAGAGTTTGGAGGAAATAGAAAGGTGGCTTTTATTCTCAGCTGGCGTAGAGAGGGGAACACAGTAGGCTCATGCCTCAAGAACTGCACTGCACATCCATGAAGAGTCTAAGGGTTGTATTAAGGCAAGGGCTTGCAGTCAGGAGTTGGCAATGAGGAACAAAGGTGAAAGCATCTTGATTTCTTCCTCTTGCATTGTTTCAAAGACAGTTGTAAATTGGCATCAGTAACCCAGTAATTGAGTATGGCACTTTCACAGCTCTGCAGCCTTCTTTCTGATATGTAACTACAAGGGGAATTGTGTTGCAAGGGTAAACACCAGATAGGAGATGTATTTAGCATAGAGTCAGAGGATAAAATGTGAAGTGTAGCTCCTGCAGAGTTAGGGGACAGAAAAGCAAACTTAGTTACAGACATGCAGGGTTAGGAGCAGTTAAAGTAAGAAAAAAAAAAACCTAGGAATATTCAGCCCTGCTCACTGTTCTCTTTATCTTCTCTCTTCTCAGGAAAGGGAAAGAGAAAACCTCGTTCCTCTTTTCTCCTTTTCATAGCAACATTACCACCAAAAACACAAAATTAGAGTTAAATTATCAAACTGTGGAAAATTCTCAAAGATATGGGAATACCAGACCACCTGACCTACCTCCTAAGAAATCTGTATACAGGTCAGGAAGCAACAGTTAGAACTGGATATAGAACAACAGACTGGTTCCAAATGGGGAAAGGAGTCCGCCAAGGCTGTACATTGTCACCCTGCTATTTTAACTTATATGCAGATTGCATCATGAGAAATGCTAGGCTGGATGAATCACTACTGGAATCAAGATTGCTGGGAAATATGTCAGTAACCTCAGATATGCAGATGACACCACTCTTATGGCAGAAAGTGAAGAAGAACTAAAGAGCTTCTTGATGAAAGTGAAAGAGGAGAGTGAAAATGTTGGCTTAAAACTCAACATTCAGAAAATGAAGATCATGGCATCTTGTCCCATCATTTCATGGCAAATAGAAGGGGAAACAATGGAAACAGTGACAGACTTTATTTGGGGGGGGGGGTTCCCAAATCACTGCAGATGGTGATTGCAGCCATAAAATTAAAAGATGTTTGTTCCTTGGAAGAAAAGTTATGACCAACCTAGACAACATATTAAAAAGCAGAGACATTACTTTGCCAACAAAGGTCCGTCTAGTCAAGGCTATGGTTTTTCCAGTAGTCATGTATGGATGCAAGAGTTGAACTACTAAGAAAGACGACTGCCGAATAATTGATGCTTTTGACCTGTGGTGTTGGAGGAGACTCTTGGGAGTCCCTTGGACTGCAAAGAGATCCAACCAGTCCATCCTAAAGGAAATCAGTCCTGAATATTCATTGGAAGCACTGATGTTGAAGCTGAAACTCCAATACTTTGGGCCAGCTGATGCGAACAACTGACTCATTAGAAAAAACCCTGATGCTGGGCAAGATTGAAGGCGGGAGGAGAAGGGGACAACAGAAGATGAGATGGTTTGATGGTATCACCAACTCAATGGACGTGAGTTTGAGTAAGCTATGGGAATTGGTGATGGACAGGGAGGCCTGGTGTGCTGTAGTCCATGGGGTCGCAACAAGTCTGACATGACTGAGGGACTGAACTGAATAAGGAATTATTACATTTAACTTCACTTTGCTTTTTATACTTCTAGAGGTGGTAATGCAATGTTTAATGTATCACTATAGGGTTTTTTTTTTAATTGAGGTATAATTTACATATAACATTATATTATATTTAGGGATATAACATAATTATTCAATATTTGTATATATTGCAAAAGGACAACCACACTAAGTCATGTTGACATCTGTTCCCATACATAGTCATAAATATTTTTTTTGTGGTTATGACATTTAAGATCTATTATCTTAGCAATTTTCAAATATGCATTATAGTATTTTTGACTATACTCTGGTGGCTTTCTGTGATTCTACTTTTTAAGGCAAATTTCTTAGGATGGAAAAAAAAGGGAATGGAAAGGAAAAAAGGAATAGATTTTTTAAATATTAAGGAAACCATATTTTTTCACAAGGGTAACCTATTTAAGTGATTCTAATATATCTTATTTTTTTGACATACAATGTGTTTTTATATATCTATATATAATGTGTATATATATATATATATGTATATGTATATAGTGAAAGCGTTAGTAGCTCAGCTTTGTCCGACTCTTTGTGACCCCAAGGACTGTAGCCCACCAGGCTCTTCTGTCCATGGAATTCTCCAAACAAGAATACTGGAGTGGGTTGCCATTCCCTTCTCCAGGGGATCTTCACGACCCAGGAATTGAATCCAGGTAACCTGCATTGCAGGCAGATTCTTTACTGGCTGAGCCACTGGGGTGTGTGTTATTTTATTAGTTTTAACTAAATAGTAACCACAAGAATGTTCAGAGACATGTATAAAACAAAGAAAACTGTGCTTTATTCTTCCACAGATATTTATTGAATAGCTATGTGCAGTGCACTGTGCTTGGTATCAAACTGCAGAAGGCTGGTCTCTGGCCACTTTGCCTCATTCTCTGCCTCCAGGACCCTAACCCCCTTTCTCATCTTGGTGAAAGGCACCTCTCTCCTAATGACAAATTGTGTTCTCTTGGCTTGGCATTGGGGCCCCAGAGTCAAGGTCTGTTGGGCATAGATACCTTTGGGCTACCTGAAACAGTGGCTCCTGGAGATATTTAAGGTTGAATCTCCCAGGATACTAAATCCAGCTCAGGTTGCCAATAGGTGTGGACAGAAGGGAGTCCCAGCCTTTCTTCTGCCTGCTCTTTTTGCCTTTGTCCTTATGCTCCTGGATGCACTTTTTTTTTGACCTCACCAGCACATCCTACAAAGAAAAGGAAAAGAAAGGTAGAGCTAAGTCACAGGTTACACACAAGGTGTGGAGCAACCACTTTTCTCCTCAAGTCCTTTCTCATCACATTAGAATGTGCCCTGGCCCAGATTCAACAACTAAGTGGAAAATCATCATAAAAGGGCTATTTTGGTTATGTGCTCTGCTCAGTGGCTCAGTTGTGTCCAAATCTTTGCAACCTCATGTACTATAGCCTGCCAAGCTCCTCTGTCCATGGAATTTTCTAGACAAGAATACTGAAGTGGGTTGCTATTCCTTACTCCAGGGAATCTTCTTGACTCAGGAAACAAACCCACCTCTTTTGAGTCTTCTACTTTGGCAGATGGATTCTTTACCACCAGTGCCGCCTGAAAGCTCATGTTGCTTAATAAAACATCCTTAATTTATACTCAAACACTTGCATAGCTTATGTCTTATACTTCTGCTCTATAAAAGCCATGCATTTCGGTTTCATTTACTGAATTTAATGATCAGGATGTACCTGGTACATTGTGCTAAAAGCATTTCATAGACAAGGACTTGCATGCTAATAAAGTCCATCAGTATTTTTGTATGGACACTTTTTTCTAGTAACTTACATCTTATTCTTCCTTACCCAGATTGGTTAAGAATAAAATAGATTTCAGGTTCCAGCCCACATGCTCCTTTCCAAATAGGAAAATCAGAAAGACAGATTATTTAGATGGTGATATAGATTATTTAGAAATATTAATAGGATAGTTTATTAAGGTTTTTAGTACTTTCTTTCCCATGTTTTATTTTAAGAGTTGTCTTTGGAATCACTGTAATTTGAATACAAATTCTTACTCTATCATCTTGGGTAAGTTATTTAAGCTTTATCAGTAACATTTTTCTCATTTATAAATTGTGAGAAACATTGACCTCACAGTATTGTTGTGAGGATTAAATAAGGTAGCAAACTGTGAGCACAATGCTAAAGCTATCTTAGGTGTTCAATAACTACTTTTTTCCACTCTCCATTCCACCCAGATTCCCAGTGTTCTCATTCAGTTTCACTGGGTGAACCATCCATGACTTGTCCTTGCATGGCATGTATTTTTCTTCCTCACATCTCAAATACCTCAACATTTTACATACCCACCAGCATGTTACTCATTTTTTATATTTGGTAGTTATGATTTCCCACCCAGCTTATAAATTTCAAGAATATTGGAGACAAGTCTAAGGTGGTTTTTGTTTCTTCAAATTTCTCTCATAATCCTATGTACACAAATTGGAAATTTATAAATCTGCTTTTTCCTTAATAATCACTTTCAATGGCATCAGAGAGATATACCTGAAAAAAAGTTCATTTTTCAGTGTTTTTAAAGATATCTCAGGGAATAAGAAGATTATCAGGATTACTAGTAGTGCCATGATAATTTTTAAGTGATAGTTTTCTCTTTAATTCAGAAGATGGTTAATACAAATTTCAATTATTTTCTTTAGATGCAAGTGGTTATCATAAAAATGCTATTCTATCTCTTTGGAGATAATTAACACTTTATCTCAGTTAGATTGCCTTTTCCTGCAATGATGTTGTCTAATTTATTGTAAATGTTTAAACTTTACAGCATGTCTAATTGCATTAATTTCCAATCTTCTAAAATATTGAGAATAATATAGAGTATAGTCTTTAGAGTATGCTAATTATTTTCAATAGAAAAGGATTTTAATTTTATTTTTAATTAAATTAATTTAAATAATTGGAATTGATACTGGTCTCCAGGCTATCAGGAGGAACATTAGTAATCTAAATCTTCATCAACAGTCTAGATTTGTCACCATAAAAGTAGCAGTCAAATAGTCAATGTTCTCAAAAAGTGTGAGTAAAAATTAAAATTAAAATGCAAACTCTAGCAGTCAGAAAACAGGATATTAAAAAAAATGTATACTCAGTATACAAAAATAATATGAAATATTTATAAAGGAGAATAAAACCAGCATATGGATAAAATTTGAAAGAATTAATATCTGAATAGAAATCACTTGATAGGAAAATTAAAATATATCTGTAAATAATCCAACCAATGGCAGAGTGAAGGGCCCTGAGACAAACGTACACATAAGCAGGAATTTGATATATGACAGAAGTGGTTTTGCAATTACTCTAAAATGATGGTTTCTACAAAAAGTGATGCTGGGGTCATTGGATATTTGCATTTGGAAGAAAAAGTTATATTAGTCTTTCCTTCCCCCTATCTCTCACTATCATAAAAATCAATTTTGTGTTCATCAAAACCTCTAATATGAAAAGCAATACTTTCAAACTCTTTAGAAACAAATATTTGTGGATATAGCCATTACCTTTGAGTATAGAAAGAGCTTTTAAAACAGATACAGAAAAAAAAGACAAAAACTGATTGATGTATTTAATTTTATTAAAATTGAAAGAAAAAATCATACTCAAATTAACAAACAAGAAAAATATTTGTTTATCTAAAACTACCATGAAGAAATGAATAGTTATAGTTTTGCAGAAGGGCCTATTGTATCTACAATAATAATCAGTGTTATAAATATAAAGTCTTAAATATTATAAACAATTTTTTTATATTTCTATAAAAATAGCTTAAAATTTTCATTAGAAAATGCCAAAAATATAATTTAACAATTGAGAGGAAGAGAAACATGTGACTAACAAACATGAAAATATTTAGGAGCCCACTATTAAGTAATAAGAGCTTAAATTATAACTAGATCTTATTTTAAATCACTCATATCAACAAGAGTATCTGCTCCTATTCAGTCCAGATGAGGTTGTAATGCATAGCATTCTTAGACACTGTGATGAGAAAATACATTTATTAGAACTTTCTGAACAATAATTTTAATAGAGTTTACTAGCCACATGCACAATATAAAGGTGTATATATGAATACATAGGACTAATAATCATCGAAGTCAGGACAGAAGTTTTATCTGGAGAAGAAGAAAGCAAATATATGTGATGGGAGAGAAATGCCCAGAACTGGTTTTAACAAATGGGTAATATATTTTTAATTAGGTGTAGGTCGTGGGTCAGCTAGTAAAGAGTCCGCCTGCAATGTGGTAGACCTGGCTTCAATCCCTGGGTTGGGAAGATCCCCTGGAGAAGGGAAAGGCTACTCACTCCAGTATTCTGTCTATTCCAATATAGTACATGCAAGATAAATACTTGATCTTCCCCTTCACTAGTTTCTGGAAATTCCCTTGTAGCTCAGTTGGTAAAAAACTGCCTGCAGTGGAGACCTGGGTTCAATCCCTCGGTTGGGAAGATCCCCTGGAGAAGAAAATGGCACCCACTCCAGTACTCTTGCCAGGAAAATCCCATGGACAGAGGAGCCTGACAGGCTACAGTCCATGGGGTCGCAAGAGTTGGACAGGACTTAGCGACTAAACCACCACCACCACCAAGTGTTTGGTTTATCTTCATCATTATTTATATTTCTCTGTACATTGCAAATGTTATATGATATTTTTTTTCAAAGAGATACTATATGTGGAAAATGTGTTTTGAGAGAAAGCACTTTTCATGTTAAAAAAATAATGAACATTTTCAAACAAATCATGAAGAACAGGAGGGAAAACAATAATTTCCTTAGTAGTTCAGAACACATAAAATTGTATTTGTATGATACTAAATTAAAAACTTGATATGAGATGTTTAAAATTCTGTCCTCTTTTTTACATCACAGTTCCTCTTCCCTCAGTATATAGATATTCCAGAAGCGTGTAAAGGAAAACTGAGGAGAAAAAAGGAAAATACAGGACAGATCATATAAAGAATGTGATACATACAAACTTCCAGTTGCAAAATAAATGAATCACCAGTATAAAATGTACAGTGTGGGGAACATAGTTAATAACTGTATGTGTTGGTTAGTCGTGTCTGACTCTTTGCAACCCCATGGATTACAGCCCACCAGGCTCCTCTGCCAATAGAATTCTCCAGGCAAGAATACTGAAGTAGGTAGCCATTTCCTTCTCCTGGGGAACTTCCAGACACAGGGATTGAACTCAGGTCTCCTGCATTGCATGCAGGTTCTTTAGCTAAGTAATATATTTTGGGTGACATATCATATCTAGATTTAACACAGTGATCATTTTGAAATGTATGGGAAAAAATGAACATAATGAACCAACATAGTGTTGTAGGTCAATTACACTCCAAAAGCAAACAAATTCATGGAAAACAAGCATTGACTGTGATTACCAAAAGGAGGGGTAGGGGAAAGGAATTGGATGAAAGTAGTCAAAAGGTACTACAAAAAAACAGCAACAACACACAAATAAAAAAACACACAAACACACACATAAAACAACATAAAGAAAGCACAGTTAGTTCAGTTCAGTCGCTCAGTCGTGTCCAACTCTTTGCGACCCCATGAATTGCAGCACGCCAGGCCTCTCTGTCCATCACCAACTCCCGGAGTCTACTCAAACCCATGTCCATTGAGTCGGTGATGCCATCCAACCATCTCATCCTCTGTCGTCCCCTTCTCCTCCTGCCCCCAATCCTACACAGCATTAGGGTCTTTTCCAATGAGTCAACCTTTCACATGAGGTGGCCAAAGTACTGGAGTTTCAGCTTCAACATCAGTCCTTCCAATGAACATCCAGGATTGATCTCCTTTAAGATGGATTGATTGGATCTCCTTGCAGTCCAAGGGACTCTCAAGAGTCTTCTCCAACACCACAGTTCAAAAGCATCAATTCTTTGGCACTCAGCTTTCTTCACCGTCCAACTCTCACATCCATACATGACCACTGGAAAAACCATAGCCTTGACCAGACAGACTTTTGTTGGCAAAGTAATGTCTCTGCTTTTAAATACGCTATCTAGGTTGGTCATAACCTTCCTTCCAAGGAGTAAGCGTCTTTTAATTTCATGGCTACAATCACCATCTGCAGTGATTTTGGAGCCCCAAAAAATAAAGTCTGACACTGTTTCCACTGTTTCCCCATCTATTTCCCATGAAGTGATGGGACCAGATGCCATGATCTTCGTTTTCTGAACGTTGAGCTTTAAGCCAACTTTTTCACTCTCCTCTTTCACTTTCATCAAGAGGCTCTTTAGTTCTTCTTCACTTTCTGCCATAAGGGTGGTGAAGAAAGAGACCTGATTCAAATTTTTGCCCTTCTTTCCACCAGTGATGTTAGCAAAAACGTATCTTCTCTGTAACCATTTTCTTACCATAGAGGATGGCATGGCAACCCACTCGAGTATTCTTGCCTGGAGATTCCCATGGACAGAGGAGTCTGCCGGACTGTTATCCATGCAATCACAAAGAGTCAAACATGACTGAGTGACTAACACAACACTAATAATTATGCAAAATCAAATCTCTCTGGCTGTGAGAACCCTAACTTCTCCTTGCATATAAATACCTAATAAGCACAACATAAATGAATGAATACAGATCTTTAATTATCATTTGTGGGTCTTTGACATCCTGGAACTGTCACTACTCAATGAAGTGTTGTGTCTTCATTTGAAATGATTGCTCATCATCTGTTCTGTTTGTTAGCTCCCTTTTGTGTTTTTGTGATATAAATTTCTACACTTAAAATTGTTTTTATAGCAATTTCTATTATTCAGTTATATTTTATCTAGAGAAGGCAGGTTTTTAAACGTAAATAAAAATAACTGCGTAACCAAAGTATTTTTCTGAGACCATAAATTCCGTATTTTTTTCTCAAGATAATGATTCTTTCTGACTTTTGATATAACCCTAAGTAATTCCTGGAAATTATTGTTGCTGCCAATGTGTGACTGTGAGTGAAAATTAAATCTAATTTGAACAGGTGAGATTTTGATTTTACCGAACACTATTTCTTGCACTGCAATATTGTTTGTAATCAATCATTCAATACTTCCTATTGCCAAGTTACCTGAATGATGCTGAAAAACTGAGACCAAAATAGGTAAGACAGACCTTCAGAGATCCATGAGTTTAGAGGAAAAGAAAAAAAAACTAAGATATCATGTACTTTTAAGACTGGGAAGGAAGTTTCATGTTGAAGAGTGCAAATGGAAGACCCAGGGAAGAAAACAGAGTAGGCTCTTGCTTTTGAAGTAGTGAATCATATATGTATTTTGTACCCATCAAGATAAAAAGAGGTAAGAAAGAGAAAAAAACAATAGTTTTTGAATGACTTATATGACTGAACAAATGGAAAATATATAAATCAAAGAGAGAATAATAGTAATTGAACAGAAATCAACTTTCTGTTGTTCAGTCCAAAATTTAAAGTCAGTTCAGTTCAGTCACTCAGTCATGTCTGACTCTTTGCGACCCTAGGAACCACAGCACGCCAGGCCTCCCTGTCCATCACCAACTCCCTGAGTCCACCCAAACCCATGTCCATTGAGTCGGTGACGCCATCCAACCATCTCATCCTCTATCATCCCCTTCTCCTCCTGCCCTCAATCTTTCCCAGCATCAGGGTATTTTCAAATGAGTCAGCTCTTCGCATCAGGTGGCCAAAGTTTTTGAGTTTCAGCTTCAACATCAGTCCTACCAGTGAGCACCCAGGACTGATCTCCTTTAGGATGGACTGGTTGGATCTCCCTGCAGTCCAAGGGACTCTCAAGAGTCTTCTCCAACACCACAGTTCAAAAGCATCAATCCTTTGGCCCTCAGCTTTCTTTATAGTTCAACTCTCACATCCATACACTACTACTGGAAAAACCATAGCCTTGACTAGACGGACCTTTGTTGACAAAGTAATGTCTCTGCTTTTTAATATGCTCTGTAGGTTGGTCATAACTTTCCTTCCAAGGAGTAAGTGTCCTTTAATTTCATGGCTGCAATCACCATCAGCAGTGATTTTGGAGCCTCAAAAAATAAAGTCAGCCACTATTGCCACTGTTTCTCCATCTATTTTCCATGAAGTCATGGGACCGCATGCCATGATCTTTGTTTTCTGAATGTTGAACTTTAAGCCAACTTTTTCACTCTCTTCTTTCACTTTCATCAAGACGCTCTTTAGTTCTTCCTCACTTTCTGCCACAAGGGTGGTGTCATCTGCATATCTGAGGTTATTGACATTTCTCCCGGCAATCTTGATTCCAGCTTGTGCTTCATCCAGCCCAGTGTTTCTCATGATGTACTCTGCATATAGATTAAATAAGCAGGGTCACAACATACAGCCTTGAAGTACTCCTTTTCCTATTTGGAACCAGTCTGTTGTTCCACGTCCAGTTCTACCAGTTGCTTCCTGACCTGAATACAGACTTCTCAAGAGGCAGGTCAGGTGATCTGGTATTCCATCTCTTTCAGAATTTTCCACAGTTTATTGTGATCCATGCAGTCAAAGGCTTTGGCGTAGTCAATAAAGCAGAAGTAGATGTAGGAAGAGTAGGAAGAGTAGGAAGAGTAAATAAGAAGATATAAAAAAAAATATGTTTTTTAATTCTATAGACCTGAAGAGAAAACATAAGTCCTTAGATGCTCATTGTCAACCCAGGACAAGAAAAATAGATTTAAAATGACTCATAATTTGTCACATCACAATAAAATTTTAGAACTCAAAATAGTTTTCTCATTGGAAGTTCCAAGGGATAGCTTGATGCTAGAAACAGTTATTAAATGAATAATCAGCAGATATAAAAGTAAATTCTCGTTAGTAATCTTAGGTTTAAGATGCTTAAGGAACAGCTTCATATTTCTGAAGTAACTAGAATTTTACATGCAATCAAACTAACATTCAACTATGAGTGCTCTAAGTAAAACTTTTAAAGCATGCCCATTTCTTATCCAACACCCCTATCTGAGAGAATTGCTAGAAGTCACTCTTAAAAAAAAAAAAGGAGCAATGGTTCTAAGGGAGAAAGTATATAAGCAATACTGAACAGCAATGTAACATATAATTTATATTTTGGCTTAAATGAATAATAGTTTATGAAGAAAAAATGGCAAATTAAATTTTAATGAAAAGTTGATTTATTTATGATTTCAATGTAGAATAACTTTTCAGCTCACTGATGCAGAAGATGGCAGGAGATAGGAGAAAAAGGAAAAGAAATACCAAGATTCTTTATTTATATGATAAAAATACAAAGAAAATTATTAACATAAGGCACTGCACAGAAAGATCAAAGCTTAAACACACATGTTAAAATTTCAAGTGCAGCAATTTGAAAATCATCAAGATGTCAAATTTTCAAGCTATTAGAGAAAAAAAATGAAAGTAAGAAAACTACATGAATTTATCAAAAGATAAGAATAATATTTTTCTTAAGCAAAGAAAGTAGAAAGGAAAAAAAATAGTCAGGAAATAGCCTAGACATCTCAGTAAACACAAATGAACTTCTACAAAAATTAACAATTTATGCGCTTAGTCTCAAGAAGGGTTTGAAAACATGATCTTATTTCCTGTTTAAGAGATTTATACTTAAAGATAATAACTTCTAAAAGTTGGTAATGAAGAAACAGAAAAAGTGCCTATCAGATACATGTTAAAAAACAATCAAGTGTTGTATTATTAATATTAAAAAAGAAGAGAGAATATTAGTTAAATATGCTTAAAAGGTGGAGAAGGCAATGGCACCCCACTCCAGTACTCTTGCCTGGAAAATCCCATGGACAGTGGAGCTTGGTAGGCTGCAGTCCATGGAGTCGCTAAGAGTTGGACATGACTGAGCGACTTCACTTTCACGTTTCACTTTCATGCATTGGAGAAGGAAATGGCAACCCACTCCAGTGTTCTTCCCTGGAGAATCCCAGGGAAGGGGAGCCTGGTGGGCTGCCATCTATGGGGTCTCACAGAGTTGGACACCACTGAAGCGACTTAGCAGCAGCAACAGCATGCTTAAGAGGGCAACAGTTATCTTTTATCATCGATACAATCCATAACCCTTCAAAAGGTGCATTCATTCATTCATTCTATAACACTGAAAACCTACATTCTATCAGGCATATTTTAGCCTCTAGAAAGAAAGCAGTTAACAGATCCTAGCTGGAAGATATCCAGCAAATTTCACAGGACTAAAATAAAGCAGGTGGCCTTACACTGAGATGGCAAAACATACTGGAAGAACAGATGGTGGTGATAACATGTTAAAGTCTGAGAGTCTGTTTGGGGTACACGTCTTTTGAGTTGCCTGGTAGAAAAGAAATGTCATAAAAAGTTCTTTCTGCAAGTCTTTGGGTCAGGGTGAAAACCAGTCTGGAGCTATAAATATTAAAATCCATAGTATAGAAATTGGGCCTCCTAGGTGGTGCTAGTGGTAAAGAACCTACCTGCCCATGTAGGAGACCTAAGAGACACAGGTTCATCCCCTGGGTCAGGAAGATCCCCTAGAGGAGGGCATGGTAACCTACTCCAGTGTTCTTGCCTAGAGAATCCCAAGGACAGAGCAACCTGGTGAACTACAGTCCATAGGGTCGCAAAGAATCAGACACAACTGAAGTGACTGAGCATGAGCAGTGTAGAAATTGCATTTCAAAACACATGGCTATGATATTTGGCAAGTGTGTATTTGTAAATGAAAAACAAAATACACGAAACCCAAGAACTGAGCCTTGGTAACTCTAACATCATTAGAGCACGTGAGGGAAAACTGAAAAAACTGAACACAAATGGCTATAGCATATAAGGAAATCTGGGATAATGCTGATAATCGAGAATACAAGTTACAAATGTGTTCTAGAGATGAGAGAGGCAAATGCGGTTGACAGATTTAGCAAGATGAAGACTAAGAATTGACTCTGTATTACTTGGTAGTTAAGAACTCATTGCTGACTTTGTATGGGCAACTTTTGTAGAATAATGGGAGCGGTGGCTCTAACTGGAATGAGCTTAAGGAATAAAATGAAAAAAAAAAATAGAATAAATGAGTTTAAGTGTCATGTAGTCACTACTTCGTGTCCGACCCTTTGCAACCCTATGGATTACAGGATAGAAGGCTTTTCTGTCCTTCACCATCTCCCAGAGTTCACTCAAGTTTGCTCATCTATAATGAGTTTAAATGAGTCTTCTAATAAAGCTTGTTGCAATAAGGAAAAAAAGTTTTATATATAAAGAAAGGAAACAGGATATAGAGATTGTGGGTTGTTATGGTTGTGTTAAGGCAGACGAAAAAGCAACAGGTTCGTATACTTAGATAACTCACATTCCTGCATATAATAAATGAAAGAGCAAAAACTGATCGGTCAATGAACTTCAGGAAATTAGTGAGAATAAGATCTATTTACACAACTGAAAGTATAGCCTCTGGCGGAGAAATGTGGACTCTATTTGCAATGAACCAGTAGTATATCTATCACCACAAATACAATGAAGTGGATTGACATGATGATGGCACCTTGTGGACATTCTTGTTTAAGTGCTACAAAAGTAGATGAGAAATACCTCAATCATGCCTTTCCCCTGTTTGAATCACCTGCTAATAGATTTCATACCATCGGCCAGAGCTATCAGAAGACAACGGGCCAGGAAGGTTGGAGACGGAGAACTCTCCGAGGCAGTCATTTTAGTAGTCTCCTGTGGCACAGAGCATAGTGGGTAAGAATGAAAACTGGATCTAGAGAGACGTATGGAAGAGATCCAGCATAAAATTTAATAGATTTTGAAACAGCAGATAAAAATTTCGAGCTTATACCTACTGATAAAAATGGTTTCTAAAAAAATTTTTTTTTCAATTCAGTACTTACAACCTGTTTATCTTTATGCACAAAGGGATCATACAGTCCTAAGTGTACGTACATACCCATGATGGTCAATTTTATAAATCAATTTGACCAGGCTAAGGGTTGCCCAGAGGGCTGGGAAAACATTATTTCTGGGCGTGTCTGAGGGTGGCTCTTGAGAAATTAGCATTTGAATCATAGGCTGATACAGATCAGCTCTCACCCATGGGTCAGGCATCATCCAATCTGCTGAAAGTTCCAACTGAACTAAAGGCAGTTGAATGCTGAATTCTCTCTCTTGAACTGGAACATCTGTCTTCTGCTTTCAGATTTCAGAGCTCACGGACCTCTGGCCTTCACTCTGGGACTTCTAGCATTGACCTCTTGTATTCTTAGGCCTTCAGACTTGGACTTAACTATACCACTGGATTTTCTGGTTCTCTAGCTTGCATGGGGCATATTGTGGGACTTCTCAGCCTGCATAATCACATGAGCCAATTTCCATAGTATTAAGGTTGATGCAAAAGTAATTGCAGTTTTTCATTGTTAAAATTGGCCATATGATATTGGAATACATTCTTAAATAAATGTGGTTATGTTATACATCATTTTATTGTGCATTTCTCACTTTATTTTTTGCCAATGACTTATTACTTGCTTTTTATTTTATATTTATTGTAATGATGTTAGACAAAAAGCAAATTCAAGCGATTTTCTTAATCAAGTTCAAAATGGGTTGTAAAGCAGTAGAGACAACTTGCAACATCAACAGCACATTTGGCCCAGCAACTGCTAAGGAACATACAGTGCTGTGGTGGTTCAAGAAGTTCTGCAAAGGAGACCAGAAACTTGAAGCTGAGGAATGCAGTGGCCAGCCATGGAAAGTTGACAACGACAAGTTAAGAGCATTCATCCAAGATGATCCTCTTACAACTACATGAGAAGTTGCAGAAGAATTCAATGGCATCCATTCTACAGTCCTTTGGCGTTTGAAGCAAACTGGAAAGGTGAAAGAGCTCAATAAGTGGGTGTCTCAAGAGCTGACCAAAACTCAAAAAAGTCATCATTTTTAAGTATCATCTTCTCTTATTCTGTGCAACAACAATGAATCATTTCTTGATCAGATTGTGATGTGCAATAAAAAGTGGATTTTATACAACAGGCAACCAACAGCTCAGTGGTTGGACTACAGGAAGCTCCAAAGCACTTTCCAAAGCCAAACTTCCACCAAAAAAAGTGATGATCACTGCTGGTCTGCTGCCGGTCTGATCCATGAACCCTTCCTGAATCCCAGCAAAATCATTACATCTGAGAAGTATGTTCAGCAAATCTATGAGGTGCACCAAAAACTGCAATGCCTGCAGCCATCATTGGTCAACAGAAAGGGCCCAATTCTCTGAGATAATGCCTGACTGCATGTTGCACAACCTACACTTCAAAGTTGAACAAATTGGGTTACAAAATTTTGCCTCATCTGCCATATTCAACTGATTTCTTGCCAAATGACTACCACTTCTTCAAGCATCTTGACAACTTTTTGCAGGGAAAATGCTTCCACAACCAGCATGATGCAGAAAATGCTTTCAAAGTGTTCGTTGAATCCTGAAGCATAGATTTTTATGCTACAGGAGTAAACAAGATTATTTTCTCATTGGAAAATATGGGTTGATTGTGATCGTTCCTATTTTGATTAATAAAGATGTGCTTGAGCCTAGTTATAATGATTTTAAATTCATGGTCTGAAACCACAATTGCATTTGCACCAACCTAATATTTTTTTTCTATATATTGATATATATCCCATTCATTCTGTTTTTCTGAATAACCCTAATATAATATTTATTTTAGTGCATTAAAAATAGTCTAGAAGTAAATATAGTAAATTGCTAGCAGGGGTTATTATTCATGTGAATGCTGCTGCTGCTGCTGCTGCTGCTAAGTCACTTCAGTCGTGTCTGACTCTGTGCGACCCCATAGACGGCAGCTCACCAGGCTCCGCCATCCCTGGGACTCTCCAGGCAAGAATACTGGACTGGGTTGCCATTTCCTTCTCCAGTGCATGAAAGGGAAAAGTGAAAGTGAAGTCGCTCAGTTGTGTCTGACTCCTAGCGACCCCATGGACTGCAGCCCACCAGGCTTCTCCATCTGTGGGATTCTCCAGGCAAGAGTACTGGAGTGGGGTGCCATTGCCTTCTCCGATTGTTAATAAATATGGGCAGAAACACAAGGAGAGAGTTTTTACTCATCTGTACTTTAAATTTTAAAGTGAACAGATATTCTTGTGCCAGATTAATTACAATTTTAAATTTTTAAGTAAAAAAAAATCAGTTCTACAATTTTATAGAGTAATTGGGCAAAGGTGAGTGTGGCAGCCAAGTTTATATTGTGATATACAATAATTTATCTTCTAATATATAAAATACATAGAATCAGAATGAGAAAAGCACAATGGAAGGTTATTTCCTTAGCTTAAGTGGGTCATTTATCAATTTTTAATTATGCAATTGTTCAGTTTGTAATTATTTTTCATATTACTGTAAATAGTATCTTTTATATCAATGTACATTCACATGGATTCATCAGCTAACACTAAGAAATTATTTTTTCTGTTGGAAACCATAAATAATTTTCTCTGTCTTGCCAACAGAAAATAAAAATTGAGATGCAGAAACACCAGTGACTTTCTCCAAATAGTCACGGTGAATTAATGACAGAATATAAAATAGAACACATTTCTCCAAGTTCTGGCCTGGAGACCTCTACTCTATATCACCTGGTAATCAAGGGTTTTGCCATATGGGTAAATTATACATAGATGCCATATTTATGGCTTTATTGCTTTAGAATCTACTTCTAACCTCTAGGGAAGTTGAAAAATTTGCTTTGTTTCTACAGGAAATTCTGCAATAATCTAAGCTTATGGTCCCCAAACTCTGTGACAAGTTTCCCCAGGGAATTGTGAGCTCAGAGGGAAGCTAAAGGATATTTTAAATTTTCATTCTAGACGTATGATGACACTGACTGAAGAATTATCGCTAAGTACTGCAGTTTCTACATTAGATCAAGTAGCATATACTTCAATGTCATAGTTTTCAAAGCCACCTTTTGTTGGTTATTATGAGAATAAGCAAGTACTGCGTGAAAATTAGCCAGGAATAAGAAATGAGGGTGACTTTAACCCATCTGATTCCGAGGTTTGAGAAGCAGTACAGTGACAAACATGCACATACATTCCTTTAGTAAGCAGTAACATTTAATTACAGTTAATTTCTTCTATTTATTTATACTATTTTTTCAAATGGCTGCAATTTAATGGCATAAATATTCACCAAGTTGTTTGGACCTTAGTAAAAAGGACTTTCATTATTTCCTTTGGCTTTGGAGCACTATAAAAAAAATTATTGAGATACTAAGAGCAACTTGAACAGAAAATGTTTGGAAACCTCTGATCAAAAAAATCAAATTTATAATTATTACAAAAGTTCCAGGAACAAATTTTTTAAGTACAAGTCTTATTCATTACCTTCTAACTCTAAATTATTCTTCTTCTACTCTAGATTATCAAGTATCATTCCACTCTTTTACTGTCTTTTGTTGTTTTGCATGGGAAAAGAGTTAATTTACATGTTCTCCTTTTTCGTGAATGTGTCTCTAAATGGACTATTTCAGGGCTTTTCATGGATTGTAAATAGGGAGAAATAATCTTTCAAGGTTATTTCCCTATTTTTTTAATCACTTTTGCCTCATTTGACAAAAAAATAAAAAACAACTAATATTCATAGTCTAGCAGAAAGCAGGTATAAGGCATTAGACTAGTTAATTACTACCGTGAAGTTAGACTAGTTAATATAATGAACACAAATATAAACAGAGATGTGGAAAGCAAAGGGAAATCACTTCATATTGCAATATAGATTTCTAGACTAGAAATCTCTGTCACCATCTGGTTATATCAACATAAGTAACTTCATCTTCCAGGACTCAGTTTTGCTTCCACAAGAAGAATGTTGATTCACTTTCAAACTAGCAACAATTTATAAATATACAGAGTATTTTGAAGAAGTTAAGGAAAAATAATACATACTCTCAATGCAACATATTTCATTAGATCATGTTAGCACATAGAGTTACTTCTTATTTTAGAATCAGTTAAGATTCCAGAAAAAATTCAATCTCATTATCTTAGCACATTTATCTTAGTCTTTATGAATTGGCCATCACTAATTTTTGCAGATTTATTTTCTACTGCAAACCACATCGAATTTTTAACAATTTATATTAATGTTTTATATGGTTCCATTTCCCATGACTTGAATTTAATTTAAGAATTGATTTTTAATATGTATTTTAATAAAATCCAACAATGCCTGGAGAAATGTATTAGGAAAGTGGGAAGTGGAAATGTTCTATGAAAATTCCAAAGAATAAGAATAAATTCTATGAAAAAATCTTATAAGAAAAAAAATGGTATCCGAATTAAACAAAAGAGCATGAAGAAAAAGGAGAGCAGGAGAGATTACATAAGGGTTTTGTAAGTAGTGGGACAGGAAAGTCCAATGAACTAATTCCCCAAAGTGGAAGAACACAGGCACTTCCTGCTTTTAAGAGCTTGGTTTTTGTTTCTCCCTGTTTACTCTGCCTTTTCTGATGTAGTTTATAGTCTCTTCTTTCTTCAAAGCTATAAAAATTTACTAGACATGGGCAAAGTGGTCTTGAGCACAAAGAGAATCTTCTGTTCTGAGAATTCACCACAGAAGCCAGTATTCTCCTCCTTATTACCATTCCCATGATTATCTCTTCACCATGGATGATTGCTGGCGTTATTACCAAGTGGATAAGACTAGTAAAATCTGTGCTGGATACTTTCCACTTGCCAGACCATCCTTTGCCCTTCTCCCGCCTTCTGTCTGACAGTAAGGGGGGCAGGGGGCAGTGGAGAACCACAGAAGTACAGTCAAAAGAAATGAGTGATGGGAGAGTTGCCTTATTGTGTGGTATCAATTGGTTTTGCCATCTATGGAACATCATGGCTTCTGTTGAGAACCTTAACTATTAAACGCTCTGTGGGGTTATGTTCTTGTCATCCCTCCAAGTAGAGGTAGTAACAGCTCTGCACTTATTAGCTCTAAGTTTATACTTTGTTCTGTGGTACTACTTATTGAGTTTCCCTGGTGGCTCAGTGGTAAAAAATCTGCCTGCCAATGCACATCGGCACAACACAGGAGATGTGGATTCCATCTCTGGGTTGGGAAGATTCCCTGAGAAGGAAAATGGCAAACCACTCTAGTACTCTTGTCTAGGAAATCCCAGGGACAGAAGAGTCTGGTGGACTACAGTCCATGGGGTCTCAAAAGAATCGGACTTAACTTAATGACTAAACAACAACTACTACTTAATTACTGATGTAAAAAGTAAAGGAAGAATCTTGCAGTTTCAGTTCTGATATGTACAGAGCTTGGAAATAGTATGGACCTAACAGAAGCAGAAGATATTAAGAAGAGGTGGCAAGAATACATAGAAGATCTGTACGAGAAAGATCTTCATGACCCAGATAATCACGATGGTGTGATCACTCACCTAGAGACAGACATCCTGGAATACAAAGTCAAGTGGGCCTTAGGAAGCATTACTATGAACAAAGCTAGTGGAGATGATGAAATTCCAATTGAGCTCTTTCAAATCCTAAAAGATGATGCTGTGAAAGTGCTGCACTCAATATGCCAGCAAATTTGGAAAACTCAGCAGTGGCCATAGGACTGGAAAAGGTCAGTTTTCATTCCAATCCCAAAGAAAGGCAATGTCAAAGAATGCTCAAATACTGCACACTTTCTCTCATCCCGCACGCTAGTAAAGTAATGCTCAAAATTCTCCAAGCCAGGCTTCAACAGTGTGTGAACCGTGAAATTCCAGATGTTCCAGCTGGTTTTAGAAAAGACAGAGGAACCAGAGATCAAATTGCCAACATCCGCTGGATCTTTGAAAAAGCAAGAGAGTTCCAGAAAAACATCTATTTCTGCTTTATTACTATGCCAAAGCCTTTGACTGTGTGGATCACAATAAACTGTGGAAAATTCTGAAAGAGATGGGAATGAGTACCAGGCCGTCTGACCTGTCTCTTGAGAAACCTGTATGCAGGTCAGGAAGCAACAGTTAGAAATGGACATGGAACGACAGACTGGTTCCAAATAGGAAAAGGAGTATGTCAAGGCTGTATATTGTCAGCCTGCTTATTTAACCTATATGCAGAGTACATCATGAGAAATGCTGTGCTGGATGAAACACAAGCTGAATCAAGATTGCCAGGAGAAATATCAATAACCTCAGATTCGCAGATGATATCACCCTTATGGCAGAAAGTGAAGAAGAACTAAAGAGCCTCTTGATGAAAGTGAAAGAGGAGAGTGAAAAAGTTGGCTTAAAGCTCAACATTCAGAAAACTAAGATCATGTCATCTGGTCCCATCACTTCATGGCAAATAGATGGGGAAACATTGGAAACAGTGGCAGACTTTATTTTTTGAGGCTCCAAAACCACTGCAGAAGGTGACTGCATCCATGAAATGAAAAGAAGCTTACTCCTTGGCAGGAAAGTTATGACCAATCTTGACAGCATATTAAAAAACAGAGACATTACTTTGCCAACAAAGGTCAGTTTAGTCAAGGCAATGTTTTTTCCAGTAATCACGTATGGATGTGAGAGTAGGATTATAAAGAAAGCTGAGCACTGAAGGATTGATGCTTTTGAACTGTGGCATTGGAGAAGATTCTTAAGAGTCCCTTTAACTGCGAGGAGATTCAAGCAGTCCATCCTAAAGAAGATCAGTCCTGGGTGTTCATTGGAAGGGCTAATATTGAAGCTGAAACTCCAATACTTTGGCCAACTGACTTGTTTGAAAAGACCCTGATGCTGGGGAAGATTGAAGGCAGGAGAAGAAGAGGACGACAGAGGATAATATAGTTGGATGGCATCACTGACTCAATGGACATGAGTTTGGGTAAATTCTGAGAGTTGGTGATGGACATGAAGGCCTGGCGTGCTGCAGTCCATGGGGTCACAAAGAGTCAGACATGGCTGAGCGACTAAACTGAACTGAGCTGGAAGTTGTCACCACCATTGTAATAACAATAAAGCAGAAATTTTTGAAATTGTTGTTATTATTGTTCAGTGGCTAAATCATATTTGACTCTTTGCAACACTATAAACTGCTTCATAGTGCACTATGCTAAGCTTCCTTGTCCTTCACTATCTCCCAGAGTTTGCTCAAACTCATGCCCAATGAGTTGGTGATGCGATCCAATCATCTCATCCTCTGTTGTCCCCTTCTCCTCTTGCCCTCAATCTTTCCCAGTATCAGTCAGAGCCAAGAGTTGCTTATCTGGAACAGAAGTCACTAGAGAAAAAAGCTAGTAGGAGAACTCATATATTAATATTGAATAATTGCTTGATGCTGAATATGGGCTAGTGAGAATGAGAAATGACTGGGGTTTCAGTCTTAGACACTCCCATATTTTGTGGGTTTTACATCCATGAACCCCATCTGCTTTTCACGGTGAAGGAATGAAAAAAAAAAAAGTACCTTCTTGGCTCTGGCTGAGGGAAGAAGAATAATTATTTTTAAATGTTCAGAGCATTCCCCATAACAAATAACTACTGTCCAGGGAAAAAACATATCATCAGTGTTTTTTTTTTTTTCTGATGGAGAAAAGCAATTCTCCATACCAAGTCTCTATATCTTTACTTTCTTGTCTAAGTGTCAAGTTCTTCTGCTGTAGAGACACTGGTGAAGGTCTCAGTCCTGATATACACACCCAATGAAAGACTCGGATTTAATCATGAGATTGTAGAATGCTTCTGTCCTTCCTTCCCTCTACATGTGATGTCCACACCAACAGGACTTCAGTATAATAATAACATATTATAGCTAAAAGAGCTGCAAGACCCAGAATCTCTGGGAAGGAGTTCTTAGGAAGACCAAAGTCAGTGGCAGGGATACAAAAAAGATATCATAAGAATCAGAAGCTTCTGGAATGTAGAACTATGTAAAACATTAAGCACATCCCAATTTTTTGGTCAGATTAACATAAATCCTCACTTTAGAGTCCAATTTACCACAGTATCTACTACCCAATACAAGATGCTTGACCTGTAACAACAACAAAAATTTTATAAACATGCCTAGAAGTACATTTTTTAAAAAGGGGAAAACAATACTATAAATAGATAAGGCCAGCATCCAAACTAGAGTCAGATATTATTATATATTATTTATACATATATGTATACATATATATATTCAAATATTCAAATTTCCAGACAGGGAGTATAAAATAATTGTAATCATTATATTAAGGATTCTCATGAAAAAGTAGACACTATTCAAAAACATACAGGGAGAGGTAAGCAGGGAGATGAAATTCTAAAATGAATCAAAATATTATACAAAAAAAAAGTGAAATGTAAACTAAGAATGCCTTCCAGGGCAAGAATCAGAGATCTTGAGAATAGTTCAATAGTAACTTTCCAAAAACTATGAATTTCAAAAGCTGTAATGTGCATGTAATTCAAACACCAGAGGAAAAGAGAGGATTTTTGTGACTCTTTGGGACCCTATGGACTGTACCCAGGGACCAAATGTAGGTCTCCGCAATTGCAGGCAGATTCTTTGTCATCTGCGCTACCATACTGTCACAAATGAAAGTGCTAGGCGCTCAGTTGTGTCAGACTCTTTGTGACCCCATGACTGCAGCCCTGCCAAGTTCCTCCGTCTGTGGGATTTTCCAGACAAGAATACTAGAGTGGGTTGCCATTTCCTTCTGCAGGGAATCTTCCTGACCCAGAGATAGAACCCAGGTTTCCTGCATTGCAGGCAGACTCTTTACCATCTGAGCCACAGAGAAGCACAAAGAGAGAATACAGGAAAGAAATGCCTGAAATAATAAAGGCTAGGAACTTTCCAAAATTAATTATAGACACCAAATCATCCCAGATCCTGTATGCTTAGAAAACAGCTAGAAGTATAGATACAAAACAAATGAACAGATCAGACTTAAGCCTACTATATTTTGCAAAATTATCCTTCACAGATGAAGGAACCATAAAATCACTGCCACATACATGTGCACACATGTTTGCACACACATCCACACACACTAGAAGAATTCATCATCTCTAGAACTTTTTTGCAAAATATATTAAATAAAAAGCTTTGGACAGGAGAAAAATAATATAGAGCAGGAACTTGGATCTACATAAGGAAAAGGAAAATGTCAGAAAAAGAATAAGAGCAAAATATTTTATTTTCCTTACACATAATAGATCTGAAAGATACTTGTGTTAAATGATAATAGCATCAATGTATTATTAGTTGATTATAACATAGGAATAAGTAAAATGAATGACAAAAATGTCATAAGGGAGGAGGAACTGGGTCTACTTATTATAAGGTAACTCTACTACATATTTGAAGATAAATTTAGATTAGTTAAAAATACATCTTGGAAATTCTAGAGAAACCAATAAAACAAATTTTAAAAGAAATAGTTAATAGAGGAGATAAAAGAATTAAAAAGGAGATAAAATGTAACCATGTTAAATGATCAGTTATATCCAGACAGAAAAATATAGAAGTAGATGGAAAGTCTAATTCCAAACCAAAAGCAACAAATGAAAAATAAGTACAAACATACTAGATGTTAATCCAATTAGCATGGATGTTGATCCAACTAACCTAGCAGATGTTAATCAAATTATACAAATAATTAACTACATAAATTTATTCAAGAAGAAACATATAATCTGAATAGAACTTTATATGTAATAGTAACCTTTTGAAAAAGAATTCACCAAGTCTAGATGGTTCCTTTGGCAAATGATATCAAACTTTAAGGAAAAGTAATACCAAATTTCTACAATATATTCCAGAGAAAAGAGGCAGGGAGATAGTTTTTAACTCATTCTAGGGGAGCATTACTTTATTACACAAATCAGACAGAGATATTATAAGAAGACTACAGACCAATATCTGTTAAGAACAGATGTAATATTTGGTTCTCTACCAAGTATTAGCAAATTGAATCCAATGATGTATAAAAAGAATTATACACCGTGACTAAGTGGGATTTATTCCAGATGTGCAAAATTGGTTCAAAATTCAAAGTCAATTAATGTAAAGTCATCATATCAACAAGCTGAAGAAAAAACAGCAACCATATTAATTTTATACTGTTAGGCTTCCCTGGTGGCCCTGACAGTAAAAAAATCTATCTGCAATGCGGGAGACCCAGATTCAATCCCTGGGCTGGGAAGATCCCATGGAGAAGAGAATGGCTACTCACTCCAGTATTTTTGCCAGGAGAATTCCAGGGACACAGGAGTCCATGGGGTCACGAAGAGTTGGACACGACTGAGCAAATAGCACTTTTGCTTTCCTATTATTTGATGAAGAAAAAGTACTTAAAAAAAATCCAACATTCGTTCATGACCCCCCCCCAAAAATTCAGAAAGCTACAAGGATCACACAACTTTCTCAACTTGGCAAAGAACACCAAAAGAAAACATACAACCAACAGTGTATTTAGAAATTGAAACAACACTTTCTTGCAAGATCTAAATAAGCAAGGCTGTTGTCTCTTTCCACTCCTAGTCAACATTGTACTGGAAATTGTAGAAAATTCAGTAAATCAGAAAAGGCAATGCAAGTTATGCGCATTAGAAAGGAAGAAATAAAACTGTCTTTATTTGAAGCTGACATACTTATCTATGTAGAAGAGCTCAGTGAATCAAAAAACAAAACTTTTAAAACTAAATAGTAATTATAGCAAGCTCACACGATAAAAGGTTACTACCAGAGAAGTAAATTGCTTTTCTACATAACATCAAAAAACAACTGGAATTTGAAATTTAAAAAAAAAACTTTTACAAAATAACCAAAATGAAATATTTAGATGTAAGTCTAAAAAAAAAGTATATAATATTTAAATAGAAAAGTCCAAAACTTTTATGAAAGAAATCATAAAATAATTTTTAATGAGAAGAGAAAACCACAAAATTTTTTTTCTACATAAATTGATACACAGGTTAAGCACAATTCGTATTGAAATCTCAGATTTTTTTTAAATTACTGATGAAATTTTTAAAAATGTTTATGGATGATGGTGGCCTCATAGAATGAGGTTGGAAGTTTACCATCTTCTGCAATTTTCTGGAAGAGTTTGAGTAGGATAGGTGATAGCTCTTCTCTAAATTTTTGGTAGAATTCAGCTGTGAAGCCAAAAAAATAAAAAATTAAAAAAAAATGTTTATGGAAAAGCAAAGGAACTTGAATAACTAAAACAATTTAAAAAATAATTTTTAATAAAGCAGGAGGAGTCTGTCTATCCTATTTCAAGACATCATATAGTTAAAGTAATCAAGATTGTAATATCAGTATCAACATAGACACACAAATCATTGGACGAGGGATCTTCATGGGTTTTGCCCATCCTAAAAGATACATCCACAGACATCCTTTCCACATATCTATGTCACAAGCTTTCTAATTGTTTTATTTCCAAGCCCCTCACTGTCCATTCAAATCATTGTCCACAGCCCTTGAATCAATATATATGTATACTTCTGGGCATTTCTCCCTCTAAGCAATATGAACGTCCAGATGTATTGCTCAAGCTGTCCACTTTCGAATGGTTCTTGCATATCATGCAGGACTGTTTTATCCTCCTAGAGTCAGCTGACTGTAGACTTTAACTATACTTAAGCATACCTTCACAGAGAGAGCTAGCTTAGTGCTTGATTAAATAACTGGATACTGTCGCCTAGCTAAGCTGACATACAAAACTAACCATCAGCAGGGATGGGGATAAGATTGATGGTATTTAGGGGTACAAACTTATAAGTGGTAAATAAGCCAGAGAGCTATTAATTATTAGAGTTATATTAATTCATGATATATTGAATTCATGGTCTATGAATATGAATATATTGAATATTGACAATAATATTGTAGTATAATTATACCTGATAAATATCACTACAATAGCAATCAAACAAATGCATCAAAGTCACAGGCTGTACACCTTAAACTTACACAATGTTACATGTCAAATAGATTCAATAAAAACAAAATGCCTATCACACCATGTAAGAAAATCCTTAGAGCCATGTTAAGAATCCTATGGAAAAACCAATTGGCAAGAACAGAGATTTGGAAAAGAAAGAGAGGATAATGAAACTCAACAATTTTATCCTATTTTCACTTTAGGAGTTCATTTTTGGCTAGGGCTAGAGGAAGACCATCAAATCTGATGTTGTTGTTCAGTCACTTAGTCGTGTCCAAGTTTTTGAACCCCATGGACCGCAGCATACCAGCCTTCGCTGTCCTTCACTATCTCCTGGAGTTTGCCCAAATCTGATGTGAATAATTAAATATCATTGATAGTGATTTTTCCATTGTTGGAAGTTTATTCTATTTTCACAATAACATCATAAGGTAATTTTTATTATGTTTAATTCATTTTAGGCGTAGAGATGTAATTATTGCAAATTCACAAAGATAGTTCTTGGCAGCCGTAGGATGCAAAGCCAGACAAGCCTCCAGAGTCCAGTTTCTTAACCACAAGGAAAATTGCCTCTCAAGTGAAGAGAAAATGCTAGGGTTTTCAATACTTAGGATGAGAGCCTCCAATTTTAATTTTTTTGTTTTATTCACCTCACTTTCTAGCTCTACTAGCTCAGTTTCAACTCTTGACAAATCTACTGTGCTGGTGATCATAACAGAGGCAGGTGTTGCAGCATCTGCTCTCTATGAAGACCATTTGTATGATCAGTGAACAATGTCTTTCATGAATAAGAAAGGCAAATTAGAGAATTACAGAAGGCAAAAATGTTTAACTCATGTTCTAGATCTTTCTATTTGACAAATGTTCCAACCTCAGTTTTATTTCCAAGGAATATCTTCATTCATTCACTCATTGTCCTGGCATTTCCACACCACAGCTTCTGAGGAAGATTGCTCCAAAACCTTCTTTGTCCTGTGCTTAGCCTCTATTCTGAAAAACCAACCAACCAACCAATCAATCAGAATAAATAAAACCTTAAAGTTGTGCTCCACTACTACATTTCTGAATTTATCTTGCCCAGTCTCTAGTCTTAGCTTGTCAAGGCTAGAAGAGCAAAACATCTGGAGAAGCAAATTTAATTTGAAAAATGGAGGACCCTAGCTAGAATTTGGGGAGAAGTGTGCACTTTCTCCTGCAGGGAATGTAGAGTAATTATGTTTCTGTACAAGTAAATGCTATATTTTCCTTTCATTTCTTAATTATTATTCAACATATACCAATTAGGAAAAGTTCTGACCATTGGAATACTTAACTAATTTTTAATTATATTTTTATTACATTTTAGTTTAAGTCATTTGAGTATGAGCAGGTCTCCTAGGTAACCCAATCCACTGCTGATGAAAGCCAAGCAGGAGTGCTTTCTGCACTGATTATCAGAGAGAAAAGGAATTATAGCAAAATGCCATATGCATTACAAATGAAGAGAAAGAGCTATTGAGAAATTAAAATTACCCAAATTCATCTTTTCAAAGAAAAGCTCTGAAGAATTCCTTTCTTCTTATTGCCTTTGTGTTTGACCCTCTGAAAACTTTATATTCTCATAGTAGTATCATTTCCTGGGAAGAAGGAAGATGTGTGTGTGTATGTGTGTGTATTATACATATATATGCATAATATATTATAATATATCTATAATATAGATATAAATATTTTCATATATTTATATTGTATATATATATAGCTTATGGGCTTCTCAGGTGCCTCTAGTGATAAAGAATCCACCTGCCATTGAATGAGATGCAAGATATGTGGGTTTGATTCTTGGGTTGGGAAGATCTCCTGGAGAAGAAAACGGCAATCCATTCCAGTGTACTTGTCTGAAAAATTCCATGAACAGAGGAGACTGATGGGCTACAGTCCATGGGTTGCAAAGAGTCAGACACAACTGGGAGGCTGAGAATGCATGCATATATTCTTATATATGTAATATATATATAGTTAAAATTGAACTTCCTAAATGATAAGAAAATAAAAAATGATTCACCTGAAATTCAAATAGAACTTTAAAGCAGTGTGTATTTCTCAAGTTCAAGAAGTAAGGCATTATTCTTTTCTTCTGATTTTTTTAAGGCCACTGAGACTGAACTCGAAAGAGTTTAGTTTCTCATTTCAGCATTAAATGTACAATTGTGCATACATGTGCTTCTAATTAAAATCAGTAACATTTGTTTTAAAGAACAACTTTCCAGAGAACAATTTTATAGGCTACTGTGATTAACCTTTACTTCAAATGTAAAATTCAATAGTATAGTTTTTCTTTATTGTTTTTTTGCTAAAGGAAAACAGCAACATCCACTCTTTGTAGGCAGCACCTGTGAATTTTTCAACAATCACACTTACTAAAAATGTTAAATTATATACACTTATCTAAGTTATACTTAACAGTTTGTTTCAGGGGTATTAATGCACATCACTTTGTTCCATACTATTGTACACCACAGCAAAAGAACTGGGAGAGTAAGTCCCATAGAACATCCTTTATGGAGGGCTCCATTTTATTTAGTTCCACAAAATTGAGAAAGATGCTTTGGTTCTTCAAACCTGAGTTACACCTTATGCAATGTTAGAGAATATAGTTTGCCTATAAGTGTGTTAGAGTAAAATGACAACATTTATGTGATGTACTTAACATGGATTCCAGAACATAATAGTGATTCATATTTTCCTTTCTACCAACATAGCATGAAGACCTCTCAGCTTTGCTTAGCTTTGATCATTAATGGATTCTGAAATAATACTATTTTGGCTAATACAACTCTTAAAGAAGTGCATTAAAACTGTATCTTCATTAACAAAGATACTAAAATTTTCCACTGAGTTTTCAGTTCTCCCTGAAGATCAGGGATAAGTTTTCATCTGTTAAAACCCTACCCTTAATCTCATAAATCAATCAATAAATCAATCCAAACTCCTTTCCAAGAAAACATAACAGGATCAGGTTTCCTCTCACAACAGAATTTCAGAATTAATTCATATACCTTCAAATCCCATTGCTTCAGCTTTATATGACAAAAATTGAAATTGAGCAAGTATTACCCATGTGGCAGAGCATACAGGTGCCACTTTTGGATAGAAAACATTTGTGGTTCTGCTTAATTTTTACATCATGTTATATAGGGATAGTCATGTATGGATGTGAGATTTGGACCATAAAGAAGGCTGAACACCAAAGAACTGATACTTTCAAACAATGGTGCTGGAGAACCCTCTTGAGAGTCCCTGGGACAGCAAGAAGATCAAACCAGTCAACCCTAAAGGAGATCAGTCCTGAATGTTCATTGGAAGGACTGATGCTGAAGCTGAAGCTCCAATACTATGGCCACCTGATGCAAAGAGCCAACTCATTAGAAAAGACCCTGATGTTAGAAAGATTGAAGGTAGGAGAAAAAGGGGATGACAGAGGAAGAGATGCTTGAATGGCATCACTGACTCAATGGACATAAGTTTGAGCAAGCTCCAGGAGATGGTGAAAGACAGGGAAGCTCATGTGTCCATGGGATCACAAAGAGTCATACACAATGGAGCAACTGAACAAAAACAGCATATCTAGACTGTTAACTGAATATTACCCAGGTATAAGAAGGACTGACATTCTGAACAATGAATGTTCAGTTTCAGTTCAGTTCAGTCGCTCAGTTGTGTCCGAATATTTGTGACCCCATGAACCGCAGCAGGCAAGGCCTCCCTGTCCATCACCAACTCCCTGAGTCCACCCAAACCCATGTTCATTGAGTCGGTGATGCCATCCAGCCATCTCATCCTCTGTGGTCCCCTTCTCCTCCTGCCCTCAATCTTCCCCAGCATCAGGGTCTTTTCCAATGAGTCAGCTCTTTGCATCAGGTGGCCAAAGTATTGGAGTTTCAGCTTCAACATCAGTCTTTCCAGTGAACACTCAGGACTGATCTCCTTTAGGATGGACTGGTTGGGTCTTCTTGCAGTCCGAGGGACTCTCAAGAGTCTTCTCCAACACCGCAGTTCAAAAGCATCAATTCTTCAGTGCTCAGCTTTCTTTATAGTCCAATTCTCACATCCATATATGACCACTGGAAAAACCATAGTCTTGACTAGACAGACCTTTGTTGCAAAGTGATGTCTTTGCTTTTTAATATGCTTTCTAGGTTGGTCATAACTTTCCTTCCAAAGGGTAAGTGTCTTTTAATTTCATGGCTGCAGTCACCATCTGCAGTGATTTTGGAGCCCAGAAAAATAGTCAGCCACTGTTTCCACTGTTTCCCCATCTATTTGCCATGAAGTGATGGGACCGGATGCCACGATTTTAGTTTTCTGAGTGTTGAGCTTTAAGCCAACTTTATCACTCTCCTTTTCACTCTCATCGAGGCTCTTTAGGTTCGATGCATGATACAGGATGTACGGGGCTGGTGCACCGGGATGGCCCAGAGGGATGGGATGGGGAGGGAGGTGGGAGGGGGTTCTGAAAGGGGAAAACATGTACATCCATGGTGGATTCATGTCAATGTATGGCAAAACAAATACAATATTGTAAAGTTAAAAAAAAGAAAAATAAACTAATTAAAAAAAAAAAAGAGGCTCTTTAGTTCTTCTTCACTTTCTTCCATAAGGGTGGTGTCATCTGCGTATCTGAGGTTATTGATATTTCTCTCGGCAATCTTGATTCCAGCTTGTGCTTCATCCAGCCCAGTGTTTCTCATGATGTACTCTGCATATAAGTTAAATAAGCAGGGTGACAATATAAAGCCTTGACATACTTCTTTTCCTATTTGGAACCAGTCTGTTGTTCCATGTCCAGTTCTAACTGTTGCTTCCTGACATGCATACAGGTTTCTCAAGAGGCAGGTCAGGTGGTCTGGTATTCCCATCTCTTTCAGGATTTTCCACAGTTTATTGTGATCCAATGAACGTTCAAGACATTGTAATTAAAGAACATTATATATGCAGAGTTATTAAAGAGGGATGTGAAAGAATCCAATTTACTGTTTAAAACATCCTGTTGGCTGCTCTATAAGGAATTAATTGGAGGAAGCAAGAGAAGTGGAGAGACTAGTTCTTGAGCTCTTGAGGCTGACCAAGTGAGAAAGGGTGTTTGTTTAGACTTGGAAGCTGACAATGGAGAAAGGTGGAAGCTGACACATTAGAAAAATGTTTAGAAATAGAATTATCAGGTGTTGTGCTTCATTGTATTTAGGGAGTGAAATGGAGAGAGAAATCAATGCAGACACATAGGTGTGGGATGAAGCTATGTTACCAACTACTACCTGCAAGACTATAAAAGAAACAGATTTCGAGAAGAAAAATCAGTAGCTAAAATGTGATTATGTTGAATATCATGTGTCAGTGGGTATGTAGACCAACTAAAACTCTCTGATAACGGTGACAGATGATAAAATGTATACATCCACTTTGGAAAACTGTTGAGCAGTATCTTAAAAAAAAATGCACATGAAATACACCCCAGTAATTAGAATATACTTAGAATCCTGAGTATATACTCAATAGAAATGCATACATACATTCACCAAAAATTGTATATATATATATAAATGTATTGCAATGCTATTCATAGTCTTCCAGAACTGGAAGCTACCAAAATGCCTGTTTCTAGATAAATGGATAAATTAATTGTGGGAGCAGATTATAACTCCTGACAGACACAGAAGCTGAAACTGTGAAAGGAAGAAACTTCTCTATTGCACAGCAAGTAAATGGTAAAGCTGGCTTCAAACCTGTCACTATGTCAAAATATTTTATTCTACTTACTACATTTCAGAGGATGATCACTCCCTTTTTTATGCTTCCTGCTGACAAACAGATAGAAAACTGAAGCCAGAAGGGGAGTCAGAGGCCTGTAGCTAAAACTTGATATGACCAGGGCAGAGGTTTTAGGATTACTCGAAAATGATCACATTAGGAAGCTCCAAATGATACCAGTTCATCACTATGAATTTCCCCATGGCACCTGCACCATAAAATAGCAATGAAATTGTCCTTTCAAGCGGAAGAATATTTCACACAGCATAATATTCCTGATGTATCAGAGTAGCTGTCAACTGTTAAACCATGCTGAACACTGTGGGAAGAATTAAAAACCCTCTCTCTCACTATTTACCCCTGTCAGCTGAATGGTTGAAATGAACACACATATTCTTAGGAAAACTGAAAGCACTGTGCCTTCTTATGGCCTTTAGCATTCTTCTGAAAACAATAAACTAATGAAAAATACTAGAACAGTTCTAAAGAATTCATTAAGAATTTTGAAAAGGGTCTATTAAGAAACAAAATGTGTAGCGCAGGGAACTCTACTCAATATTCTGTAATGACCTAAATGGGAAAAGAATCAGAAAACAAGAACATATATATGTATATGTATGGCTGAATGACATTACTGTACAACTGAAACTAACACAACATTGTGAGTCAACTATTCTCCAATATAAAATAAACATTCAAGAATTACATGTAATTTGAAAAAAAAAAAAGAAACATAGCATAATGGGGTTTACACATTCCATCAGGTCACCTCAACTCACTTATATAGCTGGATGTTCCCACATCATCCTAGTGGAGAATGGTGGGCTACTAACACTGCATTGGGACTATCTGTTAGCTAGTCTAGGGTTCAGGAGGACTTCCCAAGTGGTGCTAGTGGTAAAGAACACACCTGCCAATGCAGGAGACATAAGAGAATCCAGTTAGACCCCTGGATGGGAAAGATCCCCTGGAGGAGAACATGGCAACACACTCCAGGATTCTTGCCTGGAGGATCCCATGAACAGAGGAGCCTGGCTGGCTACAGTCCACAGGGTCGTGAAGAGTTGGACATGGCTTAAGTGACTTCACACGCATGCTAGGGTTCAGCCTTGTTGGCTACAAGCAGAACATTGAGATAACCAAGCAGCAGCCTCTTTCCATTTTCTGTTGTCTTCCCCAGGAAACTGACAGATTTTCTGCCAACAGACTTCTTCTCTTTTAAATTATTTATTTTGGCTGTTCTGGGTCTCTGTTGCTGTGTGCTGGCTTTTCTACTTGCCATGTGGGCTTAGTTGTCCCACAGTGTGGGATCTAAGCTCCCCAACCAGGGACCAAACCCATGTCCCCTGCATTGGAAGGTGGATTCTTAACCACTAGACCACTAGGGAAGGCCTCCAACAGACTTCTTTCACTTAAGTCTGTTCAACCGACCCAGAAAAGAGCTTTGCTACTAATTGGATAACAAGGGTAAAAAGTGTATAAACACAAAAATTGAGGGAAGACCTGACCTCAAATACATTATGACCTTTGATCTTCGGCTACTTCATTGATTTGTAAATATTTACATGGTTTATTTAACTATTCTTGTTTTCATAGAAAGTTTGGTGACTTGGAAATTTTTTTCCTGACCTTTTCTGTGGAAAAAATTGCCGTGATAAGAACTCGATAGTTTTATCATTTCAGCCACATTGATAATGGTTCTTAAACTTATCAGAAATAGTTATTTTAATTTTCTTCTGAAAGCAAGTGACTGCTGAGCATGCCTCATACTGCTGCTGCTGCTGCTGCTAAGTCGCTTCAGTCCTCATACAGGGGATTAATTATGGTAATTGTAACAATTGGGGCTTGAAAATGGGAGTTTACAAAGTTACTGAGAGAACCTCTCTTATGTGTATTTGGGCGGGGTACATTGTTATTTTGTTTATATTCTTCCCTATTCTACCAGCTGCATAATTTTTCTCCTGGAGATGGAAACTGAGCTAGGATGTGACATCCTCTGAGTCCCATGACAGTCCAACCAAAAACTGTCATAAAAATAGATGAATGGTCCACCATTTTCCCCAGAATGAAATATTTGTCATAAGAATAAATGTGTACTTTCTCTCCCTCCACTTTATGCTCTCATTATAGCCCTTATCAAAGGAAATTATTATGTATTATTATTTTTTATAAAAATGTTCTGTTCTCAGTATAAAATCTGCTATTAGAGTGATCAAAAAGTACAACAATAATATTTTTTTTATAAAATTCTCTGAAAGTTGTTCTCATGACAGAATTTAAAAGAACATACAAAAATAGTCCTATTACCTTGGTAAATGGTAGAATATATTGATTTTTTTTTAAAAAAGAGTTCACTGTCACAATTAATTATATTCTGAGTTTTTCTTTAGATTTCTGCTGTATTTTTCCTTAGATTCTTTTGATCTAGACAGGCTGCTGTCCTGTCACACATCATACTTATTAATTGAGTGGTTTGGGGGGGAGGGATTCAGATTGAAGATGTTGTGCATTTAGGTAACTCCAGGAAGCAATTTAAGCAGTTATGCTTCTTTCATGGCAACGTGTAGAAGGAGAGCTTTTGCCATTTATTTTCTTTGTTCCTTGTAGTACCTAACAGGGTATACAGGTGTTCAGACATTTGCTAACATTGAATCTGAGAACAGAACAGAATAAATTTATTTAAGTAAAGATAGTTAGAATAGGGCCTCACTTGAGATTTCTGTTACATTCATATGATAAAATCTTAGCCATTTTGGCATATGTAACAGTCCTAGATGATGATATTATCTTAAGAAAACAAATTCTTAGTCCCCAAATTAAAACAGGATAAACATGCGTATCAGTCTCTTATAAAATAAAAATAACATGTGAAAAATAAAAACAATATGGGGACTATATTTTGTAATGTTTTCTAAATAGATAAGTGTACATCTTTGTTCTTACTATAATAATTTAAATTAAACAATCATGTTATTTAGACTTGTGGTAGCTGAATTTTTTAATTTAAATTTAAAAATTAGGCTATTTAGGCTTGGGGGAGGAATGGACTGGGAGTTTGGGGTTAGTAGATGCAAGCTATTACATATAGTATAGAATGGATAAACAATAAGGCCCTACTGTATAGCACAGGGAACTACATTCAATATCTTGAGATAAACCATAATGGAAAGAAATACTTAAAAAATATATATATATATATATATATGTATATGTATATAATGTATATAATATACATATATATAAAACTGAGTCACTGCTGTGAAATTAACAGAATATTATTAAAAAACTATACTTCAATAAAAAAATTAAAAATCATGTTATTTAAATATCATTAAAAGGCCTTTAATTCTCTCCAAGAGAACTGATAGTTCCATCTCTTCACTCTTCCATCACTTCACTTCAACAATCCCAGTTTTGTTAAAATATTGAATATTTATTCTAAGCTTTATTTCAGTTTTGAACTAGATTTGAAGTCCTCAGTGGCAGCAGTTCTGCCTTTCCCCTCCTTGTTTCTCTTCAGCACATTTCTGTGAGGAATGCCCTGCCCACACGTTGGCTGCCCCGTTAGGCAACGTCTGTTGTAGTTGTCCATCTTTGCAGAGGGACCTGGCACTTCTCCATTGCTTTAATAAAACAAAAATTGTTTTTTCCTCTCCCAAATCATCAGAGTACCATCTAATATTTACTGAAAATTTACTGAACATGATATCCAGAATGTATTTATATCCACACCGCCATCAACTCCAGGAGTCCTTCATATGATTCTCAAAGTCCCTATTCAGTCCTAGCAACCAGAGACTTCTCTCTCCACCCCCAGATTCCTTGACACTGCTCAGATTTCCAGCTTTCTCCTTCTTTTCTTTATTGAGCTAGTTGACTTTATCTTTCTGCTGCAAAATGCTTGCACTTCTCTGTGTGTCAACAGTTCTCAAAGCCATTTTCCCTTTGATTAAAAAAAAATAAAAAAACTTTTGGATGAATTTCTTGGGAGATAACATTTTCTCCCAGTGTTACAAATACACAGTGTGTACTTTGAAAAAGAAGGAGAACCATAATGTTCCAACAGATGTCCTAAGAATCAGAACTTTTTAAAAATTCTGGCTTTATCACTTATTTGTAAAATGTTTGGTAAATGATTTATCTTGGCTAAATCTTAATATGAGACATACCTTACATTTGCTGTTGGATTTAACAATGATATTTGAAAAGCACTAGGGATATATTTTATGTTGCATGACATAAAACCACAAACTGAGAGTTTTAAAGGGCTGTTGTCCTTCATAAGGGGCTTCCTTGGTAGCTCAGATGGTAAAGTGTCTGCCTGCAATGTGGGAGACCTGGGTCAATCTCTGGGTTGAGAAGATCCCTTGGAGAAGGAAATGGCAACCCACTCCAGTACTCTTGCCTGGAATTATGTAGGATCCTGGTAGGCTACAGTCCATGGGATCGCAAAGAGTCAAACACAACTGAGCAACTTCACTTGTTCACTGGTCCTTCATAAAAATAACAATTCAGGAAGAAAGATGGGGAATGCATACTGGTACAGCAATGGATGACCAAGGCATCCACATTCCTTAACACAGCAAATTTATAATTCATACAGAGACAAAACCTAGGATTCTCTCAAAGAATTGTCTCAGAGTGAATGGGGGAGATGGACTGGAACAGTGGGAATGTGGGTAGACCATATGATACCTAACAACAGAAAGAAATGTGCATCTTGAAGATAAAAGAAGAAAATGATGACTGTTTAAAAGAGGTACTGATACCACGCATCTGCAAGAAAACATTACTATGAGGGGATCTGTGAGGGAGTCTCAGAATTTATTTATCCAGCAGAGTAAAAAGCTAAAGATATATAGTGGAGCTGCAATATTTGCTCTTGTTAGTAAAATATTAAGTACCATTTTTGTTAGTTGAGATATTAACGTCTCAAGAAGACAAACTTCCATTTATTTGGGAAGTTGATTTCTCCCTCCTTGGCACAGTGTGGCACAGTGTAAGCTCCCAGTAAACAGAATAAATGTGCCTTCTGCATCGAATTTTAATTTGAGTAACAAATAGTTTCTTTGTCCAAGTATTTAATTGATGTGATGCCTTGTTTTCATGTTGTATGAAACCCTTTATACTCTGTTCTAATAAATATCTTTATTAGTCAAATAGGAAAATAAAGAAGGCTAATTTCAATTCAAATAAAAATAGGAAAACAAGAAGTCTCCTATTAAAATGAAAGTATTGACATCAGATAGACATCTTTGCACATGTTATTCTCATTCCCACACTGTGTGGAAGAAGAAAAGAGAAACTCAAGAGAGTGTCTCATGACTTCACGGAATGGAATTGAGATCCTAGTAACGAGATATTATTTAAAGAAAACTATGTTAAACAAGCATTTAATTAGCCTCAGATGTTGTCAGATTTCTGGCTGTGATGGGATTGAATGTGTGAGACTTTTTCCTCTGAGTCTAATTTTCTTCAAAGGGAAAAAAAAATGTCACTAGCATTGCCATCCACTTTTATCGCTATAAACTACCTATATCTGACTATGTGAGGATACAGGTAGGGGATGTCAGCAGAATCATATGGGACTATCCAATCCTCAGTATACTTCAAAAATACCATTTTAAATGTTGACTAACACATAGCAACCAAATCTGAAAATATCTATTTAAACAGTAACAGGAAAAGTGAAAGTTTCAGGGGATGGCATTTGAAATTAAACCTAGCCAAAAAGGTAACTTACTTTATTTTTTTTAACCTTGTGACTGAAATTAGCTTTAGCTTCCAAACCAATCCCTATGTTACATATTTTATACAGAGATGACAGGTTATACATGGTATTTTATTAATAATTTTGTTAAACCAAGAATATGTATCATAGTATCGTTTTATGGGCACTGATAGTGACTCTCAAAGAGGTTAAGAAATGTGTCCAACATTATATATTAGTGAAGGAACACAGAGTTGACTCATTTCAGCTATAGCTCAGTTATCTCATGTTGTTGAAGAAGGAGATGGTCCACAAAAAGTGACGAGGCCTCATACTTTGAGGGTTACTGTTTTAAGCTTCATTATTTTTGCAAATCTTTCTTATCTTGATAACTTAGGCTTGTTAGTTGACATGCTTATGTAAAGCCCTAGGTTATAATATGCCATTTTGAACACCGTGTCTTATTTTTGATAGCACCTTTAACAATCTGGCTGTCAGTTATTACTTTTTGCTATTTTCAGTGTTTGCCCTCTTCTTTCTAATTGTATTGTTCTAAACTTCTTTGGATTTGAGAATTAAATGGCTAAGGCATAAGAAAAAATCAAGCTACAGTATTCAGGGTCCCAATAAAATCACCAGGAGAGACAGTGCCAGTCATACTTAAAGTGATTAATATGTGTCAATTAATTCAGACTCTTAATGGCCATCTAAAGCTACTCATGTCTAATTTTGTATACACTTATTTGCCTTATCATAAATTTATAACCGTAGGGTCTTTTGAGCCTTTCCTCATTTTTTCACAATACTGAGAAAACAAAATTAAAGAAAACTCAAGCTTCTCACTACTAATTGGTTTAAATTTAGTTTTTCTTTTCAATCCAATACTTTTGAAAATGATCTTTATTGAAGTATAATTGACATAAAAATATTGTACACTTTTAATGTGGAAAATTTGATGGGTTTCAGTTCAGTTCAGTTCAGTCTCTCAGTCATGTCCAACTCTTTGTGATCCCATGGACGGCAGCATGCCAGGCCTCCCTGTCCATCACCAACTCCCAGAGTTTACTCAAACTCATGTCCATGTGGATCAGCTGGTAAAGAATCTGCCTGCAATGCTGGATACCTGGATTCAATCCCTGGGTTGGGAAGATCCCTGGAGAAGGGAAAGGCTACCCACTCCAGTATTCTGGCCTGGAGAATTCCATGGACTGTATAGTCCTTGGGGTCGCAAAGAGTTGGATATGACTGAGCGACTTTCACTTTCATGTCCATTAAATTGGTGATGCCATCCAACCATCTCATCCTCTGTCGTCCCCTCTCCTCCCACCTTCAATCTTTCCCAACATCAGGTTCTTTTCAGATGAGTCAGTTCTTCGCAGCAGGTGGCTAGAGTATTGGAGTTTCAGCTTCAGAATCAGTCCTTCCAATGAATATTCAGGATTGATTTCCTTTAGGATGGACTGGTTGGATCTCCTCGCAGTCCAAGAGACTCTCAAGAGTCTTCTCCAACACAACAGTTCAAAGTTTGGACCTATGCAAACCCTAGTGATAACATCACCACAATCAGGATAACAGACTTTTCTGTTATCTCTCAAGATACCCTATGGTCCCTTTATGTTTGTTTTGTCTTTTGTTTTGAATTTGTGTGTGTGTGTGTGTGTGTTAAGAACTTAACATTTTATTTTGCCATGTTATTCATTTTTCCCTTGGGTTCTAGTCTCATTTCACTCTTTGAACTCAACAAAGCCTCGTTCCTAAAAGCCTTGGCATATACTTTCGTCATAATTCTTATTTACTGATTGTCTCTAATCCCTTATATCTAATCAATTATCTTACCAGTTCTGGTGGTCCAGAACCACCATATCTAGGGAACCACTTATAGTTAAAACCCTGTAGGATTCATTGAATAAATTAGAATGAAATATTGATATTCTCGAGCACATTTTCCACAACAAAGATCTCTAAGATCAGGAAACAATGACTTCCAAGAGTTTTTCAAATATCCATAGTTTTTGTATATTTTTTTCATTTACTTGTTGACTTTTTTGCTTCCCCGGAAAAGATAAGAAAAAAAAAGCTTCAATTATTTTTTAATGTTTTAAAAAGTTTCCCTTTTTCTCCTTTACTTTCAAAGTTTCTGGAGAGCTAGTCATATAATTCAAATTTCCAAGCAGTTTCAAACTTTCTTAATATCTAAAAGTATTTAAAGAACTGAATCTCTAATGTGAGAGCCTTATAGTTCATGGGAATTGAGAATGGAAGAGCTCCTAAGCAAAGCCATTGACTAGGAGCTTTATTTACTAACATCTATATCTATTAAGAATAACTCAGTTTGGTGTATTTCCACAAGAAAAGAAGGCCCCATCCCTTTTCCCAGGCACCTCTGACCTTAGGAAAGTGCCAACTTTGCAACAATGACCAGTTTTAGCCACAAAAATCTTTATAATATCCCGTAATTGTATAAGGAAATAGTGATACTTTTTCTCTCTCCCAAGTCAGGTATTTCACATTTTCTATGAAATGCCTTTATCATTTATTCAGCCATATTCTGAATTTAAATGTCCTTATACATATATATCCTCAGATCAGAAAGAGCCTCTAAAGGAGGAAATGGCAACCCACTCCAGTATTCTTGCCTGGAGAATCCCATGGACAGAGGAGCTTGGTGGGCTATAGTCCATGAGGTCACAAAGAGTCAGACACAACTGAGCATATGCAAACACATATGTTTATATATGTGTATATAATATATATGGTATATATAAATTAAATCTTTAATCCTCTACTTAATAGTTGGTCTTTCAGTTTGGGTAACTTACTTAAGTTCACTGAAATTCAGTTTTCTTACCTATAAAATCTGGGCAACAATATCTTTTTCTGTAGGTTAAAAAAATGTATGTGGACAAACGGCTTAAATTTCATCATGAGTACAGTAAAGATACATTTTGTTTTAGAGTCAGTGATAAATTAAGCCCTGAATCAGTAAAACATAGTCTTCTACAGATATTTTCATCTGTTGCTCTACACTTTTAACATTATTATTTCTTTATTTCTTCATCCAGGATGCCAATAATAGATGACCACTCACTCATCTAGCCAGATTTCTGGTTATTTGTCAATAAAAGATAAGCTTTAGAATATTCTACACATTTGTGCCTCAGGTTTTACCAGCATGAGAATCTATTTCATGTTCTATTACTTTATTTACCTGTGAACTTCATTTTCAGGAATGAAATAAATACAACCACATGCACACACTCCTTGATTATAGCCAAAAGATATATACATATATGTGTTAAAAATTTAGACAAGAGTGTATATAGCAGTACTATTTATAATAAATCCAAACTGAAAACAGCTCAAATGTTCATAATAAGCAATATTGTGAATAAATACATTGTGGAATTGTCAGACAGTAGGATACTTTGCACAATAATAATGAATAAAGTACTGCCATACACAACATAACAGTGGCATGAATGAAATTCACAAAAAAAGACAAAAGAATACATAACATACAATTCCATGCCTATAATTTGCTAGTAGGGAAAGACAAAAAATGTTACATAAGTGTAACGTATGCTATACTTCTCAGGAAAAATCAATCCAACATGGCAGACATCAAGATAGTATTCTTTTGTGAGGAAGATTAAAGGAAGAGAAATCGAGACGGGTCACAAGGAGAGCTCCTGGGATGCTAGTAATTTTCTATCCATTGACAAGTGTGCATTTTGAAGGATGTGAAGATATTTGCAATGTGTAGTTTGTACACTACTCTGTACATCATACTTCAGTATAAGTGAAGTTTTCTTTCTTTTTTTTTTCTTTTTATCATATGAAAGGTGAATTCCTGAAAGCTGAAAGCACTAATAAAGTGAAATTAATAAGGGTTTAAATAATAATCTATCTCTTGTGAGAAAAGCAGCATACAGTATACTCTCAGTAGAACTTAGTTTTTCTTCATTGCCAATATGGCAGTCATTATACTGTATTGCGGCCATACTGTACCCACTGGGCTGGGGCACAGTATGGACAGATCATCATCCTGAAACTGACAGCATACACCCACACATAAGTGATCTCAGGTTACTAAAGAAATTTCATGGCATACACCTAGAAGAGCTAATCTCTTCAAACTATATAAATAAAACAAAAGTACAGTTCTAGCTACAACTACTTGGTAAATAAAGAAACTGATATTTAACTGTCAGTGTGCTTTCTAAGAATAAAACCAAACTTAGCATTAAGCTTAGTTGTACCAGAAATATGCAACTTTTATTATCATTCTTCCTTCTCGCATTTAGTCATTTATATACATTTTCTTTTAACATTCAAAGCAAACTATGTCTTTTGCATTTATATATCTATTTATTCACCAATACCTTTTTCAGTCTCTATGATTTGCCACATTGTCTATGAGTCACAAAGAATAGAAACATATGCATAGCTATTGTCTTTAAAGACTTTTTAACTGTAGAATGTTATAGAGAAGTTCAACAATCATATAGTATTAATCTATCTGCTAGGGTAAAGTTATTCATATTGACTATGGAAGTAAGGAAGAGTGGATCCTAACCCAGAAAGAAGGGGCTGGATCAGAACAAGGCAAAAGCATTTGCTAAATAGGAGTTGACAAATTGTAGTTGGACAGCGAATGAAGAAGGGCAGGTTCAAAGGCACTTTCATCATTGAGTTTATTCTATTAATTTTTGCTTGCTAAACATCCATCCTTCAGTAAAAGACTCAATGTGATGGAGTTGGACTAATCTTTAATCACTGAGAGCTGTCATTTTTTGAGAGATAAAATGTGACAGATCTTTAAAAATGGGAAGATCAAATTTAATGTAGCCTTTAAAATAGAGCTCTCCTACCAAACAAGGTCTTCAGAAAGCCAGCAAATCATTACTAAAATGGCTTCAGGACAATAACACTATCTAGATATGAGACCAGTGTAACTCCAGTAGAAAACGCTTGACCTTGTATTGATCCCATCTGCCTCTAAATCTTGAATATTAACAGAACCCATGTTCTACTTGGTAGGGTCTTTAAATAATTTACTAGAGATCAAGGAACTCAGAAGCCATAAACTAGTGCACCAGGAGAAAGACATTTAAAATATACAGCACAGGGGCATGAAAAGAGAAAATTATCACTGTTCTAGAGAACATATTTCTGTTTATGGCTTAGTTAGACTACTGGAAATTTTCATGTCCTGAGTATTGTCCTAATTTGAAAATATAAGATTTTTATCTTTGTGATTTCTCTGTCACTAATAGAAAAGCTATGCCCTTACAGATTCTGTGTAGTCACAAAAACTGTTCTACACACATTTTAGGCTTAAGAAATGTCTATAAATTAATATAAAGGCAAAAATAATATGATATGTTACCTTATTTGTGGCAAAAATTTTTGAAAGTTCAATTGAACTAGAATTTCTAGAGATAGTAATGCAATATTCTAAATAAAAGAAACCATGTAAAACTGACCCAAATGGGAAGGTGTCAGTGTTAGAAAGTGGCTCTCAAAAGTACAGATGGAGGGACTTTGGTGGTGCAGGGACACCAGTTCATGTGTACTGAAGCCCAAGTGCTCTAGTGCCCATGCTCTGTAACAAGAGAAGCCATTGCAATAAGAAGCCTGTGTACTACAACTAGAAAGTAGCCCTGCTCACCACAACTAGAGAAAGCCCACACAGCAATTAAGACCCAGTGCAACCAAAAATAAATAAGTAAAAATTTTAAAAAAGAAGGGCAATTGGACAATTAGTAACCAGCAGGAAACAAATTAAGAGGACAAGTACATCAAGTAAAAGAAAAGATATGACAGTGCCAAAGATACCATGAATAATATTTGCTTCATTTTTTTTTTCATTTAACAATTTATTGCCTACTAGGTATAAGGCAATATTCTAGGTGCTTGAAGCACAATGATAACAAATGGATAAAGATTCCTGGCCTTATATTCCAATAGGAATAGATAGTTCTCAATAGTACTGAATTTTCAGTCTTAGTGGAGAAGTGATAAAGAGTAATAAGAATAGCAATGTTGCTAACCCACTTTGTATTTCCATTCATTGTGCCTCAGAAATTGTTAGACACCTATTCTGCAAAAGCTCTCTGCCAAATACCAAGAGGAATAAAAAGAAATGTGGTTTGCACACAAATGGCTGATTATCCTGGAAGCCAGAGATATTTCAAGGTTTTTGGAGAATGGAACCTCTGCTCTCTTGGACACCTGGTTTTTGAAGATATACTCCTCAGAGTGAAATAAAACAAAGGTTGTTTCTATCCTATAGATTAAAAAAAAATGGATTTGTAATACAATATTTCCACATACTGTCCCCAGTTGGGCAAGCTTATGTATATAATTTCATATATGTAAAAACATGTGTGTGGGATAAAATCTAGCAATTTGAGTTTCTGGGTCAAAAGGCACTTTGAGTTTCATAAATTTAAGAAATGTGTTCAAATTTCCTTTGGGGGGGAACTTTATACGTTGATATTCCAAGCGCCACTAGTTCTTTCCTATGGCTTCAACCCACAGTGTAATCAAATTTATGTGTTTTGATCATGTGAATTAAAAACAAAAGATATTTATTAGGGTCTTTACTTTTGCTTTCTTATTAAATGAAGATTTAACATGTAATGTTTTTAAAGTATTTATATTTCCAACTCTGAATTCTCTATTCATACTCCTTGCTTACTTTTGTATTGATTCATTAATCCTTTTGTTACTTATTTCTGGAAGCCCTTAACATTTTATAAAATAAATTGAAAGTATGTTTTTCTTAGTGTGTCATTTGTTTTTGGATTTAGATTATGGTATTTTGCCATATGTATGATATTTTATGCTGTCAATCTATCCTTTAAAAAAATTTCATAGCTTCTATATTTTGAATCATAGTTTAAAAGATCTGAGCACCTAAGTGAAAGCGAAAACTTTTGTCACTCAGTCATGTCTGACTCTTTGCGACACCATGGACTATACCCCACCAGGCTCCTCTGTCCGTGAGATCCTCCAGGCAAGAATACTGGAGTGGGTAGCCATTACCTTCTCCAAGGGATCCACCCAACCCAGGGATTGAGCCCAGGTCTCCCACATTGAAGGCAGATTCTTTACTGTCTGAGTCTCCAGGGTTATAAAATAAATTTTTCCATTTTCTTTCCTCCTGTATTTTTATGAATTTATTTTTCCTTTGAATAAGTGATGCACTTGGAAGTCATTATAATATTCAGTATGAGGTAGAATAGATCTACCTTCTGATTATTTCAAATGACTCCCAGTGTTCCTGATACCATTGATTGAGTGGTTCATCAAATTATCCACTGACTTGAGATGACACATACATATAAATACAATTGACCCCTGGACAATACATGGGTTAGAGATGCTGACCTTCCACATAATTGAAAATATATGTTCAACTTATATTTCCTTACGTGTGGATTGCAACCACAATTCTGCATCTGGGTATTCAATGAACCTCAGATTGTGTAGTACTATAATATTTACTATTGAAAAAGTCCACATATAAGTGGGTCCACACTGTCCAGACCCACATTGTTCAAGGGTCAACTGCATACTAAATTCCCATATATGTTGAGGTTTACTTTATACCTTCTGGTTCTACTTATTGATCTGTGTAGCTAAATACAATTTTATTGTATCATATGCCAATAAAGCATTGCTAAATTATTGGACTTTAAGGTTTCCTATCTATTGAGGATATTTATTGCTTTTCTTTTTCTGAAATTTATTAGGCATTCAAATCTGTTTGTGTATTTTTCCAAGTGAACTAAGAAAGCACTTTATCTAACCCGTCCCAACTTCAAAGGATGTGAGAAAAACTTCTGGCATTGCTATTTGGATCATACTAAATTTAAAACAAATTAAAGAGTTGATATCTTTACGTTATTCAGCTTCCCACTTCAAGAATTTTTGCACAGTCTTTGTGTTCTTTAAAAGTATTTTAAAGTTTTCTTTATATAGACATTATATATTTCTAGTTAAGTTTATTCATAGATATTTTGTCTCTAAAAGTCATGTTATTTTTGCTAGGGTCCCTTCAAAGATCCTCCCTGGATTTGGTCTTTTTCTGATTATGAAGTAAATTTCAGGCATGTTTTCTAAATTCTCTGTCTCTTGCTGCCCTAAGTACATTTTTATTCCAGAGATTAACTTGCCTGCCAATTGTCATAATCTATTCCCTAAGCTTCAGTTAACTTAGCATTTGTTATCACCCCTAGGTTAGACCTGTTCCATCTTGGAATAATAAAGTTTGGGATGAGTGTAGTTTGGTTTTACCAGAGAGAACACTGTTATGTGTGGTGACATTATGTGACAGTTGTCCTCCACACAAGGTGGAAGCACATAATTGCTGCTCTTTCCTCCTGTAATTTTGTTGTGTTTTGTTTTTACTTGTTAGTGTGTTTTCAGAGATTATTCTGATGCTTCATCTTCTTTTCTTTGGTGAAGCATTTGATACTGCCCTCTCTCAGCCAGCCTGTAGGCTTCTAGAAATTACCACTCTCTCACTTACCCATACTACCCTCCTACTCTGCATCCATTCCCCCAACCCCCACCCCGATCATCTTTTTTGACAGAATGTTCTACAAAGCCCAGGCTGACCCTCTTCCAGTGATAATGCTGACCTTTGTAGTATTCCACTCTTTCCTCACTCAACCTAAGGGCAGCTTCCTTTCAGTAATAAGGCCTTTCTTGATAGCGTCGTGCAGGCGTAACTACAGACAGATTTTCATATGTAGACAGTCATTGGTGAAAGTCAAACACTCATTATTAGAACTCCAGGAGATGGTTATATCCTCAAATGGTTTTCCTAAATGGGAGTGAAAGCTCCACCCCTCTTCCTGTGGAGAGTGTGAGGAGTTGGGGGAGCTTGGAACATGCATAGACTTCCAATAGCACTGTCCAAAATGACTTCTCTGTGTGGACTCTGAACCTTCACTAGTTCACAGGTGAGCTGAGTGATCCCTAACATTGGCAGAAGCAGTTTTCATGGCTTCAGCTTCTGCTACATATGCTGTCTGACATATTTTTAAGATCTGGGGGTTCTTAGTATTCTATTTCTCTTTTTGCTTGGAGTCTGAACTATACTGTTAGAGAATGAGTTCCATTTTAACATCCGGGAAAAAAAAAAACCTACATTGCCAAAATCTGAAGATGAAAGCACGTTGAGGCCACAATGATGAAATACTTTGATTTTGGAATCTGGTCCTCTTGACTTCTAAAATACACGGACATTTCTGAAAGGAATAAATTCCCAGTAAATCTTCATTCACTTAGGTTCATTCTAACTTGATCTAAGAACTTAAAAATATAGGTGAATCAAACTTAACAGGACAACTTTATATTCCTCTTATTATTTTTATCTACACAATAAAGTATCCACGTGATCCACCATCTTTGACCATATTTTTTCACATTTTACCTTTTTTTTTCTCTTCCATTTCTAAAGAATATTTCTCTTATTTGCAACAAGTGTTCTCCAGCTTTTAAAGGATATTTCAGAGTGGACTTGTCTACGTACTTTTTTTGAAAGGAGTATAGATACAATTGTTCAGAATCAAAAGCTGAAAATAGTGTACTAACCATAGAATCACTCCCTACTTCATCATTTGATTAATACAAACTGACTCCAGGTTCCTCTTGCCTTTTCATATTTTACTCAAGCTTCTACTATGGCACAGATAGCTTCCTTTTGCTCTCCCACTAACCATCACCCACTCATCCTTCAAGAGTCATCTTAGACTTATATTGAAAAATATTCTTATAAACAGAGCTAAGCTGAGAATGTTACTGTCAAAAGATATAAAACAGAGCAAATTTTAAATTTGATGGTTTCTTCCATCATAAAATATAGAACAGCCTACATGAATATTATTTATTCAGATTGAGCATGACATTTATACCATGCCCCTGTTACCATTTAGACTGAAAAGGTCATGCTATACAAATCCCATGCCCTCTTTTAATATCAACTGCTTTGGCAAGTTTTTCTTTAATCTATTTTTAATCTATGGAAATGATGAAAAAATGAAACATGTGTCATAGGCACTCATACAGGATATTGCCCATGAGTGTGTACACACAAAGCATGTCATTACCAGAACATGCCCTTATTGGGATGAGCATAGAGATACAAATGACTTCAGTTATGTCCATTTTCAGAGGAGTAAAGAAGGTCAGTAGATTTGAGAATGTGCTACTTCTTTCATAGGAGGTCCTGTGTCAATCATCCCAGTATTTTGGTTTTTTGTCTTTTTGCTTAAAATTAAGTGCACTTGAAAAAGATAATGTATTTGATTTTACTAGGGAATTCACGAGTTAAACTGTATGCTGTATCCCCAGTACCTTACACACACACATAAACACACACACACACCATTCCATTAATCTCCATAAAAATCCTACACAATTAGATTTACCAATGTACAAACAGTCCACAATGTCCTTGCTCATGAAATAGATTAGATATAGATCAAGTTTATTTGAATGAGAAAGGAAAAACTGTGTCTGGAAAAAACTGAATGATAAAGGAAAGGTTATGAGGGGTGTATATATCCTTGTCTAATCTGATTCAAGCAGTTTGAAATTTACCCTCCTGTCATTTTTTTTTGACTCTCATGACAATGTTTTTAGGCCCACAAACATGCAACTGAGACAGAGAGTAATTAGGAAGGGATAAATGTTTATGAGACTGTTTCTTGCAAACTACTCATATGTAGTCATGGTTTAATGATAACACATGTGAGATAAATAAATAATTGAGTAACATATTGACATCATTTACAACTAAAGAAATAAGATGTTCTAGGGCGGTAGGCAGGGGAAATGCATGAAAAAACAGCAAGTTGCAATAGAAAGAATACTAAATTAGAAATCAGGAGACCTAAATCCTCTCCGCGTATTGCTAACACGTGGCCTTGGGACAATAATTTCACATACTACTTTAAGTTATCTGTTGGAATAAGTCATATATAAATTACTGCAATTTTGTAACCTTACCTATAGTATATGATTTTTATTGATTTATTTCACAGCATATACAGTGGTGTAAACATATTTCAGCAAATACTATCAACTATATTTATGTAGACATGCTACTAACAGTGAAACTATCATCAGATATTGGATAACACTTTTCCTCAATGTTGTTCTCATTTCACCTCTGTGTGGACTTAATTTTATCACCTTCTCTTCTCTTTTCTACAACCAGCATGAAAATTGAAGGTGAAAGTCATGTCCAACTCTTTGCGACCTCATGGACTATGCAGTCCACGGAATTCTCCAAGCCAGAATACTGGAGTGGGTAGCGTTTCCCTTCTCCAGGGGGTCTTCCCAGCCCAGGGACCGAACCCAGGTCTCCCACACTGCAGGAAGATTCTTTACCAGCTGAGCCACAAGGAAAGCCTAAGAAAATGAGTGGATAGCCTATCCCATCTTCAGGGGGTCTTCCTGACCCAGGAATCCAACTGGGGTCTCCTGCATTGCAGGCGGATTTTTTACCAACTCAGATAAGAGGGAAGCCCATATGTCTATACACCCAGCATATGGAAAACAAAATCAGTTTAGAGATGACATCCCTTTAGCCAACAGTGATAAATATATTCATATTCATGTATGACAATGAGTTATAATTTATAGCAGTCTTTATTTGTCTGAAAGCTTCAGTTCTAAGAACTAAACATTAAGAAATGAAGCTCTATAGTGTTATCCCATTACTCTTAATAACATCTCATCTAGTAGACAGACTAATGTGATTTTCATTGCTTTCAATTTGAAGTCCATCAGATTACATGCACCAGTAAAAAGGCCTGGCATCAGACTCTGCACAAAACTGAAAAACAGAATCTCTGTGATGAAATCCTGTGCTAGGCTTATCGGTTTCTAACACCAGGTAAAATAGTAAGTAATTCCCAGTCAGGAAATCAATAGCTATTCATGTAGAATTTTTTTCTCTTGCAATAGGAAGATAACATTAACATTTTAACATATGAAAACATTATGTTTGTACTCCTTCAGGTATGGAACTGCATAATAGAAACATTTCAGTCTCTAAAGATTTACAGGATCTCTCTGTTCATTGAAGCCACATGAAGTCAGAATACTTATCTGAGTGTACACAGAACATTCCTTTAGAGATTTTTTCCTTTCACTTCTGTTTGTTCTGGTCCCTTATCTTTCTCCCTCTCTTTTGATTCCATGCTGTGATTGATATTTTTGGAAACATTAAGAATTCGTATGGCTTCTGCCATTCTTTCTTTTTTTAATGAAGTATAGTTTATTTGCAATGTTGTGTCAATTTCTGCTGTAGAGCAAAATGACTCAGTTATACACAAAAGTGCATTCTTTTATATATTATTTTCCATTATGATTTATCACAGGATATTGAAGATAGCTCCCTGTGCTTCTGCCATTCTTATACTCAGAGATTTCTCCTACCAAAAGTTATTTTCTTGTCTTAAACCTGAAATTCACATATTTGAATTTATTTGATATATATCACCCGAAGCCGGTCCTTGTTTAAACAAAATATGTTTTCTGAGAAGAGATGACTTATTGAGTTATATCTATGAATATATAATTATGGATTTGGGTTATTAGATTAGTTAGTATCGTGTTAAGACTTTAAGCCAATGGATTAAGACACTACTTGGTTATATTATAACATAGTACAGAGCAAGCACCCGTGTTTTAGACATTGCAAGGGTCAGACTGACAAACTAGAAGCCTGAAATTTCTGTTTCTCTTACTAGTCTTTCCTATGACCTGCAGTGCTAACAAAAAGCATCCCTATTAATTTATTTTCTATAGGAAAAATGATTTCCAACCACCCAAATGATTAAACTCAATATTAATTTATTCATCTAGAAGTTGTTTATCTGGCAGGCTTGTCATCAAGAAGTTGCCTGAAATGTGTGTGTGTTTGTGTGTGTGTGTGTGTGTGTGTGTGCACGTTTACACATTCACAGGAAGAATTCTCAAGAAAGATAATAGAAAACTAAAATTTTTTCAATGAATAATGTTCACAAACACTTCTTTTTTCCCCTTCATTTTTCTCATATCAAGAAGGAGTAAAAACAAATCTATATTAACAGTGTTTACTCTCACATTGCTCCAAAAACACTAGAGGACTATAAAAAAGGTATTCTTATTGACTCGTAGCTTCTGATAAATTATTGACTTTATAACTCAAAATAGATGTAGAGTAAGTACTCTCACTGCAGAAGTCTGTCATAGGAGAGTTTCAATGAATTGTTCTCGTTAGAACTGGAAGCTGAAGAGGTATAGAGAACTCAAGTGATTATGTTTGTACAAATCACTTAGGGAATACTTAAAGATGTTAAAACTGCCAGTGCCTTATACATATTTCCATATTAGTCTTAAGATATTACCACTGTTAACCTCTATCCTAAAGAACAATAGTACAAGTTATCTGATAATTTGAACAAATATACTATCTAACTATGTTCTCTTCTCTCAGAGTTTTCTCAATCTCTAAATCCATCGTGGTTGTCATTTGTGCTTTCTGATTTTGCTCCAGCACAACACTTTGCTTCCCAGCCTTACCATCCTATAACCAGTATTTTCAAGTAGGTGATATGATCATTCCTGGTGTACATAGGCTCTACTGGCCCATGGACAACCATTTTGTCACTCATACCCTAAGAGACACTTAGATCTTGGTCTATGTCCCTCACAACAGAAGTACCCTTAATTGTGTTCTCACCATCAGTGTATAAACTTTACAACCTTTTTGAGCCTAGGGTGCCAACACATCTTCTTCTATCTTTCACTTAGCCCCATTTCCTTTTCAATAACATGACTTCCAAGAATATAACTCTCAGTGAAAAGAAATTTACGTACAACTATGTATGTAAATTTAGTTCTTGATTTTTTTTATAATTTATCAATTTCTGAAGATAATCTTCCTTTTATATTTAAATCGCTAAAAAGATCATTAAAATATTTGTTTCCAGACCATTGAGACATGTGCTCCAAGCAACACATTCTATTTCTCTTTTCAGAATAATAAAAATCAATATTTGCAGCAGCAAAACAATAAAATTGGTAGCAAGTACTGACAAATATCCACTCTATCTCATTAATAAAGTCTCCTCTCAGAGAACCCCATTAAAGGCAATCTATTGACTGGAGATTTTTGATATGTGATTTAAAATGTAGAAAGGCAAATTAGAGGGACGCAGAGTCTGCTGTGCTCTGGCAGGATGATGTCGTGCAAAGCTAAAGTGACATATCTTATGTATTAGTAAGTGCATGTATGGAAGTTTTTTCTGACACTGCTGGAGTCATCGCAAATATCCCAATGAAATCACAGCTAAGTGACAGGGTATACATACTGATCCTGATGATATTATTACATCCTAACAGGTATCTTTTTCTGTCACAGAGTAAATACCAGGACCTCACTGTGGAAATTGAAGCTAATGAAAATTAACTGCTTTACTCAAGATCACACAGCTGCTTCTCAGAGAAGGAACTCATACTCAGGTTCATCTGAACCACAGTGATAAATATAATTTACCATAGATATAAAAGTATAGCACATTTTATTCAACTAGTAGGTAAATAGCACGCTTTTATGTGTGCTCAGTCATGTCCTACTCTTTGCAACCCCACTGACTGTAGCCTGTCAGGCTCCTCTGTCCATGGGATTTTTCCAGGAAGAATCCTCGAGTACATTGCCATTTCCTCCTCCAGGGGATCTTCCCAACCCAAGGATTGAGCCTGTGTCTCCTGCATTGCAGGCAGATTCTTTACCACTGAGCCACTGGGGAATCCCTACCTTTATAACTAAGGGTGATGTCAAAAACAACAAAAACAATAATCATAATTACAATGAGGAGAAAGAGTGAAAGGAGGAGTTGGAAGAGTTGCTCATTGTAGGGTCCCAGACACCATTATAATTGCTTTACATACTTTATAAGATTTAATCATCACAAACATTTTAAAGGTGAAATATACACAACCGTTCTTTACCAGCTGAGCTAATAGATAACTATTTTTATGAGTGAAGAAATTGTAGCTCAGAGGTTCAGTTCCTTATACAAGATCACAAAATTACTTGCTGACCCAGGATTTGAACTCAGCAAGATTTATGAATAACTGTGAAAGACTCATATATTACTTATAGTGAGATTCTTGCAATAAAACATATATAAATTAACGAACTTCTACTCATTAATAATTTCTCAGGTATTGTTGAGTTAAAAAGTATTTCCAAATAAAATTGAGATTAATTAAATCCATTTAGCTTCAATTTCTCATTGCCTCCCATCCTCCTTAGTAAATTGTTTCTACCATTATGTTTTATCAATCATACCACCAGTTGCAAGATTTCAGAAGTATAATACTCCCTGTTATGGAAAACTCCACCAAATGCTTACTAGGTATATCAAATTGCATATGTACTAAACAGAAACCACTGTTTTCACCCTCATCCTACTTCTAGCAGCCCTACCTCAAACTGGTTTCTCTTCTTGAATTTCTTGTCTTGGTTGATGCTGCCAAATTCTATCCTGCCTCTCAAGCCAAAAATATGAGGAGAACAGGTGACCCACTCTGTCCACCTCAGCTCTCATATCCTATTCTGCTGTCATGTAAAACTTGGAATATTACTAAGTCTGGGGCTTGGCTGGCCAGGCCCCCTCCAGCAGCTCAGCAATCTCAAAATTCTTTTACCATCTTACCTACGGTGCTGCAAGTCTTGCACTCACAAAAGGCCGTCACTCCTGGTCACTACCAGTCAGGGCAGTGTTCAGTCAGGTTAGAAGCAAGGTCAGAGGCCTGTTCTGCCCTTTTGCTTCTGAAGCCTGAAGAAGACTACTTCTATTTTATTTCCCAAACAGAATCTTCAGTAATAAAGAACCTTCAATAATAAAGAGGAAATATTCAAAATTAAGAACTTAAAAACAAACAAACAAAAAAAGAACTAAAGAGCCTCTTGATGAAAGAGAAAGAGGAGAATGAAAAAGTTAGCCTAAAACTCAACATTCAGAAAACTAACATCATGGCATCCAGTCCCATCACTGCATGGCAAATAGATGGGGAAACAATAGAAACAGTAAGAGATTTATTTTGGGGGGCTCCAAAATCACTGCAGATGGTGACTGCAACCATGAAATTAAAGGATGCTTTGTCCTTCGAAGAAAAGCTATAACCAACCTAGACAGCATATTAAAAGGCAGAGACGTTACTTTGCCAACAAAGTCCATCTAGTCAAAGGTATGGTTTTCCCAGTAGTCATGTATGGATGTGAGAGTTGGACTATAAAGAAAGCTGAGCACCGAAGAATTGATGCTTTTGAACTGTGATGCTGGGGAATACTCTTGAGAGTCCCTTGGACTGCAAGGAGATCCAACTAGTCAATCCTAAAGGAAATCAGGCCTTAATATTCATTGGAAGGACTGATATTGAAGCTGAACTCCAATACTTTGGCCACCTTCTGCAAAGAACTGACTCATTTGAAAAGACCCTGATGTTGGGAAAGATTGAAGGTGGAGGAGAAGGGGATGACAGAGGATGAGATAGTTGGATGGCATCACCAACTCAATGGACATGAATTTGAGCAAGCTCCAGGAGTTGATGATGGACAGGGAAGCCTGGTGTGCTGTGTTCCATGGGGTCACAAAGAGTTGGACACGACTGAGCGACTGAACGGATACCAAATTATCCTATAGAGACTCATTCTGTTTTGGCATGCCACTCTAAAGACAAAGTCCAAATTTGGCATTGAAGGGAAATGGAAAAATCATTTTCTACAGTCACATTTCATATAGAGACTTTTGACAATGTCTGGCTAATCGAATGACTTGTAATTAGTTAAGTGAATGCATGGTACTCCCTCCTTTCCCAGTTCCACAGTCTTTTATTCAGAGAGAAGCACAGCTGTGTGTATCTGGCTTATTCATTGCTTCAATTTTTGTAAACAAGATAAAACACAAGTACAAATCTACCTTGTAAAGTTGACAAAGGCCTGTAGTAATTTTTCTTGGGTAAAGCTAATGCGCTTTTAGTATGGTTTTGTGTTTAGTAAACACTGACAATCATATTTAGAACTCATTTTGTGCATGTTAAGAAAGAAGGACATATTCCAAGTTGGTAGCAAACTGTTTGTCAATTTCATAATTGCTTTTATAACTCCGTAATATATTTGACCTCAGACAGATATCATAGTGTAGAGGAAAAGGAAGGAGATTCAGCCTTCTGAGCTTTACATTGCAGATATGTAATTAGCTATGAGGTCTTGAGTTAGTTATTTAAATTCTTTGCACCTCAGTTCTCTATGCCTAAATGAAGATAATGGCATTAATTTTCAAATTTATTACTGATATTACAGATAGTGTATGAAAGTTCATGAAATGTCTATATAATTTAGATTATAATCTACATAAGACAACAATTTTAAAAATGGGAATCATTTGCCTTATAGATAAATAAAATAGGAAATTTATCAAAATCGATGGGGAGATGGGCTATATATACTATTATTTTCAACTAGAGAAGAGAAGAAATTATTAAGAAATCATTAAATGATTACTAAAATTCAATCAACAACTTGAGATATTTTCTACTAATAACTGTAATGTGTCCAGTTCACAAAGTAGGCTAACATTTCCCCATTTCAGTCCACGGTTTCATCATGGCTAAGCTGCAGTCCTTGTAATACTTTCAAATGAACAACATCAAAACTAGCCTACAAAGTGTTACAATACTACAGGAGATGGTCTGTTTATTAACAACAAGACAGTCAAATGTTCAAAATCTCTGACAATATCTGCCTTTTATTTATTGTCATCTCACTGCAGTTACTGGAATCTAAAAAGGATGTAAAATTGCTCACAGAAACAATTTTTCCTTAAGGGTATCTCTCTCTACTTCTGCAGTGTTTCAGGAGCAGTGTGATATTGATCAGAGTAGATATAGATTTGTCATTACCCTTCTGAATGTGAAATGGATGCAAAAGGCCTGAAAGTCAAAGGGTAATGAGCACTTATTTCTACCTGGATAGAAGTTAATCAGATGGCTTCTTCTTGGATATCACTATGATTTCATCAATTCAATTCAAGAAAATGGTTGAGCAATCAGTAAGCACCCAATAAAGTGCAATGTACAGGGGATACAAAAATAAGTTGTATGTCAGCCATGATCTTATTAAGAGCATTTCAATTTTATAGGAAAAATGAGACTGTAAAAATATTGATTATGATAGATGCTTTGTTAGAGAGACAGATCAGGCAACGTAGGGCACAAAGACAGGAGAAAAAATTAACTTGGGGACAATTTTTGGGTTCATAACATAAGTGAAACATTGCTTCACAATGAAATTATTAGATCCATTAGTAATTAAACCTATTGAAAGTGAAAGTGTTAGTCACTCATTCGTGTCTGACACTTTGAAGCCCCATGGACTGTAGCTCATCTGATTCCTTTGTCCTTGGGATTCTCCAGGCAAGAATACTGGAGTGGGTAGACATTCCCTTCTCTGGGTGATCTTCCCAATCCAGAGTTGAACCCAGGTCTCCCACAATGCAAGCATATTATTTACCATCTGAGCTCCCAGGGAAGCTCCTGTTAGGTAGGGCTAAAGCCTGACTCTCTGTTGACTTTTCCTTAATACAAATCATATTGTATTGGAACTCAATCTATTTTGAGTCGGAGACAATGAAAAGGTGATAAATAAAAATTATGTAGCTTGAAATATTAATAAATAGCTCACAAAGTTGACAAATTCAAGAAATGAACAAGACATTCTCTATTAATCTTACCACTAAAATGAAATAAAATCATAGAGTTTAATTTAAGCGAAATGGATATCACTGTACGCGGACACAATTCAAATTTTACTGACCATATTTGTACTATTAATATTAAGCTGTCAAAATGATGATAAAATTCTAAGCACATCAAGATTTAATTTGGGCAAAGTTTCAGGCTATGGCACATTAATTGCTTTCTGCTAACACACGGAAGTTGATGGGCATATTTTAATACTGTCCAGAATGGTGGATGAGTTCTTGGGTTGTCTAGGTATATAATTTAGAGTCTTATAGATCTATCTTTGTAATTTTTCTGATACTATATCTTCTTTAATTTGAAGTAAAGCCCTGTTGTGTTGGCATGAGTTATAATTGAACACTTTCTACCTTTGAGTTTAGCTTGATAAGATAATCTCCTGAACCCACAGAAGTGGATCTTATTTCTGGGAGCAGCCTTCCTTCACTTTCTAACTCTTATCAAAATATATTTTTAAAAACTCCTTCTTATAATAAAGGCAGTTTCTTGGGAGCAATACAATCCTGGATGTCATGAATGATAGAATTACACTCATTTGCAAGATTCTGAGATGTTATCCTAGGACCAAGTTTATTTTAACTAAGTGTATTTTTCCTGGAACCCTATTTGAATATGAACATTTCAACTTTACCCTCTCTTGTATCTTGCTTCTGGTTTGGAGGTATGGCTATGATCACATTTCGCTCTGTTATTGCCTGGGTCTCTCTAAATTCTGAGTATCAGATCTTTTTAACACAGGATACATTTGACATATGCTATAGTTGTAAAGTCTCCTAATCTGTTTTTGCTATCTGAGAACCTATCCAAGCAACCTATTCAGATTCCATACTCATTCATCTTTTAAAAATTTAACACGCAGAATTTATTCCCCTAACATCCAGCATGTTTTATTTTCTTGGGATCCAAAATCACTGCAGACAGCGACTGCAGCCACAAAATGAAAAGACACTTGCTCCTTGGAAGAAAGACTATGACAAACCTATCCAGCATATTAAAAAGCAGACACATGACTGCCAGCAAAGGTCCATATAGTCAGAGCAATGGTTTTCCCAGTAGTTGTGTACAGATGTGAGAGCTGGACTATAAATAAGACTGAGCGCTGAAGAACTGATGCTTTCAAACTGTGGTGCTGGAGAAGACTCTTGAGAGTCCCTTGGACAGCAAGGAGACCAGTCAGTCCTAAAAGAAATCAACCCTGAATATTCACTGGAAAGACTAATGTGAAGCTGAAGCCCCAATACTTTGGCCACCTGATGTGAAGAGTTGACATTGGAAAAGACCTTGTTGCTGGGAAAGACTGAGGGCAGGGGAAGAAGTTTCGACAGAGAATGAGATGGTGGGATGCATCACTGATTCAACAGACATGAGTTTGAGCAAACAGCGAGTTGGTGATGAACAGGGAAGCCTGGTGTGCTGCAGTCCATGAGGTTGCAGAGTCAGACACGACTTAGTGACTGAACAAATTTATGCCAGGGCTTGTATTCATTGTCAAATATGTAATTCTTGGGTTCTGAAAGAAATTGGGAAATTTATTTAAAGATATACAATTGCTAATTATATTTATTGATTCTTATTTTATACAAGTGCACACATATGTTTCTCTGTGGTTAAAGGTTTCTACTGATGTTTACACAATGTAGTAGAAGCAAGTCCTGTTCAATGAATATTCCATGTCTTGCTTCTCTTTCCATGCACTCTTCTGGGGTTCTGTGGTCAATACTAAAAATGGACTATGAGTCAGCGTGTCCTTTAGCTTTGCCTTCCCTGTTCTGCTTACACTGGGGACAAATGTTCCAAAAGTAATTAAAAGATGGAGAATTGTCATGTGGACTGTGTTAGACATTACATAATTCCAAGCAAACCTTTATTGTGTTTAGTCACTCAGACATTGAGATTTCACTCTTACAGCAAATGTAATTCATTTTCTCAACTCATATTACACTTGTATAATATCTGCATCATTTAATATGTGGACTTCTCTAAACAATTGCTCTGTATATGATCAGGAAAGAATAGCTTAAGGGTCCTCACCTGTTATATCAAAGCTGAGCAAGTTGACAAATAATGATTGATGGGTTGGATTTCTTTTGATTCCTATTTCTTTATAATATTTTGATATATGGCCAAGTTATAGATCACCTTATAAAAGAGGGACAAGCATCTGCCATCCAAGATGCTAATGTAATTTTTTAAAAAATTCTAATGTCAGTGAAGTATATAGTACAGAGAGATTGGTACATATTTGATATTGCATAAACAGAGCATTAGATATTGGGTTAATTACACTTCATATACTCAAAGTTTTCTAAGTGAGAAAAATATCACCATTTTTTCTTATGCTTTTACTTCTATTTGGCACATTCATTTAGACTTTCATGAAGGCTTGAAGTATCAGAAAAGCCCTTTGATAGTGGTAGGGATGATGAGAAAGATACTGAAGTAAATTCACACAGTATTTTCAGTGTCACATTTTTAGTGTCACATTGTTAGATCAAAGAGATAGAAGTGAGAGACTAATTATCAGTCTAATACATGTAATTAGACCACAGTCAGCTGGATCACTGTGTCTTGGAATGTGAGGTACATTTTTACTATTGTTTTCACTTTTCATTGCCTACCTTTAAAAAGATTAAACTCTTCTGCTTTATTGCAGTCAATAGTCATGGTCTACTGGCCATATGACCTGCTCATAGACTTAAATATGAGTAGAAATGAAATACAATACTTCTGCATAGAAGCTCAAGAGCCAGGTGTGGTTCCTATACTTCCCTTCTCCTTCTGGATAAGAAGAGCTGTGCTCTAGTTAGAAATGTTACTTCAGCCTGGAACAGAGTCATAGATAATCTACAATTTGACCATATCATGAGTGAGAAATAGATCTTTATTGTAGTAAGTCATTGAGAATTTGGGGGTTGTTATTGTGGCACAATCTAGTAAAAGTTGAATAAATCAATACCCAACTAGGACTTTTAGCTGTGTGTCTTTTTCTACTCTGTGAGGGAGAGTTAATAAACCAGTTAACTCACCTCTTTCCTGGTTCTTTTTGGCTTGAATTAATAAGTGTACTCTGGAGAAGGAAATGGCAACCCACTCCAGTACTCTTGCCTGGAAAATCCCATGGACAGAGGAGCCTGGTAGGCTACAGTCCATGGGGTCGCTAAGAGTCAGACACGACTGAGCAACTTCCCTTTCACTTTTCACTTTCATGCATTGGAGAAGGAAATGGCAACCCATTCCAGTGGGCTGCTGTCTATGGGGTTGCACAGAGTCGGACACGACTGAAGCGACTTAGCAGCAGCAGCAGCAATAAGTGTACTCAGAGCTTTTCTTAACATATCTGTCTATAGCCACAATGATACATTATTATTATTTAAACAGTCATTTTTATTTCAAAGTATTTTCAATACTTTTAAAAATTACATTCATATTTGCCCTTGTAGTTACTATTTCCAGTGCTCTGCTTTCCATTGTATAAATCCATGTTTGTGGTTTTTTTCCTTTTCTGTCTCCCTTTAATATCTTTATTTTTGATCTCTTGCGAATTGAGTTCTTTGTCTTATATGTCTCAAAGCATCTTTACTTTACCTTCATTTTTGGAAAATATTTTTGCTGGGTATAGAATTTTAGATTAGATTTGGCTATATTCTGCCTTGAATTGTCTTCAAAGTGAAAGCAACTATCCTCTTTGTTTTTATTTGCCAGTATTTAATTTGCATTTTTTTTCCATTTGTTTTCAAGATTTGTCTCTTTAAGACTGGATTAAGATATGCCAACATGTAATTTCCTTCATCTTTCTTGAGCTTTGGGCTAATTGAGATTTCACATTTGTGGTTTAGGACTTTCATCAAATTGGGAAAAAAAATGGACTTTTATTTTTAAATATTTTTCTCCCCTTTCCTCCATGGACTTTAATTACATATTTAAAATCTGCTAGTAGTTGTTCTTTGGCTCTCTGAAGTTGTGTTCACTTTTTTCAGTGTTTTAACTTGGATATTTTCTATTTTAGTAGCTTTCTATTGAATGTCAGATATTCAATTTATATATTTTATTTTATTGAGTTCCGAATATTTTTGATTTCCTGTAAATATTCTTAAGACTTGTTTTACAATATCCTTAATTATTGGGAAGCATTTTGCTCTTCTTTGCCTTGCTCTTAAATTTTGTAAGGTAGAACCACATCCATGTGTTGCCTAAGGCTATTTTTCCCTATTAATGAAGCAAAATTCTTCTAATTATTCTACCTAATACCTCATCAGTTATGAGATTTCCTTTTATGACTGATGAGAACAGAAACTATTCACAGTCCTATATCAACTTGAGATAACCCTTTCAGGTGACTATTTCCCTTCCTCTGGTTAGTTTCTTGACATGTTCACATTGGCAAATATTTCACTTAACACTGGAAGAGAGGCCTTAAGTAGATTTCCAGAGTATTATCCTTGTGCAGTCTCTCCTCTCTGTTACTCTTCTCTGCTTGCTCTCGTCACTTTTACCTATCTGGGGTCTCAGGACCATGTCATCAACTCAAGTTATTGCCAAGCTTAACTTATCTCCACAGTGATAGAGGTCACTGTGCCATGGTCTAAATAATTCTCTCAGGTAGGTAAGGTGGAGAATCACAGGTTCATTTCATTTATTTCACACCTCACAGGGATCATTACAGTTCATAAGATGATGTTCAATATCTTAAAAAAAAATTGGCTTGTATATTTTGTATACTTTTTTATTTCTTTCATACGGGAAGGTTCATTCCATCTTTGTTGGTCCGTGATGTCCTGAAGAAAAAAATTCCCATTACAATAGATTTTATTGAACAAATGGCCATTCCTCTAAGGTATTTCTCATATACATTACTGTTTTCCTAACAAATGTGAATAAATTAGTTTTTTTTTTCCTCTAGAACGATGTTTTTGCTGTTTTGTTCATTTTAATTTTGGAAGACTGACATAATTTCTACAACTCCTTATAGTCACTATATATTAATCTTAAACATAACCTCATCATCTCAATTTCTTTTGCCTTTCTATCTGTCTCCTAATAAACATCACATATCCCATGAGAATTCTTCCAAAGACTCCAAACAAATATTCAAGTCATTCTTTGCTGCAACATTTTTATTTTCAGTGAAGCAATCATTTCTACATCAAGCTTCCTTCAATAAAGTTAACTCTTGCTATTGTAAATTGAAACTTGTTACCCAGTGACATTGAGACAATGGCTTTAGTTTTGCCCTTTAGAGTTACAAACAATAGCTATTTTTCCTTTCCTAGGTAATAGCCACTCTATAATATGAAGACAGGTACATGCATTCCTCACACTCTCTCATTTGCTTTAATGAGTCTTTCTGAAAAATTTTTTCTAAAGGCCTCCTTATCTTGGTTACTTTTCATTGTTTTCAAGCTTTTCAGCAGTCCTCTATAATATGGTTTTCAGAAGTGAACAAGGTAAAAGGAGTGTAATCTGAACAACAGTTGCCTTCTGTGATTGATACTCTAAAAGTCCATTATTAGTATATAAGGATTGTGTTACATTTTGAAACTATTGCATTACTTTACAGAGAGAAATTCATATTTGGCCTCTGTGGAACTGAAATTATCAGATTATTCCCATCTAATCCTTTTGTAAGACTTTTTAAATTTTAAATTGGAGGATAGTTTCTTTACAATGTTTTGTTGGTTTCTACCATACATCAACAGGAATCAGCCATAGGCATACATATGACCCCTCCTCTTGAATCTCTCTTCTACCTCAACCCCATCCCATTCTTCTAGGTTGTAATAGAGCACCAGGCTTTTGATGTAGATCATGTTTAAAGTCTTTATTAAATTTGTTATATATTGTTTCTGTTTTATATTTGGGTTTTTTGACCATGAAGCATGTGGGATCCTTGCTCCCTGACCAAGGATCGAAGCCACATCCTCTGCATTGGAAGGCAAAGTCTTAATCACTGGACCACTAGGAAAGCCCATAAGTAATTATTAAAGATAAATCTGATATTTTTATTTTGACATGTCATCAACAATCAAAGACTTTTAGAAATTTTATTTTAAGATATCAAATTTACATTAAATTTTTTTTAAAGTAGCATTGTCACACTAAAAAAAAAAAAAGTGTTTCAATGAAACTCCCTGAGTAGGAGATAATCAGTAAAAATTATCACCTAATCTATGTTTAAATTTTTATACTTAAATTTACCTAATGTGAGCATTATTAACTTTAAGTTAATAATTACATTCAAACATCTGAGAAGTTGTCACAAGACTGTAACCTTCTCTAAGATATGAACCCAACCTCATTTATTTTTGTTTATCCTTGAGTATCTGGTCCTACACTTGTAAAAAAAACATACATCCAATTCCTAAGTGTTAAAAGAGCAGATAAGCTTTAGCTTTCCCAAAGAAAATGTGGGCATATTACAGGGTAGCAGTCATTGATTCGCATAACAAAAGGTTTTATAAATTCAAAACTACACCAAAGAACTCTACTTTGAAAAAGCTACTCTCTTCACCTTAACTACCCAAGCAGACAGGTGGTGACAAGTTGTCAATGCATGTATTGTATAATAATGTACTGGAGTAAATTCTTGGATTCAGCAGAAATTTCATCCTGATAAACATTAGAATTTCTTCAAATCCTATGACTCAATAGTACTAATTTTCTGAGCAAAATGTATAGTACAGGGGCCTTAGTTCTTTTATAAATCAATAATTTTAGCTGTATTTCTCTGATGATTATGTACATTCATCATGACTGTAATGTATAAATTTTCCCTGTAAAGTTGATATTGTAACATCCTGTTGATTTTTGGTATTGTTCTTACCTAGAAAATAGGGACACAAAATATATTGTTGGATGTAGTTGACAAGAAGAAAAATTTATCTCTTCACAACCTTTCCCATTAATAAGTTAGCAGTATTTATTTTCATCAATAAGTCTAATTAACATTTCACCTCATTACCCACCTTGAGAACTATTATTGAAAAATCAACATTAGTTCACAAATATTGTTCAAAAATTCTAAAATATAGATCATGGTACCCTGAAAAGCAACTAGAGATTAATGTCTCATTAGTACTAAGTCCATAGTAAAGAACATGGAAAAATATGAAGTATATCATTTTTGTCAACTACTGGATTCAAATGATAAATGAAGATTTAGTATATTTTTATGTTATATATAAGGGAGAAATTTAAATGAAAATCCTTTACAAAAAGAGAGATCACCCACAAATATTTTTCAGTACTTCACCCTCCAAGTTTACACACACACACACACACACACACTTTCATTCAAATTGCCATTGTTGTTGAAAAATGCTTGAATTATTACTATCACTGCCTCTTTTGAAAAAATTATAGTACTAACAGTTTTTCTAGCTTGTGTCCTATATAATGATATCTGGGCATAAGAAAGACTCCAGTCGCTGTGCTAAAGAGAAACACATTGAAGTCATTTGCTGAGAACATCAAGAGGTATAAACTTAACTCACTTTTCAGAATAATGACAAGGTAAAAAATACATTTTAGCTTTAATTTTCAGTTAATTGTGTAGGGTTTTTGCTGCTAAGACAATTTATCAGGAACTTCATAGAAACCATAGCTGTTTGTGTTGGAAAAAACGGTATTCATTTAAATGCTGCATAATGGAAAAGGTAGGATGTGTAGAGGGAAGAGATTTACATGAAGCCCTGGCCTCAGTCCCCATTTAATTTGGTGTGTGTGGAGAGGGCATTTAATGGTTAAATCATCAATAGAAAGTTATAGTAATCTCAGGTCTGCCTCACTCAGAGATGTTTTATGAATCAAATTAGTTGCTCTTAACAGGTTGATGTAAAACACTGAATGAGCTAAGGACCCTAAATCCTATATAGGTTGAAGATAAATATATAATTAGTGTATATATATATATATATATATATATATATATATATATATATATATATTAATTAGACACATCTTTTGATTCTCAGTCTAGAATGCTTTTTCATATTCAGCTTTTCATGACACAAGGGCAGAAAAGAAAATATTGACACAGCCAAATCATACAAGAGTATGGTCCCTGGACCAGCAACATCAGCATTGCCTGGGATCTTGTTAGAAATATAGATTCTTAGGCCCCAGACCACACCTACTGAATCAGAAACTCTGTACTGAGCCCAGACATTTGTATTTCAACAGCTTCTGCAGATGATTCTAATGCAACTTGAAGCTTGTTAACTACTGCACTGTTTATATGATATGGTTTTTATATCTCTTGATCTTTTCCTATGGAAAGAGGTGGTAAGTAGTTCACTTACATTACTTTGGCTTTGTCCGTTACAAAAGCTATGTATCCCTGAAGGTTTTGATCATTTCTTACTTCCCAGCCTCATCTTATACTGAGATACCCCAGGCTCTCGGATGTTCTGTCTCAGTCTTTCCTTCAATTCCGTGAATGCCACATATACTCAGGGCCTTTATGTGTATGTTTCATTTGCCTTAAGCTTTCCTCTCTCTTTCCTAAATATCCTTCTGCCCTCAATTCAAGGATTGTTTCCTCATGAAAATCTTTCCTAATCCCCAGAGTGGATCATATCTCATTGTTATGACTCTCATGCTGCTCTGTACTTGTCATTGATAGCACATATCACAGTTTTTCAAGACATAGTGCTGTGATTATCTGATGAATGTCTTTCTCACCAAAAAGAGTGCATGCTGCGTATGTAAAAAGTTCATACCTGTTTCACTTACCATTATATCCCCAGTAACAATTTCAGTCCCTGCACGTGGAAGCTGCCCAATAACATTGTTGAACAAATGAATAAAATGATACTCAGCTATGCTCTTTCAACTTACTGAATTGTGGAAAATGTCCAGAAATTGAAAGACCATAATAAGGTAGAATGATTGCATCTGACCTCATGAAGATCAAACCTATAATCTACCTCAATTAGCACTAACCACTCAGTTAATATCAAATTCAGTTTCCTAAAATGACATGTCTATTGAAGCATGAATTGCTGAGGTTGGATATCTTATTACTTACTTCGCTGAAGGGAACTAATTCATTTAGGGTAAATTTGGCTGAAAGTAAACCAACAACAAACTGCAGCAAATGGCCCACAGAGAAGGAAGCACTTTCCCTTAATTAACAAAATCAGAGTCAGGATGGTTCTGTGTTTGGCTAATCAGCCAACTTTAGGATATTACTGAGGAAAAGTTGTTTTTCTTTGTTTTTCTTTTAACTTTGAATTTTTTTTTCAAAAATACTTCCATTGATATTCCTTGTAGTTATGTCCTTTTTCTTTAAAACTGTTTCCTCATTCCTTTATAAATTGTCATGTTTTTTAACTTCAATAACAGTTGGACAGTTTCAACAGAGACCTCATAACTTGCAAAGACTAAAATATTTGCTCTCTGATCCTTTACAGAGGAAGTTTGTCAACCTTGACTTAAATTATTAAAAAAAAAAAATGAAAGGACCTAGTTACCGATTACCACATACCCTCCATCTGCCAGAATTGGCACATTTGCAAATGAGTACAGAGCTGATTTGTACACCTGTGCGATTAAATGAGAAGCCCTAAGGCAGTTTTAACTTTTATTTTAAGTGGGCTCCCGAGTGGATGATGTATCCTCATGAGAGGGAGAAAAGAAAAGGAGAATGAGAAGGAAATAAAACTTTTATGTCAACATACCTTGTAGCAAAAGCCACCTCTTCCCCTCTAGCATAGTGATATAATTATATGTCCATGAGAACAACATTTTTTTCCATGATTCACGCCTAACTTTGTCTCTTGAATGATTAAATGCAAAGAAGGAAGGAGGAAAGACTAGCACTCAGAGACTTCTTAAAAAGTTACAGGAGATGGCTATATCTGACTATGTGTCTATATTACGAGTTTATACTTCTCCTAAAATTTACTACCACTGGTTCAGACCTTGGAGAAAAGCTGAAGTGCCAACAAATTAAGCAGTGCTTTAAGACAGAGATTATGAAAAGTCATATTTTTGTTTTCATGTATCATCACAATATTAAACTGCTATTTTTCCCAACAAATAATAAGCATTCTGTTACCAGAAATATTGGATACTAAACATGGATAGAATATATGATTATTTAGTGTAGTTAGGTACTGTATCCTCATTAAACTGAAATTTGCATGATAATTACAACACAGAGCTAATTATCTGGATGTTTGGTCTGCCACATTGCAGGACACATAAATATTTAGATGACTGGATATCTAAATATTTCTTTTGGATTTTTAACTTTGAAATATATAACCACAACTAGTTGTATAAGATACCTACGGATTTCTAACACTACGTCAAAAATTTATTATATTTGCTTTTCTAATTTCACTGTCTATTCAACATACACAGATGAAAAACCTGAAGCTAAATTCACAAAGTGAGATTTGTTCAGTTCAGTTTACTTTAGCCGACCAGTCATGTTTGACTCTTTGGGACTCCATGAACTGGAGAACATCAGGCCTCCCTGTCCATCACCAACTCCAGGAGTCTACCAAAACTCCTGTCCATTGAGTTGGTGATGACATCACACCATCTCATCCTCTGCCATTCCCTTCTCCACCTGCCCTCAATCTTTTGCAGCATCAGGGTCTTTTCCAATGAGTCAGGTCTTCACATCAGGTTGCCAAAATATTGGAGTTTCAGCTTCAACATCAGTGCTTCCAATGAACAACAGGGACTGACCTCCTTTAGGATGGACTGGTTGGATCACCTTGCAGTCCAAGGGACTCAAGAGTCTTCTCCAACACCACAGTTTAAAAGCATCAATTCTTTGGCACTCAGATTTCTTTAAAGTACAACTCTCACATTCACACATGACTACTGGAAAAACAATAGCCTTGACTAGATGGACCTTGGTTGGCAAAGTAATGACTCTGCTTTTCAATATGCTGTCTAGGTTGGTCATAACTTTCCTTCCAAGGAGTAAGCGTCTTAATTTCATGGTTGCAGTCACCATCTGCAGTGATTTTGGAGTCCCCCAAAATAAAGTCATCCACTGTTCCACTGTTTTCCCAACTATTTGCCATGAAGTGATGGGACCAGATACCATGATCTTAGTTTTCTGAATGTTGAGCTTTAAGCCAACATTTTCATTATCCTCTTTCACTTTCCTCAAGAGGCTCTTTAGTTCTTCTTCACTTTCTGCCATAAGGGTGGTGTCATCTGTATATCTGAGGTTATTGATATTTCTCCCGGCAATCTTGATCCAGCTTGTGCTTCCTTCAGCCCAGCATTTCTCATTATGTACTCTGCATATAAGTTAAATAAGCAGTGTGAGAATATACAGCCTTGACGTTTACTCTTTTTCCTATTTGGAACCAGTCTGTTGTTCCATGTCCAGTTCTAACTGTTGCTTCCTGACCTCCATACAGATTTCTCAAGTGGCAGGTCAGGTGGTCTGGTATCCCTATCTCTTTCAGAATTTTCCAAGTTTATTGTGATCTACACTGTCAAAGGCTTTGGCATAGTCAATAAAGCAGAAATAGATGTTTTTTTCTGGAACTCTCTTGCTTTTTCGATGATCCAACAGATGTTGGCAATTTGATCTCTTGTTCATCTGCCTATTCTAAAACCATCTTGAACATCTGGAAGTTCACGGATTGTTGAAGCCTGGCTTGGAGAATTTTGAGCATTACTTTGCTAGCATGTGAGATGAGTACAATTGTGCAGTAGTTTGAGTATTCTTTGGCATTGCCTTTCTTAGGGACTGGAATGAAAACTGACCTTTTCCAGTCCTGTGGCCACTGCTGAGTTTTCTAAATTTGCTGCCGTATTGAGTGTATCACTTTCACAGTACCATCTTTTAGGATTTGAAATAACTCAACTGGAATTCCATCACCTCCACTAGCTTTGTTTATAGTGATGCTTCCTAAGGCCCACTCGACTTCGCACTCCAGGATGTCTGGCTCTAGGTGAGTGATCACACCATCGTGATTATCTGAGTTATGAACATCTTTTTTGTACATTTCTTCTGTGTATTCTTGCCACCTCTTCTTAATATCTTCTGCTTGCGTTAGGTCCATACCATTTCTGCCCTTTATCGAGCCCATCTTTGAATGAAATATTCCCTTGGTATCTCTAATTTTCTTGAAGAAATCTCTAGTCTTTCCTATTCTATTATTTTCCTCTATTTCTTTGCACTGATCATTGAAGAAGGCTTTCTTATCTCTCCTTGCTGTTTTTTGGAACTCTGCATTCAAGTGGGTATATCTTTCCTTTTCTCCTTTGCTTTGTGCTTCTCTTCTTTTCACAGCTATTTGTAAGTCTTCCTCAGACAGCCATTTTGCTTTTTAGCATTTCTTTTTCTTGGGAATGGTCTGGCTCCCTTTCTCCTGTACAGTGTCATGAACTTCTGTCCATCGTTCATCAGGCACTCTATCAGATCTAGTCCCTTAAATCTATTTCTCCCTTTTACTGTATAATCATAGGACATTTTATTTAGATCATACCCGAATGGTCTAGTGGTTTTCCCCATTTTCTTCAATTTAAGTCTGAATTTGGCAATAAGGTATTCATGATCTGAGCCACAGTCAGCTCTTGGTCTTGTTTTTGCTGACTCTGTAGAGCTTCTCCATCTTTGGCTGCAATGAATGTAATCAATCTGATTCAGTGTTGACTATCTGGTGATGTCCATGTGTAGAGTCTTCTCTTGTGTTGTTGGAAGAGGGGATTTGCTCTGACCAGTGCGTTCTCTTGGCAAAATGCTATTAGCCTTTGCCCTGCTTCATTCTGTACTCCAAGGCAAAATTCGCCTGTTACTCCAGGTGTTCCTTGACTTCCTACTGTTGTATTCCAGTCCCCTGTAATAAAAAGGACATCTATTTTTGGGTATTCATTCTAAAAGGTCTTGTAGGTCTTATAGAACTGTTCAACTTCAGCTTCTTCAGCATTACTGTTAGGGGCATAGACTTGGATTACTGTTATATTGAATTTCTTGCCTTGGAAATGACCAGAGATCATTCTTTAGTTTTTGAGATTGCATCCAAGTACTGCATTTTGAGTTCTTTTGTTGAGTATGATGGCTCCTCCATTTCTTCTAAGGGATTCCTGCCCACAGTAGTAGATACAATGGTCATCTGAATTATATTCACCCATTCCAGTCCATTTGAGTTCACTGATTCCTAGAATGTCGACAATCACTCTTGCCATCTCCTGTTTGACCACTTCCAAGTTGCCTTGATTCATGGACCTAACATTCCTGGTTCCTATGCAATATTGCTCTTTACAGCATCGGACCTTGCTTCTATCACCAGTCATGCCCACAACTGGGTGTTGTTTTTGGTTTGGCTCCATCCCTTCATTATTTCTGGAGTTATTTCTCCACTCATCTCCAGTAGCATATTGGGTACCTACCAACCTGGGGAGTTCATCTTTCAGTGTTCTATCTTTGCCTTTTCATACTGTTCATGGAGTTCTCAAGGCAACAATACTGAAGTGGTTTGCCATTACCTTCTCCAGTGGACCACATTTTGTCAGACCTCTCCACCATGACTAGTCTGTCTTGGGTGGCCCTATGTGGCATGGCCTAGCTTCATTGAATTATACAAGGCTGTGGTCCATTTGTTGAGACTAACTGGTTTTTTGTGATTGTAGTTTCAGTCTTTCTGCCCTCTGATGCCCTCTCTCAGTGGCTACTGTCTTACTGGGGTTTCTCTTACACTGGATGTGGAGTATCTCTTCACGGCTGCTCCAGCAAAGCGCAGCTACTGTTCCTTACCTTGAACATGGGGTAGCTCCTCACAGCTGACGTTCCTGACCTTGGACGTTGAGTATCTCTTACAGGCACCACTCCTGACCTTGGACGTGGGGTATCTCCTCTCGGCCACTGCTCCTGACATTGAACGTGGGGTATCGAAAGTCTGATAAAAAATAAAATTGTACAATATGCACTATTTTCACTATTTATGTTCAGTTGCTTACGAGTACATCACTTATAACTTCTAACTGACATAAATAGATTAGCTGTTACTATCTGAAGCATAGTACTGAGCTCTTTTTAACTACTTAATAAGAGCTTTCTTATCTATAACTTGGTTTGTTTATTCAACAAACTTTAATTTATACCTATAACTTAACCATGTTTTAATAGTCATTCAGAAATACCCATTTATGCCACAAACGTCTTCCAAGAGCTCATCACTCAGATTTACAGCTATACACCAAATGATATTCTATTACTATTTCAACCCTAGTGTGCTTTTAATGAAACTGATCATTTCCTTCTATATTCTTCTAGTTCTCCTGTCTTCTCAAGGGTGATGGGTGGAATACCAGTCACATAAGCCAGGCTCCAGGAGACTTTTCAATTTATTAAATTCCTTCATTTGATCATCTTATTATCTTTCAATTCTATTTCATATTTTAATCCAACTATAAATGTTTGTTGTTTTCCATCATTTCTCATATAAACTCTGAAATAGGTACCCACTTGTGCTCTCTGTTTCCAATCACACTCTGAGTTTTTCTCTCTCCTATAGTTCAGTTCAGTTCAGTCTCTCAGTCGTGTCAACTGTTTGCAACCCCATGGACTGCAGCACACCAGGCTTGCCTGTGCATCACCAACTCCCAGAATTTACTCAAACTCATGTCCATTGAGTCGGTCATACCATCCAACCATCTTATCCTCTGTCATCCCCTTCTCCTCCCGCCTTCAATCTTTCCCAGCATCAGGGTCTTTTCCAATGAGTCACTTCTTCGAATCAGGTGGCCAAAGTATTGGAGTTTCAGCTTCAGCATCACTCTTTCCAATGAATATTAAGGACTGATATACTTTAGGATGCACAGGCTGTATCTCCTTGCAGTCCAAGGAACTCTCAAGAGTCTTCTCCAACACCACGGTTCAAATGCATCAATTCTTCAGTGCTCAGCTTTCTTTATAGTCCAACTTTCACATCCATAAGTGACTACTGGAAAAAGAAAAGCACTTTGACTAGACGAATCTTTGTTAGTAAAGTAATGTCTCTGCTTTTTAATGTGCTATCTAGGTTTCTCATAGCTTTTCTCCCAAAGAGAAAGCATCTTTTAATTTCTGGGCGGCAGTCACCATCTGCAGTGATTTTGGAGCTCCAAAAAATAAAGTCTCTCACTGTTTCCATTGTTTCCCCATCTATTTGCCATGAAGTGATGGGACCAGATGCCATGATCTTAGTTTTCTCAATGTTTAGTTTTAAGCCAACTTTTTCACTCTCCTCTTTCACTTTCATCAAGAGGCTCTTTAGTTCCTCTTCACTTTCTGCCATAAGAGTGGTGTCATTTACATATCTAAGATTATTGATATTTCTCCTGGAAATCTTGATTGCAGCTTGTACATCATCCAGCCCAGAATTTTGCATGACGTACTCTTCATGTAAGTTAAATAAGCAGGGTGGCAATTTACAGCCTTGATGTACTCCTTTCCTGATTTGGAACCAGTCTGTTGTTCCATGTCCAGTTCTAACTGTTGCTTTTTGACCTGTATACAGATTTCTCAAGAGACAGGTCTGGTGGTCTGGCATTCCCATCTCTTCAAGAATTTCCACAGTTTGTTGTGATCCACATGGTCAAAGGCTTTGGCATAGTCAATAAAGCAGAAATAGATGTTTTTCTGAAACTCTCTTGCCTTTTCGATGATCCAACGGATGTTGGCAATTTGATCTCTGGTTCCTCTGCCTTTTTTAAATCCAGCTTGATTTAAAATGTTTATGGTTCACATACTGTTGAAGCCTGGCTTGAAGGGTTTTGACCATTACTTTGCTTGCATGTGACATAAGTGCAATTGTGTTGTAGTTTGAACATTCTTTGGCATTGCCTTCCTTTGGGATTGGAATGAAAGTGGACCTTTTCCAGTCCTGTGGCCAGTGCTGAGTTTTCCAAGTTTGCTGGTATATTGAATGCAGCACTTCCACAGCATCATCTTTTAGGATTTGAAATAGCTCAACTGCAATTCCATCACCTCTACTAGCTTTGTTCATAGCGATGCTTCCTAAGGTCCACTTGACTTCGCATTCCAGAATGTCTGGCCCTAGGTGCATGATCACACCATCGTGGTTATCTGGGTCATGAAGATATTGCCTGGCTACTGTTAGGTGCTCACAAGGCACATTTAATCTCTCATTCCCTCAGAAGATAAACCACTGACATTACACCCCTTATGCCTGCCTTCTAGACCTTCCCTCTCCATTCCTTGTCGGCCTTACATTGCAGTTTTCCCAAACTATCATAGTTCTTGGTGTAGTCCATGTACTCCCAACTACCTTTGCTCAAATTCTGTCTTCTTTATCCTCCTTTCTCAGCTTTCTCCTTTCATAGTTGCTTCCTGAACATTTGTATTTTTCGATAGGAGCCAGTTGAAATACCATCTCCTCTGATAACAATTTCCTGATCCTCTTAGCAAGAATTCTCCTCTAGATGAAACCACTCACTGAATACTTTTATTTTCTGGATTATTTCTAGCCATTTCAGTATCCCCACGACTTCCACTTTTAGGGGCTCTACTACATTACAAGGGAGAAGTCGGGAACAGAACTTCCCAGAATCTCCTTCTCTTCATGACCCTGGATTTGAGCTGGCTTTTTTTTTTATTGTTGTTGTTGTTTTTTTAATAAAATAAACTCTTTGGAAATTGGTAAGGTAGGAAAGAAAAAACGTGCTATTATTCACTTAGTTCAAATTGGAGTCAGGTATGCAGGCCAGACAGTAGATACAGTGGCTTTCTGATGCCGATGAACTTCTAAGAACCATACACTTTGCTGCTTCTTATAGTGTTGGTGAGAGTTTCTTAGAGATTCCTGAGAACTGTAGCTTTACAGTAAACTTTGGACAGTGCCCTGCTTTCCTGCTTTGGGATTGATATTCAGTGAGTTTTATCCTGTCTCCTTGCAATAGCTTGATTCTACATCAGCTAGTGGGGAAACCTATTTTGCAGGATTTTCTCCTCTGTTGAATTCTGGATTGAAGTTGACCTCAAGAGAAATTCAGTGAGATTTGTAAGGTGAAAATGAAAGAGCATTCATGGATATTCTTTACAAGTCAGCGTTGGTTTGGGCTCTTTGTCAGCATGTGCTCTGATATGTTTACCATTTCTCTTTCATGAGAAGCAGCAGCAGCCCAATCTATAGCTTACAGCTTCTATCTGAGAATATGAAGTCCACAGATTAAAAGTGTACATAATTACAACAGTGCAATTAAATAATAAATTATACATGGGCACCTATCAAACTTGCTATAGGGGAAATTCCAACACTGAGTTAGGATTAAAAGTAATAAGATAAATATTATAAAGTATATAAAACTAACGTTATCTCAACCTAATTTGTCGACATCCTATAAATTACTTTAGTTCTACTTATGCCGTGTCAGATTCAGAGAAATGACCTTCTTACATTTCAAAGATAAATTAAAATCAAGGGAAAAAACTTGGTAGATTACAGATAAAAGAAAACCACTCCACATTGCACTAGTGAATAACATAGAAATTCATTGAATATTTGTTGGGTTGACACAGGAGATAAACAAACCATTATTCCAAATTTGTCTTAAATCTAGATGCTTAATTTATTTGGGCTGAAATCCCCCTATATCAGTCAGCCTCATTTCTTTCCATCATCTTCCCTGCTGCTTCTAATAGTCCCATATTGACCATATTTATTCAGAATCTCTCTCATATCACACATGTCACTCCAAAAACAAATTATTAGAAAGCAACAAAGTGAGTAAAGATGGAGTAATTTTACCCCTCAGGGTTTCTCTTCTCCCCAAAGAGAATATCAAATCAAACCCCCCCCAAAAGTAGATATTATGCCATATCATCACATATATCTCTATTTCTGTCAAATTGCATGAATTAAGGAAAGAGTATGTAGGGGAAAAAAATTTGCTACCCTCAAATATCTCTGAAATGCAGATTATTCCAAGATGAAAATGATCAAGAACCAAAACTTTCAGGAAGAAACTTTGACCTTCCCCTTGAGTGCCTAAAAATGTAGATACAAGACCTTTCCAAGAAAGAGTCTATCACCACATAACTATGGTATGGACTAGTTGAGTAGACAGGGAGAAACCTAACAACGTCTGTTAAAATTTCTCTCTGTATCCCATTGTCCCTGCCCAGACCAGCAAACACTTCTTTACCAAACATTAGCTCTTTTTATCTGCCTGTCAATTGCCTTTCTCTCTTTTGAAATCCTGGTAGCTCAGAAGGTAAATAATCTGTCTGCAATGCAGGAGACCCAGATTCAATCCCTGGATCTGGAAGATCCCCTAGAGAAGCGAATGACTGCCCACTCCAGCATTCTTGCCTGGAGACTTCCATGGACAGAGGAGACTGGCAGGCTACAGTCCCTGTGGTTGCAAAGAGTCAAACATGACTGAGCAACTAGTCCTTTCTCTTCACCACTACTCCCAACATCCTCTTTTGTCTTTAGCTGAAGATGGTATTTAAGGTGAGGATTTAGCCATTTTGGCAAGTTACTCAATGCTCCTGAGACTCTCCTATGTTATTAAGCTCAGGTTTGATTTTCCCCAATTAATCTGTCTCATGTAAATTTAATCCTTAGACCAGCCAGAAGAAACTAGAAGGGTGGAGGAAAATTTCTCCCTCCCTGATAGGTAGAACAAATATGATTAGAATATATTCTTCTTGGGTAAATGACATGTATCACTATTACTCAATTATCAATCTATAATCTTGATTGGATAGGTCAAATGGATGAGGAAGATTAACATTCTTCTGTGGTCTCTAGCTATTTTACTTGTATATGTATTCTCTTAGTTCCCGAATATTGTAACACATACATAAATGTCACCAACATGCAATATTTCTTCTCATATGTACTTTAACTAGTATGAAAAGGGGAAATACATCTCACACAAAGTTTATTGGTACACATATAATTATCTGAATGATTCAATGAAAAGTTAGTAAAATAATTCACTTAGTTTATGAAATTATTAATTTGTTTCAGAACATACAATACTTCATATTTACTTAATTTAATTAATTTATTTTTTAGCCACTCCATGGCTTACATGATCTTAGTTCCCTGATTAGGGACTGAACCTGTGTCCACAGGAATGAAATTACAGTGTCCTAAGCACTGAATTGCCAGGGAATTCCCAATACTTGATATTTAACATATATTACAATATAGGATTAACAGCTAGAATAAAGAGTGATTTTTTTAAAAAAGTATTTCCTTAGAAACATTTTTGTTTTAATTATTCCCCTCTTTATAACTATATATCTGTCACCAGAACAGTCTGAAAATAAAGTGGAAATTTTCGAATATATTGTCCATGTATCTTGTATCCTGAAGGCAATATACATAAATCTAACTATTTCTTTTCTGATTTCACTAAGATATTTGATTCATAAGGCATAAAATTTATGTATGGGTATCATCTTAGGTGTCTACATAAAGTCCCAGGAGGAAAGTGTCATCAATTTATTTGCATAAAATCTTTATTCCCTAGGCTCTAATAATCATGATTTAAAAATACAACATAACTTAAAAGTTAAACTTTAATCTGGGCCGCATTAACTATAATGCATTCAGTAAACTTCATATCGGAGAAGGCAATGGCACCCCACTCCAGTACTCTTGCCTGGAGAATCCCAGGGACGGCGGAGCCTGCTGGGCTGCCGTCTATGGGGTCGCACAGAGTCGCACACGACTGAAGCGACTTAGCAGCAGTAGCAGCAACAAACTTCATATTTACTTACATGATTTTTCTTCCCAATGTACACATATTTTGAAATCAATTCTACTGAAAGCATGTGATTATTATAACTTTTGTAATCAACATACTTTGTCATTTTATCTTCCAGATGGTTGTGGTTATTGTTCTTAAGCCATGAGAAGCATATGATTACTTTGTAGTTTTGTTCTGATACAATAAAATCAGTACAAATGTAACTGGATTCTATTATATACCATTTCAACCAAGTACCTTATCTCTGTGACTTTCATAAGAGACAATACCTCAGTCATTTATAGCTTAACAATTTAAAGTTTTAAGCATGCTTCATTTTAAAGGAAACTTTTTTGGGACTCTTAGCACAAGCTTTGTTAAGTTTTAGCTAATGATCATCAATGTAATGTTCCATTTATAGATAGTAAGATGGCACCTATCTCCATGAATCTATCCCACTGTCAACTAAAAATCTCTTTAAAACAGCCTTTTTCTGTTTCTCTTCTTCTTTTTCCTAAAGCAAACCTCTTTCTAATTGTATTCTTGGTTGAGTGCCAATATAGTGTATCCCCTTTGTTCTGTTCAACATATTTAATTTCTCCCTAATAAATAGCATAGTATACTACTGCTCATGCCACTATCTCTGATATGTTCCACTCTCCTCTTCTTAAGGTGTGCATCTCTTTCAGTGCTTAGTTCAGAACACATTTGCGTTAAGACTTGCAGCACTGACAGAAACTTGCAAGTCATATTTACCTTAGGAAATAGAGAAAAGCAATTTCCCCATTAGTTAAGTATATGTATGCACACCTGCTTCCATATTTGGCTACAGTGAGGCATTTAAGACTGTAGTTAATAATGGCAAGCAGCCTGCAGTGGCTGTTATTTATATGGTTGCTGGCAACTGAGATTTGTCTTTTGACTCAATTATATTGATTTCTTCTTGGATTGTCTTTTTATGTACTACATTGTAGGGGCGGTTCAAACTGGTTTATAAAATATTATTTTCACTGGCTTTTTATTTAAACAATAATACAATCAATTGCCTTGTTCTCATCCAAGAAATTGAATGCAATATAATCAAGTCCAGCTGGAACTATAAATATGAAACACGTATGCCTAGCCTGCATATTTTTAAAGAATATTCCATAAAGTTTTTTGGTACCTTCTACTTTTTTAAGCAAACAAAAAGAATAGAGATTCAGCAAATATACATATAAAAAAAAAGGATGACAGTCATGGATGAATATTAAATAGTGTGTAATTTTGCTTAAATTTGAAAATACAGTTAAAATTAACTGAAAAAGGTAATAAAAGACATTAAATATTGTAAATGTGGGTATTCTCTATATTCACCTTTGTCAAACAGTTCTATTCTCTTTTTGTTTCCTGAAAATACCAAGATAACACTTACCACAAAGGAGCTTCTCATGTATAATTTTCTTACTTTATTCCATCTGTTTTAACCTATTCCATCCCTAAATTCCAAATGAGTTGTAGCTCTCAGAGAGGGGAAAATTTTTCCTTTCACCCTCCTTGAGTCCTATGGCTGGACTAGTAACATAGTTAATGCAAGATAGAGCAAAAGGAGAAAAAGAAACAAATTTAATTTATGCATACAGTGGTCTCATAGAAATGGTGATGCTAAAAATTCAGCATTTGTGCACCAGTGATGAATCAAATCTCAGAGACAGAATATTAGGTGAAGTAGCAATGTACCAGTAGTCGTGTATGGATGTGAGAGTTGGGCTATAAAGAAGCCTGAGCACCAAAGAACAGACATTTTCAAACTGTGTGCTGGAGAAGACTCTTGAGAGTCCCTTGGACAGCAAGGAAATCAAACCAGTCAATTCTAAAGGAAGTCAGTCCTGAATATTCATTGAAAGGACTGATGCTGAAGCTGAAATTCCAATAGCTTGGCCACCTGACATGAACAGCCAACTCATTGGAAAAGACCTTGGTGCTGGGAAAGACTGAAGGCAGGAGAAGAAGGGGGTGACAGAGGATGAGACAGCTGAAGCTCATCATGAGTTCGAGCAAACTCTGGGATATAGTGAAGGACAGGGAAGCGTGGTGTTCTACAGTCCATGGGGTCACAAAGAGTCGGACATGACTTAATGACTGAACAACAACGAAGAAAAGAATAGCTTTATTGACTTGCCAGGAAAAGAGGGGCACAATGGACTCATGCCCTTCAAACTGAGTAACCTGACCCAAGGGGGATTTGGTGAGAAGTTTTATTACAATGGTTCAAGGGTGGGGTTGCTGATGAGGATCAGGGTGTGTGTAGAGCCTGCATTCCTTTAATCTGGCCTCATGTGGTCTCCTGATGAACGTTTGTGGTTCTTGAGGTTATCAAACCTTCTCTCTAACTACTTCATCAAATAGTTAACATGTTCTATACTTTGGGGGGTTTCAGTTTTGCAAAAGAACTCAAAAAGATACTGTTATGTGTATCCTCTGAGGGGGAACCAGGACCTTATCCCAAGGCTGCACTACTATTTCTTGACTGCTTCTTCCTTGTCTTTGCATCCCTTCCCTTCTGTGATTGAAAGCTGTTTGAACCTGCCCTTTAGAACTCAGGGAAGGTCATGGAGACTGAAATATATTTCCTATAAAATAGGGAACAGAAAGGCTTCCATGCCCATAAGTCAGAGTCCTGCTTAGTTTCAATAGGCTCTAAGAGGTGGTTAAAGTAGATGGATTTTACACTTTTTAGACAAATGATAAGTTTGAGAAGAATTGATAGTACAAAAAATTTAGATTTGGGTGCTCAATTAGTAAAGAATTTAAGTGAAGTTTGGGCTTAGGGTAGTATATTAGTGAAGAAGAAACAAACTTTATTGATACAACCTTCTTGGCCCTGAATTCATTATCCCTGGTGATAAGGATTCTTTTCTATTGCCTGGAACAATAAGGGTATCTTTCACGTAAGAGATTTTTCTCCTACTTTCAGGGAGACAGAGAAGAGGGCAAAAATATCCTCTTGCATTGGGTCTTTCTCGTGTGCTGTGTTTAGTTGCTCATTCGTGTCCGACTCTTTGTGACCCCATGGACTGTGGCCCGCCAGGCTCCTCTCTCCTTGGGGATTCTCCAGGAAAGAATTCTGGAGAGGCTTGCCATGCCCTTCTCCAGGGGATCTTCCCAATCCAGGGATCAAACCTGGGTCTCCCACATTGCAGGTGGATTCTTTACAGTCTGAGTCACCAGAATCTTTCTTAAGCAAGTTAATTTCAAAAAACCAATATGCCATTGAGGCATACTTAGGGCAGCTTACCCTGGGCCTTAACAAGTTTTCTCCTCTGAAAATCCCCTGGAAGTTTCACATACTAAAATTGAGCCAGTAGATTTTTCCATCTCATTGAACCAGACGTCTTTAGTCTAGACAATAGGTCAGTTCAGTTAAACTCATTTCAGGAGATGGTGATGCAGGTGGGCTCCCAAAATCAGGCCTGTGGTGCAAGAAGTCAGGTATTTAATAAGAGGCATTTCTATGAATTGTCAAAGACAAACAAAAACAATGGTTAATATAATAATTGCAGCAAATTACAAACAAGCCTTTGAGTTCTGAGTATAGCCAATTGAGAAGATTTCTAGATGTCAGGGTTGAAGCATATTTTGTAGTTTGAATATGTCTGATGATGTCATTAGATGTTCAGGTAAACATACTGAGTGGCCCATATAGCAACAGCGTGAAGAAGATTGCCTAAACACGACCTATTGTGGTGATTTCTCTGAAGTTTATGTCAAGTCATCTAGCTTTAGTTTGTAGGACTTCAGGAAAAAGGGAAATTTTCACTTTCAACTATTTCAATCTTCATAGGACAGTTAATTAGGGTCCAGTCCAGTTTTCATGTAAATATCAAAAATCTCAAAGACAATGAATAGAACTAGAATCTGGTGTCTATAATTATAGATATTATTATAGTTTCTTACTGAAGAACATTTTTTAAGTCTGGGACTTGGCCTGGTTATCATAAGACAACAGACAGTGACATAAGGTGACTAAGGTCTATAGGGCAGTTTAATTATAGATAGAACAAAAAATTATATTAAATAATAGTGTGTGAGCAGTGATTATGGTAATACAGCCTATGGAGAAATAAAGAGGGAAGTAGTCAACATTTGTTGTGTACTGTTTATTTGTAAAGCATTTGCAAGATAAGAAGGATATAGAAAATCACAATATGAAATTTGATTATTCAAAATCTCAGCCCATTTTCATTCTTTCACTAACACTCCATCCATTCAGCCTCACTCTTTAAGGATACATAATCTAAGGTCTAGTTTTTCAATCTCTCACTTTCTCTGTTTGTCTTCATATACATAATTTATTAATGGTATTTGCACATATACTTTATAGTTTAGAAACCAGTGCCAATAATGCTTTCTTTCTTCTTTATATTTAACATTTTTCTCTTAAAAAAATCCTTACCATAAAAATGTGTATAATCTTCCTGATATAAAACAAATATTTTGAAAACGTTTTAAGCTTCCCTTGACTTCTTGACCCCTATCCTTCTAGAGTTGTCTCTCATCCACTTCACTGTCAAACTACTTGCAAAATGTATTACACAAACTATCTCTACTTCTTCATTTCTAAGCTGTCTTCACTCTACTTCAATTTGTCTTCTGCCACATGCTTTATTATAAATAACTTTCATTCAGAACTTCATTGTCAGTGAAGTCAGTGATTATTTTTATCCCATGAAGGCCTTTTAGCCGGATCTCTTCTTTGTGAACATCGAAAAAGCAAGAGAGTTCCAGAAAAACATCTATTTCTGCTTTACTGGCTATGCCAATGCCTTTCACTGTGTGGATCACAATAAACTGTGGAAAATTCTGAAAGAGATGGGAATACCAGACCATCTGACCTGTCTCTTGAGAAACCTGTATGCAGGTCAGGAAGCAACAGTTAGAACTGGACATGGAACAACAGACTGGTTTCAAATAGGAAAAGGAGTACATCAAGGCTGTATATTGCCACCCTGCTTATTTAACTTATATGCAGAGTACATCATGAGAAACGCTGGGCTGGAAGAAACACAAGCTGGAATTAAGATTGCCAGGAGAAATATCAATAACCTCAGATATGCGGATGACACCACCCTTATGGCAAAAAGTGAAGAAGAACTAAAGAGCCTCTTGATGAAGGTGAAAGAGGAGAGTGAAAAAGTTGGCTTACAGCTCAACGTTCAGAAAACTAAGATCATGGCATCTGGTCCCATCACTTCATGGGAAATAGATGGGGAAACAGTGGAAACAGTGTCAGACTTTATTTTTTGGGGCTCCAGAGTCACTGCTGATGGTGATTGCAGCCATGAAATTAAAAGACACTTACTCCTTGGAAGGAAGGTTATGGCCAACCTAGATAGCATGTTTAAAAGCAGAGACATTACTTTGCCAACAAAAGTCCGTCTAGTCAAGGCTATGGTTTTTCCAGTGGTCATGTATGGATGTGAGAGTTGGATGGTGAAGAAAGCTGAGCGCCAAAGAATTGATGCTTTTGAACTGTGGTGTTGGAGAAGAATCTTGAGAGTCCCTTGGACAGCAAGGAAATCCAATCAATCCATCCTAAAAGAGATCAATCCTGGGTGTTCATTGGAAGGTCTGATGTTGAAGCTGAAACTCCAATACTTTGGCCACCTCATGCGAAGGGTTGACTCATTGGAAAAGACCCTAATGCTGGGTAGGATTGGGGGCAGGAGGAGAAGGGGACGACAGAGGATGAGATGGTTGGATGGCATCACCGACTCGATGGACATGGGTTTGGGTAGACTCCAGGAGTTGGTGATGGACAGAGAGGCCTGGCGTGCTGCAATTCACGGGGTCGCAAAGAGTCGGACACGACTGAGAGACTGAACTGAATTGAACTGATAAAGTTGCTAAGGAAGTATATACTACTCAGAATAAGAAGTCTCAGGTATCATTACCTCACAGAGACAACCTAGAAAAACACAGGAAAAAAATGTCTTTATGAGAATTATAGAAATCATGTAAGAAGTTGCAGTACCCATGAATGCACAAGGCCAAGAAGAGACACACTGAAACATGTTAGAATAATCATTTCACTATATGCTCCATGACAAGCTGACACAGCTCAGTTCCATTGGGAGAGAAGCCTGCTCCTGGCCTTTCTCTTGGGAGGGAAGAGTGGAACCTGTGGGCAATGTGCTAGCTCTTTGAAGAGCTGCCTGCCTGAGGGACCAATTTTTGTCTGCCTGACTTGGAGCACTTTCTTCAGTGGATGAAATCAGCATAGTTTGGATGCCTTAGGGCCATTGAAAACAAGGGAGAGTAGAGGAAGCTCAATATGGTACCAGATGGCCTGCAGTGCCACAGAGGATGGGTTGGCTTAGCATGATTGGGAGAGGAATCCCAACTCATGACTTCTCCTTTGGGAGGAAGGGAAAAGAATAGAGCATGCACCTGGCATTCTGGCTTTTCAGAGGGCTACCCAAGGGATTTACTTTTGTCTCACCTGACTCGGGATGCTAATAGGGAGCTGGCATACTTTGGGTGCTTAGGCTACTGAGAAAAAAAGGAGAGTAGAGAGACTTGCGGAGAAGGCAATGGAAAAGAATTACAATTTTAAGGAATGGAAACTAAAAAAAAAGAGAGACAAACAGAAATTATGGAGCTGAAGAAAACAATAACCGAATTGAAAGCTTCACTAGACGAGTTCAACAGAATATATAATCAAACAAGAGAAAAAGATCAGAACTCAGAGACAGTTAATTTGAAATGATGGAAAAAAGTGAAAAAGCATTAGGGACTAACACAGTACCTTGAAGCAGACCAAAACATGCATTTTGAGAGTTCTATTTGGAGAAGACAGAGGATGCAGGAGACAAAGGAGATGCAGGTTTGATCCCTGAGTTGGGCAGATCCCCTGGAGAAGGAAATGGCAATCCACTCTAGTATTCTTGCCAGGGAAATCCCTTGGACAGAGGAGCGTGGGAACAGAGAAACCTGGCAAGCTATAATTCATGGGGTCGCAAAAGAGTTAGACACAACTTAGCAACTAAAACAACAACAGCTTGTGCTTAGGTTTGAAATGAATGGGAGATGGGTAGAGCTGCTTGAGGTTCACCTCCCTAGAGAAAACGTAAGCAGCAGTCTGCTGTGTGAAAACACACTGTCTTTCAAGCTGCTTTTCTTTGTCCAGATGATCTTCCTTTTGGTTGTTTTAGTCAGCCACTGATCAAAATTCTGCAATGCAACATGAATCCAAAAAGCATTTGTTCATGTGATTCTTATGGTATGTGCCTTGTATACACAGCCAGTATCAGAAGACTCTGTCCAAGGCCCCATTCAGGTGGCCAGGAACTGTGTGAGGCAGTTGATTCAGGGAACACGCATTTCCAGGTCTTGTGTGGAGGATCATGAGGACCTCGGGGATGCTGGTGAGGACTTGGACTCTGAAAAGGAAGTAGAGGTTGAAGTGGTGAGTCAGGGAATGACTCCAAAAGGCCGAAGCCCGGGTTGTCTCCTAATGAGGTGAGAGTCTCTCTAGACAAGTGTTCTGAGCTCAAGGGGCAGGCTCTGAGACTAGGTTCTGCAGGTTGAAGCCCAACACACTTCCAGCCAAAGGGAGGAGCCCAGCCACTGAGATGGAGGCAGCATCCATCCCAGCCCTCAGGAAGTTGGAGCCCAGGTCCAGTCCTCCTCCTTGGCCTCTTCTTGACAGGCGACCTCTGAGAGAGCCGTGCAGAAGAATCCAGGCTCCAGGGCCATGCACTTCCAGGGAGCACTCGGGAAAGCACCCCGTTCCAGGCCTTGTCCCCACAGGCCTTCCACACCCAAGCCCAGGAGGGCTTTGGGACCAGCATGAGGATGCCTTCTCCGAGACACTTGCCTCATGGTTGTGGGCTCCGGCTCCAGCAACAGGTCGACGACGTCTATGAGCACAGGCAGAGCACAGCTGGTGGGCAGGACCACCACGTGGTCAGTGGCCAGGTCTAGGTCCGGAAACTGCCTCGGACTTGGATTCGGGGCTCACAGGCTCCTCCGTTTGGCCACACTTGGCAAGGCCGGATACTCCGACTTGCAGTACCCACCAGTCCGCAGGGGAGGCATTGGGGGTGCAGGGCTGACTGCTCATCATCTCAGTGGCACCGCAGGCCTGGCAGAAGGCGAGGAAGAACTCAGTCCCGCAGAAGTGACAGATTGGCTTGAGAGGTGAGGCTGCCAGGAGGCGGTGGGATGCAGTTCCTCCAGAAGAGGGCTGAGCCTTTGGAGCTCTGGGGGTGCTTCTCTGGAGTTCTTCAGTCCTGGCTTCTAGGAGAGCTGCTGGGCTCGGCCTTATGTGTTTCAGTCTTCACTTCCTCATATGGACGGTTTGCGCAGGAGTGGATCAAGGATGTTGTGAATGAGCCAGCAGAACCTGAGCCTCAAAGCATCCTCTCGCTAAGCTCCGCCCCTTCCCAGGCTCTGCCCCTAGATATGAAGGTGTCTGTGTTACCCTGGCTGTGGTGAGCAGTTCTATGTAGAGAAATACTTTTATAGGGTTCAAGGGGGCAGACACTAGGCTTCCTGAGTCAAGTTCTTGGTTTTCCTCATGTTGATCTCATACACAGAAAGCTTTATTGGAGAGCAGATTAAATTTCAACTCTACCGGGAGAATGTTGCATTAGGACAAGGAGACATAACTCCCTCTTCCCAAGATACCTCACTCGGAAGTGACCTTTTATTTTCTTTTGGTCCAGTAGTGGGGTGAGTTTTTAGATGACATCCTTAAGCGTCTGTTTTCTGTATTGTCAATGACTGTCAGATCCTTGCAGCAGTGTTGAAAGGAAATGAAGATCAACTTAGATATCTATCAGTTTAGCACAATGACCATTGTTATACTTCCATCAACTAAACCAAGGGTTTACTTTCTCTAATATGACTTACACTGCACTTGGGAGGTGTATCTGTTGTAGCCCGATTGACAGATGATGAGACCATCATGCAAAAGGACTAACCAATTTGCTCAGGAGCCTGGAACTAGCAGAGCTGGGTCTCACAGATCTCTTCAGGCTCCTCTGCAGATGATGCAGCTGCAGTGCCTTTGATGTGTCAGTTTAAAGGCACATCTATGGGGTTGTCAAGAGGTACGGCTCAACTACCTGTTCATTGTTAATAGGAGAAAACATCCAATAATTATTCTGGAATAGGTAATACTTTCATATGGTTCCCAACCAAGATGAAACCCCTTTTTTCCCTGTCTTTATGTGTGTTTTTTTCTTAATTTTTATTGAAATTATAGCTGCTTTTATAGTTGCTTTACAATATTGTATTAGTTTCTACTATACAGCAAAGTGAATTATATGTGTATATATATACGTGTATATATATATTCATATATATATATATATATGTATATGTGTCCCCTCTTTCTTAGATTTTCTTAGATATAGGTCACCACAGAGCATTGGGTAGAGCTCCCTGTGTTATACAGTAGCTTCTCATTAGTTATTATTTTATACATATTATCAGTTGTGTATATGTGTCAATCCCAATCTCCCAATTCATCCCACTCACCCCTTTCTCCTTTGGTATCCATACATTTGTTCTTGGTGACAAATATTTTTTTTTTAATTGGGCAAATTATATTTCCCTTTGCTTCTTCCATTTAGATTAAATGTCTTCTCTCAGTCAAAGCTAAAAATGCTATGAGTATCAAGAATATTAAACTTTTAGAATTTTTAAATTTTAAAAACTTAGGCAGTATTACTTCTTTATCTTTTACTTTTTTTGAAGATCAAGAAGGGAATAAAGGTATGTAACTACTATTAATTCAATTCTTAATATTAATAAGAAAGAAAATTCAGATATCAAAATGTTCTTATGGCCTTGGCCTTTTGATGATTACGAAGTATTCCTAGTTTGTGAAACATATTGAATACTTACAATTTCAGTCTCAGACTTTGGTTATAACTCCTACAGGAGGAAAATCATATGCTCCAAAAAATCTTTACACCTGAGTTCAAACCAGCTTTGCATTTTTATCACAACAGAAAGTTAAAAAAAATGACAAAGAGAGCATTTGCAAATAGCCTTCTTAGAAACCACCTGGGCTCATGGCTGTTTTTGGAGAGAATATGAAATCAATGTCCACATATTTTCAAAAAACTCTCTCCAAAAACAGCTTCTTCATTTGGCTTGGTAGTACATGTCATCCCAGAAGCATTCAAGGGAATTTTATTTATATGTATTAAAGATTTGCACCTAACATTGTCTTCTATTATATAATTTTTTTTTTAATGTTTTGACTTTGTGTCCTTTCAAATTCCAAATAACATTTTTTATATGTTTGGTTTTTTGGTAGGTTTGTTTATTCATATTACACATATAGGTATACTCTCCCATTTATTTTGATTAGATGTTTCTAATGAACATGCTACCTCAAATTATGGTACCTTGGTATATAAACTGAAGAAGTTTGAGAAAAGATCAGAAACAAGCAGATCACTCTGACCTCACTCCCTTCATCCTTATTCCCTGAAACAGGTCATAAAATTCTTATGCGAAAGGCATCCTCCCTTTGCCAAGAGGGAGGATCTTCTCATCACCAGAGATGGGAAATTTGGATGTGAAATATGTACAGAAAAACCTTATTAAACGAACCCTCATCTTCCTAGTTATGATCACCATTTATGACTCCTAGCCCCAATTGTTTTGTTAATTTTTCACAAGTTTGTTGTTTCTTTGTCTGAAACACATTAAAGTATCCTATTTTTGTCTCTTTGGGTCCTCATGCTCTTACAGAGTTCCATGTATATGTAAAAATTCAATAACACTTTTATGTCTTTCTCCTCTTCATCTGTCTTTGTCAGTTTAATTTTCAGACCCAGATAGGGACCCTAAGAGGATTGAAGAAAACTTTTTCTTTCCGTTTCTTTGAAACTTTTGCACTTTAAAACAAATTTTCTTTTATTTATTGTTACTTTCTAATTAGCTCTGCTGTTTTCCTTAATTTTTGAACAGTGAGTTGAATACCAAATTCTTTCTTATTGAATATGTTACAGCTTTGATTTTTAATTGAAGTACAGTTTTAGGGACCACCCTATGGTGTGCTATGTAACGCTGAAGTTTCTTCATATGTTCTGAGACAGATGAATCAGATTTTTGGTCCATTTCAGCTAGGATAGGTTTTTATAGTTATCTTACTTTGACATTGATATTTGTTACAATTTGTATAGTTTTATTTGTATTGCATAATTTCTGTCTTTCCAAGTTTATTAAGAATTTTTTTTATGTTATTTATGCCAACAAGCAGAGAAGAAGATCACATAAACATTTTTACTTGCACACATTCAATAATTTCATCTACATTTCTTTCCCAGGTTTTTTTTACAGTGCTGTACAGATTAGTCTTACTTTCTTTTTTTGTATTTATTTATTTATTTTTGGCTGTGTCAGGTCTTCGTTACAGTATGCAGGATCTTTTGTTGCAGTGAGTGGTCTTCTCTCTAGTTGTGGTATGCGGATTCCTGAACACGAGAACTCGGTAGTTGTGGCTCAAGCTTAGTTGCCTAGTGGCTTGTGGGATCTTAGTTCCTGGACCAAGGGTCGAACCTAGGTCCCTTGCATTGGAAGGCAGATTCTTAACCAATGGACCACCAGGGAAGGCTCCTCCCAAACTTCTTATCAAGAGTAATTGCCCTCTGACACTGATTTATTTGTTTGTTGTTGTTGTTGTTGTGTTGGTCTCTCAGTAATGTCTGACTCTTTGTGACTCCATGGACTGTAGACCACCAGGCATCTCTATCCATGGAATTGTCCAGGCAAGAATACTGGAGTGTATAGCCATTTTCTTCTCCAAGGGATCTTCCCAATCCAGGGATTGAACCTGGGTCTCCTGCATTGCAGGCAGATTCTTTACCTTCTGAGCCATCAGGCAAACCCATTTTTTTATTAGTTTATCTTAACAAGTGAATTTGAGATGCAGATGATCCAGTAGTTGGGAAGAATTAGAGATACAAGAGCAAAGAATAATTAGGGAAACAAGATCACTGAAGGGTTAGGAAGGAATGTAAATCAAGCCCAGAAAGAAGACTTGGGCAGGGGCTTCTCACTGTGAAAAATAAAGCAGCGCACAATGGCATTGGAAACAGTTATCTGTTGTTTATTGCTGGCAGGAAGTTGTCAGTATTCCTGAGTAATGGCTCCTGGTTTACAGAGAATAGGAGTTAAACTCCACAATTAAAGTGTACATCAAAAAATGATACAAATAAACTTATATACAAAACAGAAATAGACTCACAGATGTAGGAAATGAACTCATCGATACCAAAGGGGAGGGATAAATTAGGAGTTTGGGATTAACAGATGTACACTACCACTGTTACTGAGTCCAATCTTGGTCTCCTCACCACAGGATAGGCCAATGAATCCAAGAGACTAGGTGTTAAGGCACCAAATATGACTTTATTCAGAAAGCCCACTGACTGAGAAGATGGCAGCATAATGTCTCAACCATCTTGTGGCGGGGGTGGGGGGGCACCTGGATGCCAGGTTCTTTTATGGATTAGATATGGGCGGAGGTGAAGAAATAAAGTAAAAAGACCATTTAATTCTTGTAATGCCTCTTAGAATGGCAAGCCTCAGGCAGTGGGATGTATTGGTTTATTTTTCTTACAGTCATTTCACAGGTGGTGTGAAATGGAATATTTCCTGCCATATAAACAAGCAAGGATGTCACAGCTATCCATGATTATGGCCTTCAGACATGAATTTCTGAGCCATGCTGACAAGTAACTTCAATCCCCACACAAAGAATTCAAGGATATCACAGTCATTCACAGGTGGGCAGGGTCAGATTATCTCCCTATGAGCTAAACAAAGGCACTTCAGTTTAAGGGTCCAGCAGAAGAGGGCAGGGTTACCTGAGGCAGGCCATTATGTATGCTTATAATAACAAAAGGGTCAAAGCAGGGGTTAAAGCCAGAGAAACAGATTTAGCATGGAGTCAAAATTAACCCTTCCTGGTTACACTATATATAAAATAGATAACCAACAAGGACCAAATGTGTAGCACAGGGAACAATACTCTGTATCTCGTAAAACTTATAAGGGAAAAGAATTGGAAAAAAAAATATATATATATATATATACACATATAACTAAATCACTTTGCTGTACTCCTGAAGCTAGCACATTTTAAATAAACTACTCTTCACGTTTTGCTAAAAAAGGTATACCTGTGAGGAAGGTATATTTACAGAATCTGTTAAGTCAGGATTCCTTGTGATAGTTTGACAAGTCTATAATTTTTCACTCATCTCTCCTATTCAGCCTCTGAGTTACAATATAGATTTTATATTGGGTGAACCATGTGGGCACATCTTCTTGAACATGTTCTTCCTTCTGCAGGAAACACTTCCTGATACCTTCATATGGTAAACTCTTATTCACTCTTCAAAGCTCAACTCAATTATTGCCTGTTAAAGAAAACTTTTTCTAGTACTCTTGGGCAGGGTTTCATTTTGTTATATCTCCACATTTTCATAGCATACTGGATTTTCATGTATTGTGGCATTTTTAGGTCTCATTTGATCTTTCATTTTTCTGACTATTCCATTAGGCACACACTCTTCAAAAATGTGATTTATAAATTTGAATACCGAGGACCAAGTAGTATTCTCACCTGAAAAATACCATAGACAGAGAAGCCTGATAGTCTATAGTCCATAGGGTCACAAAGAGTAGGACATGACTGAGCGACTAAGCATAGGGCCAAGCACATAGTTAATATTTGATTAATATTTGTTGAATCAATAAATGGGTTAATTAATTATTCTGCATTTGGGACTGAATTAGCATTAGTTAACACATCTGAAAGTAACATACATGAGCAAAATAATAGAGTAGAATTTATATGCATAGAGACTAAAGATGTTATCTTCCCTAGACTGTTATAAACATTACCATATGTAAAATAGATAGCCAACAAGAATTTGCTGTATGTCTCAGGAAACTCAAACAGGAGCTCTGTATCAGCCTAGAGGGGTGGGACGGGGAGGGAGATGGAAGGGAGGTTCAAAAGAGAGGATAAATGTATACCTATGGCTGATTCATGTTGAGGTTTGACAGAAAACAACAAAATTCTCTAAAGCAATTATCCTTCAATAAAATAAAAAAATAAATAAATAAACAACTTCAATAGGATCAGCATGACAGCTGTAGTTTCCATGAAATAAAGTGAACGCAAACCTAATCTTTTTATTCAAATCTCAGGACACTGAAATAGCAATCTAATCTCTGCTTCCAACATTCCCCATCAACACCTAATATACATTTCAGAAGCATACTTGCTCAGTCACTTCAGTCATGTTTAACTCTTTGCAACCCTATGGACTGTAGCCCACCAGGCTCTCCTGTCCATAGGATTCTCCCGGCAAATAATGGAGTGTATTGCCATGCCTCCTCCAGGAGATCGTCCAGACCCATGGATCAAACTTGCATTTCCTGTGTCTTCTGCATTGCAGGTGAATTCTTTACTACTGAGCCATAAAGAATAACTACGGGGAAGCCCTCAGAAGCATGAAGAAGACACTTTTAGGACAGATACCATTTTCAGAGAGTTTACAGAACTAACTATCCCAAGAGTTTCACAGGGATGACGTGCAAGTAGTTTTAATAAAAAGGTTGTAAAAAGTAAGGCAATGGCACCCCACTCCAGTACTCTTGCCTGGAAAATCCGGTGGACAGAGGAGCCTGGTAGGCTGCAGTCCATGGGGTCGCTAAGAGTCGGACACGACTGAGAAACTTCACTTTCACTTTTCACTTTCATGCATTGGAGAAGGAAATGGCAACCCACTCCAGTGTTCTTGCCTGGAGAACCCCAGGGATTGGGGGAGCCCGGTGGGCTGCCGTCTATGGGGTCGCACAGAGTCGGACACGACTAAAGCTACTTAGCAGCAGCAGTAGCAGCTTCCATAGTGCCATAAACAATATTGTAACAATGATTGTTAACAGTAATTTATAAGTGCAATCATAAAAATAGTGATGATAAGACTAATTGTGATGTTAACTATTTTTATAATTAAGTACAATAGCAAAAGGAAGTTTGCAAAATGAAAGTTTATAGAGTGAGTGTTCAGAAACCTGAATTGCTCAGGTATGAAGATATAACTGAGAGAACAAAAGGGTGATAGGTGGAATTCCAAAGATCTCACCATTTTTTCCAGGTCCCAGTAATTATAAAATTGTTCAGTGCCTTCTTTCAAAATGAAATGCTGCTTGCTTTGAGGATTATTAATAATATAAAAATTCCATAAATTATTTCTCTAAGTAGATCACACTGAGTAAAATTTTTATATATCAGCTAAGATCTTTAATATAAGAAATTCTTAAAGGAATTCCTCCAAAATATCTGTGAAAATAAAATAAACCTACCTCTTCATTATCACCAAGCTTGCTGTTCTAAATGATATACATTAATTATAACCAGGCCTATGGACAAGGGAATTTGAACAGTTGTGTTCACTGCTGTGTCTGCACCCTGTTGATAACATCTGGCTCATCTCGGCACTCAGTATGTACAGAATTGTGGTGTAAATGAGGAAATGTTCAATGATTGAGTTTTATGTGACAGTAAATTATGCTGAAGATAAGAACTTTGGTTAAGTAAGAGTTGAAAGTGGAAGCTGCTCAGTCGTGTCAGACTCTTTGCGACCCTATGGACTACACAGTCCATGAAATTCTTCAGGCCAGAATACTGGAGTGGGTAGACTTTTCCTTCTCCAGGGGATCTTCCCAACCCAGGGATCAAACACAGATCTCCCACATTGCAGGCGGATTCTTTACCAGCTGAACCACAAGGGAAGCTCAAGAATTCTGGAGTGGGTAGCCTATCCCTTCTCCAGGGGATCTTCCTGACCCAGGAATCCAACCAAGGGTCTCCTATATTACAGGCAGATTCTTTACCAACTGAGCTATGAGGGAAGCCCAAGTAAGAGCCACATATAAAGAATATTCTGATCAGAAAAACTATGTGTATGAAGATTTTGAGGCAAGTGCTTAGAAAGTTCATATAATTAAAGGAAAATGTTTATAGCTGGACAAGAGGGACCAAGAACATCAGGCCAGATAGATAATACAGGCTGTATCTTAGAGGTTCTTTTGAATCATAATAGGCTGCCATAAAGTTAGTGATGGTTTATATTAGTGTCAACTGAATGAATATGAAGCAGAAAATCATACATTAATTAAGTAGTAGCTACTTCAACTCTTTGTGGAGTGAGCACTAGAAAGTGAAGAGTTTTGTTTTTTCCCCTGTATTGTGAGTCCAGTCTTATGATTATTGTCTTTTATTTGAGAGTTAGTTAAAAGGGTGTTTTTGTTCACTTATGAGAGACAATAAAAATACCTATTTTAAAACAGAATCACACCAAAATTAAACAAAGGAGGTTTAATGCTATAATCATAGCTTTTAGCAAATGATTATACATATTTAATCAATTCTCCTTGCTATAAGAAGATGTTACATTTTCTAAGAAGAACGTATTGAACAGTGTATCTAATTTTGGTCTAACATTGAAGGGTCTCAGTGACTGCCAATCCCCTTTCACCCAAATCTCATCATTTCATCACAGACTTCTTGATGAAGCAAAGTTGACAAGGGCACAAGTTTTCAAAATCAAGCTGGCCTGGATTTACATGTTGGCACAATCATTTATGGGCTTCCCTGGTGGCTCAGACAGTAAAGAACCTGCCTACAATGCAGGAGACCTGAGTTCTAGCCCTGAGTCAGGAAGATCCCCTGGAGAAGGGAATGGCAACCCACTCCAGTATTCTTGCCTGGAGAATCCCATGTACAGAGGAGCCTGGTGGCCTACAGGCCATGGGGTCTCAAAGAGTCAAACACAACTGAGTGACTAACACACATGCACAGACAACCATTAATAATACCCATGTAACTTCAAAGATCTTACTTAATTTTACTGAGTCCCAGGTTTCTCTGGAAAATAGAATCAGAAATATTTTAATCATGGGCTTATTGTGAGTCTTAATATGGATACTTTTATATATCACTTAATATGTATTTCACCTATCATATATAGCACCTAATAAATAGTCACTATTATGAGAAATAATGGACTTTGTAATCTTCTCTTCTTATTTCTGGAAAATTCAGCTTCTGTTCGTAAATGCTAACTAACTGTTTTTATCACATTTTCTTTCAGTTTATATTTCTATTTTCTGTGGGTACGATTTCCATTTATAAATGCTTTGCTTTCCTACTGAGATTATAAACTGGAAAAAAAAAGATTTTTTATCCCTTAACAATAGGAATGAAGTAGACAAACCAACAAAAAAAGCCTCTTAATGGTAGGAATCACAGTATACAGCATGCAGCATGACTATAAACATATGGTATATAAGGAAAAACAAAAAAGAGAAAGTATAAAAATAAGTTATAAAATACATCTTTTTTCTCATTTTTATCTTAAATATAAATCAAACTATAATTGGAATTAAAATTAGTTTCCAGAAATTATTTTAAACAGTTTAATCATAATTCTAAAGGATGCATGTTAAGTTGCTTCAGTCATGTATGATTCTTTGTGACCCCATGGACTGCAGCCTGCCAGGCTCCTCTGTCCATGGGATTCTCTAGGCAAGAATACTGGGATGGTTTGCCATCCCTTTCTCTAGGGGATCTTTCTGACTCAGGGATCAAATCCTCGTCTCTTAGGTCTCCTGGATTGGCAGGTGATTTTTTTTTATCACTAGCGCCACCTGGAAAGCCTTGCAGTTTTATTTTATACTCTTTTCTGTTCTTCAAAATCAACTTTTAAAGTAACGTATCAGATATTTTCAACTCTATTTTATAATAAGGAATAAGTCAGTTAAAATAAATAGCCCATGATCAGATAGCTGGTAATGAGTCTTGATCATCATTTTTTAATGCACTAATCAATGGACTCTCCAAATACCACGGGTGGTGAAAACCTATTATCTTACAGGTTACTGAAAGCGCAATTATGCTTCCTCTGGCTGAATGAGGCAGGATTGAGGGCCACACATCTGGGAATAAATTTTTTTAATAATTCTTAGAGGAAGAAAATAGAATACAACAAGAAACTACTGATAAATGGAGGCAAATTTTAGAGATAGGGATGTGTTTAAGGTTGTTGGAATTGAAGAAACAAGGATAGACATGAGATTGAATGAGATTTGGCTAAAATGTTGGGGGTGAATTTCAGTGAAATATGAGAAGAAAGTAAATTCAGATCTCAAAGTATAGCTTTCATTCCTAATTTACTGCAAAAATGTGTTATGCTTGTAGTAAGCAGAATAAAATTTCCCCGAAATACTCATGCCATAATCCTCACAACACATGAGTTAGCATGCTAGCTTTCCTGGTAAAAGAGTCTTTGGAGATGAGACTAAGAATCTAGACCTTGAGAAGAGGGTATTATATTGGATTATCCAGTTGGCCCATACTTTATCATACGAACCTTAAAAGCACTGACCTTTTCAGACTAGTCAGAGTGGGTGATATTACTATTGAAGAGTAAGAGAAATGCAACTCTGCTGGCTTTAAAGATGAAGGAAGGGGCCACAAGTCAAGGAGTGTGGATGACTTCTAAAGACTGGAAAGGACAGGGGAAGAAATTCTCACGTAGAGCCTCCAGAAACAAACAAAGCCCTATCACCACCTGGATATTAGCCCAGTGTGAGCCATGTTAGATTTCTAACATTCAGAATTGTAAGACAAGATTTTTGTGTTTGTAACCTCCAAGCTTGTAGTAATTTGTTATGGCAGCAATAGGAAATGAATACAAATTTGTCTATCTTCATCTATACTGCACTGTAGTCTTTTATCACCTATAGCAGTGGTCCTTAATGATCACTTTGGGAATACTCACCTATGGTAATATAAGGAGAGTGCAAGACTAAAAACAAAATGCATTATTTTAAGGAGAATATGGATGATGGCATGAAAATTCTATCCTAGAGCCAAGGAAGAATGGGAAAGAATTGCTGGAAGATCCTCAAACAAAGGTCAGAGAGATATAGGTACCAGCTCCCCATAATACATATATCAATATATATGTGAATGGGTATGAAATGTTAAAAATCTTTGATAGGATAAAGCCACAAAGGAGCCTAAATCAGCATTACATGTTTTGTTTCTCACAAAGTCCAGAATACCTGAACAGCAATTGTTACTAAGTCTTATAATATTGAACAACAATAACAAAAAAATGTATCCATCAATGGGAAAGTAAACTCTACTGATGTTTCAAATGTCATTATTACTTTGTTTGTTTATCACAGTCTCTCTACATTTCTAACAACCCTTTGTGAATTTGTACATTTTTACATTTATAATGTTCTCATTTATCATATAGGCTTATTTAAATAAGAAACATACAAATGTGGAAACATTTTTTAAGTTTTTTACATATAAATAGAAAATTTTCATAAACTTTATAGTATCTCTCACTTCCATACATGACTACTAGAAAAATCATAACTTTGACTAGATGGACCTTTGTTGGCAAAGCTATGTCTCTGCTTTTTAATATGTTTTCTAGATTGGTCATAGCTTTTCTTCCAAGGAGCACATGTCTTTTAATTTCATGGCTGCAATCACCATCAGTAGTGATTATGGAGCCCAGGAAAAAAAAGTCTGTTTCATTGTTTCCATTTATTCCCCATTTATTTGGCATGAAGTGATGGGACTGTATGCTATGATTTTAGTTTTCTGAATGTTGAGTTTTAAGCCAGCTTTTTCACTCTTCTTTTTCACTTTCATCAAGAGACTCTCCATAAAGAAAGCTGAATGCCGAAGAATTGATGCTTTTGAACTGTGGTGTTGGAGAAGACTCTTGAGAGTCCCTTGGACTGCAAGGAGATCAAACCAGTCAATCCTAAAGGAAATCAGTCCTGAATATTCATTGGAAGGACTGATGCTGAAGCTGAAGCTCCAATACTTTGGCCTCCTGATGTGAAGAACTGACTCATTGGAAAAGACCCTGATGCTGGGAAAGATTGAAGCCAGGAGAAGGGGACAACAGAGGATGAAATGGTTGGATGGCATCACTGATCTGATGGACATAGTTTGAGCAAGCTCTGGGAGTTGGTGATGGACAGGGAAGCCTGGTGTGCTGCAGTCCATGGGGTTGCAAAGAGTCAGAGACTACTGAGTGACTGAACTGATCTGGTATCTACTATAACATACATCTTCTATAAATTAGCACTTACAATATTGTATTTTGAAATCATTTCCCACTGCCTCACTTTCTGCAAATAAAAGGATAGTCCTTGCTGAATCATTCATTTTTATTTCCTAACTTCAATATAAATCTTTCTAAGATGAAATATGCTGAAGTAACAAGTGTTTTCTCAGGAGATTTCTGGAATCAGGGAAGGGCTAATATATATTCAACATTTTATTAATGAATCTTGTAATTAATATGTTTGAATATGACTTCAGGAAACGATACTTAATAATTTATTGTATTTTATAAAACATATCTCAAGCATACTTTGAAAGTGAAAGTGAAGTCACTCAGCTGTGTCTGACTCTTTGCGACCCCATGGACTGTAGCCTACCAGGCTCCTCCGTCCATGGGATTTTCCAGGCAAGAGTACTGGAGTGGGGTGCCATTTCCTTTTCCAGGGGATCTTCCCATCCCAGTGATCGAACCCCGGTTTCCCACATTGCAGGCAGATGCTTTACTTTAGGAACACTATAGAGTAAAAGTTTCTCATACAAGTAACTATTTGCTTAAGTTTAATATAAAAGTCACTGAACTTAGAATAGGAGGAAAACTGACAATAAGATATCTTTGATGTGATAATACAATATTGGGACAAAACACTTCTATGGTTAGATTTTCAAAGATTAGAAGGTAAAGGAAGATTTAAGTTGCCCATACTAATTTGTTTTAGAAAGCCTGAAGGAAACAATGTCCTTCATGCTTAAATCCTAATTTTAAATTAACAAAATGCTTCCTGTGAAGATAAAAGTAACTGGAGACTTTTGGTCTATGCAGTTGAAACTCAGACAGCATTTCTGCTCTTAATTTGATGATGGATTCTTTTTAAGGTTTTACTTGGTATAGGATTTGTGATTTTTGTTGTAATTATCCACTAGATGTGATGTTGAAAGTGAAAAGATGTAAGCACTGATCTACAGAAGTAACAAAGAGTATCTGGCAATTATTCATACAATTTTGTTAAAGAAATGCATTCCCTTAAATGTAGAGCACTAATCTCATTTCCTTGACTAATTCTTTTCATGCTAACCTCACTCAAGAAGAATGTATCTGGCATAAGTTTGAGGACCGATACTTTTCTATTTTTAAGTACTTTTTTACCTCCCAAAATATTGCATGTTGTCTGTAATATAGTAAATCCTAAGTATTAATAAATAATGACTAATATTTATAAACAAAATGATATAATGTCATTCATGTTTTTCCTTGAAAATTCAATCAGCCAATTCAATCCAATTATAGCACAGAAATTTTTGTTGTTAGCAAAGCTCATGGATTTTCTCTTTTATAATTTTATTTATTTATTTATTTATTTATTTATTTTTGGCTGTGCCGAGTCTTCCTTGTGGTGCAGGCTTTTCTCTAGTTTCGAGAAGTGGGGGTTAGTCTCTAGTTGGGCGGACTTCTCACTGCAATGGCGTCTCTTGTTGCAAAACACAGGCTCTAGGGTACATGGGCTCAGTAGTTGTGGCTCCTGGACTCGAGAGCACAAGCTCAATAGCTGTGGCACATGCAATTAGTTGCTCCACAGAATGTGGGATTCACCATTCTGCTGCATGTGGAATCTTCCCCAGTCAGGAATTGAACCCGTGTCTCCAGAATCGGCAGACAGATTCTTTACCTCTGAGCCACCAGAGAAGCCCTGGAAGCCTTTTCTTTAAATGAGAAGGCAGCTTTGACATTTATATCACTAGTTTGCTTGTGAAATGACTATTACATAAATAATCCATGGTAGAAAGATTGTTCTACTTCAATAACTATTTATCTGCAGGTACACTTATGTATCTGTTTATGCAACAAATAACTGCACTAGAAACAACGGAAGAAATAATCAACAGGGAATGTATTCACTTGACTCATGGTCATGTATTCATTCAACGAACAATTCTAGCCAGCTAACACTGGCAACCTCCAGAACTGTGAAAGGAGAAAATATATTGTTGAGCTAAGTCATATGGTTTTCAGGCTCAAAAACTGGATTGTTATGCAGTAACAAGCAGAGGTAGCATACATTTCAATGTTATTTTCATGATACTTCTAGTATAAAATAGTCAAACATATAATGAAATAATTCTGCTTTGTGAATATTCTGGTTACTATGTAGCCCCTACTTAAATAAATAGATATTTAGCTTTCATATCTGGAAAAATGGAACTATGAACTTTGAACTCTGAGCAAATGAACAATGATACCTTTGTATCTGCCTTCATATGGGTTGGAAATAGTGGAATGAATTAGCTTCCGTGTTCAGACTCCTAGCTGCCTTCTGAGGCAAGATATTCTATTTTGTGAATAAGAATAAATAAGGAGTATTCTGCTTCAAGTCCATCATGTTGGACCTTGCCTCGTCATCTTAACAACAGGTAAAGAGCTGAACAGACTGAAAAATCAACACTTCATAAAGCCTTAAGATGGTGTTGGTGCTTTAGTCGCTAAGCTGTGTCCGGCTCTTGCCACCTCATGGACGAGGCTCCTCTGTCCATGGGATTTCCCTGGCTAGAGTACTGGCGTGGGTTGCCATTTCCCTGTGTCTCCTGCATTGCAGAAGGATTCTTTGCAGCTGAGCCACCTGGGAAGCCCCCATAAGAGAGGTGAGGACAAGACAAACCAATGCCCCCAATATTGGAGAGATAGGTGAACACAGGGAGTGCTGACTTACTAGAGCAGTGGCAAGCAGAAACCACACAGGAACCAGAGCTGGGGTAGGAAAACCAGAACAGTGATTAATGAATTACTGGAGGCTCAGAGTGAACAACTCTAACAGTTAAAGACTCCAGGGGGACCCAGTAATAAGAAATCTCACAATACTATGAAACTTACCTCTAGGATATCAACCAGGATCTCATGGTAAATACTGGAGAAAAATCCCCTCATGCTTCCAGCAGCAGGAAGGGAAAGGAATCATTTTGACATATACCATAGTATATGGTAGCTACTAATATAGCTATATATATATATGGTATATATACCATATACCATAGTATATGGTAGTTGGTTATTTATTAGATTGTTTCCTGTTCTTCATAACAAGACCTGCCATCAGGGGAATGTAGTTGACTAACTGTTCTGCCTAACCTACTGGGGTATTGTCAAAGTCTAACAGATCTGGAGGAAGGGAAATACCAAACTAGAGCTTGCCCTAGCCATCCTGTCTCTCCTAAGGGGGAAAATGCTCATTAAAATACAGATACCTAATCATAGGCTATAGAATGCTTCCCATAACATCACGCTTGCACACATTACTATCACATTACTAAAGGCCTATTTACAGCAGTTCCTTTTACCTGGTACAGAACAGAGTACCCAAGAACTGTGGAACAATTAAAGAATGTGTAACATACACATATTGAGAATCCCAGAAAAAGAGAGAAAGAAACAGAAAAAATATTTAAACAATAATGACTGAGAATTCCCCCAAATTAATATCAGGTAACAACAGTGTCAGGAACCCAGAGAACAACTTGTATTTCTCTTATTCTTAATCTAACTTTCCTTACTTTGAAGTCTGCTCTGTTTGAAATTAATATACCTTTTTTTGATTAATGTTAACATGTGTTTTTCTCTATCCATTTACTTGTGTGTGTGTGTGTGTGTGTGTCTGTGTGTGTGTGTCTGTGTGTCTGTGTGTCTGTGTGCTTAGTCATGTATGACTCTACAGACTCATGAACTGTAGCCCACTAGGCTCCTCTGTCCATGGAATTTTCCAGGCAAAAATACTGAAGTAGGTTGTCATTTCATTCTCCAGGGTATTATACAAAAATACACATACATACACACATATGTGTATGAGTCTTTATATTTAGGATGTGTGGTTTTTTTTCAGAAAACAGTAATTGAATAGTATGCTTTGATCAAATCTGAAATCTCTGTCCATTAATTGAAGAATTTAGACTATTGACTTTCAAAAGGATTACTGATGCAGTTGGATTGATATGTACTATATCTGTTACTGTATTCTGTTTCTTGACCTTCTTCTTTGTTCCTGTTTTTGTTGTCTGTTGTTTTTCTGTCTTTTGTGGTTTAATTGAGCATTTTTAATGATTATATTTTTTTTCCTTTCATATCATGCCAGTTATAGCTCTTTTTTTAGGAATTCTCTTGACTTTGCAATATATATTTATCACTAATCCAAGTCCACTTTTAAATACCACTGTAGCACCTCACACATAGTGTGAGTACAACATAAGAACTAAATAATTCTAATTTTTTCCCTTTTTTCTGTATTTTTTATATCATTCATTTCACTTATAGATAAGCATACATATAATCAGTATATATGTATATATATATATACACACACATAAGATACATGTAATAACCGTATATAATCAAATGCATTGTTGTTATTATTATTTTGCACAAACTGTCATTTATTAAATCAATCAAGAATAAGAAACTTTTAATTTTCTCTGCTTATTCCTTCACTGATGCTCTTCTGTTCTTCCTATAGATTCAAGTTGCTGTACTATTCAATATATTATTTTTCTCTCTCTAAAGAATTTCTTTTAATATTTGCTACCATAGCATGTGTGTTCCAGTTTCTCTGTATCATCACCAGAATTTGCCATTACTGTTTTTGTGTTAGCAACTCTGATAGGTGATGTGGCAATGTGGTTTTAACTAACATTTCTCTAATGGCTAATAATGTTGAACACATTTTCATGGACTTTTTCTATCTGTATGTCTTCTCTGAAATGTCTCTTCATGTGTTTTGGTCATGTTCTAATTGGATTGTTTCATTACATTAGAGACTTAGCATTTGTTATAAATTCTAAGCATCAGCTCTTGTCAGACAGCTGAATTACAACTGTTTAATCTGTAGCTTGTCTTTTCATCATCTTAACAGTGTCCCAGAAAGAGAAATGTATTTAATTTAATGTAGTCAGTTTAACAAGTTTTCCTTTTAAGAATCTTGCTTTTGATGACTGATCTCTTTGCCTAATTCTAGTCTTGAAGACTTTTCCCCATTTTTTTTTTTTTTGCTCAAAACATTTAGTTGTTCTTTATTTTCTTCATATGTGGAAAAAGTAATCTTTCCTACCTTGAATTTTTTGCATTTTGTCAAAATCCCTTATGTATATTTCTGTGGATCTATTTCTGTTTCAATTTTATTGATCTTATTTTGCACAAATAACCCTATTTTATTCATTTTATCTATTATTTTCCTGTTTTCAATTTTGTTTCTGCTCTTTCTTTCTTTCTTTCTGATTGTTTTAAGAGTTTCTTGTTATTGTTTGTTGGTTGGTTATTTATTGCATTTCTTTTTCTAGGCTCTTGATGTGGCCACTTAGATTAGTGATTTGAGTCTTTTCTTCTAATCTAATGCATGAATTTACATAAATGTCCCTTTAAGTAGCATTATTTTAAATGCTTTCCACAAATTTTGATATTTTAATGTTCTCAGTTTACTATATGTTTTAATTTATTTTGTGCTTCCCTCTTTGACCCATGGACTATTTTGTAGTGTTTTGTTTAGTTTTCAAACTTCCTATCTTTCTGTTATTAACTTATAGTTTGATTTATTTGTAGTCAGAGACTGTACTATGTAGAATTTAAATTTCTTTAAATTTGTTGAAATGTGTTTTGAAGCTCAGGATATGTTACTATATGTTTGGGGGGATTTTAAAATAAAGTATACATAGCCACCAGAGATGGTGGACATTCTGTAGGTGTTTATTAGATCCCTCCATTTGGTGGTGATGTTAACTTTTTTATATAACTTGATTGGTTTTCTGCCAATTAGATGTATCAGTTGTTGAGAGATGGTGTGGAAATCTCCAGTACCATGGTGGATTTACCTAGTTTCCTTTCAGTTTCATTAAGTTCTGCTACACATATTTTACGACTCTGGTTTTTGTTGCATACTTTTATGATTGCTATGTGCTCTTGGTGTGTGCTGTGCTGTGTTGTGCTTAGTCACTCAGTCCTGTCCAACTCTTTGCAACCTCATGGACTGTAGCCCACCAGGCACCTCTGTCCATGGGGATTCTACAGGCAAGAATACTGAAGTAGGTTGCCATGCCTTCCTCCAGGATATCTTTCCAACCCAGGGATTGAACCCAGGTCTTCCACATTGCAGGTGGATTCGTTACCATCGGAGTCACCAGAGAAGCCCATGAACACTGGAGTGGGTAGCCTATCCCTTCTCCAAGGGATCTTCCTTACCCAGGAATTTAACCAGTGTCTCCTGCATTACAGGCTGATTCTTTATCAGCTGAGCTGCCAGGGAAGCCCTGTGCTCTTGGTAGACTGTGCTCTTGGTAGATATTTTATCATTATGAAATGGTCCACCTTCTCTCTGATAATTTTTTTGTGTTCTCTGTTCTTTATCTGGTATAAATATAGTCACTCCTGTTTTCTTTTGATTGATATTAACATGATGAACATTTTTTATTCTCTTGTCTGTCTACTTGTTATGTTTGAAGTGAGATTCAGCCAGCATAAATTTGGGTCATATATTTTAGGTCACTTTCCCCATTTATGGCTTAAGTCTGACTTGTTATTTTGGAATTTGTCTCTCTTTTCCTTTCTCTTTCTATTTCTCCCTCTTTGACTTCCTGCTGTTACCTGGAATTTTTAAATAATTTCATTTTTATGTATGTATTAGCTATTCACAAAACTTTATATTTTATTCTCTTCATTTTAACCCTAAGTATTTGAAGGCAGGAAATGATAAAAAGAGTAAAACTAAAAACTGAGTTTGAAAAATTGATCTCTTTAATATAAGGCACCTCCACTAATATCCTAGTAAGTGAAAGCCACAAAATTTAAGATTCATTTCCTCAGGGAAATATGATAAACTTGTTCTTTGATTCAGGTAGAAAGAGAACAACTTTATTACAGTTGCTCAGTACAGTATAATTTCTTATTTCCAACAGGACCTTTACTTTTTCACTTTTCCTTTTTTCTGAAGAAAGCTATTCTGCAATGAGTTTTGGGCTATCAGTAAAGTTTAGGGCTAAATAAGCCATATAAGGAGCTATTGTCATGCTGTATGAAGATCCATGCTTGAAAGTATACTCCATGCAAAATCAGCAGTATTTTTTGGTGATGATACAATCTGTAAGGAATCATTATTTAGATATCTTCATCTACTATTGCTACTAATATTTAGGGCTTCCTTGATGATTCAGTGGTAAATAAACCACCTGCTAACTCAGGAGAAACAGTTTTAATCCTTGAGTTGAGAAGATCTCCTGGAGAAGGAAATGGCAACTCTTGCCTGGGAAATCCCATGGACAGAGGAGCATGCCAGTCTACAGTCTATGGAGTCGCAAAAGAGTTGGACATGACTTAGTGAATAAACAACAACAGTAACAACTAAATTTTGCAAGGAAAGTAAAACACTGTGTTTTTCACAATACTAATAATAAAAGACACATGGCTACATTTGAGTTGGTGAAGAGGATTACAGACATAATCACTGGCGTCTTTAATCTTCCAAAGATCCACTGTAGAGCTTACCGCCATATAGCCATATAGCCATATAGCCATATAGCCACCAACTGTACAATAGGGCTTCCTAGATGGCCCTAGTGGTAACGAATTTGCCTGCTAATGCAAGAGACATAGGAGAGATCCTTTGGAGTAGGAATTGGCACCCCACTCCAGTATTCTTGACTAGAAAATTCCATGGACAGAGGAGCCTGAAGGGCTGCAGTCTATGAGGCTGTAAAGAGTCAGATACGACTGAGTACTGAACAAAATTATGCAATAGAATTTTTATTATTTTTATTTTTATTATTTTTATCTGCTTTATCACATATTTTATCCATCTATCTGTGTCTCTGTCCAACCATCAAAGCCTGAGTTTTAAAATACTCCATTTTGTTACCTTTCATGTATGTTTAAAAACATTCTATGAATTACACAGCATCTTTAAAATCTTCTCATCATCATTGTGGCATTCAGAATGTGTCCCTAGATAGCTATGTAAGGATGAATGGATGCATAAATGGGTTAAAGTGAAAGTTTTAGTTACCCAGATGTGTCCAGATCTCTGCACCCCATAGACTGTAGCCCACTAGGCTCCTCTGTCCATGGAATTCTCCAGGCAGGAATATTGGAGTGGCTAGCCTTACCTTTCTCCATCTGGTCTTCAGAACCCAGGATGGAACCTTGGTCTCCTGCATTACAGGAAGATTCTTTACCACCTGAGCCACCAGGTAAGGGGTATAAATGGGTAGGTTCATATAAGGATAAAAGGACAGAATAAAACCAAAGGTGGTAGAATTAAAAACAAAGCTCTTCTATCTCTTCTTATTCATCTCCTTTCATCCTGTGAATTTTCTACTTGCTAATTTGTTGCAATTTTAAAATGGAAAGAAGAAATAAAGACTGTGTTGTCTAACACTATAAAATGCTCTGCACATGCATATTATGATAATAAAACATCATCATCATCATCATGGACAAGATGGAGTGATTTTTTTAATCCTCATAAATATTCCCCAAATTTTAGAAATTTAGTAAAGAAAATCAAGGCACAAAGACATTAAGCTTGTTGCATATGTCACATAACATATAATCATGTCACGTAATTCATATATCCTCTGTCTTCCTCTTTTGATAATCTACCTTTAATCTCTTTGTGAAAAACTGAGACATCCTTGTTGTTCAGGAATTTTAGTCCTCAGATAATTATGTCCATCATCCTCTTCACTGAACTGATCCAGACGCAGCCATGTTTTTTTTCTCCTGTACACAAATACTGCTTTATTTTCCTTGGAAATTAAACTTTAGTAGTGTTAGCCAATTAAGATGTCCAAATAATGATGCCTGGAAATTGCATTATCATCTAAAATACTGCTGATTTCTGTATGCTCTTTATTTCCTCCTGTAGGTTACCTGAACATTTCTTTTATAATTCTATTTTGATATATCTATAGCATTTTTGAGTTTTTTTTTAATTATGGTGGATACAATAAATTCTCTGTCAGATAATTCTAATATTTCTATCTTCTCAATATTGGCATGTTTTAATTACCTTTCCAGGCTCATTTTGAGATCTTTCTGATTCTTAACATGATAAATAATTTTTGTTTAAAACCTGAACATTTTGTGTAGTATGCAACTCTAGGTTTTCATATTGTAACACATGCTGTATCTCCTTGTTGCAATATTTATTATTAAAAGCAGAAATATAACAACATTTTTTGTGTGTCACAACTTTGCTCATATACTACTTACCTGGCTCCCAATTGCTTGTTGACCCTCCCAATTATACAAAACCTCTAATCTGACATTTTATATTCTCCAAAATTTTACCCCAGTGTAACTCTATAGTGATTGACTCTCAGTAGTATTCTTGAATCATGTTTCTATTATTTCTCTAAACACATATAATTATAATATACTCTCTTCATATCATTTTCTGGAATATATTCTCTGCTCTGCCTATCCAGATTCTGATCATCATTCTATACATAGTTTTAACTTGATCTCTTCCATGAAGCTTTCTTTAAAATCAGAACAAATACCCTAGCTGTACATTTGATCTCCTGTGGCAGTGATATCACTCAGGTATTGATCGTTATTAACTTTTCTTACATATCAAAATTTTCAACCACATCATATATTTAGGAAGAAGTTCTGTTTTGGGCTTCCCAGGTGGCTCAGTGACAAAGAATCTGCCTGCCAGTGTAGAAGATGCAAGTTTGATCCCTGGGTCAGGAAGATCCCCTGGAGGAGGAAATGGCAACCCATTCCAGTATTCTTGCCTGGAAAATTCCACTGATAGAGGAGCCTGACAGAATATAGTCCATACAGTCACAAAGAGTCATACACGACTGAGTGACTGAGCACACTCACTCTCTTTTATTTCTCTGGCCTAAAAGAATGTTCAGAATATATCAAATATTTAAAAGATATTTGCTATAGAAATGGAAGTGAAAAAGTGATTATGTTTGCTTTCAAGTTTTAAATCTAAATAAAATAAAGCTTGGTGTTCAGATCTTCTGAGCATGAATTGCCATACTCCTTGTTTGGTGCCTATAATAGATGCTCTACCTATCTTCACCACAAACATATATAAATAAGTAAATAAATCAATGCGAACACTCATAGAACATTCCAAATCTGGATTTGTCCTTGGTATGCTACCAATTATCTGCATAATGTTGGATAAATATTTCCATATAAATATCTCCTCTGTGAAATGAATCTGCATACTCTACAACCTAACCTAATACATCCTTAGAAAATCTAAAAATTCCTGTTGAAAGAAGCAATCTGTTTTGTAAGAAGGTTATTATTATTCAGCTTAAAATTTAATCATGGGGTAGTCAATGAGAACATCCATATATAAATATAACCTTTAAAAATCATGAGGAATCCTAAAGTAATTATGAGAGGGAACACAATGTACTTTGCTATCAAGTATCAAAAAAACCCCACATGTCCTTTTTTCCCAATTGTGGAATTGCTCAGTAATTTCATTACATTCCTATAGTTTTCCCTCTGTTTACAAGTATTCTTTACTAAAAAATCTCAGAGGCAAATTAATAACATTGGGGAAAATATATATTTCTATGACTCACTACCTAGGAAAGACAGTACATTTGGAATAAATAAAAAGCAAATAAATATTTTCTGTAAAAATTTCTTAACAGTATTTTTCAATATTTTACTCCAAAAACAAAGATGAATTCCAAAATATATCAAAGACAATTTGCTAAGAATAATAAGATATTCTTAAGGAAAAATTTATCCAAATGCATATTTTAAAAGTAAATACTTTCCAACTCTTGGTGGTTTAAAGGAAATTGGCCAGTGACATTTGAGTTCTAGATGCTACAGAGGCCCTGCCCTGTTGGTTGATTTTATATATACATATATATAAAAACATATATAAAACATATTTTATATATACATTATATACACACACACACTTGGGAGTTAGGTGGGTAAATGTGATTTGCACAGCTATACTCGACTGAGGTTTGGGTGGAAAGGAGACACACACAAATACTGAATATTAGACAGTCAAAAAATGAAAGTGAAATGAAGCTTTCTTTCTTAGTACTGTTATTACGGAGTGTTTATTCCAAAGACTGAAAATTGCATAAAATATGCTCATATAATTAAGTAAATGAAGGCAAAGGAAGCTCAGAACCAATATCCTACAACAACTAACCACTGTTTTGTGTGGAATTAGGAAAAAGAAGATAGCCAAGTGGATGTATCATGTTTTAACTTGACAAACGTTTAGGGTTATTTTATTTTGGCCCCAACAAAGAGTGTTTGACTTAGGTACATGGGTATATGACTAGTATCCATAAAGTTCACAGAAGGAACTTAAAATTGAAATGCTAAGTTGGTCAAACATATATTACGTTTCTGCAATCTTCAAGAAAATATGTTGACCTCTTATTGAAACTAAAATTGAGAAAGTACAATTTAGAAAATGTTTCAAAGTTTAAACATTTAAATACTTGCAACTGGCTATGTATGATTTATTATAATTTCTATAAAAACCCCAAAAAGATTATTTTCTAGAGGCTTATAGAAAGTATTCAAAACCTCATTTGAAAAAGTAAACAAAGCTAAAAAAAGTAAACAAAGCTTATACATGAAAAATAAAAGTAGATGGCTGACTCTACCACATCATAAAGTATATTTTAAAGCAAAAACAACTAAATTCACATATATTCGGGCAGATCATTGAACTGAAAGTGTTATCTATGGATTTACTTCACGTTAGCTGGTCATAGATTTGAATATTTACTTTCTTGGCTTGATGTCAGGAGGTAGCATTGATTAATAATACATTGAGGTTGGAGGTCTCAAACTAAGGACTAAGAGCTTATGGAGATCTACGTTCATAGGAAACAGCTTCCCTGCTTTTGTTATTGTTGTTGTTTAGTGCTAAGTTATGTCTGACTCCCTGCTATCTGCTGGACTGTAGCCCACCAGGCTCCTTTGTCTATGGTAGTTTGGAGGCAAGAATACTGGAGTGAGTTGCCATTTCCTTCTCCAGGATATCTTCCTGACTCAGGAATTGAACCCCCGTGTGCCCTGCAATAGCAGGCAAATTCTTTACCACTGAGCCAGCAGGGAAGCACATCCTGGTTATATAAAGCATTAAAAACATATTTGCCAGTGAAGATATTATGACTTACCAAAAAAGTGTGTTAATGGGGGAAGCTAAACCAGATATCTCAATACAATGAGTATGCAAAGGCATGGAGATACAGACTAATCATAACTGAAATTTATGGATTGAAGACTTGGTGGTATTGGAAATTCTAATGAAAAATGAATAATCAGAATTGGTCCTCAATGAAGCCAGTTACGGGAAAGTCAATGTGAGAAAGGAAGTATTTGGAAATCTTTGCTACTCAAACCTTCTTAAAAGGCTTCCATTAAGCATTCATGGTTTTGAATATTAAACAGAAACTGATTCAATTCTGAAAAAGGCAACCTTTATGTAGAACTCAGCTACTCATTCAATAGATTCTGAAAGGGCTTGAATTGTTGTATGCATTGCAACCTGTCTGTGTTCAGTTGTTTTGTTTATGCTTTTCTAAATGAGAATATTTCCAAATGTGTCAATTCTTCAGTTCTTTTTATTGTCTTACAATTGGTTTGATTGTGCATTTTTTTGGTTGTAATTCAGCAGACACCAAAATATTAAATTTTCTCATTTTGTACTTCCCATCATTGCTAGAATATTTTATCCTCTAGGCAGAGTTAGAAGAATCTGCTTGTGACCCAATTGTCTGCCTGCAATTGTTTAACAATTGGCTTCCAGTTTTCTGACATCCTTCTGGTTATACTGAATACCTGTGTGTCAGAAAGAGCTCATGACAAGAAAATTGTATAAAATAGAACTCAGAGTAAAATGTTCTCTTTCCAAGATTTTGGGCCAACCTCAGTATTTTCTGCTCATTAGTGTCACTAATCTCCTCTGCTCCAGTTTCTACCTGTCTAGACTTCTAATAATTTTAATACTTGCTTACTCCTTCTTGCTCGAAGCCAACTTTGTTTAACCCAGTCTATTCCTCTTTAAACCAGGGGAAATAGAGGTTGATGTAATCTTCAGCCCTGACCCCCAAAACCAGTGGTTTGACTTTTGAATCTGTCTTGGTCTAATTCCATGGCAAACTGTTATTTGAGTTAACTACAACTACTACTTTTATTAAAATCTCAGGAACATCATTTTGTACCTAGCACCATGCTTTATAAACAATAGCTCATTTAGTCTATATGTTGGGCTTTCCTGGTGGCTCACACTGTAAAGAATCCACCTGCAATGCAGGAGACCTGGGTTCAATGCCTGGGTAGATCAGATCCCTTGGAGGAGGGCATGGCAACCCACTCCAGTATTCCTGCCTGGAGAATCCCCATGGACAGAGAAGCCTGGCCGGCTACAATCCAAGAGGTCACAAGGAATAGGACACGACTGAGCGACTAAACACACACACACACACACACACACACACACACAGAGTCTATATGTTAACCTTGAAATACAGGTTCTATATCTACACAAAGAGGAGAAAACTGTGTCATAAAGACTGAATAATAAACTTTAAGATGTACGTAAACAATGAAACTGGTGTCCTATCCATATATCCCAATTTTAATACTATTCTCAGTTTACTACACTGGTGAACTAGAGCAACAGGAAATCTCATCAGTTAATTCCGAGGGCCCAAAAGGGATTACACATCTCTCATTTTGGGGAGCCCTCAAATTACCAGGGTTTCAGGCAAAGAAAGCCAACAAATTATAGGTGTGAACAAATTTGAAAGAGAAATTAAGGCTTTATTTTAAGCACTAAGTGTCTTAACTAAGTGAACAAGAAGTTTAGAATTAAATATGTTTACATGTACCTATACATATTTGTATGCATGTGTGCATACATGCTAAATCGCTTCAGTCATGTCTGACCCCATGGACTGTAGCCCTCCAGGCCCTCTGTCCTTGGGATTCTCCAGGCAAGAATACTGGAGTCGGTTGCCAAGCCCTCCCCTAGGCAATCTCCCAAGATCCAGGGATCAAACCTGCATCTCCTGCATTGCAAGTAGGTTCTTTACCACTGAGCCACCAGGAAAGTCCTGCATATTATATATATATGTGTGTGTGTGTGTGTGTGTGTGTGTGTGTATACGTATATATATATGTATAAATATGTGTGTATAAAATTTTCCAACTTAGACCCAATATAGAAACACCTGATCATTCATAAGCTTATAATTTATTGACTTACCTCAATAGATAAGTGAAGAATACCCACACTATCTTAAGAAGCAAAGCCAGATAATTAACCAATGGCAAAAAAAGCCTGCAAGAAACCTCTTTAGTTTTCTAGTCATGGAATTACCATTAATCATTCCAATATGAAATTGATCTTTATAAAAACTTAGAATTAAGTGTGCATCTAATTAAAGAGGTTCTTTGGAAACTGCAAATAATATCATAAATACAAATGAAATTACTTTTACCTTATAAGTTTGTGTATATATATATATATATATAAAATTTTGGCAAAGTATGCTAGTTTTATTGAATAAACTAAAAATATAATATGCTCCAAAGAAGCAGTTATTTATTTTAATTGAGGATATCAGAATTTGATCCTATTTTATGATAAGCTTTTTATTTAACTCTGCTAACCACTTACTAGCAAACATATTTTTAAACATTAATAAGCCAGCTAATTTACCACACTAGCTAAACTTCTCTCCTTTAACATTGTTCATATTTATACTTTAAAAAAGAACTAAGCATTATATTGGTACCAAATTTCAAAGTTCTTAAATTATCTGGAAAAATGACAATTGCATAATAAAATTTACCTATGCCACTGACATATTTTTCATTAAAAAAAAATTCTTCTGTGATGCTTTTCTATATTTTGAAATTATTACTTTGCAATTAATATTTTGATAATAGTATATACAGCCTTTAAGAGGTTAGAAATTGAGTCTAAATTTGAAGTTGTGAAAGGGAAATTCACTCTGTCATGTCCGACTCTTTGCAACACCATGGACTATTTGAAGTTAGCTACCACAACTATGTTCATCTTAACAATTAAGTATGTGTGTTCTTTGGACAGTACATATTGAGTAATGGGGAAAAATCTTCAGTTTAATTTCTGTATAAGGCTTTCCCAAGCTATTCAGTTTGGAACATGATTTTTCTACTCAGTAGGCCTCTGTCTTTTCATCTGCAAATTGAAGATAGCATACACAACAGACATGGCTACTATAAAAATTAAATGAGATAATATACATGCACACTAAAATGTTGCTTAGTACAAGGAAGGCTGTAGATAATAGCCATTATTATCTTTATCATAATTAATTTTATTATTTTATGTATAATTTATCATTACAATTGAATTATTCTATTTCATTTTTGCCAATCATTAGGCATTGTTTTGCTTGTTGCATCAAATCCAATGTGGAATAAGTTAAGACATTAAATAAATTAACTGTTTTAAATGTACGACATACATTTGAAATATATTTTTCTCTATCACTACAATACCCCATAAAATCAAAAAATTTCAAATAGCATGCTAGTTTTTAACACAGTATCAATATGTTTTTGGTTAACTTATTCAAACACAGACTAAGTAAATGGCATTGTATAGCATTTCAAATTATGCTGGCCATTTTCCCTTTTATGTACCTTCACAATGAATCATAGGTAGCAAAATATGAAATAAACACTTTCAAAGTTGTTAAAAAATTGTTTATTTTAGTTACTTATTCCACTATTCCCTCCACTGACAGAAAGTAGAAGTTGATCATTTTAATGACATTTATCTGAATCTATAGTCACCTAGTAATTGTTGGCAGCAGTAATATCTGACAGGGTATACTTCTCTATTGATCTTGTGTCTCTTTTAATTTTTCATATTTTCTATCTCAGCAAAGCTGAGTTGTGTAATTGTTCTTGCCTTCCAATAACCTGAAAATTATTATTAATGATCTTGACATTCACAATATTTTTACCTACTACATCATACCAGACAGAGATGGATATGTTAATATTGTCATCAATTCCTTAAGGAGGCTCCATCTGACTGTGGAAATTCAGATAATATTAGAAAACAGTTTGTACTTTTTGAAATTTCATAGAATTCAAGCCCTTTCTTTCCCAACGGAAAACTACATGTGTGGCATTTGAGAAGTTTTCACTTGTCACTATATTAAAATATATCTTGCTTCTTCAAACAATATTTGCTCGCTAAAAATCTATCCTCCGTGCTAAAATTACAGTTTTCATTCACGTGAACTTTCCCTATTTCATGTTCAGCTCTGTATTTGAAACTTTGACCCCATGTATTCTTGAGTGTCAAAGGGTGCATGATCATAAAATTTGCTCTAAAATTATAAAGTGACAATGCTACATGTTTATTTTCTATTTCAGAATTATTTACTGATGGAAATGCTAGTTGGTGGTTCTCTTTCCCTCACCCAGGTTTTCAATGTAATGACCAATATCAATCCCTCTCCCATTTGAAAACTCTGCTTAAGTTCCTCTCTGTCTTATTCTCAAACATGCCTGCAAGAACTTTGAGACTTAAGTCAGAACTTGTCTTTCACAGCATGGACATATTCATCTGACATTTCCCTAACCTCTTTTCCAGGTATGTTAGAGGGCTCTTCAATTTGATGCTCTGCAACTGGTATAAATGCAGTTTATTTGTCATATGTGCATGACTGCTAAGTTGCTTAAGTCATGTCTGACACTGTGCGACCCTAAGGACTATACCCTGCCAGGCTCCTCTGTCCTCAGGACTCTCCAGGAAAGAATACTGGAGTGGATTACTGTGCCCAACTCCAGGGAATCTTCCCAACCCAGGGATCAAACCCGAGTCTCCTGCCGCTCCTACATTGCAGGCAGATTCTTTACCACTGAGCCACCGGGAAAGACCCTTATTTGTCATATAAACAATACTTAATAAATCCTTGCTAAGTGAATAAATAAGTAAATAGATTGTTGTTGTCTTATAATATGTATTTCTCAACTATAATAATTTATATACTGTGTCAGAAAAAAATATGAAATGTATTTTTGTATTCCATGCACCTGATACACTGCTTGGAGCTTACTATGGGTTCCAAAAATGTTATTAAATAAACTGCATTTGCCTTTTCAGATCATGAATGTGGTATCAAGTAAACCTCTTTCTCTTGACCACTCCACCTCTGCTGCTGCTGCTGCTAAGCCGCTTCAGTCGTGGCCGACTCTGTGCGACCCCATAGATGGCAGCCCACCAGGCTCACCCATCTCTGGGATTCTCCAGGCAAGAACACTGGAGTGGGTTGCCATTTCCTTCTCCAATGCGTGAAAGTGAAAAGTGAAAGTGAAGTCACTCAGTCGTGTCCGACTCTCAGCGACCCCATGGACTGCAGCCTACCAGGCTCTGCCATCCATGGGATTTTCCAGGCAAGAGTACTGGAGTGGGGTGCCATTGCCTTCCACCTCTACAGACTATCAATATTTAGGTGCAGGCTTTTTGGGTGATAAAAATGATATCCACTTAGAGCTAGGTGGGCTTCCCTTTTGGCTCAGCTGGTAAAAAATGCACCTGCAATGTGGGAGGCCTGGATTCAATCCCTGGGTTGGGAAGATCTCCTGAAGAAGGGAAAGGCTACCCAGTCCAGTATTCTGGCCCAGAGAATTCCATGGACTGTATAGCACACAGGATTACAAAGAATTGGACACTACTGAGGGAATTTCACTTTCACTTAGAGCTAGATGAAGAGGAAACAGAACCAAGAAGGATTTGGAGGACTTAAGTAAGGTCATCCAACCAGTGAGATAAGGACAGCCTCAGGAAGAGTCTTGGAAATTTTGTAGACATAATGAAAGTTTCAGACACTAAATCTTACATACTTATTCTACACATAAACACATAAATGTACATACAAAATCACCTGAAGGTTTTTCTTCTTTTGTTAACAAATCACTTTTTGTTTTTGTCTTTGGCTGTAAAAATAGCAAACTACCGATTATAACACAGAGGAATGAAAAAATATCTCATATCACATCACCATTTTGTTGTTCAGTCTCTCTGTCATGTCCAACTATTTAAGAACCCATGAACTGCAGCACCTTAGGTTTCCTGTTCTTTGCCAACTCCCAGAGCTTGCACAAACTCATGTCCATTGAGTTGGTGGTGCCTTCCAACCATCCCATCCTCTGCCGTCCTCTTCTCCTCTAGCTTTCAATCTTTCTCAGCATAAGGATCTTTTCCAGTGAGTCAGTTCTTTGCATCAGGTGGCCAAAATATTGGAACTTCAGCTTCAGCATCAGTCCTTCCAATGAATAATCAGGACTGATTTTCTTTAGGATTGACTGGCTTAATCTCCTTGCTGTCCAAGGGACTCTCAAGAGTCTTCTCCAACACCACAGTTCAAAAGCATCAATTCTTCGGCACTCAGCTTTCTTTAGAGTCCAGCTCTCACATCCATACATGACTACTGGAAAAACCATAGCTTTGACTAGATGGACTTCTGTTGGCAAAGTAATATCTCTGCTTTTTAATATGCTGTTTATATTGATCATAGCTTTTCTTCCAAGGAGCAAGCGTCTTTTAATTTCTTGTCTGCAGTCACCATCTGCGGTGATTTTGGAGCCCAAGGAAGTAAAGTCTGTCACTGTTTCCATTGTTTCCCCATCTATTTGCCATGAAGTGATGGGACTGGATACCATGATCTTAGTTTTCTGAATGTTGAGTGTTAAGCCAAATTTTTCACTCTCTTTCACCTTCATCAAAAGGTTCTTTAGTTCCTCTTCACTTATCTGCCATAAGGGTGGTGTCACCTGCACATCTGAAGTTACTGATTTCACTAGAATCAGCTATAAATTCCAGATACTATTTTTCTACACTTAGAAAAAATATAATATTAAATTTAAACTTACTTGAATTTCACCCAAGTACACAAGTAAAGTAAAAAGAAATTAGGTAAATTGCTGAATTCTTAAACATAACCTCATAAAATATACTACTTCCCTAAAGCTTTCTCAAATGTGAAATTATGAAAGACATTGAGACTGAAACACTTTTCATCAGTTTCTAAAGAACAATTATTGACTCTCTGCTATGAAAGGTGAGGGTATTAGCATTCTGATTCTTTTTCCCAGTTTAACTCCATTGTTGTTGTTGTTCAGTCACTCAGTTATGTCCAACTCTGTGCCACCCCATGGACTGCAGCATGCCAGGCTTCCCTGTCCATCATCAACTCCTAGAGCTTACTCAAACTCATGTCCATTGAGTAGGTGATGCCATCCAACCATCCCTTCCTCTGTCATCCCCTTATCCTCCTGCCTTCAATCTTTCCTAGCATCAGGGTCTTTTCTAAAGAGTCAGTTCTTCACATCAGGTGGCCAAAATTTGAAGCTTCAGCATCAGACTTTCCAATGAATATTCAGGATTGATTTCCTTTAGGATTGACTGGTTTGATTTCCTTTGCAGTCCAAGGGACTCTCAAGAGTCTTCTCCAACACCACAGTTCAAAAGCATCAATTCTTTGGTGCTCAGCCTTCTTTATGGTTCAACTCTCACATCCATACACGATTACTGTATATAGTCTTCAGATTTGTGCACTGCCTCCTTGGGTCTTATTCATTTTATAAACCCTGTTTACAGCACTGTCACTAACTGTAGTAGATATTCAGTAAGGATGTGCTGAATGAATAAAGACTTGAATTCTTAAACTAATAACTTAGGTATTATTTGAAAATGTTAATGTTCTAGAGATCACATGCAAACTTTCTGAATAGAAATTTCTTGAACATGAGTCTGAGTATCTGTATTTTTACAAGTCTCCTTGGTTTTATCTCTGGGTGGAGAACATCCCCTGAAGCAAGAAATGGTAACTCACTCCAGTATTCTTGCCTGAAAAATCCCTTGGACATAGGAGCCTGATGGGCTTCAGTCCAAAGTGTCAGGCTTGACTGAGTACACACATTGAATATTTGCCACATTGATACTATATTAGAAAACTCGCTTTATTTCTGATCTCCATTCTTGTTGCCATTGTCATCTATAGTCATGAGAGTTATCTATAGCTTTTCTCTGTATCAATAATTTGACACACCAATTGATCCGATTTTTTTAGATGCATCAATTCTTTTCATATATGCCATAATCTTTAATTCTGTTTGGTTTTTTTTGTCATTCTTATTGTGATTGTTCTTACTGGTGTTTCTCAATTTGTTGTTTTATGTCTAGTTTCTTTTCATTTTTATCTCATTTATTTTTAAAAATTGATTTATTTATTTCAATTGGAGGCTAATTACTTTGCAATATTGTAGTGGTTTTTGCCATACATTGACAGGAATCAGTCATGGGTGTATATGTGTTCCTCATCCTGAACCCCCCTCCCACCACTTTCCCCATCCCATCTGTCAGGGTCATCTCAGTGGACCAGGCCTGAGCACCTTGTCTCATGCATCAAACCTGGACTGGTGATCTATTTCACATATGGCAATATACATGTTTCATTGCCATACTCTCAAATCATCCCACCCTTGCCTTCTCCCACAGAGTCCAAATGACTGTTTTATACTTCTATGTCTCTTTTGCTGTCTCACATATAGAGTCATCGTTACCATCTTTCTAAACTTCATATAAATGTGTTAATATACTATATTGGTGTTTTTCTTTCTGACTTACTTCACTCTCATCTTACCCTTGTAAACACTTTTTATTAAATTGAAATTATTAGTTTGTTATTCTACACTTTAAAACTATAAAGAATTGTTCTTCTGTTTACCTGAGTTTTGTTTATTCCTTGGCCAGCAATAATCTAGCATAAAGGCTATGCATTTAGACTCGAAACTAAACTGCCTTTACCCAAATTGTAACTCTATGTTTTACTTTCTAATTGACTTTAGCTAAGTCATTTGATTTCTCAATTACCCATTTGAAAGTGAAAGTCACTAAGTCATGTCCAACTCTTTGGGACCCCATGGACTACACAGTCCATGGAATTCTCCAGGCCAGAATACTGGAGTGGTTAGTCATTTCCTTCTCCAGTGGATCTTCTCAATCCAGGGATCGAACCCAGGTCTCCCACATTGCAGGCAGATTATTTACCAGATGAGCCACCAGGGAAGCCCAAGAATACTGGAGTGGCTAACTATCCCTTCTCCAGTGGATCTTCCGGAATCAAACTGAGGTCTCCTGCATTTCAGGAAGATTCTTTACCAGCTGAGCTACGAGAAATTATCCATTTGCTCCTCTGTAAAATGAGAATGATAGCAATTGTACATACTTCACCACAGTGATGGTGAAGATGAAATGGATACATTAGAAAATATGTAGCCTAGTACCTGGAAAAAGTAAAATTGTCTTTCAGAATCTCATTCCTTCAATAACCATTGAAGCATATAAATAATTTACCCCTTTAAAAAGTTACTGCTAGAAGATAAGTGGGGAAAATGCAGAATTTAATACTATAAAATATTATAAATTAAAAAAACATGATTAAAGAACAAAATAGAAGTTTCTAGTTAGAAAATTACAACATGGCAAGACTTTTGCATCAATTTCTTCCCCTCAGGAAGCTAATTATATTCTAAAATTCCAAATCCTGAGAACTTTCATTAATTGGCCTAAATCTTCCCAGCAGGAAATTTCCATTCTTTCCTATCATAGTAAAGAAGTGAAATGGGTTGAAAATGAAAAACAGGTGAAACTTATCCCTGTTAATAGCTTCTCAACATTTCCTAGCATACCCTGCAGTTAGGCAATGGCATGTGACGAAGTTCCATTTGAAGGAATATGAGTGATATTGATCTGGACCACTTTAGTCAGGGCTTTCAGAAATCTCCACTATTCTTCCTTCAGGCTAGATGGAGAAGGAGACAATCTCAAAGAAAGCCTTGAGAGACAAAAAGTCCAAGCCAGCAGATTCTCTGCCAACACACATGCCAAAAGATTACATAGAATAGGATCCTTTTCTATGACACTTTTATTCAGTTCCAAAAAATGAAAAAAAAAAACACACATTTCATTGCGTTTGAGTGATTTACTATTTGAACAGTTTCAGACTGTCATGTAGACTACATTAACTTCAGATCATATGAAATGAAAAAAAAAATGATGTCAGTCTTAATTCAGTGAAGTGTCCAGGGTCCCCTGCTGAGGCCTGGGAAGAATGTCATGTAGCAGAGAATCACAAGAAAGCAGGAAAAGTTGTGTCCAAGGCAGCAATGACATTGGAAACACTGGGGGGTGCTAATCATACATAATCTTGTATGTTTCATTTTAGATATTATTGTTGACTTTTTGTTGCTGTTGTTCATAGCTTTGCCCATATGGATCTTTGTCGGCAAAGTATGTCTCTGCTTTTTAATATTCTGTCTAGGATTGTCATAGCTTTTCTTCCAAGGAGCAAGTGTCTTGTAATTTCATGGTTGTAGTCACCAACTGCAGTGATTTTGGAGCCCAAGGAAATAAAGTCTGTCACTGTTTCCATTGTTAACCCATCTATTAGTCATGAAGTGATGGGACCAGATGCCATGATCTTAGTTTTTTTAATGTTGAGTTTTAAGCTAACTTTTTCACTCTCCTCTTTCACCTTCATTAAGAGCCTCTTTAGTTCCTCTTTCAATTCATTTCAGTTGCTCAGTCGTGTCTGACTCTGCGACCCCAAGGACTGCAGCACGCCAGGCTTCCCTGTCCATCACCAACTCCTGGAGCCTACTCAAACTCATGTCCATTGAGTAGGTGATGCCATCGAACCATCTCTTTCTCTGTCATCTCCTTTTCCTCCTGCCTTCAATCTTTCCCAGCATCAGGGTCTTTTCTAATGAGTCAGTTCTTCATATCAAGTGGCCAAAGTATTGGAGCTTCAGCTTTAGCCTCAGTACTCCCAGTGAATATTCAGGACTGATTTCCTTTAGGATGGACTGCTTGGATCTTCTTGCTGCCCAAGGGACTCTCAAGAGTCTTCTCCAACACCACAGTTCAAAAGCATCATTCTTCAGTGCTCATCTTCCTTTACAGTCCAACTCTCACATCCATACAAGACTACTGGAAAAACCATAGCTTGGACTAGACATACCTTTGTTGACAAAGTAATATCTCTGCTTTTTAATATGCTGTCTAAGTTGGTCATAACTTTCCTTCCATGGAGCAAGAGTCTTTTTATTTCATGGCTACAGTCACCATCTGCAGTGATTTTGGAACCTCAAAAATAAAGTCGCTCACTGTTTCCACTGTTTCCCCATCTATTTGTCATGAAGTTATAGGACCAAGTGCTATGATCTTAGTTTTCTGAACGTCGAGCTTTAAGCCAACTTTTCACTCTCCTCTTTCACTTTCATCAAGAGGATATTTAGTTCTTCTTTACTTTCTTTCATAGCGTGGTGTCATCTGCATATCTGAAGTTACTGATATTTTGCCTGGCAATCTTGATTCCAGCTTGTGTTTATACAGTCCAGAATTTCTCATTATGTTCTCTGCATATAAGTTAAATAAGCAGGGTGACAATATACAGCCTTGAGGTACCCCTTTCCCAATTTGGAACCAGTCTGTTGTTCCATGTCCAGTTCTAACTGTTGCCTCTTGACCTGCATACAGATTTCTCAGGAGGCTGGTCAGATGGTCTGGTATTCCCATCTCTTGAAGAATTTTCCACAGTTTGTTGTGATCCACACAGTAAAAGTTTTGGCATAGTCAATAAACAGAAGTAGATGTTTTTTTTCTGGAACTTTCTTGCTTTTTGGCTAATCCAATGGATCTTGGCATTTTGATCTCTGGTTCCTCTGCATTTTCTAGATCCAGGTTGAACATCTGGAATTTCATTGTTCACATACTGTTGAAGTCTGGCTTGGAATATTTTGAGCATTATTTTGCTAACGTTTGAGATGAGTACAATTGTGTGGTTCCTCTTACTTCCTGCCATTAAAGTGGGTGTCATCTGCATATCTCAGGTTGTTGATACTTCTCCTTGTAATATTGATTCCAGCTTTTGAGTCATCCATCCATTGTTGACTTTATTTTAGGTTTCATGCAGACTCAAAGATTTCAAGAGGGAAACAACAGGATGAAGTTTACAATAAAAAATTACATTTTTGATCAGGCAAGCATAAGTAGGAAAGTCAGTTAGGAAATAATTACACATGATATTATAATAAAAACATCACCCATCCTTAGAAAATGACCATCAATGTAATAACTACTATAACTAATAAAAGTTGGAATCAGTTTTTTAAAATATATATGTATTTATTTATTTGGCTGTGTCAAGTCTTAGTTGCTGCACACATGATCTTCAATCTTTGTTGCAGAATGCAGGATCTTTAGTTTCGGTATGTGGTCTGGAATCTGTTTCAAACTTGTTTAACTCATCAATAACATTTCACTTCACTGAACATGCCTCTAAAATCCATGGTTCCCACACAGACTCATTCCAATAAACACACTTCATCCTCCTGCCACCTCTATAAGCAACACGACTCCATGATTAAACTCCATTAATATTGTGCAGTGATAAAGGAAATGTGTTTGAAAAGGCCTGAATCATGTAGCTATGATTTTTTAAACAACTATGTTCATTGTAGAACATCCTTACTGTACCGTGAATTAGTTTTAGCTAAATGCAATAAATGCCTGTGAAAATGATATGAGTTTTCAATTGTTACTTTTACATTTAACACATTTGTAATGGGTATTATGAACCAAGTGAGCTGGGAAGGTAAGTGTTAGATAGAGACCAACATAGGCAGAACTGGGACCCCATCCCTTGGAATTGTTGAGGTAGCTGCTACATAGAAGGAAGGAATATTTATTATTAAGAGTCTCTAAGAATAAGCAGATCTAAAAAGACAAGCTTTCATAATTAGTAAGACATATTTAATGATAGGCAACAGAGGAAGGTACATTCTTAGGGCAAATTCCATATCTCATCTTTACTTACAAAATAAGGACATGATTTGTCTTCAAGACCACTTCAGTTTTGTGCACTCCCTCCTTGGATCTTATCCATTTAATAAACTCTGTTTACAGCACAATGACTAACTGTAGTAGATATTCAATAGGGATATGTTGAATGACTATAGACTTGAATTTTTAAATTGATAACTTAGGCTATTATTTGAAATTAATAACTTAGGGTATTGTTTGAAATTTCAAATAATAATTCTAGACAATTTCAATAATTCTAGACAAAAATGTCTAGAATTTATAAATTCTAGAAACCACATGCAGACTTTCTGAATACAAATTTATTGAATATGTCTCTGAGTATCTGTATTTTTACAAGTTTCCTAGGTAACACTTAGGGCTTCCCAGGTTGCTCAGTGGTAAAGAATCCACCTGCCAGTGCAGGAGATGTGGATTTGATCCCTGGTCCAGGAAGAAACTCTGAAGAAGGAAATGACAACTCACAACAGTGTTCCTGCCTGGGAAATCCCATGGACAGAGGAGCCTGGTGAGCTGCAGTCCATGGAGTCTCAAAGAGTTGGACACAACTTAGCCATTGAGTAAAAGATAATACTTAAGTTCAGGCAAGCACTTAACTGTAAGTGCTTTGTGGATAGTAACTGCATTTATCTCCTTCTATGACTTGTCTTTCATCATCTTAATCTTTTTGCAGTATTCTACATATTTAAATTCTTCTTGAAACACTCTTTTCCCTTCCTTTGTCTAGCATCATCTTTGCCTGTTTATTCTCTTCCACTTGTTTTGATTTTCTATCTCCTCTGTTCATCTCTAAGTGTTAAAGAACCCCAAGGATTGTGGTTGTCTATTCCAATATATCTATAGTGTTCCCTGGGTGATCTTATCTAGCTCATAATTTTAAATGTCATTTGTATGACAATGATTTCAAAATGTATATCTCAGCATTTACTTCTGCTATGTACTTCAGACTTGTGTTGCAAACTGAGTGACCTTCTTAGCATGTGAAGACATTTAAAATTTAACCTGGTAAAACACTATTGATAAAATTTAATAAATTTTCATAATAAAAGCACTCAACAAACTAAGAATAGAAGAAAACTACCTAAACAAAATAAAAGTCTAGATACCAAGCCCATATAGCTAATATAATTTTCAAGTGAGATAGACTGAAAGATTCTGATCTAAAATACAGAGCAAGGCAAGAATGCCCACTCTCACCACTACTATTCAATATAATACTAGAAATCCTAGCAAGAACATAGATAAAAAGAATTTAAAAAGTCATCCAAATTGTACAGAGAGAAGTAAAATTATCTTTATTTGTAAATGACATAATCTCACATTTAAAAAATATTTTTAGATTTAAAAAAAACTGTTAAAACTAATTAATAGCTTAAGCAAAATTGCAGGATTTAAAATCAACACACAAAAATCCATTGTGTTTCTGTACACTAACAATGACTGATCTGAAAAGGACAATGCCATTTACTGGAGAATCAAAAGAATAAAATATTTTGAAATAAACTTAAACAAGGAGGTGAAAGACTTGTACACTGAAAATTACCAAACTTTGCTTAAGAAACTGAAAAAATTTCACATAAAAGGAAAGATATCTCGTGTTTGTGGGCTGGATGACAATATTGCTAAAACAATCGTGCTATCCAAAGTAAATTACATAACTGATGCAATGAGTATCAAAATGTTAATGGCATTTAGTGTGCAAATGGAAAAAAACACAAAATTCATATGTAATTTCAAAGGACTCTGAATAGAGAAACATTCTTGAGAGAGAAAAAAAATGGCGGTCTCACAACTCCTGATTTCAAAACATATTACAAGCAACAACAATTAAGATATTGTGGCACTGGCACAACATGTATATGTATGTATGTGTGTGTGTGTGTGTGTGTGTGTGTGTGTGTGTGTGTATAAAAATCAGTGGAACACAATAGAATGCCCAGAAATAAACCCTTGTTTATACGGCCAACTGACCTTTGACAAGTTACCAACCCCACATACAATGGGAAAATGGGTCTTTTTTCAGCAAATTGTGATGGGAATACTGAATATCCACATGCCAAATGTGAAAAAAAAAAAAAAAAAAAAAAAAAAAAACGAGAGAGAGAGCGAGAAAGAATTAATTAGGACTTTAACCTTGGGTTTCCCAGGTGGCCCTAGCAGTAATAAAGAATCTCCTGCCAATGCAGGAGACCACCAGAGATGTGGGTTCAATTCTTGGGTCTGGAAGATCCCTCAGAGTAAAAAATGGCAACCCACTCCAGTACTGTTTTCTGGAAAATTCCAAGGACAGAGGAGCCTAGCAGGGTACAGTCCGTGGGGTTGCAAAGAATCAGATGCAACTGAGCATGCATTCACACACCTAAAGTGAAAGTGAAAGTCTGACTCTTTGCAATCCTATGGACTGTAGCCTGTCAATCTTCTCTGTCCCTGGAATTCTCCAGGCAAGCATACTAGAGTGGTTAGCCGTTCCCTTCTCCAGGGGATCTTCCCAACCCAGGGATCAAATCCAGTTCTCCTGCATTTCAGGTGTATTCTTTACCATCTGAGCTACCAGGAAAACCCAAGAATACACCTAAAATCACAATATATACAAAAATTTACTCAAATGTATTAAAGAACTAAGACTATTAAACTCTCTTAAGAAAACATAGGAGAAAAGCTTTAGGTCATTGGATTTGACAGTGATTTCTTGGATGACACAGAAAGAACACACATCAAAAGCGAAAGTAGACAAATGGGAATACATCAAAATTGAAAACTTTTTTGTAGCAAAGGAAATTATCAACAGAATGATAACATAACCCATGGATTGGGAAAATATTTTCAAAAAATCTGATAAGGATTTAACACCCAGATATATAAATGACTTCAACAATTCAAGCTCATAAAAGCAAATGGCCTGCTTTTAAGATGAGAAAGGAGGTGAACAGATAATTCTCCAAAGATATGAAAGTTGCCTATAATTGTATTAGAAGATGCTTAACATGACTAACCATCAAGGAACTGCAAATCAAAACCACAATGACTAGACAGACCTTTGTTGGCAAAATAATGTCTCTGCTTTTAAATATGCTATCTAGTTTGGTCATAACCTTCCTTCCAAGGAGTAAGCGTCTTTTAATTTCATGGCTGCAATCACCAGCAGCAGTGATTTTGGATCCCCAAAAAATAAAGTCTGACACTGTTTCCCCTGTTTCCCCATCTATTTCCCATGAAGTGATGGGACCAGATGCCATGATCTTAGTTTTCTGAACGTTGAGCTTTAAGCCAACTTTTTCACTCTCCTCTTTCACTTTCATCAAGAGCCTCTTTAGTTCTTCTTCACTTTCTTCCATAAGGTTGGTGTCATCTGCATATCTGAGGTTATTGATATTTCTCCCAGCAATCTTGATTCCATCTTGTGTTTCTTCCAGCCCAGCGTGTCTCATGATGTACTCTGCATATAAGTTAAATAAGCAGGGTGACAATATACAGCCTTGACGTACTCCTTTTCCTATTCAGAACCAGTCTGTTGTTCCATGTCCAGTTCTAACTGTTGCTTCCTGACCTGCATACAGGTTTCTCAAGAGACAGGTCAGGTGGTCTGGTATTCCCATCTCTTTCAGAATTTTCCACAGCTTATTGTGATCCACACAGTCAAAGGCTTTGGCATAGTCAATAAAGCAGAAATAGATGTTTTTCTGGAACTCTCTTGCTTTTTCGATGATCCAGCTGATATTGGCAATTTGATCTCTGGTTCCTCTGCCTTTTCTAAAACCAGCTTGAACATCTGGAAGTTCACACTTCACGTACTGCTGAAGCCTGGCTTGGAGAATTTTGAGCATTACTTTACTAGCGTGTGAGATGAGTGCAATTGTGCACTAGTTTGTGCATTCTTTGGCATTGCCTTTCTTTGGAACATTATGCAATGGAACATTATGCAGTCTTAAAAAGAAGGATAACATGTCATGTGATACAGTATTGAGAAACCTCAAGAACATTATGCTGTGGGAAATAAGATGGCCACAAAAGGCCAGGCATGCTTTGATTCCACTCATAAGAAGGATCTAAAGTAGTCAGAATCTTAGAAAGTAGAAAGGTGGTTGCCAAGAGCTTGTGGGAATGGAAGGAGCAATTTATGCCTAATGAGTATAGGGTTTCAGTTCTGAAAGGTCAAAAACTTCTGGAGATCTGCCATACATCGATGTAAATATACTTAACGCTGCTGTATTGTATACTTTAAAATTAAGATAGTAAATTTGATGTTATTTGTTTTTCACTGTAAATAAAAATAAACTTATTTGAGGTTTAGTTAATATAACAGAATTAACCAAACAGGTCAAAACACACAATGACAATACTTTTAAAGATAAGATCTTATCAGCACTCAGCACAAGTGAAATGCAAAGAATTGGGGGCTACAATCTCCATGACCACCATCCCTGCTGTGCTGGTTGAGGGGAGGTAGGGGATGATAACTGCCATGTGCTCAGTTGCTTTTGACTCATATTGACTCCATGAACTGTAGCCTGCCAGGCTCCTCCTCTGTCCATGAATTTCCCTGGCAAGAATACTGGAGTGGGTTGCCATTTCCTCCTTGGCGGGTGGTGGTGGTGGTGGGTGATAATTAGATGAATGAAAATGGTCCAAGGGCCTCATTATTTTTCAGCTGCCCTTTTCTTAAAGAAGCCCCTTGGTTGCTATAAATTTTGGATTAGATTAGGTTCCAGAGGTCCACAAAAGTTGATTCTGTCAGTCCTTACCAGCTTATGGCTGTTTCAGTGGAGGGACCTATTATTTAAACACCTTACTCTTCCATCACCTAAGGCATCATTTTCTGTCTGATTATTCTTGGTCTGAGGACTGAACTTTATCTCTCCTTCTCTGATGAACAAGGTCTAGCTTCTGGAAAAAAAGAGACTGTACTTAGCTTAGTTCAATTCATCATTACAACTAGATAAAGCAATTTGAGATAATGGCCAATTCATAGATCAGCAGTAGCATCTCCGTATACCAAGATAAATTAAGGTATCACCTAGGAATATTATTCACATTTCTGCCCAGGGCTATTTCTTTGTTTTATACTATTCACTCTCATTTGTCAATTGTAGAGTGGCCTGGAAATATATTTTGATAACTGACATAGTTATATCTTTATTATTATGCTTTATTTCCATTTAATAGAAATCTTTAACTCATTATGCTTTGCATATTGACAGCCACAAAATGAATTAAAATGAGCTTTATGTTTCCAAATACTGTACATTTACTGAGATATAGCATATCTAGATATATTCTGTTTTTCAAAAATCAGTTTTCTTTTTCTCCACGTTTTGATTATTCTAGTGTCACATATTGCTTTCCAAAGCAGAGCTAAGCAAACCATATTAAACTCAAATAAGCTAAATGGAAAGAAGATATAAACAGAGGAGTGAAGGATCTCTTAAAAGACAAATGAAAAAATGCAGACAGTTTCATGTTTTCTCTATACTTCTACATATGACTTACTTTAAATACCCATATGAGGTCACATATTTACTTCAACATGATTGTAGAAAAAACAGTCTCCAGGAAAGGATGTTGCTATCCTAATTCATCCTGAAAACTATAACTCAATTTATATCCAAGGTAAGGGAGTACTAGAAATTCTCATGTCTCCATTGGAAACAGCTGACATTTATCCAACTGAGAAAAGCTAATCAATCAATACTGCAATAATAAAATAACCCAAAAATATAATAGAGGAAATTACATCTTTATTCTTTACTACTTAATACTCAAATTTTAGCAGTTCTTGCAATTATGTGTGTGTGCTCAGTTGCTTAATCATGTCCGACTCTTTGTGACCCCATGGACTGCAGCCCACCAGGCTCCTCTGTCCATGGGGATTCTCCAGGCAAGAATACTGGAGTGGATTGCCATTTCCTCCTCCAGGTGATCTTCCCTACCCAGGGATCAAACCCACTTCTCCTGCATCTCCTGCATTTGCATCTCTGGCATTGCAGGCAGATTCTTTACTACTGACCCACCTGGGAAGTCTGAAAGTTTTGTCAACAACCATAAAAGTCATAGACTTTTTCATTTAAAAGAAGTTTTGTCAATAAGTATGAGCAGAATACAAAAGTGCTTCTCTATTGCATAGAAACTTGCTGGCTTTCAAGAAAAGTCTTATTTGAACCAAAGTTCAAGTTCAAATCTTATCTGAACTACAGTCAAGTGCCTCTTTTCTTTTTTGAAGAAAAAGACTACCCCTGAAACTCTTTTCAAGAAAGAATTATATCTATAGGTTAGCTTACCCATCAGATATTTCTTTAAAAGCAAATTAGGTGTACCTTTCAATACAAAGTCCTGAAATCACCATTGCTGATGAGCTAAAGTATGTGTAGAACTTCTTATATATCTGATCAGTATGAAAGAAGATATTTGCTCCTGAAGTTCTTGTAAACATTTAAATGCTGAAGTAATAGCTTTACCAGGATGGAATTGAGATACAAAATCATCTATCATTTTTTAAAGAAGAAATCTAGAAACACTTGTGTACCCTTAAGAACTATTTTTTTCTAAGTTATGTCTATCTTTATGGTATTGCAGTTGGAGAATGGTTTCACAATAATTTTCACACTGATAACAAACGGTATCAAAGATGTTGACTTAGCCAAAGGACTAATAGATCTTATGGCAAAAGGTTACTATTAATTGAAGCTTAACACAAAACTTAGTACTAAAGCTAGCATTTATTATTAAACTGAAGGTTCATGAAGAATGTTACTATTCCTTGACAGCTTTTGCCTTATATAACACACCATGAAAGATTTGAATCACTTGCAATATCTTTGTGAATCTGGACTCCATTTTGTTTTATAAAGAAACTCTCATATGTTTTCTTCGTTTGAAGAAGAGGTTGAACATTTATTTGGAGACTTTCTTGCATGTGGTATGAATATTTGTGGATTAATAATTAAATGATATTCTGGTTACTACTGTTTATGTATAGAAACACATTTGACTTTTATATCTTATGTCCAGAAAACTTGACAAATTTTAGCAATTATGAAATTCTTTCTGTAGAGTCATTTTTTAAAATCTATCAAGAAAGTAATATGGGAGAATTACATTGGGTTGGCCAAAAATTCATTTGGGTTATTCTGTAACATTGTACAGAATAGCCTGAACAAATCTTTTGGACAACCCAATAGTTCTCCTTACATCCTTTGCTATCTTTATTACACTGTCTATACACTCTATGCAATGGGCAATATCAACCATCCTGATTTTTAATTTTATTTTTTATTTCAACATTTAATTTGATATTAATTTTAGACATATGCCCTTTATGAGGGTAAGAGCATATCAATTTCTATGTCTATATGAAATTTATATTTGTACATGAATTTTATCATAGATCAATATGTGTCATGTGTTGTGTGTTTAGTCACTCAGTCTCGTCCGACTCTGTAGTGACCGCATGGACTGTAGCCCGCCAAGCTCCTCAGTCCATGGGATTTCCCAGGCAAGAATACTGAAGTGGGTTGCCATTTCCTCTAGGATCTTCTTGACCCAGAGATGGAAGCCATGTCTCCCGCATTACAGGCAAATTGTTTACCCATTGAGCCATCAGGGAAGACCTATAAATCAATGTATATTTTACTAATTGTCATTACTTCACCTACTTTTGATGAGATGGGAGATTTCCTCTTGAATCTCATAATGTGGTATATGAGTAGAGTTATCTAATATTGAAACAAACTTTTCTCTCTGAAATAAACTCAGTTTGTTCAAAATAGATTACTATTTCTACCACCCACTCAATTTTGTTTGTTTGTTAATATTTTTTTTTTCAATTTTCTCATTTGTGCCACTAATGAGATTATACATAATTTCTCACTCTCATACTAGTAGAAGTTTGGAGTTAATATTATAAGTGGCTAAAATAAATCCATACAGCAGATGTGTCTAAGTCTGGTTCTTTCAAATAATAAAATTTACCAACCATTGGTAACACTATTAAAAGAGAAAGAAAACAAAGACACCCAGAATTAGGAATTAAAAGAGGCACATCATTACAGATGCTTCTGATAAGGAAACAGTACATTCAAAAATTATATTAATGTACCACACCCCAACTCATTTGATGAGGCTCACAGAAACTCGAGAGCAAAACATGATAAGGATAGTGAAAAAAAAAGATCAATTATAGGCTAACATTACTATTGAAAAGAGATGTAAATGCTAGCAAAAGTTTTCAGCAATACATGAAAATATAGTACATTATGAACAAGGTAGATTTTCCCAGGGATATAAAGCTGTGATCTTGGCACATTTAAAAGGTAATTCATATAGTGATCTTGCAGATGCAAAATCATCATCATGATAGAAACTCTTAGAAAACTAGGCATGAAGGACTATTTACTTAATCTGATTAATGTGTTTATGTGTGCATACATGTGTATAATGCAAAGATACATTTTATATGAATTATATCATATATATGCATATTTGTCAGTATTTTAACCATGTATATATAATATAAAATTATAAGCATACACACACATATGTGTGTGAAAATATTTATCTATATATATGTATATTTAATAAATATAAGCTTATATTTAGAAGTTTTTCTTTTTAATTGTAAAGAAATCAGTAGTATCCACCTTTGTCCTTTCCATTCAGTTTACTGGCCATGCTATCTCGTGGATTAAGGAAAGAACAAGAAAACTGTTTAGGGAGTCTATAGAGAAGGAAAATTGATTTTATATGCATGAATTATATCACGGTGCATGTAAAAATCCTAAAAGAAATTACAAATACATAATCAACATTAATATGAGGATTTAATAAGGTTGCTGGATGAAACAATCAATAAATATAAGCATAGGTATCTATAAGTTTAGGCAACTGTATATATCTCTATAACCTCTAAATGTTTCTTTGTGCTCCTTTGAACTCAAAGGATTTCTTTCTCCATGCTCAGGCAATCATAAATGAGTTTTCTTTCGCTATATACTAAATTTGTCTCTTTTAGTATTTCACCTAAACGAAGTCACAGAGCACGGACTCATTTCAGTCTCCTTTCATTCAGTATAGTGTCTCTGAGTTTCATCCATATTATTTAATTTGTCATTAGCTCATTAATTTTTATTACAGATTAGTAGTTTTTTGGATTAATATGTCAAGACTTGCTTATCTAGTCAAGATAGACTGGATAGACATTTGGACTTCATATAGTTTGATGCTATCATAAATAAAGCTGCTATAAGTAGTTTTTATTATGGCATATGCTTTTAATTTCCCTTAGGTAAGTATCTTGCAGTCATATAGCTTGGTTTCACAATAAATATTCATTTAATCTTATAAGAAATTTCCAAACAGTTTTTCAAAGTGATATGTAATTTTACATTTCTGCCAGTACTATTTGGATATTCCAGTTTTTACACATACTTGCCAATGGTAGTAGGGTTCTCCAGAGGAAAAGGACCGTAGGTATTGAAAAGAGATTTATTACAAGGGATTTATTCACATGATTATGGAGGATGAGAAGCCTCTGAAATGCTATCTGCAAGCTGAGGTCCAGGAAAGACTGTGGGATAGTTCCAGTCCAAACTCAAAGACCTGAGAACCAATGAGACTAGAGTTCTGGTCTGAATCTGAGGGTCCAAGAATCTGGGGCATTGATGGCATGAGTTCCTGTCCAAGACCGAAGGCCTGAGAACTAGAATCTAAGGGCAGGAGAAGACAGATGCTCCAGCAAAAGCTGGGAAGAAATTTATTCTTCCTCTACCTTTTTGTTCTATTAGGCCTTCAATGGATTAGATGATGCAAATCCATGCTAGTGAGGGTGACCCTCTTTGCAATCTAATTATTTAAATGTTAATCTCTCCCAGAAATAGCCTTAGAGACACATCCAGAAAAAAATGTTTTACCTGCTACTTAGGCATTTCTCAGTCAAGTTGACACATAAAATTAGCCATCACACCAACACTTGGCTCAATATTTTTGATGTTATCCATTCTAATGGATTTGTAGTAAAAATTTACCATGATTTTAATCTAAACATAGATTAATGACTAATGATGTTTATCACTTGTTATTTAAGTGGTTGGGGTAGAAACCAAAAAAGTGGCAGGAAAATTTTAGAAATAAATTCTAGAGTCTCAGCAGTGGTGGTCAAGGTTGGGACTCTGGTGGGCTGAGTGAAGCTCTTAAATTAATAAATGTTAAGAGAGTTTCACAATAGGCCCTGTGCAGCAAATTTTAGTTGCATCACAGTCACCTGGAGGATTTGTTAAAACACATATTTCCAGGCCCCTCTTCAGCGGTTCTGTGTTGGTAGACGTGGGGTGGGGCCAGAGAATTTTATTGCTTCCAAGTTGCTAGATGAAAATGCTGCTGGTGAGAACCTCATTTGAGAAACACTTCTCTAGTGTTTTATTCCACTTTGTGCTCTGACATCTCTTTCTACAATGATTCAAACAAGCCTCTTTACAACCTACTTTTTTTTATTCCACTCTGGTGGTCCTAAATAATAGCATCATTAAAGCAACAAACAAACAAATCTTCCTCTCACTCCTGTTTCGTTACTAGACAAAGTTTCATTTTAGTCTTTCATCTAGCAACATCAGTCTCACTCTTCAGGCTTTCTTCATATAGCTATTTCTTTAACTCTTTATTTCTACAATTTTTTATTCTGGCATGATGAAATTTCCCTCATTTTTAAAAATGTAAATATCGTGCATTCCACAGTCTTATAATTTATTCAATCATAGCACATAAGATTGCTTTCATAAAGCATGTTTTCAAATCGTTACCCATTCAGATTGAGTTCATTTTATAATGAATTGGTCAGCATTTTGAACATTGATGTTGAGTAGACCAAAATACAGCCAGAAAGTGGTAGAGTTTTATTTACACTGTAAATTTTTAAATATTTCTTTGTATATCGCATTAAAATGAAATGAACTATTTGTAGTTATTTTATTTCCCTGGATATTTATATATTTTTTAATATATATATTTAAAATTTTCACTTATATTGATATGATTGTACAGAATATATGCAAACAAATAATTAGAACCAATAAGATATGAGTTTGGGCTTCCCTGATGGCTCAGTGGTAAAGAATCTGTCTTCAAAGCAGAATACGCATGAAACATGGGTTCAGTCCCTGGATTAGGAAGATCCCCTGGAGAAGGGAATGGCAGCCTACTCTAGTATTCTTTCCTGGAAAATCCCATGGACAGTGGATTCTGGCAGGCTGCAGCCCATGGGTCACAAAAAGTCAGACATGACTAAACAACTAACCATGCAATAAGATATTAAATTGCTTAAATTAAAATTAACGTGAATAAATCAACATTTCTATCCTTCAATATTAATCACCCTTTAAAAAGAAAAGAGAGAAAGTTATTCTATTCACAGTACCCCATAATTCACCACACATATAAACCAATTCCAAATTAGATCAAAAATGCAAAACTGAAAAGCATATCTTGAAATCTTTAAAATGAATATTTAGGGTAGGGAATGACTTTTTGAACACTCAAAAAGGGTAAAATATAAAATTAAATATTGAGGATATTTACCTACATTGAAATTAATATTTTCACATGAAGTAAGAAGATAAAACAAATATTCAAAATATTTTCAATATACATAGCTGAGAAAGAATCAGTGTTCAGGTGACCTGAACAAAGCTATAAATCAAAAGGAAAATGCTAAAAATATATTAGAAAAATGAGATAAGCAAATATTGAAGGTCTCTTAATTTGCTTTCACCAGGGTTAGCAACAAAAACTACTAGAAAGGACATGAAAAATATTTTTCACTGAAGTTGAGATCACTAATTTACCTTTTTCAGCACACCCAGATTCTTGGAGTCACCTAAAAATTGGATTATTCAGAGTATTTGTACTAAAATTTAAAAGTCTCTGAATTCAAAATGTTGCCAAGAATGTAAAACATATGAATAACTACAAACTATTGGTGAGTATATAATTTGGTAAATCTTATTTGGAGAAAAATTTGGCAACATATCAGAAATTCCACTCTTATTTTAAAAACTAGCCTGTATTCACAAGCACATAATTACAGGAATGTTCATTGTTGCACAGTTCTAAAAATTGGAAACCACATAAATGTGTTTCAAAAATACAATGGATATTTAATTTATGGAACACTAAATCAGTGAATGAATCAATCTTTCCCCCATCCTCTCTATATATGTGTATTATATATGCATATGTATATGTACATGTATATACACATATATAAATGTTTCAAAAATAATGCAAAAAACAAATCAGCATAAATATATAGTTATGAAATGTGTATACATATACACAAATAATGGAAAATAGAAAATATGCATGTGATGTAAAGCATAGATTACTTGTAGTGATTTTCTCTGAAAGAAAACAGAAGGTGTCAAAACTACATATGATATGAAAAAATTACAGTCATATTAGAGTGTACTCCAATGTGTTGGTGTTATTAAAATTCATTATTTCATTATAATATTTTTTCTCCTTTCTGATGTATTTCTTTAAATAATTTTAAAATAAAAAGATAAAAGGAAATTTAAATGTACTATTATGCTTACAGATTTATAAATTTCATGAAAGGAAGATATAATTTATCAAATATTAAGATTTTCCATTTACAGGTTACTTATAAAGTGAAGTCTCTCAATCTTGTCTGACTCTTTGCGACCCCATGGACTGCAGCCTACCAGGCTCCTCAGCTCATGGAATTTTCTGGGCAAGAGTAGTGGAGTGGGTTGCCATTTCCTTCTCCAGGGGGTCTTCCAAACCCAGGGATTGAACCCAGGTCTCCCGCATTGCAGGCAGACTCTTTACTATCTGAGACACTGGGGAAGCCCTATTTATAAAAACACAGTCTAAACAAATCTAGAAATTAGATTTAATATATATGATATATGTATGTGTGTTTATATTGATATATACAGATTATATAGATAATTTATTTCCAATATATATATGTATGTATTTATATTAGTTCTTATTAGTTTTAATTTTTATCTCATAGAGCTATGTCCTAACAAGATGTCTTACAACATGCTATAACTCAGATGACCATTATATCTACTTCTGTGGGCAAAAATCCCTTAGAAGAAATGGAGTAGCCATTAGAGTCAACAAAAGAGTCTGAAGTGCAGTACTTGGATACAATCTCAAAAACGACAGAATGATCTCTGTTCGTTTCAAAGGCAAACCATTCAATATCACGGTAATCCAAGTCTAACTTGCTATAGCAAGGGAGGCAGCCTTCATTACTCGTGTTTGGCAGAAATTCAAATGCTATAAGGGAAATAGGAAATAAATTTTATAGCCCAAAAATGTGGGGAGGCTTCAGGTATGTTCCAATTGGAGAATTTTTTCTTTTCTTTTTCTTAAGATATAGTTGATTTACAGTATTACATAAGTTTCAGGTGTACAACACAGTGCTGCACAAATTTTAGCGGTTATAATCCATCAGTTATTGCAAGATATCGGCTATATTCTCTGTACGGTACAATATATATATTAGTGATTGGCGATTGTTGATATATGGAAGTTGGAACTAGACTAATGATAAATGGAATATCTTACATGATTATGGTGAGAGACCATATTCTGCTTCCTCATGTTGGTCCTGACTTGGAAACAGGGATAAAAATTGGAAATTTTTCAGTCACTTACCAAACCCTAATGATTCTGATTGCTATATATGCTGTGGTTTGGCTTTCTAGATTCTTATGTGGTTCTGAATTCAAATGTCCCATAAGATCTGGCCACTGTGCACGTGAGTACCCAGTCACTTTATTGTGAATTATTGAAAAATAAGCTTGGATACAAATAAAGACCTTTGAGGATCAAGGGAAGTTTATTTAAAACTAATTTCTTACCCTCATTTTTACTACCCAACTAATCACAATATTATTACATAAGCAAAGAAACTTTGGTTTCTAAATGGCAAAAGAATTGGATAACTTGGATTGTGAGGAAAAGATGAATAAAGACTAATATGACTCATTTTTTGTTTTTACTATTAAATGATGTAATTCTTTATTTGATACATTGCCCCAAGGGATAATACAGAAAATAAAGTTTGGGAAGAGGTTTAAACTAATAGATATTTAAGTTAAAAAGGGATTTTTTATTTTAATTTTTGTTTTGTATTGGAGTATAGTTGATTAATCAGGTTGTATATCTTTCAGATGTACAGAAAAGTGAATTAGTTATACATATACATATATTCATCCACTCATTTCTTCTAGATTTTTTTTTCCATATAGGTTTTTACACAGTATTGAGTAGAGTTCCTTGTTATATATGGTAGGTCCTTGTTGATTATCCAATTTATATATGCATGAGTACTCAATCACTCAGTCATGTTTGACTCTCTGTGACCCCATGTACTGTAGCCCGTCAGGCTCCCCTATCCATAGGATTTCTCACGCAAGAGTACTGGAGTGGATTGACATTTCCTTCTCCAGGGAATCTTCCCAACCCAGGGATTAGAGTCACATCTTCTGCATTGGCAGGTGGATCTTTATCAAAATCTTCCCAACCCAGGGATTACAGTCACATCTTTTGCATTGGCAGGCAGATCTTTATCAGTGAACCCCCTGGGAAGCCTATTTTATATATAGTAGTGTGTATACATTAATGCCAATAATTTAAGTAATTCAAAAAAATTTTCTCATGACATTTGTTTAATCTAAAATATAGCGATTTTTAAATCTGTTTCTGTCTGTTCTAACTATACTGCCAAATGTAGAATTTAAAATGAATATTTACTGTCTGTTTAAGTTTCTCCTCTCTATTGATCAGTAATTTTATTGTCATCCACACACTACAAGACCATCTATTCTCAATTGTCTCTTCTAAAATGCTTGAATCTTACTGAATGAAGTACAGATAATCAGAGTTACACCAGAATGATGATTCAAAGCTGTACTTTTGCTCCTTCTCTTTGCCTGTGGTTGTCAGGCTTTTGAAAATTTATATTTCTATGTCTCCACAAGAGATAAGCAAAATCCAAAAGCTTAAATGAAATATTTGATAGAGGCTAAAATTTAAAGTACTGGAGAAAATCCAATTTGAGGATGATCTGAAAATTTCATTTTTCTAAGAAAACTGTGTTCCTCACCAATACACACAGTCATTTCCTTCCTATACTCAAAAATAAGATTTCAAGACATCAAATGTAAAGTAAGTAATACATAATATCAATATATATTCTTTCTGGCACATTAGAAATGATCATGATAATAAAATCCTTAAATTTTTTCATTATCTTGATATGTTCCTTCAAAAGGAAAAAGAAAAATGCCTCTAGATAATTTACAATGTATAGTTTCCAAATACAGATCGGAAATTACTTCGTTATTTCTTATTTTTCTTCATAATATTATATTTGGCAAGAAAAGAATGTTTTATCATTATGTTTCTTTTTGATTAGAAATTAATGTATTTTATCCAATACTGAGAAGAGTTAGATGTGAGGTTGACTAGAAGAAGATTCTGGAGAAACTGATTTAAATACAGAAAGTTGAAACAAGGGGAAAACCATGTGTACAGGTCTCATGCTTAAAAATAAGTCACATTTTGTGTGGTTCAGTTCAGCAGAAGGTCCTGGTGGTGGAAGAAAGAACACTAGTCTTGTAGACATAGCACTGCTGTTCATGAGGCTCAAGAGCTGAGCATATATGTGCACATGCTCGGTTACTTCAGTCCTCTCTGACTCTTTGTGACCCCATGGACTGTATCCTGCCAGGCTTCTCTGTCCTTGGACTTCTCTAGGTAAGAATACTGGAGTGGCTTACCATGCCCTCCTCCAGGTTATCTTCACAACCCAGTGATGGATTCCGCGTCTCCTGCATTGCAGGTAGATTCTTTACCCACTGAACTGCCTGGGAAAAGCTGAGCAATTCTAATTTAAATCAGAAAATCATTAAGGTGCCAAGAAATCTAGTCAACCAAAGCAGAATTCTAGATATTGTTTTGAATGTGGATAAATGCAGAGGTCAAAAGCAGAAAGGTTGATATAACCTACAGATTTGGGTGTTTCAGTTTTGGTTTTGTTTTGCTTTTATAAACCTTTCGTTAAATACCTACTGGAAATCAAATTGGAATGCAAAATGGCATAAAATATTCAGGTACTTCAGCCCCAGGCCAGAAAACCAGGGTTAAGGGTGAATTTCAAGTGTAGGAGCAAACTTGAGTACTGAGTAGACAGCCTGAATCCGAATCCAATCCTTCAAATGAAGGTTTAATTGTTAGAAATGAAAAACATTTGGTTTAGAAGGTCTCCAGTGGCATTTAAAGAACAGAATCAGGAAAATGTCTGTTCTGAGTACAGGCCCAAAAAAGGCTTATTGTCTGTAGAGAATCAAATGATTAACAAAACTAACTAAAAGTCAGTCTGATTTCATTATCACCATGCACTGGCAATATCAGTGATACAGTACTCCTTCTTGTTGGGGCTAACAACTCCAATTGCCAATTCTCCCCACCCACCACCTTTGTACATTTCTTGGTCTATGAATGCCTAGAATTAATCTCTCAGTTCAGTTCAGTCATATCCGACTCTTTGTGACCCCATGGACTGCAGCATGCCAAGCATCCCTGTCCATCACCAACACTCAGAGCTTGCTCAAACTCAAGTCTTTACCATTGAGTCAGTTCTTTGCATGGTGCCAAAGTATTGGAGTTTCATCAGCATCACCATGTCATTTCCTTTAGGATGGACTTGTTGGATCTCCTTGCTTCTGTAATAAGGGTGGTGACATCTGCATATCTGAGGTTATTAATATTTGTCCCGGCAATCTTGAGTCCAGCTTTTAGTTCATCCAGCTCAGCATTTTGCATGATGTACATTGCATATAAGTTAAATAAGGAGGGTGACAATATACAGCTTTGACGTACTCCTTTCCTAATTTGGAACCAGTCTGTTGTTGCATGTCCAGTTCTAACTGTTGCTTCTTCACCTGCATACAGATTTCTCAGGAGGCAGGTCAGGTGGTCTGGTATTCTCATCTCTTGAAAAATTTTCCACAGTTTATTGTGATCCACACAGTCAAAGGCTTTGGCATAGTCAATAAAGCAGAAGTAGATGTTTTTCTGGAACTCTCTTGCTTTCTCAATGATCCAATGGATGTTGGCAATTTGAGCTCTGATTCCTCTGCCATCTAATGTTGATCAGAATTAATCTTTGATCAACATTAAATCTTAGATCTATATCTAAAAATTTTTATTCTAACCTTCTTTGGGAGGACTAAAGTGCCTTATATACTTGACATGCTTTTCTTTGGATGTAGAAGGAATACAGCTATCAATGCTTTGAGCAATGGAATGTTAAAGGTAAAATAACATGATATTCTTTTAAAGGCTGAAAGAAAATCAAGAAAAAATATCCAATTTGTTTGAAATAAGGGAGCAATGAACATATATTTTGCCAAGCAGCTGAGGTTTGGGGATTGTTATAGAAGCTAATGATTCATTCTAGACTAATATATTCTTGAGTACTGTAAATAGAAGTCCTTTTGCCAAAAATGAGTAACCTTTTCTTTAGAATTTATTTTATCAAAGTATAGTTGATTTACAGTGTTGTGTTAATTGTTATTGTTATACACACACACATATATATATGCATTATTTTTCATAATCTTTTTCATTATGATTATTGAAAATAGTTCCCTGCGCTATACAGTAGGACTTGGTTGTTTATCCATCCTATATATAATAATTTGCATTTGCCTATTCCAAACTCCCAATCCATTCCTCCCACAAACCACCTTCCTTAGCAACCACAAGTCTGTTCTCTATGTCTGTAAATCTGTTTCTGTTTTATAGATAGGTTCATTTGTGTCCTATTTTAGATTTCATGTATAAGTGATATCATATGATTTTTCCTTCTCTGTGTGACACAGTTCACTTAATATGATTATCTCTAGGTCCCCTTTACTGCTGCATGTGTAACCTTTTTTGTTTACTTTGTGTGTGTGTTTGCATGTGTTTGTGTGTGAATAAGTAGGTAATAAATGTTACCGTGTACTCCCTGACATTTTTAACTAAATAGAGAAAACTAGACATATTACCAAATTCCATTCACAATTCAAAATGCATCCAGAACCTCCTCCCCTACTTAAACTCAATACCCATCCTCTTTCCTTCTCCTTTCAAATATAAAATTCTAGTAAGTAGAATTGCAGGAGTCCTTAAACGCTAAGTAAATACATATTTTTCAGCAGAGGGACAATGAGATAAAACAATTGGGAATAGCAATGTCTTCTGAAAGAAATAAACATTGTTATATAGCTCAGGTTCAGTGAGTATTACAAATGAAATCAGTTGAAATATGATGATACATAGCTGTAGGACTTCTATAGACACTTTAGACTTCACAATTTACTGTTAAAATTCATCCCAGTTTCATCTCAAAGCTTTTGCAAATGCTTGCTGACTGAATCAGTCAGATGCTAAGTCTCACTGTGGAATTCAATAGTACATTTGCAATTATATCAATGTAAATTTCCTGAAAATGATTTTTTTTTCCTAAGGAAAGTGCAGTCTATTCTGTGGCTTCTTAATATTTATATAAACATGCTCTTGTATATATATATAGGCCTGATATCTCCACTGGAAATTTCAATCAAACTCTTCTTTACATTTTTAAATTTTATCATTTTATGGGGTTAACACATGTACACTACTATATCTAAATTAGATAACTAATAAAGACCTACTGTATAGCACAGGGAACTTTACTCAATACTCGGTAATGACCTGTATGACATGAACAAAAAGTATCTGAATAAGAGTGAATATATATATTTGTATAACTGGTTCACTTGGCTATACAACAGAAACTAACATAACATTGTAAATCAACTACATCCAAATAAAAATTAGTTAAAAATTAAAAAATAGAAATTTTTATTTTATATAATCAAAAAATGATGAATTGACAATCATTTTATTGTTCAGTTGTAAACTACCTGACAGGAAGCATCTGAAGTAGAGGGAGATCAATACATTTTATATTTTTCTGATGCATTTTATATTTTTCTGTGTTATACAAAGTTTACCAATGCAGCAAATAAATTAGAAAAGAACTAAGAGGCCATTAAGTTTCATAGTCTGCACCAATGAGTCTAAAAGAGCACAGCTTCTTTAATCCCTTCCTTCAGAATTTCAGCAATACATCATTGTGATTATTCTTATCATCATCATAATGCCAAATCGATTAGTAGACTTCCATGCTTTCATTACAGATTTTGATTATAGAGAATAAATCAGAGAATTTTTAAATAAAATATAACTCTTTCACCCCTTCACAAAGGAAGTTTCTGTTGGTTTTTCAACCAAAATCTTAACTGAGAGGTATGTTTTGCATTTATTTGCCTATCACTTAAATTCTGAACACAGAATTAGTATTGGTTTCTCTCTGCCCTCACTAACCTAATGACCTAACAAATTTTTATAGATTATCACTTAAAAGGAGTAAGTAGCCAATAAACCAAGATGAATTGTTTCTACTTGTTATTCAAAAGTTAATGTTCAATCAACAATCTGAGCAGGAGGGTGAAAAATGGAGACAACAAAATTCAAAACAAGAATTGTTAGCTTGACTCACTGGCTTATTCATTAAGGACTGAAGGCACAGAGTCCATGATATTTTTAAGGACCCACAGAAATGACTCAATTTTAATTTCTTTTAAACCAGAAGAAAAAATAAATAGTATACTAATTATAATGGAGACATAATGGCAATTTGAGCCTAGGTTATATTTATTGTTATACCAATGCAATTGCAAAATGTAATTGTTAATACTTTTTATACAGAAAGGGGCAAATAAAGGCAAAAATGCTTAGCTTCATGATAGTTATAACTTAGCCCTTCTACTAGTTATAAATGTTAAGCAAAGTTTTGAATGACAGAATAATTAATTGAAGTTAAATAAATTTGAGCTGTCTTTATAAAGTATTAAGCTGCCAAAACTGGGCTGTAAAAATTTAACAATCTCAATATTCAATTTATACTAGTCAGCTTTATGTAAATTAGTCTTTATAATTTTACTAAAGAAACCTGAGTTCACTTAAATTGGTACTAACATGTCAGAACTTTTCATTGATAGTCCTGAAATCAAATTCCTAGACAGCATATTGTACTACTGGAAAAGGCAAAAACAAATAAACTAAAATAATGCTAAACAAAACAGCGTTTTCTAATTTATGCCTCATAAACACTGATGTTTGTGTGAAGGCATTTATTAGAACATAATGTTGAAATGTTGCAGTCTATCTTAAGGAAACTTTTTAGTACATTATCAACAAATAAATATTAAATTGCAGGCATGAATTAATGACAAGGAATGATCATAGATAAAGTGTGGTGGTAGTAAGCAGGAAATAACTCAGGCAGATTTAAACAGCCATCTTGAAAACAACTTCTCCTATGCAGCCTACAGAAAATATTTTGAAGCTAGACATTCATACAGCTCTCATTAATTAAACAGTATATATTGGTTAGCTAGAATTTCAACTAAAGAGTAAGAATGCTCCTCCACCCAGAGATGCATGATTCATTATATATTGGCTAGCCCACCTTTTTCAGTTAACTTATAAAAAGTATAATCAAATCGCCAGTTTTGATGTATTGACTCTAAAATCACAATAATAGTTTTAATTAATAAATATTAAAAATAATAAGAAATTTGCTATGCTAAATATAATCTCCCTTTGCATGTTATAAATTCATCAGTTTTACATTTTCAAAATGACATATCTGTTAGTACAAATTTGTGTTTAATAAATGAAATTATTTAGTTTTTGATTCTGGGATTACCTGCCATTGTAAGTCAACTCAAGTTCAAAAAGGTCATACTTTTGAGGAGAGATGGTGGTTTCCTGACAATTCAATTACTTTGCATGTGAGGCTATTTTGTTTTCACCAACAAAGCTGAAGATTTAAAAAGGAAACAGGGAAAGTTATTATAAGTAAACGTAATTCAAGGAAATTGCTCACTACTTACTAGTACCCCAAGCAGAGACCTGACACAAGTGTATGCTGCTGTCATGATTGTATTTCAAAGCAATCATTGCAGAGTTAGTGTGGAGAATGATTTGGGGTGTGGAGAATGGTTTGGACCAAATAAAACCTGGGTCTTAAAATGTATATTGGTAGCAGTAGCAGAGAATAAAATAAATTTAATAGAGATTTTGGAAGTACAATTTTAAAAATCATTAAGTGGATTTATTCAATTTGGAGATTCAGATTCAATACGGATGGGCAAATTTCTTATTTCTTTAATTAATAGTTGCATGCTACTAACTACCATAGTGATTACAGAAAGTAGATACATTTTGGGTAGGCCAATAAGACATGATGATTTCTAGATTCATATTCTGAGTTTGCTACATATGCAGTAAGTAGTTGGCTCTATCAGTCTAAAACTAATTTAGGGAAATAAACAGTGATTAAAAATGAAACACAGTTCTCACAGCTCTGGATATGAATGAAATCACACATATGGAGATGAGAATTGGGGGGAACATCAACATTTTGAGCAAAGAAATAAGAGGAAACAAAAAGTGAGATCATGAATGTACTACTGGAGAGTTGGACTTAATAACAGCTACCCCAAAAAAGAGCTTTCAGAAGAATGAATTGCACAATTTTAAAAATGAAAGGTATTTATAGGAATTTGTAAGAAACTAAGTAAGAATACCCTTTGCCATGGTGGTTTTGTAAAGTGTTAGAGCAAAAACTAGATTGCTGTGGGTTGAGAAATATATGGTGAAAGAGAAGGTAGAAATGCACAAGGTCAAAAAAGCTTTAATAAAGCTCCTTTTCTATAACTATTTTTTCTTCCCTTTTTGTAGCCCTTGAAAAGAAAGAAAAGATATCATAGGATCAAAGGCTTATGTTTGGACAGGGAATTCTCCAGGCCAGAATACTGGAGTGGGTAGCCTTTCCCTCCTCCAGGGGATCTTCCCAACCCAGTGATTGAACCCAGGTCTCTGACATTGCAGGTGGATTTCTTACTAGCTGAGCCACAAGGGAAGCCCAAGAATACTGGAGTGGGTAATCTATCCCTTTTCCAGCAGATCTTCCTGACCAAGGAATCAAACCAGAGTATCCTGCATTGCAGGTGAATTCTTTACCAACTGAGCTATCAGGGAAGCTGTAGAGGGGGTCCAAATATGTTGAAATGATGGGAAAGGCCATTAAAGAAGGAAAATTGAAGACAGAGTGAAAAATTGATCACTGGAAATCTACATGGGTCCATAATACAAGAAAAGATCATCTTGGACAGGAATTTGTTGTCTATTTTCTTTTTTGACAGTAGGGAGAGACAAAGAAGATTGTGTAGGTGGAGGTAGAAAGACTTTCACCCTCTGATGAGTACAGTGATAATAAAAACATTAAATATTTGTATGGCATTGATTGTGTACCTTCCATGGATCTGAGTATTAAATAATACATATATATGTACATATACACATACATATGTATATGTAAATATTTTCTGTAGGAGTGAATAAGATTCTCTCTTCAGAATTACGTTATTTATATACAGGAATGTAATGGGTTAGAAGAAGGACATGGGATAAGTACTAGAAAAGAGCTGACATGAAATCATCACTATAGAAAATTACTAGACAGTACTGAGTGCCCAGTGGGACTCAGCAGCAGGAATATATAAGGGCACAAAACTGAGTGGTCAGAAGATTTTCCTCAGTCTTGCTTAGGAGCTCCTGTAAGAATAAAGGAGAAAAGGTAGAGTGTGAGAAACATCTTTATTTTGGAGTGTCCCAGGTGAATGACAGAAGTGCCATGGGACAAAATGAAGAAGAGTCAGAAGTGGCAGAATAGAAGATAGAACAGGCCTCAGGGAAGAAGTGAGTTGGTAAAGGCAGAGGAAGATTGGGAGAATGGGGTTACAGTCAGAAACAAAGATATTTTCATTTAAGATTTCAGTTTTAGAAGAGTCCATAATGACAAAGAAAGATGGTGGAGTGGATGATAACATAGAGTTGAGATGTGGGTCATTGGTGCTAAAGAGGTCAGGAACATAAGTTATACTCCAATATGGATTCACCCCAGATTATGGAATACCTTGGAGTCAAGAGAAGGACAACCATCCAGATGCTCTGGATTGATTTATAGAGTATGGGAGCAGGTAGGGTAGAAGTCAGAGTGTGAAAGAGAATTAAAAAAAAAAAAATTAGTGGCGACTCAGTTTGGTAATGTATTCACCAATTTTTGAGTTCAGGAAAATTTTACAAAGCTTCTTTTACACAGAGAAAAATAATTCACTTATTACTTCTTATCTATTTTCATTGCGAAGTGACCTGAAGTGAAGTCGCTCAGTCGTGTCCAACTCTTTGCAACCCCATCGAATGTAGCCATCCAGGCTTCTCTGTCCATTGGATTTTCCAGGCAAGAGTACTGGAGTGGGTTGCCATTTCCTTTGTCCAAGCTGCCATTTTCATTGTCCAGGTTGTCAAAGGAAAAGTCCTTGCCTTACTATCTTCTTCTTCTAGCAAAAATCACTTCCACATAGAATAATAATGCAATAAAAATAACAACTACAACTGATTTACTGTCTTCCAGACATCATTTTAAAGGTTTGACATATAAAATCCAGTTTACTTTCACAATAAACGTATGGTATAAATACTATTATTCCCAGTTTGCATAAGAAAAAGAAATGGAGGTACAGAGAAGTTAAACTTGTCCATAATTACACAACTAAAAGTAATAATCTCTCATTTGAATAAGCACACAAAGATCATCCGTGGATCCCAGTTAGGTGTGCCTAGTAAGAAAAAGTTTCCTAGACTTTTGCCTCACTAATTAGTAGATTTTTCCATGCTATCTGGGGTACCACCCCAAACTCTTCGCCTCTGTGAGATTCCAGTTTCCCAACATATTGTGTCTACTTTTTTGGCAAGATAAAATCTGCGCCCTAAATGGCAGTGAATATTATCTTCCTAGTCCACACCAGTTTTCCAATTTTCCATCCCCAGAGTACGTGCATTATTTCAAATCCAGCTGAAATTCTGAGTGTGGTTATGCCTTGGTCACATTCATTTATTTCTAGGAGCCATAACAACTTCCATTGCATGAAATCTTAACAGCCTTGATCTGATCAAAGGATTGGAAACCCTTGATAATAACACACTCTGCCTAACCAAGCTACTTGTCATACCCTTTATAGTGTATTGCAGACAAAGTAAAATTCTCAAATAATATTATGTTTGTTTCAAATATATTAATCAAGTGGTACATTGTTAGCAAGTATTCCCTTTTTTTTTTTTTTTTTCAGTATTAAAAAAAAAAACTCTTGGCATCTGCACATTGAAGTCAACATTCAAACTAATTAAATACCTTGAATTCACCCTGTTTGTTCACCACAAATTACGAAGCAAGCAAGAAGCCAAGTTGCATGAAGAGCGGCAGTCCTATTGTTTAGATAAGCAATAGAATATATTTTACATAAGAAAGAATAATATGAAAGGGGGCAGTAAATAGCAGATTTTAAAATGGATTAAAGTCATAAGTCTTTTCTTCCCTTCTGTGAGGCACCAGTCTTCTCATATTAAATGCCAAAGTTTATGTAAACAATGAAATGGGAAGCAAGAGCAAGATATTATTAGTTAGGTGCTTCTGAACAGAAGTCAATGAACTGAGTTCATTTAACACTTTTTTTTTTCCCCAATAAAAACTCATCTCATCTGTGGGAAATTAGAGGAGTCATCACAGACTTTTTATGCCTTGTGATAGTTGCAGTGATACAAAAAGTTAAGCCAACAATTTAGAATGAAAAAGATAATCTGGGTAAACTAGATCATAAAGATAAACTGTCTAGGTCAAATAAGGCATCACTTAACAGATCTCTCTATTTAGTGATTTTCTCAAAGATAAGCAAAAAAGTGTTCATCAGACTATAATTTTTACCAGATTAGTATATTCAGCTCTGAGTCAACAGCCTCCAGAAATGAAGACTTGATACTTCCCTTGTCACCTTGTCTCCCTGAGTTTATAGAGTACTGTAAACTCTCTGAGACATTCAGATGATTCACAAAATGATAAAGGGCCACAAATCAAATACAGCTTGCCATAGGAAACCAACTAGGTCACAAAGTGCAAGTGTCTTTTGCTTAAAAAGATTCTGCTTTTGTGACCATAAATTTATACTAACATTTATCAAAACAAATATTCCAAGACACACTATTATTTGGAGGATAAGTATAGCCTTGTACTATCTATGTTGGAGAAAGGCTGTAGTATTTATAAGGAGGAAATTCATATCACCTGGCTATTGATAAAGCAATAAAAGATTTTTTTCTGTAGTACATAGTTTTAGGGGAAATGCTTAGGATGAGTTAATATCCTAAACATCATTGTTTTTCAATAATATGTTTTACAATTTGACATCTTTTAATTCTAATACAAATAAGGAGACAAAAAAAATGAAAAGATTCAATAATTAATTCTTTTACTGTGCTCACCCAGCAGTCAAAGTGTTATGTTCAAGAAATAAAAATTCAAATATGTGGTATTTTTAAGGAATTAATGACAAATAGGGAGGAGTTGATGGCCTAAGGCAGAGTTTTGGACAGTTTACTTTAGATGGTCATTAATCCCCAGGAAATGTTTTGTGCCTGTTGTTGCCTCTAAATATCAAAATGGCAAATAATGCCATGATATGAGTTATTTTTATTACAAAATTGATACTTATAAGGCAATTGCAAAATTACTGTGGAGATTTGTCCATGTTAACTCACTTAAGAGGGTTAATTACCTAGCCCTTTATACAAAACATCAACAACCACTAAAGTTCTGCCTGACTGTTTATGGGATACAAGTAATAATAACAGGAATAAAGTAAGTGGAAGTACTGAACATTTCATGAATTGTGATTATATTTAAATATTTACAACCATATCAAATATTGTACAACTCTCAGTTGTACAACCTTGGGCAAATTACTCCTTGAATTGAGTTTCTCTAACCAAGTAATGGCAAAAATACTAAAGATCATGTAGGAAAGCTGCACAGATTTACTAGCTCTATATATATAAATTCTTTAACTGAGAACATTGTACATATATGTAATCTCATTTCCCTCAAGGAACTTCCTGAGTGAAAATGTTAGTTGCTCAGTCCTGTCTGAGTGTTTGTGATACCATAGACTGTAGCCCACCAGGCTCCTCTGTCCATGGAATTCTGCAGGCAAGAATACTAATGTGGGTTGCCATTCCCTTCTCCAGGGGATATTTCTGACCCAAAAATCAAACCTAGGTCTCTTGCATTGCAGGCAGATTCTTTACTATCTGAGCCACCAGGGAAGCCTAAGTTCCCTAATTATTTGAAACTTAATTGGGAACCTAGGTGTAATGAATGAAATGATAGTGCATGTGCTCATTGTCGGGAAAGAGACTCCAACATATATCAAAATGTGCCCCAGAGAGAAAAAAAAGGTCACTCCAAATTTTCCATAAAAGAGGAATTTTGTAGCCATGAAATTTATGAATTGGACTATTAGATATTATTTATCAATCTATTGACTATCAGTCTATTTCCCATCTGTTATAGTTATATGCATAGTAGCATATTAAAGACTGAGATAACCTATAATATTTCTAAAAGTCCATTTAATTTTTAATGTTGCTCCCTATGAAACATTTATGAACATCCTATGAGGAAAATTTCAAGGAATGGACCTTGAGAAGTACAGGATTACAGTTTGCTGAAGAATTAGCTGATTGCATATATTGTATTAATAAAAATGATCTTGAATTGTATAGTACCTGAAGCCTGTTTGTGTATAGTCTCACATTTAATCAACATTAACACATGAAAGGATCATTTGGGATTGAATTGTAACAGCAACTGAAAGTCTGAACAGCTGAAGACCCCATGAGGGAGACCACAGGGGATCTCAGGGTCCACACAGAATTTGAAAATGTTGTCAAGCATCATTGCTTGAGACGATAGAAAGGTGAAGGTGCAAGTCATGGTAATGTGGCCAAATCTCTAAAAGAGTTACATCAGAACTAGAATCTTGTAAACCTCACTTAACTCTGATTTCCATGGTAGAGTTGCAGCTTACTAAATTGATATGTACTGTCTAGTACATGTCAGAATGATTTGATCCCCAGCCCTTTTGGGCAGAATAAAACTTGTTTTAACATATAGATATATACTGTACCTTCTCCTGTCCAAACTTTATTCAGAAGAGACACACAGTTTGGAGGGAATTACTACACCCTTTTGACTGAGAACATTATCTTTTATTGAGAATGCTGCTAACTTACTAAAATTCATCCTTGAAACCACACACTGACATTTCACAGTAGAAATTTACAGCTTTGAACATGAAAAACTTGCACAGTTGCTCTTTCCTTCTTACATTTCTCATCACTTCCTGATCCCTCTCCCCACACCCCCCCACACACATTAATCCTTGGGTGACTGCCCTAAGTTATCAAGAGTAAGTTGATAGGTTAGTGTAGGGTTCAATTTCAGATGTATTTCAAGAAAGACAAAAAAAAATTTGTCAAAATTCACAAGGTGATCCTTTTTACTATTTATCCTATTAGAAATAGATGGTGGGATTATTGTCTTGGCAAAGGAAAGGAATCAGTGGAAGGTCTTCAAAAAGAGTCCCTGCAGGAATTTCCATGAGCTATTTGGAAGTCTATGAAAGAAGAGTTGTCCAAGCAACAGAGACATCTGCCTCACATGGACTATGATTCAGTTTATAATTATGAGATCATCTTTTTTCCTTTGGCATCTAGGATCTAGGTTCATGCATGACAACCCTCAGAGGTAGTCCAGCCAGAATAGATAACCCCAGATTAAATATGGAGAAATGGTAGACAATCCATTTATTTTACTCAACCAGGCTAATCACTTAAAAAATGTTTTAATACTAGTCCAGCGTTGTTCTAGCACAATTTTATTCACCTTACTTTAGATAATTTAGTGCTTTTCTAGAAATTTTTAAATCAAATTCCTAAATTTCAGGACCAGAAATAATAAAAAAAAAAAAAGGAAAATAATAAATTGGTTTCACTGCAATGAAAATATTGACTGTCTTGACCAAGATGTCATTTTTTTTAAATTACACTATAATATCAAAAATGAATCTTTGAGTAACTATTGAAAAAATAGTTATCCAGGCTGTTTAATGAATTTTGGTATTCTGATATCTTCAGAAATTATAAATATCATCCCTGATCCAAAGATGGGCTTCCCATGTGGCTCAGCTGGTAAAGAAACTGCATGCAATTCAGGAGACCTGGGTTTGATCCTTGGGTTGGGAAGATCCCCTGGAGAAGGAAAAGGCTATCCACTTCAGTATTCTGGCCTGGAGAATTCCATGGACTGTATAGTCCATGGGGTTGCAAAGAGTTGGACACAACTGAGCGACTTTCACTTTCACTCAAACTATGGTAGAGGTATCTCTGAGTCTGAGTCTGATCCAAAGATAAGAAGCAAATTTACTCTAATGCAAGTTCAGTGACTCTAGGTACAATACATGGATAGTCTGCCACAATGCATCCATCTCCTTGGTCCTCTATACTTCTACAATCATTACTCTCATCTCATGGGCATCCTCCATAGCACCAGATACATATTTCCAAGAGTCTATAAATTAGTAGTAGTAAACTAAATTTCTCTCTTTCCAAAGGCTGAATTTCATAAAACATCCAGCCAGATAAAAACAATGATTCCTACTATGGATGAGAACCTTAACTCTGCATTTGGAGAAAACAAAACTTCAGGTCTAATGTCTTACATGTGTGGTCCTCTGTTCCCACATCCAGAAGTATCTTTAATTCAGATATTCAGTATAGCCTACTCTCATAAACATTTGTTTTTAATACCCAGGTTTGAAATAAAGCTCTATGAGAGAGATCCTAGGGTCCCTCCAAAACACTTTTCCTTGGCCCTGGAAGGAAAATTGAAAGAATTCTTGGCACTTAAAGATTGTATCCAAATCCCTGTATTAAGAGTAAGAGACCTGACCAAACTATAGCATGACTTCTGGTAATATAAAGCCATGTCCCTGAGATGACCAACACCAAATTTGAGTTTCTGTCTGGAAAATCCTGGGACTATCAAACGTATTTACTGTTTGTTTCAATAAACATGTGACAGTAGTCCTCCTATATTATTTTCTTAGACTATTTACTAAAATGGGCTCACAATCATGGATCCTTCCTCTGTCCTTTTGAGATGTACATGAATAGCCTACAAATCAGGAATCTTTCTCTCAAGGACCTGAAAGTTATTGCTTTAAAATGTAATCATCATCACTTTAAAATGTAATCATCATCCATTTTAGAGTATAGGGTTTCTGTCTCAGTCTCTGTGAAGCATAGGGTTTCTATCTCATCTCAGTCTCTGTGAACTAGTAAAACCCTTAATTCAATATTGCCACCTAAGTTTCCCTGGGGGCTCAGACAGTAAAGAATCTGCCTGCAATATGGGAGATCTGGGTTTGATCCTTGGGTTGGGAAGTTCACCTGGAGAAGGGAACAGCTACCCACTCCAGTATGCTGGCTTGGAGAATTCCATGGGCAGAGGAGACTGGCAGACTGCAGTCCATGGGCTTGCAAAGGGTCAGACACGACTGAGCAACTTTAACTTTCACTTTTTAAGTTTCCCTGGTGGCTCAGATGGTAAAGAATATGCCTGCAATGCAGGAGATCCAGATTCAATCTCTGGGTTGGGAAGATCCCCTAGAGAAGGAACTGGCAACCCACTCCAGTATCCTTGCCCGAAGAATTCCGTGGACAGAGGAAGCTGGTGGGCTACAGTCCATAGGGTCACAAAGAGTTGGATACGACTGAGCAACTAATACTTCACTTCACTTCAAGCAGACCCAATTGTCTTTATTTTACACTGAGCAACCCTTTTACTTTTTCACTTTCCTGACTTGACTTGAGCCCCTACTGGCTTCACTTCCCTATTCCCTTGTTATTCCTTTAAAGTGTACAGTCATCTCTGTGAAATAAGAACAGAGCTCAGTTCTCTTCCTACTTCAGTAGTTATTGAGTAAAATCTGTTCACTGCTTTAATTAATATCTACCTTTAAAACAAAAATCTTGGACAGCCCTACCACAGTGTGTGTGTGTGTGTGTGTGTGTGTGTGTGTGTGTGTGTTAGTCGCTCAGGAGTGCATGACTCCTTGTGACCCCATGGACTGTAGCCTACCAGACTTCTCTGTCCATGGAGTTCTCCAGGCAAGATTACTGCAGTGGATTGCCGTTCCCTTCTCCAGAGATCTTCCCAACCCAGGGATCAAACCCTGGTCTCCTGCATTGCATGTATATTCTTTACCATTTGAGCTACAGGGAAGTCCTTACCACAGTATGGAACAGTTTATTAACTAGACATAGGAAGTCTACTTTGTGCCAAGAACATCTGTGGAAATCAGAAGCTCTACAGAAAACACTGACAGCCCTAGTATTTGCTTGAGTACTCAGTCATATGGACTGTAGCCTGCCAGGCACCTCTCTCCATGGGATTCTCCAGGCAAGAATACTGGAGTGGATTGCCATTTCTTCCTCCAGGGGATCTTCCTGACCAGGGACCAAACCAGCACCTCATTGACTTCCCGCATTGGCAGGCAGATTCTTTACCACTGGATCAAATGGGAAGCCCACTCAAGTATTTACTTCTGAGATATTTCCTTAATTTTCAAAGACTTCTCTAGGTGTAAGATGATATATTATCTTGATAGCAGCAAATACCCTCATCAAAGCTAGGCTTTTTTTTTTTTTTTTTTTAAGTAAAATAGACTTCCCCATGGTACTAAAACAAAACAAAACTATTGCTTAACTATTCAGACTTACCAAAATTCCCTAGGCTTTCTACTAGGTTTCAAAGTTACACTGGTATATATTTTCAAAAACAATCCACTTTTTTTCTGGGTACATAATCTAGTCAATGAGAGAAAATGAACCACCAATTTCTAGAGCATAATGTGTGATTCAATGGGAAAACCCTTTCACCTGCCATTTAATTGAACTTAACTCCGCCTGCACATTCACCCAAAGCATGCCTTTTTCACCTATGGTTTTTATCTTTCATGTCAATAACAACCTTTTTTCTTATCATTTATAATTACCTTTCCAAATTATATACAATCAGGCTGGACTTAGAGCACTCACCAACTGGAAAAGCTCAAGGATCAATAATTGGTGATATTCCAGAGGAGTGCTCCAGACTTTCTTTAACTTTATCTTCCATTTCAATCAGTCAC